>JARGYO010005626.1:74643582-76038736 GCA_029206835.1 Rana muscosa | reverse complement strand
ATAGTTGCTGAGTGGGGAAATACATTTATATAATCTGTTTGTCACAAGGATTCAGAAACACACACAAGAAGCTATGGGCAGCTGAAGTTAAACTATTAGAAGATAGGAATACTTGCATAATAGTCTCTTCAGTCCTTGATTTAGCAGTATGGACAGGATATGTGGCTGAGGCTTTCTCCTTCCCTCTCCATGTCTTCCTCCTGGGGTTTTTAAAGCCAGCCTCCCAGAGACAGGAAGTGCTAATACATAATAATGCATACCACTGTGACATTAGCAGCTACCAGTAGAGGGCAGCAGATCCCTATGCATGCATGCATAATTTTGAAGTTACAGAGTGGTTGCACTATAAAAAAATAACAATAGGTTTTTATAGTTGCTGAGTGGGGAAATACATTTATATAATCTGTTTGTCACAAGGATTCAGAAAAACACACAAGAAGCTATGGGCAGCTGAAGTTAAACTATTAGAAAATAGGAATACTTGCATAATAGTCTCTTCAGTCCTTGATTTAGCAGTATGGACAGGATATGTGGCTGAGACTTTCTCCTTCCCTCTCCATGTCTTCCTCCTGGGGTTTTTAAAGCCAGCCTCCCAGAGACAAGAAGTGCTAATACATAATAATGCATACCACTGTGACATTAGCAGCTACCAGTAGAGGGCAGCAGATCCCTATGCATGCATGCATAATTTTGAAGGTACAGAGTGTCTGCACTACAAAAAAATAAATAAAATGTAGTTCTGCTTTAAAACAAAGCTGTGCAAATCTGTGCTTTGCCAATGCAGATGCCCATTTTCTCTGCATCCAGTAGCACATACTCACTTTTCATTTCTGTCCCCCATAATTTTATTCAGCTGCCAGTCTGAAGACTGCCTTTCTACCTCAGTGTCATTGTGTTGAACTGATCACCCACTGCCGGTGCTGTAACATGACAGCACATGTTCAGGGGTGTATAGTCCGTCAGGCTTCTGGTAACCTCAACTCCCAGGTATCTAATCCTGGATACTCTGGAGAGTGGAAGCGGAGGGGTCACCATAGGGGGGGGAAAGACATCTATGGGGAGAATTTGGGACTTGTCCCAATTAATGCGCAGTCCCGAATAGCCACCCATCTGCTCAATAATTCGTAACGCTGTTTGCAGTGACGGTCCCTGGTCCGCTAGGTATAGGATTTTGTCATCCGCGTACATGCCTATCTTATCAACTGAGTGACCTTGACGCAAACCCTGAATATCAGGGTGTGCTCTGATGGCGATAGCCAGTGGCTCAGCGGTCAAGGCATATAGCAACGGGGAGAGGGGACACCCCTGACGAGTTCCTCTCTCCAAAGCCATAATTATGTAGACATTCCCACAGGTAGGGCCACTCCACTGAATCAAAGGCTTTGGCCGTGTCAAGCGCCACCACCACCCTGGTTCCTGAGTTATCATGCCGCGCCTGGATATTCATGTACAGTCGTCTAATGTTCCTATCAGTGTTCTTCCCCGGCATGAACCCCGTTTGGTCCATGTGAAATAGTGACAATATGGCAAAATTTAACCGAGATGCTTATATTTTGGCTAAGATTTTAATATCTACCTGCAGTAGAGAAATAGACCAATAAGATTCAGGATAGTGGGGGTCCTTACCAGGTTTGGGGAGTACTATAATTTGGGCTTCCTGCATAGACTCAGGGAGTACGTTTGTATTAAAGATTGATACAGGGCCCTTAATTTAGGAACAAGTATATCGGAGTATGTAGCATAAAATTCCAAAGGGAGTCTATCCAGTCCTGGTGCTTTAGATTTGGCCAACTGAGAAATCGCCTCTGCAATGTCATGTGCCGTAATAGGTGCATCTAGTGGTTTAACCTGCTCTTGGTTAAGCCGAGGAAACTGAATGGTGGCCAAATAGGACTGCAGTTCCCTATGCGTGTAGGTGCCCTGGGATTTATAGAGGGTACTATAGAATTGCTGAAATTTGGCTGCAACTTGGTTCAGGTCAGTAATACTATGTTCATCAGGGTCACTAAGTGAAACCACAACGGGAGGCTTATCATTCAAATGAGCCAGATAGGCCAGCAGTCTCCCCGCTCTCTCCCCCTGCTCATATACTCTCTGCCTGCTGAAGAATACCCACTGTTTAGCTTTCTCTGTGAGCAGTTGCGTAACCACACGGGGCTGGAGTTTGACTCTGTTAAGGTTTTCAGGGGTTGGGCTAGCATTATATGTGGTTCCTAGGTCTCGAAGTTTGTCAGAGGTTAATTGGAGTATAGTGGTAGAATCACGTTTACGCCTATTTATTCAGGTGGATAATAGCCTGCGGACATGCTCTTTAAAGTCATCCCAATGTGAGTTAAGGGTAGAGGGCCCCTGCCGTCTATCAAAAAAGAAGAGCAGTTCTCTTGCTATGGAATCATGGTCTGTGAGGACCGACAACCAATGGGGATTAAGTCTCCACAGTCATGCTGGGGAGGCAGCTCGAAGAGACAATGTCAGCCAGCACAGGGAGTGATCCAAGAGGATTCTGGGAGTGAACCCCGAACCCCTAACCTTAGGCAACAGGGCCCTGGAAACAAGAATAAAATCAATCCTGGACATGGTGTTGTGGCTTGTTGAATGACAAGTGTACGCTCTGGTCGTGGGGTTATTATGTCTCCAGACGTCAATAAGGGCAAACTCTGTCAGTGTACGGTATAGTCTAATGTGTAATGGTGCGCCCGGTCCGGAGTCAGCTTCTACTGGGCGGTCTAGTGTCGGGGTCATCGTATTGTTGAAGTCCCCCATCCACACTACTGGTAGCGATGGGTACTGTGCTATGTAAGCAAGACCCTCCGTCACCACATCTGACCTGTAAGGAGGGGGGATGTAGCTAGCTAGAATCAATATAGGGGCACCCCCCACAAGGGCATGCATAAAGAGGAATCTACCCTGCTGATCCGACACCACAGACACCAGTTCAAATGGAGTAGATTTTGCAAATAGCACTGTAACCCCCCTAGACATGTTGGTATGAGTGCTATGATATGCCCGCCCCACCCAGGGGCGTTTCAAGGCTGCCTGTAAATGACCCGTGACATGCGTTTCTACCAGGGCGATGATATCTGCCTTCTGACCCTTGAGATAGTCCAATACAGCCGTACGTTTGATTTTATCCTTCATTCCCCGCACATTCCATAGTAGGAATTTAACATCTGCCATACTGCTTAGAGGTATAGTCTGTGTGCACGGATCTGCAGGGTATCATCTCCATCAAAATAGGGTCTCAGGTTCATCATGCAAAGTACTATACAGTTTACAAACAGTACACATGCTGAGTTGTTTGTCACATATCTAAACATACATGTTGCATACATGGTAAGTGCTCGTTTAAAATTATTCCAAGTAAATAACAAGTGCACAACGGTGCTAACATTCCCAATGCTCTGATCAAGAGATCCAGCATTTTCCTTCCCTCCCAGATTCTCACCTCCCCAACTTGGTGGAAGCATGCATTCCCTTGCAACCTTTATATGAATTAGCTTCCAGCCATCAACTTTAGCTGGAGGTACAGTACTTAGAAAATGGTGAGCAGAAAAGTTCAAAATAATAAGCAAAAAATAGGGGTTGCAAACATAACGGGGCGATTATTAACTGTGTAGCGCAAGATTAGGGCACTAAGCATATCCTATGCGTTTCTTTCTTTTCATGAGTGATACTCACGCTGCAAGGATACATAGTCATCTTCATGTACTAAAGTTTTTGGGGCCTTAGCCCCATGGTATCTCCATGAAAGTGCTGTGGGGGCAGTAGGAAGCATAGGGTGTAAATCTCTGCGGTCCAAACAGCTCCAGGCCAAGGGCCGAGTGTCCAGGAGTATCAACAAGCTGAGTCCCTTCTCCCCCAGGGGAGCTTATGGGTTGGGCCCCCTACCCCCAATCTGGGGGGCCTCCAAACACAAGTCAAGTAATGCATGGATTATAAAGATAGGGGAGGGGGGAATAAGCAAATGGGGGGAGCTTTCGTGCGAGAAAAACAAAAATGGTGAGATCAGACTACCCCCCCACAGCGGAGGGGACACTTAGAAGAAAAGTGGGGCCTGCCATCATCTTGCAATGGCAACAGTACTCACAGTAACAGGCCGTCTAACTGTTCATCCATCCGGGCGTCCACGTTGATCCAGCCAGTGTGTTGCCACCTTCGGGTCCTCAAAAGATAGGGCTCTGCCATCCTCCTCCACTTTCAATCTGTCCGGAAACAACATGGCATATTTAAGGTGGACCATCCTGAGCCGCTGCTTAACATCCTGCAACTGTGCACGCTTTCATTGGACTTCATTAGAGAAGTCAGGGAACACTGCGACATGGCCGTTGCCCAGGGCGATGTTGCCTTTCTCTCTAGTCAACCGAAGGATTTTATCTCTGTCTCTGAAATTAAGAAACTTATAAAGGTCCTGGGGGGGGGGGGGCTACCGCAGGTGGAGGCTTGGCTGGAATGCGGTGCGCCCGTTCCACTGCAAACATGACAGAAAAGGCCTCTCTTCCAAAATGTTGGATCAGGAGGGATTCCAAGTATTCAGCAGGGTTGGTGCCTTTTCAGGTAGACCGATGAACCGGAGGTTGAAGCGTCTTAAATGATTCTCCATATCATCCTGCTGGGTGTGTAGCTGGTGGATCTGGCACTGCAGGTCCTCTGTGGTGTGGCATAGGTGGTGCAGGATGTCCTCTGCCGCTTCAATGCGTATCTCGGCCTTGGTGACCCTGTCTTTTACCTTAGATAGGTCCTGGCGCAAGAGGGAGATGTCGATCTTGACCTCATCTATTTTGGCGGTGAGTGTCCCCTGCAGCGCTGTGATGGCATCCAGGACCTTGGCTGTATCAGCGCCCTGATGGACGGCCGCGGAGCACGTGCCGTCGCCATCTTTAGCCTGCGGTTCTTAATCCTGATGGCGGTATTTCGCCAGCTTGTCCACCGCCTCAGAGGCCCTTTTCGGCAAAGACATGGCTCTCCTTACTCCTGGCTGTGGATGACCAGGCCGTTGCCGAGTGGAGCAAGACGGCCACTGTTCCGGGAATCAGGCCAGAGCCATGGTCTGTCCCCAATGCTGATGTAGGGTGTGGATACGCTGTGGTAGCGGCCTCAGGCATTCCGGAGGCTGTTCCAGGAGGAGATGCAACTCTGGGCAGCCAGGGAGGCCTGTAAAACTCACTGAGGCCTCCGCTGGGTGTAGCAAGATGGCTGCCACTCCAGGAGGTAGGCCGAAGCCGCGGCCTGTCCTACGGCAGAAGGAGCGTGTGAAAGTGCTGCAGTAGCGGCCGCAGGCCGTTCCAGGAGGAGAGCGAGCACCAGGCAGCCAGGGAAGGCAGGATAGCTTGCTGAGGGCCGCCGCCGGGTGGAGCAATATGGCCACCGCTCTGGGAGCTAGGCCGAAGCCGCGGCCTGTCCTAGGGAAGATGCAGGAAACGGGGAAACCTCTCGATGGCGGCCTCGGGCGTAGTTCCAGCTGGCTGGCAGGCCCCAGAAACAACAGATGATGCAGGACAGATCCCCGGATACAAAGGATGGCATCAATCGATCAGGATGCAAGCAGGATGTTAAAGCAGGAGTATGGGCAAGCGGAGCTCACATCACATGCGACCTACTCCATTGCTCTCCAGGCCACGCCCCACATGACAGCACACGTAATCATATGTTCCTTCTCACTTAGAAGTTACCACTTATTTTATTTACTCATTGTGGCAAAATGGAATGACAGGGAAAGAAAGAAGTGGCAAAATGGAGTGGCAGCAAAGAAAAAAATGATTATAAGTTTATGGAGAAGGGGAAATGTAAACCAGAAGCAATATCATTCCAGAATTGTGTAAAGGAGGTTCTGAAAGGAGTGCTCCCTTACAATTGAACGACTTTGCATACAACATTTCTATACACCAGCTTTAAACTAATCTAGTAGCATATGTAAATCTTCTCTTTATTCTTGCAAAAGTAGACTTATTAAATGCAAATCTAATTTTATTGTCTCAATAGAGGCTTTTCTGCCAGAATAACACAAAGTTCTCAAGAATTACACACAGGTGATAGAGGAAGAATTATATTTTATAGCCTGATGCTGTAACTCTGCCTCACTTTTATGTTGTAAATTCTACCTATATTTACAGTCTCAAAGTAATTATGTCAGGATTCCAATTTACATGACACAGTGATGCTATTTTACAGCAAAATAACAATCCTAGAACCTAATTTGTATGCTTAGGGAGCAGTTTGTTGCACCTGTTTTTTGAGTTGGATCAGAAAAGGATGCTGTTGCTGAAAAAAAAAAAGAAATACAAAATAGTAAATTAAGTGTAAACAAATTAGTGTTTTTAGTTTTTAGATTAACAAATGAAGAAAAAAAAATGTATCTGGGACCATTTAAAGTTCACTAAAAGCCCACTTACTGATTTTTACAGAAATATTTTTTTATTGAAAAACTTTTTCTTACACATAAACACTTACAACACAATGCACACAATAGAAAAATTACAATAATAACATACAAACACATGTGTAACACAAAAAAGGGCATGAAGAGAGTATTATATAACATTCATAAACCATAAATACCCTTTTTTTTAAAACATCTACCAGTCCAGATTTGTTCAGCAGATGGTGTG
Organism: Rana muscosa; assembly: GCA_029206835.1. Classification (NCBI taxonomy): domain Eukaryota; kingdom Metazoa; phylum Chordata; class Amphibia; order Anura; family Ranidae; genus Rana; species Rana muscosa. The sequence goes on along the minus strand of JARGYO010005626.1, from coordinate 76,032,131 downwards.
CTATATAATTGGCATGTGCGTATGTATTTGTTACGAGGCCTATGAAAAGCTCTGGTGCAACCAATTACCTTCAAAAGTCACATAATTAGTGAAATGATGTCCCCATGTGTGCAATCTAAGTGATCTGTCATAACATACACACCTTTTGTGAAAGGCCCCAGAGGCTGCAACACCTAAGCAAGAAGCACCACTAACCAAACACTGCCATGAAGACCAAGGAACTCTCCAAACAAGTAAGGGACAATTTTGTTGAGAAGTTCAAGTCAGGGTTAGGTTATAAAAAAATATCCAAATCTTTGATGATCCCTAGGAGCACTATCAAATCTATCATAACCAAATGGAAAGAACATGGCACAACAGCAAACCTGCCAAGATACGGCTGCACACCAAAACTCATGGACCAGCAAAGGAGGGCATTAATCAGAGAGGCAGCACAGAGACCTAAGGTAACCCTGGAGGCAGTGGCGTATCCAGGGTATGGCACTCCATGGCAAGTGCCATGGGCGCCCTGAGGGGGGGGGCAAAATAAATTAAACAAAAAAAAAAATTCCCACCCGCACCTGTCCTCCTGCGGGCCGCCTCCTGCACTATAGCCCCCGGCGGCGGCACAGCACTTCACTCTTACTTGGCTGGATCTGGATGGCAGTGTATAGGAGAGTGACAGGCGCGGGCGCCCCCATGCTTATAGATGAGTGGGACCGTCCACTGTGTCTCCAGACCGTCATTCGGCTAAGTGGCGGAGGCGGAGCTTTCCACCTCTGCGCTGGTGGACTGGGTGGGGTGATGGGTGGAGATTTCCCTCCAGGAAGCCTACCTTATTGATAAAATGGCCGCGCTGCCTTAGCCTACCCGGGGGGGGGTAGTACAGAGCGGCTTCCTCCATTAGCAGCCGACATATTCGACTGGCGGAGGCGGAGCCTATAGCTTCGCCCACTCTCTCCGTGCGGCTGTTGTCCACTGCATCCTCTCTTGGGGAGGGGTCTGTCTGATGACAGGAGGAGGAGGAGGAGAGAGAAGCACGAGGAGAACCCCCCTTGCAAGGACAGAAGGTAAAATGTAATAAATTACTCTTATGATATACAGTCAGGTCATGATTTTGCAATAAAGTGATCCATGTTGCAAACTCAACAGTCTCCCTTCAGTGAAAGTTCATGTTTTGCAAACTTTGCAGTACATCAACTTTCACTGAAGGTGGACTGTTTAATGAGTTTGCAGCATGGATCACTTTATTGCAAAATCATGATCTGTATATTAATGAACTTTTAATGAATGTGGTCTGTTTAACGAGTTTGCATTGATTTCAGCATGTGCAAAGTGTTCCATGCATGCTGAAATCAATGCAAACTCATTAAGGAGGTTGAGGCTGCACTCATTGCCACTGATTAGGCGGCACTCTAAGGCTACTTTCACACTGAGGCATCAGCGGTAAAGCACTGCTATATTTAGCGGCGCTTTACTGTCGTTTTTGCGGCACTATTTGGCTGCTAGCAGGGCTCTTTGTTGGCGGCTCGGCAGCGCTGCCCATTGATTCCAATGGGCAGGGGCGCTGTAGGAGCGGTGTATACACCGCTCCTACAGCGCCTCAAAGATGCGGCTTGCAGGACTTTTTTTACCGTCCTGCCAGTGCACCGCTCCAGTGTGAAAGCCTTCAGGCTTTCACACTGGAGTGAAAGGAGAGGCTCTTTCAGGGCACTTTGCAGGTGCTATTTTTAGCGCTATAGCACCTGCAAAGCGCCTCAGTGTGAAAGTAGCCTTAAGCTGCACTGATATGCTACACTGATGGGCACTGATGAGGCCGCACTGTTGGCCACTGATAAGCTGCACTGGTGAGACTGCATTGTCGGGCACTGGTGAGGCTGTGCTGATGGGTACTGGCGAGACTGCACTAATGGGCACTGGTGAGGCTGCATTGATGGGTACCAATGAGGCTGCATTGATGGGCACCAGTGAGGCTGCTATGATGGGCATTGGTGAGGCTGCATTGATGGGCACTGGTGAGGCTGCATTGATGGGCATTGGTGAGGCTGCATTGATGGGCATTGGTGAGGCTGCATTGATGGGCACTCATGAGGCTGCATTGATGGGCACTGGTGAGGCTGCATTGATGGGCACTGGTGAGGTTGCGTTGATGGGCACTGATCAGCCTGCGTTGATGGGCACTGATCAGTCTGCACCGATGGGCACTGTCTGCACTGGTGAGGCTGCATTGATGGGCTCTGATAAGGCTGCACTGATCAGGCTGCACTGATGGGCACTGATCAGGCTGCACTGATGGGCACTGTCTGCACTGGTGAGGCTGCACTGATGGGCACTGTCTGCACTGGTGAGGCTGCACTGATGGGCACTGTCTGCACTGATCAGGCTGCACTGATGGGCACTGTCTGCACTGGTGAGGCTGCACTGATGGGCACTGTCTGCACTGATCAGGCTGCACTGATGGGCACTGTCTGCACTGGTGAGGCTGCACTGATGGGCACTGTCTGCACTGGTGAGGCTGCACTGATGGGCACTGTCTGCATTGATCAGGCTGCACTGATGGGCACTGTCTGCACTGGTGAGGCTGCACTGATGGGCACTGTCTGCACTGGTGAGGCTGCACTGATGGGCACTGTCTGCACTGATCAGGCTGCACTGATGGGCACTGTCTGCACTGGTGAGGCTACGTTAATGGGCACTGATCAGGCTGCATTGATGGTTCAATGGGCCACTTGACTGGACTTGCCCCCAGGCCTAAGGCTGCCAGCCCTCCCCTGGAGCCTGCTTCCATCTTCTCCCCGAGCGTGAGCGGGTTGGTGACGTCACGTGAGGTGAGGTCGCCGTCGCTGAGGAGGATCCCTTGATTGATTGCCGAACTCCAGCACGTGTACATCTCCGGAGCCATGGGCCTCTGCTACAGCCTCCGACCACGGCTGTTAGGTGATCCTAGCGGCTCCATCTCCAACGCCCCCACCAACTCGGACACGAGCAGCCCCCTGGAGCTGTTAGTGCCTATGAGAGCCAGGGACCTGAGGATCACAGCAGCAGCTCAGGGGGGGGGAGCTCTGCAAACCGACTAGAGAGGGGAAAGTTCCAGACGGGCTGCTTCTACTACTGCAGAACTGGGGAGGTAGCACCAGCAGCACTGGGGACAGCAATAAGCAGCAGCACAAGCCCAGAAAGGACCAGCAGGTGCACCATCAACAGCAACATTCTCTGCAGAAGGGATGGGACAAACTCTGACTGGAGGAGAAGGAGGCCAAGAAAGTCAGCAAGAGCATAGATCGTGTACTGAAGGAGCAGAAGAGGGAGTACAAGCAGACCCATAGACTGCTCCTCCTAGGTAAGTGCCTCTCCTTCCATTTCTACACTAACATGGGGGATAGGTGGCCGGCCATGCCTGCTGACACTGCCTGTCTGCTTTATGTTGTCCTTGACATTTTATGGTTGGCCTGCATCCTGGGCATGCCTCTGGACTCTACATGCTCTATATATATATATATATATATATATATATATATATATAAGGCTTCACTCCTGTCCAGCACACTAGCTGCATGGAGTTTGCATGTTCTCCCTGTCGGATTCCTCTCCCACTCCAAACACATGCAGGTAGGTGAATTGTACCCTGTGTACAGACTGGCAGTGTACATGGCTGATCACATTCTACACTGACCCTACAATCCTAGAGGACCCTACACATATCTATGTATACTTCCATTCAGTCCTGTCCAGCTCTTGGCAGATTTTGGGCCAGAGATCATCTTAAATCATTTTTCGGACATGGGGGTGGCATGCAGAATGTGATTGGCCATATACATTGCCACTTCATACAGACAGGGGACCATCACCTACCAACATGGCTTTGGAATGTGCCAGGAAACTGGAGTACCTGGAGGATGCCCACACAAAGAGAACATGAAAACTACATGCAGATAGCTTCCTGGCCCAGATTCAAACCAAGTGAGGCAAGTGCCAACCACTAACCTACAGTTCTCCCTATATAACTGTATATACTGACAGCATTATCTGAAAGTTGGGTTTCAAATGTTTTAAAAGGGGCGCATTTTCAGTGCTTGCCATAGGCGCCATTTTCGCTAGATACGCCTCTGCCTGGAGGAGCTGCAGAGTTCCACGGCAGAGACTGGAGTATCTGTACATAGGATGACAATAAGCCGTACGCTTCATAGAGTTGGGCTTTATGGCAGAGTGGCCAGAAGAAAGTCATTACTTTCAGCAAAAAACAAAATGTCACGTTTTGAGATTGAGGAAAGGCATGTGGGAGACTCCCAAAATGTATGTAGGAAGGTGATCTGGTCTGATGAGACTAAAATTTTACTTTTTTGCCCATCAAAGAAAACGCTATGTCTGGCACAAACCCAACACATCACATCACCCAAAGAACACCCCCACAGTGGTTTAAGGGGAAACATGTAAATGTGTTGAAATGCCTAGTCAAAGCCCAGACCTCAATCCAATAGAAAATCTGTGGTCAGACTTAAAGATTGCTGTTCACAAGTGCAAACCATCCAACTTGAAGGAGCTGGAGCAGTTTTTCAAGGAGAAATGGGTAAAAATCCCAGTGGTAAGATGTGGCAAGCTCATAGAGACTTATCCAAAGCGACTTGGAGCTGTGATAGCCGCAAAAGGTGGCTCTACAAAGTATTGACTTTAGGGGGGTGAATAGTTATGCACATTGACTTTTTCTGTTATTTTGTCCTATTTGTTGTTTGCTTCACAATAAAAAACAAAAAAAATCTTCAAAGTTGTGGACATGTTCTGTAAATTAAATGATGCAAATCCTCAAACAATCCATGTTAATTCCCGGTTGTGAGGCAGCAAAACACGAAAAATGCCAAGGGGGGTGAATACTTTTGCAAGGCACTGTACATATATATAAATATATCTCATTCCATATTCACTCCATTATAAAATTATATTACCATATTAGCCTATTTCGGATGAGTTCTGTTGGTGCAACCTGAGGTGCATTTAAGCATGCAAGCCATATTTTTCAAATTTATTGGGCCTTCCTATTTTTTGATACATACATTTTTCCTGATAAAGAGACATATTTGCCTCCTCAATCCAGTCTTCAACTGTGGGAGGAGCTGGCTTCAAAAGAAAGGAAGTGCTCCTAAAACAAAGAAGCGCCTAACCATATCAGATAGTAGTTAAATACACTGCTCAAAAAAATAAAAGGAACACTTTGAAAACACATCAGATTTCAACGGGCAAAAATCTCATGTTGGATATCTATACTGATATGGACTGGGTAATGTGTTAGGAATGAAAGGATGGCACATCATTTGATGGAAATGAAAATTATCCACCTAAAGAGGGCTGAATTCAAAGACACCCCGAAAATCAAAGTGAAAAAATTATGCAGCAAGCTAGTCCATTTTGCTGAAATTTCATTGCAACAACTCAAAATGGTCCTCAGTAGTTTGTATGGCCCCCAAGTGCTTGTATGCATGCCTTACAACATCAGGGCATGCTTCTAATGAGACGACGGATGGTTTCCTGGGGTATTTCCTCCTAGATCTGGACCAGAGCATCACTGAGCTCCTGTGGCGGCACCGGATGGACCGAAACATATTGTCCCAGAGGTGTTCTTTTGGATTTAGGTCAGGTGAGCGTGGGGGCCATGCAATGGTATTAATTTCTTCATCCTCCAGGAACTGGCTGCATGCTCTCGCCACGTGAGGCCGGGCATTGCCGTGCACCAGGAGGAACCCCGGAACCACTGCACCAGCATAGGGTCTGACAATGGGTCCAAGGATTTCATCCCGATACCTAATGGCAGTCAGAGTGCCATTGTGTAGCCTGTAGAGGTCTGTGCGTCCCTCCATGGATATGCCTCCCCAGACCACCAAACCGGGCATGCTGAACGATGTTACAGGCAGCATAAAGTTCTCCGCGGCTTCTCCAGACCCTTTCACGTCTGTCACATATGCTCAGGGTGAACCTGCTCTCATCTGTAAAAAGCATGGGGCACCAGTAGGGATGAGCCAAAAACTCCCCGGTTCGGTTCGCACCAGAACCTGCGAACGGACCGAATGTTTGCGTGAACTATCGAACCCCGTTAAAGTCTATGGGACTCGAACGTTCGGAATCAAAAGTGCTAATTTTAAAGTCTAATATGCAAGTTATTGTCCTAAAAAGTGTTTGGGAACCCGGGTCCTGCCCCAGGGAACATGTATCAATGCAAAAAAAAGTTTTAAAGACTAACGTTTTTTCGGGAGCAGTGATTTTAACCACTTGCTTACTGGGCACTTAAACCCTCTTCCTGCCCAGGCCAATTTTCAGCTTTCAGCGCTGTCACGCTTTGAATGACAATTGCGCGGTCCTGGGACGTGGCTCCCAAACAAAATTGACGTCCTTTTTTTCCCACAAATAGAGCTTTCTTTTGGTGGTATTTGATCATTTCTGCGGTTTTTATTTTTTGCGCTATAAACAAAAAAAAGTGATGATTTTGAAAAAAACACAATATTTTTTACTTTTTGCTATAATAAATATCCCATTTTTTTTTTAAATGTTTTATTTTTTTCTCAGTTTAGACCGATACGTATTCTTCTACATATTTTTGGTAAAAAAAAATCGCAATAAGCGTTTATTGATTGGTTTGCGCAAAAGTTATAGCGTCTACAAAATAGGGCATAGTTTTATAGCATTTTTATTAATATTTTTTTTTTTACTAGTAATGGCGGCAATCAGCAATTTTATTGTGACTGTGACATTATGGCGGACACATCGGACACTTTTGACACCATTTTGGGACCATTGTCATTTTTACAGCGATCAGTGCTATAAAAATGCACTGGTTACTGTAAAAATTACACTGGCAGGGAAGGGGTTAACACCAGGGGGCAAGGAAGGGGTTAACTGTGTAACCTGGGAGTGATTACTACTGTGGGGGGAGGGGACTGACTGGGGGAGGTGACCGATCTGTGTCCCTATGTACAAGGGACACAGCATCGGTCTCCTCTTACCTGACAGGACGTGGATCTCTGTGTTTACACACAGAGATCCACATCCTTGTCTGTGTACCAGACGATCGCGGGTGCCTGGCGGACATCGCGGTCGCCAGGCACGCGCATCGGCATGTCAGTGATGCGCCCCCTAGTGGCCAGAGGAACCGAGGCCGTCAATTGACGGCCTCCCGGATTTGTAGAGCCACCTTGAGGCCGTCATTTGACTATGGCCTGGCTCTCAGGTGGTTAATGATGATTAAAGTGAAAAAAAAAGGTGAAATTTTCCTTTAAATATCGTACCTGGTGGTGTCTATAGTATGCCTGTGAAGTGGCACGTGTTTCCCGTGTTAAGAACTGGCCCTGCACAAAATAACATTTCTAAAGGAAAAAAAAGGCATTTAAAACTGCTTGCGGCTTTAATGTAATGTGTGGTCCCGGCAATGTGGATGAAAATCATTGAGAAAATCGGCATGGGTACCCCCCCCCCCCAGCCCATTTGGGTCTTGTACGGATTTTAAGGGGAACCCCGCACCCAAATTAAAAAAAGGAAAGGCGTGGGACCCTCGGGCCCTATATACTCTGTACAGCAGTGTACAGGCGGTGCAAACAAGACAGGGACTGTAGGTTTGTTCCTAAGTAGAATCTGTTTGTAATTTAGAACTGTTACATTTTTAAAGTGTAGCTCCAGCCAAAAAATCTATTTTTAAGCTTTTTGGAAAACATAGGGAAGGGTTATCACCCCTGTAACATTTGTTTTGCTGTCTGTGCACCTCTTCAGAAGATTTCACCTCACTTTCTGTCCCAATGACAATTGGTTTTTGAAAATTTGGGGGTTTGGTGAAACAAGGATTGATGATAAAGCATAAGTGGAGAGGAGACACGTTTTCCCATATTAACTCTTACAGGAGAGAATTTCCCTTTCTAGGGGTAGATTTCCTCTCACTTCCTGTTGTCTCCCTCTGTTTGCAAGTAGGAATCGTTTGTAAGTTGGATGTTTGAAAGTAGGGGCCTGTCCTATATACTCTGCAGAAATTTGGGCCTTAGGTGTTGGTGTTGGTGTTGGCACAACACTGTAAGCCCTCACAATTACTCTTGGTGGGCGCAGGAACGGGCCCTGCTGTGAAATATTAGATCAAGAATTGTAATTACATGCCCCTATTTAACAGGGGCAGAAAAATTGGGCCTTAGGCACTGGTGCCCCAACACTGCAACCCCTCACAGATACTATAGTTGGAGCGCATAAATGAGCCCTGCTGCAAAGTATTGCATCAAAAATTGTAATTACATGCCCCTGTCAAACAGGGGCTGAAAAATTGGGCCTTAGCCACTGGTGGCGGTGCCCAGAACAAAAAATGTTCTTACAAGCTATCAGCATGAACATTGAGGAAGAAGAGGACAGTCACTCAGCATAACAGGATAGTCACTCAGCATCAGCATAGGCAGTCTTGAAGGGATGTCCCATTAAAAAAAAAATATTCGGCTACATCAGCATCAGGTGCTTGGTAGCTGGTGATCCAAGACTGATTCATTTTTATGAAGGTCAGTCGATCGACCGATTCGGTGGACATGCGCACCCTGTGATTGGTTACAAAGCCTCCAGCAGCACTGAATGTGCGTTCTGAAAGAATGCTGGATGCAGGACAGGCCAGTAGCTCAATTGCATACTGCGCAAGCTCTGGCCAGTGATCCATCCTCAAGACCCAGTAACCCAGAGGATTTTCAGTGGGAAAGGTGTCCAAGTCTGATCTTGCCCCTAGGTATTCCAGCACCATGTAAACCAGACACTGGCGATGGTTGCTGGAACCGATCATACCTTGGGGCTGCGGACTAAAAAATTGTCTGAACACATCGGTCAGATGGCCACCTTCTCCACCGCTCCTTCTTTGACTGACCGAAGCCTCAGCAACACATTGTCCAGGACCAGGATTTTGTAACCTCCCAGTCTCTGGAAACGCGTTGCACAGACCTTTCTGCAAGGCCTCCCGAAGATGTTTCATCCTCTGCTCCCTCCGCGACGGCAAGATAAGGTCCGCAACCTTACCCTTGTAACGTGGATCAAGGAGGGTTGCCAACCAGTAATGATCCCTCTCCTTGATCACATGAATACGAGGATCCTTCCACAGGCTTTGCAGGATCAGGGAGGCCATGCAGTGTAGGTTTACTGAGGCATTCGGTCCGGAGTCCTCTGGGTCACTCAGGACGACATGATCCGCTGCCACCTCCTCCCAGCCACGAACAAGTCCATGGGTTTCTTGGGACTGTAATTGATCCCTTGAAGACTGCTGCTGATGCTGAGTGCTAGGCTCCACCTCCATGCTGACACAATCCTCCTCCTCCTCGTCCTCTTCCTGTGTGATAGACCGGCCATCGGGAACACTGTCTGGATAAAGGGGGCCTTGAGAGGTAAGGAAGTCCTCCTCTTCCTCCCTCTGTTCTGCCTCAAGTACCTGTCCATCATTCCACGCAGCGTGTGCTCCAACAGGTGGACAAATGGACAGTGTCACTGATGCATGCACTGTCACTGCTCACCATCCTCGGAGCCTCCTCAAATGGTGCCAGGACAGTGCATGCATCCCTGATCATGACCCACTGGCATGGCAAAAAAAAACAAGCTCCCTGACCCTGTCCTCATGCCATATTGGCACAGATACTCATTGATGGCACTCTGCTGCGTGTGCAGCCGCTGCAGCATGGCCAACGTTGAGTTCCACCTGGTGGGCATGTCACAGATTAGGCGGTTCTTGGGCAGGTTAAATTCCTTTTTGAGGTCAGCCAGCCAAGCACTGGCATTATATGACTGGCGGAAATGCACACAGAGTTTCCTGGCCTGCCTCAGGACATCCTGTAAGCCCGGGTACCTGCCCAAGAACCGCTGCACCACCAAGTTAAGGACGTGAGCCAAACAGGGCACATGGGTCAGTTGTCCCTGTCGGAGGGCGGAGAGAAGGTTGTTGCCATTGTCGCAAACCACCATTCCTGGCTTAAGCTGGCGTGGCGTCAACCACCTCTGAGCCTGCCCCTGCAGAGCTGACAGAACCTCTGCCCCAGTGTGGCTCCTGTCCCCCAAGCACACCAACTCAAGCACCGCATGGCATCTTTTTGCCTGCGTACTTGCGTTGCCCCTTGAACGCCTGGTTCCGAGGACAAAGCACAGAAAGAGGCCATGGAGGAAGAAGAAGAGGAGGGGGTGGAGGAGAGAAGTGTGTCAGAATCACCAGTAGTAGCATTTTGGAGGCGTGGTGGTAACCTCCAACACTACTGCACCCTGTCCGGCATTCTTCCCAGCTGCCAGCAGAGTCACCCAGTGCACCGTAAAAGATAGGTAACGTCCCTGTCCATGCCTGCTGGACCATGAGTCAGCGGTAATATGCACCTTACCGCTGACCGCCCTGCGAGGCCAAGACATTGCCTTCCACATGCTGGTAGAGAGCCGGAATCGCATTTCATGAAAAAAAGTGGCATTTGGGAACCTGCCACTGAGGTACCGCACATTCCACAAACTCACGGAAGGGGGCAGAGTCTACCAACGTAAAAGGCAGCAGTTGAAGTGCTAGCAATTTAGCCAAGCTAGCATTCAACCACTGGGCATGTGGATGGCTGGGAGCAATTTCTTTTGGCGGTGCAGCAGCTGGGGCAGGGAAATTTGCCTAGTATAATCTGACATTGGTGTAGCAGATTGCCCACAAGTATTTGGCTGTGACACACCTAATTCTACACCTTCATTCCTTTCAGTGCAGGTTTCTGAGAGGACTGAAGGTATAGTGGGGTTGGAGATCCCAGCTGATGAGGAGCAAGGAGAGGTCCGCTTTGTTCTTTGGTGTAGGTCTTTTATGTACGCTTGCCAACAGACTGCATGGCAGGTCGACATATGTCTGGTCAAGCATGTGGTGCCCAATAGACTTGTGCACAACGGAAAAATTCGTTCCGTTTCGGTTCGTTTCTTTCCGGTCCTGTTGATTCGTAATCATTCGTAATTTTGCTAGACGGGATTTTTCGTGTTCGGACTCATTCGTATTTTTGCAAGCGACATTTTTCGTTGAATTTTTTGTTGCTTTATAATTCGTACTTTCGGTAGAGTACGTTGTTTTTCGTTGATTCTGGACACAACTCCTACTTTCGTAACTTTTTTTGGGTTCGTTGATTCGTAATTTTCCGTGTCTCTCTCACAACGACGCTGCCTATTATGCCTAATGTGCTTCGAATGGATTTGTACTTTTCTAAATACATAGCGGTTATTTGTAACGATTCGAAATCTCGTATTTTACTTTCGTTTTTTACATGCGGCTATAGGCTCCGCCCCTGTACACCATTTTGAGAGGGTTCAGCACGGTGAGGGAGAAGCAGAGAGCAGAGCAGAGTGAGTGTTATTGTGCTTCGAATGGATTTGAAATCTCGTATTTTACTTTCGTTTTTTCATGCGGCTATAGCCTCCGCCCCTGTACACCATTTTGAGAGGGAGTTCAGCATGGTGAGGGAGAAGCAGAGAGCAGAGTGAGTGTTATTGTGCTTCGAATGGATTCGTACATTCGTAACTTTTTTCATAACGAATTATGCCGAAGACCTTCGGGCATTCGCTATTTTGCGGTATAATTTATTTCGGATTCGGTTTTATTCGTAATTGCTCTGTTCGGAAATTCGAATGCTTCCGAATGTCCGAAAGTTGCTAAATTCGGACGAATTTTGATTCGTTACGAAACGAATTGCACAAGCCTAGTGCCCAAGCGGCTGATGTTTTGGCCACGCGAGATACGCTTCAGACATATGTTGCAAATAGCAACGGTGCGATCTGCTGCACACGTCTCAAAAAAGGCCCACACCAAAGAACTTTTGGAATAACGCACAGAGACAGCAGCGTTGTGAACATGCGGAGCTCTGCGGTGTGATGCAGTCGGTTGGCTGCCCTTAAGCTGGCCCCTGGAGGGCATCCTGCCTCATTGGAGATGTGCCTCCTCCTCCTTCTCTCTCCTATCAGGCACCCACTTAGAGTCAGTGACCTCATCATCCCCTCCCTCCTCGTCACTGGAGCAAACCTGGCAGTATGCTGCAGCTGGGGGAACATGACTGCCAGTTTGCTGTCCTTCTTGGGCACCCCCTCTCTCTGGGCTCACGTTACTGTCTTCCTCAAGCTTGGTACCATCATCACTGTGGTCAAACAGTTTGGGGGACTCCTCAGGAGGACATGGTGTGGCTAGGGAAGGAGTGACTGATGCCATTGAGCCGAGGGAAGAGGCCGCTTTGGCAGCTGCTTTGCCAAACAAAGTACCCTGAGCCTAGGTGAGAGAGGATGAGGAGGATGAGGACGGCTTGGTCATCCACTCTACCAACTCTTTGGCATGTTGCGGCTCAACGCGGCCAGCTGCCGAAAAAAAGGACAAGCGTGCCCTTATGGCCCTTATGGCCATGTGCTGATGAGGATGCACCGTGTCCATGACCAGCACTGTTGCCTCTAGACACAGAGCCTGCTTGCCCTCTTTTATTGGCCTGTGAGTGTCTGCCTCACCTTACTGGCCTTCCAGACATACTGTATTTGATGTATTGGAATAGGTACACAAGGAATTGTCTGCAGTCAGCTTTAGCTGCACACTGTGCCCAGTATACAGTACACTGACTTAATATACTGCAGGTTAGCTCAATCAACTGCCTGTATTATTAGGAATATAAAAGGAATAGTCTGCAGTCAGCTTTACGTGCACACTGTGCGCAGTATACAGTACACTGACTTAATATACTGCAAGTTAGCTCAATCAACTGCCTGTATTATTAGGAATAGAAAAGGAATAGTCTGCAGTCAGCTTTACATGCACACTGTGCCCAGTATACAGTACACTGACTTAATATACTGCAGGTTAGCTCAATCAACTGCCTGTATTATTAGTAATAGAAAAGGAATAGTCTGCAGTCAGTTTTACGTGCACACTGTGCCCAGTATACAGTACACTGACTTAATATACTGCAGGTTAGCTCAATCAACTGCCTGTATTATTAGGAATAGAAAAGGAATAGTCTGCAGTCAGTTTTACGTACACACTGTGCCCAGTATACAGTACACTGACTTAATATACTGCAGGTTAGCTCAATCAACTGCCTGTATTATTAGGAATAGAAAAGGAATAGTCTTCAGTCAGCTTTATGTGCACACTGTGCCCAGTATGCAGTACACTGACTTAATATACTGCAGGTTAGCTTGATCAACTGCCTGTATTATTAGTAATAGAAAAGGAATAGTCTGCAGTCAGCTTTACGTGCACAATGTGCCCAGTATACAGTACACTGACTTAATATACTGCAGGTTAGCTCAATCAACTGCCTGTATTATTAGTAATAGAAAAGGAATAGTCTGCAGTCAGATTTACGTGCACACTGTGCCCAGTATACAGATCTAACTAGCTCAATCAACTGCCTGCTCAATCTAGCTATTGCTAACTGAAATAAAGCCACAATCTCGCTCTCTCTCTCTCTCTCTGTCTCTCTCTGAACGCCGGAACACACTACACAAGGCCGACACACAGGCGGCCTTATATAGTGTGGGGCGTGTACTTAGTCCCCCTGAGCTATGAATAGCCAAAGGCACCCTGGCTTTGGCCAATTATGGCTCTCTGTGTACTGACGGCGCTGTGATTGCCCAAAGCATGCGGGTCATAGTGCATGCTTGGCCAATCATTAGCCAGCAATGCACTGCGATGACGCAGTGCATTATGGGCCGTGACGCGCAACTCAAATTTGGCGTGAACAGCCTATAATGTTCAATCTTCGTCAAACGAGCGAACCGCCGATGTTCGAGTCGAACATGAGTTCGACTCGAACTCGAAGCTCATCCCTAGTATACACCTGTGGTCATGTCGCTTTATGGAAGCAATTGACAGGTGGTGAGGAGGCAGTATGTAGCTTGAATAGGTTACAGTTGATGGGCAATACTGCCCACCGAACATGGGGTGGGGGATCTTTTCCCTGAAGCAAAGCCTTGAAGATACAGCATGTATACAACCATGCCTGCTGCCTTTGCAGCTTAAGGAGGGGGGAGCTGGTAAAAATGTGGCTCAAACACTTGTTTTTAACGTTCCCCCTTCCCAACTACAAGTGTACAGTATTTCCAGTTTACAGTTCAGTTATTAATTTTAATTTGATAGATATAGTACATAATTGTACACTAAAACTCATTCAATTCTGTGGCAACATTAATTGACAGACAACCTGTAACACTGTTACATACCGTATAATATATAAAATGAGATTTTAAAACATAAAATGTAAAGAAATGTAGAGACTTTGGCCTTGGTCGCCTATCTGGAAACATTGTAAATATCATATCAAAGAAAAGCCTGAACAGCAAATTTATATTACTTGAAAACAAAAAAATCATCTGAATCTGCAGAAAAGAACATTAATTGAATGTTTTAATCTATGATATGGTAGCTTGTAACCATTTTTGAATAATAAGACTTGAAAGCTTAAATTGACCTTAAATTATGTATATACTTTCAGGAAAAAAAAATAGCCGCTCATTGATGCTCATTAATTACATGCATATTAATAAGTGCTATACAGAGTGCCACACACTTTCAATAAAGTGGCTTGATAATTTACTATGATAAACACTTCACATTTATATACTGATGTGTCACAGATATTAAAAACTCATTTGCATAGGCAATTTGTCACCATGACCAGAAGTTACCAATCATACTTGTTATTACAACTGCTTCTAAGAATCAATAGGAGCATTAATAGTATACTTTCCAGTCTGTGGCTTGTTAACAATGTCATATCTGTTATATAACTACTTAAAGTATGTCAATTTTACCCCCTTCCAGTCCAGGCCAATCTTCAGATTTTAGGGTTGTCACACTTTGAGTGAAAATTACCCAGGCATTCAATACTGTATCCAAATAAAAAAAATAAAAAACTCAAGAAGAGAGGCGCCTCTAAGAGTAGACGTTTGATAACACTTTAATTAGCATATGATGTATGCACTCACATTTGGATGTGTAAAAACTAGCATACCGTATATACTCTAGTATAAGCCGAGTTTTTCAGCACATTTTTTTGTGCTGAAAAAGCCCCCCTCAGGGGGGGGGGGCGTGGTCTGCCAGCGCTGGTGATGGCTGCTTAGACTCTGTGCTCGTCAGCCAAGGGAGAGAAACGGAACGTATCAGGCCAAATTCCACAAATAATCCACAGCCATCCTGCCTCATAACAACCTGGACATCACAGCCAGCCATGTCCAGGAAGAGAATGACGGACTATCAGCCCCAAAAAACTGACTGCCTTCTTTTCCAAGCCGTCTAGCAAGGTGAGTCAGGCCCAAAATGGCGCCGGCGCGGCCGCGATCCTGGAGGCCTACACGGACCTTCCTGATGAGATCCCGAGAGATCAAGACCCCCCTTA
This sequence comes from Rana muscosa, assembly GCA_029206835.1. Taxonomy (NCBI): domain Eukaryota; kingdom Metazoa; phylum Chordata; class Amphibia; order Anura; family Ranidae; genus Rana; species Rana muscosa. Next base: position 76,016,796 of record JARGYO010005626.1, on the reverse strand, counting down.
TCCTCCCTTGTCACCAACCCTCAGAGCAGGAGATAACCCCATCACAGGCAGCCCAGCGAAAGCCCGCATGCGGATTGAACCGCCGCCGATGCCGCCGTCATCACAAATTGAGGCCCAGGCTTTCAATCACTTCCAGGCCAACCAGGCCCTAAAATCATCCATGGCCTCTTTCCCCACTTCAGGGCAACCAGTGCTTGACAACACACTAAAGGACATGCTGCTATCTCTCCAGACCTCACTAATGACAGACCTGTCATCCTTATTCACCAAAATGACAGCTGACATGCATGTAATGGATGATAGAGTGTCACATCTAGAAAGCAGCATGGAAGAATGCACAACTACGGTGAATGAACTGGTTGATTCCTATGCTGACATAAAAGATGAGCAAGCCTGGGTAAGAACTAAGCTGGCAGATTTAGAAGACAGGTCAAGGAGAAACAATATAAAAATCAGAGGTGTCCCTGAAAACATTCTGCCATTAGACCTCCCTAGATATGCTAAAGAACTTATGCACTTGATCTTGCCTGACGCATCACCAAGAGACCTGATTGTAGACCGATACCATAGGATTGCTAAACCCTCTCACTTAGCAGTTTCAGTCCCTAGAGATGTTTTATTGAGGGTGCATTTCTTTCATGTCAAAGAAAGGCTGCTCATGACAATGAGGAATAACCCATCACTTCCTGAACCGTACGCCGGAATACTACTATTCCCAGATCTCTCTAAGTACACACTGCAGCTGAGGAGACAGCTCAACCCGATAACCAAGGGCCTCCATAACCACAAGATTCAATTTAAATGGAGATATCCTGCATCCTTGCTCATCACAAGAAATGGCGAAACGCACGTGATCCACAACCTCCACAAGGGAATGCAACTACTCCACTCTTGGGGAATCATACCTGACCCCCCGCAGGATACCACTACACCATTGGAACAACGTAGCAACCGCCCATCACGCCGCACCCAGAGTGGTCGTGGCACTTGATCAAGTTAGTTCCTTTAAAATCCATTGGGCCTATATATCGACAAGATTGATGCTCTCCCTGGCTCCCAGCCTTCTGATTTGTTTTACAGTTGAACGTTGACATTGTTACCCCCTATTTAGTGGTTTAGTTGAACAACTGCCTTCTCTACTCCACCTACTGTTCTAACGAGTGGTCATACCACCATACGTGACTACCCTACAGGTTCCAATTTTTATCTTGTTTAGTTCTTTCGGTTGACTTTCTTGTTTTACAGCCGCACCACTGCACGTACAGTGCAAGCATCAAGTTCTACCGGGTCTATCTGAACTTAACCCTACAGACGCTCTGGCACATGAACCCAGGGAACTCTTCAGTCCTCATCGAACTGTAAGTGTTTGTGTCCTACCAGTTGTTCCTTTACAGCACCTATAATGCCGGTCACGGTTCTATCCATAAATGCGAATGGACTCAACCATCCTGCAAAGAGACATTCACTTTGGAAAACAGCCCTGGACCTTAAGTGTGACATCCTGTGTGTTCAGGAGACACACTTTCTTTCCACAGCTGCGCCTAAGTGTGCGAACAGACATTTCTCCCAGGTTTTCTCCGCCCCATTTACCTCCAAAAAAAGAGGGGTGATGATAGCGGTGCATAACTCGGTCACATTCCAATTGAAAAGTGTTACTCTCGACCCGGAAGGTTGTTACATTATTCTTGTATGTACCATTAATAATACTACCTATACTTTGGTAAATATCTACGCTCCAAATGTCAAACAAGACCATTTCCTTCGCAAACTCATGCGTACTGTTCACCCCCTGAAACAAGGTCATCTAATTCTCTGTGGAGATTTTAACCAAGTCCCTGATATCAACTTAGACTCCACTTCTGCATCAAAACGCAGGGAATCCCCTCTGAAAAACTTTGTGGTATCCCACGACTTGTTTGATGCTTGGAGGTGCTTGCACGGAGAGGAGAGAGACTATACATATTTCTCTCCTCTCCACAAGACATATTCTCCCATTGATAATTTTTTCACCGATAAGTGGTTGCTCCAAAACATTAGCGCAGCTGTAATCCATGCCACATCTTGGTCGGACCATGCCCCTATCACCATTACTGTATCTGATTCCTCACAACGAGCAAATACTTTCTTATGGAGAGTGAACAACTAACTATATCTTGCAACATCCAATTTATTCTCCAGAGATAATAGATCATTTAAATGAATATTTCAAAATTAACTCAGGCTCTGTGTCCGATCCAGGCGTGATGTGGAATGCGCACAAAGCGTTTATCAGAGGTATACTGTTTAAAATTAGCTCCCACCACAAAAAAAAAAGGTCATTAAGGATAGACACTCTACTGTCCCAAATAACCAGTTTAGAACAACAAAACAAATCCAAACCCAATCCAACATGCTCAGCGCAAATCATAACACTTAGACAAGAACTCAGGCTCCACCTTCTCCAATCGTACGAACAAACTCAAAGAAAACTAAAAGCCACATCCTATGCCACGTCCAATAAAGCAGGTAAAGCCCTTTCCCAACGTATCAAAGGCAGGCGAATTAAAAACAAAATTGAACACTTAGTACATCCCCACACAAATGAATCACTCAGGAACCCACAAGCAATAGCCGACGCTTTCAGCGCCTACTATGGTGATTTATATAACCTACAGCGGGACCCAGATATGTACCAACCTTCCCCAGATGACATCAATGACTTTCTTTCCCACATTAGACTACCGTCGGTAACGACGGAACAAATCTCCCATCTCAACGAACCTTTCTCAGTGCAAGAAGTGATAGAGACTATCACTACTCTCCCTTCAGGCAAATCACCAGGCCCAGACGGTCTCACCGGAGAATACTTTAAACAATTTGCACATCAACTAGCTCCCCATCTCACAAACTTGTACAACGACGCGGCCTCCTCCGCTAAATTCCCTCATGAATCCCTACAAGCGTTAATTATCACCCTGCCTAAACCAGGTAAAGAACCAAATGCACCTCAAAACTTCCGCCCAATCTCACTCCTAAATTTAGACTTGAAAATATACGCGAAAATGATTGCCACACGATTGATTCATATCATGCCCAATCTGATCCACAGAGATCAATCAGGCTTCACGTCCGGTAGACAAGCGTCTGACGCCACAAGGAGATTAATAGATGTCATCCACTTTGCCGAGACTAGTGGGACACCGTCTCTGCTCCTAGCATTGGACGCGGAGAAGGCGTTCGACAGAGTCCACTGGAACTATTTACAACAGGTCCTACAGAAGTTTGGATTCAAAGGTCAAATATTGAACGCTGTACTAGCACTCTACACCACCACCTCGGCCTGAGTATTTTCTGCAGACATGCTATCCCAACCGTTTGCCATTACCAATGGCACCAGACAAGGGTGCCTGCTGTCGCCACTGATCTTCAATCTACTCATGGAGCCCCTGGCTGAACACATTAGACAAAACCCTAAAATCTCAGGATTTGAGATAGGACGTCAAACGCACAAGATTAGTCTGTTCGCAGATGATGTCATACTTATGATCACGAACCCAACTTCATCCCTAGCAGAAGTACAAAATACCCTTCAGTGGTTCAGCAAGATCTCCTATTATAGAATAAGTACCACTAAATCATATATACTAGATCTAGGATTAGATGCCACTTCCAGAAACCTACTTCAATCCCAATTCCCCTTCACGTGGGCAACACACAATATAAAGTACCTAGGGATACAGTTAACAAGATCATCGAAAAATCAATACAGTAGCAACTTTATACCATTCCTTACTAAACTTCAAACTGAGACCCAAAAACTCGCTAAACAGGAACTATCGTGGTCGGGCAGACTCGCCGCATTCAACATGTTACTTCTCCCACAACTGCTTTACCTATACAGAACCATTCCTATCCCTATCCCGTCATCCTATTTCAAATCTCTCCAAACAATCCTCAACAAATTTCTTTGGCAAGGAAAGAAACCTAGATGCGCAAAACTTACTTTAATCAAACACAAGCTTGCGGGTGGGGCAGGGTCAATTGAGTTTGAGGACTATTACTGGGCATCAATACTGACACAACTCCAAGACTGGTTCCACGAATCTCCCCATACACTTTGGGGACACCTGGAAGCATCAATGATTAAACACTGTACCTTACAAAGCTGGTTATTGGGAATCCCCCATGGCATTCCTATCTCCAAAGCTCTACCCCCCACAATAAGAGCCTCCGCCCAGGCCTGGAAGAAACTAGTGAACTTAGGTTCAACAATAAAACACACATTCTCACCTCCTCTCCCTCTAGAAATTCTTTGTCACTGCACTATAGACCTTTCTCTGAAACACTGGGTACCCAAAGGTATCAAATACATACAAGATCTATTCCAGGGGAACGTTCTACTGACATTTCAAAATTTACAGCAGAAGTTCAACCTCCCTCATACAGATCTCTTTAACTACATACGAGTCAAACATTGTTTATCTCGAATAGATCGTCCATTCCACACACTCCCTCCTAGGGTATGGACATATTTGACAAATCCCTCCTCAAAGTTGAGGGGAATCCCCCTCTTCTACAACATTTTCCATCAGAAACAGGAGTTTACCAAAACTAAACCCCACATCCACTGGGACACAGATCTTGGACGAACCTTCACCGACACTCAATGGCACATAGCATTACGCTCTATTTACAAAGCCACCCAAAGCTCCGCATTCTGGGAACTCACACAAAAAATATCTCTAAGGTGGTACCTCACACCCACTAAACTTGCATCATTTGACAACACAACCTCGGACACATGCTGGAGATGCAAATTAGAGAGAGGCGACCTACTACACATACTCCGGACATGCCCCTCAATACAACCATATTGGACAACTATCTTCCATATTCTGTCAGATATCACTCAAAAACACGTGCCGCCCTCGCCGGCACTGGCATTGCTCAGTCTGTCGATTGAGTCGGTTCCAGGGCCGGTGAGAGTAGTTGTAACCAACATATTTCCTTGCAGCTCAATTGAGCTTGACCAGACTTTGGAAGAGCACCCAACCACCTACGATAGAAAATACTCTCGATCTAGTTAACTTGCATTTTAATTATGAGCTTACACTGGCTTCCAGCAGAGGCCTACTCAAGAAAACACATACTGAATAGGATCCCTGGACTAAATGGGCTAGAGCAGAACTGTTCATATAACCCACAAACTCAAATAGTAAACCCTGATCCTGTTATTTTAATCTTGGTCGTGCTACGAACGAAGATAACGCTGTTTTAATACTATGCATGTATATGCTACCTATGAGAACTTTGACTGTGCTTTTTGAGCTGTATAATATGTTTAATCCTGAAACGGAATTGGAACGTAATATGTATACTTCTTATGTAAATCGATTAAAAATCAATAAAAAACTATTGTTTAAAAAAAAAAAAAAAAAAGCCCCCCTCGGCTTATACTCGAGTCACCTTTTTGCGCCTGATCTCCCGGACTTTGGGTACCCGGTACCGGCCAGCCGTAGGACCCCTGGACCCCAAACTTGGCACACATGTAGCCCCCCTCTTCCTCTACAAGTGTGCAAAGTTTGTTGTCTGGGGTACCTACGGCCGGGGAGCACCGATTTTTCAAATCCGGGCACCCCTTCCATAGACTACCATGTTAAACGTCATTCTAGTCATGGACACAGTGAGGCATGGGCACAGTGAGGCATTGGCACAGTGAGGCATGGACACAGTGAGGCATGCACATGGACACAGTGAGGCACAGTGAGGCATGCACATGGACACCCTAGGCTTATACTCGAGTCAATAAGTTTTCCCAGTTTTTTTGTGGTTAAATTAGGTGCCTCGGCTTATATTCGGGTCAGCTTATACTCGAGTATATATGGTATTAGATTCCAATTAAAGTCAGGGTGACCGCTTCTACAACCTGCTTCCTGGATCCACTGTGCTGTGCTGGTATCACTCTATCAGATGGCAGCCAGCGTCTGGGGGAACTTCGGCGTCAGACCGAGGCTTGAGAAGCAAAGCAGGGATGGCAGCAGGGAGATGGCGTCACCTGGTAATGGACGCGTTTCCTGAGTTGGCGCGCTGCGATAGGAAGGCAAGCCGCACTCCTTTTTCAACAGACATTGGTAAGCTGCAATATTATACTTTTTTTGTCTGTTTGCTTGTTTAACACAACTTTAAATTGAGCTGGAGGCTAAGGGCCCTTTCACACTGAATGTTTCCCTTCAAATCCTATGGGACTTTGCTGCGCTTCGGGTGCGGTGAATTTTGATTGTTTAGAGAACCGCACCAAAAATGCAGCTTCCCATTGAAAAGAATGGAAATCACGATAAAATCACAGTAAAATCACACCCGCAGTTTGCATTTGCGTTTTTACTGCAATTTTGCTACAGAGCAGTATGAAAGGGGCCTTCTACTGACCTTGTGTGGGATATTTGATGTCATATTATTATATGTAGTAAAAATGCTTATGTTTATAAACCACTTGACATAAGATTTGGTTTAGCGATAGAAGGCTCACTTTAAGTGCATATATGTTCTTGGCCTGTGTTGCCTTCTTTTTGGCCTGCACAAGTCATGCAATGTAAGAAGAGACAGGGATAGGAAAAATGGCTACAGCAGGGAAGAGATAGACACATTGAGGGAAAAAATGTGAGGTGAAGAGAATCAGGAGACATCTGCTTGTTTAAAATTGTAGGTTTCCTTCATGTTCAAAGTGCACTGTCTTTTTGAAAGCGAACATATTGAAAGAGTACATTTTAAAATTAAACTGTAAACCCTTTCCAGAAACATTAATGGATTCTGTGCTAATTTATAATACATCTTTTTTTCTGAAAACAGAAGCTGCATTATCTGGTACATTTTAATAATTACATCTTTTTAGCATTTTTTTTAAAAATAGTGTTCCATAATAGAACATTTTGACACAGTGAAACATGTATTTCATTTGTGTAACATTTTGGTTGCTGTCAATGTTTCTTTTCTGCAATCGTCATGCTTAAAAAATAGAAAAAAAGAAGCTAAAAGGCTCTAGACTGCTGAATTTTAAACATTTAAAAATGTTACTTATTCATTTTGTTAAGGGCCACTTAAAATGAACATGTGACCACACAGGGGGGAAAACTCAAAGTTCAGTCTGAATACCGGAGATTTAGCCCATTCAGCAGGAATTGAGCATCATATATTGTAACGGTATTTCTACTGCTGCTACATATGACAGCATCCTCCCTGTCAATAGTTGCTTAGGTAGCCATGGGTTCTGGCACCTGCCACATCTGTAGCAACCAGTGACATAATTCAGCTCCATTTATTTACTTACTATTGCTTATAAATGCTTGGCCATGTAAACAGTTGTGGCCGGAGCTCCATTTTTTGAGGGAGTGCGAGAAAAAAAAACCCCACCAGCTCACCCGCTTGCCAGCCCTGCTCACAAGCCCACCAGCCCCGCACTCATGGGAGGTTTTGGCGGCTTCTCCCCGCCAATGTGGTCGCTTCTCCTCCCGGGCCAATCCACTTCCTGTCCTTAATGGATGGGATATGAGAAGCAGGAAGACAATAGCGAATGTTGATTCGCTACTGTCACAAGTGGGTGGGCTCAGGGCGCAGTACTCTGCGCCTTGAGCCCAACCTTTTTGAAGCCAATCAGAGACTCCGGCTCTAATCATGTGCTTCACAAAAAAAAAACACCCCAGTAGAACTCTATGCATCCGGCGCCCCACGTGGAGATTAGGGGCCAGCGCATAGAGATCAGGGGGGCGGCGCTCCTGCGCCCCTTATGGATGGGCCGCCACTAGGAGTGATAGCATGAGATCACTGAAAAAGTGCCACATGACAATGACATCACCTGTGGGACCCGTCCCTTTGTTTAGCAGTGGTTGCCATTCAAGAATAAACAGTGAGATTAGATCTGTTTATTGGTCAGTGGGATTTTTCTTTTTTTCAACAGGGGTCGTTCAGTGTGACTGACTCAGATCTGCATTGCAGAATACCATGATTAACAGTGGATGTACATCATGGGAACCAGATTGGTGAAAATGAATGTTTCAAAACCACTGCTAACACTGGTGCAGTAATTCCATATATTGTAGTAATTTCACCCACTCTTAAGCCTCATACACACGATCGGACTTCCATCGGAGTTTTCCATGGATTTTGGTCCGAAGGGGCGTTGGCCGTGAACTTGGTATGCCTACACACGGCAGGACTTTTTCAGCCAACATTCACCAAATCACGTGGTTTTTCAGCTCTTTACCGCCACCCTTTCGGCAACTTCTGCTATTGTTGTCTGATTTTTCGTATTGGTTCTGAGCACTTTGGATTTTAGTCCGATAGACTTGTGTACATACGATAGGATTATCCTCCATCAGACATTTGTTGCCGGAAAGTTTGAGAGCATGCACAGCGAACATTTGTCTGTTGAAAAATCGAAAAAAATTGTCCGATGGAGGATACAGACGGTCGGATTGTCCGATAAAACACGTCCATCGGACCATTTTTGTCAAAAAGTCTGATCGTGTGTATGGGCCTTTAGAAGCACTAACAAGGAAAAAATAAAATTGACAGCCTGCTTTCCTTTTTCCCAACACATTGTAGGAGGGGTTGCAATGATTTCTGTAAAAACAAAAACAAAAAAACTGAAAAAAAAAACCTGCAAAATCTATGAGGGTGTGTGTCAAAACATGATGTCTTTTCTTAATGTAGACAGGTATTTGACTAAGAATGGAGAATAAGAGAACAACTGGATGCAGCTGCTCTCTGTAGCTGCTGATTTGTGATGTTTAGCTGGTCAACAGCTATAGCAGCAAGGGGAGGGAACTGCTGAGCAGGAAGAGTTCAATAGACTGATTCAGGCAGCGCTGCACTGTGGGAACTGTAGTGCAGAGGAGAGAGACTCTACTGTAATTAAGAGCTTTTGAATTGCATTTCCCAGAGAGAGATTGCCAGGAGGAGGGGAAAGAGTTACACTTTCTCAGGCTGTAGAGGACAGCTTCTTCTTGCCATGAGGGGTCCAGTCCAGTATGCACAACCTCTGCTGCATAATGGTGATCTAGATCTGCCAACAGCCAGAGTCATATGGGTGCAGAAAAGAGAGTGGACTAATCAATTTGTGTGACTGGATGGTCAGCTACTGCTGTGGGGATTTACTATCTTCTGCTAGTGAGACTGAGCCCTTTAGGAACTGACCATACAGCCATCTAGTAGCCTTATTGCTGGAGTCTTGACTGGGACTGTTCTCATGTGCACCAATGCATGGTACAACTGGGCTGGCCCTAGTGCTATCTGGCTGAACAGTTAGGGCTAAAGACTCTCCCTTTAGAGTTGCTACACAGAGACCTCTACTTTTTGCTGATGCTAAGAGGTACCTGTCAGGGGCATTGCACCATTTACTAGCCTTTCTCCTAGAGTGCACTCTATACTGGTTCTAGTATTAATATTCACATTGCATACTAATATATACACTGTTTATTGTTGACTATCCTGAATCATGAGTTAATCCGAGTCTAGTGGTAGAGAACTCTCTTCTAAGTTACTTTTGCATAGTAATTATACTGTCTAGTAGACTGTGTCTGAACCTCTCTTCTGTGTGTGTTCATTTATACTCAAACTACCATTTATTCTAACACAATCCTATACATTGGGGATGATTTTCTCAAACTGGAGAGTGCAAAATTTGGTGCAGCTTTGCACAGAAACCAATCAGCTTCCAGTTTTTGGTCAAAGTTTAACTAAACAAGCTGAAATTAGAAGCTGATTGGCTACTATGCACAGCTGCACCAGATTTTGCACTCTCCAATTTTAGTAAATCAATCCCATTGAGTTAAAATTTCCACTAAACAGTCTTGTAGTGATTTCCTGATACTAATTGACTGTCAGGTAGCCACTCTTGTGTTCCTATAAGTGCTTACCGTAACTTTCACTCAACCAGGTGTGTCAGAGGGTCTGAGGTTGTCTTTAGAGTTGAGGCACAGGACAGAGCAAACATTACCAAGCGGCTCCTTAGGGGGTAGCACTGCAATAATGTTTATTGAGCACACTCTAATGTCTCTAGCCTGAAGAATGTTTTATGGATGCCATTGAGGCTTGTGTGGGAAATGTGAATGTCAGGTGTGACAGTGACTATATGTGACAAGATGATTTATGTCACTCTGCCCTAGGGATATTCAAAAAAGATAGGCTTGGTTTACTAAGGTCTAAGTTACATAGTTAGTCTGGATTAAAAAAAAACACAAAGTCCAACTAGTTTATCCCAAAAACGTTCATAGCTGTTAACTGATGACACAGAAGGAATACTCTACTGATAAAATGTAAATGTACATGTACAAATAGAATGCATACGCATATATGGAAGTGCACACAATTTTGCAGAAGTCACACATTCCAATAAATGTAGCAGCTTATAACTGGACATAGTTCCTCTCATATAATAATGGAATTTAAGCAGAGATTTTGGAACTCAATATACAGGTCTCTATTCTGTTACTACAAGTGCTTTTATTGCTGTCTGTACCTTTGTTGTAGAGATTCTTCTCACTTCTTGCCCTGGTGACTCAACATTAATTGAGGGGAAATCTCTACAATGAAAATACAAATTGTATTAAAAACCTTAAAATAGATTATTTTCCTTCTACTTTAACCACTTCAGCCCCGGAATAATTTACCCCCTTCCCGACCAGAGAATTTTTTGTGACTCGGCACTGTGTCACTTTAGCTGACAATTGCGCGGTTGTGCGACATTGTACCCAAACAAAACGTACGTCCTTTTTTTAAACACAAAGGGAGCTTTCTTTTGGTGGTATTTGATCACCTCTGTGGTTTTTATTTTTTGTGCTATAAAAAAAAAAGGAGAGACAATTTTGAAAAAAAAGCAATATTTTTTACTTTTTGCTATAATAAATATCACCCAAAAATATATACAAAAACAATTTTTTTCCTCAGTTTAGGCCGATACATATTCTTCTACATATTTTGGTAAAAAAAATTGCAATAAGCGTATATTGATTGGTTTGCGCAAAAGTTATATCATCTACAAAATAGGGGATAGATTTATGGCATTTTTATTAATATTTTTTTTAACTAGTAATGGGGGCAATCTGCGATTTTTATTGTGACTGTGACATTATGGCGGACACATTGGACACTTTTGACGCTATTTTGGGACCATTGTCATTTATACAGCGATCAGTGCTATAAATAGCCACTGATTACTGGATAAATGACACTGGCAGGGAAGGGGTTAAACACTAGGGCGCGATCAAGGAGTTAAGTGTGTCGTAGGGAGTGATTCTAACTGTGGGGGGGATGGGCTACCACTGACATGACAGCGACCCCCGTCCCGATCACAGGGAGCAGTAGATCCCTGTCATGTCACTAGGCAGAACAGGGAAATGCCTTGTTTACATAGGCCTCTCCCCGTTCTGCCTCTCCACAACGCAATCGCGGGCCACCGGCGAACATCAAGTTTGCGGGACCCGCGAGTACACTCCCAATGCACGGTGCGGCAAATTTTGGCAAAATTCAAAGGCAAAATTCAAAGGGACATTTAAGAAATAAGCCAAATGTTTACCATAGCTTTGGTAAAACAAATAATCTAAACTTGTCACATAATAATCATACAAAACACAATGAAAGAGAGATTAGAGCCAACTACAATAAGACAACACAGGTCTAAGCGCAGCAACAACACGTCATTGTCACATAGGGTATAAAAAGGTTTATAGATTCCTTATAGGAAAGTGTCAGGAGAGTTAAGGGTCTGGTATAGATTTTGGGGGGGCCCCACACTGTTTTTCTTTTTAATTTTGACGTGGGGTTCCCCTTAAAATCCCTACTAGACGCAAAGGGCCTGCTATGGATTGGGGGGACCCCCATGCCATTGTTTTTAACATTTTTCTATTGCCGGAAATGGTATTGTATTGCCAGCAATTTAAATTAAAAAAAATTTCTTTATAAATGTCAGTTTTGCTGCAGCAGGTTCTACACAAAGTACAGATGTGCCACTTTACAGACAGACTACGGGGACCCCCGGGCACTATATTTAAAGGCAATTTTCATTTTTATTGTTTCACTTAAAGCATCATTAAAATCACTGCTCCTGTAAAATTACCTTTTTTTTTTAAAACAAATTTACGTTGTTACATGTCCCCAGGGAAGTACTAGAGCCCCCATACCCTTTTTATGGCCAATAATTTGGCGTTCTTGATTTTGTTATACTACAGGGCCCTAGTAGGAGGCTGTATTTGCCTCCAGAGCGAGCAGATGCGAGTGGCCACATCTACCAGATTAATAGTGAGTGATTGTTTTTATATTAGGATGGGCCTTTCTGTCAGGTGTAGGAGACACGCCCAGGATTCTCACTCAGTGTGACCGATCTAGGCATGTTTAAGATTTAATGCAGTCCAGTGGCCAGAATAAATTTATATTCTGGCCAATAGAATCAATTAACACTCAAAGGCTTGACCTGCATAAACGCATATGCAATATGCGGCTCTCTGTGTGTTTTTTAAACAGCTAAGGAGTTCTTGCGTTTAGTTAAGGAAAACAAATGGCCCGTGTGCATGGGAGCTTACAGTGCAAAGCTGAAAAAGAATAGCAGGTATAGGATTCCAATTATCTGGTCTAAAATTATATTTTTTTGGTATCCTTTTAGAGTTTGCTTCACTAAAAAGAAGCTGTTGTGTAGTTTTAGGAAAAAAAGAGATGTTTGGGAAAATCTTAATTCATGTGAGCCCAAGAAAAAAATTGTCACGTTAAAGAATTTAAAAGGGCTAAGGCTACATTCACACAGTGCAATTTATCTCATTGCACTGTACAGAATTGCATGGCACTGTACAGCAGCTCAGCGCATCGTGCTGCTATATAGTGCCAAGAATAAAGTGTATGTTCTGTACACTTCAAATTAAGTTTGTACAAATAAAAAAAAACAGAGCTGTGTATGATGCACTGAATCATGCACCACACAGCCACAAAGCACAGCTGCCGAAAAGGAAAAAAAACAATTGCTTGAAATTCTGAAGTATTTATCGTTATTTGAATATTTGGATGGATACGAATTTCGGAATTACAATAGTAATGAATTTAAACGAATCTGAAATAACAAATCAAAATTTCGGACTAAATTATAATGCAAATCGTTTTCAATTTGAATTTGAATCCTTTTTAAATCAAGTTTGAATACTTTTCAAATAGAATTCTAACAGTTTTGAATCGAATTTGAATTTCTGAGGAGAATAAAATAGAATAGAAAATAAAGGAATAAAATAGATAGGAATATAATAGAATATATTAGAAAATAAAAGAATGGAATGTAATAGAGTAAAACAGAACAGCATACAAAATAAAAGAATATAACAAAATCAAATAAAAAAAGAGATAGAATATAGAGTAAAACAGAACAAAATAGAATATAAAATAAAAGAACAGAATAAAATAAAATAGAACAGAAAATAAAGTAATAGCACAGAATATAACAAAAAATAGAATAGAATAGAAAATAATAGAATATAACCATCTTCTGAAATTAAAATTTTGAATAGAATAAACTTGACTTTGAATAGAAAATAATTGAATAGAATAAACAATAGAAAATAATAGAATAGAAAGAATATTACAATATAAATTTTAAAATTTCAAATAGAATAAATTGGATTTCCGAATAGAATAAATTTGAATTTGAATAGAAAAGAGAAGAATGGAATAGAATACAAAAGAATAGAAAAAAATAGAATAGAAAAATCAATAGAATAGAACGCAGAAGAAAGAATATAACCATCTTCCAAAATTTGAATTCAGAATAGAATAGGTTTGATCAAAAAAGATCAAAAAATAAATCCACGGAAACCATCTTGTTGAGCCAGCAGCCAGCATGAAAGGGGCAATAGATTATTTAAAATATTTAGAGTAGACTCCAAGATCAAGTATCATATAAGTGGAGGGCATGTATTTTCTTTCTCATCTGCATCTCGACAAAGCAATCTACTTGCGGGTAAATAATACTTATCAAATCAAAAAGCTCCACTCATTTATAATTAGAAATGTCTCCTCGCAATTGTAATGGCTCACCTCCTGCCTGCAGCTCTGGCTGTGCTGATGGCTGAGAGTACACAACAGGAATATGCTGTGCCTCTTCTCCTCACTGCTTGCATCCACAGAGGAGTCTTCCCCTTGCTGCTCTCTTGGAAATGAAGATCTTACCTGTTCATAGGACCCAGGTGACACACTGGTATCCTGTGGGTTCATTTGCTCTATTACTAGATGCTGTACCTCTTCTTTGCCGTGGTGACCGCTCTGATTTCTTTCCAGGGATCTCTGTGTAAGCCTCCTCTTCTTCTTGTAGCTCTGCACCTCTGGTACATTCCTATTGGCTACTGGCACGGGGAGGCAGAATTGGAGCTTCTGGGCTGTGATGGGGAGTAGAGGCGGCACTGTCTTCTTTTCCTCTTTGCCTGATACAGTCCCACTTCCTCGACTTCCACTTCCTCCGCTGGAAGGGGAAATTCCATCATCACTTCCTCTTCCGCCACTGATCTCCAGTATGGAGGGTGCATTCTTCTTTTGGCCAGCGGTGTCTTGCCTCATGAGGCAAGGAGCCTGGAACTGGGTCCGGGTCATGTAGGCTCCTTTCACTGACTGTGGCAACCTGTTGAACCTGTGACCTAGGTGAGAGAGGTACTTCTTCAGCCAGTCTTCACCCCTTCTTCACCCACTTCCTCAATGAACTTGATGTGAACTTGCTGATGGGGTATTAATGACTGGTGTCCTGTTGCTGTAATCTGGGCTTTATATAGGGTTCTAGCCCCCTTCCAGAAGGACATTAAACTGGAAATGGAAGCCATGAAACTGAAAAGCTCCTCTTTTGTTAGCATTCTGGAGAAAATCTGGCATTTGTCTTCAGGACAAGAAGTGAAGGGAAATCTCCCCAAAAGAACACAGATGGCAAACAAAACTAACAGGGGATTTAACCTTCCCCTACTCTAACCAAAATGAAAAACAAGCTTTTGGCTCTGAATACACCTTAACATAATCAAATCCATATTTTGTCTTTACTGTAAATATAATGTTAAATATTATACTCAATAGGTCATTGATTTGGTTAGAGAAATCTGTAGTCAGGAAATGTAAATGTTTTCCACAGTCTCATACAAGAGCCATTGCAAAATCTTCCAACCTTGTTCTGGTTCATTGCACATACATGCTTCATAATTTTCTGGTTACAGCTAATACAGTTTGAGGGCATGCTAAATGTACTGTATAGGACTTAAAGTGTATGTCAAGCCTATTTATTTTTGTATAGATTGAATGCAGAAGAATTAAGCCCCTCTCAGTTTTAATTGCTATCTAGAGCACTACTAAAATTATTTTCTTTTTTCATTTACTTTCCTGGTAACAATGGCTTAGGTCAACAGAACACATCTAGTACTCACAATGTACCCCCTGCTGTTCCCCTTCTTTGCCTTGTTAGGTGGTAAAGAAATATGTATGTCCATTACACATTAATAAACAAGAAAACTATGTAAATAACACATAAATGCATTTAAACCTTGAGTCTTCTAACAATATAAACTTACAATAAAATCATAAGCAATCAAAATTAAATAATGAGCTAGATTATTTTGTAAGCAACCTAACTGTAATGTAAAGGTGCATACTTTTCTAAGGCTATGGTCTACATTTCATGAATAGAGGTAGTAACACTACATACCATAAAAGCACAGGTTTTTTCTTTTTTTGTAAGGGAATTTTACCATACAAAAGTGTAATTATGGAAAATAGAAAAGCTTTTTAAAATTGCAGTAAAAAGACTGTTGTTGCCTGCTGCTAAATTATTTTATTGTCTGAACCAATAGCTTCAGGTTAGGCACAAAATTATAGAAAAGAGATTTCATGGGAATAATGCAAATATCTTCAAAAGAAAAGCACAGCTAAATATCAACGGGCTGCAAAAACATGTTTGACTTTAAAGAAAGTAAAACCACATGCACATGAAGGGACATAACGTAATGAATTTAAAATAGTGCCATAAAAACTAACAGATCTTGCACTTCAGCTCAATTGTGGGAGTCAAGTTCCACCTCCTTTTAACTATAAAAGTCAAGTTTTTTTTAAAGTGATTGTAAGGAGTCAAAATTTTAATTACATTTTTTAAAAATAACAACAAGGGAATACTGTACATACTCGAGTATAAGCCGACCCAAATATAAGCCGAGGCACCTAAATTTACCACAAAATACTGGGAAAATGTATTGACTCAAGTATAAGCCTCGGGTGTCCATCTGCATGCCTCACTGTATATAAAACAAAAAACATCAGCGCTAAAACCCACAGCAGAACTAGTCACAATTATGGTGGAGTGGGAAGGAAGGGAAAGGGGGGGGGGAGGGGGAGGAAAATTTAATAAGGAATGATCAAAATGCCCAGTGCTGCATGGAACCTATGGCTGGAGCACAAACATGAATAAAATAAAACAAAAAAACAGCGCTCAATGGACAAAGATCAGATAATAAAAATTCAATTGATAAAAATGCCTTTTAATTAAAGTTCATAAGGCAAAAATAATGACAAGTTCAATAGTTCATACACGGTGACATATAAAACCAGGGAAAGGTCAATAATAGTAATCATAGTACCTGACATCCATAGAGGTGGGAGCTGAATCCAGGCTGCAGAGTGTAATGAAGAGAGGGCTCAGCCGTCTGACTCACTGGGACTCGAATGGGCCAATGGGCAGTAGTCCGGCAGAAGGGAGGACTTCCCAGTGATGTATAGTGCGTTAGGGAAGGCGGATGGCCTTTGGTGAGGAAAAGGCAATGAAAGAATCCAATCCGACAGACCACGCTAAGTGCTGGGGGTAGCGACAGGCTGCAGCTTCTGAATCCTCCTGTGATGGGAACAGCACGGAGGGGAACCGCCGCTGTGATGAGATCACTACACTAGCACTTCCGCTGGTCAAACCAACCAGCTGTGTGGCCGGCGGCTGAAAACAAGCAGGCGGGTCTGAAATGGCAACTCGGTGACCCCAGCAGAGGGAAAGTCCTTCTTCCGGAGGGCACAGATGCAATGGTGGGGGACAATATTGCCCAGGTGATATAACTTCCTAGGAAACTTCTCAAAGGATCTAGTGCCGTACTGCAGATCATTCAAGCTCAGCCAGAGCTGCAATTACTGGAAATAATTTCAATGCGATATGGCTCCACTGAAAAATGGGATGAAATAAAAAGGGAATTTGGGGGTCCTGAGTGGCTCTGACTACGCGTTTTGCGCTTTGTCACAGTCCCAGGAGACCTACGACTGGCCGGTAACAGGTCCCCAAATCACTGGCTTTGAAAAATCAGTGCTCCCCTGCCGTAGGTCCCCCAGACAACAGACTTTGCACACTTGTAGATGAAGAGTGGGGCAACATGTTTGCCAAGTTTGGAGTCATGGGGCCTTTGGCCGGCCGGTACCAGGTCCCCAAAATACAGGAGATCAGGCGCAAAAAGGTGACTCAAGTATAAGCCGAGGGGGGCATTTTCAGCACAAAAAAATGTGCTGAAAAACTCGGCTTATACTCGAGTATATACGGTACTTACCTGGTCTGTGCAATATTTTTTCACAGAACATCCTTTTCTGTGGTCTCTCATCAGCCTTCCTGCAGTTTTTTTTTTATTGTGCTGCTTGATCCTTGTACAGTATATGGTCATCTAAAGGTGAGCAGGCTTACTGTATTGATAGTTCTGCAAAGTTTATAGGACTCCCTGATTCAGTAACCGTATAGTGAGATATATCCCCTCCTCCTGTAGGTGGAATATCCTATTAATGTAAATTGTACGTGGGACTTGACCTTTTTTCTGTCAGAAATGGGCTGGCAAAGCCCTAATATAGCCATTTATAATCCTGTTAAACGCCCTTTTTAGATTTGGATTTATAATTCTATATATATATATATATAGGGGGACTTGCATTGCCTAGTTACTGCCTTTCTGCTTATTCCTCCTTTCCTTGGTGTCCTAGGAGCACAGTATGGCACTGGCTGGTCTGGTTTGTTCCTCCCATGGGCCGAAGGACATATTGATCCAAAAGCAAGCTACCTCCACTTACTTCATCTGGGTATTTCCCAGATTCACTTGGGGTAAGAGTTTTGATTGAATTCTGTTTATGATTTTCATTAATGGGATTCTTTTTTATATATCACATATGGGGGGTGTATTAAACAATTGTACAAATTGACATGTAAATGTACTGTGTATACATGCCATTAATGTATGTCATTTTACTTTTTCTCTTTCTTTGTAGTATTAGTTTTATGAATGCTATTCACAATTTTGATTGTATTGATCCTTACGGGTCCTGAGGAAGCGGTTAGGACCACTAAACGCATAGACCCTCTATCTCAAGGATATACATCGAAAGACTAATGAAACACTGTATCACAAAATAATTTTATGAAGTCTTAAAACAGTTTTTTAATTATACGTCAATAAAATAGTATTTTTTATACAAATTGGATATGGATATTTGATGGTCGCTAAAGGTATAATTAAAGTCTCACTACACTTTGCTCCTGTTCTATAACAGACAATAAGCTCAATTTACAAAGTCAATACAGCAATATTTGAAATTTACAATCACATAGCTAAGATAATGCTTATTATACTTGAGTTAATATATATTGCCATTTTTTCTTTTATATTTAGATAGAGTATGGAAGGTTATTTTTTCCAGTGTGCAATTGGGAAACTTTTTCTTCAGTTCTTGTTCCAGTGACGCAACAGGAAGTGAAATGAAAATCTCTACAGAAGGGGGGAAAAAATCACCTCTTAGATATTTGTCATTAGTTTAGAAAAGTAAATTGCCTAAAGAACATACATGTTTGCCCAGTTTTCATAGAATGAATGCACATGTAGATTCGCTTGAAGAATGGCTATATAAATTTGAAAAAAATTGACCCCTCTGTGTTGATAGCAATAGTTACCAGGAAAAACAGATGATGGGATGAATCTGTCCAATGTGAGACATCAATAAAAACTTGACATTCCTACTGTATTTAACACTAAAATAGGTTTTCACCATACATGTACTGTAAAGCTTTGTGATTTAAGCATTATGTTAAAGGGGTTGTAAAGGTTCATTTTTTATTTTC
The DNA here is from genome assembly GCA_029206835.1 of Rana muscosa. Taxonomy (NCBI): domain Eukaryota; kingdom Metazoa; phylum Chordata; class Amphibia; order Anura; family Ranidae; genus Rana; species Rana muscosa. The sequence continues at coordinate 75,997,697 of JARGYO010005626.1, read as the reverse complement.
TAAATAGGTTCCTTTAAGCTAGTGCATTGTTGGTTCACTTAACTTTTCCCTCGATTTCCCTTCTAAATGTTTTTTTTCTTTGTCTGAATTTCTCACTTCCTGTTCCTCCTCAGTAAGCTTGCCCCCATCATCCGAGCCGTTCTGGCTGGAGGTTAGTCAGGGAGGGGGCGAGCACGTTGACTAACCCCCAGCCAGAACTGCTCGGATGATAGGGGCAAGCTTACTGAGGAGGAACAGGAAGTGAGAAATTCAGACAAAGAAAAAAAAACATTTAGAAGGGAAATCGAGGGAAAAGGTAAGTGAACCAACAATGCACTAGCTTAAAGGAACCTATTTAGAAAATATAAAACAAACCTTTACAACCCCTTTAATGTCAACACAAAGGACTTGCATAAGTCACTAATATTTTAGTCTTTTTGTTTATGCTAAATAATTTATGGGTTAACTGTCAATAAATCCCACCTTCTGGCAACCATTTCCAGCTTCTTTTGTCCTAGTATTGTGTGCCACTTTACTAACTTGTTGAGGAGGTGGGAAAGTTCCTGCCAGATATGATAGCTACATAAGCTGATCCCTGGATGTCCTGGAATCTATATATTAGGGTGCTCTATAGCAGGGGTCTCCAAACTACAAACTGTGGGCAACATCCAGCCCCCCACAAGATTTTATCCAGCACAGGATCAGTGGTATATCCACTCGGCGCCCAAGGTACATCATATGACGTCCTAGACTTTGAGTGGGAATATCTGAATGTTGCCTGCAGCTACAGGCATCATTCAGATGTCAAATTTTTGAGCCAGCGATTCTCTGCACCATGTGAACAATCATAGTGGCAGTTCAGCAATTGGCGAGCCGGAGAACCCAGTTATTTCTATGACTCTCGAAGACCCAGGAGCGACATTATGATGTCATGTCCGGGCCAGCGGATGTAAACAATGGCAGGCACTCGACTTCCAGCCTAAAGGAGAGATGTGGGGTCTAATAGACCCTGCATCTCTCCATAAAGAGGACCTGTGATGCACGATTCCTATTACAAAGTGATAAAAAAAATGTAAAGAGAAAGTGTAAAAATAAAAAATAAAAGTAAAATAAAGAATAATAAAAAAAAGTAAAGCGCCCCAGTCCCCACGTGCTCGCGCACAGAAGCTAACGCATACGTAAGTCCCACCCACATATGTAAACGGCGTTCAAATCACACATGGGAGGTATCGTTGCTTGCGTTAAAGCAAGTGCAACAATTCTAGCACTAGACCTCCTCTGTAACTCTAAACAGGTAACCTGTAAACATTTTTAAAGCGTCGCCTATGGAGATTTTAAGGTACCAAACTTTTGGGCCATTCCACGAGTGTGCGCAATTTTAAAGTGTGACATGTTAGGTATCTATTTACTCAGCGTAACATCATCTTTCATATTATACCAAAAAATGGGTGAACTTTACTGTTTTGGTTTTTTAAATTCATGAAATGTTTTCTTTCCAAAAAAAGTGTTTGAAGAATCACTGCACAAATACCGTGTGACATAAAAAGTTGCAATGACCGCCATTATATTCTCTAGGGTCTCTGCTAAAAAATATATATAATAATTGGGGGTTCTGAGTAATTTTCTAGAAAAAAATTATGATTTTTACATGTAGGAACGAAGTGCCAGAATTGGCTTGGGCTGAAAGTTGATATACTCAGACTGAGGAGTTAGATCAGATAGTTTCTGCTTCTAACAGAGATCCTTATCTAAGGGGGGACTCTGAAGTGATAAGAGGGCCTCTGATGTGATGGGTAGGCTGCTAATGTGATGAGGGACTTTCATGTATTGGGGACTTCTGATGTGAAGAGAGGACTTCTGGTATGAAGTTAATTCTTAGAGAGTGAATATTCATTTATTTAAATTGTATTAATTCATTTTAGAACATATTTTTTTATTACAAATATGTTTAAAATATACAATATGGTCCTTGTACTTAATACAGGGCTGAAACTAGGGGGGGCAGGGGGCGCCTGCCCCGGGTGATGCATCTAGGGGGGTGCCGCCAGGGGTGCTATCTCTACCCGTACTGGGAACCGCTCTGCTGTCACTGTCGCCCGATCAAGTATATTGCACAGGCAGGTCTCCCTCCTAGTCCTGCCCAGTATCCAAACAGCTTATGTCTTTTCTACGTGAGGCATCCCAGGGAAGGGGAGGCTTAAAAGAAGGCCCTGGACTAGGGGGGTGCAGACGCCCTGGACTGGGAGGTGCAGTGAAGGCCCTGGGCTGAGGGGTGGTGAAGAGGAGGCCATCGACTGGGGGGTTAGAGGAGGCCCTGGACTGGAGGGTGCAGTGGAGGCCCTGGGCTGATGGTGGGTGCAGAGGAGGACTTGGTCTGGGGAGTGCAGAGGAGGCCCTGGGCTGGGGGTGCAGAGGAGAACCTGGACTAGGGGGGGGTGCAGAGGAGGCCTTGGTCTGGGGAGTGCAGAGGAGGACCTGGGCTGGGGGTGCAGAGGAGAACCTGGACTGGGGGGTGCAGAGGAGACCCTGGGCTGGAGTACGCAGAGGAGGTGCTGAAGTGGTGGGTGCAGAGGAGGCCCTGGACTAGGAGGGGAGTACACAGGAGGCCCTTGACTGGGTTGTACTGAAAAGGCCCTGGACTGGGGGATGCAGAGGAGGCCCTGAACTAGGAGGGGAGTACACCAGAGGCCCTGGGGTGGGGGGTGTAGAGGAGGCCCTGGACATGAAAAGTGGGGTTGATAAAGCACCTGGATTCGGAGAGCAGGGTGCAGAGAAGATTTTTAACTTGGGGCGGGCTGTAAATGAGGCTTTGGATTAGGATAGGAGTACAGAGGAGGCCCTGGACTGGGGGGGGGGTGCAGAGAAGGTCATTGACTAGGAAATGGTGGTTGGTGTGGCAAAGGCTCCTGGATAAGGGGGGTACAAGGGAGATACTGGACTAGCTTAGTGGGTATCTGGAGGTCCTAGATTAGGAGAGGGGGTGTCTGGAGGCCCTGGACTAGGGCAGCAAGTGTCTGGAGGCCCTGGACTATGAGAGGGGGATCGTGGAGGCCCTTTGAAGTAGGAAAGAGGGTACCTGAAGGACCTTCCAGCTTCCAGGTGAAAGAGCCTGGATTTAAAGCCTGGGCTGAGGAAGAGCCTGGGCCATAGAGGGTGAGTTCACAACATAAATGGGGACATTTATCAATTGTCGCAAGTAATGCCAAACAGGAGCATAGAGATGGGTCGTGTGATTGGTTTAATAAAGGAGAAATACAACCAAAGCCTGTTTGGTTGTACATCTCCTATTGATCACATCAGCACAGATTGTTTTGCACTCCTGTTACCCATTTTCAGCTGAGAGTGGGCTTGAGCCCGCTCTCAGCTGATGTCACAGAGTCCGTCCAGGCTGGGGAAAGATTGCAACCATATAGTTGAGATCTGCTCACATGCATGGACCGGCACCCAGCTCAGCCTCCTAGCAAGCCACTGAGAGCATGAGCCGGCCACTTCCGCCTGCTCCACAGCCCAGTGTTTCAGTGAGCACCGGGGGGGCAGAGCAGAGAGCCAGAGACTGACAGCTACCAGCTCTCTGCTCAGGGAGCTCTGAGAACAGAGTGATCAGTTGTTTGATTACTCAGTTCTCAGCCTTAGAGCCGGCTGGTGACAGATGCAGCATCAACCTAGGTAAGTATGATTCATAAATAAAATTCCCATACTTCTCTTTTTATTACCCGACATCTCCTCTTTCCTGCTATCTGGCCCACATGACAACTAGGCCTCATTTAAATGGAGCATATGCTTCCATGCCCAGTGTGATGGCTGTGTACCGTGTGGGGATACTTAGTGTTCTGTGCATCCTTGTGTAGGCAGTCCAGTCAAACTAAATGGGGATGCAGCAGCTGCATGGACATAGTCAAATTTCAAAATTTGACATGCAGACAAGACGGGATGCATGTATCCGAATGCATAGTGTCTGCATTCGGATCTGTGCACCCACTTCTATAGGTGAAGCTCTCTGGTGGATGCAGATGCAGCAAAAAGTGGCTCAGCATACAGGACCTGTTTCAGCGCCTGTCTGAATGAGCCCTTAGGGGAATTTATCAAAACTAGAGCAAACAGAATTTGAAACAACTGTGCATGGCAACCAATATGCTCATAGCTTTCATTATTAAAGCTGAACAAGCTGAAGATAGAAGCTGATTGGTTGCCATACACAGCTGTTCCAAATTCTGACTGCACCAGTTTTGATATATTACTGTGCTTTAAATTTCTTACTCCTGACTACTGCATTCTAAGTACAGCAAATTCTTTGTTAAAGTGGTTGTAAAGGCACAAGATTTTTAATCTTTGAGCATACTATGCATAAAGGTAAAAAACCTTCTGTGTGCAGCAGCCCCCCCAAATTCTTACCCGAGCCACCTCTCGATCAAATGATGTCCAGGAGAGCCTTGGCTGTCTGGGGACTTGCACTCCTAATTGTTTTTTGGCAGCAGCGGGAGCTATTGGCTCACACTGCTTTCAATCACAGCCAGTGAGCCAATCAGAAGAGGGAGTCGAGCCATGGCTCCGTGTCTGCATGGACACACAGAGCAACGGCTCAGGAGCGTGCCTGCTTGGATACACCCATAGCAAGCTGCTTGCTGTTGGGGCACCCAAAAAGAGGGAGGGGCCAGGGGTGCTGGAGAGGAACCAAAGAAGTGGAGGATCCAAGCTGCTCTGTGCAAAACCACACAGAGCAGGTAAGTATAACATGTTTAATATTTTGAAAAAACAAGACTTTAATATCACTTTAAGGTCAGCTGTGTGTAGTAAAGCAGTGATTCTCAACCATGTCCTCAAGTACCCTCAACAAACCAAGTTTACAGTTTTTCCCTTATCTTGCACGGGTGCTTTAAATCAGAGTCAATGGCTTGGTATTTTGGACAGCTATTTTAGCTAAGAGAAATTCCCAAAACATGGCCTGTTGAAGGGACTTGAAGACAAGGTTCGGAACCACTGTAGTAAAGGATGTGCAATAGAACAGTTTTATTTTATTAAAATGAGGGTACTGAGGTCTGTACTGTCTGTTACATACTCTATTGCGGCACAGTCATTAAAGCATATGACCCTTTAAGCCCCTCCAACTGTTGATGCAATCTGACCACACCCACAGTTTTGGCGTGGTGTTGCTATGTTGCCACATACCTTTTTTTCTTGGGGAGGGGTGCAGAAAAATGACTGCAAAAGTCATATCATGCATGCAGATAAAGAAAGCCCCATTGTAGAACACAGACACTCAAGTCACATTTTCAGGTCCAATGTCGCGTACACACAACCGTTTTTAATGTCATTGAAAAAAACAATGTTTTTCTCGACGTGATTCTTCTAAAGCCTGCCTTGCCTACACCCTATCATGAAAAAAAATGCTTGAGCAAAGCGCGGTGACGTACGAAATGTACAACGGCACTATAAAGGGGAAGTTCCATTCGGATGGCACCACCCTTTGGGCTGTTTTTGCTGATCCTTGTGTTAGTAAAGTTTGGTGAGAGACGATTCACGCTTTTCAGCCTCGTGCTCTTCAGTCCGTTACAGTGTGATGAATGTGCTATCTCCAATACGAACGCTAGTTTTACCAGAACGAGCTCTCCTGTCTCACCAGTTGCTTCTGAGCATGCGCGTTTTTTTCACGTCGTTAAAGCCTACACACGGCCGCTTTTCATGACAAGAAAAACGACAATGTGAAAAACGACAAGAAAAATTAGAGCATGTTCCAAATTTTTAATGGCAATTTTTCACGTCGTGAAAAATGCTCTGGAGCCACACACGATCGTTTTTGATGACCAAATAAAAAAATGGAATTTTTCTCGTCATGAAAAACGGTCGTGTGTACGCGGCATTAGAAATGAAGGGAAGCAGGAATTAAGACACTATTATTTCTAAATGCTTTATGGTACACATTCTTGTTGACTCTGTCCTCCTATTTTCTAACATAAAGGCATTTTTAGAAACGTAATAAGGCATTGCACAGCAATGATCAAGGTCTATAGCTATGCTATATACTATATAATCTGAACTGTTGGGTTTCCAATATAGTATATCAACAATGTTAGGGTGAAAAAACCTTTCTAATACAATCCAACAGATGTGGTCCCTTAATAAATATTCATATTCCATACTGAAGAGGTTTAAATTCTGATCCATTTCTTCTCTCCTTGTCAAATAAGTAGTAAAAAGCTATTTGAATGAATCACTGATAAGCCGGGCTGCCAAGTACAGGGAACAAAAGATATCAATACGACTATGTCTTCATGTCTTGCTGGTGAAGCTTATTCTTGCTGTGTGTGCAGTTAAATGATATTTAGCAGTTTTAGGAGATGGAATCATAATCTTGTAAGCAAAAAAATCATTCAGCCAATTTGCAGAGGTGTATCTTTCTGCACAACACTGTCATTCTGACACTTGTGTGTTGTTGAATTATAAATAAGTTTAGACAACTTACATTTACTGTGGATAGAGTAATAAGGAAAGCTGAAGCAAATAGCAAGAAGTGACAACTGGCATTTGCTGCATATAAACATATTTTATCTTGGATTGTTACTTCTTTATTTATTTTTACAATATGGTTGTTTTTAAAATTATACACACAACTGGAAATTTTGTAAAATAACCTCCAACAATCACAGATCAGATTTCATAGGTTTATTCAGACTAAGCCTTGTTAGGCATATGTGATATAGGTAGATCAAGTCTTTTTCACTTTTTCTTAGTAGTGGGTGCCCCAAACTGTTATGCTGCGTACACACGACCGTTTTTCATGACGAGAAAAGTGCCATTTTTAAAAATGGTCGTGAAAAACGGTGGTGCGTATGCTCCAGAGCATTTTTCTCGACGAGAAAAATGCCCGATTTTTTTTTAGAACCTGCTCTATTTTTTCTCGTCGTTTTTCACGTTGTTTTTTTTAACGTTGTGAAAAACGGTCGTGTGTATGCTTTTACGAGGGGAAAAAATGCACATGCTCAGAATCAAGTATGAGACGGGAGCGCTCGTTCTGGTAAAACTAGCGTTCATAATGAAGGTAGCACATTCGTCACGCTGTAACGGACTGAAAAGCACGAATCGTCTCTCACCAAACTTTATTAACACGAGGATCAGCAAAAGTGTCCCAAAGGGTGGTGCCATTCGAATAGAACTTCCCCTTTATAGTGCCGTCGTACGTGTCGTACGTCACCGCGCTTTGCTCAAGCATTTTTTTTTCACGAACGTGTGTATGCAAGGCAGGCTTGAGAGGAAACACGAAAAATCACGTAGAGAAAAACGTTGTTTTTTTCCATGACATGAATAACGGTCAGGTGTACGCAGCATTAGGACTTTTTCACGCTATCTGCTGAGTTTCATTTATCTGTATAGACCAACACAGGCTCAACACAAAAGCACATAATAAAACGTTTTCTATGTGCCCTGTTTACACTATAATGCTGTGTTAAAGTGAGTTACGGTTTGTTTTGTAAAAATTAAGACATGCTGCATTTTTATGCAGTACAATTTGCCCTTAAAGTGGTTGTAAAGTCAGAAGGTTTTTAATCTTAATGCATTCTATGCCTCCCTAATACTTACCTGAGCCCCATCTCTTTTCATCGATGTCCACGAGTGTCTCGGCCACCTGAGACTCTCCCTCCTGATTGGCTGAGACACAGCAGCAGCACCACTGACTCCCACTGCTGTCAATCAAGGTTAGTCAGCCACTCAGGAGAGAGAGGGGGTGGGGCCGGGGGGTGTCTGAATGGATACAGGGAGCTGTGACTTAACGCAGGTGCCCCCATTGCTGTGGGGGCACTCGACAGGAAGGAGGGGCCAGGATCACAGAAGAGGGACCCGAGAAGAGGAAGGTCTGGGCAAATCCACTGCAACAGAGCAGGTAAGTATAACATAAAAAAATGAGGCCTTTAACCCCTTGCCGACCAGCCGCCGTCATTATACTGTGGTAGGTCGGCACGATCCTGTGAACCGTTGTAGCTGTACGCCGGTTCCTCTAAGCGGGATAGCAGGAGCGCCCACTGCACAGAGGGGGTGCCAATGCTTGTGGTCGGCGGTCGCGATGACCGCCGGCCACGCGTGCGATCGCAGGCACGAGAGGCAGAACAGGGACGTGTTTGTGTAAACACACATATCCCGGTTCTATGAGGAGAGGAGAGACAGATCGTGAGTTCCTACGAGCTGGGAACCATGATCTCTCATCTCCTATAGTCAGTCCCATCCCCCACAGTTAGAACACACACATAGGGAACACAGTTAACCCCTAGTAAGTAGGAACAGTGATATATCTCCTCTCCAACTCAGTCCAATCCCTATACAGTTATAACACACTGAGGGAACACACATTTAACCCCTTGATTGCCCCCTAGTGTTAACCCCTTCCCTGCCAGTGACATTTACACAGTAATCAGTGCATTTTTATAGCACTAATCGCTGTATAAATGCCAATGGTCCCACATATGTGTCAAAAGTGTCCGATGTGTCCGCCATAATGTCAAAGTCACGATAAAAATCGCTGATCACCGCCATTACTAGTAAAAAAATAATAATAATAATAAAACAAAATGCCAATCAATATACACATTTTGCGATTTTTATTACCAAAAATATATAGAAGAATACATATCAGCCTAAACTGAGGATAAAAATGTGCTTTTTTAAAAAAACATTGGGGCTATTTATTACAGCAAAAAGTATAAAATATTGTGTTTTTTTCAAAAATGGCGCTCTTTTGATGATCAAATACCACCAAAAGAACGCTCTACTTGTGGGAAAAAAAGGACGTAAATTTTGTCTGGGTACAGCATCGCACGACCGCACAATTGTCAGTTAAAGCGACGCAGTGCCGTTTCGCAAAAAATGGCCTGGTCATTGAGCAGCCAATTCTTGAAGTGGTTAAAGTAATATTAAACACTCAATGTATAATTGCCATTATCTCTTTTATTTAAAGTGTAACTCCACTTTTTTTGAGAAAAAAACATCCTCTTCTGGGTAATCTATGTACATTACAACAAGGATTTTAACAAACTTTGTTGCAGATTCCTACTTGACGTAATTGTTGCCGTATTAGTGCAATTGTGACAGAGAAAATTGAGTACTGTCCGTGATACTTTTTTTATTTGCACTAACATACAATTTTTCAGGACAAGCTTTCAGGGTATGTCCCCTTCTTCAAGGTCCAAGCAGTACTGATTCACAATTTTTTTTAGCAGAATGTTAAAACAAAACAAGAAAAAAATCTCAGAGGGAAAGGAAAAAAAAAACACATACAAATCAATGGTAATAAAGATAGCAGCAGAGTTAGTGAGATAAGACAGAGTTAGTGAGATAAGACAGAGGGAGAGCTATAGACTTGAGGGGGGAGATGCTAGTCACAGAGGGGGTCATAAAACCCTAGTATAATGGGTAAGGAAACCAATATCTAAATTTAGGCCATTAGTGTTTGTGTCAAAAAGAATTATCATTCTTAGTTCAAATGTTTTCCTTTCCTGGATAGTTCTGAAATTCCCTTTAAGAACTAAAACATTGAGGTCTTCTATAGTGTGGTCCGGTTGTGAGAAGTGATGTCCCACAGGTGTGCAGAAACTGTCTTCTTTATGTTCCTTGATGGTATGTCTGTGAAAATTCATCCTCGCTTGCAACTTCTGTCCTGTTTCACCAACATAAGATCCTTTGCCACACCTGTTGCATTGGATGAGGTACACAACATTACTGGAGGTACAGTTGTAAGATCCCATGATAGTGAAGGTCCCATTTGTGTGTGTGACACTTTTGGATAGATTGATCTGGTTGCACAGTTTGCAGCGTTTTTTATTGCAGGGTTTGCTTCCATTATTTGTGACTTCATAATCCGAGTGAAGTTTCCTGCTGATTAGTTTGTGTCTGAGGTTGGGTGGTTGTCTGAAAGCCAATAATGGGGGTTGTTGGAATATTTCTTTCAGAGTTTCATCCTCTGTTATAATGGGTTGTAAATCTTTGATTATCTTTTTGATCCCTTCTAGTATTGGGTTGTGGTGACCAGAGGTACTCAGTTATTTGTTTTTTTCTCTTTGTATTGGAGGAGATTTTCTCTTCGGGTTTTCAAGGCTGTGTTTATGCTGTTGTTGATGGTTTTGTCTTTATATCCTTTCTTCTGGAAAGAGCCTGCCAGTGTTCTGAGATGTTTATCTCTGACTTCTGGGTCTGAACAAATTCGGTGGTATCTGATGGCCTGGCTGTGTATGGTGGCTCGTTTAGTGTGTTGGGGATGAAAACTGGAACTATGAAGATAGCTGCATCGGTCAGTCGGTTTTCTGTATATCGAAGTGTGAAGCTTGTCATCCCTGATTGTGACAGGGGGTCACTTTGGACACAGGGTTAGCCAGGAAACAATGGACATTGAGAATATATATGGCTTGGATTGCTTAAAATGGGTCTGTAATATTTATCCACCATATTCCCCATTTACCTGCAAAGAACTATCTACTGTTTTATGAACTCAACAGGTTAAATTAAGAGAGGCTGATGTGTCTCCTGTCTCCTTGTGTAATGCTAATGAGCCCCACCTATGTTACAGGCCCTTTCATTGTGTTGATGTGGATTGGAGCTTGGTAAAGCGTCTGGCTCCATATTATGGGATGTGGAAGTGTCTTCTGTGAGGATGGGGGGGGATCAACCCTCCTGCCTAAGACTGTTTATCAAAGGAGAAGTTTGAACACATCTGACCTGTATCACCATTGTCATTGGACAGTTTAACCCGCCCTGTTCCCCAAAGGATGGGAGGGGAGGGTTTTGAAGAGAAATGTGTTACCATGTGTTTTGAAAATAAAGGCATTCCCTGTTTTTGGAACTTGAATACAGAGCGTTGTCTCGTATCTGGGGGGAGAATCATTCGTATGGGGTCTTATTCGGCTGGTTGGAGTGTCTGGTGGCTGTCGTGTGGTTGGAAAGGGAATATCCTAACGGTGTTAACCCCTTTCATACTTGGGGTGCCGTTACAATTGGTGGCAGCAGTGGGATTGATCCCTACAGCCAGAAGGACAGCTACAAGAGGACACAGGACAATGGAGGCACAGTATGAACGGCTAAAGCGCTCTACCCTCAAAGACTTACTGGAGAACCGGGGAAGACCGGCCAACAACCGTAAGAAGAGGGACATTATCAGAGAACTAGTCGAAATGGATGGAGCTGAAAGACCCAACATAACAGAAAGGCCCAGCGTAACAGACAGGACACCCGAAGAGGCAAGTTTTGATCGGGCTGTTAACATAAGACTGGCACATTATGGTCCTAACCCTACAGTGGAGATCATAGACCGAGTTAAAGCGGCTGTGGATGTAAATTTGCTACAGCAAAGAGGTTCTGCAGCAGCAGAAGTCACAGCAGCACCAACTGAAAGGAGAAAGATACATTTTACTGCTTTTAAAAATGTCATTGAAACTGAAGGAGAGATTGAGGGGTACCTTGCTGATTTTGAACGGCAATGTGCCCTACACCGGGTGCCCACAGAGGAATGGGTTACCATTTTGTCTGGGAAACTGTCTGGCCAGGCCAGTGAAGCGTTCAGGGCCATCCCAGACGAGGATATTATGAACTATGGACTGGTAAAAGAAACACTGTTGGCCAGGTATGCCGTCACACCGGAGGCATACCGGAGGCGGTTCCGAGAGACGAGCAAGCAGACTGGAGACTCGTATACCGAGTGGGCATGCCGCCTACACCGCACGGCCTCTCACTGGGTCGCTGGGTGCCAAGCAGAATCCGGGGAAGAGGTGCTGCAGGTGTTCCTGCTGGAGCACTTCTTTGACAAACTGTCCCTGGAAGTCAGAGAGTGGGTCCGGGACCGAAGACCTTTCACCTTGCCTGAAGCAGCTCGCTTGGCGGATGAATACACAGACGCCCGCAAACTGGATACCCCTGTGGTCAAGGCAACAGCTCGGGTGGATTATCGAACAACGGCACCCCAGGAATCTACGGGGTTCTCGCCCTTCGAGTTGCTCTATGGGAGAAGGGTCCGCGGACCCCTCAACCTCATCAGAGGACACTGGGAGGGAGAGACAGAGCAAGAAGGGACCCCCATAGTGCCCTACGTTCTGGAACTCCGGGACCGCATGGAGCAACTGTCTCTGATGGTAAGGGAGAATCTCCAGGCGGCCCAGGGAAGACAGAAGAGATGGTACGATCGGGGGGCCCGACAGCGTATCTTCCAGGTTGGGCAGAAGGTCTTAGTGCTCAAGCCTGTGAAGACCGACAAGATGCAGGCATCTTGGCAGGGCCCGTATAAAGTAGTAGCCCAGGTATGTGATACTACCTATGTTATTGCCCGCTGTGCAGATGAAAGAATCCAGCGAACCTTTCATGTGAACATGCTGAAGGAGTATCAGGAACAGCAGGAGGATGTTGCTGCAGTATGTGCCCCTGCTGCGGACGACACAGAAGGTCTACCCCTCCCTGACTTACTAGAGAGAGAGCCCCAGACTGACCTCATTAGCCTTGTGCAGCTAGGAGACCGATTAAGCCCCCCAAAGAAGGAACAGGCTAAGAGGCTTCTGTGGGAGAAACAGGCGACGTTCTCCCAAAAACCGGGCTATACGACCCTGGCTGTGCATAAGGTAGAGACCCCTGGACAAGCACCCCTTCGACAGCCCCCCTACCGTATCCCTGAAGCAGTCCGAGAAGAAATGCGGAAGGAGATACAGGAGATGATTCAGTTAGGAGTCATTGAGCCTTCTGACAGCCCTTGGGCCTCGCCTGTAGTCCTGGTGCCTAAGAAAGACGTAACTACCCGGTTCTGTGTGGACTACAGGCGACTCAATGAGAAGACCACCACCGATGCCTACCCGATGCCCAGGGTAGACGAACTGCTAGATCGGATAGCCAGGGGACGTTATTTAACTACAATAGACCTGTGTAAAGGTTATTGGCAGATCCCCCTGGCCGAGGATGCTATCCCCAAGTCGGCATTTGTTACCCCATTTGGCCTGTACCAGTCTAGGGTCATGCCATTTGGGATGAAAAATGCCCCGGACACCTTTCAACGTATGGTGGATAGGCTCCTCGATGGCTTCCAGGATTTTGCATGTGCATACCTGGATGACATTGCGATCTACAGTGGGTCTTGGGAGGAGCACCTGGTGCATGTAGGGGTGGTTCTGGACAAAATTCGGGCCGCAGGCCTGACCTTGAAACCAGACAAGTGCCATCTAGGTATGGCGGAGGTGCAGTACCTGGGACACCGAGTGGGGTGTGGGAACCAGAGACCAGAGCCAGCCAAGGTAGAGGCAGTAGCTAACTGGCCCACGCCCCGTACTAAGACCCAGGTATTAGCCTTCTTGGGAACTGCAGGGTATTACTGACGTTTTGTCGCTAATTATAGTGCTATCGCCAAACCCCTGACGGACCTGACGAAAAAGAATTTACCTAGGCAGGTCCTGTGGTCTCCAGCTTGTGAAACCGCGTTTCTAGCCCTCAAACAAGCACTTGTAAATGCTCCTGTCTTGGCTGCCCCAGTACCTAACAAACGCTTTTTTGTCCACACAGATGCTTCCATGTTTGGACTGGGGGCGGTGCTGAGCCAAGTTGGGGAGGATGGAGGAGAACACCCTGTCGCATACCTGAGTAGAAAGCTATTACCCCGGGAAGTGAGCTATGCGGCAGTGGAGAAGGAATGTTTGGCCCTGGTCTGGGCCCCTAAAAAGTTGAACCCTTACTTATACGGACAGGAATTTTCACTGGTCACCGACCACAACCCATTAGTCTGGCTTAACCGGGTCCCAGGAGACAATGGCAGGTTGTTGCTGTGGAGCCTAGCCCTACAACCTTACAATTTCACCATCAGCTACCGACCCGGTAAGCAAAATGGCAATGCTGATGGGTTGTCCCGGCAAACAGACGTCATCTCGGGCCCCTAGTGGTGATGGGTTGTCCAGACATTAGAAGAATGGAACTATGGACTAACTTCGGAATCAACCCGTCTGGGGTCCACTCCTCTGTTAGTCTCCTGTCGAAAGGGGAGATGTGTGACAGGGGGTCACTTTGGACACAGGGTTAGCCAGGAAACAATGGACATTGAGAATATATATGGCTTGGATTGCTTAAAATGGGTCTGTAATATTTATCCACCATATTCCCCATTTACCTGCAAAGAACTATCTACTGTTTTATGAACTCAACAGGTTAAATTAAGAGAGGCTGATGTGTCTCCTGTCTCCTTGTGTAATGCTAATGAGCCCCACCTATGTTACAGGCCCTTTCATTGTGTTGATGTGGATTGGAGCTTGGTAAAGCGTCTGGCTCCATATTATGGGATGTGGAAGTGTCTTCTGTGAGGAGGGGGGGGGGATCAACCCTCCTGCCTAAGACTGTTTATCAAAGGAGAAGTTTGAACACACCTGACCTGTATCACCATTGTCATTGGACAGTTTAACCCGCCCTGTTCCCCAAAGGATGGGAGGGGAGGGTTTTGAAGAGAAATGTGTTACCATGTGTTTTGAAAATAAAGGCATTCCCTGTTTTTGGAACTTGAATACAGAGCGTTGTCTCGTATCTGGGGGGAGAATCATTCGTATGGGGTCTTATTCGGCTGGTTGGAGTGTCTGGTGGCTGTCGTGTGGTTGGAAAGGGAATATCCTAACGGTGTTAACCCCTTTCATACTTGGGGTGCCGTTACACTGATGTATACTGTAGTGTCTAGGAAGTTGACATGTGTGTTCGAATAATCCATTTTTAGTTTAATAGATGGGTGAAAAGTGTTGATCAATGAGAAGAATTGGTTTAGATTTTCTTCACCTTCAGTCCATATCATGAAGATATCATCAATATAGCGATAATATCTGTATGGCTTTTGTTGTATGCTGTTCAGGAATTTGTCCTCCAGGTCAGCCATAAATAAGTTTGCATATTGGGGTGCCATTTTGCTTCCCATAGCATTACCCATACATTGGAGATAGATGTCATTGTTGAAAGTGAAGTAGTTGTGTGTAAGAATGAATTCGATGAGCTGTGTAACAGCCTCAGCAGTGTATTTGTGGTTTGGTGAGGATGATAAGAATCTGTGACATGCTGCCAACCCATCCTTGTGAGGGATGTTACTGTACAGAGATTCTACATCCATAGTGACTAGAAGTGTATTTGGTGGTAATTGTTGTATATTGTTAAGCTTGTTCAGAAAATCAGTGGTGTCTTGCAGGAAACTAGTAGTGTTCATGACTAACGGTTTTAACATGTTTTCTACAAGGCCTGAGATATGTTCGGTAAGTGTATTCATACCTGTTATAATGGGTCTGCCTGGATTTCCTGGCTTGTGAATTTTGGGCAGCATGTAGAAGTCTCCAATATCTGGATTATCTGGAATCGCATTGATGAGTTCTGAATGCAGGTGGCTTGGTATTGTCGCAATCAGACCTTTTAATTGCTTGGTAAAATCCTGGGTCGGATCATAATCCAGTTTTTTGTAGTAAGTAGTATTTGCCAGCTGCCTCTGGCCCTCTTGTATATATTTGTCTGTATCCATCACAACGACTGCTCCCCCTTTATCTGCTGGTTTGATGGTTATGGCCTGATTCTTGTGCAGATCGTGTACAGCTCTTCGCTCCAGTGGTGAAAGGTTGTATAATATTTTCTTTTGCTGCGTGGATATCAGGGATGTTACTCGCAGCCTGAAGCTGTCAATATAGGTATCCAGTTTGGGGTTGCGTCCTTGTGGAGGTGTGAAGTTGCTGTTCTTTTTCTTTTTATCACCTCCTATTGTCCTAGGATTCCTTTCATTACTGTGAAAATATTCTTTGAGCCTCAGTCTCCTAAAGAATTCCTCCATATCTGACCATACCTGTAAATTATCCAATTTGGTGGTTGGGCAGAATGTGAGGCCTTTGGAGAGGACTGTTGTTTCTGGTGCAGAAAGTTTATGAGCTGACAAATTTATGATTCCAAGATCCTCTGTTATATCCACATTTTCTGTCAGGTCAGCATTTACACAAGGGATACCTTGGGATTCTGGATCGGGTTCCAAGTTGCTGATAGCAGGAGTTATAGAAGTTGTGTTTGTTTTGTGTTGTTTAGGTTGTATCCAAAAGGTCTGCTCTTGGTGTAGCTTTTGGAGTTTTTTTTGCTTCCTGTTCATGGCATGTTTTTGCAGTTGTCTTTGTAAGGTTTCAATTTCATTCTTAATTTGGCTGATGTTTGTAGGGTCCAGTGATGTTGAGGTTTCAAACACCAACTGCTTTTGTTTCCTGATTATTTCCCTTTTACCATACAGTTTATGAATGAGGTTGTTCCTTAACCTTTCGCTGGTACGTCTGCAGAGTCCTTCTGCATAAGGAGAGTTCAGTGTATTGGCACAAGGATTTTTAATCTGGAGACCCTGTGGTATGAGATTCCTCTTTTTGCATCTTGAGAGAAAGAAGATGTCGCTGCTAACCTGTGTTTCTTTTGTGATCAGGATGCTTAACTGCTTCTTTATGCGGCTATATGCAGTATCTTCCATCATACTTGACGTAATTGTAGCCGTATTAGTGCAATTGTGACAGAGAAAATTGAGTACTGTCCGTGATACTTTTTTTATTTGCACTAACATACAATTTTTCAGGACAAGATTTCAGGGTATGTCCCCTTCTTCAAGGTCCAAGCAGTACTGATTCACAATTTTTTTTAGCAGAATGTTAAAACAAAACAAGAAAAAAATCTCAGAGGGAAAGGAAAAAAACCCACATACAAATCAATGGTAATAAAGATAGCAGCAGAGTTAGTGAGATAAGACAGAGTTAGTGAGATAAGACAGAGGGAGAGCTATAGACTTGAGGGGGGAGATGCTAGTCACAGAGGGGGTCATAAAACCTTAGTATAATGGGTAAGGAAACCAATATCTAAATTTAGGCCATTCGTTTTTGTGTCAAAAAGAATTATCATTCTTAGTTCAAATGTTTTCCTTTCCTGGATAGTTCTGAAATTCCCTTTAAGAACTAAAACATTGAGGTCTTCTATAGTGTGGTCCGGTTGTGAGAAGTGATGTCCCACAGGTGTGCAGAAACTGTCTTCTTTATGTTCCTTGATGGTATGTCTGTGAAAATTCATCCTCGCTTGCAACTTCTGTCCTGTTTCACCAACATAAGATCCTTTGCCACACCTGTTGCATTGGATGAGGTACACAACATTACTGGAGGTACAGTTGTAAGATCCCATGATAGTGAAGGTCCCATTTGTGTGTGTGACACTTTTGGATAGATTGATCTGGTTGCACAGTTTGCAGCGTTTTTTTTTAAACTGAATTTTATTGAGGATTTTACATATGTAACAGGTAATAAAACTAACAGTGAATATTGTATAGCTATACAGGCAGCATTCAAGTCATTACATCAATGGAGGGTCCACCTAGTGTTGGGAGTCAGCTAGGTGAAAGGTCATTCATGGGGGTATGCAGTTAGGGTGTTTAATCCAAAGGTCCCAGTTTTTTTGGAATCTAGGGAGTTGTAAGTATGCTTTGGCGTGCATAAATTCCATTAGGCAATGGTTGTTCAAGAGGGCAGTTATTTCCGTGGTAGAGGGGGGGTTGGGAGATTTCCAAGTCTTGGCAATAGCCAGGCGTGTTGCAATGAATACATGGGAGACAATCGTACGTGAAGAGCGAGGCCAAAGTTCCATGTCCAGGCCTAATAGTACCATTTGCGGTGTAAGGGGCACAGGGTCCGGAAGAATGGAAAGGAGGAGTTTGGAGAGCTTAGTCCACAATGTTGTGATGATTGGGCAGTCCCACCATATGTGAAGTGGGGTCCCTGGGAATCCACAGTTTCTCCAGCAGAGATTGGTTGAGTTTGGGTAGATCCGGGCAAGTTTAGATGGTGTAAGGTACCAGTTGTGGAATAATTTTTGGACAGTTTCCCAGTGGAGGAGACATTTGGATATTTTTAGAGGTGCTTGTAACGAGCGATGCCATTGTTGGGGAGTGTAGGAACATTGCAGTTTTTGCTCCCATTGTAGCATCGTTAGTGACTTTGAAGTGGGGCCGGTGTCAGTAAGAAGTTTATAGCAAAAGGAGATTCCACGTCGTCGAGATGTTTTGAGGTTGAAGAATGTGGTCATATGCCATGTCAGTAAATTATCAGTCCATTGTACTTTAGAGAGGATCGAGCGTATTCTCAGGTATAAGAAAAAATCTGTGTGTCCAATGTGGTAATCGGTTTGGAGTTTTTGGAAGGACTTAAGGGCGGATCCTTGGTACAGGATTCCAATGTTGGAGATGCCATTGCTAATCCAGTCAGAGACGTTGATGTTGGGTGTGAGAATGTGGAGGGCTTCCATTGGTATTTGCTTGAGCAGGCATAGTGGTATACCTCGAGAGGATTGTATGGTGGCTTTCCATATCCTGATGGTAGCATTAATAGTGTCTAGATATGAATGAGTCCCTGAATGTTGCAGGAGAAGGGCGCAGAGAGTCAGTCTAGGGTGGGACAGTAGCGCTGCTTCTTCTATTTGAAGCCAGGTGGTTTGTTGCATAGGGTTCCACCAGACTCTGGCTTGATCAAGTATAGTCGCTTTGTAATAGGCTATTAAGTCCGGTGCTCCCATCCCTCCAGATGTTACTGGTTTGCACAGTGCTACTCTTGAGACGTGATCGTTTTCCGCCCCATATGAAGGTTGTGATAATAGATTGTAGTTGCAGTAGTTGTTGTTTTAGGAAGGGTATTGGCAGAGTCCGGAATGTATATAAGACATGGGGTAGAAGATACATTTTGGCGAGGGCAATTCTACCTAACCAAGAGGCAGTAGTATGTCGAAGGTCTTGTATAGTTTTCTGGAGTTTGGTTACAAGATTATTAAAGTTGTTGGAGCGTAAGTGGGTTGAGGGTGCGGTTATTTGTATGCCTAAATACGTGAGTATGGAGTTGGGGGCCCATGAGAAAGACGTGGCATTGGTGATATCAGTTTTGGTGTTTTGGTTTAGTCCTATACTGAGCATGCTGGATTTGGAAAAGTTGATTTTATATAGTGAGGCCTTGCTGAATGCGTCTAAAGTGTGATGGAGAGCAGGGAGTGAGTTGGTAGGGTCAGTCAGGGAGATGATGACATCGTCAGCGTACAGGCCTATCTTGTGAGTTTTATCTGCAGTCGTAATCCCCGAGATGAGTGGGTTGTGTCGAATGGATTGGGCCAGGGGTTCCATAACAAGGGCAAAGATCAAGGGTGAGAGCGGGCACCCCTGACGTGTCCCATTAGAGATGTAGAAGGGGTCCGAGAGTAGTCCAGAAGTCATTACTCTAGCACTGGGCGAGGAGTAGAGGGAGAGTATAGCTTGCAGGATTGTCCCCGTGAAGCCAAATTTCTGAAGGACTGCCTGCAGGTAGGACCAGTCCACTCGATCGAATGCCTTCTCTGCATCAAGAGAGATGCGCAGAGAAGGCGTTTGGTGGTGTTCCACCCATTGTATCAGGTCTATGAACCTACGGGTACCGTCCGACGCTTGTCTGCCAGCCACAAAACCCACTTGGTCAATATGCACAAGTTGTGGGATGATGTTTGAAAGTCGTGTGGCCAAGATTTTGGCATATAGCTTGGTGTCAGTATTTAGCAGAGAGATGGGTCTGTAGCTGGCAGGGTCATCGGCCGGTTTGCCTGGTTTTGGAATAGTGACAATAGTGGCTTGGAGGGATTCCGGTGGGATGGAGCCAGTACTAGCGGTGAAGTTGAAGGAGTGGCATAGGTGGGGGGTGAGAAGCTTAGAGAATGTTTTGTAGTACTCATTGCAGAACCCGTCAGGGCCTGGGGTTTGTGGAGTGGTAGGGTGGCACTGGCTGATTCCACTTCCGTGAGGGAAAACGGGGTGGACAGCTGGTGTAGTTGATCTTGTGAGAGTGAGGGGAGATGTATGTCCTTGAGGAAGTTAGTGATGTCGGTAGAGGAGGGTGGTGGCGCAAGGTTGGAGCTGGTAAGGTTGTATAGTTTAGAGTAGTAAAGGCTAAATTGGTCCGCGATGTCTTTAGGGTTTGTGTGTTTTATGCCGCGGTGGTCGGTAAGGTACGGTAGTTTAGTTTGTATGAGTTTGCGTTTAAGCTGTCTAGCTAGGTATGCCCCAGGTTTGTTGTGTTGAGAGTAGGATTGTAGTCGGAGACGTTTAAGGTGAAAATCAAAGTTCGTGTGTAGGTGGTCACTGAGGGTCTGTCTAGCTGTGTGCAATTCGGAACTGAGTAGAGGGGAAGGTTGAGGTTTGTTGGCTCGCTCTAGCAATCGTATACGTTCTAGGAGTTTGTTCGTGGTGGCATTGTGTAGTTTTTTCTCATGGGCTCCCAGTTTAATCAGGAGGCCTTGTATGCAGGCCTTGTGGGCGTTCCATAGAGTGGTGGGGTTGTCTACCGATCCGGTGTTGGTTGTGAAGTACTGTTGCAGCTCGGAGAGGATCTGTTTTTGATATAAGGGACGTGCGATAATGGAGGTGTTGAGCCTCCAGGTGGTGAGGTTTTTATAGGTAGGCGCTGGAAATAGTCTCAGTGATATGGGTGCGTGGTCAGACCACGTAATGAGTCCAATTTTAGACTCCTGTACCATTTGCAGGGTATGTTTGTCAGTCAAAAAGAGATCTATCCGAGAGTAAGCATTTTGCGTGTGGGAGAAGAAGGTGTAATCTCTTTCAGTGCCGTGAAGGCATCTCCAGGGGTCGTATAAATCTTCCGAGTGGAGTAGGGAGGAAAGTGAGGCAGAATGTTTACGAGCAGGATTAGAAGTGTCTAGTGAAGTATCAACAATTTGGTTGAAGTCGCCGCAGATAACTAAGGGGCCCTGTCTGAAAGGTTCTAGCTTCCTTAGAACGGTCTTGTAGAAGCGGTGTTGTTTGGTGTTAGGGGAGTAAATGTTAGCTATGGTGATGTTATGATTATTGATAGTGGCGTTCAAGATTATATATCTACCCTCAGGGTCTATCTCGGTGTGGAACAGCTGGAGGGAGACCGTGGAGCGTATAGCAATCATAACTCCTGCTTTATTTTTTGCAGAATTGGCAAAGTAGTAGTGCGGATACTGTTTATGGGAGCAGGAGGGGGGTTTGGCGGAGGCAAAGTGGGTTTCTTGTACGCATAGTATGTCAGAGGTGAGGGCTAAGGCCTCTTTCCACAGTAAATTTCTTTTGTAAGGGGAGTTTAAGCCTTTGGCATTGATAGAGGTGATAGTGAATGACATTTTATGAAGTGACTGGTGGGGAGAGATATAGGAATACCGCTGTGAAGTAGTGCGTATAGGTGGAGGTAGACCAGTGATGGTGTTATACAATAAGCAAAATGAAGCTAGCGATTTAAGGTAAGCAAGTGAACAGCGCAACAATATGCACTAATTATGAAAAACAAAAGGTAAAATTTGAAACCTAAAGGAGATAAACAAGAAACAGCAAAAGAATACAGTAATAAAGTGCGTAGCACTTTCCTTTCACTGGGGGAAGAGTGAGGATCGTAACAGGTGGTGTGCTCATTAGGGACATCATTGAGGTGTACAATTGCAGGATTGGCATAGTAAATGTTTCTGATGGGCACCCGGAGATTGGGATGAGAGGAGATGGAGGAAGTCTCTATTTGCGAGTGGTGGTAGAAGCATAACACCTGGGATCCTGGGCGAAGGTTGGGGGCCTCTGGAGTAGGGGTTCCGGTGGAGGTGAGGAGATTAGGCCCCAGTTGAGCATGCTTTTGATTCCATCTTTGGGAGTCAGGATACTGGTATTCTGGTTTTGGTACGTGACCACTAGTTTAGTAGGGAAGCCCCATTTGTATTGGATGTTGTGCTTTCTAAGAGTAGTGGTGGTCTGGGAGAATTCTCTTCTCTTTTGAGCAGTGGCAGCAGAGATGTCTGTGTACAAGGACACTGTAGAGTAGGGGTCCGGCAGCGGAGAGGAAGACCTGGCAGCCGCCATGATCTTCTCTTTCACTTGAAAGAAATGGATGCGTGCTAGAATGTCTCTAGGTACTGAGGCAGGGAGGTGGTTAGGTTTGACAATGCGGTGTGCCCGGTCAATAATCATGTCAGTTTGACGCAATTGAGGGATAAGCGTGAGGAAGAGTTGCTGGATGTAGGGGATGAGTTCAGGAGGTTTAACGGATTCTGGTACACCCCTAAATTTAATGTTGTTCCTCCTCGAACGGTCCTCTAAATCTGCGATTTTGGCGTACAAATAGTTAATCTCGTCAGTGTGCTGATCATGGGCATCCGCCATTTCATTATAGGCTGCAGTGTGCTCAGTGAGTGTTTTTTCAATATCCTCTGTGCGGTCCTCCACTTGATCTATTCTGGAATGCAACATGGAGATGGAGGACTGTAATTCATTCCGCATATCATGCTGCAATGACATCAGCATAAGTTTGAGTGTGTGCTCAGATGCTGGCTGGTCAGAGGCAGGTAGTGTGGCTAGGGAGTCAGAACGGGGCACTTCAGGGCCTGTGGGTGCTTGGGGATCCCAGTGCTGTTTTTTTAGCTGAGGAGCTTTAGTGGGTGAGAGGGCTGGAGATTGTGCGGCTCTCTTACCTCGATCAGCAGGTGAGTGCTGAGAGGATTCCGTGTGTGGGGCCGCGCTGTCCATCTCCTCTATGCAAGCAGGGTTTTCCTGTGAGCTCCCGGCGTCCAGCTGTGAGGGACATGGCGCCGCGCCGGCGCCATCTTCAGCAGTCAGCATGTCGACTCTCCTGAGTAGTCTGTAAGGCGGCGCGGCTGATACAGGCTGGCGGCTCTCCCCCTGGACATACCGTTCGGGTGCCCACCGGTTCCTCTCCCCTCTGGAGTGTTAGAGAGGGGGGGTATGCGGTAAATAGATGCTGGCAGTCGCTGAATGTCCCTTGGCTGAGCGGAGCAGAGATTTCAGGCAGCCATCTCACTCCGCGGCCAGCCACGCCCCAGTTTGCAGCGTTTTTTATTGCAGGGTTTGCTTCCATTATTTGTGACTTCATAATCAGAGTGAAGTTTCCTGCTGATTAGTTTGTGTCTGAGGTTGGGTGGTTGTCTGAAAGCCAATAATGGGGGTTGTTGGAATATTTCTTTCAGAGTTTCATCCTCTGTTATAATGGGTTGTAAATCTTTGATTATCTTTTTGATCCCTTCTAGTGTTGGGTTGTATGTGGTGACCAGAGGTACTCGGTTATTTGTTTTTTTCTCTTTGTATTGGAGGAGATTTTCTCTTCGGGTTTTCAAGGCTGTGTTTATGCTGTTGTTTATGGTTTTGTCTTTATATCCTTTCTTCTGGAAAGAGCCTGCCAGTGTTCTGAGATGTTTATCTCTGACTTCTGGGTCTGAACAAAGTGTTTTGTTTTAACATTCTGCTAAAAAAAATTGTGAATCAGTACTGCTTGGACCTTGAAGAAGGGGACATACCCCGAAAGCTTGTCCTGAAAAATTGTATGTTAGTGCAAATAAAAAAAGTATCACGGACAGTACTCAATTTTCTCTTGCAGATTCCTAAAATTCACGTGTGTTTGTCTGTGTTCATGTGGAAAAGATAGTCTAATGGGAGTGGTTTCATAATTATCAATCAGCTGTGCACCTGCAGGGCTCAAATGAGGAAAGCTGCTGGGCCTGCATCCCTTTAGACATAATTTCCTATTGGGAGTATCTCACCAAAAATGACATTTTTGCTGCAGGGTTTGCCTGAAATCTGAATTGTATCTTAGTTAGACTTCTGAAAAAATGGTGAGCCAGTCACACAAGTAGGAAATTATGTTTCTGGGGGTTGGGGGGCGTTCTGTATACATTCTGTGTACAGAACACCTCCAGGTAGCCATATTCCATTGCATTATTGCTATATTATTTTTTCTTTATTTGCTATTTATTTCCCCCGCTAAAGTGGAGTTACAATTTAAGTATAAAGATCATGCCACTGTATTTAACTTATAATAAAAAATCATCGGAGTACCATATTTAATCATTGCTGTTCGTAGGTCAAATTACATTTCCCAGGTGATTTCTGTCCTTAGGGTAAGTTCCGAGGAAGAAGTTTCTAGTACTATGAAGTATCTAGTACATGAATCTGTGTCTACACAGTGCTGATTGGTGCTCTGCCGGCTACATGACATAAAAAATAAAAAAGGCTTTAAGAATAGAGAATTAAAGTAAATAATTAATAGCAACAAAGTAATAAACAAAATAATTGTGTTGCGCTGTCAAACAGACTGTTAATACATTAATAATACAAACCATTAGCATGAAAATCATCATATGAAAATCAATTTAAAAAAAGTTTTTAAAGATGATAATTGAATAAAGTACACGGTGCAAATTCAGTCCAAATAAAAAGTGAAAGTTGTATTATTAATGCATTAGCACTTTGTTTGACAGAGCAACATAATTATTTTGTTTATTGCTTTTATCTGTATGTGGAAGTTTAGTGGGTGCTGCTGTCACAATCTTAGTTGATGTTAATTGATTTCATATGATTGTTAGTTTTATTATTTTTTATTTTTTTTACACTAAGGTCAATCAATACTTATTTTCCTAATAGCAGCAACGTTTTTTCAAGCTTCATACAAATCTATATTTCAAAGCAAATTTTTTTTTTTTTTTTTTTTTTTAACAAGTTTATATTGGAATAATGAAAGACACTTGAACAGGTGTAAAGATAAGTACACAAGTACAAAAGAGAACATAAGAGAACATAAGGCTGTTAGTCAGGTTTAAAACAATGGTACATAGGAATATCGGTGTAGCTAGATGGGTACAACAGGTAGGGCAAAACAAAATGTAGCACATGACACTAGCTCACTTGAAGACTAACCTTATGGGGTCATGAAGTTATGAAGATATGAGGATATGAAGATATGAAGAGAGGGTGCTGTGTACACAAAATTCTCACCTAGTGAGGGTACAGCAGGTCATCCTAGATAAATACCTAAAAAGCAATGCAACCGGAAGGTGGGAGACTGGATGGATCTGTCTACGCGCCCCTATGTTTAGAATCAGGAATAGGGGAAAAATCAATACAAACGGGGGGGGGGAGAGAGCTCCAGAGACAGTGGTGTGCTGTTCATTCCATTACATGAATGGTCCCGAGAAAAGAACAGCCCTGGTGGGCCATCCGGAATGTATAGACTGTGCAATGTCATCAAGATTTACAGCCCAATTGGGATAGGGTCAGCGTACGAGAAAGAGAGTTGTTCCAGAGCTGCCTGATCCGCTGCCGAGAGGGTTGTTATGATGAAGGATTCCCATCTGTAGAGAAAGCGAGCTCTAGATCTGGGTTCTTTAAAGTCCGTAAGAAGTCGTTCTTTGTAGAAGAGGTTGAGGCAGTCCTTTTCGAGTTGGATGAGAGAAGGGCTTTGGGGAGAGATCCAGTGCCTAAGAATGAGTCTCCTCGCGAGAAGCAAACAAAGTAAAATCCAGTCTTTCGAGGAGGGACGTTTGGTAGTCCCTGAGGGGATCGATGCAGCCGGCGATAGAGACCAGGGTAACAATAGAGGGTCCCAATAACCAAATATTAGAAGTAAAGGGTCTTTGGGGAGTTTCAGCAGAGTGATTTTGAATATATAGGATAGGACTTGATCCCAAAATGAGGAAATGAAGGAGCAGGACCAGAAGCGGTGGGAGAGAGAAGGTCTGGGTGCCTTGCATAGAGGGCAGGAGGCGCCATCTCTATTGGAGTTAGGAGAGATAAATGGGATATAAGCCCGGTGAGCGATCTTGAGTTGGGTTTCTCTCCAAATTTCGTTGGGTGTCAGTCGAAGGGTTTTCTGCAGGCCAGATAGGATTTTTTTCGTTAAATCTGGAACTGGGAAATCCCTAGCCCAGTTCGCAATAGAGGAGGAGGACATAGACGGGGAAGATTCTTGCAGGAGAGGTCTGTAGATGTCCGTGATTTTATAACATCCACTTCGCAGTAAACGTTCAGAAAAGCTGTTTTCGAATCTCCGGAGGTTGTCTTTACACGTGTTAGATAAGAAACTAATGCATTGGTTGTAATGAAATACGTGAGAGGGGGGCAGAGAAAAAGACAAGGATATTGTGGAAAAGGGCAGTGGTTTTCCAGTGTTGCCATCGGACAGTGAGGAGAAGTGTGACAGACCTTGAGCCTGCCAGACCGAAAAGGCTTTGTAGTGGAGACCAGGGATGAAGTCAGGATTGCCTTGGATTGGTAAATGGGGAGAGATGAAAGGAGATAACTTGAGTGTTTTTCTGATTTCTCTCCAAGCTATAGCTGTGTCCCTTAGCAGGAGATTGTGTTGATAAGGTGGGGGGACAGTTTTCCATCTGCAGTGTAGAAGGGCCACCAGAGAGTGCGGGTGAGCCATTTCGGATTCCAGGACGTAATTAGAGTATTGGGATGATTGAGCTATCCAATCTAAGCTGGTCCTGAACAGACATGCTAAATTATACAATCTAATATGAGGTAGACCGATACCCCCGTCGCTTCTAGGAAGGTGTAGTTTTTTAAAGGCTATCCGAGGTCTTTTGCCGTGCCAGATGAACTGAGAAATTTTGGAGTTTAGGAGTTTGATATCTTTATGTTTCAAAAGCAAGGGAATGGTTTGCAAAGGATAAAGCAGTCTGGCGAAGCTAATCATTTTGATAAGGTGACACCTTCCTAGGAGCGAGAGGGGAAGATCCATCCAGTTCGACAGTTCCTGATAGAGTTTTGTGAAGAGGGGGGGGTAATTGAGGTGATAGATGGAAGAGGGCAATTTCCCAATCTTTATACCTAGGTAGGTGATATGAGAAGATGCAACCTTAAACAGAGAGTGGTGAGCCCAGGGGGGTGTGGAGTGTGTCCCTAAAGGGAGAATCTCGCTCTTGGAATAATTGATACGGAGGCCGGAGCACATTTGAAATTCGTCAAAGGTAGTTTTAATGGTCGACATGTCGTTGCTGGGGTTGCCCGTGAATATGAGGACGTCGTCGGCGAATAGTGAGGTGTGAAGTTCCGCTTTGCCTATTTTGATGCCTCGTAAAGGGGCTATCTGGGAAAGGTATCTAGACAAAGGTTCTAAGGCTAAGTTGAACAGGAGGGGGGAGAGAGGACAACCCTGTCTGGTCCCTTTATGGAGGCGGAAATCCTCTGAGAGGAGTCCAGCCGCAACAAGTCTAGCTGAGGGCGCTGTATACATGGCATTGATAAGGTGGCAGAAAGGGCCTGTGAATCCCATTTTAGACAAAGTGAGGGAAAGCCAGTCAAAGCTTACATTGTCAAAAGCTTTTTCAGCGTCTAACGTTATGATGGCATAATCTCCTGTCTGGTCCTGTTTGGCTCGTTCAAGGGCCAGGAGAACCTTACGTATGTTAAGGGTGGCCGTCCGCCCTTTCACGAATCCTGATTGGGCCGGGTGAATGATCTTCGAGAGAATTTTGACATCCAGGTTGAGTAGTGAAATAGGCCTGTAGGAGCCCGGATCCAGAGGATCTTTGCCCTTTTTAGAAAGTAGCTTAATGATGGCCTGGTTGCCTGTCGGTAGATAGGGACCTCCCGCCCAGATGTTGGAATAGACCGAGTGGAGCATGGGTGCAGTTATATTTTGGAGAGTTTTATAAAATTCACTTGTGAAGCCGTCCGGGCCAGGGGCTTTAGAGGGGCGGAGAGCATGTATAGTGCCTTCTATTTCAACGAGGGAGATAGGGGCATTCAGGGAATCTAGAAGGGCAGTTGAGATAGTTGGTAGATTCATTTTTTCAAGGAAGGCTTGGGCTATTTTATGGTCAATGGGATCGGGTGCATAAAGGGCTGTGTAATATTCCAGCATGGTTTTATTTATGCGAAGTGGGGTAGAGTGTGTAGTTCCCGTGCGGTCCCGCAGTGAGGTGATGTGCGTCGGGCGGCGGGCACCCTTACAGAGTCTGGATAGGAGTTTGCCAGCTTTGTTACCAAATTTATGAAGGGAGGCATCTAGGTGAGATTTTTTTGTGATTTCCAGGGTGTCCGCCCAGGTGTCAAAGGCAGTTTTAGCCGCGGACCACTCCGCCTTGTTTGCCGGTGACGTTGAGGTGGCTAGATTGCGTTGTGCGAGGTGAAGTCTGTCGCTGGCCAGCTTGAATTTCGATAGTGCGTTTCTTTTAAAGGAAGTGACATATGAGATGATCCGACCCCTCAAGTATGCTTTTTCAGCATCCCAGAGAAGGTTCGGGCCCCCCTGCATGTGGAGCATTCGCGGAGGAAAACTCCTCCCATGCTCGTTCCATGTAAGCGCGAAAATCAGCATTATTGTGGAGGAAGGAAGGGAAGCGCCAGATGTTAGGGTGGGGGGGGGGGGAGGTCTAGATTGTCTAGGGTAAGGAGTATTGGGGCATGATCCGAAATGGCTATGTCTCCGATCTCTGCGTCTGAAACCAGGGGGATGATACTGTCGGTCCCAAAAAAATAGTCGATCCTAGTGAGGATCTTGTGAGGATTAGAATAGAAGGTGAATTCCCTGTCTACCGGGTGTGTTAAGCGCCAGATGTCTGTAAGATGGAGGGAGTCCATAGTGGAGGCAAATAGGGGGGGAGCAATTCCAGCAGGCGCCGGTATGGTTTGTTTTGGAGAGGATCTATCATCTGTAGGATGCATGAGGTCATTGAAATCTCCCCCAACTAGGTGAGGTAAGTGAGAAGTGTTGAGGAGCCAAGTGGAGAGCTGAGAGTAAAATGTCTTTGTGGGACTGTTGGGGGCGTATACATTGGAAATCACTATTTCTTTTGTCCCAATTCTAACCCTGGAGGAGATGAAGCGTCCTTGGTTGTCTGTATGCGTGGATAGAACAGTACAAGGGAGGTTTTTGTTGAAAAGAAGGAGGACACCAGCCTTCCGTCCAACCGATTCTGAACCCAAGACTGTTCCAACCCAGAGTTTCTGCAATCGACTGAAGTCAGATGCCGAAAGGTGGGATTCCTGAAGTAATGCTATGTCTGCTTTTAGCCTTTTGAGGTGGCGAAGAATCTTCATTCTCTTGTTAGGAGAACGGAGACCCCTCACATTCCATGAGATTACCTTAAGATATTGTGGATGATAAGGTGTAGAGGCGGCGCTTTAGTAGCTGTAAGATTATAGGCAGGGATCAAGAGGTAAAGTTTAGGCGCGTTAGTGATGTGAGCATCTGTGTGTGGAGCCCTCGGGTAAGGAGTGCATGTTGAAATGTGGAGTGGGGAGAGGGGGGATGAGGGGGGGTAGAAGAAAAGAGAACAAAGTAAAACAAAACAACAAATTAACGTGAGCATCATAAAGAACTTCACTTTTTTCCGCATGAGTTCGCTGTGCAAGGTAGCTCCCCATACATGACCCGTCTTGGAAAAGAAAGACCAGTTATTGTGCCTGAGCGCCCGGGGACCTCGATAACGTGCGAGGGACCCCTGGAATGGAGTTATGGCAGGGAGCCTAAAAGAAAAAATCACACAGCGGAGTCAGGGAGGGCAAGTACAGTACAAATGAACTAGTGTGCAGTGCGGCCTGTAGGCATGTGCGCACGCATTACCACCCTGGTAGGGGGAAAAAGAGAAAAAAGAATGGTTTTAGGCATAACATATGAAACAATATATTGATTGAACCACATAAGATGGGAAAAAAAACAAATAAAAAATAAGATGGAATGGATGGAACGGCACACGGATTCAGAGCCGTTGTGGGAAAGATCACTGGGTGATCACTCGGGTGACAGTGCCTGATTGAGGAGTAATGGAGAGCACGATAAGTAGATTGTGTATCCACGACACTCGAGTTGACAGAACAAAAAAAAAAAAAAAAAAAGATCATACGACCTGTAATGGTGAGGAAGGAAGTTCATGGCGGAGTAAGGCAGTCCATCAACGGGAGTTTTGGTAGCGCTGTTCTGGACCAGAAAGTCTAAAACGTTTTGGAGAGTCCTTGCGGGGGCTTCTCTGTTCCAACGCTCGTGGACTGGAATTCGACTTGGAGGGTGTGTGAGGGTGTGCTTCACCCCTTAGGGAGCGGAGAAAATATTCTGCTTCCGCCGGATCCTGGAAGGAAAGTTGATCCCCTTTCGGCGATTTGAGGCGTAGAGTTGCAGGAAAGGCCAGGGTAAATTTTATGTGTTGCTTGAAGAGTTCAGTACATATCGGTTGAAAAGCTTTTCTTTTCTTGGTGACTTCAATCGAGTAGTCCGCAAAAATTTGGATTTTTACCCCATCTATTTGGAGAGAAGGGGACTGTCTGAATGTCTGAAGAATGATGGATTTGTCGGCATAATTGAGATACTTGGCAATAATAGGTCGGGGTGTTTTACGTTCGGGATTGAAGGACCCCATACGGTGTGCGCGTTCCACTGTGAACAGGCCTGAAAGGCCTAAAGCCTCCGGGATGCGTTTTGAGCAGAATTCTGCCGTAGCTGCTGAGGGAAGCGATTCGGGGACGCCTACAAATCGCAAGTTGCTCCTTCTCGACCTATTTTCCAAATCTTCTAATTTTTGAATGATGTACTGATTTGTTTTGTCCTGCGACTGTTCTGTGGCTTGCGCTTGATAGAGTTCATCTTCAACCTCAGAGAGGCGGTGTTCCATTTCATTGAGCCTAGTGGAGTGTTCAGCAAGTTGGGCTTTAATTTGTTGCATGCCTGCGTTGACTGCCTTTTCCACCGAGGCAGAGATCATGGGGGAGAGAAGAGCTGCTACAGAAGCAGCAATTCGGTGGGTGCTATCAGCAGCATCCCCGGGGGGTGGGGAGCTGGAAATGTCCCCTGGTGTGGCTGGCTGTGAAGATAGCATAGAGGGACCCTGAGATGCAGTGGCAGGGGGTGTGATGATCTGCAGGGAGGGATGAGCGCTCACCTCCATGTCGGCTGCCTGTGCTTCAACCGCGGCGTGGGAGTAGGCCGAAGCCGGGGCCTCGATTTGCGGCTGGCCCGGCGGCGCCGCCGCGAACGAGCGAGCGCCGCTCTTTTCCAGGAAGCGGTCCATGTTAGTGAGGGGGTAGCCCGGGTGAAGAGGATGGCTACGAGGGGCCTCTCTGGCTGGCTTTATAAGCAGTTTTTGGGTCCTGGTGCGGGAGCTATGAGGAGGTACAGTTACCTCATGCGGCGCCGGAACCGGAAGTCATTTTTCTCAGCAAATTTTTATTACCTATTTATTTTTGCCAAAAAATGGTGTAGGTAGGGTATAAGTGAACTGAAAATAGCTTTCACTTTGTTCACATTACTTTTTTTTTTTTTGTTCACATTATAAAGATATATGGAGGAGGTTCTGCCAATCACAGGCTCTGGCAGGCCCCTCCAGCCTGTGTCTATGGTGTGTATGTACTGGGACTAACAGTGATGTGAAGCCTCTATCAATGACCATCGTATAGCCTTCCCCCATGGTGTTTAGCAATATGAGGACATGGAAGAGAAAGGAGGGAAGGGGAATATTTATCACTGTGTATATGTCCACAAGTGTGACTCTATAGTCACATGGGCTGCACAAATAAGAAAAAAACTGCTTAGAGGTGAACTGAAGCTGGAGCATGTGCAGCAGAGTTCAACAGCTGGTCTACAAAATTTTAGGCTGTGGTGGGGACACAGACAAGGAGGGAGGGACAATGAATAGCATGATCAGCCAGTCTACTGAAAACAAATGCTCTAGCTCAGGGGTAGGCAACCCCGGCCCTCCAGCTGTTTTGAAACTACAAGTCCTATGAGACATTGCAAGACCCTGACAATCACAGGCATGACTCCTAGAGGCAGAGGCATGATGGGATTTGTAGTTTCATTGTAGCTGGAGTGTCAAGGTTGTCTACCCCTGCTCTAGTGTATGAGTGAGTATGAACAGTTTTTTTATGATTTGGGTTTAATAACACTTTAAATATTTACAGCACAGGCTAAAGAAAAAAAAATATTCAACTGCCCTTAAAGCCCATTCAAACAGGGGCGGCGCGACTTGTCCCACGACTGTGCCGGGCGATCCTAACAAGACTTCAGAGGTGACTTCAAAAATGACTTCTGCATTGAAGTCAATGGAAGTCGCTCTGAAGTCGTCTTGAAGTAGTACAGGAACCTTTTTCTAAGTCGGAACGACTTGAGTCGCTCCTATTAGAACGGTTCCATTGTACAGAACGGGACATGACTTGTCAGGCGGCTAAGTCGCCTGACGAGTCGCCCTTGTGGGAATGGGGTCTGACTGTGTTTAGGACAATACAAGGTCAAACTTGTTTTCTGCTGAAATACACCTATAGTTTTCTATTCAGCAAAGCTCAAGTTTCCTACTGATTGGAAGGTTCTAGATCTGACTGAGAAATGTGCTGGATCTCTGCAGAAAGAACACTGCTTCCACATGTACTGATGGGCTTTAATGTTTTAACAATTAAATTAGGCTTTTTGTGCTGACTAACTGGAATATGTGCTGGCTAATTTATGTATATATGGTTCAATATATGACCTGATGTTTGCAATCAAAGATTCCTCTTTAGGCATTTATTGTAATTT
This sequence comes from Rana muscosa, assembly GCA_029206835.1. Classification (NCBI taxonomy): domain Eukaryota; kingdom Metazoa; phylum Chordata; class Amphibia; order Anura; family Ranidae; genus Rana; species Rana muscosa. The sequence goes on along the minus strand of JARGYO010005626.1, from coordinate 75,965,424 downwards.
AATGGGTACTGAATATCAAGCATATGAGCATCAGATATGCTCATTATAGTGCACAGAGATTTTACCTGTCCGTTTACAAGTAAAGGTCAGCTTAACCGCTTCCCGAACGGCTCACATCTATTTACAGGGGGCAGAATGGCTCCCCTGCGTGAAACCCCGTACCCATACAGGCTTTCCATTAACCACTTCAGCCCCGGGAAAATTGGCTGCTGAATGACCAGGCCAGTTTTTGCGATTCGGCACTGTGTCATTTTAACTGACAATTGCGCATTCGAGCGACGTGGTACCCAAACAAAATTGATGTCATTTTTTTCCCACAAATAGAGATTTCTTTTGGTGGTATTTTATCACCTCTGCGGTTTTAATTTTTTGCGCTATAAACGAAAAAAGCATCAATTTTGAACAAAAAGCTATATTCTTTACTTTTTGCTATAATAAATATCCCCCAAAAATATATAAAAAACATTTTTTTTCCACAGTTTAGGTCGATATGCATTCTTCTACATATTTTTGGTAAAAAAAATCGCAATAAGCGTATATTGATTAGTTTGCGCAAAAGGTATAGCGTCTACAAAATAGGGGGTCGTTTTTTGTCATTTTTATTAATATATTTTTTTTTACTAGTAATGGCGGCGATCTGCGATTTTTATCATGACTACAACATTATGGCAGACACAGCGGACACTTTTGATGCTATTTTGCGTCCATTGTCATTTATACAGCAATCAGTGCTATAAAAATGCACTGATTACTGTGTAAATGACACTGGCAGGGAAGGGGTTAACCACTACAGGGCGAGGAAGGGGTTAAGTGTGTCCGAGGGAGTGATTCTAACTGTGTGAGGGCTGGGCTAACTGTGAAATGACATTGATCACTGCTCCCGATGACAGGGAGCAGTAGATCAGTGTCCTGTCACAAGGCAGAACAGGGAAATGCCTTGTTTACACAGGCATCCCCCTGTTCTGCAGCTCCGTGACACGATCGCGGGACACTGGTGGACATTGAGTTAGCGGGTCCCTCGGGCACGGTCACGGAGCTCGCAACGTATATATACTTTGCGCAGCCGTGCCATTCTAAATGTAAATGTTCGTGAGCTGGTCGGCAAGCGATTAAGAGCCGCCAGAGGGCACGCGTGCGCCCGCTGCATGACGGGGGACCTGATGCACGTGGCCGGCAGTCGCGATAGCCGCCGGCCACGCACGATCGTGTGCACGAGTGCCAGCACGAGGATTTGTCTGTGTAAACACACAAATCCCTGTGCTGTCAGTGGAGAGGAGACATTTAGTTTGTTCCAAGTAAGTAGGAACAGTGATATATCTCCTCTCCAACTCAGTCCAATCCCTATACAGTTATAACACACTGAGGGAACACACATTTAACCCCTTGATTGCCCCCTAGTGTTAACCTGTTCCCTACCAATGACATTTACACAGTAATCAGTGCATTTTTATAGCACTGATCGCTGTAAAAATGTCAATGGTCCCAAAAATGTGTCAAAAGTGTCCGATCTGTTCGTCACCGCCATTTCTAGTATAATAAAAAAAAAAGTAAATATGCCATAAAAATGCCATAAATCTTTCCCATAGTTTGTAGACGCTAGAACTTTTGCGCAAACCAATCAATATACACTTATTGTGATTTCTTTTTACCAAAAATATGTAGAAGAATATATATTGGCCTAAACAGATGAAGAAATTTGTTTTTTAAAAATTTTTGGGGGATATTTATTAAAGCAAAAAGTTTAAAATATTGTTTTGTTTTTTTCAAAATTGTTGCTCTTTTTTTGTTTAAAAATAAAAACCACAGAGGTGATCAAATAGCACCAAAAGAAAGCTCTATTTGTGGGAAATTTGGTTTGGGTACAGCATTGCATGACTGCGCAATTACCAGTTAAAACGACGCAGTGCCAAATTGTAAAAAGTGCTCTGGTCAGGAAGGGGTAAAACTTTCCGGGGCTGAAGTGGTTAAAGTGACACTAAACAATATAATTATTTTTCAAAAATAATCCATACACATTGACTACTTATTGGCCCTTTAATCAACAATCATTATCAGTACCAAGATAGAACACTGCAGAATGCCTTAACATTCAATTTGCATATTAACTGTCATCAAGACAAAGCCTGGCAAAATAGATACCCTTTTAATTGAGACGCTCATAAATCTCATTAACAGAACCTAATGAGGGTCATGTCTACTTTAGTACCAATTAAGTAAATAGGTATCTTAAGTCTGGTGTTTTATTAGCTATTGTCAAATGTTCCAGTTTCCAGTCTTAACGTGTTACTAAATCCACAACAGTAACATCAGTCTGTATATGCAGTAAAGCATGCTTGTTATACTCACTTTGGAACCTAAGGGGTTAATCCTGCACATTGTGTAAAAAGGCTGTTTGATCCTTCCTTCTCTGATCCTCCCCTTCTTTCACTGTCCCAATATATCTCCAAGACAATAAGACAGAGCCTTTGGAGTCACTCTGCACATGATCAGTTTAGTGTTTATTGCTAGAGAGTGTTTTTTTTTTCTTGGGAGAGTGCATGTGATCAGCGTAGAATGAAAACTCATTCTACAAGCTATAACCAGACACTGATATAAGTCACAAGACTCCCATATACTGCTGATGAGAAAAGGAATTTAGCAGTTTATATTTAATAAAATAATTTCATTTCCATGTTCTGTGTACTGTGAGAGACCAGGTGTAGTGAATACAGGGTCCTGGGTTTAGCATAGCACCCAACTGTCCCTGATTTTGAGGGACTGTCCCAGATTTTGGAACAAAGGCCCTCTGTCCCTCTTTCCTACTCATTTGTCCCTCATTAATTGCCTGACCATTGTTCCTAATTTTTACTGACAGTCTACTGACTGGAATGGTACCAGATGATCTGTATGGGAGTGGTTTTATAATTATCAACCAGCTGCTGCACCTGCAGGGCTCTAATGAGGAAGGCTGCTGAGTCTGCATTCCTTTAGACGTGATTTCACTTTGAGAGTATCTCACCACAAATTACATTTTCATTGCAGGGGATGCCAAAAATCAGATTTGTATCTTAGTGCTGACTTCTGTGTAAATCAGTGAGCCAATCACACAAGCAGGAAATAACATAGCTGGGGAGCGTTATGTACACCATCTGTGTACTGAATGCCTCCAGGTACAATAGGTGCCGCCGACATTGTATATTCATCGCGATTCTATCGCAGAGATTTTCGGCGACAGGGGTGCCGACATCTCGGCAACAGGATGGCGACACATGTCGCGCTCGCTGCAATAGCGAGGAGACGCGGCACTGTATTGAACAGGGATCCAACGTGGATTCCCGCCAATACCAGGCACTGCGTTTGGTATGAATCCTGAGCGGGAACTCCACGCCAATTTTTAAAGAAAAAAACGGCGTGGGTTCCCCCTCCAGGAGCATACCAGGCCCTTGGGTCTGGTCTGGATTTGAAGGGGAACCCTACGCCGAAAAAACAGCATGGGGGTCCCCCTCAAGATCCAAACCAGACCCTTATCCGAGCATGCAACCTGGCAGGCCGCAAGGGAAGAGGGGGGGACGAGAGCGTGGCCCCCCTCCCTCCTGAACCGTACCAGGCCGCATGCCCTCAACATGGGGTTTTGGTGCTCTGGGGCAGGGGGGCGACCTGCGGCCCCCCCACCCCAGAGCACCCTGCCCCCATGTTGATGAGGACAGGGCCTCTTCCCGACAACCCTGGCCGTTGGTTGTCGGGGTCTGCGGGCGGGGGGCTTTATCGGAATCCGGGAGCCCCCTTTAATAAGGGGGCCCCCAGATCCCGGCCCCCCCACCCTATGTGAATGAGTATGGGGTACATCGTACCCCTACCCATTCACCTGGTGGAAAAAAAATGGCAATAAAAACACAACACAGTTGTTTAAAGTATTTTATTGCACAGCTCCGGGGGTCTCTTCTGTCTTCGGGGGTCGTCGCCGCGCTCTCCGGTTCTTTCTTCTGCCGGGCCACCGCTATCTTCTTCCAACTCTTTTGCTAGCGGGGCCCGGTCTTCTCCGTCGCCTTCTTCTTCTCCCGCTCTCCGGGTTCTTTCTTCCGCCGGGCCTCCGCTATCTTCTTGCAGCTCTTTTGCTAGCGGAGGCCCGGTCTTCCCCGTCGTCTCGTCCGGCTCTCCGTTGTCCTTCTGCCGGCCCCTCCACTATCTTCTTGCAGCTCTTTTGCTAGTGGAGGGGCCGGTCTTCCCGTCGTCGCCGTCTGCGTCTTCTTCCCTCTTCTCCTCCTCGATGTTGACTCGTCGCTTCCTCTCGCAGTAATGCTAAATCCAGGTGGCCCCGGAGCATGTGACTGTGACGTCATGGGAACATGTGACTGTGACGTCATGAGAAGCCTATATAAATCTCTGCGGACCGAAGATTTAGCATTACTGCGAGAGGAAGCGACGAGTCAACATCGAGGAGGAGAAGAGGGAAGAAGACGCCGACGGCGACGATGGGAAGACCGGCCCCTCCACTAGCAAAAGAGCTGCAAGAAGATAGTGGAGGGGCCGGCAGAAGGACAACGGAGAGCCGGACGAGACGACGGGGAAGACCGGGCCTCCGCTAGCAAAATACCTGCAAGAAGATAGCGGAGGCCCGGCGGAAGAAAGAACCGGAGAGCGGGAGAAGAACCGGAGAGCGGGAGAAGAAGAAGGCGACGAAGAAGACCGGGCCCCGCTAGCAAAAGAGCTGGAAGAAGATAGCGGTGGCCCGGCAGAAGAAAGAACCGGAGAGCGCGGCGACGACCCCCGAAGACGGAAGAGACCCCCGGAGCTGTGCAATAAAATACTTTAAAAAACTGTGTTGTGTTTTTATTGCCATTTTTTTTCCACCAGGTGAATGGGTAGGGGTACGATGTACCCCATACTCATTCACATAGGGTGGGGGGGCCGGGATCTGGGGGCCCCCTTATTAAAGGGGGCTCCCGTATTCCGATAAGCCCCCCGCCCGCAGACCCCGACAACCAACGGCCAGGGTTGTCGGGAAGAGGCCCTGTCCTCATCAACATGGGGGCAGGTTGCTCTGGGGTGGGGGGGCCGCAGGTTGCCCCCCTGCCCCAGAGCACCAAACCCCCCATGTTGAGGGCATGCGACCTGGTACGGTTCAGGAGGGAGGGGGGCCGCGCTCTCGTCCCCCCCTCTTCCCCTGCGGGCTTCCAGGTTGCGTGCTCGGATAAGCGTCTGGTTTGGATCTTGAGGGGGACCCCCACGCCGTTTTTTCGGCATAGGGTTCCCCTTCAAATCCAGACCAGACCCAAGGGCCTGGTATGCTCCTGGAGGGGAACCCATGCCGTTTTTTTCTTTAAAAATTGGCGTGGAGTTCCCGCTCAGGATTCATACCAAACGCAGTGCCTGGTATTGACGGGAATCCACGTCGGATCTCCGTCTATCGACAATGCGTGTCGCTCATCGTGAAAGGAACATTTTTCCTTTCCTGATGACGAGACAGCTCGGCGCTGGCTCTCGCGACGGAGCTCATAGGGTGTCAATCTCGCTGCTAGAAGCGGCGAGATTGACACAATATCGGCGGCACCTACTGTAGCCATATTGCATTGCATTTTACAGAAAATTACAGCGGCTGCAAATTGAAAAGGAAAGGTAATTTTTAAAGCATTCAATTACAATATGAATTGTATCGCATATGTATATGCTATATTCTTTTTTCCATTCATTCTTTTTTTTTTCCATGAAAATGGAGTTACCCTATAACTTTCCTCTAACAGTCCCCGGCATCTTCTCCTGGGTACTGGTCTTTGGCTGTCTTTATTGGCCAGTCGAGGATGATGTTACTCCTGCGCATGCACAGGAGTCAGTCATTCCGGCACACAGGGCCTCTGTTGGTGATATAAGCTGAACTGCACATGTGCTGCTTAGTTTACATGCTAGAGAATGCTTTGCGCAGGCAGATAGGCAGATTTTACTGCAGAAGAGACATTGGGGTTGATTTACTAATAGACTGTGCACTCTGCCAGTGCAGTTGCTCCAAAGCTTAGTAAATGAGGTAAAGATTCCCTTTGCAAAAAATACCCAATCACATGGAAGGAAAAAAAAAACTGAATTTTTGCTTGCACATGATTGGATGATGGAAGTCAGCAGAGCTTCTGCTCATTTACTAAGCTCTGGAACACCTGTTCTGTTCGGAGCCGCTGTACTAATGATCCAACATTAGTACAACGATCTCCCCTGCTGTTCTATTGTGTTCTGACAGGTGGGCGCCCCATAACCCCCCACCACCAAAAATCTCCAGTCAGTGCTCTCATCCATTGGCTGAGAGTATTGTTCGGGAGCCAATCAGCTGCTGGTTTTCCAGCATGCTCATCCGATAGAAGCCTGGCCAAATGGCCAACTTCTGTTGGACCGGCTGCCATACATACAGGCCAAAAGTTGGTCGTTTTTTATCCAACCGGCCCATGTCACCCGACATTCGGCCCTTGTGTACTAGGCTTAGGAGACAAACTAACGGGTGTTAGGGACAGCTTTTCAACATCTAAATAATTTTAGACACCTCCACAGCATATGGATTAGGTCCCCTATATCTCCGTCACATTTGGGGCAGAGGGTAGAGTCTCTCCTGCCTCTTTGAAATAATTGCACTGGTGTTCTTTATGTTTAGTGCAAAATTAATAGTTGTTTTAGCATTTGGGCAGCAGATACAAAAACTAGTGGTACAGATGTCAAAGCTCTGTGTGCCTCACCACCTATTTCACCTATATCTTGTTCCCATTTTACCCTATAAGACAAATGTTCTGGGTCTTGAGACAATGATAAATGGTTGGCGTATATGTGCGAGATCATACTCTTCTTGCTAACATCAGACATTATAGCATTTATAAGGCATGACTCCTGTAACACTAGAGTAGACTGCCGGGCTTGAGCTTGAAGCACATGATAAAACTGCTGTCTTGGGATGTCAAATTCAGGTTGTATCATGTCAAAGGATTTCCGGACATTTACAGAATATAGTTGAGCTATATACCTAATGCCGCATGGGTACCACGTCATGGAATTCTAACAGCTTAGAAAGTTATGTAAAATTTTTGTTTTGCCCTAATGAAATGCTTTTGAGATGATAGCTGCAGACACTGTTCTAGGGATTTCCATACCTTTAGTAATAAGACTGCTGTAGGGAATTGCAAATGTATATTATGGAGGGCTAAATCTAGATGTGACAATGCCGTGAAATCTGTATCTGGGTGCGTCAATAACCTAAAGATAGGATCCATCTTGTCTTTTAAGTTCCATCCTGTTAGGTGCTAGGAAAATGTGTTTTGTAACACTCTAATAGTGCATAGCTTTAAAAAATAATGAGCAGCATCCTGTTTTTCATTGTTATCATCTGGTTGCTGAAATAACAAGATTACGTTTGTACCAATGCATTCAAAGCCAGACTCTTGTACTAATAGGCCTGTCAACGTGCTATATTAATGTCATTGATATCTGATTGTGGTTTTGTTATACCTAGACAGTTATATTACCTCACTCCTTGTTCAATGGTCACATTTCCTAGGCTTCTTTTTGAAGTAAATTACTTTTTTGCTTCTCATTCAGATTGACAAAATTCTATTACTAATGCACTACACAATATAATGTACAATATAGAATTTCAATGCAGCTGACTGGCATGTCACCAGAGTTCATTGTTGAAACATTGCTGTCTCCATTAATTCACGCCTAGAATAAGCGAAAAGGCAGTAGAATAAAGAGTTCTTAAAGAAAATTAAAGAAGAATGGCTATCCAAAGGAAAATGTCAATTGCTTAAAATTGGGTTTTGTTAAATTAACAGAGTGATCTCTCATAGTAAAATACATTAAAAATAATAAAGTGGTATGTAATTTTCATTATGGACAGCACTAAATGCAGACAATGTTAATCAAGAACACTGAAATATGGCAGAGGATACAAAACTATAACAGCACACTGAAAAAACTGACTCAGCATTTACAGGGAATCTCTGGATATAACACAAATTCAGCAATATTTAAAAATATTTAATATTTAGGAAGAGATGTTTGTAATTTTTTTTGTACAGTGGAAGTATAAATAATGTTACATTAAAAAAGAATACAGAAGGAAATAAAGCCAGAAACTATAGGGCAGAGAATATGTACTGGTATGTACAGTTGTGCTCATAAGTTTACATACCTTGGCAGAATTTATGATTTCTTGGCCATTTTTCAGAAAATATGAATAACACAAAAACGTTTCTTTCACTCATGGTTAGTGTTTGGCTGAAGCCATTTATTATCAATCAACTGTATTTACTCTTTTTACATCATAATGGCAAGAGAAAATACCCAAATGACTCTGATCAAAAGTTTACATACCCCAGTTCTTAATACCGTGTATTGCCCCCTTTAACATCAATGACAGCTTGAAGTCTTTTGTGGTATTTGTGGATGAGGCTCTCTATCTTCTCAGATGGTAAAGCTGCCCATTCCTCTTGGCAAAAAGCCTCCAGTTCCTGTACATTCTTGGGCTGTCTTGCATGAACTGCACGTTTCAGATCTCCCCAGAGTGGTTGAATGATATTGAGGTCAGGAGACTGAGATGGCCACTCCAGAAACTTCACTTTATTCTGCTGTAGCCAATGACAGTTTGACTTGACCTTGTGTTTTGGATCATTGTGATGTTGGAATGTCCAAGTACGTCCCATGCGCAACTTCCTGGCTGATGAATGCAAATGTTCCTCCAGTATTTTTTGATAACATACTGCATTCATCTTGCCATAAATTTTGACCAAATTTCCTGTGTCTTTGTAGCTCACACATCCCCAAAACATTAGACATGTGCACACTGAAATATTTCGTTTCGGAATTTCGTTTTCGTTAGAAAAATAAATTTATTTAGTTACTCCCGAAATTCATTTTTATTTATTTCGTTTTTCGTTAGAAATTGCATTCGTCCGAAAATCTGAATTAATTAAGGTCGAATCTGTCATTGAAGGCTTATGGTGTCTGTCGAATGTTCAAAGAAGATTCGACGGAGCATCGAAACTGTACGACGCTGTAATCATAAATTTCCGGTCGAATGTTCCGCCTACAAGCTATAGATGAATTCTATTGTATGACTAGTAATAATTATATTTTTTAATTACTATTACTAGTCAACAGGGATGAGCCGAACACCCCCCTGTTCGGTTTGCACCAGAACCTGCGAACAGACAAAATGTTAGTGTGAACTGTAGAACCCTATTAAATACAATGGACTCGAACGTTCGAAATCTAAAGTGTTAATTATAAAGGCTAATATGCAAGTTATTGTCCTAAAAAGTGTTTGGGGACCCGGGTCCTGTCCCAGGGGACATGTATCAATGCAAAAAGAAGTTTTAAAAATGGCCGTTTTTTCGGGAGCAGTGATTTTAACCACTTAACGACCGCCCACTGTAAATATACGTCAGCAGAATGGCACCGACAGGCAGAATCACGTATATGTACGTGATTGCCTTTGTATAGTTGGGGGGTCTGATCGGACCCCCCTTCTTTACAGTGAGCGGTCGTTTTACCTTCGGGTGCGATCCGGCATGAGGGGAAGGCCGTTCGATTCCGGCCACCCCCTCTCGATCGCTCCCGGCGAATGAGAGAGCTTCCCCTGCCTGCCAGGAAGGAGGAAGTGATGTCATCTCTCCTGGGGCGCTCACATATACCGAGCGCCGTACAGGAGAAGATGCAGGTTAGTACACAAAACAGCACACTGACACCAGGACACATAGGCACATAAATCGCCCCCCCAGGCCCCCCAGATCACCCCCCCAGCCCCCCCAGCCCCCAGTCACAGTGTCACTGATTGCAGTGACCATTTATTTAGTGCTCACTGCAATCAGTGACATTTGTGACTGTAAAAGTGTCACTACATTTAGTTTTAGGTCCAGTGTAGCCCCCTAACCCCCCCTAATAAAGGTTTAACCCCCTGATCACCCCCCAGATAACACTTTCACCCCCTATCACCACTGTCACTAAGCAATCATTTTTCTGATCGATGTCTTAGCGTCGGTGATGCTGATCGGTAGCCAGTAAATTTTTTTAGGTTCGCCGCAGGTTTTTATAGCGTCGGGTACCCCCATATATTACCTAATGAAGGTTTAACCCCCTTGATCGCCCCCCAGGTAACCCTTTCACCCCCTATCACCACTGTCACTAAGTTATAATTTTTCTGATCGATGTCTTAGCGTCGGCGATGCTGATCGGTAGCCAGTAATTTTTTTTAGGTTCGCCGCAGGTTTTTATAGCGTCGGGTACCCCCATATATTACCTAATAAAGGTTTAACCCCCTTGATCACCCCCCAGGTAATCCTTTCACCCCCTAGCACCGCCGTGGCTATGCGATCATTTTTCTGATCGATGTCTTAGCGTCGGTGATGCTGATCGGTAGCCAGTAATTTTTTTTAGGTTCGCCGCAGGTTTTTATAGCGTCGGGTACCCCCATATATTACCTAATAAAGGTTTAACCCCCTTGATCGCCCCCCCAGGTAACCCTTTCACCCCCTATCACCACTGTCACTAAGCGATAATTTTTCTGATCGATGTCTTAGCGTCGGCGATGCTGATCGGTAGCCAGTAATTTTTTTTAGGTTTGCCGCAGGTTTTTATAGCGTCAGGTACCCCCATATATTACCTAATAAAGGTGTAACCCCCTTGATCACCCCCCAGGTAACCCTTTCACCCCCTAGCACCGCCGTCACTATGCGATCATTTTTCTGATCGATGTCTTAGCGTCGGTGATGCTGATCGGTAGCCAGTAATTTTTTTTAGGTTCGCCGCAGGTTTTTATAGCGTCAGGTACCCCCATATATTATCTAATAAAGGTTTAACCCCCTGATCGCCCCCCAGGTAACCCTTTCACCCCCTATCACCACTGTCGCTAAGCAATCGTTTTTATGATCGTTGTCTTAGTGTCAGTGATGCCGATAGGTAGCCAGTAATTTTTTTTTAGGTTCGCCGTCAGGTTTTTATATAGCGTCAGGTACCCCCATATATTACCTAATAAAGGTTTTAACCCCCTAATTGCCCCTAGTTAACCCTTTCACCAGTGATCATCATATAAGTGTTACGGGTGACGCTGGTTAGTTAGTTTGCTTTTTATAGTGTCAGGGAACCCGCCGTATATAACCCAATAAAGGTTTAACCCCCTGATCGCCCGGCGGGTGATATCAGTTAGGTTTTAGCGTCAGAGATGGTCTGCGTCACACCCCAGGCAGCGTCAGGTTAGTGCCAGTAGCGCTAACACCCACACGTGAAGCATACACCCCCCTTAGTGGTATAGTATCTGATCAGCTCAATATCTGATCTGATCAGATCTATACTAGCGTCCCCAGCAGTTTAGGGTTCCCAAAAACGCACTGTTAGTGGGATCAGCCCAGATACCTGCTAGCACCTGCGTTTTGCCCCTCCGTCCAGCCCAGGCCACCGAAGTGCAGTATCGATCGATCACTGTCACTTGCAAAACACAACACACATAACTGCAGCGTTCGCAGAGACAGGCCTGATCCCTGCGACTCCAATGCTGTAGGAGGTAATTTCACCACCACAGTTAAAAAAAAAAAGCATATATGCCGAAGCATTGGGGCAGCAGGGGCGGAGGAGCGATTTTGCTCCTAATGCCGCGTATATACGGTCGAAATTCCGACGGAGGCTTGCCCGTGGAAAAGTCTGACCATGTGTACGCGGCATAACTTTTGCGAGAAGATGCCCCCATGCTTTGGCATATATAAATGGTGCATGTATGCCCATCATTAGAAGTGGGTGGATGAAGGGCGGTATTCTAATGGTGGGCATACCCACCGATCAATCTTTTTTTTCCGTTCAGCCAACAGGCTGCATGAAAAAAAAGATTACAATACATGTCCAACAAGGACCAGCAACGTACTGGTATGTTGCTGGACTTTGAATGTTTATACCAGAATGATGCCTGCGGGTTTAGGTATCATCTTGGTATCATTCTTTTCAGCCAGCGGTCGGCTTTCATGTAAAAGCAATCCTAGTGGCTAATTAGCCTCTGGACTGCTTTTACAAGCAGTGGGAGGGAATGTCCCCCCCCGGATATAAAAAGCGCCATTGGGAAATTGGGAAAGCATTTTATCACACCGATCTTGGTGTGGTCAGATGCTTTGAGGGCAGAGGAAAGATCTAGGGTCCAATAGACCCCAGTTTTTTCAAAAAAGAGTACCTGTCATTACCTATTGCTATCATAGGGGATATTTACATTCCCTGAGATAACAATAAAAGTGATAAAAATAAATAAATATGGAAGCAACAGTTTAAAAATAAAATAAAAAAGCAAAATTAATAATAAAAAAAAAAAAAAGCACCCCTGTCCTGCCCTGCTCTTGCCCAATGGCGAACGCAAGCATCGGTCTGGCGTCATATGTAAACAGCAATTGCACCATGCATGTGAGGTATCACCGCGAAGGTCAGATCGAGGGCAGTAATTTTAGCAGTAGACCTCCTCTGTAAATCTAACGGGGTAACCTGTAAATGCTTTTAAAGGCTTTTAAAAATGTATGTAGTTTGTCGCCAATGCGCGTTTGTGCGAAATTTTAAAGCATGTCGTGTTTGGTATCTATGTACTCGGCCTAAGATCATCTTTTTTATTTCATCAAACATTTGGGCAATATAGTGTGTTTTAGTGCATTAAAATTAAAAAAAGTGTATTTTTTCCCAAAAAATCGCTGCGCAAATACTGTGTAGAAAAATAAAATGCAACACCCACCATTTTATTCTGTAGGGCCTTTGCTTTAAAAATATATATAATGTTTGGGGGTTCAACATAATTTTCTTGCAAAAAAAATATGTTTTCATGTAAACAAAAAGTGTCAAAAAGGGCTTTGTCTTCAAGTGGTTAGAAGAGTGGATGTAAGCTTCCTAATGTTGTGTATAAAATGCCAGAACAGTTCAAAACCCCCCCCAAATGACCCCATTTTGGAAAGTAGACACCCCAAGCTATATACTGAGAGGCATGTCGAGTCCATGGAATATTTTATATGTTGACACAAGTTGCGGAAAAAATACAATTTTTTTTTTTTTTTGCACAAAGTTGTCACTAAATGATATATTGCTCAAACATGCCATGGGCATATGTGGAATTACACCCCAAAATACATTCTGTTGCTTCTCCTGAGTACGGGGATACCACATGTGTGAGACTTTTTGGGAGCCTAGCCGCGTACGGGACCCCAAAAACCAAGCACCGCCTTCAGGCTTTCTAAGGGTGTCAATTTTTGATTTCACTTCTCACTGCCTATCACAGTTTCGGAGGCCATGGAATGCCCAGATGGCACAAAACCCCCCCAAATGACCCCATTTTGGAAAGTAGACACCCCAAGCTATTTGCTGAGAGGTATTGTGAGTATTTTGCAGCTCTCGCTTTTTGTCACAAAGTTTTGAAAATTGAAAAAAAAAAGAAAAAAAAAAAAATGTTCTTTCTTCATTTTCAAAAACAAATGAGAGCTGTAAAATACTCACCATGCCTCTCAGCAAACAGCTTGGGGTGTCTACTTTCCAAAATGGGGTCATTTGGGGGGGGTTTGTGCTATTTTGGCATTTTATGGCCTTCAAAACTGTGATAGGTAGTGAGGAGTGAAATCAAAAATTTGTGCCCTTAGAAATCCTGGAGGCGGTGCTTGGTTTCCGGGGTCCCGTACGTGGCTAGGCTCCTAAAAAGTCCCACACATGTGGTATCCCCGTACTCAGGAGAAGCAGCAGAATGTATTTTGGGGTGCAATTCCACATATAACCATGGCATGTGTGAGCAATATATCATTTAGTGACAACTTTTTGTAATTTTTTTTTTTTTTTGTCATTATTCAATCACTTGGGACAAAAAAAAATATTCAATGGGCTCAACAGGCCTCTCAGCAATTTCCTTGGGGTGTCTACTTTCTAAAATGGGGTAATTTGGGGGGTTTTGTGCTATTTTGGCATTTTATGGCCTTCAAAACTGTGATAGGTAGTGAGGAGTGAAATCAAAAATTTGCGCCCTTAGAAATCCTGAAGGCGGTGCTTGGTTTCCGGGGTCCCGTACGTGGCTAGGCTCCTAAAAAGTCCCACACATGTGGTATCCCCGTACTCAGGAGAAGCAGCAGAATGTATTTTGGGGTGCAATTCCACATATAACCATGGCATGTGTGAGCAATATATCATTTAGTGACAACTTTTTGTAATTTTTTATTTTTTTTTGTCATTATTCAATCACTTGGGACAAAAAAAAAATATTCAATGGGCTCAACATGCCTCTCAGCAATTTCCTTGGGGTGTCTACTATCTAAAATTGGGTCATTTGGGGGGGTTTTGTACTGCCCTGTCATTTTAGCACCTCAAGAAATGAGATAGGCAGTCATAAATTAAAAGCTGTGTAAATTCCAGAAAATGTACCCTAGTTTGTAAACGCTATAACTTTTGCGCAAACCGATAAATATACACTTATTGACATTTTTTTTACTAAAGACATGTGGCTGAATACATTTTGGCCTAAATGTATGACTAAAGTTGAGTTTATTCGATTTTTCTTATAACAAAAAGTAGAAAATATCATTTTTTTTCAAAATTTTCGGTCTTTTTCCGTTTATATCGCAAAAAATAAAAATCGCAGAGGCAATCAAATACCATTAAAAGAAATCTCTATTTGTGGAAAGAAAAGGACGCAAATTTCGTTTGGGTACAACATTGCATGTCCGCACAATTTACAGTTAAAGCAGCGCAGTGCAAAATTCAGAATTCACCTCTGGTCCTTTAGCTACCAAATGGTCCGGGGCTTAAGTGGTTAATAATGCTTAAAATGAAAAATTAAAGTGAAATATTCCTTTAAATTTCGTACCTGGGGTGTGTGTATGATATGCATGTGAAGTGGCGCATGTTTCCCGTGCTTAGAACTGTCCCTGCAAAAAATGTCATTTTTGAAAGAAAAAAAGGCATTTAAAACTGACTCGCGGCTATTAATGAATTGTCGGCTCCCGGCAATACATACAAAAGTCATTGATAAAAAAAAAAAAAAAAGCCTGGGGGTTCCCCAGAATTCAATTACCAGGCCCTTCAGGTCTGGAATGGATATTAAGGGGAACCCCGCCGCAAATTAAAAAAAAAATTGACGTGGGGTTCCCCCAAATATCCATTCCAGGCCCTTCAGATCTGGCATGGATTTTAAGGGGAACTCCACTCCAAATTTTAAAAAAAATGGCGTGGAGTCCCCCTAAAAATCCATACCAGACCCCTTATCCGAGCACGCAACCTGGCCGGCCGCAGGGGAAGAGGGGGGGGGACGAGAGAGCGCCCCCCCCTCCCTCCTGAACCGTACCAGGCCACATGCCCTCAACATGGGGAGGATGTCCCCATGTTGATGGGGACAAGGGCCTCATCCCCACAACCCTTGCCCGGTGGTTGTGGGGGTCTGCGGGCGGGGGGCTTATCGGAATCTGGAAGACCCCTTTAACAAAGGGGACCCCCAGATCCCAGCCCCCCCCTATGTGAATTGGTAAGGGGCACATTGTACCTCTTCCATTTCACGAAGAAAGCGTAAAAACTTCCTTCACTGTGTAATTTAAATTTACATAGTGAAGGAAGTTCCCCGCTCAAGCCAATGACGTAGGCGGGTCCGACATACCGAGGGGGCGGACCTGATGGGGAACTGCTCTCACTTTGGTAATACATGTATAGACCCGCCCCTTCTCATGTTCCGCATCTGGTCCGCTGAGCGGACCTGATGGGGAACTTTAGAAGGGGCGGGTCTATACGTTTAAAATACTGAGAGGGAGTTCCCCATCAGGTCCGCTCAGGCACAACCAATGAAGGACAGCGCTGGACATCGGGATCGCCGCGGGACACTGGATTTCACCGCTGGAATGTTTTTTTTTTCTTTAAATAAAGGACTTTTTCAAGGTGTTTGTGTGTTTTTTTAAACATTTTTTTACGCTTTCTTCGTGAAATGGTAGGGGTACAATGTGCCCCTTACCAATTCACATAGGGGGGGCCGGGATCTGGGGGTCCCCTTTGTTAAAGGGGTCTTCCAGATTCCGATAAGCCCCCCGCCCGCAGACCCCCACAACCACCGGGCAAGGGTTGTGGGGATGAGGCCCTTGTCCCCATCAACATGGGGACATCCTCCCCATGTTGAGGGCATGTGGCCTGGTATGGTTCAGGAGGGAGGGGGGGCCGCTCTCTCATCCCCCCCTTTTCCCCTGCGGCCGGCCAGGTTGTGTGCTCGGATAAGGGGTCTGGTATGGATTTTTAGGGGGACTCCACGCCATTTTTTTTTAATTTGGGGTGGAGTTCCCCTTAAAATCCATGCCAGATCTGAAAGGCCTGGAATGGATATTTGGGGGAACCCCACGTCAATTTTTTTTTAATTTGCGGCGGGGTTCCCCTTAATATCCATTCCAGACCTGAAGGGCCTGGTAATTGAATTCTGGGGAACCCCCACGCTTTTTTTTTTTTTTTTATCAATGACTTTTGTATGTATTGCCGGGAGCCGACAATTCATTAATAGCCGCGAGTCAGTTTTAAATGACTTTTTTTCTTTCAAAAATGACATTTTTTGCAGGGACAGTTCTAAGCACGGGAAACATGCGCCACTTCACATGCATATCATACACACCCCCCAGGTACGAAATTTAAAGGAATATTTCACTTTTATTTTTTCATTTTAAGCATTATTAAAATCACTGCTCCCGAAAAAACGGCCGTTTTTAAAACTTCTTTTTGCATTGATACATGTCCCCTGGGACAGGACCCCGGTCCCCAAACACTTTTTAGGACAATAACTTGCATATAAGCCTTTATAATTAGCACTTTAGATTTCTCCCATAGATTTTTTGAATTTGCCAAGTTAGTTCTAGCTATTTTACTGCTCCTCCTCTTTGGTTACAATCAGCCAATAACATTCATCATCATCATTTTTTTATTTTACTTCCCCCACCCAATTCCAGCAGTGATCTTTTCTCTCTATGTCGAATCTTTTCTCTCTATAATGTCGAATCTTTTCTCTCTATAATGTCAAATCTTTTCTCTCTATGTCGAATCTTTTCTCTCTATAATGTCGAATCTTTTCTCTCTATGTAGAATAATCTTGGACTAATAGAGTTAAGGTTAGGCACATTCGACCACAGGTTCGATGGACACAGATTGTTATTGTCAGCCTCATGTCGAATCTCCTATCTATATCGAACTGTTGTTGCAACGAAAACTAAAATTAAGCATTTGTTTATGTCGGATCTTTCGGTTTTCGGATTCTGCATTTTCGTTTTCGTTTGTTAAAACGATAACGAAAATACCTGAAATTCGGACGAAAATGCATTCGGACGAAAACGAATGCACATGTCTACAAAACATCAGCGATCCACCTCCGTGTTTCACAGTAGGAAGGTTGTACCTTTCATCATAGGCCTTGTTGACTCCTCTCCAAATGTAGCCTGTATGGTTGTGGCCAAAAAGCTAAATTTTGGTCTAATCACTCCAAATGACTTTGTGCCAGAAGGTTTGAGGCTTGTCTTTGTGCTGTTTGGCGTATTGTAAGTGGGATACTTTGTGGGATTTGCGTAGTAATGGCTTTCTTCTGGCGACTCGACCATGCAGCCCATCTTTCTTCAAGTGCCTCTTTATTGTGCATCTTGAAAAAGCCACACCACATGTTTTCAGAGAGTCCTATATTTAACCCAAAGTTATTTGTGGGTTTTTCTTTGCATCCCAAATAAATTTCCTGGCAGTTGTGGCTGAAATTTTAGTTGGTCTACCTGACTGTGGTTGGGTTTTAACAGAACACCTCGCTTTCCACTTCTTGATTAGCGTTTGAACACTGCTGATTGGCATTCTCAATTCCCTGGATAATATTTATATCCCTTTCCTGTTTTATACAGTTCAACTACCTTTTCACGCAGTTCTTTGACAATTATTTTGCTTTCCCCATGACTCAGAATCCAGAAATGTCAGTGCAGCAGTGGATGAAAGATACAAGGGTTTGCCAGGAGTCCAGAAACACATTGATCTTTTATACACACACACACTAATTACAAACAAACAGATCACAGATAAGGATGGTTTCCTTTAATAGCCATTCAAACCCCTTTGTGTCAACTTGTGTGCATGTTATGAGGCCAAAATCACCAGGGTATGTAAACTTTTATTCAGGGTCATTTGGGCAGTTTCTGTTTACCATTATGATTTAAAAAGAGTAAACACAGTTGATTGATAATAGATGGTCTCAGCCAAATACTAACCACGAGTGAAAGAAATGTTTTTGTGTAATCTTTCATATTCTCTGAATAATGGCCAAGAAATCATAAATTCTGGCAGGATATGTAAACTTATGAGCACAACTGTAGGTACTGTGTATTATAAAGCTGTGGTCACTTCCAGAAAGCAACCAACCAACTAGTTATGTGCTAGCAAACATCATGTTTGCTAAAAGTTCCTTACCCAAGTTTGAGTCGTCATAATGAATACAGTGATTGACTTGATTGACTTCTCAGCTTTACTGGAAATTTTCTTTAATTTTTTAAACACTCTTTTATATAACCTTTGTAGCACTTGTTTCCTTCATTGTCTCTAAATATCCAGATTTATAGGAAGGGTTGTCCAGGTTTTCAAAATCAACTGTAGGACTTTTGCTTGTGAGTAGGGTTTCCACCCATCTGTTTTTGGCAACTTTTGTCTGGCTCCTTTATGTTTGTTTGCAGTGTCCTGGTTTTAAAGTATAGGTTAATGGAGCCTAGCAGCTAAGACAGAACCAGGGGTGGCAACCCTAGAGAGAGTAGCCCATCTAGTAGGAAAGCCTAGACAGTTGGTGGTTTGTTATAAGGAAGACTGAATTTATCTCCAATATCACCTCAACTCAATGATTTGCTATCTAACAGATTTTGGCACATGTTGGACCAGGTAGTGGGAGTACTGGCAGGCATTAGCTGTCCTGGTCTATGTTAGGACCAATGACAAAAAATATGGAGGATCCCAATAAATCATTTTAGAGAAAAATCTCCAGGATTATGGTCTCAGGGAAATCGCTTATAACTGATAAAGACAAAAACACAGCAAACTAACTGCCTAAAAGTAATGCATGTCACACATTAAATGAACATAAATGCATGGTAATAAGTGCAAAGATGTGAACAGAGCCTCAGAGTCTATTTCTAATAAATATGAGCCCAGCCATACCCCATTATTTAAAACACACTGTACCGCGCTTACAATGATAGTAAATATATAAGCAGCTAGCACAATTTACTGGTGGCGAATAGCTACATAAAAAAACATATGTGCAGTGCTAAAAAAGTGTGACAGAAAATCATTATCAATGGCTCCTTAGGGAGTTTAAAGTGAAGAGTCCAATTGGTGCGGAGTCCAGACAGAAAATCGTGTGAGAGACCCTCCGACAGTTATACACACACTGACTCTTACCATCAGGGAGGGACAACTATATACAGTCGATTGTGCTTATTACGAAATCCAATCTGCCAAAACACCAGATATCAGCAATCTTCCACCCTCTAAAGCACCGGTGTCAAACTGGAGGCCCTCCAGCTGTTATGGAACTATAAATCCCATGATGCATCGCAAGGCTGACAGTTACAAGCATGACTCCCACAGGCAGAGGAATGATTGAACTAGTAGTTCCCCAACAGCTGGAGGGCCGCCAGTTTGGCACCCCTGCTCTAAAAGACTCCACTTGATACGGACCTCAATAAATGCAAGGTTCATAGAAAGGCAGAAAAACACTTCATAGTGAAGTATATTTGATAACCAAATTTATTAAAATCCAGCAAACACACTCACCAAACATTGGATAAAATCTTGCATGTACAGCAGTAATTGTGAGGGAATGTTTCCAACAATCAAATGGGCCGTTGGGGCCCCTGGGGCCCCTGATGACGTCTATATGACAAAACGATTTGGGTGAAGCTTGATCACGTTGCATCACCACGCATGGAGGTCAGCCATTTTGATGGTTGGAACAATTCCCTCACAATTACTGATGTACTTGCAAGATTTTATCCAATGTTTGGTGAGTGTGTTTGCTGGATTTGAATAAATTTGGTTATCGAATATACTACTCTACAAAGTGTTTTTCTGGCTATCTCTGAACCTTGCATTTATTGAGGTCCATATCAAGTGGAGTCCTTCAGAGGGTGGAAGATTGCGCATACCCACATTATTAACACAGCATGTTAAATTCCTGGTAGGATCTCATGTATTCAGGTCCATGGGCTTCAATGGTTTCAGTACTATCAAAACAGGTTGGTAGCACTATTTTAATTAAAAATGAACTACTAACTTAAATCTAACATTTAAAAAATGCACACTCAATTTCCTCTTAAGCTGAATGAAGAACTTGCAAATATTTACCTAAAAGTGCACACTAAGAATGCTTCTTCTGCCAGTGTAAATCATTGCAAAAGATGGATAAGAATTTATTAGTTTGATGTCATTTGCTGAGAAAATTGCTTTTGCCACTATCAGCTCACAGAAGCCAAGAACAAAATATTGAACGTACTCTGCCTTGAAATTCCTATAGAAGAGAAGAGCTGGATCTGTGATGGCTGAAACAAATGTTTCTGGATTATTTCAGATCATAGGTTTATATAGACAATTGCTGCAAAAATGATTTCACAATTCAGTGAAACATGTCCTTATTAAAAGTATTACATATATATATATATATATATATATATTTTTTTTTTTATATATATATATATATATATACAGTATATTCTGGTAAACAGGACAGCTATGTGATTGGATGTCAAATATTTTAATTAAAGTGGTTGTAAACCCTTAAAACACACTTTTTGCTACAGGTAAGCCTATAATAAGGCTTACCTGTAGCTACCCTGGACATCTCCCAAACCTAAATGGCTTAGGAGATATCCCCTGTATTTGCATGTGCCAATGTAATCGGCACATGCGCACTGAAGCAATGGCACGTACGTGCTGTTGCTTTTAGTGACTGTGCCGTTACCCGCGGGTCCCGTGCATGCGCGGGACTGACGTCATCATGGCTCCGGCCAATCACAGCACTAGAGCTGCGATACCCGGAAGTAACTCCAGGATGACATGTCGCTGGACGGTGCTGTGTCGGGCACCGCAACGGGGGGCTTCGATCCCAGGTGAGTATTACATAATGAGCTAGTATGCTATGCATACTAGTTCATTATGCCTTTGTCTTGCAGGTGTTAGTTTTAAAAAAAAAAAAGTGGGTTTACAACCACTTTAATAACAATGTTGGTAATTTTCTTACAATAATGTGTTGTTGCTATAAATATTATTATTTCAACAATTCTTAATATCGGGTTTGCAAAATTAGCTAGGCCAAAGAGTAAATATAGTGAGAAAAAATCTGTCTTAACAATTTGTTTCTGCTCTGCTCACCTCTCTTTCCTCTTTTACATATACCATATTAGGTAATCATACTCCAAGCCAGCAGGAAGTAACATGCCTTCAGGCATTTATGGATCTGCATGAGTATTGGTTTCTGCAAATATAAATTAAAGTGTGTAATTCAATATTGGGAAAAAAGAAAAGGAGATGAGGGCTAGATACATGAAAACTAGGAGCACAGAGCAACCAGTGAGTAGAGGAAGACCAATGGGGACAGGAAAGGGCCCCAGGACAGGAGGAGTCATCAATGAGTAGAGAAGAGGGAAGTAGGGATTATCTACTACATGTAGGGAGAAATCACTAGACAGCAGGGAAGTATAGCAAAATCTTTTTTGGCTGTACTTCTCCTGGGGTTCACAGGAGTGCAGTTTGTTCTGCACTCCTTTGACCCATTTTCATCCAACAGCGGACAAAGGTGAGCCACTGAGACCCTGAGCCAGACACTCCTGCCCCCTCCGCAGCCCAGCGCTCCAGTGAGCTCTGGAGGGGCAGAGCAGAAAGCGGGTGACTGACAATCAGAAAGCTGAGCGATGAAAAGTGTAGCAAAGCCTAAAAGACTTTTCTTAAAATGTTAAAACAAAATATACATTAAAATCATATAATGGATATCTAATTATAAAAAAAAAAATCATATATTGGAACTGGCCAGCTCAGTGTCCTAACTTACAAAAGTATTGTCTTATGCTCCTCCCACTAAACATATTTACCCTAATTACAATTTATCAGAGGCATGGAGAAAGTGATGAAGCAACATCCTTACGTCCTCTTTAGCTTCCATAAGGCTGCCATTGAGCGTGTTCTTATCACATCTCTCTGTGGCAAGGGATGTGCATGGTCCATGACAGGCATGGCTTGCAGAGCTTAATAAAAATAGTACAGAAGATGATTAAAGCGGTAGATTTACAGAGTATAAAATATCTTGGGGAGGTTCCTTTGGAGAGCTATCAATATTCTGAAGGATCCCATGAATGCTATGTTTGCCGCATTACCTTCTGACAAGCAATTTAGGAATATTTCGTCTTGTACCACCAGGCTACAAAATAGCTTCTTTTTGTGGTCCATATATTTTTGAATGCTTGAGGATTTTTAGGGTTAAATGAAATGTGAAGTATGTATGTATTATAATATGCATGTGTTTTTTTTTTTTTTATGAAGACAGTGTTTTATGTGAGGTATGTGATGCATTTTATTGTGCGGGGGGCTTCATCTGCATTTCATTTTATGATATTTAATGATTTTTCTGTAATTCTGTAATCCTGGTTCTGAGCACACTCCTTCATATAAGAACCTTACATTATATTAGCTCCTAAATGATCACCTATTAACATAACACATAGTGAAAAATATATATAAAATGCATCAAAGTATTATAATATTCTATATACATAGATTAACTTCTTGAGACCTGGGCCATTGACAAATGACGGGCACAAGGTGGCTCTACAGGTCCGGGAGGCCGTCGTTTTACAACCTTGGCTCCTCAGGCCCCTGAGGGGCGCGCGAGCGCTGGCGGCGTCACTGAGATCCCGATGCGCGTGCCTGGCGGCTGCGATGTCCGCCAGGTTCCCGCAATCGGCCGTTACACAGCCAAGGACGTGGATCTATGTGTGTAAACACAGAGATCCACGTCCTGTCAGGGAGAGGAGACCGATTGTGTGTCCCTTGTACATAGGGACACAGATCGGTCACCTCCCCCAGTCAGTCCATTCCCCCCACAGTAAGAATCACTCCCAGGGAACACATTTAACCCCTTCCTCGCCGCCTAGTGTTAACCCCTTCCCTGCCAGTCACATTTATACAGTAATCAGTGCATATTTATAGCACTGTTCGCTGTATAAATGTGAATGGTCCCAAAAATGTGTCAAAAGTGTCCGATGTGTCCGCCATAATATCACAGTCCTGATAAAAATCGCAGATAACCGCCATTACTAGTAAAAAAAATAATACAAAAAAATGTCATAATTCTATCCCCTGTTTTGTAGCCGCTATAACTTTTGTGCAAACCAATCACTATTCGCTTATTGCGATTGTTTTTTACCAAAAATATGTAGAAGAATCTCTAAACTGAGAAAAAAATTTTTTTAAAAAAAACTTGGGATATTTATTATAGCAAAAGGTAAAAAATATTGTTTTTTTCAAAATTGTCGCTATCTTTTTGTTTATAGCGCAAAAAATAAAAACCGCAGAGGAGATATAATACCGCCAAAAGAAAGCTCTATTTGTGGGAAAAAAAGGACGTCAATTTTGTTTGGGAGCCGCGTCGCGCGACCGAGCAATTTTCATTCAAAGCGTGACAGTGCCGAAAGCTGAAATTTCGCCTGGGCAGGAAGGGGGTATATGTGCCCAGTAAGCAAGTGGTTAAGTAACATATTACCATACTTTCAACTAGAAATTGACCACCAACAATACAGCCAGGCACTGGAGTGATCATTAAAGGGGAACTAAACACACACTATCATTTCCAACCAAGGAAGCTGCCATCTTAGCCTCTGTTTTGATCTGCAACTGCCATGGTGCTGCACATGTGATCAGTTATGACACCAGGCATTTGATAATTTGATATTCTGGTGGACAAACAAGCAAATGTGACAGTTAGCATTCCCTACATGTGTCGGGAATGCAACAGTTTTTTTTAAACCGTTAAATTGTTGGGTTTGGTTCTGCTTTAATTGCACTATAGGTGTAAGATTTTGAAGTGACTTTGGAAAAGGACTGGCTCTTACATTCTCTTCTATTCTCATTTCTTGTGATATCCTTATATGCCTATTATATGTTGTTTCTGTACTGGCTGTTTTGTGGGAAAAAAGACTAGACTTTTGAAGGCATCAACTAACAGCCAGGTGTCAAAATTTCAATTTCTGTCAACCAGGGAGTTTTAGTCGCTTCTGCCTAGTTTTGCATGTTTCAGCCATTTTGGTTGCATTCTCCACAATATGCAGTAAATAAATACAATTAATAGAACCCCTAATAATGGTTGTAGCAAGATATGCAAGAGCGAAGATCTTACCAATAAAGTTCTAGAGTTAAAAAAAGTGTTAGGTCCCTTCTTCCTACTTGCTTTCTTTGCCCTCCTTGTTGTAAACCCTTCTTTTTTTTCATATTACCTTTTTCATTCAGGTAAACTCCACTATAGTTGGTTTTCATACCATAATAATAAGCTGATATTAGGCCCCAAATCAGCGGTAGATTAACCATAATGTTCCACTATTGAAAGAGCACCAAATATACTAGCGACTCTACATACATTTATAGATATATATATGGTAGATTCTTGTTTAGATAGATAACTATTCATTTACTGCATTGATCTGTCTTAATTGAATTCTTAACTAAACAATTATATGATGTCATATGCAACTAGAGATATAATTTCCTGTAATAAGATTATCTTAATGTTATGATGTCAAGTTTTTCTCTTTACTCATTACATTCAATGTTTTCTGATAATCTTTAATAGGGATGAGCTTCGAGTTCAAGTCAAACGTAAGTTCGACTCGAACATCGGCCATTCGATCGTTCGTCAAATTACGAACTTTATGGGCCGTTCGCATCAAATTCGAGTGGCAATTCACGGCCCATAATTCACTGCGGCATCACAGTGCATTGCTGGCTGATGATTGGCTAAGCATGCACTATGACCCGAATGCTTTGGCCAATCACAGCGCTGTAAGAACAGAGAGCCATAATTGGCCAAAGGCAGGGTGCCTTTGGCCAATTATGTCTCAGGGGGTTTAGTACACACCCCACACTATAAAAGGCCGCCTGCGTGTCGGCCTTGTGTAGTGTGTTCCGGGTGCTGAGAGAGATAGACAGTGTCATTTCATTTTAGTTAGATAGAGCAGGCAGGCGAGTCAGTTAGCTGCAGTTACAGTGTATGCAGTATATATATATGCATCCCAGGTGTTGTATATATATACACTGTATTCAGTTTAGCGTGACCTGTTCCTGTTATTCTCTTCCTAATATACTGACAGGCAGGCAGGTGATTGTGGTAGCTGCAGTATTTTCAGTCAGTGTACTGTATCCTGTGCACAGTGTGCAACTAGAGCTAACTGCAGACAATTCCTGGCGTTCTCTTCCTAATAATACCAATCCTTGTTTCCCTAAAAAAAACAAATTTTCAAAATACAATTGTCATTGGGACGGAAAGTGAGGTTAAATGTTCTGAACAGGTAGACAGACAGCAAAACAAATGTTACAGGGTGATAACCCTTCCCTATGTTTTCCAAAAAGCTTAAAAATAGATTTTTTGGCTGGAGCTACACTTAAAAAAAGTACCTGTTCCAAATTACAAACAGATTCTACTTAAAGTGAATTTTTTTATTTATTTTTAAACTACCTGTAAGAGAAAGCCATAATGAGCTAATATGACTAGCATAATAGCTCGTTATGCATCACTTACCTTAGATCGGGGCCCCCGAAGCCGTCCTCATCTCCCTCTCCAGCCGCAGCCATCGCTGCGGTGATAGCCGGAAGGTTACTTCCGGGTATCGCCGCTCCAGCTCCAGCGCTGTGATTGGCCGGAACGGCGAAGACGTGACTCCGCGCATGCACGCGGGAGCCGTCAAATCCAGCTAAGTCAAAGAATGCTGGGACTTAGCCGGATTTGTGAATGGGATTAACCCCATGAATGTGCCGTTGTCTAAGGCGCGCGTGCGCCGTAGACACGGAGCAATGTAATGTTTAGCAAATATCTCCTAAACCGTGTAGGTTTAGGAGATATTTCTTGCACCTACAGGTAAGCCTTAATCTAGGCTTACCTGTAGGTGCAAGTTGCAAAAGGGGGTTTACAACCACTTTAAGAACAAACCTACAGTCCCTGTCTTGTTTGCACCCCCTGTATACTGCTGTTCAGAGTATATAGGGCCTTTTCTTTTTTTTATTTGGGTGCGGGGTTCCCCTTAATATCCATACAAGACCCAAAGGGGCTGGTAATGGGCTGGGGGGGTATACATGCTCTTTTTCTCAATGATTTTCATCCATATTGCTGGGACCAGACATGACATTAAAGCCGCAAGCCGTTTTAAATGACTTTTTTCCTTCAGAAATGTCATTTTGTGCAGGGACAGTTCTAAACACGGGAAACATGCGACACTTTACAGGCATACTATAGACACCCCCAGGCACGATATTTAAAGGAATATTTCACTTTTATTTTTTCACTTTAAGCATCATTAAAATCATTAAAATCACTGCTCCTGAAAAATCTGCCGTTTTTAAAACTTTTTTTGCATTGATACATGTCCCCTGGGGCAGGACCCGGGTTCCCAAACCCTTTTTAGGACAATAACCTGCATATTAGCCTTTAAAATTCGCACTTTTGATTTCTGACGTTCAAGTCCCATAGACTTTAACAGGGTTCGAAAGTTCGCGCGAACTTTCGGTCCGTTCGAATGTTCTGATGCGAACCGAACTGAGGGGTGTTCGGCTCATCCCTAATCTTTAATAAAATACTTGAACAAGAAAAAAAATTGTCATACAATCCCATATACACAATCCTATACCCACAGTTGATCCAGAGGAAGGCAAAAAAAAAAGTAAAGCATGATTCAATTTGCTCCAGCAGGGGAAATAATTTCTTCCGGATCCCCAGAGAGGCAATTGGGTATTCCCTGGATCAACTTTACCTATAAATGTTAGTACTGTATCCAGTAATATTATGTACATTTAGGAAAGAATCCTGTCATTTTTTAAAAGCACTCTACTGAGCTGGCCAGAACCATCTCTGGAGAGAGTCTATTCCACATTATCACAGCTCTTACTGTGAAAAAACCTTTCCGTATTTGGAGATTAAATCAATTTTCCTCCAGACAAGAGTGCCCCCTTGTCCTCTGTGATGACCTTAAAGTGAATAACTGAACACTGAGTTCACTATATGAAACTCTTATGAATTTATACATGTTGATCATCCCTTTAATCTCCTCTTCTCAAGAGAAAATAAATTCAGTTCCTCAAATCTTTTCTCATAGCTGAGCTCCTCCATGCCTCTTATCAGTTTGGTTGCCCTTCTCTGCACTTTCTCCAGTTCACCTATATCCTTTTTGTGAACTGGTGCCCAAAAACTGAACTGCATATTCCAGATGAAGTCTTACTAATGATTTGTACAGGGGCAAAATAATATATCTCTCTCTGGAGTCCATACCTCTCTTAATACAAGAAATGACTTTGCTCGCCAAAGTCTTTGAGGTTATCTACCAAAACCCCCAGATCCTTCTCCACCGTTGATTCCCCCAGTTGTACTCCCTCTAGTAAGTATGATGCATGCATATTCTTAGCCCCCAAGTGCATAAATTTACATTTATCAACAATAAAACTCATTTGCCACATCGTTGCCCATTTAAACAGTGCATTGAGGTTGGCTTGTAATTTGGAAACATCCTGTAAGAATGTTATTCTACTCCATAGCTTGGTGTCATCTGCAAACACTGAAATGGTACTTTTAATCTCAGACCCTATATCACTTATAAATATATTAAAAAGTAAGGGTCCTAACACTGAACCTTGGGGTACACCACTGAAAACCCTAGACCATTCAGACTATGACTCATTAACCACTACTCACTGAATAAGGTATTTTAGACAGTTTTCTATCCATTTAAAAACAGATTTTTCCAGATCTGTACACTTTACCTTACACATTACCTGTGTGTGTGGGGAACTGTGTGAAACACTTTTGCACATTTCCAAGTATACCACATACACAGCCATTCCTTTGTCCAAGGTTTTACTTACCTCCTCATAAAAAGAAATCTGATTTGTTTGACAACTTCTGTCTTCCATGAATCCATGCTGTCTGTTGCTTAAAATACTTTTTTCCAGCAAGAACTCTATAGAAGATATATATGGTGTTTTTTATTAAACCTTTAAGTATCTTCCCATCTATAGAAGTTAAACTAACAAGTTTATAGTTACTTGGTAAAAACTTTGATCCTTTTTAAATATAGGCACCACTTTGGCTCTACGCCAATCCAGTGGTACTATTCCCGTCATTAACGAGTCCCTAAAAATTAGAAACAATGGCTTTGAAATAACAGAGCTTGAATATTTAAGAATCTGTGGGTGTATGACATCTGGTCCAGGTGCTTTATTCACCTTTATTCTGTCTAAATATTTCTGGATCATATCACTTTTGAGCAATTGTGGATCATTTGGGGCTGTGTCAGTCTCACCCACATCATGGGGACATGAGCTCCCCTCATGCTCATTTGTATAATCAGAGCGAAATAAAGTATTTAATATATTTGCCTTCTCTTTGTCCCCATTCACCCACTCTAGATTTTTATGTAAAGGGCCTACATGCTCAGACCTGAAAATTTTACTATTAATATATTTGAAGAATTTTGCAATTTGTTGTTCCTTTTGAATTTTTGCGTCCTTTATTTCCATTTTACAAATTCTGTTATATTCTTTGTAACATTTAAACGATGATAGTGGTCCTTTTTTTTTATTTTTTTTACAAGCTCTTTTCTTATTATTTATAGCCACAAATGTTTTATTTTTCCAGCTTCAGCATTTTCCTACTACATAAGGTGGTTTCATACCCTGGGCCTGGTGTTTCATCAATGGCTTTGGCTTTCCAGTGACAGCGGTTCCCTGCTTCCAATCCACCTGCAAGGCATCCTGGTTGCGTGTCTGATCTCTGTCCCAGAGGCTACCTGACTAATGCTGAGCTCTATTTTATCTTTGTGAGTGCTTTTTTATATTTTCTATTAAAATGACACTTTAAATGCTACACTATGGTTGTTGAGCTCCTCTCCCCCTCTCAACTTTTTGTCTTCTAGGTTTTATTTTTAGCCTTTTAAACTTATTGCCCATGGGAATATACTTTGCAGTGAGTTCACATACAAGTCTTTTTGAACAAAAGACAGACAACCACTTGTGTTCGGGTGCTTATGTGCTGGTATTTATTATGCTAACAGAAGGAGAAAGCAAAGTGACAGAGATGTCAGCAGTGTGCTGCTTCTGATTTTGTTCATACTGCTTCTTCTTTTAGTGTTCAGTCACAGGCAGGGGGCAGGGACATGACCTGTAGAGAAAATTCAGATTTTCTGCCCTGTCATTCAGGACTGTGGTGATGGTTTTGTGTAAATCTGTGGACAGCATAGAAATACAATCCTTCAAAGCATGTAAAACAGCTCCCATATGTTTTACGGCAGTTCATTTAGATGTTTTCCAATCATTTAGATTTTGCTCTCCATCTATTAAAAACCGAAATAGTATGAGTAAATAGTCTTTTTAGGAAGGCGTGGCTAAGGCTAGGTTCACACTGCTGTGAATTTTATTGCGAATTTTAGTCGTTGCGATTGCTCAAATTCGCAAGTCATTTAAATAACATTGTTTTACATTAGTGCCGTTCACATAAATGCGTTGCGAATCTAAGCTGTGGGAAAAAAGGGTCCTGTGCGAGTTTGATCCGTGTGCGATGCAAATTCAGCTCTATAGACAGGCATTCCTGGTAATCGCGGCCGCGACTCGCAGCAAAATCACGGCCACAAAATTGCGTTAAAATTGCGCGATTTTGAAGTCGCAGCAGTGTGAACCTAGCCTAAATTGTAGAAACTGTAGAGATATACAAACAAGTTATGGCGCACAATATCCACAGAAACATGTGTTTCCCCAAGTGATCAATATGAGGCAAAGATATATATATATAAGAAAAATAATAAAAAAGGAAAAATGAAAAAAGATATTAAATGAAAATTAATAAAATGACAAAATTCTATACACCATGTGTATATATATAAACAATCTATAAGGAAGTCCTTTAGAGTCTGTTTACATACTGCGATGTATGTGAGTGGAGCAGGGATGAAAGGGAATCCACAGTGCACAAGGCAGCCATCATAGATGAACGGAAACCATGTTCAGGGAAAAACTAGAAAACAAGGAGAGAGGCGCCTCTAAGTGCAGTAGTGTAAACAACGTTTATTAATGGTAAATACAAGATACACTCACATTTAGGTGAATGAATATAGGCGTGTTAAAATGTCAGGATGACAATCAGCAGCTGTAGGTCACAGGTCACAGGTTCCCAGCTCAGCATAGAAGGACAGGAGTGTCTCTGTGGATAGGACGGCCGGCTTCCGGGGACAGCAATCCTGTGGGGTGTTCAAAACGAGGCTTGGGGCGTACATGTGGCTAGACTGCAGGGAGTGACGTCATCAGAGATGGACGCGTTTCGTGAGCGTGTGGGCTTGCGATGTCCTGGCAAGTCACGCTCCTTTTTCAGCATGACAACACATGTGCGCCCCAAGCCTCGTTTTGAACACCCCACAGGATTGCTGTCCCCGGAAGCCGGCCGTTCTATCCACAGAGACACTCCTGTCCTTCTATGCTGAGCTGGGAACCTGTGACCTGTGACCTGCAGCTGCTGATTGTCATCCTGACATTTTAACACGCCTATATTCATTCACCTAAATGTGAGTGTATCTTGTATTTACCATTAATAAACGTTGTTTACACTACTGCACTTAGAGGTGCCTCTCTCCTTGTTTTCTAGAAACTGTAGAGGAATTTCTTTGCTATATATAAGTTGTACTGTATATGCCATCCTAATGTCATAGTTGTATAGATAAAACTTAAATGAGAAAAGGAGCTAGCGAAACACCAAGCAGGCTTAAGGTAAATTTAAAAATGTAAAATATAGCACCTTACTTGTCCTTAGATATGGTGGCTGTTTTATTACATTTTTTTCATCAAAATGAGAATATTTTCAGCATGTACAGAAAATAACTGTTGATCTTGCCAGAAATGCAGTGTTCTTATCGCTTACAGTGGGCTGAAAAGACAGCAATAACGATGTAATCTGAATTATGTACTGTAGCTATGTATCCTTTCAACTACCAAGATCAAGAAAAGAGAATGCAGTCACCACATCTAAGAACTAGTAAAATTAATATACTACATTTTTGGTTTTGGGCTTAGGTGCACTTAAAAAACTCAAAGGACTGCAATTAAAGAGACTTTCTGTTTAAGAAAAATGCTTGCAAGGTCCTATAAACATGGAACAGAAAATGTATCACATGTTAGTTGTGCAATAGCATATGATAATTTGAAGAGCTTTATTTAGCCCTTAGGTAAGTACATACAACACACTGCAGCTGGTGTGTCCTTGCGGCTTTCCTTGGTCGGTGTCCCTTGGTTGGTTGTCCCGGTCGGTCCTAGTGATCTATCAGTTCCTGAGCCAGCCTTACAGCCTTGTGATAACATTGTCATTCAGATTTGTACTGTTTTAATCTTTGGAATAAATTACCAGCAACTTTTTTGAGTATACATGTGGTTCATTGCAGCCATTATCCATTAATTTTAGCTCAGTTCCTGAGCGCTGTCAACCCTTTTTGTCTTCAGCCCTTAGGTAAGTGCACATGCAAACAACTAATTAGGATGACAGGGATTACAGCAGCATGCAGTTGACCTTATTGAAAGTACTGGTTATATTCATGTAGTGGCCCTCTACTTTGAGGGGTGCTATGTGCCTAGATTTAGGGGTTGGTCTGAGCTAGTAGCCAGGCTCAGACCGCTTTTATTGATAGGTTCTGTTGCTTTGTTTCTGCAGGTGTTGTACTGGTGTGCAGTTCCCTGTGGCCTGTAGGTGGCACTGCCATGACAGGTCAGGGTTGAACCACTGGTGACAGTGCTGTGCCTTAGGGTGTCCTCTCTCGGCAGTAGTACAGTGGGCGTGGTCAACCTGCTGTGCATGCCGGGAGAGGATACATAAGGGGCAGACGCCGCCTGGAGAAGTGAGGTTCTGGAGTTCCAGAGTTTGGGTCGTGTGACCTGGCCCTCCAGGCCAGGGGTGCGCGTGTGCATCGTTCCCAGGAACCTTTAGACTGAGGCTGCAGCTTCGCCATTGGGCCCAGCACCTTTAGCCTGGGGCTCATCTCTAAAAGGAGGAATCCCAGGGTGCCCCTGAGAGGGGTCCCGCTCTAAGAAGAGGAGACTGGGGGAGGACCTTTCTGATGGACCGGTGAGAGTTCACGGAGAAAGAGAGACCCTGTAAACTTCTGGAGGGATTCCACTATTCATCTAAGGCCTTGTAATGTGCAGCAACTTGCACCTGTTCTTGAAGTTACAAGCGCTGAGAGGTTCGGGGCTCAGAGATTCTGTGGCAGAGGATCTCCCGATTGTATCTCCAAGGAAAATTTAAGTGAACGCCCGAGTGTCATTCCGGTTGCTAGGACCGTGAGAGGGGACTCTCCGGATATGCAGAGACACTGGGGATTTAGTTGTGAGATTAAGTGCCGCGTGCCTGAACCTGCCTCCCTGTTCCTTTATTCTTCAACTCCAACTTTCCTATCCAGTTTTCAGCATTGAAGAAAATAAACCTTCCTTCAAAATAGTCAAAATAACCTTGACTGGACATTGGCCTTTTTGGTGCATAAGCTACAGACTCTTCCCTATACTATAGGGGTGAGAACCAGCCGAGGGGGGGAGGTAACTCGCTGCGGGACCCAACAATTTCTGAACACCGCTCACCCTCTTATTTAAGAAGGAACCTGGGCATTGTGATACGGTGTGTCCCGCCTTGAGGAGGTAAGGCCAGGGATCCGTGTGCTACATTCAATAAACCAGTGCAGGGTGATGCACTGGCATGTATCACTGGAAAAGAATAGTTACAGCCAGGAACAAAAATTCTAGGCCATATTTCTATCCAACAAGTACATATACTGCGGTATAGTGATACAAATATTGTTGCAAAATCTAAGGATGCATTATTCTAAGCTCCCCATTAAAGCAGCACTAAGGATCAGTTTGGTTCTCCATCAAGACAAAATCAAGTATATGTGTATCTTCCAGGGAAGAACAAGTAAACCCTTACGTGTTTACTTTGAAATCAATGGAATAAAATCAAAAATAATGATAAAGCACGTTGTAATATGCTTAACAATGCACATAAAACATTCATCAGCAAGTGTTTGAGTGCATTTTTTATGTGCATTGGCATGTAATGAAAAGTACATTGTAATGCATATTTAAACAAGCGTGAACATGTTTTTATGCACCTTCATTTAATTTAACGGAAAACTCATGTGCTTAAAATGGACAACTGTGAAAGCAACCTTACACTTCTGAAGGCTCTTACACTTCTAAAGGCTCTTATCTTGGAACAAAGGTAAATTAGGAGAATGATATTGGTGAAAAAAAATAAAGCATGTGTAATGATTGCCAGTAGATGTTAATTCAACTTGCAAAAATATTTAAAGTAAAGGACACCTATAATAACTGTACAAAAAACCTTGTAAGACCAATTGTCATATATGGAGTGCATGCTGTACACTTTCAGCAGATAAAGAGGAAGTGTTTGGAAGGAAAGTGTTCAGGAAAATCAATGGAGGTAAACTTCAATATAAAGGGTGGATAGGAAGATATAATATCTAGCTTTAAAGTTGTAAACTGCTGCAGTTAAAAAACAAAAAACCTTCCCCTGTAAGACAATTGTGCTACTATGCATCGCAGTGGTGGGCTGTCACCGCTCAGAGGGCTTCCATCCTCCCCTGGTCTTCCTTCCGGTTCCGCTGACCCTGGCTGTGTGATTGGTCAGAGCCGCAATGATGTCACTCCAGCGAATGCATGCGGGAGCCCTCGGTTCCAGCACTGTGCACGGTATGCTGGACCTTCAGCATGCATGCGCCGGTGACGTCACCAGCTGCATCCAGTGTGAATATCTGGATGAGATATTCATTTTACCTACAGGTAAGCCTTATTATAGACTTACCTGTAGGTAAAAATCAGAAAGTGGACTTTACTACCACTTTAAAAAGATATAGAAATGCTGGACTGTCAGCATTAATACACATTGTAGGTTGAAAATTGATTGGCTGCACTATGCGAAAGACTAAAGATTGTATCATGTACTGTAGAATCGTATTCCTGCTCATAGTGATATAAACTCCACAATAGAAATCTACACTGTAAAAGTATACAGAGACCTTGTAGGCTTCCATCTTCACATGGCAATAAAATACCATATTTGAGCAGGAGTATGCTGTGTTTGAAGCTTTAATTCTCTGTTTCTCTTTGGGACACTGAAGATGGTATGTCAAAAATGATCTAGGAAGGTAGATTCAGTGGTCAGGGTCACGTTGGTCAACTAAGAGAAATATGGCTGGATAACATCAATAAGGATGTAAGGAAGATAGGATCAGGAGATAGTGGGCTGTGGCTAAGGATACAGATATATAGAGGAAACCAAGACTGTTTATGAGTTTTGAGTTGCTGCTGATCAATCTGAGGATGTGCCACATAATCAGGGTAATGGTGTAAAAACAGAGACTACAGAATTTTCAAATGCACACAGATGTCTGTTATACATGAAAGCCTTTTCGTTAGAATTCTACTTGACAAATTTTTTATGAGATAGGTCCCCAGGTCTTACCTGAACTCTCACCAATTTCTCGGGCTTGGGACTGGCATGCAGAATGTAAAAACACATGTACATAGCCAATTTGTATACACATATTAGGGCCAATTTAGACAGGAGCCAATTACCCTACCAGCATGTCTTTAGAGTGTGTGAGGATACTGGAGTACATGGAGGAAATACACACAAGCGCAGGAAAAACATGCAAACTCAAAACAGATAGTATCTTCCTGGATGAGATTTGAACCAAAAACCTCAGTGCTGCAAGACTTAAGTACTAGCTACTGTGCTATGCCTTTCAAATGTGATAGGTATTAAAAACGCAGTTAGTGCAGGTAGTACAGGTATTGGAATGATGCAATACACTGTTGGGGTCCCTGCATAAGACAGGCTGCCGATTTCTGTTCTAGTTTAAACAAACTTTACCGTTTTAATTGGATGTTTTCATTGGTTTCTGGTCAGCAGCAAGTTTACATGCATCCAGCATGATACCCAAGTTAAAATAAATTGATGGAATGACATTTGTCATTTCCCAAGTCAGATTGTGGGGACCTATCAAATATTTTTATTTTAATGAAGATATATTTTTTATCCTGAACAGATGCTCCCTCCTATATGTGAAATAAAAAGTACTTTTCAAGTAGATGTGCCTAAAGTTAACATGACATTTTAATATTCCTACTGCCTTTCAAACACATCATTTAACAAAAGTCTGAGATAATGAGCAGCCCGAAACAATTATACACAGAAGAGGAATGTATTTTTCTAATGTATGATTCCTGTAGGCAGAGCTGCTGAGTGATTTGGCTCTATTAGGATGAAGTCTGATAATCATTTGTTTTGCTATTAGCACTTTTTGCCCTGCCTTTTCTTTTTCCTTTTTTTATAAAGATGTCAGTCATTATGATAAGTTTTTCAGGCTATAAGTGTTATCAAATGTAGGCTGGATGAGGAAGTTAACCATTTGTACTGTAAACAATGAGAAATAAGGTAGAAACAAGCAACAGTATAGGACCCTTCCTGCAAAATCAATATAGCTTATGGCACTTAATCGAATATAGCAAAAGAGAAGCAGTAAAGCTAATTTTAACCCTCCTGCAAAGTTTGAAATTGCATTGTAAATTATTATTAATACACATGTTACTGTACAAGGGATTCCCTGTTTATTGTGATTTGTAGTGGTTAATAGCTGCTACACTTAGACAATGCATGGGCATAGATAAGGAAGTGGGGATAAGGGAGTGCAACCACTCCCCTGTGAGGCCAGGCTGCCAATAGTTATGTATAAGCAGAACTGTGGTGGATGTTGAACACCCACTATGCAGGCTCAGACAGCACTCTACAGGCTCCCTCTCCTGTCACCTGACTGTCCAGTGCTTGACTATTTTGCACCCTAGGCAAGACTAACACCAGTGGGGGGGGGGGGTCAGAGCAGACTCACCAGGACAGCAGAATTTCTTCTACGTCCGGAGACATGGTACCCGCCTTCCCAGCTGTCCTTGTGCCCCCCCTCCTCCACCTCCCCAGCTGTGTGTCCGCCTCCTCTGCCTCCCCAGCTGTTCTCGCGCCCGCCTCCTCTGTCTCCCCAGCTGTCCTAGTGCCTGCCTCGTTCGCCTCCCCAGCTGTCCTCATGCCCGCCTCCCCAGCTGTCCTCGTGCCTGCCTCCTCTGCCTCCTCAGCTGTCCTCGTCCCCCCCTCCGCCTCCACGGCTGTCCTTGTGCCCACCTCCTCTGCCTCCCCAGCTGTCCTCATGCCCACCTCCTCCACCTCCCCAGCTGTCCTCATGCCCGCCTCCCTT
This sequence comes from Rana muscosa, assembly GCA_029206835.1. Classification (NCBI taxonomy): domain Eukaryota; kingdom Metazoa; phylum Chordata; class Amphibia; order Anura; family Ranidae; genus Rana; species Rana muscosa. Next base: position 75,928,915 of record JARGYO010005626.1, on the reverse strand, counting down.
GCCTCCCCAGCTGTCCTTCTGTCCACCTCCTCTGCCTCCCCAGTTGTCCCTGTGCCCACCTCCTCCACCTCCCCAGCTGCCCTTGTGCTCGCCTCTTCTGCCTCTTCAGCTGTCGCCCTCCACACAGGCTAAGCTGCTGCTAAAATCCTCTGCAGCAGCCATGATGGATGTCCTCCATGGCTGCTGCTTTCTCCGAAAATCCAGTCAGCACCCCAGCCCTGTGTAGGGCCCCTCATGTTCCCCGGCTAGGCTAGAGGGGAAGTCAGCGGCCGTGGCTGCACCTCTTAGGCAGCAGTGCGCCCTAGGAGGCTGCCTAGTTCACCTAGCGTGAGTGCCGGCCCTGGGCCCTTAACACATCTCTCTGCCAAAACTCCAGACCTGTCCCTCAAAGAAAGGCAGTGCTATGTACTGCTAAACTTATGGCTAGAGATGGTGAAATCAGGAGCTCCTGCTCCTCTTCTTCTGTCTGAGGCACTTTCGCAGTTGGCCGCTTTGCAGGCTGTGCTGCTTCCATGCAGAGAGTAGTACACAATCAGTCCGCACAACAGCTCCTCCACTTCCAAGCAGCAGCTCCCCTAAAGCTGGGTATATACATTTGCCCAACAGCTTGGAAATGTAAATCTCCTGCTGCAGGCTATTTTACTGTGACAGCCAGTGCTGCTGTCAGTCAACCACAGATAGAGCGAATTTAGCCTAATTCAGTGTGAATTGACCAAAGTTCAATGCATGAAGGCTGAATTGGTTATAGTGAGTTTGCAGCAGAAGAGAAAATGATTACAGCCTATGTGCTCTCTGTAGTGCCAGCATGCACTCATACTGTGTGGGAATGTGTAAAGATTGGGAAAAGTGTTTAGGATGTTATAACAGGGCTCAAAATTTCAAGTCCTGAGTAGTGATGAGCCGAACACCCCCGGGTTCGGTTCGCACCAGAACCCGCGAACGGACCGAAAGTTCGCACGAACATTAGAACCCTATTAAATACAATGGATGCGAACGTTCGGATTCTAAAGTGCTAATTATAACGACTATTATCCATGTTATTGTCCTAAACAGAGTTTGGGAACCCGGGTTCTGCACCAGGGGACATGTATCAATGCAAAAAGAAGTTTTAAAAACGGACGTTTTCCGGGAGCAGTCATTTTAATGATGCATAAAGTGAAAAAAAAAAAGTCAAATATTCCTTTAAATATTGTACCTGGGGGGTGTCTAAAGTATGCCTGTGAAGTGCCACGTGTTTCCCGTGTTTAGAACTGTCCCTGCACAAAATAACATTTCTAAAGGAAAAAAAGCCATTTAAAACTGCTTGCGACTTTAATGTAATGTCTGGTCCCGGTAATATGGATGAAAATCTTTAAGAAAAATGGCATAGCTATCCCATCAACCCCCCCCCCCTACCCCAGCCCATTACCAGCCCCTTTGGGTCTTGTATGGATATTAAGGGGAACCCCGCACACAAAATAAAAAAGGCCCTATATACTCTGAACAGCCGTATACAGGCGGTGCATACAAGACAGGGACTGTAGGTTTGTTCTTATGTAAAATCTGTTTGTAATTTTGAACAGCTACATTGTTTAAGTGTAGCTCCAGGCCAAATACCTATTTTTAATCTTTTTGGAAAACATAGGGAAGGGTTATCACCCCTGTAACATTTTTTTTGCTGTCTGTGCCCCTGTTCAGAACATTTCACCTCACTTTGCGTCCCAATGACAACTGTTTTTGAAATGTGGTGTTTTTATTGAAACAAGGATTAGTGATAAAGCATCAGTAGAGAGGAGACACCTTTCTCCCATATTAATTCTTACAGGAGAGAATTTTCCTTCCAAGGGGTAGATTTCCTCTCACTTCCTGTTGTCTTCTTCCGTTTGCAAGTAGTAGTCGTTTGTAAGTTGGATGTTTGAAAGTAGGGACCTGCCGTATATACTCTGCAGAAATTGGCCCCTTAGGTGTTGGTGTTGGCACAACACTGTAAGCACTCCCAGTTACTCTTGGTGGGTGCTGGAACGCCCTGCTGTCAACTATTATATCAGGAATTGTAATAACATATAATTGTTGAACAGTGGTAGTAAAAATTGGGCCTTTGATGGTGGTGCTGGTGCCACAACACTGTAAGGCCTGACAGTTACTCTTGGTGGGCGCAGCAATGGGCCCTGCTGTGAATTATTAGATCAATAATTATAATTGCATGCCCCTGTTGAACAGGGGCTGAAAAATTGGGCCTTTGGTGGTGGTGGTGGTGGTGTTGACACAACACTGTAAGGCCTGACAGTTACTCTTGGTGGGCACAGCAATGGGCCCTGCTGTGAATTATTAGATCAATAATTATAATTGCATGCCCCTGTTGAACAGGGGCTGAAAAATTGGGCCTTTGGTGGTGGTGGTGGTGGTGGTGGTGTTGACACAACACTGTAAGGCCTGACAGTTACTCTTGGTGGGCGCAGCAATGGGCCCTGCTGTGAATTATTAGATCAATAATTATAATTGCATGCCCCTGTTGAACAGGGGCTGAAAAATTGGGCCTTAGGCACTGGTGGCACAACACTGCAACCCCTCACAGATACTGTACTTGGAGCACAGCAATGAGGCTTGTTGCAAAGTATTGCATCAAAAATTGTAATTACACGCCCCTGTTAAACAGGGGCTGAAAAATTGGGCCTTAGCCACTGGTGGCGGCACCCATAAACCAAAATGATCTTCCAAGCTATCATCATTAATCGGATCATTGAGGAGGAGGAGGAGGATAGCTAGTCAACATAACAGCACAGGAACTCAGCATCAGCATCAGTCTTGAAGGGATGTGACATTTTAAAATCAATTAGTCTGTTATATCAGCATCAGGTGTGTGGTAGCTGGTGGTGATCCAAGACTGGTTCATCTTGATGAAAGTCAGTCGATCAACTGAGTCGGTGGACAGGCGCACCCTGTGATCCGTGACAAATCCTCCAGCAGCACTGAATGTGCGTTCTGAAAGAACGCTGGATGCAGGACAGGCCAGTAGCTCAATTGCATACTGTGCAAGCTCTGGCCAGTGATCCATCCTCAAGACCCAGTAAGCCAGAGGATTTTCGGTGGGGAAGGTGTCCAAGTCTGACCTTGCCCCTAGGTATTCCTGCACCATGTATATCAGACGCTGGCGATGGTTGCTGGAAACGATCATACTTTGGGGCTGCGGACTAAAGAATTGTCTGAACGCATCGGTCAGACGGCCACCTTCCCCACCGCTCCTTCTTTGACTGCCCGAAGCCTCAGCAACTCGTTGTCCAGGACCAGGAGTTTGTAACCTCCCAGTCTCTGGGAACGCGTTGCACAGACCTTTCTGCAAGGCCTCCCGGAGTTGTCTCATCCTCTGCTCCCTCTGCGACGGTAACATAAGGTCCGCAACCTTACCCTTGTACCGTGGATCAAGGAGAGTGGCCAGCCAGTAATGGTCCCTCTCCTTGATCCGAAGAATACGAGGATCCTTCCGCAGACTTTGCAGGATCAGGGAGGCCATGCAGCGTAGGTTAGCTGAGGCATTCAGTCCGTAGTCCTCTGGGTCACTAAGGATGACATGATCCGCAGCCACCTCCTCCCAGCCACGTACAAGTCCACTGGTTTCTTGGGACTGTAAATCATCCCTAAAAGACTGCTACTGATGATGCTGAGTGCCAGCCTCCACCTCCATGCTGACACAATCCTCCTCCTCCTCCTCCTCCTCCTCTTCCTGTGCGATGGGTGGGACAGAAGGAACACTGTCAGGGTAAAGGGGGCCTTGAGAGGCAAGGAAGTCCTCCTCTTCCTGCCTCTGTTCTGCCTCAAGTGCCCTGTCCATTATTCCACGCAGCGTGTGCTCCAACAGGTGGACAAGAGGTACAGTGTCACTGATGCATGCACTGTCACTGCTCACCATCCTCGTGGCCTCCTCAAATGGTGCCAGGACAGTGCATGCATCCCTGATCATGTCCCACTGGCGTGGTGAAAAAAACCCGAGCTCCCCTGACCCTGTCCTGGTGCCGTAGTCGCACAGGTACTCATTGATGGCCCTCTGCTGCGTGTGCAGCCGCTGCAGCATGGCCAACGTTGAGTTCCACCTGGTGGGCATGTCACATATAAGGCGGTTCTTGGGCAGGTTCAACTCCTTTTGCAGCTCAGCCAGGCGAGCACTGGCATTATAAGATCTGCGGAAATGAACACAGACTTTCCTGGCCTGCCTCAGGACATCCTGTAAACCCGGGTACCTGCCCAAGAACCGCTGCACCACCAGGTTAAGGACGTGAGCCATACAGGGCACATGGGTCAGTTGTCCCTGTCGGAGGGCGGAGAGGAGGTTGGTGCCATTGTCGCAAACCACCATTCCTGGCTTAAGCTGGCGTGGCATCAACCACCTCTCGGCCTGCCCCTACAGAGCAGACAGGACCTCTGCCCCAGTGTGGCTCCTGTCCCCCAAACACACCAGCGCAAGCACGGCATGGCATCTTTTTGCCTGCGTACTTGCGTAGCCCCTTGAACGCCTACGGAGCACCGCTGGTTCCGAGGACAAACCACAGGAAGAGGCCATGGAGGAAGAAGAAGAGGAGGGGGTGGAGGAGAGAGGTGTGTCACAACCAGTAGTAGCATTTTGGAGGCGTGGCAGTGGAACAACCTCCAACACTACTGCACCTTGTCCTGCATCCTTCCCAGCTGCCAAAAGAGTGACCCAATGGGCCGTGAAAGAAAGGTAACGTCCCTGTCCATGCCTGCTGGACCATGAGTCAGCGGTAATATGCACCTTACCGCTGACCACCCTGTCCAGCGAGGCCAAGACATTGCCTTCCACATGCCTGTAGAGAGCCGAAATCGCCTTCCGTGAGAAAAAGTGGCGTTTGGGAACCTGCCACTGAGGAACCGCACATTGCACAAACTCACGGAAGGGGGCCGAGTCTACCAACTGAAAAGGCAGCAGTTGAAGCGCTAGCAATTTAGCCAAGCTAGCATTCAACCGCTGGGCATGTGGATGGCTGGGAGTGAACTTCTTTCGACGGTCCAGCAGCTGGGGCAGGGAAATTTGCCTGCTAGAATCGGACGTCGGTGTACTGCTAGCAGACCCCGCAAGTACTTGGCTGTGAGACACCTAATTCTACACCTTCATTCCTCTCAGAGCAGGTTTCAGAGAGGACTGAAGGTATAGTGGGGTTGGAGATCCCAGCTGATGCGGTGCAAGAAGAGGTCAGCTTTGTTCTTTGGTGTGGGTCTTTAAGGTAGGCTTGCCAACGAGCTGCATGGCAGGTCAACATATGTCTGAGGTGCCCAAGCGGCTGATGTTTTGGCCACGCGATATACGCTTGAGACATATGTTGCAAACAGCAGCTGTGCGATCTGATGCACTCGCCTCAAAAAAGGCCCACACCAAAGAACTTTTTGAATGACGGGCAGAGGCAGCGCCCTGCACAGGCGGAGCTCTGTGGTGTGATTCCGTCGGTGTGCTGCCCATACGCTGGCCACCCAAGGGCATCCTGCCTCGTTGGAGATGTGCCTCCTCCTCATCCTCCTCCTCCTCCTCTCTCCTATTAGGCACCCACGTGGAGTCAGTGACCTCATCATCCCCTCCCTCCTCATCACTGGAGCCAATCTGGCAGTATGCTGCAGCTGCTGGAGCATGACTGCCAGATTGGTGTCCTTCTTGAGCATCCCCTCTCTCTGCTCTCACGCTACTGCCTTCCTCTATCTGGGTATCATCATCAGATCCTTCGAAACGCTGGGCATCCTCCTGGAGCATGTACCCAACACTGTGCTCAAACAGTTCGGGGGACTCCTCAGGAGGAGGACATGGTGGGTCTAGGGAAGGATTGACTAATGAAGATAATGATACCAGAGAAGAGGACGCTTTGGCAGCTGCTTTGCCAGTACCCTGAGCCTGGGTGAGAGAGGATGAGGAGGATGAGGTGGGCTTGGTCATCCACTCTACCAAGTCTTCGGCATGATGTGGCTCAACATGTCCAGCTGCCGAAAAGAAGGACAAGCGTGTCCCATGGCCATGTGCTGATGACAATGCACCGCGTCCACGACCAGCACTGTTGCCCCCAGACACAGAGCCTGCTTGCCCTCTTTTTTTGCCTCCTGACTGTCTGCCTCTCCTTGTTTGCCTTCCAGACATTTTAATGGATGGCCTGCAGGGAGATGGGAAAAACAGCAATAAGGGCTACCTTCAGGTGTATACTGTGCAGGAGGCTTAGCAACAATGACACTGACACTGTCCCCTGCCTATCCTTCTCTGTCCCTAAACACAAGGATTTGCAATATGCTTCAGCAAGATTGGTTTAGCACAGAATAGCACACTGTCTGTCACGGATGCCTAACACGGCATCCAGCACAGGGTACGCAGATCAGTGGGCTGCACTAAAGGAACTAGGCACAAGGTAAGTAAATATATATATGAGTTTATTGAAAGGATAATTCCTAAAACAATAAAGGCAACCAGCAAACAACCACAGTGACACACAAAACAACTCCCTACACCAACGTGAATACAGTTTAGAGATTAAAGCGTAAATGTAATCAAGCCAGGGTCATACACGAGAGATCAGTCCGATTGAACAGGGAGCCGGAAGGGACAACAGGAGGAAGGGATGAGTCTGCAAGACAGGGGTCCAGGGATGGATGCAGGGTTCAGGAACACAGGATACAAGGTACAGAGGCAGGGGTCCAGGGATGGATGCAGGGTTCAGGAACACAGGATACAAGGTACAGAGGCAGGGGTCCAGGGATGGATGCAGGGTTCAGGAACACAGGATACAAGGTAACAGATAACAGGTCACAAGGTTCAGGTTCAGGTTCATGTTCAGGTTCAGGTTCAGGTTCAGGTTCAGGCATATAGGTCTGGGTTCCAAGACAATACCAGAGCAAATGCTTTAGTGTCTGCTGGGTATTTATACACACCTCCTGCAATCAGTCTCAGGTGACGCCTGATTGCAGGAGATGATTTCGGCTCCAGACAAATGGGAGACACCCGCTGGTGGCCACCAGAACTGCACCCTTTGGTGCTGAAAGCAATAGCACCACCAGCAGGTGACCCAGGCAATGACACTGATCATGACAGTTCCCCCTCCCAAGGAGTGGCCTCCGGACGCTCCATTCTGCCCTTGATCTGGCAGTGCTGGTAGGTGCGGAAAGGTCCCAAAAAGTCTCCCCTGTGTCTGCGGACTACTTGTGCTCCTCCGGCCAGAGTCCTTAAACTTACTGGGAGGCGTGGCACCTGAGTCCGGCAATGGAACACGCACCCCACCACCAGGGTCTGGAAGTTGGGATCTGGAAATGAAAACAGGCAGGGCAATGTGCATGAACCTAACGGAGGCGAACAACACAAGGGCATCACAGTCAGGCTGGGAATCAAGCAGGGCAAAATCAGCGGCAAGCCGGGCATCGAGAACTGGTTTAGCAGGCACCATGTCAGTGGGCTGGGCAAATGGCGCTGGGTCTTCAAGCTGGCCACCGGGCAGAGGTTCAGCAAGCCAGATGGCAGGCACTGGTTCAGTGGGCTGAAAGACAGGCACCAAAACGTCAGGCTGGGTGACGGGCACCGAAAATCCAGGCTGGAACAGGTTGGCTGGTGTGGAAACAGGCTGGAACAGGTTGGCTGGTGTGGAAACAGGCTGGAACAGGTTGGCTGGTGTGGAAACAGGCTGGAACAGGTTGGCTGGTGTGGAAACAGGCTGGAACAGGTTGGCTGGTGTGGAAACAGGCTGGAACAGGTTGGCTGGTGTGGAAGCAGGCTGGAGCGGATCGGCTGGTGTAGAAGCAGGCTGGAGCGGATCGGCTGGTGTAGAAGCAGGCTGGAGCGGATCGGCTGGTGTGGAAACAGGCTGGAGCGGATCGGCTGGTGTGGAAACAGGCTGGAACAGGTCGCTTGGTTTGGAAACAGGCTGCAACAGGTCGCTTGGTTTGGAAACAGGCTGCAACAGGTCGCTTGGTTTGGAAACAGGCTGCAACAGGTCGCTTGGTTTGGAAACAGGCTGCAACAGGTCGCTTGGTTTGGAAACAGGCTGCAACAGGTCGCTTGGTTTGGAAACAGGCTGCAACAGGTCGCTTGGTTTGGAAACAGGCTGCAACAGGTCGCTTGGTTTGGAAACAGGCTGCAACAGGTCGCTTGGTTTGGAAGCAGGCTGCAACAGGTCGCTTGGTGCGGAGACAGGCTGCAACAGGTCGGCTGGTGCGGAGACAGGCTGCAACAGGTCGGCTGGTGCGGAGACAGGTTGCAACAGGTCGGCTGGTGCGGAGACAGGCTGCAACAGGTCGGCTGGTGCGGAGACAGGCTGCAACAGGTCGGCTGGTGCGGAGACAGGCTGCAACAGGTCGGCTGGTGCGGAGACAGGCTGCAACAGGTCGGCTGGTGCGGAGACAGGCTGCAACAGGTCGGCTGGTGCGGAGACAGGCTGCAACAGGTCGGCTGGTGCAGAGACAGGCTGCAACAGGTCGGCTGGTGCGGAGACAGGCTGCAACAGGTCGGCTGGTGCGGAGACAGGCTGCAACAGGTCGGCTGGTGCGGAGACAGGCTGCAACAGGTCGGCTGGTGCGGAGACAGGCTGCAACAGGTCGGCTGGTGCGGAGACAGGCTGCAACAGGTCGGCTGGTGCAGAGACAGGCTGCAACAGGTCGGCTGGTGCGGAGACAGGCTGCAACAGGTCGGCTGGTGCGGAAACAGGCTGGGTTACTGGCAGGATCGTGTGAGTTGGAAAGAACTTCCGTTGTTTCTTTGGTTTAGCCACCGAAGATTTGTATATGTATACAGGGCTGTAGGTGGTGGATGCAGCTGGTAGAGGCGAAGAGTGGAAGGATGGTGAAGCAGAGGGTGCGGATTTTGAAGGGGGTCTTAGGGGAACTGATGGAGGCAGCCGAGACGAAGCAGGAGGGTTAAAGGCAGGGTAAGTGCAGCAAGGGGAAACAGGGTACTGGTACTTCATTGGTAGGAGGGTGTATTGGTTGGCCACTGTGGTAGTTGGGAGTAAAGGAGACGCAGACATCCCAGCAGGCTGGTGTCTAGACACAGGAATGGGTGGCAGGGAACCGACAGGGGCTGAGTACAATAAACTTGACCAGGCCTGTAGTAATGATTGCACAAAGTTAGGTTTGCATACTGCTTGTCTGACCAGAGACTGCACTGACTCAATACATGCTGCAAGCACCTGTGTAGGACAAGTTGAGTACTGCTCAAGGAAAAAGACTGAGTCATCTTCCAACAGCCACACCAAGGACTCTACCTGAGCTGCACTAAAAGGGGGTGTATAGTCATCGTCTCCACTGGAGGCATCAGACAGGGCCAACTCTGTACAGATACAGATCAGATCTTGCACATCCTCAAACACAAAACTGCCCAGATCCACAAAAACATGGGCTATGCGGATGCATTCCAACAACTGCTCTCTAGTGTGTTCACTTAATGTTTGAGAACAAAACTCCCTGTCCTCTGTTGCTAGTAGCGAAAAATACAGAATATCGTCAAGCTGCATTTTTAAAGCAATAGTAGTGCCCAGACCCAATTCCCAAGTGCAGCCGATCTGCTTGAATGGCTCTGGTATTCTGTCACGGATGCCTAACACGGCATCCAGCACAGGGTACGCAGATCAGTGGGCTGCACTAAAGGAACTAGGCACAAGGTAAGTAAATATATATGTGAGTTTATTGAAAGGATAATTCCTAAAACAATAAAGGCAACCAGCAAACAACCACAGTGACACACAAAACAACTCCCTACACCAACGTGAATACAGTTTAGAGATTAAAGCGTAAATGTAATCAAGCCAGGGTCATACACGAGAGATCAGTCCGATTGAACAGGGAGCCGGAAGGGACAACAGGAGGAAGGGATGAGTCTGCAAGACAGGGGTCCAGGGATGGATGCAGGGTTCAGGAACACAGGATACAAGGTACAGAGGCAGGGGTCCAGGGATGGATGCAGGGTTCAGGAACACAGGATACAAGGTACAGAGGCAGGGGTCCAGGGATGGATGCAGGGTTCAGGAACACAGGATACAAGGTAACAGATAACAGGTCACAAGGTTCAGGTTCAGGTTCAGGTTCAGGTTCAGGTTCAGGCATATAGGTCTGGGTTCCAAGACAATACCAGAGCAAATGCTTTAGTGTCTGCTGGGTATTTATACACACTTCCTGCAATCAGTCTCAGGTGACGCCTGATTGCAGGAGATGATTTCGGCTCCAGACAAATGGGAGACACCCGCTGGTGGCCACCAGAACTGCACCCTTTGGTGCTGAAAGCAATAGCACCACCAGCAGGTGACCCAGGCAATGACACTGATCATGACACTGTCAGTTTCACTCACTGTCCTACTCTGTCCCTACAAACAAGATTTAGCACAGAATAGCACACTGATAGTTTCCACGAGTGTCCTTCTCTGTCCCTAAACTCAAGGATTTCAAATATGGTTCAGCAAGATTGGTTTAGAACAGAATAGCACACTGTCAGTTTCACTCACTGTCCTACTCTGTCCCTACAAACAAGATTTAGCACAGAATAGCACACTGATAGTTTCCACGAGTGTCCTTCTCTGTTCCTAAACTCAAGGATTTCAAATATGGTTCAGCAAGATTGGTTTAGAACAGAATAGCACACTGTCAGTTTCACTCACTGTCCTACTCTGTCCCTACAAACAAGATTTAGCACAGAATAGCACACTGACACTTTCCCTCACTGTACCTCTCTGTCCCTAAACTCAAGGATTTCAAATATGGTTCAGCAAGATTGGTTTAGAACAGAATAGCACACTGTCAGTTTCACTCACTGTACCTCTCTGTCCCTACAAACAAGATTTAGCACAGAATAGCACACTGATAGTTTCCACGAGTGTCCTTCTCTGTCCCTAAACTCAAGGATTTCAAATATGGTTCAGCAAGATTGGTTTAGAACAGAATAGCACACTGTCAGTTTCACTCACTGTCCTACTCTGTCCCTACAAACAAGATTTAGCACAGAATAGCACACTGATAGTTTCCACGAGTGTCCTTCTCTGTCCCTAAACTCAAGGATTTCAAATATGGTTCAGCAAGATTGGTTTAGAACAGAATAGCACACTGTCAGTTTCACTCACTGTCCTACTCTGTCCCTACAAACAAGATTTAGCACAGAATAGCACACTGATAGTTTCCACGAGTGTCCTTCTCTGTCCCTAAACTCAAGGATTTCAAATAAGGTTCAGCAAGATTGGTTTAGAACAGAATAGCACACTGTCAGTTTCACTCACTGTCCTACTCTGTCCCTACAAACAAGATTTAGCACAGAATAGCACACTGACACTTTCCCTCACTGTACCTCTCTGTCCCTAAACTCAAGGATTTCAAATATGGTTCAGCAAGATTGGTTTAGAACAGAATAGCACACTGTCAGTTTCACTCACTGTACCTCTCTGTCCCTACAAACAAGATTTAGCACAGAATAGCACACTGATAGTTTCCACGAGTGTCCTTCTCTGTCCCTAAACTCAAGGATTTCAAATATGGTTCAGCAAGATTGGTTTAGAACAGAATAGCACACTGTCAGTTTCACTCACTGTCCTACTCTGTCCCTACAAACAAGATTTAGCACAGAATAGCACACTGATAGTTTCCACGAGTGTCCTTCTCTGTCCTTAAACTCAAGGATTTCAAATATGGTTCAGCAAGATTGGTTTAGAACAGAATAGCACACTGTCAGTTTCACTCACTGTCCTACTCTGTCCCTACAAACAAGATTTAGCACAGAATAGCACACTGATAGTTTCCACGAGTGTCCTTCTCTGTCCCTAAACTCAAGGATTTCAAATATGGTTCAGCAAGATTGGTTTAGAACAGAATAGCACACTGTCAGTTTCACTCACTGTCCTACTCTGTCCCTACAAACAAGATTTAGCACAGAATAGCACACTGATAGTTTCCACGAGTGTCCTTCTATGTCCCTAAACTCAAGGATTTCAAATATGGTTCAGCAAGATTGGTTTAGAACAGAATAGCACACTGTCAGTTTCACTCACTGTCCTACTCTGTCCCTACAAACAAGATTTAGCACAGAATAGCACACTGATAGTTTCCACGAGTGTCCTTCTCTGTCCCTAAACTCAAGGATTTCAAATATGGTTCAGCAAGATTGGTTTAGAACAGAATAGCACACTGTCAGTTTCACTCACTGTCCTACTCTGTCCCTACAAACAAGATTTAGCACAGAATAGCACACTGACCCTTTCCCTCACTGTACCTCTCTGTCCCTAAACTCAAGGATTTCAAATATGGTTCAGCAAGATTGGTTTAGAACAGAATAGCACACTGTCAGTTTCACTCACTGTACCTCTCTGTCCCTACAAACAAGATTTAGCACAGAATAGCACACTGATAGTTTCCACGAGTGTCCTTCTCTGTCCCTAAACTCAAGGATTTCAAATATGGTTCAGCAAGATTGGTTTAGAACAGAATAACACACTGTCAGTTTCACTCACTGTCCTACTCTGTCCCTACAAACAAGATTTAGCACAGAATAGCACACTGATAGTTTCCACGAGTGTCCTTCTCTGTCCCTAAACTCAAGGATTTCAAATATGGTTCAGCAAGATTGGTTTAGAACAGAATAGCACACTGTCAGTTTCACTCACTGTCCTACTCTGTCCCTACAAACAAGATTTAGCACAGAATAGCACACTGATAGTTTCCACGAGTGTCCTTCTCTGTTCCTAAACTCAAGGATTTCAAATATGGTTCAGCAAGATTGGTTTAGAACAGAATAGCACACTGTCAGTTTCACTCACTGTCCTACTCTGTCCCTACAAACAAGATTTAGCACAGAATAGCACACTGACACTTTCCCTCACTGTACCTCTCTGTCCCTAAACTCAAGGATTTCAAATATGGTTCAGCAAGATTGGTTTAGAACAGAATAGCACACTGTCAGTTTCACTCACTGTACCTCTCTGTCCCTACAAACAAGATTTAGCACAGAATAGCACACTGATAGTTTCCACGAGTGTCCTTCTCTGTCCCTAAACTCAAGGATTTCAAATATGGTTCAGCAAGATTGGTTTAGAACAGAATAGCACACTGTCAGTTTCACTCACTGTCCTACTCTGTCCCTACAAACAAGATTTAGCACAGAATAGCACACTGATAGTTTCCACGAGTGTCCTTCTCTGTCCCTAAACTCAAGGATTTCAAATATGGTTCAGCAAGATTGGTTTAGAACAGAATAGCACACTGTCAGTTTCACTCACTGTCCTACTCTGTCCCTACAAACAAGATTTAGCACAGAATAGCACACTGATAGTTTCCACGAGTGTCCTTCTCTGTCCCTAAACTCAAGGATTTCAAATATGGTTCAGCAAGATTGGTTTAGAACAGAATAGCACACTGTCAGTTTCACTCACTGTCCTACTCTGTCCCTACAAACAAGATTTAGCACAGAATAGCACACTGACACTTTCCCTCACTGTACCTCTCTGTCCCTAAACTCAAGGATTTCAAATATGGTTCAGCAAGATTGGTTTAGAACAGAATAGCACACTGTCAGTTTCACTCACTGTACCTCTCTGTCCCTACAAACAAGATTTAGCACAGAATAGCACACTGATAGTTTCCACGAGTGTCCTTCTCTGTCCCTAAACTCAAGGATTTCAAATATGGTTCAGCAAGATTGGTTTAGAACAGAATAGCACACTGTCAGTTTCACTCACTGTCCTACTCTGTCCCTACAAACAAGATTTAGCACAGAATAGCACACTGATAGTTTCCACGAGTGTCCTTCTCTGTCCTTAAACTCAAGGATTTCAAATATGGTTCAGCAAGATTGGTTTAGAACAGAATAGCACACTGTCAGTTTCACTCACTGTCCTACTCTGTCCCTACAAACAAGATTTAGCACAGAATAGCACACTGATAGTTTCCACGAGTGTCCTTCTCTGTCCCTAAACTCAAGGATTTCAAATATGGTTCAGCAAGATTGGTTTAGAACAGAATAACACACTGTCAGTTTCACTCACTGTCCTACTCTGTCCCTACAAACAAGATTTAGCACAGAATAGCACACTGATAGTTTCCACGAGTGTCCTTCTCTGTCCCTAAACTCAAGGATTTCAAATATGGTTCAGCAAGATTGGTTTAGAACAGAATAGCACACTGTCAGTTTCACTCACTGTCCTACTCTGTCCCTACAAACAAGATTTAGCACAGAATAGCACACTGATAGTTTCCACGAGTGTCCTTCTCTGTTCCTAAACTCAAGGATTTCAAATATGGTTCAGCAAGATTGGTTTAGAACAGAATAGCACACTGTCAGTTTCACTCACTGTCCTACTCTGTCCCTACAAACAAGATTTAGCACAGAATAGCACACTGACACTTTCCCTCACTGTACCTCTCTGTCCCTAAACTCAAGGATTTCAAATATGGTTCAGCAAGATTGGTTTAGAACAGAATAGCACACTGTCAGTTTCACTCACTGTACCTCTCTGTCCCTACAAACAAGATTTAGCACAGAATAGCACACTGATAGTTTCCACGAGTGTCCTTCTCTCTCCCTAAACTCAAGGATTTCAAATATGGTTCAGCAAGATTGGTTTAGAACAGAATAGCACACTGTCAGTTTCACTCACTGTCCTACTCTGTCCCTACAAACAAGATTTAGCACAGAATAGCACACTGATAGTTTCCACGAGTGTCCTTCTCTGTCCCTAAACTCAAGGATTTCAAATATGGTTCAGCAAGATTGGTTTAGAACAGAATAGCACACTGACACTTGCCCTCACTGTACCTCTCTGTCCCTACAAACAAGATTTAGCACAGAATAGCACACTGATAGTTTCCACGAGTGTCCTTCTCTGTCCCTAAACTCAAGGATTTCAAATATGGTTCAGCAAGATTGGTTTAGAACAGAATAGCACACTGTCAGTTTCACTCACTGTCCTACTCTGTCCCTACAAACAAGATTTAGCACAGAATAGCACACTGATAGTTTCCACGAGTGTCCTTCTCTGTTCCTAAACTCAAGGATTTCAAATATGGTTCAGCAAGATTGGTTTAGAACAGAATAGCACACTGTCAGTTTCACTCACTGTCCTACTCTGTCCCTACAAACAAGATTTAGCACAGAATAGCACACTGACACTTTCCCTCACTGTACCTCTCTGTCCCTAAACTCAAGGATTTCAAATATGGTTCAGCAAGATTGGTTTAGAACAGAATAGCACACTGTCAGTTTCACTCACTGTACCTCTCTGTCCCTACAAACAAGATTTAGCACAGAATAGCACACTGATAGTTTCCACGAGTGTCCTTCTCTGTCCCTAAACTCAAGGATTTCAAATATGGTTCAGCAAGATTGGTTTAGAACAGAATAGCACACTGTCAGTTTCACTCACTGTCCTACTCTGTCCCTACAAACAAGATTTAGCACAGAATAGCACACTGATAGTTTCCACGAGTGTCCTTCTCTGTCCCTAAACTCAAGGATTTCAAATATGGTTCAGCAAGATTGGTTTAGAACAGAATAGCACACTGTCAGTTTCACTCACTGTCCTACTCTGTCCCTACAAACAAGATTTAGCACAGAATAGCACACTGATAGTTTCCACGAGTGTCCTTCTCTGTCCCTAAACTCAAGGATTTCAAATAAGGTTCAGCAAGATTGGTTTAGAACAGAATAGCACACTGTCAGTTTCACTCACTGTCCTACTCTGTCCCTACAAACAAGATTTAGCACAGAATAGCACACTGACACTTTCCCTCACTGTACCTCTCTGTCCCTAAACTCAAGGATTTCAAATATGGTTCAGCAAGATTGGTTTAGAACAGAATAGCACACTGTCAGTTTCACTCACTGTACCTCTCTGTCCCTACAAACAAGATTTAGCACAGAATAGCACACTGATAGTTTCCACAAGTGTCCTTCTCTGTCCCTAAACTCAAGGATTTCAAATATGGTTCAGCAAGATTGGTTTAGAACAGAATAGCACACTGTCAGTTTCACTCACTGTCCTACTCTGTCCCTACAAACAAGATTTAGCACAGAATAGCACACTGATAGTTCCCACGAGTGTCCTTCTCTGTCCTTAAACTCAAGGATTTCAAATATGGTTCAGCAAGATTGGTTTAGAACAGAATAGCACACTGTCAGTTTCACTCACTGTCCTACTCTGTCCCTACAAACAAGATTTAGCACAGAATAGCACACTGATAGTTTCCACGAGTGTCCTTCTCTGTCCCTAAACTCAAGGATTTCAAATATGGTTCAGCAAGATTGGTTTAGAACAGAATAGCACACTGTCAGTTTCACTCACTGTCCTACTCTGTCCCTACAAACAAGATTTAGCACAGAATAGCACACTGATAGTTTCCACGAGTGTCCTTCTCTGTCCCTAAACTCAAGGATTTCAAATATGGTTCAGCAAGATTGGTTTAGAACAGAATAGCACACTGTCAGTTTCACTCACTGTCCTACTCTGTCCCTACAAACAAGATTTAGCACAGAATAGCACACTGATAGTTTCCACGAGTGTCCTTCTCTGTCCCTAAACTCAAGGATTTCAAATATGGTTCAGCAAGATTGGTTTAGAACAGAATAGCACACTGTCAGTTTCACTCACTGTCCTACTCTGTCCCTACAAACAAGATTTAGCACAGAATAGCACACTGACACTTTCCCTCACTGTACCTCTCTGTCCCTAAACTCAAGGATTTCAAATATGGTTCAGCAAGATTGGTTTAGAACAGAATAGCACACTGTCAGTTTCACTCACTGTACCTCTCTGTCCCTACAAACAAGATTTAGCACAGAATAGCACACTGATAGTTTCCACGAGTGTCCTTCTCTGTCCCTAAACTCAAGGATTTCAAATATGGTTCAGCAAGATTGGTTTAGAACAGAATAACACACTGTCAGTTTCACTCACTGTCCTACTCTGTCCCTACAAACAAGATTTAGCACAGAATAGCACACTGATAGTTTCCACGAGTGTCCTTCTCTGTCCCTAAACTCAAGGATTTCAAATATGGTTCAGCAAGATTGGTTTAGAACAGAATAGCACACTGTCAGTTTCACTCACTGTCCTACTCTGTCCCTACAAACAAGATTTAGCACAGAATAGCACACTGATAGTTTCCACGAGTGTCCTTCTCTGTCCCTAAACTCAAGGATTTCAAATATGGTTCAGCAAGATTGGTTTAGAACAGAATAACACACTGTCAGTTTCACTCACTGTCCTACTCTGTCCCTACAAACAAGATTTAGCACAGAATAGCACACTGATAGTTTTCACGAGTGTCCTTCTCTGTTCCTAAACTCAAGGATTTCAAATATGGTTCAGCAAGATTGGTTTAGAACAGAATAACACACTGTCAGTTTCACTCACTGTCCTACTCTGTCCCTACAAACAAGATTTAGCACAGAATAGCACACTGATAGTTTCCACGAGTGTCCTTCTCTGTCCTTAAACTCAAGGATTTCAAATATGGTTCAGCAAGATTGGTTTAGAACAGAATAGCACACTGTCAGTTTCACTCACTGTCCTACTCTGTCCCTACAAACAAGATTTAGCACAGAATAGCACACTGATAGTTTCCACGAGTGTCCTTCTCTGTCCCTAAACTCAAGGATTTCAAATATGGTTCAGCAAGATTGGTTTAGAACAGAATAACACACTGTCAGTTTCACTCACTGTCCTACTCTGTCCCTACAAACAAGATTTAGCACAGAATAGCACACTGATAGTTTTCACGAGTGTCCTTCTCTGTTCCTAAACTCAAGGATTTCAAATATGGTTCAGCAAGATTGGTTTAGAACAGAATAGCACACTGTCAGTTTCACTCACTGTCCTACTCTGTCCCTACAAACAAGATTTAGCACAGAATAGCACACTGACACTTTCCCTCACTGTACCTCTCTGTCCCTAAACTCAAGGATTTCAAATATGGTTCAGCAAGATTGGTTTAGAACAGAATAGCACACTGTCAGTTTCACTCACTGTACCTCTCTGTCCCTACAAACAAGATTTAGCACAGAATAGCACACTGATAGTTTCCACGAGTGTCCTTCTCTGTCCCTAAACTCAAGGATTTCAAATATGGTTCAGCAAGATTGGTTTAGAACAGAATAGCACACTGTCAGTTTCACTCACTGTCCTACTCTGTCCCTACAAACAAGATTTAGCACAGAATAGCACACTGATAGTTTCCACGAGTGTCCTTCTCTGTCCCTAAACTCAAGGATTTCAAATATGGTTCAGCAAGATTGGTTTAGAACAGAATAGCACACTGTCAGTTTCACTCACTGTCCTACTCTGTCCCTACAAACAAGATTTAGCACAGAATAGCACACTGATAGTTTCCACGAGTGTCCTTCTCTGTCCCTAAACTCAAGGATTTCAAATAAGGTCCAGCAAGATTGGTTTAGAACAGAATAGCACACTGTCAGTTTCACTCACTGTCCTACTCTGTCCCTACAAACAAGATTTAGCACAGAATAGCACACTGACACTTTCCCTCACTGTACCTCTCTGTCCCTAAACTCAAGGATTTCAAATATGGTTCAGCAAGATTGGTTTAGAACAGAATAGCACACTGTCAGTTTCACTCACTGTACCTCTCTGTCCCTACAAACAAGATTTAGCACAGAATAGCACACTGATAGTTTCCACGAGTGTCCTTCTCTGTCCCTAAACTCAAGGATTTCAAATATGGTTCAGCAAGATTGGTTTAGAACAGAATAGCACACTGTCAGTTTCACTCACTGTCCTACTCTGTCCCTACAAACAAGATTTAGCACAGAATAGCACACTGATAGTTTCCACGAGTGTCCTTCTCTGTCCTTAAACTCAAGGATTTCAAATATGGTTCAGCAAGATTGGTTTAGAACAGAATAGCACACTGTCAGTTTCACTCACTGTCCTACTCTGTCCCTACAAACAAGATTTAGCACAGAATAGCACACTGATAGTTTCCACGAGTGTCCTTCTCTGTCCCTAAACTCAAGGATTTCAAATATGGTTCAGCAAGATTGGTTTAGAACAGAATAGCACACTGTCAGTTTCACTCACTGTCCTACTCTGTCCCTACAAACAAGATTTAGCACAGAATAGCACACTGATAGTTTCCACGAGTGTCCTTCTCTGTCCTTAAACTCAAGGATTTCAAATATGGTTCAGCAAGATTGGTTTAGAACAGAATAGCACACTGTCAGTTTCACTCACTGTCCTACTCTGTCCCTACAAACAAGATTTAGCACAGAATAGCACACTGATAGTTTCCACGAGTGTCCTTCTCTGTCCCTAAACTCAAGGATTTCAAATATGGTTCAGCATGATTGGTTTAGAACAGAATAGCACACTGTCAGTTTCACTCACTGTCCTACTCTGTCCCTACAAACAAGATTTAGCACAGAATAGCACACTGATAGTTTCCACGAGTGTCCTTCTCTGTCCCTAAACTCAAGGATTTCAAATATGGTTTAGCAAGATTGGTTTAGAACAGAATAGCACACTGTCAGTTTCACTCACTGTCCTACTCTGTCCCTACAAACAAGATTTAGCACAGAATAGCACACTGATAGTTTCCATGAGTGTCCTTCTCTGTCCCTAAACTCAAGGATTTCAAATATGGTTCAGCAAGATTGGTTTAGAACAGAATAGCACACTGTCAGTTTCACTCACTGTCCTACTCTGTCCCTACAAACAAGATTTAGCACAGAATAGCACACTGATAGTTTCCACGAGTGTCCTTCTCTGTCCCTAAACTCAAGGATTTCAAAAATGGTTCAGCAAGATTGGTTTAGAACAGAATAGCACACTGACACTTTCCCTCACTGTACCTCTCTGTCCCTAAACTCAAGGATTTCAAATATGGTTCAGCAAGATTCGTTTAGAACAGAATAGCACACTGTCAGTTTCACTCACTGTACCTCTCTGTCCCTACAAACAAGATTTAGCACAGAATAGCACACTGATAGTTTCCACGAGTGTCCTTCTCTGTCCCTAAACTCAAGGATTTCAAATATGGTTCAGCAAGATTGGTTTAGAACAGAATAGCACACAGTCAGTTTCACTCACTGTCCTACTCTGTCCCTACAAACAAGATTTAGCACAGAATAGCACACTGACACTTTCCCTCACTGTACCTCTCTGTCCCTAAACTCAAGGATTTCAAATATGGTTCAGCAAGATTGGTTTAGAACAGAATAGCACACTGTCAGTTTCACTCACTGTCCTACTCTGTCCCTACAAACAAGATTTAGCACAGAATAGCACACTGATAGTTTCCACGAGTGTCCTTCTCTGTCCCTAAACTCAAGGATTTCAAATATGGTTCAGCAAGATTGGTTTAGAACAGAATAGCACACTGTCAGTTTCACTCACTGTCCTACTCTGTCCCTACAAACAAGATTTAGCACAGAATAGCACACTGATAGTTTCCACGAGTGTCCCTCTCTGTCCCTAAACTCAAGGATTTCAAATATGGTTCAGCAAGATTGGTTTAGAACAGAATAGCACACTGTCAGTTTCACTCACTGTCCTACTCTGTCCCTACAAACAAGATTTAGCACAGAATAGCACACTGATAGTTTCCACGAGTGTCCTTCTCTGTCCCTAAACTCAAGGATTTCAAATATGGTTTAGCAAGATTGGTTTAGAACAGAATAGCACACTGTCAGTTTCACTCACTGTCCTACTCTGTCCCTACAAACAAGATTTAGCACAGAATAGCACACTGATAGTTTCCACGAGTGTCCTTCTCTGTCCCTAAACTCAAGGATTTCAAATATGTTTCAGCAAAATTGGTTTAGAACAGAATAGCACACTGTCAGTTTCACTCACTGTCCTACTCTGTCCCTACAAACAAGATTTAGCACAGAATAGCACACTGATAGTTTCCACGAGTGTCCTTCTCTGTCCCTAAACTCAAGGATTTCAAATATGGTTCAGCAAGATTGGTTTAGAACAGAATAGCACACTGTCAGTTTCACTCACTGTCCTACTCTGTCCCTACAAACAAGATTTAGCACAGAATAGCACACTGATAGTTTCCACGAGTGTCCTTCTCTGTCCCTAAACTCAAGGATTTCAAATATGGTTCAGCAAGATTGGTTTAGAACAGAATAGCACACTGTCAGTTTCACTCACTGTCCTACTCTGTCCCTACAAACAAGATTTAGCACAGAATAGCACACTGATAGTTTCCACGAGTGTCCTTCTCTGTCCCTAAACTCAAGGATTTCAAATATGGTTCAGCAAGATTGGTTTAGAACAGAATAGCACACTGTCAGTTTCACTCACTGTACCTCTCTGTCCCTACAAACAAGATTTAGCACAGAATAGCACACTGATAGTTTCCACGAGTGTCCTTCTCTGTCCCTAAACTCAAGGATTTCAAATATGGTTCAGCAAGATTGGTTTAGAACAGAATAGCACACTGTCAGTTTCACTCACTGTCCTACTCTGTCCCTACAAACAAGATTTAGCACAGAATAGCACACTGATAGTTTCCACGAGTGTCCTTCTCTGTCCCTAAACTCAAGGATTTCAAAAATGGTTCAGCAAGATTGGTTTAGAACAGAATAGCACACTGACACTTTCCCTCACTGTACCTCTCTGTCCCTAAACTCAAGGATTTCAAATATGGTTCAGCAAGATTGGTTTAGAACAGAATAGCACACTGTCAGTTTCACTCACTGTACCTCTCTGTCCCTACAAACAAGATTTAGCACAGAATAGCACACTGATAGTTTCCACGAGTGTCCTTCTCTGTCCCTAAACTCAAGGATTTCAAATATGGTTCAGCAAGATTGGTTTAGAACAGAATAGCACACTGTCAGTTTCACTCACTGTCCTACTCTGTCCCTACAAACAAGATTTAGCACAGAATAGCACACTGACACTTTCCCTCACTGTACCTCTCTGTCCCTAAACTCAAGGATTTCAAATATGGTTCAGCAAGATTGGTTTAGAACAGAATAGCACACTGTCAGTTTCACTCACTGTCCTACTCTGTCCCTACAAACAAGATTTAGCACAGAATAGCACACTGACACTTTCCCTCACTGTACCTCTCTGTCCCTAAACTCAAGGATTTCAAATATGGTTCAGCAAGATTGGTTTAGAACAGAATAGCACACTGTCAGTTTCACTCACTGTACCTCTCTGTCCCTACAAACAAGATTTAGCACAGAATAGCACACTGATAGCTTCCACGAGTGCCCTTCTCTGTCCCTAAACTCAAGGATTTCAAATATGGTTCAGCAAGATTGGTTTAGAACAGAATAGCACACTGTCAGTTTCACTCACTGTCCTACTCTGTCCCTACAAACAAGATTTAGCACAGAATAGCACACTGACACTTTCCCTCACTGTACCTCTCTGTCCCTAAACTCAAGGATTTCAAATATGGTTCAGCAAGATTGGTTTAGAACAGAATAGCACACTGACACTTTCCCTCACTGTACCTCTCTGTCCCTACAAACAAGGTTTAGCACAGAATAACACACTGACACTCTCCCTACCTATCCTTATTT
This sequence comes from Rana muscosa, assembly GCA_029206835.1. Lineage (NCBI taxonomy): Eukaryota > Metazoa > Chordata > Amphibia > Anura > Ranidae > Rana > Rana muscosa. Next base: position 75,906,438 of record JARGYO010005626.1, on the reverse strand, counting down.
GTCCTTAAGCACAAGGAATCCAGGATTAGTAAAGGGAAAAAAATGACACTGTCCCTGCCTATGCTTCTCTTTCCCTGCTCCGGAACACACTACACAAGGCCGCCGCGCTGGCGGCCTTTTATAGTGTGGGGCGTGTACTAAACCCCCTCAAGAATAATTGGCCACAGGCATCCTGCCTGTGGCCAATCATTGCTCTCCTCGCTGCCGGCGCTGTGATTGGCCAAGCATGCGGGGTCACAGTGTATGCTTGGCCAATCACAGCGCCTGGATGACACTGCGATGGCATAGTGCATTGTGGGCCGTTCGCGTCACTCGAATTTGGCGCGAACGGCCCAAATCGTTCGATCTTCGTCGAACGATCGAACAGCCGATGTTCGAGTCGAACGTATGTTCGACTCGAACACGAAGCTCATCCCTAGTCCTGAGCCACTAGCCAGGCCTTAAAAGTCACTCGCCACCAGTTGCCCCGTCCAATCCCTACTCTGTCTTGCCCCTAAGTCACCCCTTAACATGGCCTAATAATTGGCCATCAGTGCAGCCTCATCAGTGGCCATCAATGCAACCTATTAGTGCCCATCAGTGCAGCCCCATCAGTTCTGCCTCATTAGTGCAGTCCCATCAGTGCAGCTTACCTGTGCCGCCTCATCAGTGGCCATCAGTGCAGCCTATCAGTGCCTATCAGTGCAGCCTATCAGTTCCCATCAGTGCAGCCTATAATTGCCCATCAGTGCAGCCTATCAGTGCCCATAAGTGCAGCATATCAATGCCCATCAGTGCAGCATATCAGTGCCCATAAGCGCAGCATAGCATTGCCCACCAGTGCAGCATATCATTGCCCATTATCGCAGCCTATCAGTGCCCATAAGTGCAGCATATAATTGCTCATCAGTGCAGCATATCATTGCCCATCAGTGCAGCCTTATTAGTGCCCATTAATGCAGACTATCATTGCCTATAAGTGCAGCATATCATTGCCATTAGTGCAGCCTTATCTGTGCCCTTCAATGCAGCCTATCATTGCCCATTAGTGCAGCATTACATTGCCCATTCGTACAGCCTTATCAGTGCCCCTTAATGCAGCCTATTATTGGTGATAAGTGCAGCATATCATTGCCCATTATTGCAGCCTTATCCATGCCCATCAATGCAGCCTATCATTGCCCATAAGTGTAGCAGGAAGGAATCGGAAGGATCCGGAGGAAACTGTCAGGAGGATCTGTCGGCCGGATCACCCGCTGAGACACAGCTTCTATATGAATAGCCTGTTATCAGAAACCATGAATCAGACCAAGACAGAAGTACAGTTAAATTACACTTGTTTAATAATAATAAAAGTAAATAGAACAAACATAGTCAAAACATAGCCAAAGTTCGGTAACCAGAACGGATAGTCAGACAAGCCAAGAAGTCAGGAAGCCAGGGATTAGCATAGTTGAACAGCAAGCAGGATCTGGAACCAGAAGGGATGTCAGCCAAGCAAGTCTTTAACAAGCACACAGGATAGATTCTCTGTGATGTTGAGCAGGCGAAGGCAGAGAAGATCCGGGCTGGACGACTTAAGTAGGCAGGACTGAGGAGCAGGAAATCATCAACAGGTGAGTCACTGTGGAGAGATAGGAGCTGGCATATTAACCGACAGCTGAGCGGCCAGCTCAGAGAAGGCCCTGACACCTGTGTTCCGTAAGATTTGGCGACCTGTCAGATTTGTTAACGGAAGTGATGTTACCAACAAAATGAGCTTACTGCACATGCGCAATGCATTCCAGCATGGCCGCTATGCTATCCAATAGGTTTCTAATCTGAAAGAACATGACATCTTGTTACACCCAGGCAAGTCTTAAATATCACACTTATTTTAGTAGTAAACTGACCTTACATATACTGAAATACACCATATCAACGTGATCGAGTAAGGGTGTCCAAAAATGTTGTCGGCCCCTTATGACTATCACTTTGCCATTGAGCTGTTGCGGGGTGTACCAAGGTGGCCATCACCACTTTCTGACTGCAGCCTTGCCGTTTTTAAATTTAACATGAAAACAGTATCGCAGATTCACAAGACTGTATTCCACTATATAATCTGACTTTACTGCTAAAACAAGTGTGAAATTACAGACTTGCCTGGGTGTAACAAGATCTGTGTGTAACAAGATGTCCTGTCAGAATAGGAAAACGATTGGAACACATAGCGGTTGGGCTGGAACGCATTGTGCATGCGCAGTAAGCAATTTTTGCTGATAACATCACTTCTGTTACCAAATCTGATGCGTCGCTTAATTTGACGGCACACCAGCAGCTGTCAAATGAAGTCCTGACTCCTGGATCAGCTACTATAATAGAAAGCACACAAGTCTAATTCTGATCCAGGAGGCAGGATGTAGTTTGACAGCTGTCGGCTATTAATATAGAAGCAGGAGATCCCTGTTCTGTGTGATCCGGCCGCCAGATCCTCCTGACAGTTTCCTGGCTGATTGCTTCAGGCAGAAGCGGTGCAGCCTTTTTTACAGGATTTCAGAGCGGTCCAGGGGGGCAAGGAGCCCCCCTCTGGGCCGGTCTGATGGGTGCACCGCTTCTGCCAGAAGCGATCAGCCAGGTAACTGTAAGCCCAATCCACCCTGCTCCACACTCGCTCTCCACTAATTTCCACTCACCAAATGCGAGCAGGCGAGTGGAAATTTTGAGGGCTGTGCTATAAGATATGCCTCTATCCTTCTACACCGACAATTTATTAGCTAAATGACCCTTCGGTTGTCAGTAACTTAACCGTTACTTTTCAAATATAGTCCCAGTGTATTTTTAGTGTGTTTACACTGAATAAAGTGTTACTAAACCCAGGACCCTGCATTCACTATATATGGTCTCCCACAGTACACAGAACATGGAAATGCAATTATTTTAGTGAATATAAATTGCTAAATACATTTTCACATCAGCAGTGTATAGTAGTCTTATGACTTATTTTCCCTGCCTGGTTAAAGCTTGTAGGAGGAGTTTTCATACTGCACTGGCTGTCCTATTAGGATCCAGGACCCCTGATCCTCTGTCTGGACAGTCCTTTTTGGCCCTGTGCTGATCACATGCACTCTCCTAAGAAAAAAAAACTCTCTAGTAATACACCACAAACTGACTATGTGCAGCCTGACTCCAGTAACTCTTATCCGCACATGTTTTGTAGACAATGCAAGAAGGGAAGGATCTGTGCATAGAGGATCAATCAGCCTTTTTACACAATGCAGAGGACTAACCCTTAGGTTCCACAGTGAGTATAACAAGCACACTTTACTACATATACAGACTGATTTTACTGTTGTGGGTTTAGTAACACTTTAACATGAGACCCCTGCAAGGCACATGGCCTTTTTTTTTTTTGGAGAAGAATGAGGTGTCTGATTTTACAGAGTGCTTTATATTGTCCAGCTACAGGTGACTATGTCTGATGGGCATGGCCCAATTCCTGTGTTTGGGCATGACAATTGAAGCTCTGCAGTAGGGATGAGCTTCGAGTTCGAGACAAACTCATGTTCGACTCGAACACTGCCTGTTCGCCTGTTCGCCGAACAGCGAACAAATTGGGGTGTTCGCGGCAAATTCGAAAAGTCTATGGGAGAAATCTAAAGTGCTAATTATAAAGCCTAATATGCAAGTTATTGTCCTAAAAAGTGTTTGGGGGCCCGGGTCCTGCCCCAGGGGACATGTATCAATGCAATTTTTGTTTTTTAAACGGCCGTTTTTTCGGGAGCAGTGATTTTAATAATGCTTAAAGTGAAACAATAAAGTGAAATATTCCTTTAAATTTCATACCTTGGGGGTGTGTATGATATGCATGTAAAGTGGCGCATGTTTCCCGTGCTTAGAACTGTCCCTGCACAAAGTGTCATTTTTGAAGGAAAAAAAGTCATTTAAAACTCACTCGCGGCTATTAATGAATTGTCGGCTCCTGGCAATACATACAAAAGTCATTGATAAAAAAAAAAAAGCGTGGGGGTTCCCCCAAATTCAATTACCAGGCCCTTTAGGTCTGGAATGGATATTAAGGGGAACCCCGCTGCAAATTTAAAAAAAAAATGGCGTGGGGTTCCCCCTAAATATCCATACCAGGCCCTTGAGATCTGGCATGGATTTTAAGGGGAACTCCACCCCAAATTTAAAAAAAAATGGCGTGGAGTCCCCCCAAAAATCCATACCAGACCCTTATCCGAGCACACAACCTAGCCGGCCGCAGGGGAAAAGGGGGGGATGAGAGAGCGGCCCCCCTCCCTCCTGAACCGTACCAGGCCACATGCCCTCAACATGGGGAGGATGTCCCCATGTTGATGGGGACAAGGGCCTCATCCCCACAACCCTTGCCCGGTGGTTGTGGGGGTCTGCGGGCGGGGGGCTTATCGGAATCTGGAAGACCCCTTTAACAAAGGGGACCCCCAGATCCCGGCCCCCCTATGTGAATTGGTAAGGGGTACATTGTACCCCTACCATTTCACGAAGAAAGCGTAAAAAAATGTAAAAAAAAACACACAAACACCTTGAAAAAGTCCTTTATTAAAAAAAAAAAAACATTCCAGCGATGAAATCCAGTGTCCCGCGGCGATCCCGATGTCCAGCGCCGTCCATCATTGGTTGTGCCTGTGCGGACCTGATGGGGAACTTCCTCCTCAGTGTTTTAAATGTATAGACCCGCCCCTTCTAAAGTTCCCCATCAGGTCCGCTCAGCGGACCAGATGTGGAACATGAGAAGGGGCGGGTCTATACATGTATTACCAAAGTGAGAGAAGTTCCCCATCAGGTCCGCCCCCTCGGTATGTCGGACCCGCCTACGTCATTGGCTTGAGCGGGGAACTTCCTTCACTGTGTAAATTTAAATTACACAGTGAAGGAAGTTCCCCGCTCAAGCCAATGACGTAGGTGGGTCCGACATACCGAGGGGGCGGACCTGATGGGGAACTTCTCTCACTTTGGTAATACATGTATAGACCCGCCCCTTCTCATGTTCCGCATCTGGTTCGCTGAGCGGACCTGATGGGGAACTTTAGAAGGGGCGGGTCTATACATTTAAAACACTGAGGAGGAAGTTCCCCATCAGGTCCGCTCAGGCAAAACCAATGACGGACAGCGCTGGACATCGGGATTGCCATGGGACACTGGATTTCATCGCTGGAATGTTTTTTTTTATTTTTTTTATAAAGGACTTTTTCAAGGTGTTTGTGTGTTTTTTTTTTACATTTTTTTACGCTTTCTTCGTGAAATGGTAGGGGTACAATGTGCCCCTTACCAATTCACATAGGGGGGGGCCGGGATCTGGGGGTCCCCTTTGTTAAATGGGTCTTCCAGATTCCGATAAGCCCCCCGCCCGCAGACCCCCACAACCACCGGGCAAGGTTTGTGGGGATGAGGCTCTCTCGTCCCCCCCTCTTCCCCTGCGGCCGGCCAGGTTATGTGCTCGGATAAGGGTCTGGTATGGATTTTTGGGGGGACTCCACGCCATTTTTTTTTTAATTTGGGGTGGAGTTCCCCTTAAAATCCATGCCAGATCTCAAGGGCCTGGTATGGATATTTAGGGGGAACCCCACGCCATTTTTTTTTATTTGGGGTGGGGTTCCCCTTAATATCCATTCCAGACCTAAAGGGCCTGGTAATTGAATTTGGGGGAACCCCCACGCTTTTTTTTATTTTTTATCAATGACTTTTCTATGTATTGATAAAAGCCGACAATTCATTAATAGCCGCGAGTGAGTTTTAAATGACTTTTTTTCCTTCAGAAATGACACTTTGTGCAGGGACAGTTCTAAGCATGGGAAACATGCGCCACTTTACATGCATATCATACACACCCCCCAGGTACGAAATTTAAAGGAATATTTCACTTTTATTTTTTCATTTTAAGCATTATTAAAATCACCGCTCCCGTAAAAACGTCTATTTTTTAAACCTTTTTTTGCATTGATACATGTCCCCTGGGGCAGGACCCAGGTCCCCAAACACTTTTTAGGACAATAACTTGCATATTAGCCTTTATAATTAGCACTTTAGATTTCGAACGTTCGAGTCCATTGTATTTAATAGGGTTCTAAAGTTCGCGCGAACATTCTGTCTGTTCGCAGGTTCTGGTGCGAACCGAACAGGGGGGTGTTCGGCTCATCCCTGCTCTGCAGTTCACATTAAGCAAAAGAGAAGAAGAACATTGTTAGTGTATATATTGTATACAAACCACTTCAATACCAGGCACTTATACACCTTCCTGCCCAAGCCAATTTTGAGCTTTCAGCGCTGTCGCAATTTGAATGACAATTGCGCGGTCATGCTACATTGTACCCAAACAAATTTTTTTATCATTTTGTTCCCACAAATAGAGCTTTCTTTCGGTGGTATTTGATCGCCTCTGCGATTTTTTATTTTTTGCACAACAAATAAAAAAAGAGCGAAAATTTTGAAAAAAACTATGTTTTTCTTTGTTTCTGTTAATTTTTTTGTAAATAAGTACCTTTTCTACTTCAATGACGGGCACTGATAAGGCAGTACTGACGGGCACTGATAAGGCAACACTGATGGGCACCGATGAGGTGGCACCAATGAGATGGCACTGATGAGGTGGCACTGATGGGCACTGATGATGGGCACTGATAGGCGGCACTGATGGGCACTGATAGGCGGCACTGATGGGCACTGATATGTGGCACTGGTATGCGGCACTGATGGGCACTCATAGGCGACACTGATGGGCACTCATAGGCGGCACTGATGGGCACTCATAGGCGGCGCTGATTGGCACTTATAGGCGGCACTGATGGGCACTTATGCGTGGCACTGATAGGTGGCACAGACGGGCACTGATAGGTGGGCACTTATGGGCACAGATGGGCATGTATGGGCACTGATAGGTGGCACTGATGGACACTAGTAGGTGGCACTGATGACACTGATGCCCAGCAATGCCAGCCACCACACATTGTGGTCGTGCCATGATGGTGCCAGTCAGTGCCCATTTGTGGGCACTGATTGGCATATGTTGTGTAAGTTTTTGTACATGTGGATGGCCATGGGGGACTTACCTGGCCATCCACATGCTTGGGGCTTCCCTGGTGGTCCTGGGCAGCATTCTGGTGGTCTAGTGTGGGTATCCGAGGGGGGGCTGTGCTGATAAACAATCAGCGCGAACCCCCCCTGTCAGGAGAGCCGCCAATCGTCTCTCCTCTACTCGCGTCTATCAGACGCGAGTGAGGAAGAGCCGATCAACGGCTCTTCCTGTTTACATCGTGATCAGCCGTGATCAGACACGGCTGATCACGTGGTAAAAAGCCTCCGCCGGAGGCTCTTTACCGAGATCAGTGTAGCGGTGGGTCAGACTGACCCACCTCTCCACCGATCGCCGCGATGCGCGCCCCCCGGGTGCACGGCGGCTGTTATCCTGCAGGACGTCAATAGACGTCCAGTGTGGATAACAGAACCACTTCCCGGACGTCAATCTCCTATTGACTGGGTGGGAAGTGGTTAAGGCCCCATTTAGGGGGTCCCTCTAAACCTCAGAAGCACTTTGGCTTTAAATTTGATTCTTACATCTGTTCATTTATAAATATATGATTACAAACTTTGTTTGGTACAATAATGACAATCTATTTACAGGTATTATGAAGTTTCAAAGAGAGGACTTCATTTTAAAAAGCCTATCTCTAATTGAATCTCATAACAGAGTCATTTTGGGGAGGGGCAGAGAGGGAGAGATGAATCCCTAGTCTGACTTGTTCACTTATGTGTGTAAAATTCAGCTTGACCTGTTGATTTTTGTCAACTGTGTTTTTTTTCTCAAAAAGTAGTAAAAGACTGCCTAGAAAACGTGGGAATAAGGGTTTATAGATCTATCTGTTGGGTGTATATGACGACGCAATATATGCATCTATAATAATTCTTATTTACCCAAGAAAAGGGAGAAAACTGACATTTATTTTTGACTATAATGATTATCAACAAAGAAACTATATACAAACCAATACACATCCCTATAAATTGTGGTTGATGATTTTTTTTAAATTCCTATTTAAAAAAAAAAAAAAGTTGGATTGGGCTGAGCAGCCTTTTAAGACACAGCAGCTTTTCTGGCAAAACTCACAGGTGCCACATTGCCAGTCCGGATTCCATGCTTAGCTCTTTGAAGTATTCATAATTTTCCTGCTGCAAACATAGAAGCCCAAGTAAAATATTTATATTCTAAATAATTAGAATATGCAGAGACAATGCTCAGAAACTTGTTATTTTTCAGAAGATTTCGAGGACAAAATTCATAGAACTGCCTCTTTTATGTTGAAAGAGAAAATGCATGTAAATTTATCATAACCTGAAAGTCAGAATAGAGAACCATAACAGATTTGAATGGGCTTTGATGCAGTCACTGCATAGAGAGAACAAAAGCTCAGATTACAGCCATTATTTTACATCCCAAAGACTTTAAATGAATATGCAGACATGCTAATATGTATCTCAAAGCTTACCTTGTAACACAATAAATTTTCTCAGACTGTAAATATGCAATAGCTTACAGAACATAATCCATTTAAAGAAACAAGGCATAATACACAGCTAATAGCAGTCGGACAGTAAACTATAGCCACTAGCTACCAGCTAAGGCATGAAAATGAATATCTGGTACAAACATATGCTAACGAAATGCATTTTTTATAATATAGTAGTTTCTATGTAATAATGCAATAAAGCAGTGTAAAATTTACAGGTACCTTTAACAGCTATTCAGAAATGATCTGGCATTGGTCTGGTTGCTCTAAACTGAAGTTGGGTGATGCTGAAGTGTTGGCGGATGTTATTGGTTATTATCCATTGTTGCTTTTTGCACTGCCTTGTTAAACAAGCCTGTAGGTTTGCAAGCTTTTTATGGAACAATAGAACTTGCTGTTACGGAAGTTGTAAACACAGCATTTTAAGACCTTCAGACACAGTTTAGCATGTCCCATACAGACTGTAGAAAAGATATACACTCAGTGGCATTAAGGGAATATATAGTGGTTTCGTATATATGTAATTTTTGTTTTAAATTATGTAATATGTGTAGGACTACAAAATAAAATATAAATTTTTGTGAATTCAATGTCATTAGTGTCAAAAATAAAAAACAGTACACAGGTTTTTGACAAAGTAATTTATTAAAGCAACTCCGGCGTCATTTCTCCTTTCCGATTTCTTCTCCCTTCTGCAATATCTTCATCCTCCGGTTCTTCTCCCTCTGCTGATGACATCTTGTTCGGGTTCGGTTCTTCTCCCTCCATTGATGACTTCCTCCGGTTCGGTTCTTCTCCCTCTGCTGATGTCTTCTTCCACTGCCGGTTCTCCTCTCTCCGCTGTCTTCTCCCTCTGTTAGTCCTCCAATCTTCTTTTGATGCTCGCTCCTGCTGTAATGCTAGGGCCGCCATGTGCCACTATTTAAATAGCCATGGGGCATGGCCACCCAGTGATGTCATCCATAGGACCCACCCCTTGTGACATCACCGCCCCAGCATGCATCGGGAGAAGATCGGAGGCAGCGGAAGAAGAAATCAGCGGAGGAAGAAGAACCGACCTGGAGGAAGTCATCAGCGGAGGGAGAAGAACCATACTGGAGGAAGATGTCATTAGCGGAGGGAGAAGAACAGGAGGATCAAGATATTGCCGGAGGAAAAAGAAATCAGAAGGAGAAGAGATGCTGGATTTGCTTTATTAAATTACTTTGTCAAAAACCTGTGTACTGTTTTTTATTTTTGACACTTTTTTTTAGGTGAATGGATAGGGGTACCCCATACTCATTTACATAGGGTGGGGGGCCGGGATCTGGGGGCCCCCTTGTTAAAGGGGGCTTTCAGATTCTGATAAGCCCCCTGCCCGCAGACCCCAACAATCACCGGCCAGGGTTGTCGGGAAGAGGTCCTTGTCCCCATCAACAAGGTGCATGGGGTGGGGGGCACAGGGCCTCCCCTGCCCCAAAGCACCCATAATGTTGAGGGCATGTGGCCTAGTATGGTTCAGTAGGGGGGGGCTCACTTGTCCCCACCCCCTTTCCTGTCCTGCCAGGCTGTGTGCATGGATAAGGGTCTAGTATGGATTTTGGGGGGACCCCATGCCGTTTTTTTTGACGTGGGGTTTCCCTTAAAATCCATACCAAACCGAAGGGTCTGGTATGGTCTTGGAGGGGGAACTCTATGCCATTTTTTTTTATTTGGTGTGGGGTTCCCCTTCAAGATATTCAGAGCACATGAGTCCCATGACAAAGTCGTACCAGTGTGAACCCAGCCTAAGAGTCTCTTTACTGTTATGCCACAACAAATGTTCGATGTGAGCCTGTTGTCGAAAAATCAGACCGTGTGTATGCTCCATCGGACATTTGCTGTCGGAATTTCCGACAACAAATGTTTGAGAGCTGGTTCTCAATTTTTCCGACAACAAAAGTTGTGGTCGGAAATTCAGACCGTGTGTACACAATTCAATGCACAAAAGTTCTATGCATGCTCGGAATCAATTTGACGCATGCTCGGAATCATTGAACTTCAGTTTTCTTGGCTCGTCGTAGTGTTGTACGTCACTGCGTTCTTGACATTCGGAATTTCCAAGCAATATTTGTGTGACCATGTGTATGCAAGACAAGTTTGAGCCATCATCCGTCGGAAAAAAATCGACGGTTTTGTTGTCGGAATGTCCAATCATGTGTACGCGGCATTAGAGTAGTAAGAGTGTGGCACTCCCTTCCACAATTGTTGGTGCCAACATGGAGTGCAGATACATTCAAAAAACGTTTAGATGTTTTTCTTAGTGGATGCAATGTACAGAGATATGGAAAATGGAAGTGACATAAACACACAGGTTGAACTGATAGGAAAAGTGTCTTTATTCAACCTTACCAACTATGTAACCATGTAACTATGTAAAGTGCTGGGGTTTTTGTTCTGGCATAGGGCATAGACTGCCTTCAGTTCTTAGTAATTAAAGTTTATTTTCATAGTAGTATTTTTACCCTCCCCATCCACTCACTGTTCTTCCATAACATCTAACTTAAAACATGTCCCAAAAGCACAGTAAATCCAGTTTTTCTGGCCTGTGATGCAGCAAAGGGCAGAGCTGATCAGGGACAGGTGTAGCGCTCACAGGTGAACACTCACTGATTTAAGCCGGCCATACACGGTTCGATTTTCTAATCAATGATGGGAGAATCGTGCAAGAAACGTAATAGAAAAAAATGCGCATGTGCAAGAAAAGAATATTTCCGGAGAGAAAAGAATATTCCCGGAGAGAAAAGAATATTCCCGGCCGAATTTTGAAAATCAATGGTGGCATCATCGGATCACAAAAAAAACGAACTTTCTGATTTTGAAAAGAAAATTCGTTCGAAATTTGACCGTATATGGCCTGCTTTAGACAGAGCTGAAGATGGCAAAGCTACAAGTGGGTGTTGAGGAGGTTGGTCATCCAGCACACATAGCATAGTCAATTTAAAACGTTGAAGGAATGTTGCATATTGGGAGCATATCTGCTAAGAGCAGACAAATGCACAGAGATGAGACACTCACTGGTTTTAATATTAACCTGAACAGACTTTATCTTGTGGCCAAGAACATGTATTGCCTAACACAGCACAATGGCAATAGCAGAAAAGCATATTAATATAATGGCAATAGCAGAAAAGCATATTCATTTAAGTTGAGTGATCTTTCATACATTAGCACAGTGTCAGTGTTTTGTGGAAAACATTATCAGTTTAATGATTGCTTACTGTTTGCCTGGGATTGCTCTTAAATTATCATTGTCATTGCAGCATAATAATGCTTTAAAAGGGAGCTTGTGATATGTTCTAGTGATATTAGATCAGCATTGAATGTGTATACAGTATATAATCATATTCTGAGCACATTAATATGTTCCAAGACATTCTGTCAACTTTAATGGGAAACTGCTACAACTTTATGAAACACGCTCACGAAATAACAGCAAGAAATGAAAGGGTCACTTTAATTCAAGGCAAGAAAAAAATCCATAAAACTAGATTGTTTTTCGTTTTAATATGAATAGTAAATGGATGAAAATAATTACATTTAACATTGTCAGACAATTCCATTAAAATAAAAGCCTCGGGGTTAAAAAATAACTTTCAAATTATATTATCTCATTCAAAATTTCAAGTATCAAGCTACAGCTGGGAAATTAGCTGTAATAGAAAGGTGCTGTATTTCATTAGGTATGCTAGTGACAGCAGGCAACTGACAGTAAAAATAAAACGGGAGTATTATGACAAAATTAAAAAATAATATGCGTGCGCTGTCAAAATTTAAACATTGATAAAACAGCAAAATGCAAGCAAATATTAGAAAAACAACATTGCGGCTTAGGCATAATTACACTTTAAAGTAATTAGATTTTATCCAGAGTGAGGTTGTAAAGCAAAGTAGAGAATCATACAAATACTTAAAAGTAACTTGTCAACATTGAATTAAAGCATAGCAGAGTATAGAGCAGGGGTCTCAAACTGGTGGCCCTCCAGCTGTTGCAGAACTACAATTCCCATGAGGCATTGCAAGGCTGACAGCATGACTCCCATAGGCAGAGGCATGATGGGACTTGTAGTTCTGCAACAACTGGAGGGCCACCAGTTTGAGACCCCTGGTATAGAGCTTAGTATTACTGCTGTTCTGGCAAGGTCTTCTGTTCCTCAAAAACCCTATTTGCCCTGGAAGGGGTTTTAAAAACGTTGAGAGCAGTATGAAAAATGTAAGTCTGGCCAAGAGATAGGCTTTAATCACTTAAGCCCCGGACCATTTTGGCTGGTTAAGGACCAGGCCACTTTTTGCGATTCAGCACTGCTTCGCTTTAACTGACAATTGCAAGGTCATGCAACATGGCTCCCAAACAAAATTGACGTATTTTTTTCCCACAAATAGAGCTTTCTTTTGGTGGTATTTGATCACCTCTGCAGTTTTTATTTTTTGCGCTATAAACAAAAATAGAGTGACAATTTTAAAAAAATGCTAAATTTTTTACTTTTTGCTATAATAAATATCCCCCAAAAATATATAAAAAAACGTTTTTTTCCCTCAGTTTAGGCCGATATGTATTCTTCTATATATTTTTGGTAAAAAAAAATCACAATAAGCGTTTATTGATTGGTTTGCGCGAAAGTTATAGCGTCTACAAAAAAGCGGATAGTTTTATGGCATTTTTATTAATAATTATTTTTTTAATAGTTATGCCGGTGATCAGCGATTTTTATCATGACTGCGACATTATGGCGGACAAATCGGACACTTTTGACACTATTTTGGGGCCATTGTCCTTTTTACAGCGAAAAGTGCTAGAAAAATGCACTGATTACTGTGAAAATGACACTGGCAGTAAAGGGGTTAACCTGTAGGGGGCGCTGAAGGGGTTAAGTGTTTTCTAGGGAGTGATTACTACTGTTAGGGGGAGTGGCTTCCCGTGTGACATCACTGATCGTCGTTCCCTATGACAGGGAACAGACGATCAGTGGCAGTCAGACTAGGAAGAACGGGGAAAGGTTTGTTTACACTTACCTCTCCCCGTTCTTCAGCTCTGTGACCCGATCACAGGACACCGACGGCGATCGGGTCCGCGGGTCCCGTGGGCGCGGTCATGGAGCACAGGACCAGGTTGCGAGAGCGCCGCCGCTGGCGAGCTCGTGACCCACCCATTCTGCCGATGTATATCGGCGTGAAGGGGTCCTTAAGCGGTTAAGAAAAGCTGGTGGAATTTTTTTAGTGGATCCTTCAGTGTTATTATTGTACTATGTACAGAATGATAGGGATGGGTCTTCGATTGTAGATATGTCTAACCATTGTTTGGGTTGTGATCCCTTTAAGGGGAACAACAAAAGAAGCAGTTTTGAGTACTCAGGGATTCTCACCTGTGCAGGGTGAGGAGTTCTGGGGTGAGCTGGTAAGAGAGGTGAGAGGGAGAATTGATGTGCAGTTTTCCCAGGATTGTTAAGTCCTGATATGGGTCCCAGAATCCAGAGGCTCTGAGGAATCTTAGGTCGGAAGGAGCCTTCAACCCTGACTAAAGGAAAGGTCTGAAAGGGCTAAGATGCAGCCAGCAGGTGTCAATAAGGGGACCCTGGGAACAGGCAGGGACTTTAAGCCCTTTTGTGGGACAAGTTTATGCAAGCGGTGAGCAAAAGTTTTGTTAAATACCAGAGTATATGACTGTTTTGTTTGCCTTTGCTAATGCTGAAGATGAAGATGTTTTGTTTGCCTTTTTTTAAAGAAAAAAAACTGTTTGGTTTTACAAAGACATGGCTGGCTATAGATCCAGTTTTCCAAAATATCAGAACACTTAAAATTATATTTGAAGCCAAAAATCTTCTTCTTTCTTTTATTTTTAAATAGAGTGAGAAGGAATTGAACCAGTGTTAGATTTTTACCGCTACCTGGGGCATTGTTGGAGAGTTGTATCCTTACTTTTTGTCTCGGTGACAAAATCTTTACAAGACAGAAAGTGAGGGAAAATTAATGCAAATGACTGGGGGTTATAGCCTTCTCTTAATTACCTAATATATATATATATATATATATATATATATATATATATATATATATATATATTTATTTATTTATGCAGATCCCTTAATGTCCTCACTTTTGCATTCTACAAGAGAATTTTACTTTAGCTTGGTAAAAATTCACTTTGCAAAGAATACCCAACCATGTGCAAGGAAAAATATTTTTGCTTACACATGATTGTATGATGGAAAACATCAGAGCTTTACTTCATGCACTAAGCTCTGTGGTAATTTCCCCTGCAAAGTACAAACAAGAGCAAAGTGAACAATCTAATTGCCTTTAGTACTCAAACCCAATGTCTGAGCAACTTGTGCTGCTGCAAATGGGCTCTAAAATGCAGATAGGACAGTGGCCAAAATTTGTGATTTCTGGTGAAATATTGAAATTTACTAACAAACATGCACATTCATGCACATACATCTGTAAAATAGCTAAGAGCCATGTTACCCTTTTAATACCCACATGCATGCATGCATTTCTATGATTTGCATGCTATTCAAAGCTATGTGTGTCTGAAGGATGGATCTGCAACCCCATCATTTAAGGACGAGCAGTACCAGATGGCATGCTAAATATGTTGTTGCAAAAGTCTCTTAGACATATTGGAAGTGCAAATTAGAAAAGCAGATGTCATGTTATTCATGTATGGCCCTGTATAAACTACTGTAATAACAATCTAAAACAGGAAAAAACATCTCCCCTCTTTCATGCACACACATGCATATACAGACATATACATGATACTGAAGCACAGGTACATATGCAAACATCTATTGTATACTCAGTTTTGGGGATCTCTGCACAGGTTAGAGGTTAAAGTATAATTTTAGGGCAATTATTTAGGTTTAACTCTAAATTGATGAGTCGTAATGGTTTCTAGCATTACACCTACTTACACTTTTGAGCATTCTAGCTTCTCAAACATACAGTACATACAGTAAGTTCTGGTTAGATATTATTCATGCTCATTAGCTAGATATGGTATTGTCTTTTACAGCTGATGGAAAATTAACCCCTTCCTGCCTCTTCCTAGGAACCCTTTAACTGGGTCTTAATGCTGGGAGATGGGATGGGCTTCCTGATTATGAGATCGCTGTGACTGGCTGTCACAGTGGTCACACAATTGGGAGTTAATCTCTCTGGCTTCATCATAAACAGAGACCAGGAGCTGCCTGTGACATCTCTCAGTCAGTGTGCTGGAAGTGTGCAGGGAGCATGCCCTCAGCACAGAAACATCAGCCACCATGGTTGCAAATGTGCAGCATGTGGGCATTAAGGCCCACCCTGCTGTCACAATCACTCATTATGCGGTCTACAAGAGGTGATCTTGTATGCGCTTAAAAATTGTGCATTTTTATTTTTTACTGACAATATAGATTTCTTAATCACTTTCTTAAAGTTTCCATTTCTCTATGATTTTACAATGCATTTTTTTTTCAGACCAACAAGCTTTACCCCAAAGGCTGGGAGAACACTAGGCAGTGTACTTCCCACTTATCCCATATTGCACACAATGCTTTATGTTCCATACTTCCCATCACTTCCTCTTCCTATTTTCCATACAAGTGATTCTTTTTAGCCGAGTCCACTGAGATATGAAAATTACAGTCACATAGCTGAAAATAATCCTTTTCCTGGTGTAAAAGTTTGTAAACTGAGCCTAGTGTATGATGTTCTGTAATCCAATCTGCACAATTTTTCTGCTTGTTCTATCCTTCTCTCTATGTCAATATGTAGACTCTGTTAAACATTTTATACTCTACAGTAAAATACTGAATATCTTATGTGTAGTGATGAGCCGAACACCCCCGGGTTCGGTTCGCACCAGAACCCGCGAACGGACCGAAAGTTCGAACGAACATTAGAACCCTATTAAATACAATGGATGCGAACGTTCGAATTCTAAAGTGCTAATTATAACAACTATTATGCATGTTATTGTCCTAAAAAGGGTTTGGGAACCCGGGTTCTGCACCAGGGGACATGTATCAATGCAAAAATAAGTTTTAAAAACGGTCGTTTTCCGGGAGCAGTCATTTTAATGATGCATAAAGTGAAAAAAAAAAAGTCAAATATTCCTTTAAATATCGTACCTGGGGGGTGTCTAAAGTATGCCTGTGAAGTGCCACGTGTTTCCCGTGTTTAGAACTGTCCCTGCACAAAATGACACTTCTAAAGGAAAAAAAAGCCATTTAAAACTGCTTGCGGCTTTAATGTAATGTCTGGTCCCGGTAATATGGATGAAAATCTTTAAGAAAAATGGCATAGCTACCCCATGACCCCCCCCCCTACCCCAGCCCATTACCAGCCCCTTTGGGTCTTGTATGGATATTAAGGGGAACCCCGCACATAAAATAAAAAAGGCCCTATATACTCTGAACAGCCGTATACAGGCGGTGCATACAAGACAGGGACTGTAGGTTTGTTCTTATGTAGAATCTGTTTGTAATTTTGAACAGGTACATTGTTGAAGTGTAGCTCCAGACCAAAAATCTATTTTTAAACTTTTTGGAAAACATAGGTAAGGGTTATCACCCCTGTAACATTTGTTTTGCTGTCTGTGCCCCTGTTCAGAACATTTCACCTCACTTTCCGTCCTAATGACAACTGTTTTTGAAATGTGGTGTTTTTCTTGAAACAAGGATTGCTGATAAAGCATCAGTACAGAGGAGACACCTTTCTCCCATATTTATTCTTACAGGAGAGAATTTTCCTTCCTAGTGGTAGATTTCCTCTCACTTCCTGTTGTCTTCTTGCGTTTGCAAGTAGGAGTCGTTTGTAAGTTGGATGTTTGAAAGTAGGGACCTGCCGTATATACTCTGCAGAAATAGGCCCCTTAGTTGTTGGTGTTGGCACAACACTGTAAGCACTCACAGTTACTCTTGGTTGGTGCTGGAACGCCCTGCTGTCAACTATTATATCAGGAATTTTAATTACATATAATTGTTGAACAGTGGTAGTAAAAATTGGGCCTTTGATGGTGGTGCTGGTGCCACAACACTGTAAGCCCTGACAGTTACTCTTGGTGGGTGCAGCAATGGGCCCTGCTGTGAATTATTAGATCAAGAATTGTAATTACATGCCCCTGTTGAACAGGGGCTGAAAAATTGGGCCTTAGGCACTGGTGGCACAACACTGCAACCCTTCACAGATACTGTACTTGGAGCACAGCAATGAGCCCTGTTGCAAAGTATTGCTTCAAAAATTGTAATGACACGCCCCTGTTAAACAGGGGCTGAAAAATTGGGCCTTAGGCACTGGTGGCACAACACTGCAACTCCTCACAGATACTGTACTTGGAGCACAGCAATGAGCCCTGTTGCAAAGTATTGCTTCAAAAATTGTAATTACACGCCACTGTTAAACAGGGGCTGAAAAATTGGGCGTTAGGCACTGGTGGCGGCACCCATAAACAAAAATGATCTTCCAAGCTATCATCATCAATCGTATCATTGAGGACTCGGAGGAGGAGGATAGGCAGTCAACATAACAGCACAGGCACTCAGCATCAGCATCAGTCTTGAAGGGATGTGACATTTTAAAATCAATTAGTCTGTTATATCAGCATCAGGTGTGTGGTAGCTGGTGGTGATCCAAGACTGGTTCATCTTGATGAAAGTCAGTCGATCAACCGAGTCGGTGGACAGGCGCACCCTGTGATCCGTGACAAATCCTCCAGCAGCACTGAATGTGCGTTCCGAAAGAACGCTGGATGCAGGACAGGCCAGTAGCTCAATTGCATACTGTGCAAGCTCTGGCCAGTGATCCATCCTCAAGACCCAGTAAGCCAGAGGATTTTCGGTGGGGAAGGTGTCCAAGTCTGACCTTGCCCCTAGATATTCCTGCACCATGTTTATCAGACGCTGGCGATGGTTGCTGGAACCGATCATACTTTGGGGCTGCGGACTAAAGAATTGTCTGAACGCATCGGTCAGACGGCCACCTTCCCCACCGCTCCTTCTTTGACTGGCCGAAGCCTCAGCAACTCGTTGTCCAGGACCAGGAGTTTGCAACCTCCCAGTCTCTGGGAACGCGTTGCACAGACCTTTCTGCAAGGCCTCCCGGAGTTGTCTCATCCTCTGCTCCCTCTGCGACGGTAACATAAGGTCCGCAACCTTACCCTTGTACCGTGGATCAAGGAGAGTGGCCAGCCAGTAATGGTCCCTCTCCTTGATCCGAAGAATACGAGGATCCTTCCGCAGACTTTGCAGGATCAGGGAGGCCATGCAGCGTAGGTTTGCTGAGGCATTCGCTCCGGAGTCCTCTGGGTCACTAAGGACGACATGATCCGCAGCCACCTCCTCCCAGCCACGTACAAGTCCACTGGTTTCTTGGGACTGTAAATCATCCCTAAAAGACTGCTGCTGATGATGCTGAGTGCCAGCCTCCACCTCCATGCTGACACAATCCTCCTCCTCCTCCTCCTCCTCCTCCTCCTCCTCTTCCTGTGCGATGGGTGGGACAGAAGGAACACTGTCTGGGTAAAGGGGGCCTTGAGAGGCAAGGAAGTCCTCCTCTTCCTGCCTCTGTTCTGCCTCAAGTGCCCTGTCCATTATTCCACGCAGCGTGTGCTCCAACAGGTGGACAAGAGGTACAGTGTCACTGATGCATGCACTGTCACTGCTCACCATCCTCGTGGCCTCCTCAAATGGTGCCAGGACAGTGCATGCATCCCTGATCATGCCCCACTGGCGTGGAGAAAAAAAACCAAGCTCCCCTGACCCTGTCCTGGTGCCGTAGTCGCACAGGTACTCATTGATGGCCCTCTGCTGCGTGTGCAGCCGCTGCAGCATGGCCAACGTTGAGTTCCACCTGGTGGGCATGTCACATATAAGGCGGTTCTTGGGCAGGTTCAACTCCTTTTGCAGCTCAGCCAGGCGAGCACTGGCATTATAAGATCTGCGGAAATGCACACAGACTTTCCTGGCCTGCCTCAGGACATCCTGTAAGCCCGGGTACCTGCCCAAGAACCGCTGCACCACCAGGTTAAGGACGTGAGCCACACAGGGCACATGGGTCAGTTGTCCCTGTCGGAGGGCGGAGAGGAGGTTGGTGCCATTGTCGCAAACCACCATTCCTGGCTTAAGCTGGCGTGGCGTCAACCACCTCTCGGCCTGGCCCTGCAGAGCAGACAGGACCTCTGCCCCAGTGTGGCTTCTGTCCCCCAAACACACCAGCGCAAGCACGGCATGGCATCTTTTTGCCTGCGTACTTGCGTAGCCCCGTGAACGGCTACGGAGCACCGCTGGTTCATAGGACAAACCACAGGAAGAGGCCATGGAGGAAGAAGAAGAGGAGGGGGTGGAGGAGAGAGGTGTGTCACAACCAGTAGTAGCATTTTGGAGGCGTGGCGGTGGGACAACCTCCAACACTACTGCACCTTGTCCTGAATCCTTCCCAGCTGCCAAAAGAGTGACCCAATGGGCCGTGAAAGAAAGGTAACGTCCCTGTCCATGCCTGCTGGACCATGAGTCAGCGGTAATATGCACCTTACCGCTGACCGCCCTGTCCAGCGAGGCCAAGACATTGCCTTCCACATGCCGGTAGAGAGCCGGAATAGCCTTCCGTGAGAAAAAGTGGCGTTTGGGAACCTGCCACTGAGGAACCGCACATTGCACAAACTCACGGAAGGGGGCCGAGTCTACCAACTGAAAAGGCAGCAGTTGAAGCGCTAGCAATTTAGCCAAGCTAGCATTCAACCGCTGGGCATGTGGATGGCTGGGAGTGAACTTCTTTCGACGGTCCAGCAGCTGGGGCAGGGAAATTTGCCTGCTAGAATCGGACGTCGGTGTACTGCTAGCAGAGTGGGCGCAAGTACTTGGCTGTGACACACCTAATTCTACACCTTCATTCCTCTCAGTGCATGTTTCAGAGAGGACTGAAGTTATAGTGGGGTTGGAGATCCCAGCTGATGCGGTGCAAGGAGAGGTCCGCTTTGTTCTTTGGTGTGGGTCTTTGAGGTAGGCTTGCCAACGAGCTGCATGGCAGGTCAACATATGTCTGGTCAGGCATGTGGTACCCAAGCGGCTGATGTTTTGGCCACGCGATATACGCTTGAGACATATGTTGCAAACAGCAGCTGTGCGATCTGATGCACTAGCCTCAAAAAAGGCCCACACCAAAGAACTTTTTGAATGACGGGCAGAGGCAGCGCCCTGCACAGGTGGAGCTCTGCGGTGTGATTCCGTCGGTGTACTGCCCTTACGCTGGCCACCAAAGGGCATCCTGCCTCGTTGGAGATGTGCCTCCTCCTCATCCTCCTCCTCCTCCTCTCTCCTATTAGGCACCCACGTGGAGTCATTGACCTCATCATCCCCTCCCTCCTCATCACTGGAGCCAATCTGGCAGTATGCTGCAGCTGCTGGAACATGACTGCCAGATTGGTGTCCTTCTTGAGCATCCCCTCTGTCTGCTCTCACGCTACTGCCTTCCTCTAGCTGGGTTTCATCATCAGACCCTTCGAAACGCTGGGCATCCTCCTGGAGCATGTACCCAACACTGTGCTGAAACAGTTCGGGGGACTCCTCAGGAGGAGGACATGGTGGGTCTAGGGAAGGAGTGACTGATGATTTGTCTGACATTGATACCAGGGAAGACGACGCTTTGGCAGCTGCTTTTCCAGTACCCTGAGCCTGGGTGAGAGAGGATGAGGAGGAGGAGGAGGGCTTGGTCATCCACTCTACCAAGTCTTCGGCATGATGTGGCTCAACATGTCCAGCTGCCGAAAAGAAGGACAAGCGTGTCCCATGGCCATGTGCTGATGACAATGCACCGCGTCCACGACCAGCACTGTTGCCCCCAGACACAGAGCCTGCTTGCCCTCTTTTATTGCCTCCTGACTGTCTGCCTCTCCTTGTTTGCCTTCCAGACATTCTAATAGATGGCCTGCAGGGAGATGGGAAAAAAGCAATAAGGGCTACCTTCAGGTGTCCTTCTCTGTCCCTTGAAACAAGGACTTTCACAGTGAAAGAAACTGACACTGTCCCTACCTAGAGTTTTCTATCCCTAGAATAAATGTTTTTTTTAATCACAATATAGCACAAGGACAATTCACTCAATGTCTCTCCAGGTCCCTGGAAACAAGGACTTGCAGAGTGAAAGAAACTGACACTGTCCCTACCTAGAGTTTTCTGTCCCTAGAATAAATGTTTTTTTTAAGCACAATATAGCACAAGGAAAATTAACTCACTGTCCTTACAGGTCCCTGGAAACAAGGACTTGCAGAGTGAAAGAAACTGACACTGTCCCTACCTAGAGTTTTCTGTCCCTAGAATAAATGTTTTTTTTAAGCACAATATAGCACAAGGACAATTAACTCACTGTCCTTACAGGTCCCTGGAAACAAGGACTTGCAGAGTGAAAAAAAAAAAACACTCTCCCTACCTAGAGTTTTCTGTCCCTAGAAAAAATGTTTTTTTTAAGCACAATATAGCACAAGGACAATTAACTCACTGTCCTTACAGGTCCCTGGAAACAAGGACTTGCAGAGTGAAAGAAAAAAAACACTCTCCCTACCTACAGTTTTCTGTCCCTAGAAAAAATGTTTTTTTTAATCACAATATAGCACAAGGAAAATTAACTCACTGTCCTTACAGGTCCCTGGAAACAAGGACTTGCAGAGTGAAAGAAAAAAAACACTCTCCCTACCTACAGTTTTCTGTCCCTAGAAAAAATGTTTTTTTTAATCACAATATAGCACAAGGAAAATTAACTCACTGTCCTTACAGGTCCCTGGAAACAAGGACTTGCAGAGTGAAAGAAACTGACACTGTCCCTACCTAGAGTTTTCTGTCCCTAGAATAAATGTTTTTTTTAAGCACAATATAGCACAAGGACAATTAACTCACTGTCCTTACAGGTCCCTGGAAACAAGGACTTGCAGAGTGAAAAAAAAAAAAACTCTCCCTACCTAGAGTTTTCTGTCCCTAGAAAAAATGTTTTTTTTAATCACAATATAGCACAAGGACAATTAACTCACTGTCCTTACAGGTCCCTGGAAACAAGGACTTGCAGAGTGAAAGAAAAAAAACACTCTCCCTACCTACAGTTTTCTGTCCCTAGAAAAAATGTTTTTTTTAATCACAATATAGCACAAGGAAAATTAACTCACTGTCCTTACAGGTCCCTGGAAACAAGGACTTGCAGAGTGAAAGAAACTGACACTGTCCCTACCTAGAGTTTTCTGTCCCTAGAATAAATGTTTTTTTTAATCACAATATAGCACAAGGAAAATTAACTCACTGTCCTTACAGGTCCCTGGAAACAAGGACTTGCAGAGTGAAAGAAAAAAAACACTCTCCCTACCTACAGTTTTCTGTCCCTAGAAAAAATGTTTTTTTTAATCACAATATAGCACAAGGAAAATTAACTCACTGTCCTTACAGGTCCCTGGAAACAAGGACTTGCAGAGTGAAAGAAAAAAAACACTCTCCCTACCTACAGTTTTCTGTCCCTAGAAAAAATGTTTTTTTTAATCACAATATAGCACAAGGAAAATTAACTCACTGTCCTTACAGGTCCCTGGAAACAAGGACTTGCAGAGTGAAAGAAACTGACACTGTCCCTACCTAGAGTTTTCTGTCCCTAGAATAAATGTTTTTTTTAATCACAATATAGCACAAGGAAAATTAACTCACTGTCCTTACAGGTCCCTGGAAACAAGGACTTGCAGAGTGAAAGAAACTGACACTGTCCCTACCTAGAGTTTTCTGTCCCTAGAATAAATGTTTTTTTTAAGCACAATATAGCACAAGGACAATTAACTCACTGTCCTTACAGGTCCCTGGAAACAAGGACTTGCAGAGTGAAAGAAAAAAAACACTCTCCCTACCTACAGTTTTCTGTCCCTAGAAAAAATGTTTTTTTTAATCACAATATAGCACAAGGAAAATTAACTCACTGTCCTTACAGGTCCCTGGAAACAAGGACTTGCAGAGTGAAAGAAACTGACACTGTCCCTACCTAGAGTTTTCTGTCCCTAGAATAAATGTTTTTTTTAATCACAATATAGCACAAGGAAAATTAACTCACTGTCCTTACAGGTCCCTGGAAACAAGGACTTGCAGAGTGAAAGAAACTGACACTGTCCCTACCTAGAGTTTTCTGTCCCTAGAATAAATGTTTTTTTTAAGCACAATATAGCACAAGGACAATTAACTCACTGTCCTTACAGGTCCCTGGAAACAAGGACTTGCAGAGTGAAAGAAACTGACACTGTCCCTACCTAGAGTTTTCTGTCCCTAGAATAAATGTTTTTTTTAATCACAATATAGCACAAGGAAAATTAACTCACTGTCCTTACAGGTCCCTGGAAACAAGGACTTGCAGAGTGAAAGAAACTGACACTGTCCCTACCTAGAGTTTTCTGTCCCTAGAATAAATGTTTTTTTTAATCACAATATAGCACAAGGAAAATTAACTCACTGTCCTTACAGGTCCCTGGAAACAAGGACTTGCAGAGTGAAAGAAACTGACACTGTCCCTACCTAGAGTTTTCTGTCCCTAGAATAAATGTTTTTTTTAATCACAATATAGCACAAGGACAATTAACTCACTGTCCTTACAGGTCCCTGGAAACAAGGACTTGCAGAGTGAAAGAAACTGACACTGTCCCTACCTAGAGTTTTCTGTCCCTAGAATAAATGTTTTTTTTAAGCACAATATAGCACAAGGACAATTAACTCACTGTCCTTACAGGTCCCTGGAAACAAGGACTTGCAGAGTGAAAGAAACTGACACTGTCCCTACCTAGAGTTTTCTGTCCCTAGAATAAATGTTTTTTTTAATCACAATATAGCACAAGGAAAATTAACTCACTGTCCTTACAGGTCCCTGGAAACAAGGACTTGCAGAGTGAAAGAAACTGACACTGTCCCTACCTAGAGTTTTCTGTCCCTAGAATAAATGTTTTTTTTAATCACAATATAGCACAAGGACAATTAACTCACTGTCCTTACAGGTCCCTGGAAACAAGGACTTGCAGAGTGAAAGAAACTGACACTGTCCCTACCTAGAGTTTTCTGTCCCTAGAATAAATGTTTTTTTTAAGCACAATATAGCACAAGGACAATTAACTCACTGTCCTTACAGGTCCCTGGAAACAAGGACTTGCAGAGTGAAAGAAACTGACACTGTCCCTACCTAGAGTTTTCTGTCCCTAGAATAAATGTTTTTTTTAAGCACACTATAGCAGAAGCACAAAACACACTGACACTCTCCCTACCTATCCTTCTCTTTCCCTAAACTAAAGGAATCCAGGTTAAGCAAGAAAGAAATAACAGTCACTGTCCCTGCCTATGCTACTCTATCCCTGCTCCGGAACACACTACACTAGGCCGCCGTGCTGGCGGCCTTTTATAGTGTGGGGCGTGTACTAAACACCCTCAGCAATAATTGGCCACAGGCATCCTGCCTGTGGCCAATCATTGCTCTCCTCGCTGCCGGCGCTGTGATTGGCCAAGCATGCGGGGTCACAGTGCATGCTTGGCCAATCACAGCGCCTGGATGACACTGCGATGGCGTAGTGCATTGTGGGCCGTTCGCGTCACTCGAATTTGGCGCGAACGGCCCAAATCGTTCGATCTTCGTCGAACGATCGAACAGCCAATGTTCGAGTCGAACGTATGTTCGACTCGAACACGAAGCTCATCCCTACTTATGTGCCACAAACGGCTCTACTCTATACACACTGTTGTACAACATATACCATGTTGCTAGCTCTCTTGTGTTGCCAAGCACCAGACTGCATTCATTATCACATTCCTTCTTATGCCCAAGCAAACACAATTTTACTTGTATTTTCATAAAACATTTGTAATTTTTTGCAAGCTTGAAGAGTCTGATTTAAATCATACATTTATACTCATAAGTACATGCTATACGTGTAATCTTTTGAAGTAGAGTTGCAGTAACAACATAATTTTATGTTGTCTTTTAAATTCAGATTTTCATTTTATGTTTTCATTATGTCGTATTCACTTGACAGTTTTGAATCGCATATACTCCTTTGAAATTGAACAAACTAGAATAGTAAATATAGTATAAAAATATTTTTTTAAAAAATAGGAATAACGTATGATTCTTATCTTACACTTCTGTCTATAATACAACATACAAGATATGCATTAGCAAAATAAAAGGTATTAAAATTTTTCTATGAAATCTCAATTTCAACCAGTTTTTATATGTTCATGTTTCATCTAGTTTTACAAATCTATTTAGTTTAAATAATTTACTAATTTTAATTATGGAAAGATTTAATTTGAATGCTTTTCAAAGTAATTTAATTTTCAATTTAAAGAGACAATTGACTTACAAGGGCAAACTAACCATAATGCAAAATGACAGCAATTTAACCTTGCTGAATAAGTATAAATATAATAGCAAGCAATAAGAATAATAAGAACACATTTGAAATTCAGTTTTTCATACAATGATCATTTAGTACAACGTTACGCAAGTAGGAAGTGCATGGGGAAAGTTTCAGTCAGGACTTTGAATTTGGGACAGTTCTGGTCTTTTAAAATGCATTGACAGTTTGTTAAAATAGACAATAAATACCTCTGCGCTATCAGTGTGTAAAGAATTGTGCATACAAAGTGAAAATAATAAAAAAGTTGTTGCTGCAACACCTAATACGTTACCACAGTAAAGTGATCAAGTTATATAGATGGAGTTGCGGTGTCTTTTAACCACTTAAGCCCCGGACCATTTCGGGCCATTAGGACCAAGCCTGTTTTTGGGATTCGGCACTGCGCTGCTTTAACTGTAAATTGTGCGGACATGCAATGTTGTACCCAAATGAAATTTGCGTCCTTTTCTTCCCACAAATAGAGCTTTCTTTTAATGGTATTTGATTGCCTCTGCGATTTTTATTTTTTGCGATATAAATGGAAAAAGAACGAAAATTTTGAAAAAAAAAGATATTTTCTACATTTTGTTATAAGAAAAATCGAATAAACTCAATTTTAGTCATACATTTAGGCCAAAATGTATTCAGCCACATGTCTTTAGTAAAAAAAATGTCAATAAGCATATATTTATTGGTTTGCGCAAAAGTTATAGCGTTTACAAACTAGGGTACATTTTCTGAAATTTACACAGCTTTAAATTTATGACTGCCTATCTCATTTCTTGAGGTGCTAAAATGGCAGGGCAGTACAAAACCCCCCCAAATGACCCCATTTTGGAAAGTAGACACCCCAAGGAAATTGCTGAGAGGCATGTTGAGCCCATTGAATATTTTTTTTTTGTCCCAAGTGATTGAATAATGACAAAAATAAAAAAAAATTACAAAAAGTTGTCACTAAATGATATATTGCTCACACATGCCATGGTTATATGTGGAATTTCACCCCAAAATACATTCTGCTGCTTCTCCTGAGTACGGGGATACCACATGTGTGGGACTTTTTAGGAGCCTAGCCACGTACGGGACCCCGGAAACCAAGCACCGCCTTCAGGATTTCTAAGGGCGCAAATTTTTGATTTCACTCCTCACTACCTATCACAGTTTTGAAGGCCATAAAATGCCAAAATAGCACAAACCCCCCCAAATGACCCCATTTTGGAAAGTAGACACCCCAAGCTATTTACTGAGAGGCATGTTCAGTCCATGGAATATTTTATATTTTGCCACAAGTTGCGGGAATATGACAAACTTTTTTTTTTTGCACAAAGTTGTCACTAAATGATATATTGCTCACACATGCCATGGGCATATGTGAAATTACACCCCAAAATACATTCTGCTGCTTCTCCTGAGTACGGGGATACCACATGTGTGGGACTTTTTGGGAGCCTAGCCGCGTACGGGACCCCAAAAACCAAGCACCGCCTTCAAGGTTTCTAAGGGCATAAATTTTTGATTTCACTCCTCACTACCTATCACAGTTTTGAAGGCCA
This sequence comes from Rana muscosa, assembly GCA_029206835.1. NCBI lineage: Eukaryota > Metazoa > Chordata > Amphibia > Anura > Ranidae > Rana > Rana muscosa. Next base: position 75,879,001 of record JARGYO010005626.1, on the reverse strand, counting down.
TAAAATGCCAAGATGGCACAAAACCCCCCCAAATGACCCCATTTTGGAAAGTAGACACCCCAAGCTATTTGCTGAGAGGCATGTTGACCCCATTGAATATTTTTTTTTTGTCCCAAATGATTGAATAATGACAAAAAGAAAAAAAAATGTACAAAAAGTTGTCACTAAATGATATATTGCTCACACATGCCATGGTTATATGTGGAATTGCACCCCAAAATACATTCTGCTGCTTTTCCTGAGTACGGGGATACCACATGTGTGGGACTTTTTGGGAGCCTAGCCGCGTACAGGGCCCCAAAAACCAAGCACTGCGAATGCTGCAGTTATGTGTGTTGTGTTTGGTAAGTGACAGTGATCGATCGATACTGCACTTGGGTGGGCTGGGCTGGGCTGGGCTGGGCGGAGGGGCTAAACGCAGGTGCTAGCAGGTATCTGGGCTGATCCCGCTAACACTGCGTTTTTGGGAACCCTAAACCGCTGGGGATGCTAGTATAGATCTGATCAGATCTGATCAGATACTATACCACTAAGGGGGGTGTATGCTTTGCGCGTGGGTGTTAGCGTTACTGTCACTAACCTAACACTGCCTGGGGCGACGCAGACCCTCTCTGGTGCTAAAACCTAATTGATCTCACCCGCCGGGTGATTAGGGGGGTTAAACCTTTATTGGGTTATATACGGCGGGTGCCCTGATGCTATAAAAAGCAAACTAATCAACCAGCGTCACCCGTAACCTTTATATGGTGATCACTGGTGAAAGGGTTAACTAGGGGCAATCAGGGGCTTAAAACCTTTATTAGGTTAAATATGGGGGTACCTGACACTATATAAAAACCTGACGGGTAACCTAAATAACTAAATAACTTACTGGCTAACCAGTGACACCAGTGACGCTTATACGGCGATCACTGGTGAAAGGGTTAACTCTAGGGGCAATCAGGGGGTTAAAATAATATATGGGGGTACCTGACACTAATAAAAACCTGCGGCGAACCTAAAAAAAAATAACTGCCTATCTAAAACACCAGCGACACGAATACAGCGATCGGAAAAACAATCGCTTAGTGACGCTGAAGTTAGGGGGTGAAAGGGTTACCTGGGGGGTGATCAAGGGGTTAAACCTTTATTAGGGGGGGTTAGGGGGCTACCCTGGACCTAAAGGGGCCTAATCCTAACTGCCCTGCAACTTTTTACAATCACAGATGACACTAAATGCAGTGATCAGTAAAATAAATGATCACTGCAATCAGTGACACTGTGATTGGGGGCTTTGGGGTGACCTGGGGGGTGATCTGGGGGTGACTGGGGGGTGATTTGTGTGCCTATGTGTACCTACGTGTCAGTGGACTGTTGGTGCACTAACCTGCTTCTTCTCTGCTCGGCGCCGGGAACGGAAAGACCGCGGCGAGGGAGATGACATCACTTCCTCCAGCCTTGTATACATCACATGGCGGAGGAAGCATTTTCATTGGCCGGGAGCGATCGCGAGGGGGGGGGCGGAATCGAGCGCCCCCCCCCTCATGCCTGATCGCTCCCGAACACTTAACGGCCGCTCACTGCAGTGAAGGGGGGTCCGGATGGACCCCCCAACTGCACAAAGGCGATCACATAGATCTACGTGATTCTGCCTGTCCGTGCCATTCTGCCGACGTAAATCGGCGGTGGGCGGTCGTTAAGTGGTTAAAGTGTCATACAGATATCTTATCTATGATGGTAATCTAAAGTGATCAAACATGTGTAAACACATCTGTACAAAAACAAAAATAAAGTGATAGAGTCCACAGCCAAAAAACATAAATGCTGGTTATATAAAATGAGTAACAAATCAAAAATCTTCAATCGTGATATATAGAAATAGTTTACTTCCTTAATATGGGTGAACATGAAACCATATGGTGTGCTCCATTAAACACCTCTAGGCTCACAACACTCTCACCATAATAAATGTTCAAATGCGCCTTCTAGTCAAGACTCAAAAGATGGTGTAATGATCCTTGAATCAAAGTGTTCTCATAATCCATCCAAATAAACTTGTTCAAACCTGGGGCACTGGTCTCTTTAAGGCGCTAATAGGTACACTCATCAGCATGTTAGGACAAAGCAGAAACTAACTCCCATAGTTTAGTATTGAAATGACACCAATTTTTTTAATTAAAATAACTCTTACATCAAGCCAGTAAAAAAAAAAACATTAAAGCAGTCAGAATACTCAACATCTGTCGATCTTTCACATCACTTCTGGTCCGGGATGCCCTATGCGTTACGTCACGTCACGTGACTTCATCAGGAAAGTTTGTTAAAATACTCACTCATATCTTATTTACTTGTAAAAGCCTCCCTTGTGTAGACATGTACAAGGCCTAATACTGCTGCTGGGTACCACTCTCTTGGATTTAAAGGAGTTCAGACTTGTGAGCAGACTATTTCAACTGATTCTTTGTAGAAGTTTTTCTCGCTAATTTGAACCCAGAGTTACCCATACATTTTTTTCAGGTCCCAGGGAAACCAAAATTATTATCACATCTGACAGTAAAATTAACATAATTGGTAAGTTGAAGCTTTAACCAAAAATAAATGAATAGAAAAAATTGTTGTACCTAGAATATTTGACACTCAAAGTGGATCATTGCAAAAACCCTCGTGCTCTATATAATTATACAATTACAATTAAGCAAAAATAATGACAAGAAAAGCAGATAGTAAAAATTGTAATCTTCCCTTCACATTAGTGGACAGTGGCAAAGACCCTCCTTACAGTAGAAAACTGTCCCCTATATTGATGGATAAGGGCCTGTTACAGTTATGGTCAGTAATACAAGGGACCATTTACACTGCTGGACATTTGATGGAAGAATGTCCTTTATATTAGTGGTTAGATTTGGTCAAGGAACCCCTAGCAATTCCTGGAAGAACTCTTGTTGAGAAAGGTTACTCTACTGTAAAAGGTTACATAGGGAGGTTAAAAGTAGACATGTGCAATTCGTTTAGTTTCAAATCCGTTTTTTTTTTACAAATTTTGACATTCGTTAATTCCGAAATTTCGGAATTCCAAGACACTATGCAATTAAATAGAAAATTGTTTATACAAAGGTAAAACACTGCAAGTAGGCAGTTAAAATACTCAACATTCCTGTGTTTTTACCCACGAGTTTTAAGGTTGGTCTCTGTAACATAAGAAAATAACACCAACCATTTCAGCATCAAGATTAATGTTATTATGTATTATATTATTATGTCATAGCAAATTTAGTCTGGTGCTGCCATGTTAAGCAGTTATCTGCAATGTTCAAGTACAGCAATGTGTTGAGAACTATAACTGTGGGCAGCTTTTCTTTCCTTGCTGCATGTTATCCTTTAGCACGTGTGTGGTCTGACGTGCAGATAAATGGCCTTAAACTCCTTTATCTTCCAAAAACAAAACAATATGCAGGAGTCTGAAGTGTTTATTTTAGTTACAGGGTGAATTAAATTGGAATATGAAAGAATGAATACAATAAGAACACAGAACTGGCCTACACCCCAGCAAGGGTATGTTTTAACTTTATTCAAAGCTGCACAGTTTTCCTTTATCTACAGATGCACCGTATCTGCATAGGCAGCTTTTCGGTAAAGGTATAGCTGTAAGCAGGAATGCCTCTTTAAATGTAGTCTGCATGTCTGCAGTCAGCCAGTGTCAATTGTAGTTTGTGTTTGCTCAGCCTTCTCCTAAGTCCAGCCTAGTTTTCAGTTCTCCCTTCTGTAAGTAGGTGGCACTGTTACCACTGACATTGGCATGAGATCACACAGTGGCATGGTTTATGAATATTACTATATTTTCCCAGCCAACCACTAGGAGTTTGTTTGCCAGTGGTGTATCGTGGGAAAGTGTAAAAATATATGAGGTGAGCTGCAACAAGCTCTTTTTCCCCCATGCCATGGCCTGGGGAGGATGCACATATTTGGAAGTACTTATTTATGACTCTCTGCCTGAAGAGCCCTGAGAGTGTCAGCATATGGAAGCTGGTCTTGTCTGGAAGCAAGATCAAAAAGAGGGGAGTGGTGGTGCAAGATAAATATATATACATAGCTGCCTACATCCCTAATTAAACCCGTAGAATTATGTATGTGTTCCCTGGGACTTTAAGAAGCAGGTTGACTCTCCTGCCGAAGATATGGAATAGGATGGTGTCCCAGTTGCTGCTGTTTGACCCTGAAAAAAACAGGAAGTTGCTGAGCACATTGTCTACAAGGGGATTCAAAACACAGGAGTGTTGTATTTGGCCCGTTTACTGTGCTGTGACATGTAAAGTGCTGAAGTTCTGCTTTAAACATGAAGCATCTGTAACCAAATCCCTCTATCCGATGGTGTTTTGAGTAATACAGTAAATTCCCCTGTGTTTCACCAAAAAGTGAATAGCACACATCTGATCACATTTCCAATCACTGCCTAAGGAATCTACACCTAAGGTAAAATGTCAGCCCACGCTGTCTCTGAGGGTACCAACATGCCTTCAGGGGCCAGGGAGGTGCTACATAGGTTAACTATGCCTTTAACCACTTAAGGACCGCCTCACGCTGATATACGTCGGCAGAATGGCACGGCTGGGCACATCAATGTACAGGTACATTGCCATTTAAGAGCCCAGCCATGCGTCGTGCACGCGCCTCCGGTGGTGCACTCACGACCCGGTCCTGAGCTCCGTGACCATGCCCGCAGGACCCGCGGACCGGATCGCCGCTGGTGTCCCGCGATCGGGTAACAGAGCTGAAGAACGGGGAGAGGGGAGTGTAAACAAACCTTTCCTTGTTCTTCTCCGTGGCATGTCAGTGATCGTCTGTTCCCTGTCATCGGCCCCCTACAGTAAGAATCACTTCCTAGGGAACACTTAACCCCTACAGCGCCACCTAAAGGTTAAACCCTTCACTGCCAGTGTAATTTTCACAGTAACAGTGCATTTTTTTTAGCACTGATCGCTGTAAAAATTACAATGGCCCCAAAATGGTGTCAAAAGTGTCCGATGTGTCCGCCATAATGTCGAAGTCACGATAAAAATCGCTGATCGCCGCCATAACTAGTAAAAAAATATATATTATTAAAAATGCCATAAAACAGTCCCCTATATTGTAGAAGCTATAACTTTTGCGCAAACCAATCAATAAACGCCTATTGCGATTTTTTTTTACAAAAATATGTAGAAGAATACATATCGGACTAAACTGTGGGGAAAAATGTTTTTTTATATATTTTTGGGGGATATTTATTACAGCAAAAAGTAAAAAATATTGAATTTTTCTCAAAATTGTCGCTCTATTTTTGTTTATAGCGCAAAAAATAAAAACCGCAGAGGTGATTAAATACCACCAAAAGAAAGCTCTATTTGTGGGAAAAAAAGGACGCCAATTTCGTTTGGGAGTGCACCGCACCGCGACTGCGCAATTGTCAGTTAAAGCAACGCAGTGCCGAATCGCAAAAAGGGGCCTGGTCCTTTAGCTGCATATTGGTCCGGGGCTTAAGTGGTTAAGGGGGAGCATAAAAATGCAGATCAACCACATTTTTTACAACCCCCAATCACAAGTGTAAATGTGGCATTATTTTATTGCTGTATACTTGGATGTGTCAGACGTTTTTTACTGCAGGTTTGCAAATTTAAAGGTAGCTCTGATGAATCATGGTCAATGTATTGGTATTGCTGGCAATGGTATTAGAAGATGGGTACAGATATTAATTCGGTACAGAAATGGACAAATGCCCAATATGGGAAAAGTACACTGACTTATTAGGTGTTAATTGTACCTACTAATTAGGACAGTGACATGACCAAATCAGCAAATTAAAAATTTTCACTTACGGTATCTTTATTCATGATTGAATTTTTTTAAAAGCCTGTTATTGTATTTTTCATTAATGCACATCTGCAGCTGTTACAATGTAACCAGCAAGTTTTACAGCTAATTAAATTATATATGTGTTTTTATACATTTTTTAAGATTCATATTCTCCTTAGTATGAAGGCAGACTGTGCAAAATGAGAAAATTATTCCTATAGAGAGTCACTGTTTTCCTGAACAAAAGTTTATTTCAGAATACAAGTAATTTATTTTTCAGCTGTTTATGTTGATCAGGCACTAAAAATAAATCCAAATAAATCTCTTTGCCTTTCTCATGGTTACTGATAAGAAATCTCTGCCGTCTAGAGAATGAGATTTGGATTGTACCTGGGCAATATAACTTCTACAAGTACAAAGCAGGCAATTTATTGTTGACAATGTGAAATTGGGATTTGTAATAGAAATGGTTGCTTTACAATAAAAAGGAGAAGAATTAAACTGATCTCAAAACAAAATGTCACAATGAAGTAAAACCAAAAGGTGAGGATTGTCACTTTCTACTGCTCCCTACCTCTGGCAAATCTTTTCTTGGTACAAGATAAGACATTTGCTTTTTCACAGAACTGGTGTTTGTGGGTCTTTTCCTTGCCCGCCAACAAGATAAAATAGTTCCTTTAACACTTAAAGTACCCACCTCCCACCCGTGTTATAGCCAAATGACGGCTACAGCGCAGGCCTTTATTGCCAGGAGGGCGTCAATAGACATCCTCCTAAGCATGCGCTGTCTGCACGTTCCTACGGGGGCGCGCATGGCACGCTCTGTGATCACTGAGTCTATGAGACTCGACTGATCACAGATGGGAGTAAGGGATTGATCCTGGCCCCTTACCACGTGATTAGCTGTCAGCCAATGACAGCTAATCACGTGATATAAACAGAAGATCAGCAATGTTTTTTTCCCCCTCATGCTGACAGCGTGAGGAGGGAAAAAAGCTGATCTCCGTCTTCTGACAGAGGCACACCAGTCCCTCACACAGAGAGCTACCAGTGCCTTATCTGTGCCCACCAGTGCCACTTGCCAGTGCCCACCAGTGCCGCCTATAAGTACCCACCAGCGCCACCCACCAGTGCCACCCACCAGTGCCACCCACCAGTGCCACCTACCTTTGTCCACCACTGCCACCTAACAATTGGCACCAGTGCTGCCAATCAATACCCATCAGTGCCTCATCATCAGTGCCACCGATAAGTGCTGCCTATCAGTGTCACCTACCAGTGCCCATCAGTGCCATCCATCAGTACCACCTATCAGTGCCCATTAGTGCAGCCTATCAGTGCCCATCAATGCAGCCTATCAGTGTCCATCAGTGCAGCCTCATCAGCGCACATCAATGAAGGAGAAAAATACCTGTTTTCAAAATTTTATAACAAACTATGAAACTGTTTTTTTTCCCCAAAGTTTTGGTCTTTTTAAGTTTTTTTTATTTTTTGCAAAAAAATTAAAAACCCAGCAGTGATTAAATACCACCAAAAGAAAGCACTATTTGTGTGAAAAAAATTATAAAAACCTAATTTGGGTACAGTGTTGCATGACCACGAAATTGTCATTCAAAGTGTGACAGCGCTGAAAGTTGAAAATTGGCCTTGGCAGAAAAGGGGTTTAAGTGCCCAGTAGGCAAGTGGTTAAAGTACTGTAGATGTGAAAACTGATGAAAATATCTCATCTAATCTTTTACTTGTTGATATAAATCTAAGGCCAGCCATGCACGGTTCGAATCTCGGCCAGTTCAGCAGGAACTGGCCGAGATTCGAACCGTTAATGGGCAGGCTAAATGTACCAAGTGGATTGATCAATCAGCCTGCTGAATTCTCTTGTGATTATCACAAGCGGCTGCTATAGCTGTTAGCGATAATCACTGTCTTCAATGGCAATGACAATGGCCTGGCAGGAGGGATTCCCGCATCAACACTGTCGTGGTTACAGGACAGAATTTCGCTTTGTGTATGGCTGGCCTAAAGGTCATTTTCAATCTTTTTTAAATATGTTGTTTAATTTAAAAAAATAACTGGTAATCTTACACAGACGCTCCTTGTTCACAGACCTCCTAATATGGGATGATAGTGGTTTGTCCCTGTCTCTGATTTGCTCCCATGAGTTGCCACCCTGACACATGCTCCAAGTGACACTCATCATTTCGATTCTCATTGCACAGGCATTTTCCACTGTTGTCACCATCAAGAACTCTGCTGTGAGTAATGATATGCAGCTATGAGGGTGGTGAAGTGCATGTATATATATATATATATATATATATATATATATATATATATATATATTTGTGCTCATAAGTTTACATACTCTGGCAGAATTTATGATTTCTTGGCCATTTTTCAGAGAATAAAATAAGAGGAACAAAGCACCAGAGAGAAACAACACTAAAGCCTCGTACACACGACCGAGTTTCTCGTCCAAAACCGGCAAGAAAAGTGCCGCGAGAGCTTTTTCCTCGAGAAAATCGTTCGTGTGTATGGTTTTACGACGAGAAAATTTACGTGAATCTCGACGAGAAAATAGAGAACCTGCTCTCTATTTTCTCATCAGGATTCCAGATTTCCTCGTCGTGTTTCTCGTCGGCCTGTTTTGTGACGAGAAAATGGTTAGTGTGTATGCTTTTACGACTCTTCAAAAAGCGCGCATGCTCAGAAGCAAGTATGAGACGGGAGCGCATCTTCTGGTAAAACAAGCCTTCGTAATGGAGATAGCACATTCGTCACGCTCGAAATTATTGCATCGTTTAAATGTTGTGCATTGAAATCTTCTTTAGAATGTTACATTAATCCAAACGAATGAACTTCTTTTGCTGCTGATATTCACACAGAGTTATGACTATCTTTTTTTAACCTTTTTCATGCTGCTCTTAAGAAGATTTAGGTGTATTATATCGTGCAAGATCTTCTGAATATTTTACATTTTTAAATTTTTCAAACTGATGTTAATTGTAATTTGGCAATGTTTTGATAGTGATCTCCCATTGAATATTTTAATATATATTTGTTAAATTTTAAACACTATTTTTTTTAAATAAGATTGTTATTCTTTTTTTGGGGTTGTTATCTGTCCCTTTTTTTGGCTGTCAAATGTCTCTGCTTACTCCAAAGCTAAATTTAAAATGTAAAAAAAATACACATAGTCAAGTATGAACTTAAACAAAAATAACATTTATTCATGTTTGAAATAAAATAAAGAGAAGGCAGCGCTGGAGAACCTGCTGCCATTTGTGCATCCCAGGGACCCCAGAGCACACATCAACCCTGTGTGGACACTAAAATTGGGAGCTTGAGAGAAGGCCAACATTTCTGAGCACAATCTGATGCTGGCCCCCCAGAGGTCAGGAACAGCAGCAGGTGAGATATATGTCCCAAGTGTGTGGTACTACAACAGGCTGCCTTCTGTCCGACCACAATGAAGCAAGGCCATCACTTCCTCGTCTTCCTGGCAACCTTCCCTGCAACCTTCCCTGAAGCCTTCCCTGCAGCCTTCCTTCTTCGTTTGGCTGGAGGCTGGGCCACTGGAGGGGTACTCCTGTCAGGAGGAGGAGGAGGTGGAGGAGAAGGGGGTGGCGCAGAAGAACAAGGTGGAGGAGAAGGGGGTGGGGCAGAAGAACAAGGTGGAGGTGGAGGAGAAGGGGGTGGGGCATAAGAACAAGGTGGAGGTGGAGGAGAAGGGGGTGGGGCAGAAGAACAAGGTGGAGGTGGAGGAGAAGGGGGTGGGGCAGAAGAACAAGGTGGAGGTGGAGGAGGAGGTTGAGGAGAAGGGGGTGGGGCAGAAGAAGAAGGTGGAGGTGGAGGAGGAGGTTGAGGTTGGGACAGTTGTGCCACCTCACAAATAGCGGTATTGGGGGTAATTTTTTCCATCACCCCCTTGTTCAGCAAGGTGATGAGCAGGGGCTCGCATAGGAGGCGTTGCTCCATGCTCATCACCTTGAACTTTGCCTCCACTAGGCCGGCAATGGCCTCTTCAGGGGATGTGGGCTCCTTGAGGGTGGCATGGGCCTCTCGAATAAGGGCCATTGCTGCCTCACTGGTGGTCCTGTCCCTCCTGCTTCTTTTGGGAAGTCGGATGGGAGGCACCTGTGATCTGGTGCTTCTCCTTTGCCCTGCCACCTCCTGGCTGCCACTGGGCCCTGCCACCTCCTGGCTGCCACTGGGCCCTGCCACCTCCTGCCTGCCACTGGGCCCTGCCACCTCCTGCCTGACAGTTTCCAGACCCTCCTCCTGGCTGATTTCATCCTGTGTATGAAAAAGGGACATAGTTTAATATGTTGGTTTAATCTTTGCATCCAAAATTCTGATCATGATTGAAGCAATTCGAATGTAAATCCAGAAATCATTTTGACCAATTTACAACTACATCAGATTGACTATTTAGCACCCAATTTAGGCCAGAATAATGTCTCGAGATCTTGATTTCACTTGTGGAACCCAAAATAGTTTATGTTTGTCATCTTGACATATTTGTCAAACATTAATTTTATCCCAATACATTTTCTATAAATACTATACCTGGCTCCAGATGGCCAAATCAGGTTCATCCAGGATGGCTGCCTCCTCTTGCTCCAGAGAAGGCTCAGGTTGGCTGCAGGGAAGTCTGGGGGGAAGAGTGGAGAGTGATGGCCTTGTCTCAATGTGGTCATCCAGAAAGGACATCCTGCTGTAGTACCACAAATTGGGGACATACACATCATCTGCTGCTGCTCCTGACCTCTGAGAAGCCAGGACCTTAGAGCGTTCATTCCTGTATGTGCCTCTCAAGCTCCCAATTTTAGTGTCCACCTGTTTTGCTGTGGCTGTGGGCAACTTGGTATGCACAAATGGGAGCAGGGTTTCCAGCGCTGCTTTTCTCACCCCTTTTTTTTTGTGTATGGGGTTTTTGGTCTCCCACAGAGCGGGCAGCTCCCTTACCCGGTCTATAAATTCCGCCAGGAATTCTTTGTCACTAATAAAGACATTCATATTGTATCTGCAAGTAAAATAAATAATATATAACTAATGTGAGGCACACAGTCTAACCTCCTTAAAATCGTAGTCACCATATATATCCTACAACATTCTCCAGACAGTATAGGCCAACAATTTGTCAAAGTCACAAAATCACATACCTTTGTTCGCACGTCCGTCACTTGAACTCCTCTCTCCGCACAACGAACGTAGTATAGTCACATGTGTGTTTGCTATATATACACCACGCATGCGTCAAACTACGCACACGTCGCTTCGCACACGTCGCCCGCCCATGACGTTCTAACTAACATCTTTTCCCCGCCCCTTCTCTTTCGGCGCGCAGACAGATATGGCGGATTTACAGGAGGTGTCTGATAATTCCTCAAATAACAAGGAGGAGACAAGCCCGGAGACTGAGGAAACGTCACGATCAAGGAGGAGATTCAAGGCATCTAATATGTCTTTTGCGGAGATGGCGGAGATGGTGGACATATTGCTAAAGTCGGATTATGACGCAAAGCATGGGCCGTATAGCAAACCTAATAGAAGGAAGGCCAAAATCCTGAAGAAAGTCGTGAAGAGTCTGAAGAATAATTTCGGGGTGAAACGCTCAAATGAGCAGCTCAGAAAGAGGTGGTCAGACCTCAAACTGAGGGAGCCAGAGCAGTTAAGGAACATTAAGAGAATGCTAGCAAAAAGTAAGTAAAATGTACACTTTTCTGCTATTAATGTTTTTCTCAAATTACATGTTGCTCCTTTTTTTTTTATTTTCATATTGGACTCCCTTCCAAAATTTCCTAATTTGAACTTGGTTTGGCACAGTAATCGTTCGTTACGTTACAGACACTTCGTTCGGCCACTATCCGCTGTTTTGGCTTATTTTACAGCCACAAAAGAAAATAGACATCTGCCTGTTTTTTACAAATTGTTGTTCCTAAATTTTCGCCTAGATGATGTGTTTGTAAAGAGAATGAAATGCAAACTTTAATCAGTGTAAAGGAGAGGACACTCAGCAGCTGGTACCACATCTGTACTTTGGAGCACTATAGTGTGGGCCACCATACCCGCCTTTTTTGGGTGTCCCACACAGGTGCATCAGTGAATTTTTGTGGTGCCTCCATGTCTAAAAATTTACATCCAAAAGGTGAATACTAAACATATTTTTGTTTCCAAATAATGCATTAATCTTTAAAATCCGCACAAACACACACTTGTACCCCACTTCCAAACAATTTAGCCTGTTTTTATTTTTCATAGAGAATTTCAGTGTGATAAATAGACCTTTTGTTTGATTCTCATAGGGGAGAGAAGACTGGGAGGAGAACACTCCAGGGAGCACAGGAACCCCACAGCTTCACAACAACCCCAAACTCCCAAAGACCCACAACTGAAGGATGTTGAGGAAGTTGAGGTGGAGGAAGGAGAAGTGCAGGAAGGAGAAGTGGATGACGTTGTGGAACTGGTCACCACAACAGGTCAGTATCTGTCACCACAGCTTCAGGTAAGAGATGTAGGCCTGCAGAGTTATAATACCTTTTTATTTTGTTTTTAGGGGATGTAAATGTTGTGGTGAAGGATAGTACACGTTTCTCTGCTGACAGTGCCCTCCGAATAATACAGCAAGTGATGGAATGTAGCACAGAACTGGACAGAATAAAACAAAGAATTCATGTGATGGATCAAACATTTAAAGACATTCTCGATGTATTGGGGAGAATCGAATAAGTCAACCAAACCCCCATTTTTGTTTCAGGAATGACTGTTCTTCAAACTTTTAAACTCTTTTTGACAATCAAACCAGCCAAAAATTGAATATGCACACAGTGTGTCAACATGTGCTATCTGCCATCAGGGGATATCCATGTACGTCTTTTGGGGGTGCAACCCCTTCCTCGTATCTAAAGTAGGTGAACTGAGGAAGGGGTTGCACCCCCAAAACACGTCCATTGATCACCCCTGATGGCAGATAGCACATGTTGACAATAGGGATCAGGAGTCTAAAATCCGTATTGGAAATTACTACAAAATGTGTGCATATTCAATTTTTGGCTGGGCAAGGGGTGGCAAGACCCCATATTAGGACGGGCACATAGAGACATAGTTTGTGTATGTGAATGTCTCAGATTGCTCAGAGATATCCAAAGTTGTACTTTTTGGAATGCAACTGTTGTTTTTGTATTTTCCTAAGAAAAGAATTGGCGGTTTGTGGCCAGGACAAAAAATATTTTTTAAAAGTAAACATGTGTGTGAATGTGCACAGAGTAAAATGTTTGAACACAAACAACGTGTAGCTTATTTTTTCAATACGCTCTAACCTTATTTGTGTTTTTTTTAAGGTTACATAGTGAAATGGTTGTTATTTACTAAAGGAAAATACACTTGGCACTACAAATGCACTAAGACAAACTAGGAGACAGGAAACAAACAAAAGTTAAAAGTTGAAATCAGATTTTTATTTAGCTCATTCTCCATGAATCTTTAGGCATAGCCTGGCATAGAAATTGCCCCCCTACCCGTGAAATATTGCATATATTTCTCCCGAACCTCACTAGCATTTTGGGGGGGCAAGCCAGGACGGGCAGATTCAAGGCCCGGCAGGGGATTTGCAGATGAAAGTCCAGCCTCAGGCAATACTGTGGCCATATAAGAAGTGGATTTTCTGCTGAGAAAGTTGTGTAGCACACAGCAGCATAAAACTACATAGTTTATTTTGTAGTCCGCCAAGTGGATGAAAGTCATAAAAATGCGGACCCGGCTGGCCATTATGCCGAAGGCATTTTCAATGACTCTTCGGCCCCTGGCCAGCCGGTAATTGAACACCCTCTTCTCTGGGATCTTGGTCCTCTGAGGAAATGGCCTCATACGATGCGGTCCGAGCCCGAAGGCTTCATCAGCCAAAAAAACAAAGGGGAGTCCTTCAACATTCCCTGCATCCGGTGGCAATGCAAGATCGTCACTCTGGAGACGGAGGGCAAACTCCGTCTGGATGAAGGATCCCCCATCGGACATCCGGCCCTTCTTCCCTACATCAACATAGAGAAATTCATACCGTGCTGACACCACCGCCATCAGCACAATGCTATGAAACCCCTTGTAGTTGAAGTAGTAGGACCCAGAACGGGGTGGCGGCACGATGTGGACGTGCTTCCCGTCTATGGCACCACCGCAGTTGGGGAAGTCCCACCGCGTGGCAAACTCCAATGCCACAGTCTGCCATTCCTGTGGCGTGGAAGGAAGCTGGGGAGTCAAACAAGATGAAAGAAAATTAGAATTTTTAAATATTACATTACAAGGAGATTATAATAAAAAAACATTAGAGGCCAACATCAAACAAATTCTCAGTTTATTAATCTGTTTTTAAGAAGTATAATGGAAGGCTCATGTTTCATATTCATCACCCCCTCTGATGGTCCATTAAAAAATTATTTTGGGGGGGGGGGGTAGATGTGTTTGGCCACAGGATAGCATTGCAGTGGCGGTGCGTCCAGAGTGGGCGCTGGAACACTGCCCCCTCTCTCCTGTGCCCGTCACTCCGAACAATACATCGGTTCATGCCTTGCATTAACCTATGTATTGTCAATGCCACCCACTATTCAGGTGGATGGCCCCCTGTTAAGCGACCAACATATGAATAACTGCAGCATTTATGGGGTGAAAATTGCATATCAGAAACAGGGAGGCAAATAGGCTTGCACATTACAGCCTGAGGGATGTAATTGGCTTCATAAAAGTTAAATAGGTGACGCAGGGGGGGGACATTCCTTGGGTAAACACTGACAGGCTGCTCTGCCAATCATGTTCACCAAGTCTGTTTAATGGTAACATGATTGGCTGATGCAACATCAAGGGCAGGAGAAGACATCAAGGACAGAAGAAGGATGGCGCTGTCCACAAGAAGGTAAGTGCAGGGCTGGGGGGAAAATGGCTGCATTGGAGGGAACAAAATGGCTGCATTGGAGGGAACAAAATTGTTGCATTGGAGGGAACAAAATGGCTGCATTGGAGGGGGCAACTGGGGACGTTTAATAGGCACAGTCGCAAAAAAGGAGGAAGTTTATTTCCTAAATTGGGGTTGGACCCCCAATCATTTGGAGCAACAGGCGCCCCTGCTGGAAAGGTTAGTGAAGGGAAATATGCATGGAGGAGAAAAAAGGGGCATTTAAAAGCTTCCAACATGCATGGGGACAAAGGGGACATTCTCAGCATATTACAATCATGGTAATTAGGGAAGAATGAAAGAAATACAATACATTATCATACATGAAATACATAAAATGTGATGTTAATGGAGAAAACTTACCCTAATATAGTCCTCCTGCAGGACTTGTATAATGGCAGAACAGGTGTCTGGGATTATGAGGCCCAGAGCCTGGGGGGAGATGCCTGTCGTGAACTTCAAGTCCTGAAGACTTCTCCCTGTCGCCAGGTAACGTAAGGTGGCGATGAGCCTCTGCTCAGCACTGATGGCTTCCCGCAGAACGGTGTCCTTCCTGGTAATATAGGGGGACATAATAATATGTCTTTTGCGGAGATGGCGGAGATGGTGGACATATTGCTAAAGTCGGATTATGACGCAAAGCATGGGCCGTATAGCAAACCTAATAGAAGGAAGGCCAAAATCCTGAAGAAAGTCGTGAAGAGTCTGAAGAATAATTTCGGGGTGAAACGCTCAAATGAGCAGCTCAGAAAGAGGTGGTCAGACCTCAAACTGAGGGAGCCAGAGCAGTTAAGGAACATTAAGAGAATGCTAGCAAAAAGTAAGTAAAATGTACACTTTTCTGCTATTAATGTTTTTCTCAAATTACATGTTGCTCCTTTTTTTTTATTTTCATATTGGACTCCCTTCCAAAATTTCCTAATTTGAACTTGGTTTGGCACAGTAATCGTTCGTTACGTTACAGACACTTCGTTCGGCCACTATCCGCTGTTTTGGCTTATTTTACAGCCACAAAAGAAAATAGACATCTGCCTGTTTTTTACAAATTGTTGTTCCTAAATTTTCGCCTAGATGATGTGTTTGTAAAGAGAATGAAATGCAAACTTTAATCAGTGTAAAGGAGAGGACACTCAGCAGCTGGTACCACATCTGTACTTTGGAGCACTATAGTGTGGGCCACCATACCCGCCTTTTTTGGGTGTCCCACACAGGTGCATCAGTGAATTTTTGTGGTGCCTCCATGTCTAAAAATTTACATCCAAAAGGTGAATACTAAACATATTTTTGTTTCCAAATAATGCATTAATCTTTAAAATCCGCACAAACACACACTTGTACCCCACTTCCAAACAATTTAGCCTGTTTTTATTTTTCATAGAGAATTTCAGTGTGATAAATAGACCTTTTGTTTGATTCTCATAGGGGAGAGAAGACTGGGAGGAGAACACTCCAGGGAGCACAGGAACCCCACAGCTTCACAACAACCCCAAACTCCCAAAGACCCACAACTGAAGGATGTTGAGGAAGTTGAGGTGGAGGAAGGAGAAGTGCAGGAAGGAGAAGTGGATGACGTTGTGGAACTGGTCACCACAACAGGTCAGTATCTGTCACCACAGCTTCAGGTAAGAGATGTAGGCCTGCAGAGTTATAATACCTTTTTATTTTGTTTTTAGGGGATGTAAATGTTGTGGTGAAGGATAGTACACGTTTCTCTGCTGACAGTGCCCTCCGAATAATACAGAAATTTTGGAATGTAGCACAGAACTGGACAGAATAAAACAAAGAATTCATGTGATGGATCAAACATTTAAAGACATTCTCGATGTATTGGGGAGAATCGAATAAGTCAACCAAACCCCCATTTTTGTTTCAGGAATGACTGTTCTTCAAACTTTTAAACTCTTTTTGACAATCAAACCAGCCAAAAATTGAATATGCACACAGTGTGTCAACATGTGCTATTTGCCATCAGGGGATATCCATGTACATCTTTTGGGGGTGCAACCCCTTCCTCGTATCTAAAGTAGGTGAACTGAGGAAGGGGTTGCACCCCCAAAACACGTCCATTGATCACCCCTGATGGCAGATAGCACATGTTGACAATAGGGATCAGGAGTCTAAAATCCCTATTGGAAATTACTACAAAATGTGTGCATATTCAATTTTTGGCTGGGCAAGGGGTGGCAAGACCCCATATTAGGACGGGCACATAGAGACATAGTTTGTGTAAGTGAATGTCTCAGATTGCTCAGAGATATCCAAAGTTGTACTTTTTGGAATGCAACTGTTGTTTTTGTATTTTCCTAAGAAAAGAATTGGCGGTTTGTGGCCAGGACAAAAAATATTTTTTAAAAGTAAACATGTGTGTGAATGTGCACAGAGTAAAATGTTTGAACACAAACAACGTGTAGCTAATTTTTTCAATACGCTCTAACCTTATTTGTGTTTTTTTTAAGGTTACATAGTGAAATGGTTGTTATTTACTAAAGGAAAATACACTTGGCACTACAAATGCACTAAGACAAACTAGGAGACAGGAAACAAACAAAAGTTAAAAGTTGAAATCAGATTTTTATTTAGCTCATTCTCCATGAATCTTTAGGCATAGCCTGGCATAGAAATTGCCCCCCTACCCGTGAAATATTGCATATATTTCTCCCGAACCTCACTAGCATTTTGGGGGGGCAAGCCAGGACGGGCAGATTCAAGGCCCGGCAGGGGATTTGCAGATGAAAGTCCAGCCTCAGGCAATACTGTGGCCATATAAGAAGTGGATTTTCTGCTGAGAAAGTTGTGTAGCACACAGCAGCATAAAACTACATAGTTTATTTTGTAGTCCGCCAAGTGGATGAAAGTCATAAAAATGCGGAACCGGCTGGCCATTATGCCGAAGGCATTTTCAATGACTCTTCGGCCCCTGGCCAGCCGGTAATTGAACACCCTCTTCTCTGGGGTCTTGGTCCTCTGAGGAAATGGCCTCATACGATGCGGTCCGAGCCCGAAGGCTTCATCAGCCAAAAAAACAAAGGGGAGTCCTTCAACATTCCCTGCATCCGGTGGCAATGCAAGGTCGTCACTCTGGAGACGGAGGGCAAACTCCGTCTGGATGAAGGATCCCCCATCGGACATCCGGACATTCTTCCCTACATCAACATAGAGAAATTCATACCGTGCTGACAACACCGCCATCAGCACAATGCTATGAAACCCCTTGTAGTTGAAGTAGTAGGACCCAGAACGGGGTGGCGGCACGATGTGGACGTGCTTCCCATCTATGGCACCACCGCAGTTGGGGAAGTCCCACCGCGTGGCAAACTCCAATGCCACAGTCTGCCATTCCTGTGGCGTGGAAGGAAGCTGGGGAGTCAAACAAGATGAAAGAAAATTAGAATTTTTAAATATTACATTACAAGGAGATTATAATAAAAAAACATTAGAGGCCAACATCAAACAAATTCTCAGTTTATTAATCTGTTTTTAAGAAGTATAATGGAAGGCTCATGTTTCATATTCATCACCCCCTCTGATGGTCCATTAAAAAATTATTTTGGGGGGGGGTAGATGTGTTTGGCCACAGGATAGCATTGCAGTGGCGGTGCGTCCAGAGTGGGCGCTGGAACACTGCCCCCTCTCTCCTGTGCCCGTCACTCCGAACAATACATCGGTTCATGCCTTGCATTAACCTATGTATTGTCAATGCCACCCACTATTCAGGTGGATGGCCCCCTGTTAAGCGACCAACATATGAATAACTGCAGCATTTATGGGGTGAAAATTGCATATCAGAAACAGGGAGGCAAATAGGCTTGCACATTACAGCCTGAGGGATGTAATTGGCTTCATAAAAGTTAAATAGGTGACGCAGGGGGGGGGGGACATTCCTTGGGTAAACACTGACAGGCTGCTCTGCCAATCATGTTCACCAAGTCTGTTTAATGGTAACATGATTGGCTGATGCAACATCAAGGGCAGGAGAAGACATCAAGGACAGAAGAAGGATGGCGCTGTCCACAAGAAGGTAAGTGCAGGGCTGGGGGGAAAATGGCTGCATTGGAGGGAACAAAATGGCTGCATTGGAGGGAACAAAATTGTTGCATTGGAGGGAACAAAATGGCTGCATTGGAGGGGGCAACTGGGGACGTTTAATAGGCACAGTCGCAAAAAAGGAGGAAGTTTATTTCCTAAATTGGGGTTGGACCCCCAATCATTTGGAGCAACAGGCGCCCCTGCTGGAAAGGTTAGTGAAGGGAAATATGCATGGAGGAGAAAAAAGGGGCATTTAAAAGCTTCCAACATGCATGGGGACAAAGGGGACATTCTCAGCATATTACAATCATGGTAATTAGGGAAGAATGAAAGAAATACAATACATTATCATACATGAAATACATAAAATGTGATGTTAATGGAGAAAACTTACCCTAATATAGTCCTCCTGCAGGACTTGTATAATGGCAGAACAGGTGTCTGGGATTATGAGGCCCAGAGCCTGGGGGGAGATGCCTGTCGTGAACTTCAAGTCCTGAAGACTTCTCCCTGTCGCCAGGTAACGTAAGGTGGCGATGAGCCTCTGCTCAGCACTGATGGCTTCCCGCATAACGGTGTCCTTCCTGGTAATATAGGGGGACACCAAAGCCAACAGTTCCTGAAAAACGGGGTCAGACATCCGCAGAAAATTCCTGTAGTCCTCAGGATTATTCTCGACGATCTCCCGCAGCAGAGGCATATGGCAGAATTGGTCCCACTGGAGCAACCAATTCTTGGTCCATGAACTCCTCCTCACACCGTTCATGGACTGGTCTTGGTCCAAAACAAGCAGACCAACACCAAGCGCACGCACAGCACGAACTCGACGACGAGAACGTCCAGGCGACATGGCTAGGAAACGGTCGTCTTATCAGAACGTACAGAACAGAACGCACTTTAGAACAGCAAGGCCTATGAATAACGAACTGAAAATCAGAAACGAACGGGCAAGAACGTACTGTAAAACAGATACGACCTGCCTAGATGCCCTGAAAGTCAAGATACAAACCCACAAGCACAAACTGAACCTCAGAAAACGAACTGAAAAGCACGAAGACTGAAAAGCGTGAATCGTCTCTTCCCAAACTTTTACTTCACACGCGGTAACACGAGATCAGCAAAAGCAGCCCAAGGGGTGGCGCCAAGGAAATCGATCTTCCCCTTTATAGTGCCGTCGTACGTGCTGGACGTGACCGCGGAGAACAACGAGGAAATTTGGAATTGTCAGTGTGTACGCATGGAAAGCTTGACGAGAAACTCGTCAAGGTTAACAAGAATCTCGTTGAAAAAAACGACGAGATTGTTACGACGAGAAACTCGGTTGTGTGTACAAGGCTTCAGAGCTTTGGAGAGAGAAAAATAAACACTGCAGATATATGTGCTTTTCTCAGATTCCATGACTGAGGTTTACAACCACTTTAAAATAGATTTAATCCTTAAATGGATGACTGTAATTTGCTAAAGGTGCATCATAAACAACTGCCATGATGATTTTTTTCTTTAAAAAAAGGTTTTCATCCTTTTTTTGCACAGCTGATCTTCTAAGCTCGTATGCAGCTATGTATGTGTATGTACAGTTGTGCTCATAAGTTTACATACCCTGTAAGAATTTATGAATTCTTGACCATTTTTCAGAGAATATGAATATTAACACAAAAACTTTTCTTTCACTCATGGTTATAGCCTCGTACACACGACTGATTTTCTCGGCAAGAACCAGCAAGAAACTTGCTGGCAGAGCTTTCTTGCCGAGTAAATCGGTCGTGTGTACGCGGCTTTCAGGTTTCTCGTCAAGAAAACAGGCAAGAATCTCAACGAGAAAAATAGAGAACCTGCTCTATATTTTCTCGTAGGGATTCTCGTCGGCCTGTTTCTCGACGAGAAACCCGAGTGTGTGTACACTTACCTGTCGCCGTGGAAACCCACGCATGCTCTAAATGACTTTGACGCATGCGTGGTAGCTTCCTAGGCATAGGTAGGGTGTAGCAAGATGGCGGCGACAGGATCGAATGTGACGAGCGCCCTCTCGTTGTAGTCAATGACGTCACCGCGTTCGTGCCATTCAAAAGAACGGTGGTTCTTTTGAAAGGTACGTGTGTACACTCGGCCGAGACAAGATTCTTGTCCAAGAATCTCGTCAGGAAAAACGACTAGTTTTTTCCTGACGAGATTCTCGGCCGTGTGTACAAGGCTTTAGTGTTTGGCTGAAGCCATTTATTATCAATCAACTGTGTTTACTCTTTTTAAATCATAATGGCAACAGAAACAAGCCAAATGACCTTGATCGAAAGTTTACATACCCTGGTGATTTTGGCCTGATAACATGCACGCAAGTTGACACAAGGGGGTTTGAATGGCTATTAAAGGTAACCATCCTCACCTATGATCTGTTTACTTGTAATTAGTCTGTGTGTATAAAAGGTTAATGCGTTTCTGGACTCCTGACAGACCCTTGCATCTTTCATCCAGTGCTGCACTGACGTTTCTGGATTCTGAGTCATGGGGAAAGCAAAAGAATTGTCAAAGGATCTGTGGGAAAAGGTAGTTGAACTGTATAAAACGGGAAAGGGATATAAAAATATATCCAAGGAATTGAAAATGCTAATCAGCAGTGTTCAAACTCTAATCAAGAAGTGGAAAATGAGGGGTTCTGTTGAAACCAAACCACGGTCAGGTAGACCAACTAAAATTTCAGCCACAACTGCTAGGAAAATTGTTCGGCATGCAAAGAAAAACCCACGAAAAACTTCAGATGAAATACAGGACTCTCTGAAAACATGTGGTGTGGCTGTTTCTAGATGCACAATAGGGAGGCACTTGTAGAAAGATGGGCTGCATAGTCAAGTCGCCAGAAGAAAGCCATTACTACGCAAATGCCACAAAGCTCCCTGCTTACAATACGCCAAACAACACAGAGACAAGCCTCAAACCTTCTGGCACTAAGTAATTTAAAGTGATTAGACCAAAATGTATCTTTCTGTCCACAACCATAAACGCTACATTTCGAGAGGAGTCAGCAAGGCCTATGATGAAAGGTACGGAGGTGGATCGCTGATGTTTTTGGGATGTGTGAGCTACAAAGGCACAGGAAATTTGGTCAAAATTGTTGGCAAGATGAATGCAGTATGTTATCATAAAATACTGGAGGAACATTTGCATTCATCAGCCAGGAAGCTGCGCATGGGACCTACTTGGACATTCGATAAAGAAAAACTAATAGGGGTGGGCCGCATCCCATTGAATAGTCAATACAAAAAGGGGAAGGACCCCTAGGGTGGGACTTTTAAAGCACTACCAAAAAAAGTGAAAAGAAAGGAAGTATAGATATACCAAAAATAATTTTTATTCAAAAGACAAATAAATATAACATGTAAATATGGAAAATGAAAAATGTCAATGAGAAATACATTTTCCTGAACCAGACGCATTTCGGAAAGATCCTTTCCTTCATCAGGGTTATTACAGGAAAAAGTATTGTCTAGAGAATTACAAAATGCAACATGATTAGCAATTTATATAAGTATTGGTTTACAAAATGGGAGTGCAGCCTCAGATACAAAGTCATAATGAAAACATAACAACGTACCATCATCCAATTAATAGTAGAAAAACAAAAGGGGGAGGGGTGGGGGCAAGAGGATAGTTGCTGAGGCTAAACCTTGAACAACCCACCCAAATAATTTATGGACTATCTCGGTACTAGTACACATGATAAACATAAACATTGTTTGAATAAAAGATTTTTATTAAAGATAAAAATTGTACAAAAATGGACAGTAATGGACAGTAATGCACATCAAAGATTGGTTGAAGTCTCTACTAGTTTCGCGGGAGTACCGCTTCTTCAGGAGAGCCAATCTATACAATAAATAATATAAAAAGATATATAATACAATTCAGCAATAATGTAAATAATGCATAAGAAAAATTGAGATCTTACCCGATGAGTAATAAAACAGGCGTGGGAATGGGCCGCCCATGTAGTGCCCCCTGCGGCGGACAAGGGGGATGGTGCGTCGATCTCTAGGTATAAGGCGTATAATTAATTTATTTAAGAACCCAATAAGTAACCCATACTGAGGTGGGGGGAGGGGGTATAAGAAGGAAGAGTGCAGGCGGAAGAGGGAAGAGGGAGGGGGAGAAAGGAAGGGTAAAAGAGGAAAAAAAGGAGGGGGAAGGGGGGTGTTGTTGGGTGGTGACGAAGGGGGGGGGATTTGTGGGAAGGGGAGGGAATCACAAGGGAGAGAAGGAGATAGGAAGGTTAAGGAAAGGAAGGGAGGGTAGGGGAGGATAATGGGAAAAAGAAGAGGGGGGGAAAGGGGGAAAAAAGGGGGAGGGTGGAAAAGAAGCAGGTGGGGGGACAGGAAAAGAGGGGGAAGGGAAGAAAAAGAGGGGGGGGGAAGGGGGAAAGGGGAGGAAGGGAGGAGGGGCAGAAGGGGAAAAAGGGGGATAAGGGGGAAGGGGGGGGAAAGAAAAGAGAGGGGAGGGAACCCCCTTTCCCCCCCTCTTCTTTTTCCCATTATCCTCCCCTACCCTCCCTTCCTTTCCTTACCCTTCCTATCTCCTTCTCTCCCTTGTGATTCCCTCCCCTTCCTCCCCTTTCCCCCCCTCTTTTTCTTCCCTTCCCCTCTTTTCCTGTCCCCCCCACCTGCTTCTTTTCCACCCTCCCCCTTTTTTCCCCCTTTCCCCCCCCCTCTTCTTTTTCCCATTATCCTCCCCTACCCTCCCTTCCTTTCCTTACCCTTCCTATCTCCTTCTCTCCCTTGTAATTCCCTCCCCTTCCCACAAATCCCCCCCCCTTTGTCACCACCCAACAACACCCCCCTTCCCCCTCGTTTTTTTCCTCTTTTACCCTTCCTTTCTCCCCCTCCCTCTTCCCTCTTCTGCCTGCACTCTTCCTTCTTATACCCCCTCCCCCCACCTCAGTATGGGTTACTTATTGGGTTCTTAAATAAATTAATTATACGCCTTATACCTAGAGATCGACGCACCATCCCCCTTGTCCGCCGCAGGGGGCACTACATGGGCGGCCCATTCCCACGCCTGTTTTATTACTCATCGGGTAAGCTCTCAATTTTTCTTATGCATTATTTACATTATTGCTGAATTGTATTATATATCTTTTTATATTATTTATTGTATAGATTGGCTCTCCTGAAGAAGCGGTACTCCCGCGAAACTAGTAGAGACTTCAACCAATCTTTGATGTGCATTACTGTCCATTTTTGTACAATTTTTATCTTTAATAAAAATCTTTTATTCAAACAATGTTTATGTTTATCATGTGTACTAGTACCGAGATAGTCCATAAATTATTTGGGTGGGTTGTTCAAGGTTTAGCCTCAGCAACTATCCTCTTGCCCCCACCCCTCCCCCTTTTGTTTTTCTATTATTAATTGGATGATGGTACGTTGTTATGTTTTCATTATGACTTTGTATCTGAGGCTGCACTCCCATTTTGTTCTCAATTATAGGGTGGATAACACACCCGTTTCTCTCTTCTGAGTGCCTCTAATGTTTAACCCCTTATATTCATTTTTTACCTGATTGATTACTGGGTGTTATAGTATATACATTGCCCTCTCAACTTTTGGACTATGGACACTTTCGGTACTGACCAGGCAGGCCTTATGATTGTTATGTATTTAACTGATCTTAGTAACTAATTGTTTGTATTATCCAGTTTAACATGTGATGTGGTCGTGAATTATGTGTACCAACAATAGATTAATTTCTCCCTTAGAGTAGGGTTTATTCAGCTCAAATCCATTCACCTCTACTAAAGGTTTATTTATACACGGACTGGACATAATCCAGCCGTTAAGGAACTACCTGGTGTTCCACACCTCTTATCCCGTCATGGCTGTTATGTCCATTCCATATTTTCCCCTTCTCTTCCTGGAGTATCTATTTAGGATTACACATGGTAGGCGACCCCTCCTCTACATTCTATGGTTTTAACCTGGCTACCCAGCCTTATCTAGATACTACCTTCAACTCCTAATATACTGGGGCACCTTGCATTATTCACATTTAGCACCTTTCACCCGAAATATGGGGACGGATAGTACCCACACCTCACATTCACATCCTCTTCATTTCCTTTACCTACTGCAATTTTAAACAATTGCAGTTTTTTATTATTATGGGTTCAACCATACCCTAGCACTGATTCAGGGATATATGGGATGCCGCAATAGGCTGGCTCCCTGATGCCCTGTCTTTCACTTCATAATTATTTTTATTTTTATTTATCACTATCATTATTTATATTAATTTTCATTTATTTATCTCCAATTCTTTTATTTATTATTTATTTAAGTGTTTATCTTTTATTTATAATTTTTATCTTTGTCACTCCTTATTCCCATTTTCACTTCAGACTGGTGATACCCTAAACTCATCACTAGCCTATGCTTTTTTGATGCCCCGTTTGTAAGTCTGTCCTCTTCCGTAGGTCCTCTTGCTGTCCTTCAGCTGTTTAGGGCACTGTTTTATGTCACCCGAATACAGTAATCACCCTTGGGATTACACTCCCACTATTTCTACAACTGTTATCATTATGTGTTATTATCGTTTCTTTTTCCCGTGTACATAGCACCCCTTGAGTAAATGGCGCGGCATTTGGCTGCCTGTCCCTCCCACATGTGGCGGACTTGTGTTTCCCCTGGCGGGGATGTCCCTCTGGTCCATCCCCTCTTGCTCTTCCCTGGCTCGGGGCTCCCCGCCCCCTGGCTTGGCCTCAGCGCACATGCGCAGTACCGCACATCGCGCACCTGCGTAGTGCGGGGAAACAGACCCGGTGACGCTGGACGTAGCCGCCTCGGCGCGTCTGGACGTGTCCTGGTTGGGGAGCTCATTTAATGGGCCTTGCCCTTGCATGAGCAGCATGGATCTCGTCCTGGCCATGTACACCTAGGATTTTTCCTGTGGTGAGGCGGTGATCAACTGGACGCCCTTGCTGTGCATTGGGGACCGTCACAGGTGTCTCCTTTTTGGTCTATGCACTACCCTGCATTCTTGGTCACAGATATGGATACCTCCATGGATGACCGTATACTGGTTGCCTTACCAGAACCACTGGACATTACACCTCTTGTGGCCCCTTGTGTACCTGCATCTAGGGTCTTTCCATCTGTCCATTCACCTGCACACCATTGGGAATACCCTTTCTACATGGCGCTGGCTGTTTATATACCCACAGACGTAACTACTGTGGTAAGTTTTACCCCCTAATTACACCCCTAGGGTTCCCTCCCCTCTCTTTTCTTCCCCCCCTTCCCCCTTATCCCCCTTTTTCCCCTTCTGCCCCCCCTCCCCCCTCTTTTCCCTCCTCCCTTCCTCCCCTTTCCCCCTTCCCCCCTCTTTTTCTTCCCTTCCCCCTCTTTTCCTGTCCCCCCCACCTGCTTCTTTTCCACCCTCCCCCTTTTTTCCCCCTTCCCCCCCTTCTTTTTCCCATTATCCTCCCCTACCCTCCCTTCCTTTCCTTACCCTTCCTATCTCCTTCTCTCCCTTGTGATTCCCTCCCCTTCCCACAAATCCCCCCCCCCTTCGTCACCACCCAACAACACCCCCCTTCCCCCTCCTTTTTTTCCTCTTTTACCCTTCCTTTCTCCCCCTCCCTCTTCCCTCTTCCGCCTGCACTCTTCCTTCTTATACCCCCTCCCCCCACCTCAGTATGGGTTACTTATTGGGTTCTTAAATAAATTAATTATACGCCTTATACCTAGAGATCGACGCACCATCCCCCTTGTCCGCCGCAGGGGGCACTACATGGGCGGCCCATTCCCACGCCTGTTTTTTTACTCATCGGGTAAGCTCTCAATTTTTCTTATGCATTATTTACATTATTGCTGAATTGTATTATATATCTTTTTATATTATTTATTGTATAGATTGGCTCTCCTGAAGAAGCGGTACTCCCGCGAAACTAGTAGAGACTTCAACCAATCTTTGATGTGCATTACTGTCCATTTTTGTACAATTTTTATCTTTAATAAAAATCTTTTATTCAAACAATGTTTATGTTTATCATGTGTACTAGTACCGATATAGTCCATAAGTATTGGTTTAGTTATACATACACACCGTGCAGCGCCCCCACTATACATGCACGGTGTGTATGTATAACTATACCAATTGTTCTGTTTCAAGATTTATCCATTTTTGAAATTTGGGGATAGCAGCTTTATTTCTGACTATTGATTATTAGCGCGAGATTGCCCATTTACCCTATAATTTATATAAGTACAACCAATCTTTCAAGGCATACATTTCCATAGATATGGTTACTTACATTGTATTCATTGACCAAGACATATAAGGTAATGGTATCCACAGGTTAAAATTGAGAATTTAGGCAACTTCACGCATGTCTCCCCATGTACGTCGCTTGATTGGTAGACTATAAATATCCAAGATGGTTAATGGATATATTGTAATCAGCAAGGGTTGCATTAGCAGGGCTATATTTAGCTTGGTTCACTCTTTGACTGACATGGCAGAGGTGAGGTTGGTCCGGAGAGGTGTATGCTGAATTACGTTTTAAAAGTAAGTGAGATTTTTTGGACATTATTTTTACCTCTGTATGGGATACATTATTTGTACCCATACTCCAATTTTTCTCTGGCATTTGTGCCTTTTTCTCTTTTTTCTTTAGTTTTTTCCATATACCATTACTGTGACACCCCTTACCGGCCATGTGGATACTACAGTCATCTCTGCATTGAGACAATCAATAGTACCACCTATGCCATACACCTTCACCAGCCCCCCTGCTGGTATACAATACAATTTCCATGCTTAGGTAGGTTTGTTCCCAAGTTACAGTTGTA
The DNA here is from genome assembly GCA_029206835.1 of Rana muscosa. Lineage (NCBI taxonomy): Eukaryota > Metazoa > Chordata > Amphibia > Anura > Ranidae > Rana > Rana muscosa. Next base: position 75,851,392 of record JARGYO010005626.1, on the reverse strand, counting down.
TACTTATATACAAGAATATAATTATTTATGCTGGCCCTTTTTATCTATATGCCTTTATTTTCAGGTTTTCATTTCTGGACCCCAGTACACACACACGTGCTGTGCCTGGGCTCAGGACACAGTGTTTTTCAATGCCATCGGGGGCTTCGCCCCCTTACAATATATCCTTTAACCATCTTGGATATTTATAGTCGACCAATCAGGCGACGCACACGGGGAGACATGCGTGAGGTTGCCTAAATTCTCAATTTTAACCTGTGGATACCTATATGTCTTGGTCAATGAATACAATGTAAGTAACCATATCTATGGAAATGTATGCCTTGAAAAATTGGTTGTACTTATATAAATTGCTAATCATGTTGCATTTTGTAATTCTCCAGACATAATTTTTTCCTGTAAGGACCCTGATGAAGAAAATGATCTTTCCGAAATGCGTCTGTTTCAGGAAAATGTATTTCTCATTGACATTTTTTATAGTATCCATATTTACATGTTATATTTATTTGTCTTTTGAATAAAAATTATTTTTGGTAGATCTATACTTCCTTTCTTTTCACTTTTTGTGGTAGTGCTTTAAAAGTCCCACCCTAGGGGTCCTTCCCCTTTTTGTATTGACTACTTGGACATTCCAACATGACAATGATCCAAAACACAAGGCCAAGTCGACCTGTCATTGGCTACAGCAGAATAAAAAGAAGGTTCTGGAGTGGCCACCTCAGTCTCCTGACCTCAATATCATTGAGCCAATCTGGGGAGATCTGAAACGTGCAGTTCATGCAAGACAGACCAAGAATTTACAGGAACTGGAGGCTTTTTGGCAAGAGGAATGGGCAGCTTTACCATCTGATAAGATAAAGAGCCTCATCCACAAATACCACTAAAAAATTCAAGCTGTCATTGATGTTAAAGGGGGCAATACACAGTATTAAGAACTGGGGTATGTAAACTTTTGATCAGGGTCATTTGGGTAGTTTCTGTTGCCATTATGACGTAAAAAGAGGAAACACAGTTGATTGATAATAAATGGCTTCAGCCAAACACTAATCATGAGTGAAGGAAAAGTTTTTGTGTTATCATTCATATTCTCTGAAAAATGGTCAAGAAATCATAAATTCTTCCAGGGTATGTAAACTTATGAGCACAACTGTACATACACATACATAGCTGCATACGAGCTTAGAAGATCAGCTGTGCAAAAAAAGGATGCAAACCTTTTTTATTTTTTTAAAGAAAAAATAATCATCATGGCAGTAGTTTATGATGCACCTTTAGCAAATTAAAGTCATCCATTTAGGCCCCTTTCACACTGGGGCGCTTTGCAGGTGCTATTTTGCTAAAAATAGCGCCTGCAAACCGAGCCTAAACAGCGGCTCCTGTGTCTCCAATGTGAAAGCCCCGAGGGCTTTCACACTGGAGCGGTGCGCTAACAGGACTTAAAAAAAGTCCTGCTAGCCGCACCTTTGGAGCGGTGAGAGGAGCGGTGTGTTTACCGCTCCTACACCGCTCCTTCCCATTGAAATGAATGGGATACCGCGGTAATACCGCCCGCAAACTGCGTCTGTAGCCGCGGTTTGCGGGTGGTATTAATCCTTTTTCGGCCGCTAGCGGGGGTTAAAACCGCACCGCTAGCGGCCGAATACCTCTGCAATCCCGACGGTATAGCGCCGCTAAAAATAGCAGCGCTATACCGCCACCGCCCCCACTGCCCCAGTGTGAAACCGGCCTCAAGGTTTAAATCTAGTTTAAAGTGGTTGTAAACCTCAGTCATGGAATCTGAGCAAAGCACATATATCTGTAGTGTTTCTCTCTCCAAAGCTCTCAAGCCTCGTACACACGACCGGTTTTCTCGGCAAGAAAACCGCTGGGAGAGCTTTTTACCAAGAAAACCGTTTGTGTGTATGGTTTCTCGGCAGGAAAACTACTTGGAATCTTGACGAGAAAAATAGAGAACCTGCTCTCTATTTTTTCTCATCGGGATTCTCGGCAGAGTGTTTCCTGCCGAGAAACCCGGTCGTCTGTATGCTTACCTGTCTATGGAAACCCGTGCATGCTCGATGAGACTTAGACGCATGCGCGGTAGCATACAAGGGTAGTGTAGGGTATAGCAAGATGGTGGCGACGGCATCGAATGTGATGAGCGCCGGCTCATCGTAGTCGATGACGTCACCGCGTTCTTGCCATTCAAAAGAACGGCGGTTCATTTGAATGGCGCGTGTGTACACAGGACTTGGCAAGACAAGCTTGCCAGAAATCCTGTCGAGAAAACCGACGTTTTTTTTTTTCGATGGGATTCCCGCCCGTGTGTACGAGGCTTTAGTGTTGTTTCTCTCTGGTGCTTTGTTCCTCTGTGATCAGCATGAGTCACTTCTGAGAAGTTTTCCCGACACATGAGATACATTTGTGTTGGGGAGGGGTGAAAGCTCAGAACAGAGCTTGTCTATTCACAACACAGTTCTGCTGTGTGTGGACGGGGATGTGTGCCTTTCCTCCAATCAGCTCTCACACACTGTAACTGCAGCCTCTCCACCCCTCCTCTGTGCTCATGCATTCAGTTGTGAATGAGCCCTTAAAGTCTATTTCCACTTTTGCAGCCAAATTTGAGAAAAGCCCACTATATGTTGTTTATGTTTCCCATTCTGTGCTCCTGACATATGAAGAAAGATTTTTAACACAATCGGCCCCTTTGAAGGGGTGTAGAGAGGAGGAGACTACAGATAAATAAGTTAAACCTATGTAGTAGTTTAATCTCTGTGTATCATCTGAGGCTCTTTACTTCACTGGGTATATGTGAGGGTTTACAACCACGTCAAGCATATCATTTTAACTTTTCACTTTTTAACTGTTTGCTTTATGTTTTACCTCTCTTTTTTGTTTACAAACGTTTTTATTCAAGTATCAGCATCATACAAAGAAAATGTCAGACAGCATAATCAATTCAGAGGGAAAATAAACGGCGCATGACATGGGAGAGAGATAGGGGTACATAATAGGGAGGACATTACATAAAACTGCACAAGACTGATAAATCAATAGTGGTTACATGTGGTGGTTATGAAAGGTGCCAACAGAAAAAATTCTAGAGTGGGATTACGGTACATCGAACCAGTGTTTCCATTTATCATCATAAATTTGCATAGTGTCATAAAGCGTGTGGTGGATACGATCTGCCAGCTTAATCGCTTCCATTCGAGCCAGCACCTGGGACCAGGCAAGGGACGGGGAGCGCCAGTTACGTGCAATGACCCAATGGATGGCCAAAAAGAGGGAGTATATTAGTTTAGCGCAAGGTGTAGGGATATCGGGGATGGGTGTAAAGCATAGGCACATTTGGGCTGTAAGGGTAATGGTCCTACCAGCTATGGTTGAAGCTTTGGTGGCTGCCGCCTGCCAAGTGGGTTGAAGATGCGCACAGCTCCAGAAGGTGTGAATCAGTGTGCCCGACTCCGGGCAGCCCCGAAAACAGAGCGGGGAAACTGCAGGGAAGAGTGTGTGGAGGTGTGCTGGGGTTAGGTACCATCTGAGATGTAGTTTAACAGCAGTTTCACGAATGGAGTAGGCTCTGGTGTGTTTATACATATTTGTCAACATTTCCCTCCATTCCAGGGGCTCAAAAGTCAGGCCCAACTCCTCCTCCCACCTGAGCATAGGTTTCGACTTGGCTGGCAGGGCATAGTTGTTCAGCATGGTGTATGTCTTGGATATAATCCCTCTGTCTCTAGATGATTGAGAGCATAAGCGTTCATATGGGGTACAATGGATGTGGGAATCCAGAGAGCCCCTGTGTTGGAAGAAATGTCTAACCTGCATGTACTTATAGAATTCGGAGGATGGGAACTCATGATCTGTCTGTAGTTGCTGGAAGGATTTAAAATGTCTGCCTTCTTTTAAGGATTGCAACGTAATCACCTCCGATGTTGACCATCTGGAGAATCCCGTCTTATCCTCAAAGGCCGGAGGGAAATCAGGGTCTCCTATAAAGGAGTATAACGGGGAGAGAGAGGAGGATAAATCAAACTTATAGCCATACAACCGCCAGAGGTGGAGTGCCTGACTGACAATAGAGTTTAGTGGGATGAGTAGGCACGGCTTTATAGATCCGGCCCACAAGAGTCCCGGCAGGTGGAATGGGAGTATTGACTGAGTCTCGAAGGCCAGCCAGGGAATACCAGACGGGGTTGCGTGCCATTGTGCAGTTTGTGCAAATCTCGATGCTAAGTAGTAGCGCCAGAGATCAGGAAGGCCTAGACCTCCTAAGGGTTGGGGTCTATATAGTAAGGCTTTATGAAATCTCGGTTTTTTATTATGCCACACAAATCTATTAACCTCTTTTTGGATTGAATCAATATAAGTCTTAGGGACATATATAGGGAGGGCCCTGAAAAAAAACAATAGCTTGGGCAAAATGGCCATTTTAATGGCTGTGACCCTACCCAGCAGGGAGACATGATATGCATCCCAGGTTTTAAGTAAGGTTTTAACATGAGAGACTATGGGGTGAAAATTCACACGGGACAGGGAATGAAAAGCAGGGGTAAGCTGAATTCCTAAGTAGCGGAGGGTGGTCGTGCACCAAGCGAATGCAAAGTGGTGTCTCAGAGAGGTCTCAAGATCAGGAGGTATATTGATTGGCATGGCCGAACATTTGGCTAGATTAACCCCCAGCCCAGAGATTGTGTGGAAGGAATCAAGTAAAGATGTGAGGTTAGGTAATGCTATAAGTGGGTTGGACAAGAATAGGAGCACATCATCGGCATAGAGGCTAAGTTTAAATTCGTGAGGGCCTTTGCAGTATCCTTTAATGTTAACATTGTTGGTTATAGCACGGGAAAGGGGCTCTATGGCCAGGGCAAAAAGGAGAGGGGATAACGGACATCCCTGCCTCGTGCCCTTCTGGAGGGGAAAAAATGGGGAATTATTGCCTGGGAGTTTAATGCGTGTTTGTGGGTCTCTGTATAAGGAGTGGAAACCGTGTATAAAATTTCCCAAGATACCGAATTTGGGTAGGAGGTGATCAAGGTAGGACCAGCTGACGCTATCGAACGCCTTGTGAATATCCAGACTGAGTAGGAGAGTTTGCTTAGAATGAAGGTTGGCATCCTGTATTATGTTAGAAACTAGGCGGATATTATCTGTGATCTGCCTACCGGGAATAAATCCCGTCTGGTCGGGTGAGATCAGGCTGGCTATAACAGAGGCAAGTCTGTCTGCTAGCAGTCTACCGAAGATTTTCAGGTCATTGTTGATCACTGATATTGGACGAAAGTTTTGGGGCAGGGAATGATCTTTGTGTGGTTTGGGGATGAGGGACATATTCGCTAGAAGCATCTCTGCTGGAAAGTCATTTCCTTTCAAGATGTAGTTAAACAGAGAGGTCAAATGAGGGGACAAAATGTGTGCAAATTTCTTGTAATAGGAAGTGGAGTAGCCATCCGGGCCAGGGGCTGTTGAGGATTTGAGGGATTTAATAATGGATAATATTTCCCGTTCAGAACAGGGGGCATTCAGGGACTCTAATTGTTGGTCTGTTAGAGTAGGTAGGGCCAGGTCCGAGAACCAGGACTGTGCAGAAGGGTCTGAGGTGGGACTCGATAGTCTGAACAAATCTTTATAATATTTTACAAAAATCTCCAGGACATCCTTAGGGTGAGAAACCAGAATGCCCGCAGAGTTGCGAAGTCTGTAGGTATGTGAGGGTCTTGTGGCCTGGTTCAGTTTCCGGGCGAACATGGTTGAAGACGTATTGTTATGAAGCAAAAACTTAGCTTTGGCCCACCTCAAGGCCTTTTCCGCATCCTCCGAAAGCAGGAGATCTAATGCGTGTCTTTTAATGTGGATTTGCCCAAGAAGGGCAGGGGAGGGATCTTGACTATATTTGTTGTATAGGGTATTCAGGGCCTTTGTGAGCAAACGGAGATCAGATATTTTAGCTTTGTTTCTTTTGGAGGCTAAGTCAATGAGGTTGCCTCTCATGACTGCCTTATGGGCAGTCCATAAAGTACTTGGAGATGTGTCAGGTAGGTGGTTATCAGTGAAGTACTCCTGCAGCTTGGTGTTGAGTGCCTCAACTGTTGGGGAATCAGTAAGTAGTGACTCGTTCAATCTCCAGGAGTAGGTCGTGGGTTTGAGGCCCATCCCCCGGATTGTAAACTCAACTATATTATGATCGGACCAAGGACAAACGTGAATGTCTGCCCTCGAAGAGTTAGCTAGGATAGTGGGGGTGCTGAAAATATAATCTAATCGCGCAAAGCTATCATGGGGGTTCGAGTAGAATGTATAAGACCTGCACCCAATATTATGTGCCCGCCACGTGTCAATAAGTTGCAGGGCATGTAGACTATTGGACAGGGTTTTAGGAAACGCCTTAGAGGCGGGGGTGCTCCTGCTCCGATCTAGGCTTGGGTTTGCTGCGAGATTAAAATCCCCTCCTATTATTAAATGCGGTGAAAGGTATCGTTCAAGGATTGAAAAAAAATGTTTAAAGAAAGAAGCCTGTGCCTCGTTGGGGGCGTATAAAGAAACCATGGTAACAGCTCGGCCTTGTATTTTACCCTGCAGGATTATAAACCTGCTATCCGGGTCCTTATATATATGTGTCGCCTCGAAGAGGACTGTATTACTAATAAAAATGGCAACTCCACGTGTCTTGGTAGAGTGGGAGGTACAGTGAAATTGTTTAAATGCACGATCAAAATATTGTGGGTGATTTGAGCTAGAAAAATGGGTCTCCTGTAGTAGGAGAATGTCTGCTCCCAGGTTTTTAAAGTGTCCAAAGGCCTTTCTACGCTTCTGGGGCAGGTTAAAGCCCTGTACATTATGGGACAAGATCTTAAGGGCCATCATGAACTAACAAGAATAGGGCATATGAATGGGAGGTGCATGCATAAGGAGAAGACCACGCAGAATTGCCATGTGCGTTTCCGTCAAACAAGAAACACAGCATGTCTGTCTTTGAGTAGAAAGAATGAGCGTCTGAGCGATACTTTAACAAGGAGAAAAACAACATAAATAACTTTTCAAGATAGAATGCAAAAATAAGAGCATAACCAGTAAACTTTAACTCAAGGGTGTTAACATAACCAGCATGAGCTTGGGGGTCAAAGGAAAACAGCCCAAATGACCAAAAAAACTTTTCCAAAGGACTATATAGTCCTATACTAACCGACGGAACCCGATAGGATCGCAGCGACGAACAGGGCGACCATACAACGCACATCGCCCTGAACCCCACAGCGGCCCGGGTCCCAAAGTCAGCAGGGGGAAGCAGTGGACGAGAGGAGACTCGTCGCCTCAGATCGTATTAGAACTATAGCAAAAAGAGTCTAAAAAAAAAAAAAAAAAAACACCGTGAAAAATAATGTGCCAGAATAAAATAAACTGATGCATGCCTTCTTTCAAGAGTAAAGCAGTGCTCCCGCACAACTATGGTAAATCTATCCCCGAGAGGGGAGAAGTTGATACCACCCAACACAAGGAGCAGTCAGGTGTTATTGGTGTAGGTCACATCTTGGGTCATCTATGAAGGCCCGTGGTCCGGGAGCCAGCACAGAAGTCCCGAGCGTGGGCAAGTAAGTTGACTGTTATGTAGGTAGGACGTCAATACAACTGAGGGGGGCTGGAGCATAAGACATGAGCCAGGGGGTTCTGCAAACATGCTAGTGACGACCTCAGTCTCAAGTGTGGACAGGACCCTGATAGGGGAAATCCTGCCCGTCCAGATATCGGAGCCTGCACAAATTCTAAGTGTGGATCTTTAAGCCGGGAGGTCTCGGAAGGGTTGGCGCCATCTGCCCTGGTTCCTACGAGATGAAGGGGTGTTCCAGATTGGGTTAGGCCCCGGAGTGGAGGGTCTGCGGTCAACAGCCTCTGGCTCCAAGAGGCCTAGTTTAAGTAAGATCTCCTTTCCCTCCGCCACATTAAATGCTGTGTAGGTGGTTCCATTGTGTGGGACTGTGAGTTTAAACGGGAAGCCCCATCTGTAGCGAATGTGGGCTGACTGCAGGACTGATGTGACTTCCTTCATGCGACGTCTGCGGTCGAGGGTAGCCTGAGAGATATCAGGGAAAATTTGGATCTTTACCCCATCCAGAGTGATCGCTGCTGAATTCCTTGCTGCCCGGAGAATCTCCTCTTTAATCAAGAAGTCCTTGAGGCATAAAACTATGTCTCGCGGCGGTTTCTCAGCTGGGGGCTTGGGGCGCAATGCCCTGTGAATCCTATCATACACAAATGCTGAGGCGGGTGTAGAGGGAAGGAGGCTGAGGAACAGCTTAGTGGCAGCGGCCGGGAGGTCTATGACAGACTCGGGTATACCCCGCAGTCTGAGATTGTTCCTCCTGTTTCGATTATCGAGATCCTCGACCTGTGATTGCACCAGTTGGAAATTTTCAGCCAGTGCCTCATAGTCCTTGCGGAGATCAGCGTGCGCTACAGCCAATTCATCATGTTTAGCTTCTAACATGTCTGTGCGGCCTCCCAGCGTGGTGATCTCCAGTTAGAGAATACTAGTGGCTTTGTGGAGTTCACTTTGGAACTTTCCAGCTATTTTCTCATACATGGAGGCAAGGCTGTCGTCAAGGTCAGCTTTAGTTAGCTGATAGGGACACTCACCTCCTGAGCGGGTTGAAACCGAAGCCTCTGGGGATACCGCCGGCGACGGGGAACCTCGTTGTGCCTGGGCGCCATCTTTGGACATGACTGCCTTTACAGCGGTGCGGAGAAGGTAAGTTGTAAGGGACCTCGGCGGCTTAGATCTTTGAGGTTTTTTCCGTGAAGGCATGCACCTGAAGTTCCCACAGGGGTGCTGGGTATATTCAGTACGAAACAAGTATATAATAGCCCTGTGGGGAGGCGGTTGGTCTCCTCTTCTGTCGGAGCTCCTGCTAGTTGCGACCTTCTCTCATCGCGTCCAAATTACCTCTCTTTTTAAAATTTTTAACCTTATAAAATTACACAAATGTGCATTTTTGTACTGTATAGGATATATTTCTGTGGGCGGTGTTCTCAAAATAAACTTCTCACAAACTTGGGCTATTGATATATGATATACAATAAAAATGAATAAGCAAAAGTTACCAATATATAAAGGAGCTCTACAAGAAGAAATGTACTACATAAATAAAAATAGTAACAAAAAAAAATAAAATTCAAGGTCAAAAGTATACTGCATCAGTATTGTTACAATGTATAAGTGTTTTTTTTTACAATGTGAGCATGAATAAAGCCTTCAAACAATAGCTGAACATACAGAAGCTGTTATGAGCAGCCTTGAAACATGAGTGGGAGCGAGCTGTTAAATTGATCACTCAGTGGAGTTAAAGTAGAACTATGGGCAAAACTTTTTTTCATTTTGAATAGGGAGGGATATAACCCCTGTCAGATTTATTTTCTTTTTTTGCCATCTCTGTTTATTTGGGGAGATTTTCCTTCACTTCCTGTCCCATAGCCAAACAGGAAGTGAGAGGAAATTCCTGCAAATTAAAGGATTTTTTTGGGGACCCCCAAGTCACCAGAACTAATGTCCCCATTGGAAGATTTCCCTATATTACTTTTCTGAAGACAACCCAATTTTGGATTTTCTTTTACTTTCACTTTCAATGATAATGGTAAACAGGACAAATAGAGAGGGCAAATCTCCCTAACAAGGGCACAGTGAGCAGTAGAAACTGACAAGCCTTCCAATCCCTATTCATTCTATAAAAAAAAACGAAAGAAAAAAAGTTTTTCCTTTAGTTGCACTTTAAGCTGGGTGTACGCTGATAGTTTTTTTTTCATTCGGCCAGAATTTCCCCCACTATGCCATTGTATTCTGACAGTGGGACTCCACACTGTCAGAATACACTGCTCAGAGTCTACAGTCTGAGGTGTTATGGAAGCCCAGGTTGCTTTGATAGCGGCCTTCAGCTCGTCCGCATTGTTGGGTCTGGTGTCTCTCATCTTTCTCTTGAAAATACCTGACAGATACTCTATGGGGTTTAGGTCAGGCGAGTTTGCTGGCCAATCAAGCACAGTGATACCATGATCATTAAACCAGGTATTGGTACTTCTGGCAGTGTGAGCAGGTGCCAAGTCCTGCTGGAAAATTAAATAAGTATCCCAATAATGCTGCTCAGCAGAGGGAAACATTGCTCTAGAATTTCCGGGGGCTGCGCTGACTTTTGACTTGTTAAAACACAGTGGACCATCACCAGCAGATGACATGACTCCCCAAATCTTCACGGACTGTGTAAACTTTACACTGGACCTCATGCAACATGGATTATGTGATTCTGCACTCTTCCTTAAGACCCTGGGACCTTGATTTCCAAATGAAATGCAAAACTTTTCCACAGTCCGTGATGATTTGGGGAGTCATGTCATCTGCTAGTGTTGGTCCACTGTGTTTAATCAAGTCTGAAGTCATCGCAACCCTCTACCAGGGCATTCTAGAGCACGTCATGCTTCCGACTGCTGATGTTTTAATTTTCCAGGAGAACTTGGTACCTGCCAAAAGTATTAATACCTGGTTAAATGATCATGATATCACTGTGCTTGATTGGCCAGCAAACTCACCGGTAGGGATGAGCCGAACACCCCCCTGTTCGGTTCGCACCAGAACCTGCGAACAGACAGAAAGTTTGCGCAAAATTTAGAACCCTGGGCTTTCATAACACCTCGGCAGTGACACAGGCTGATTGCCTCCATGCCACGCCGCATTGATGCAGAAATTCATGCAAAAGGAGCCCTGACCAAGTATTGGTATGCACTACCTAGAATATTACATAAGACCAATAAAAAAGGATTTTAAATACAGAAATCTTGGCTTGTCAATATAGTATGCACTATACTATATTGACAAGCCAAGATTTCTGTATTTAAAATCCTTTTTTATTGGTCTTATGTAATATTCTAGTTTTCTGAGATACTAAAATTTGGGTTTTCACTAGCTGTAGGCCATAATTATCAAAAAAAAAAAAAGAAATGCTTGAAATGTATCACTCTGTGTGTAATGCATCTATATAAAATATTTGAGTTTCACTTTTTGAATTGAATTACTGAAATAAATGAACTTTTTGATGATGTTCAAATTTTTTGAGCTGCATCTGTATACCCATCAGGGCTTTTTTTCAGCGGGAACGCAGGGGAACGCAGTACTGAATGTATGTACTGGAAAGGGCTTCTGGAGGGTCTATTGATGCTGGCTGCTGGGGTATCTTTTGTCGCTGGTGGGATTCTGTTTTGGGGGTGGGGGTCTATTGTTGCTGGGTAAGTCTACTGTTGCTGGTGGGGGGGTCTTATCATACTGGGGGATCAATAGTTGCTGGGTGGGATCTACTGTTGAGGGTAACGTCTATTGTTGCTGGCTGGTGGAGAGTCTATTGATGCTAGCTTCTGAGAAATCTGTTATTTCTGCTAGGGGTGGCATTTTGTTGTGGGGGGTTCATTGTTGCTGGGGGAAAGTTTTTTTGGTGTGTGGGGGGTCCATTGTTGCTGGGGGAAAGTCTTTTGTTGTGTTGGGGGTCCTTTGTTGCTGGGGGAAAGTCTTTTGTTGTGTGGGGGGTCCATTGTTGCTGGGGGCAAAGTCTTTTGTTGTGTGGGGGATCTATTGTTTCTGGGGGATCTATTGTTGCTGCAGGGGGTCTATTGTTCTGGGGTGGAGTCTATTGTTGCTCATTTCAAGGGATCTGTTTTATTATCTTTCTTGTTTTCATTAACAAATCTCATAGAAATTACTGAGTAGCACAAAATACTTGGTTCTGTATTCTCTGAAAGGTGCTGTACTGGGAGGTGGGTGGGGGGGAACCAAGGGATGGTGTTCATCAGAAACGGGTAGGGGGCAGAGACGAAGTGTGACTCGTAAGGGTGGAGTTCCTGCACCTATTCCCTGAGAAAAAAAGCCCTGATACCCAAGATTTAAAGTGTTTTTCCACTTTTGCAGCCAAATTGTGATAACACTTACTTTATAGTTGTTACATGTTCCCAATACCTTGGCTTAAAAAAATATTTGCAGGTTACCCTTTTTTAAGTATAACTAAAGTCAAAACTTTTTATAGTTTTGGATAGAGTTGAGAGAGAATAGAACGTGTGTCCATTTTTATTACTGTCTGTGCCCCCATTCAGGAGATTCACCCTCTCTATTTTTCCTGTTTACCATCATCATTGAAAGTAGGGCTGTTACTGATTAAAATTTTCGTGTTCGATTAATCGTTTTTTTCTTTATCAATTAATCGACTAATTTTGATTAATTATAACGCACATACAGATCTAACTACTTTTAGCTGATCTCCTTGCAGGCCGATTCCCAGTGCAGCTACCAACCACTGGAAAAATCGATAGCAGGATACAAAAAACACACAAAGGCAGCGCTCGATGGGAATAGCATTAAAACTTTTATAGTCTTCAAGTAGGTAACAAAATAAATATTGCACTGGAGATAAAATCGATGTAGCTACATAAACTGTAAAAATGGTGTGAGTAATACCAAACGGTAGCAAAAGCAGTCATAAAAACATGTAGCTAAGTATGATACTGGTATAAAAATGTGTACAACGATACCACTGCTAAATCCAGATGAGGAGGGGCTAACATCAGTCTGTCGGCATGTAGATGTCCCGTGAAGGGAAATATCACAACTCCCAGTGGATGGCTGTAGAATCCCAGGATGATAGAGGGAAGTGTGGCAGATAGTAAGGTCCCGCCGGCATGCAGATATAAATGCACAGCAAAGGAGCCCTTCAGATGGACGCGGCAAGCCCCGCCGGTGTCCCTGACGTCACCGGATCTCCCTGAAGACCCGGAAGCCGGGGGAGAGGTGAGTACCAATCAAAAGAATTTTAATCGATCAAAAGAATTTTGATCGATCAAAACAATTAATCGATTAATCGAGGAATTAATAGTTAATTTCCACAGCCCTAATTGAAAGTAAACGTAAAAGAAAATCCCACGTTTTGGGATGTCCCCAGAAAAGTAGTAGAGTGGAAATCTTCCAATGGGAACACTAGTTCTGGTGATCTGGGGGTCCCCAAGGAATTTCCTTAATTTGCAGGGATTTTCCCTTACTTCCTATTGGAAGAAAAAACTGCGCTAGGACGAGATAATAACAAATATAGGCAGCAGCAATAATGTGATAAACATAAGCAAGGAATAAATATAAAGAAAAAACTGAGCCAGAGAAAAATATCCCAATATGGAATATATAAGTCCAAAAGTGAATCCTCCAGATGGAAAGAATCCAGGGAAGAGAAATCAATGGGCTATAGTGTGTCCAACAGTCCTGTACATTAACCACTTCAACACCGGGCTTTTTTTACGACATCAATACCGGGCCTATTCTGGCACTTCTCTCCTACATGTACAAATCATCATTCTTTTCCTAGAAAATTACTCAGAACCCCCAAACATTATATATGTTTTTTAGCAGACACCCTAGGGAATAAAATGACGGTCATTGCAACTTTTCTTCTTGCACGGTATTTGTGCAATAATTTTTCAAACGCCTTTTTTGGGAAAAAAAATGGTTTCATGAATTAAAAATAACAAAACAGTAAAGTTAGCCCAATTTTTTAGGAAAATATGAAAGATGATGTTACGCCGACTAAATAGATACCTAACATGTCACGCTTTAAAATTGCGCACACTCATGGAATGGCGCCAAACTTCGGTACTTAAAAATCTCCATAGGCGACGCTTTAATTTTTTTTACAGGTTACCAGGTTAGAGTTACAGAGGAGGTCTAGTGCTATAATTGTTGCACGCGCTCTAACGCACCCGGCAATACCTCACATATGTGGTTTGAACGGCGTTTACATATGTGGGCGGGACTTACGTGTGCGTTCGCTTCTGATCGCGAGCTACCGGGGACAGGGGCGTTTTAATTTTTTTTTATTATTATAATTTTTTTTATTTTACTTATTTTATTAATTTTTTACACTTATTTTACTTTATATATTTTTTTGATCACTTTTATTCCTATTACAAGGAATGTAAACATCCCTTGTAATAGGAATGTGTGTGACAGGTCCTCTTTATTGAGAGATGCGGGGTCAATAAGACCCCACATCTCTCCTCCAGGCTGGAAAGCATGAGATTGTGAAAAAAATTTCACTGATCTCATACTTACTAGCCGCAATGGCAGCTTTGTTTACATATGAGGACCCAGGCGTGACGTTATCACATCGCGCCCGGGCCTCCGACGATCATAGAGATGACTGGTGACCATGCTCGTCGTGTGACCCACCACCGGCGCTGGACGATTCTCTCAGGGTTCCCGATGGCACGGGAGAGCCCGTAGAAGCACCGGATGGCGGCGGGAGGGGGGATCACCACAATAAATAGACAAACCCAAGCCTCGCTCTGAGATGCCAGTATTAGGTTCAACGGACGCTGTCTATTTATTGTGGTGAGTCAATGCGTGCCCTATCCCATTGAGAACGTCATATATGACGAAACGCGTCTGGCGGAAACGCAGTGACGTCACCACGCAGCTCGATCGAGGAAGGGCTTTCGCTACGGCCGGCATGTTTTAATGCTTCATATTACTATTTGTTTGTAAGTACGCTACTTTTATTTAATAAATGCTCTTGAGGGTATTACTCTATGGTCTTCCCCCTCCTTCTTTTGGTATTGTATATGGAATATCGGTGGCACTCTGGTACCAGTGAGGAGAGTTCTGTGATTTTGAATTGGGCCATATCGTGCAGGACACAGGCTGGGGTCAGGTTACATTGATCGTGAGCCCCTTCCTTGCGTCCGGTAAGGAGCCATTACCATCAGGGTGCTATTCACGTTTGGTTTCAACATTCACGGTGGTGGTGCTTGACTTTCCTATACCTGTCAAACGGTATTATTCTATGCTCTTTTTTATTTTTATTTTTGTACCATTGAGCCATCAAGAGGTCCCTAATTATTGGAGGAGTGTTTATGGCATCTCTGGATTTTCCCTCTATGTAAAGGCCGCAGCTGGGTCATAGCTGACTGTGCTTATCTGGCTTCTATCTGGTAAGTATTCTTTCCATCTGGAGGATACACTTTTGGACTTATATATTCCATATTATGATATTTTTCTCTGGCGCAGTTTTTTCTTTATATTTATCCCCTCACTTCCTGTTTGGCTATGGGGCAGGAAATTAATGGAAATCTCCGCAATGGGACACAGGTGGTGGAAAAAAAAATTGGATAGGGTTTATAACCCCCCCTTAACCGCTTGCCAATCAGCCGCTGTCATTATACGGCGGCATGTCAGCTCTCCTACGCAAATCGCTGAAGCAGGCGTGATAGGGGAGCGTCCACGCGGGTCGGGTGGACTCGATGTCCACCGGCGACCCGCGATCGCCTATTACAGAGGCAGAACGAGGAACTGCCTTTGTAAACAAGGCGATTCCCCGTTCTGACAGGTGACATGTCAGAGATCTA
Source organism: Rana muscosa (assembly GCA_029206835.1). NCBI lineage: Eukaryota > Metazoa > Chordata > Amphibia > Anura > Ranidae > Rana > Rana muscosa. The sequence continues at coordinate 75,835,999 of JARGYO010005626.1, read as the reverse complement.
CTGTTCCCAGTGATCGGGTACAGTGATCTCTGTCATGTCCCTGGCAGCCCATCCCCCCTACAGTTAGAACACATATGAGGGAACACAGTTAACACCTTGATCTCCCCCTAGTGTTAACCCCTTCCCTGACAGTGACATTTACACAGTAATCAGTGGCTATTTATAGCACTGATCGCTGTATAAATGTCAATGGTCCCAAAACAGTGTCAATAGTGTCGGATCTGTCTACCGCAATGTCGTAGTGACGCCATTACTAGTAAAAATGTAAATAATAAAAATGCCATAAATCTATCCCCTATTTTGTAGACACTATAACTTTTGCACAAACCAATCAATATACGCCTATTGAGATTTATTTTACCAAAAATATGTGGAAGAACATATATATTGGCTTAAACTGATGAATGAATTAGTTTTTTTAGATATTTTTTGGGGTATGTATTATAGCAAAAAGTAAAAAAATATATATATTTTTTTTTCAAAATTGTCGCTCTTTGTTTATAGCGCAAAAAATAAAAACAGCAGAGGTGATCAAATACCACCAAAATAAAGCTGTTTGTGGGAAAAAAAGGATGTCAGTTTTGTTTTGGTACAGCATTGCACGACCACCCAATTGTCAGTTAAAGCGACGCAGTACCGTATCACAAAAAATGGCCTGGTCATTAAGGGGGCAAATCGTTTTGGGGCTGAAGTGGTTAATCTATCCAAAATGAAAAAATGTGTTTTGCCTATAATTCTACTTTAAGTGCACTTTACTTGCTTAAAAACCCTTACATGCCCTTCCTGCTTTGTATTGTTTAAGAAGGTGGATGTGGACTTGAGTAATGTTTAACAACACAATTAATCCTGTCTGTACTGGGTTCGCAGTTCTTCATTATCAGCCATAAACTACATTTAAAAACATTGCCTATCCTAACAAAGGGTTCACAATTTAAAAACTTTGTGTAGGGACAAAGACACTGTGAGCCTGCCCAGAAATTCTTAGAATAAGCAATGACATCCTCTCCTAGAGAAACATCTAAAAGGTAAGAAAAGAGTATTATATTTTGTTTTAGGCATGCTGAGTGAATGGGAATACATAACAAAAATATAGTGGGCTTTTTTCAAATTTGACTGCAAAAATAGAAATATGCTTTAACCACTTAAGGACCGCCCACCACATACAGTATATACTGCGGCAGGGCGGCCCTACTGTGTGAAACCAGGTACCTGTACGTTGTTACGTGCACAAGACACTGTGGGCACACGCGCCCACTGCACAGAGAGGGAGCCAATGCGCAGGTCCGGCAGCTGCGATGTTCGTCGATCACCCACGATCGCTCCTCAAAGAGGCAGAAGGACGATCTGTCAATGTAAACAAAGCAGATCCCCATTCTGACAGGAGAGTACAATGAGATCCTCTGTACCTAGTGATCAGGAACAGCGATCTCTCTATACTCCCAGTCAGTCCACTCCCCCCACAGTTAGAAACACCTCCCTAGGGAACACTTTACCCCTTGATCGCCCCTTAGTGTTAACTCCTTTCATGCCAGTGTCATTTATACAGTAATCAGTGGTTATTTTTAGCTCTGATCACTGTAATAATGTCACTGGTCCCAAAAAAGTGTCAAAAGTGTCCGATCTGTCCGCCGCAATGTTGCAGTCCAGCTAAAAATTGATGATCACCGCCATTACTAGTAAAAAAAAAAAATAATACTAAAAATTCCATAAATCTTTCCCCTATTTTGTAGACGCTATAACTTTTGCGCAAACCAATCAATATACACGTATTGCAATTTTTTTACCAAAAATATGTAGAAGAATACATATTGGCCTAAACTGATGAGTAAAATTAGTTTATTTACATTTTTTTATTGGATATGTATTGTTGCAAAAAGTTAAATTGACGGTCTTTTTTGTTTATAGCGCAAAATATAAAAACCGCAGAGGTGATCAAATGCCACCAAAAGAAAGCTCTATTTGTGGGAAAAAATGACATCAATTTTGTTTGGGTACAACATCGCACGGCCGCGCAATTGTCAGTTAAAGTGACGCAGTGCCGTATCCCAAAAAATGGCCTGGTTATTAAGGGGGTAAATCCTTCCGGGGCTGAAGTGGTTAAGGAATTTTCTGTAGAATTTAAAGTCTGACTTATGTTCATGTTTATGCTGCTCAATGGCACATTTATTCCTTATGTGATTTATGCTTGTTGTGACCTGTTGCTAGTGTAGCGATACCCCCGTAGGAGCTGCTGGTTTAAATTTGGGCCTCCCGTTACTTTACTGTTCCGTATGCTCGTCTTAGGGATTCTCCTTGAAGAGTTGTCTAGAAGAACTTTGCGCCAACACAAAGTCTCTTTCAAGGGTTTTATTGAATAAAGTTTCCAACAGAGGGGGTTGAAGGGATGGGGAGGACTCAGGTACCTTAGTTGCAGATCACAGGAATTTTCCTAGGTCTAGAGGAACAACTGTCTCCACTCTGGACTCAGCAAACACCGGATAGGCCCAATCTCACTGGCCTAGCAACCGATGCGTAGCTCGATCACATATAGTCTCTCTCTTGGTGAAAATAGAACAGTCTCTGCCACAGACTTGGTGCAAATAGAACAGTCTCTGCCACAGACTTGGTGTAACCCTTCCCTGGGTTACCTTCTGAATAAAGAACACAGCTCCCAGTGCCAGGATCTTCCAGCCATTCCCGCAGCACTGTAAGGTAGATTATGATCCGGATGCATCCTCCAATTGAGTCCTCAATTGCTCGATCCCTTCCAGTAGGTAAGGCGACACAGGATCGGGCTTGAAATAGACACAAATGCATATGTGAGAGGGCTGCACATCCCGAAATGGATAATGAAAAAGAACAAATATTTTTCCCGTGGGATTTTTTAGCAGCAAACAGCATGAAACAAGGTGTTTTAAAGTAAAAAAAAATTTATTCAATGGTTTGGGTTTGTTAAAAGTCAATTATTCAATTGTTTTTATGAAATCCGGTATGAATACAGGCCAAGTACATGTATACAAGAATGGACAGTGTGGTACAAATAGAATGCAGTTGAGCTGAAATCATACGTATAGGTACATGGAATAGACAGAGGGGAAGCCCCGATGCATTTCGACCTGATTGCAGGTCTTCCTCAGGGGGGTCTTACATTCTGAAGAATATAAATGGATAAGCACATTAGTTACATAACATGTTGCAAATTATCTCCCATCCGTTATCAAGAGATCTAAGAATACAGTAAGTTATAATAGCTCATTCTCGGCAATAATATTATCTTAATATACAAAGAGAATACTGGGAGAAAAGCAAACTTTATGGTATATTTACCCTCTTGATTACATGAGTAGGCCAAGACCGGAGATTTTAAAATTCTGACTCCTCTAGATCTCTCCAAATCCCCCACGGGCAAGGCCCCCGTGACAGTGCTGGGTTGGCGTCCTCCCCCTCGCCCTAAAGCGGGTCCTCTCCACAGTCAAAAACTGCTCTCAGAGGGTCACACTCAAAGATTGAGGAAGTCAATTGCGGACTGATGGGCAGATGGGGTGAACAGGCACCTAGGTGCCTAGACCGAGCACCTAGAAGTGGTGGGGATATGTAAAATTTAGTAAGGGGTCTATTTCATAGATTATTACTTCTCTGGATTCAGCATTAGTGTTTTATATATATATATATATATATATATATATATATATATATATATATATATATATATCCAAATAAACAGTAAGGGGTAGGTGTGTGTCTTGCTGGATGACTGCAGAGGAGGGTTGGGTATCTAAAAAATGTTCCTATGTGTAGGTATAAAGCAATAAAGAGAGGTAGCTGTGTAATAGGATGTACAAGGCATCCTTGGGTAGTTTGTCATGATTATTGTGTAAGAGGTTGGTGTGTCAATTAGGTAGCAAGTAGATTGAGGCAAAATTGGTCTATTAAGATGGAAAATACTGTGAGATGTGAAAGATGTATGTAAGGCCATAGTGTGGAAGTGTAAGTGAAAACAATTATCAACAATGTAAAAGAAAAAGTGTAGTGATGCGGTGTACAGAAGAGTGTATATTAGGGGAAAGTGAGTGTTATGAAGTGGTGGCAGTGAAAAAGAGGGTTGTTGTAAAGAAAAAAAGAAAGAAAGAAAGGGAAAAAAGGGAGAAGGATGAACAAAAAAGAAAAGAAGAAAAACAAAGGAGGGAGAGGGAAAGGCAGACCACAAACCGAGAAAAAAAAATAAAGTAAAAAATAAAGAAAAATAGAAAGGAAATAAATAAGATGGAAAAGGGAAGAGGAAACGAAGAAGGAAGAACGGGACAGAAAATGAAAAAAGGGAAGAAAGGAGGAAAGGAAGGGGGAAAGAGGGGAAAACATGAAAAAAGGGCAAAAGGAGGGAAAAGAGGGGGGGGGAGAAGGGGGGTTTAAAGGGGAAAAGGGAAGGGGGGGCTGGGGATTGATAAGGAAACAGAAAAAGAAAGGAAGAGGAGAAAAGAAAGGGGAAATCGGGTATCGGGGGGGGGGGGGGGGGGTTTGGGGATGAGGAAAAGGGGGAGGAACAGGGGGAATGGAAGAATATGAACAGGGATGATAAGGGGTGAGGGATAAAGGATCCACAGAAGTAGTGTAAAAAGTGATGTGTATAACTTAACTGAAAACTATAGCAGAGACAGTGAAGATGAAGACAATGAAAATGAAATAATGTGGCACTCAGTATTGGGTGTGTGTTTGAAAAGTCAGAAAATGATCATTGAAAAGAAAATAAGGGTGAAAACAGAAAAGGTGTCATGGTATTGGTAGTAAAAGTGTACTTGTAAATTCCAACAGAATTAGAACATATTGGCCACTCCAATATATTAGTGTGTGGGTATACACAAACACTGGAGGAAACAGTGAGAGTGAGATCCTTTGAGAGTTAAAGGAAAGTACATTTTATGAGTAATGGCTTCTCATGTTTAAAACATGCTTAACCACTTAACGACCGCCCACTGTAAATATACGTCGGCAGAATGGCACCGACAGGCAGAATCACGTATATGTACGCGATTGCCTTTGTATAGTTGGGGGGTCCGATCGGACCCCCCTTCTTTACAGTGAGCGGTCGTTTTACCTTCGGGAGCGATCCGGCATGAGGGGACGGCCGTTCGATTCCGGCCACCCCCTCTCGATCGCTCCCGGCGAATGAGAGCTTCCCCTGCCTGTGTGCTTGTTTACACAGGCTGGAGGAAGTGATGTCATCTCTCCTGCGGCGCTCACATATACCGAGCGCCGTACAGGAGAAGATGCAGGTTAGTGCACACAACACTACACTGACACCAGGACACATAGGTACATAAATCGCCCCCCAGGCCCCCCCCAGACCCCCCCAGATCACCCCCCAGATCACCCCCCAGCCCCCAGTCACAGTGTCACTGATTGCAGTGACCATTTATTTAGTGATCACTGCAATCAGTGACATTTGTGACTGTAAAAGTGTCAGTACATTTAGTTTTAGGTCCAGTGTAGCCCCCTAACCCCCCCTAATAAAGGTTTAACCCCCTGATCACCCCCCAGATAACCCTTTCACCCCCTTGTACCGCCGTCGCTAAGCGATCATTTTTCTGATCGATGTCTTAGCGTCGGTGATGCTGATCGGTAGCCAGTAATATTTTTTAGGTTCGCCGCAGGTTTTTATAGCGTCGGGTACCCCCATATATTACCTAATAAAGGTTTAACTCCCTTGATCGCCCCCCAGGTAACCCTTTCACCCCCTATCACCACGGTCACTAAGCGATAATTTTTCTGATCGATGTTTTAGCGTCGGTGATGCTGATCGGTAGCCAGTAATTTTTTTTAGGTTCGCCGCAGGTTTTTATAGCGTCGGGTACCCCCATATATTACCTAATAAAGGTTTAACCCCCTTGATCGCCCCCCAGGTAACCCTTTCACCCCCTATCACCACTGTCACTAAGCGATAATTTTTCTGATCACTGTCTTAGCGTCGGTGATGCAGATCGGTAGCCAGTAATTTTTTTTAGGTTCGCCGCAGGTTTTTATAGCGTCAGTTACCCCAATATATTACCTAATAAAGGTTTAACCCCCTTGATCGCCCCCCAGGTAACCCTTTCACCCCCTATCACCACTGTCGCTAAGCGATCATTTTTCTGATCGCTGTCTTAGCGTCGGTGATGCAGATCGGTAGCCAGTAATTTTTTTTAGGTTCGCCGCAGGTTTTTATAGCGTCAGGTACCCCCATATATTATCTAATAAAGGTTTAACCCCCTGATCGCCCCCCCAGGGTAACCCTTTCACCCCCTATCACCACTGTCGCTAAGCGATCGTTTTTATGATCGTTGTCTTAGTGTCGGTGATGCAGATCGGTAGCCAGTAATTTTTTTTTAGGTTCGCCGTCAGGTTTTTATATAGCGTCAGGTACCCCCATATATTACCTAATAAAGGTTTTAACCCCCTAATTGCCCCTAGTTAACCCTTTCACCAGTAATCACTATGTAAGTGTTACGGGTGACGCTGGTTAATTAGTTTGCTTTTTATAGTGTCAGGGCACCCGCCGTATATAACCCAATAAAGGTTTAACCCCCTGATCGCCCGGCGGGTGATATCAATTAGGTTTTAGCGTCAGAGAGGGTCTGCGTCGCCCCAGGCAGCGTCAGGTTAGTGCCAGTAACGCTAACACCCACGCGTGAAGCATACACCCCCCTTAGTGGTATAGTATCTGAACAGATCAATATCTGATCTGATCAGATCTATACTAGCGTCCCCAGCAGTTTAGGGTTCCCAAAAACGCAGTGTTAGTGGAATCAGCCCAGATACCTGCTAGCACCAGCGTTTTGCCCCTCCGTCCAGCCCAGGCCACCCAAGTGCAGTATCGATCGATCACTGTCACTTGCAAAACACAACACACATAACTGCAGCGTTCGCAGAGACAGGCCTGATCCCTGCGACTCCAGTGCTGTAGGAGGTGATTTCGCCACCACAGTTAAAAAAAAAAAAGCATATATGCCGAAGCATTGGGGCAGCAGGGGCGGAGGAGCGATTTTGCTCCTAATGCCGCGTACATACAGTCGAAATTCCGACGGAGGCTTGCCCGTGGAAAAGTCTGACCATGTGTACGCGGCATAACTTTTGCGGGAAGATGCCCCCATGCTTCGGCATATATAAATGGTGCATGTATGCCCATCATTAGAAGTGGGTGGATGAAGGGCGGTATTCTAATGGTGGGCATACCCACCGATCAATCTTTTTTTTTCGTTCAGCCAACAGGCTGCATGAAAAAAAAGATTACAATACATGTCCAACAAGGACCAGCAACGTACTGGTATGTTGCTGGACTTTGAATGTTTATACCAGAATGATGCCTGCGGGTTTAGGTATCATCTTGGTATCATTCTTTTCAGCAAGCGGCCGGCTTTCATGTAAAAGCAATCCTAGTGGCTAATTAGCCTCTGGACTGCTTTTACAAGCAGTGGGAGGGAATGACCCCCCCGGATATAAAAAGCGCCATTGGGAAATTGGGAAAGCATTTTATCACACCGATCTTGGTGTGGTCAGATGCTTTGAGGGCAGAGGAAAGATCTAGGGTCCAATAGACACCAGTTTTTTTTTTAAAAAGAGTACCTGTCATTACCTATAGCTATCATAGGGGATATTTACATTCCCTGAGATAACAATAAAAATGATAAAAAAAAAAATATGGAAGCAACAGTTTAAAAATAAAATAAAAAAGCAAAATTAATAATAAAAAAAAAAAAAAAAAAAAGCACCCCTGTCCTGCCCTGCTCTTGCCCAATGGCGAACGCAAGCGTCGGTCTGGCGTCATATGTAAACAGCAATTGCACCATGCATGTGAGGTATCACCGCGAAGGTCAGATCGAGGGCAGTAATTTTAGCAGTAGACCTCCTCTGTAAATCTAACAGGGTAACCTGTAAAGGCTTTTAAAGGCTTTTAAAAATGTATGTAGTTTGTCGCCAATGCGCGTTTGTGCGAAATTTTAAAGCATGTCGTGTTTGGTATCTATGTACTCGGCCTAAGATCATCTTTTTTATTTCATCAAACATTTGGGCAATATAGTGTGTTTTAGTGCATTAAAATTAAAAAAAGTGTATTTTTTCCCCAAAAAATGTGTTTGAAAAATCGCTGCGCAAATACTGTGTAGAAAAAAAATGCAACACCCACCATTTTATTCTGTAGGGCCTTTGCTTTAAAAATATATATAATGTTTGGGGGTTCAACATAATTTTCTTGCAAAATAAAATATGTTTTCATGTAAACAAAAAGTGTCAAAAAGGGCTTTGTCTTCAAGTGGTTAGAAGAGTGGATGTAAGCTTCCTAATGTTGTGTATAAAATGCCAGAACAGTTCAAAACCCCCCAAATGACCCCATTTTGGAAAGTAGACACCCCAAGCTATATACTGAGAGGCATGTCGAGTCCATGGAATATTTTATATGTTGACACAAGTTGCGGAAAAAAGACAATTTTTTTTTTTTTTTTTTTGCACAAAGTTGTCACTAAATGATATATTGCTCAAACATGCCATGGGCATATGTGGAATTACACCCCAAAATACATTCTGTTGCTTCTCCTGAGTACGGGGATACCACATGTGTGAGACTTTTTGGGAGCCTAGCCGCGTACGGGACCCCAAAAACCAATCACCGCCTTCAGGCTTTCTAAAGGGTGTAAATTTTTGATTTCACTTCTCACTGCCTATCACAGTTTCGGAGGCCATGGAATGCCCAGATGGCACAAACCCCCCCCCCAAATGACCCCATTTTGGAAAGTAGACACCCCAAGGTATTTGCTGAGAGGTATTGTGAGTATTTTGCAGATCTCGCTTTTTGTCACAAAGTTTTGAAAATTGAAAAAAAAAAAGAAAAAAAAAATGTTCTTTCTTCATTTTCAAAAACAAATGAGAGCTGTAAAATACTCACCATGCCTCTCAGCAAACAGCTTGGGGTGTCTACTTTCCAAAATGGGGTCATTTGGGGGTGTTTTGTGCTATTTTGGCATTTTATGGCCTTCGAAACTGTGATAGGTAGTGAGGAGTCAAATCAAAAATTTGTGCCTAGAAATCCTGAAGGCGGTGATTGGTTTTCGGGGTCCCGTACGCGGCTAGGCTCCTAAAAAGTCCCACACATGTGGTATCCCCGTACTCAGGAGAAGCAGCAAAATTTATTTTGGGGTGCAATTCCACATATAACCATGGCATGTGTGAGCAATATATCATTTAGCGACAACTTTCTGTAATTTTTTTTTTGTCATTATTCAATCACTTGGGACAAAAAAAAAATATTCAATGGGCTCAACAGGCCTCTCAGCAATTTCCTTGGGGTGTCTACTTTCTAAAATGGGGTCATTTGGGGGGGGTTTTGTGCTATTTTGGCATTTTATGGCCTTCAAAACTGTGATAGGTAGTGAGGAGTGAAATCAAAAATTTACACCCTTAGAAATCCTGAAGGCGGTGCTTGGTTTCCGGGGTCCCGTACGTGGCTAGGCTCCTAAAAAGTCCCACACATGTGGTATCCCCGTACTCAGGAGAAGCAGCAGAATGTATTTTGGGGTGCAATTCCACATATAACCATGGCATGTGTGAGCAATATATCATTTAGTGACAACTTTTTGTAATTTTTGTTTTTTGTTTTTGTCATTATTCAATCACTTGGGACAAAAAAAAAATATTCAATGGGCTCAACATGCCTCTCAGCAATTTCCTTGGGGTGTCTACTTTCTAAAATGGGGTCATTTGGGGGGGTTTTGTACTGCCCTGCCATTTTAGCACCTCAAGAAATGAGATAGGCAGTCATAAATTTAAAGCTGTGTAAATTCCAGAAAATGTACCCTAGTTTGTAAACGCTATAACTTTTGCGCAAACCGATAAATATACGCTTATTGACATTTTTTTTACTAAAGACATGTGGCTGAATACATTTTGGCCTAAATGTATGACTAAAATTGAGTTTATTCGATTTTTCTCATAACAAAAAGTAGAAAATATCATTTTTTTCGAAATTTTCGGTCTTTTTCCGTTTATATCGCAAAAAATAAAAATCGCAGAGGCAATCAAATACCATTAAAAGAAAGCTCTATTTGTGGGAAGAAAAGGACGCAAATTTCGTTTGGGTACAACATTGCATGTCCGCACAATTTACAGTTAAAGCAGCGCAGTGCAAAATTCTGAATTTACCTCTGGTCCTTTAGCTACCAAATGGTCCGGGGCTTAAGTGGTTAAATAATTGTAGTTAGAGATTCCATCTCTCTTAATAGCAACCCATCAAAACCTCCTTACCTCACAGGGAATGTAAAATCATGTGCTGGATTTCCTGGATTTCCTAGGGAATCGGACAGTTTCCCATATTGGAAGGGCGTTTAAGTATTTTACCTGCCTATCTGCTAATTGGAAAATCCTCCCATAATGCCTTACAGGTGCCGGGTTCCTCCCTCCGCCATCCGCATGATGCCCCCAAGTGTGGCCCCCTCGCCATCCCAGTAGATGTCTCCCGGATCAACCGCCATTGCTGCATGCAATACGCGGCGTCCACATCAGCCCAGGGCGCACGCGCGGGTGCGCGACGGCTGCGTGCTCGCGACGTTCCCGCGCATGCGCACCACGCCAAGAGCGGGCGCCCGGCAATAGACATAGGATGACACGGCACTGTAGGAGCGCCATCTAGTGGTGCGAACACCAACTGTCGGCACTGAAGTGAGGGACGCTGAATGCGTCCCTCACCCAGTGCCGGAGAGCAGCATGCCCATGCAAGGCGGACTGGTGCCCATGGCAGGGAAAAGGAGACCAAGCACTGAAAGGAATCTGCCCTGCGGGAAAAAGAGGAGAGAAGGAGGAAAAACAGGAAAAATGCAAACCATGATATTGGTCATACCGGAGTTCATAAAAACAATTGAATAATTAGCTTTTAACAAACCCAAACCATTGAATAAAACATTTTTTACTTTAAAACACCTTGTTTCATGCTGTTTGCTGCTAAAAAATCCCACGGGAAAAATATTTGTTCTTTTTCAGGCGACACAGGATCATCCCTGGATCAGTAGGCCCCCAGTAACTCCTGGGCCTACATTTCAGTAATGGAGCCTCAGGCCAACGTGGCCCAGAGGCGGAAACTGACAGCACTTCCCTGAGGCCATAAGGGCCCTCAGGTTGGGATCGGGCGGGTGGTGCCCACCACCAACGAACGGCCCCAATCTCCAATTCTTCAAAAGCCCCCTCACTAATGGCGTCTGTCACTTAAGTACCCTCTCACAGCATGCAGAGTGGGTTGACCACGCTCCTGAGCCACTGCTGGGAAAGAGATACCCAATGCATCCAGCCTGTTGTCTTTCCAATCCTGACCAGTGGTGACAGCGACACCAAGGAGGAAAATCACGCAACCAGCTGAACTGAAACAGAGTGCAATTTATAACACAATCCTTCTGGGCCAAACTATTGCTCAGACAACTATAATTTCAACATATAGCACTCACTCATTGGGAGCAGGGCGCTACACTAGCATTTAGATAATGGGTGCTCAACATGCGGCCCTCAAGCTGTTGCGAAACTACAAGTCCCATATGCCTCTGCCTTTGGGAGACATGATTGTAATGGTCAGTGGCTTGCAATGACTCGTGGGTAGGGTTGAGCGAACCCGAACTTAAAAGTACCGGACTTTTGGATTTTTGGTACCCGGACCCGAACCCGAACAATTTACTGTATGTTCGGGTTTGGGTTCGGTGTTCGGCAATGTAATGGCGCGCTGCAGGGCAGCAAATCAACATTTGTTTAACTTGTGTGCCCTTAGAAGCCATCACAGCCATGCCTACTAATGGCATGGCTGTGATTGGCCAGTGCAGCATGTGACGCAGCCTCTATATAAGCTAGAGGCACATAGCACAGCACGTCACTCTGCATCAGTTAGTGTAGGGAAAGGTTGCTGCTGCTGCCGCTGCTGCTTTTTAGGGAGAGAATTAGATAGGAGTCCTCCTGATTCAGAAATCAAATTGCTCTGCTTCAGAAAGCATAGGGAAAGGTTGCTGTCTGCTGCTTTTTAGGGAGAGAATTAGATAGGAGTCCTGATTCAGAAATCAAATTACTCAGCGATCTACCTTGATTGTGTTGTGTGGGTGCAGTGCACAATCATTTTACCCTTCCCTGAGCCCAGTGCCAGAGAAAACCTAACTTTTATCCGTCTGTTAGTTAGGTTGGTGTCGGCGGGCATTTTATGCAAGCTCAGTGCACCAGCACTGCATATGTTACTGTGAGAAACACCCTTTAGATACTGTTCTCAAATTGTGCTATTCCAAAAAAAAAATATTTAGGGCAAATCCTTTTTTTTGGTGTGTTTTCTGCATATCTGCTGTACGTATGAGATACACCCTTTAGATACTGTTCTATTGTGCTATTCCAAAAAAATATATATTTAGGGCAAATCATTTTTTTTGGTGCGTTTTCTGCACATCTGCATGTCCTTCCACCACCGAGGATTGCAGGATGCTTCAGTTTGCCTCCTGTTGCTAACTCCTCCTACTCCGCTTCCTCATCCTCTACCACCTCCTCATCCGGCCAGCGTAACACCTTCACCACCAACTTCAGCACAGCCAGGGGTAAACGACAGCAGGCAGTTTTAAAACTCTCCTGTTTGGGGGAAAAACCCCACACCGCGCAGGAGTTGTGGAGGGACATGGAACAACAGACCGATGAGTGGTTGGTGGCAGTGAGCCTCAAGCCCGGGCTGGTGGTGTGCGATAATGGGTGAAATCTCGTAGCAGCTCTGGGCCTAGCCGGTTTGATGCACATCCCTTGCCTGGCGCATGTGCTGAATTTGGTGGTGCAGAGGTTCCTTAAAAATTACCCCGATATGCCAGAGCTGCTGCAGAAAGTGCGGGCCGTCTGTGCGCACTTTCGGCGTTCTCACCCTGCTGCCTGTCTGCGCTGCAGCGTAACTTTGGCCTTCCCGCTCACCGCCTCATATGTGACGTGCCCACAAGGTGGAACTCCACCTTGCACATGCTGGCCAGACTGCGCGAGCAGCAGCAGGCGATAGTGGAGTTTCAGCTGCAGCACGCACGCATGAGTCGCTCTGCGGAACAGCACCACTTCACCATCAATAACTGGGCTTCCATGAGAGACCTGTGTTCCTTGTTGCGCTGTTTCGAGTACTCCACCAACATGGCCAGTGCCGATGATGCCGGTCTCAGCGTTACTATCCCAGTTCTATGCCTCCTTGAAAAAATGCTTTGGCGATGATGGAAGAGGATGTGGCACAGGAGGAGGAGGAGGAGGAGGAATCGGGAAAATTTCCAAGGCTTTCAGGGCAGTCATTCACAAGTGGCTCCAAGGGTGGGTTCCTGCACCAACAAACGCCAGGTACACAATTGTCCAGCAAGGGCACAGTTCTGGAGGATGACGAGGTGGAGGATGAGGAGGAGGAGATGGAGGAGGAGGAACCATGTTCACAGCAGGGTGGCACCCAGACCACCTCATAGCCATCACTGGTGCATGGCTGGGGGATACAGAGGAAACAGATGATACACCTCCCACAGAGGACAGCTTTTCGTTGCCTCTGGGCAGCCTGGCACACATGAGTGATTACATGCTGCAGTGTCTCCGCAACGACTGCCGAGTTGCCCACATTCTAACAGGTGCTGATTACTGGGTGGCCACGCTGCTGGATCCCCGTTACAAGGACAACGTACCATCCTTAATTCCCTCACTGGAGCGTGAATGTAGGATGCGCGAGTACCAGCGCACGCTGGTAGACGCGCTGCTGGTGGCATTCCCACCTGACAGTGGGGGCACAGTGGAAGCACAAGGCGAAGGCAGAGGAGGAGGAAGAGATCGCCAACGCAACTGGGGCACCACCAGCACCTCAGAAGGCAGGGTTAGCATAGCTGAAATGTGGAAAAGCTTTGTCAGCATGCCACAACAACCAGCACCAACAGCTGATATGGAACGTCTTAGCAGGAGGCAGCATTTCACCAACATGGTGAAGCAGTATGTGTGGACACGCCTACACTTACTGAATGACGGGTCTGCCCCCTTCAACTTCTGGGTCTCCAAATTGGGCACATGGCCTGAGCTTGCCCTTTACGCCTTGGAGGTGCTGGCCTGCCCTGCAGTCAGTGTATTATCTGAACGTGTATTTAGCACGGCAGGGGGCGTTATCACAGACAAGCGCAGCCGCCAGTCCAGAGCCAATGTGGACAAGCTCACGTTCATTAAAATGAACCAGGCATGGATCACACAGGACTTGTCCGTACCTTGTGCAGAATAGACATGTATACCGGCCTTACCCAGCCATTGTTGTTTTTTTGATGTTTCTCACTCTTTTGGGGTGTACCCTAATTAAAAAAAAAAATTTTTTAAACAAAAACCAGTGTTGGCTACCTCGTCCTCCTCCACCGCCGCTTCCACCTACACCGCCACATTCACCGCCACCTAGGGTTGCCACCTTTTCTTCAAGTCAAACACAAACACTTTAACGACGCACGACAATTTATTTTTTATAGAATAAACTATACATATATTTTGCTATTGAATACAATTTCTAATAATATGAAGTTAATAACAAAGGTAAATCAGGCTTCTCAGAGCACCCCTTACATCAGATTTCCCCTTTACATCAGAGTCCACAGAGTTCCACTTTTACATCTGAATCCACAGAGTTTCCCTTTTACATCTGAACTCACAGAGTTCCCTTTCACTGTAAGGGGCAGACTCTGATGTAAGGGAGAACTCTGGGGCCTCTGACATAAGGGATGCTCTGGGAACCCTGATTTAAGTGGGAACACTGAGAACTTTGATGTACGGAGAGGACTCTGATGTGAGGGGGTACACTGTGGCCTCTGGTGTAAAAGGGGAAATCTGATGTAAGGGGTGCTCTGAGAAGCCTGATTTACCTTTGTGTACTTACTCAGAGGCAGGAGAGAGAAGGGGGGAGACTTTAATCACAGAGAGGGATGGATGGTGAGCTCACTCACCCCTTGGCAGTCAGTACCTCTCATCCAGATGTATCTGAGGCTGTTGGACATCAAATTTCCGGCCACAACTTTATTTTTTAAGGCACAGGGATTGGAGTGTGGGCAGACACAGAGGGGAAGGGGTGGGGGGAAGAGGTGCAGATTGAGCCCTCTCTCCTCTCCCGTATGTGTGTGTGTTTGGGGGGGGTTTGTTAGTGCTGGCTTTGGGCAGTGTGAAAGAGAGTGTAAGAGCCACTCTCAGCTTAGACAACTGCAGCCAGAAACCCTGCTGGGAAGCCATAGTCCAGTCTAAATATTGTGTCCGGGTTCCAGGCAGTCTGAAACCCGGACGCATGATTCCAAACCCGAACTGTCAGGGTGAATCCTGGACAGGTGGCAACCATACTGCCACCTCAACCTCCTCCTCCATATAGGGTTGCCACCTCATCCCTTTAAAACCGAACACATATGACTTCCACAGGTTCTGTGGCTGATTAAGGTGGTAATTAAACTCACTTGGTGCCTTATCTGCATTTAATTAGCCTCAGAACCTGTGTAATTCATATGTGTTCGGGTTTAAAGGGATGAGGTGGCAACCCTAACTCCATATGGACCTCGTCCTCCTAGGTCAAGATTATTATTTTTTATTTTTATGTATTTTATGTTATTTTAAGTTATTTCCCTATCCACATTTGTTTGCAGAGCATTTGCCATGCTCTTGACTAGTGTAACCTGGGGGACAGGTAGTAGGTACAAAAACTCCCTGGGATGAGCAGGCACAGATACCAAGTCCATGGGATCAGTGAAAACAGTGTTGTTTATTGGTGCTATATACAAAGTCTAATGACAGGTGCTGTACAGTGTGCTGAAAACAAACAGAAGAAAAAATAGCTAAACAAAAAGCCTAGCCGTGTCTCGGCTCTAACTACACAGTATGTACAGGCCCTCACTACCAGGCTGGACAAGCCTAACGCTTGTCAGCTTCCACATTCACAGGGTAACAAGTTTTACCAACCTTCTTGCTCTCACAAACCAACGTTGTCTGTGTTTCCCAGGCTGAGCCAAGGCTGTCTGCTCAGGTGAGCTTTTAATTAACCTGGGAGAGAGGACCAACACCTGAACTGGACCCTGGCTCAGAGATCCCTGAATGTATATGAGAGGAGCCTGGGAGATGTATAAACCCCGAATAGGACTTTCCCAGGCTCTCTCTGGGATGCTCTGTCACACTAGGGATGAGCTTCGAGTTCGAGTCAAACTCATGTTCGACTCGAACATTGCCTGTTCGCCCGTTCGCCGAACAACGAACAATTTGGGGTGTTCGCGGCAAATTCGAAAAGTCTATGGGAGAAATCTAAAGTGCTAATTATAAAGGCTTATATGCAAGTTATTGTCCTAAAAACTGTTTGGGGACCTGGGTCCTGCCCCAGGGGACATGTATCAATGCAAAAAAAAGTTTTAAAAACTGCCGTTTTTTTAGGAGCAGTGATTTTAATAATGCTTAAAATGAAACAATAAAAGTGAAATATTCCTTTAAATTTCGTACCTGGGGGGTGTGTATGATATGCATGTAAAGTGGTGCATCATGTTTCCCGTGCTTAGAACTGTCCCTGCACAAAGTGTCATTTTTGAAGGAAAAAAAGTCATTTAAAACTCACTCGCGGCTATAATGAATTGTCGGCTTTTATCAATACATAGAAAAGTCATTGATAAAAAAAAAAAAAAAAAAGCGTGGGGGTTCCCCCAAATTCAATTACCAGGCCCTTTAGGTCTGGAATGGATATTAAGGGGAACCCCGCCGCAAATTTAAAAAAAAATGGCGTGGGGTTCCCCCTAAATATCCATACCAGGCCCTTGAGATCTGGCTTGGATTTTAAGGGGAACTCCACCCCAATTTTTTTTTAAAAATGGCGGGGAGTTCCCCCCAAAAATCCATACCAGACCCTTATCCGAGCATGCAACCTGGCCGGCCGCAGGGGAAGAGGGGGGGACGAGAGAGCGGCCCCCCCTCCCTCCTGAACCGTACCAGGCCACATGCCCTCAACATGGGGAGGATGTGCCCATGTTGATGGGGACAAGGGCCTCATCCCCACAACCCTTGCCCGGTGGTTGTGGGGGTCTGCGGGCGGGGGGCTTATCGGAATCTGGAAGACCCCTTTAACAAAGGGGACCCCCAGATCCCGGCCCCCCTTATGTGAATTGGTAAGGGTACCCCTACCATTTCATGAAGAAAGTGTCAAAAAATGTAAATAAAAACACACACACCTTGAAAAAGTCCTTTATTAAAAAATAAAAAAATACTAAAAAAATAAAAACATTCCAGCGATGAAATCCAGTGTCCCGCGGCGATCCCGATGTCCAGCGCTGTCCGTCATTGGTTG
This sequence comes from Rana muscosa, assembly GCA_029206835.1. NCBI lineage: Eukaryota > Metazoa > Chordata > Amphibia > Anura > Ranidae > Rana > Rana muscosa. The sequence continues at coordinate 75,818,715 of JARGYO010005626.1, read as the reverse complement.
TGCCTGTGCGGACCTGATGGGGAACTTCCTCCGCTGTGTTTTAAATGTATAGACCCGCCCCTTCTAAAGTTCCCCATCAGGTCCGCTCAGCGGACCAGATGCGGAACGAGAGAAGGGGCGGGTCTATTCATGTATTACACAGCGAACGAAGTTCCCCATCAGGTCCTCCCCCTCGGTATGTCGGACCCCGCCTACGTCATTGGCCTGAGCGGGGAACTTCCTTCACTGTGTAAATTTAAATTACACAGTGAAGGAAGTTTCCCGCTCAGGCCAATGACGTAGGCGGGGTCCGACATACCGAGGGGGCGGACCTGATGGGGAACTTCGTTCGCTGTGTAATACATGAATAGACCCGCCCCTTCTCTCGTTCCGCATCTGGTCCGCTGAGCGGACCTGATGGGGAACTTTAGAAGGGGCGGGTCTATACATTTAAAACACAGCGGAGGAAGTTCCCCATCAGGTCCGCACAGGCACAACCAATGACGGACAGCGCTGGACATCAGGATCGCCGCGGGACACTGGATTTCATCGCTGGAATGTTTTTATTTTTTTAGTATTTTTTTATTTTTTAATAAAGGACTTTTTCAAGGTGTGTGTGTTTTTATTAACATTTTTTGACACTTTCTTCATGAAATGGTAGGGGTACAATGTACCCCTTACCAATTCACATAGGGGGGGGGCCGGGATCTGGGGGTCCCCTTTGTTAAAGGGGTCTTCCAGATTCCGATAAGCCCCCCGCCCGCAGACCCCCACAACCACCGGGCAAGGGTTGTGGGGATGAGGCCCTTGTCCCCATCAACATGGGGACATCCTCTCCATGTTGAGGGCATGTGGCCTGGTACGGTTCAGGAGGGAGGGGGGGCGCTCTCTCGTCCCCCCCTCTTCCCCTGCGGCCGGCCAGGTTGCATGCTCGGATAAGGGTCTGGTATGGATTTTTGGGGGACTCCATGCCATTTTTTTTTATTTGGGGTGGAGTTCCCCTTAAAATCCATGCCAGATCTTAAGGGCCTGGTATGGATATTTAGGGGGAACCCCACGCCATTTTTTTTTCAATTTGCGGCGGGGTTCCCCTTAATATCCATTCCAGACCTAAAGGGCCTGGTAATTGAATTTGGGGGAACCCCCATGCTTTTTTTTTTTTTTTATCAATGACTTTTGTATGTATTGATAAAAGCCGACAATTCATTAATAGCCGCGAGTGAGTTTTAAATGACTTTTTTTCCTTCAAAAATGACACTTTGTGCAGGGACAGTTCTAAGCACGGGAAACATGCGCCACTTTACATGCATATCATACACACCCCCCAGGTACGAAATTTAAAGGAATATTTCACTTTTATTTTTTCATTTTAAGCATTATTAAAATCACCGCTCCTGTAAAAATGTCTATTTTTTAAACCTTTTTTTGCATTGATACATGTCCCCTGGGGCAGGACTCAGGTCCCCAAACACTTTTTAGGACAATAACTTGCATATTAGCCTTTATAATTAGCACTTAAGATTTCGAACATTCGAGTCCATTGTATTTAATAGGGTTCTAAAGTTTGCGCGAACATTCTGTCTGTTCGCAGGTTCTGGTGCGAACCGAACAGGGGGGTGTTCGGCTCATCCCTGCTCTTGACAACATTTTGCTGCCATTTGCAGCCCTCTAGCCCTTTCCATTACTTTTTTAGAGCCATTTTAGTCCTCAAACGTTCGGGTCCCCATTGACTTCAATGGGGTTTGGGTTCGGGGTCAAGTTCGGGTCCCGAACTCAAACTTTTTTTGCAAAGTTCGGCCGAACCCGTCGAACCCGAACATCCAGGTGTCTGCTCAACTCTACTCGTGGGGCTTGTAGTTTTACAACAGCTGGTGGGCAACAGGTTGAGCACCTAGGATCTAGATCCTACCCATAGTCAAAGCCACAATACGTATACTTGGAAATTTTTCAGACTGTTTCAAGTTTGGTACCACCTGCTGTTTATACCTGGAACATTTCCAGAAATATCTATATCGAAGAACAAGTTTGATGCATTGGGTATCTTTTACTAAAACTGGCATAGAAACCATTCAGCCTCAAGTTTTTTATGTCAAAGATTAATTGAATAAGCTGAAAGATTTTGCACTCTCCAGTTTTAGTAAATCAACACCTCAGTGTATATCCCATGAGCGATCCTTCTCTTGTAAAGTCCATTATGCTATTCTGCTATATGGATATACAGTATATATGGATAGTATCTAACACAGGAATAATCTCCTTGAATTAGGAATTAAACATTTCCTTACAAGTGTCTATGAAGGAGCAGTAAATTTGTCATTTGGTTTGTTACTGTTTATAAGGAATTAAAGTGATTGTAAAGAAAAACTATTTTACAAAAATAATGATCATGGTATACTTACCTGCTCTGTGCAGTGGTTTTGCACAGAGCAGCCTCGATCTTCCTCTTCTTGGGTCCCCTGCCGAAGCTCTGGGCCCCTTCCTGAGTGCCCCCATGGCAAGCCACTTGCTGTGAGGGCACTTGTGCGTGCTCATTCCTGAGCCGGCTCTCTGTGTCCATAAGCCATGGAGAGCACGGCACGGCGTGACCCCGCCCCCCACTCCCACCTTACTGGCTGTGATTGACAGCAGTAGGAGCCAATGGCTCCCGCTGCTGCATCTCAGCCAGTCAAGAGGCAGAGACCGGGAAGAGCCTCAGGTCTCATGCACATCGCTGGATCTGTTAGAGGTAAGTGTTATGGGGAGCTGAGGGGGGGAGGGGGTGCTGCACACTGAAGGTTTTTTACCTTTGTTCATAGAATGCATGAAGGTAAAAAGCCTTCAGCCTTTACAACCACTTTAATTCATTTATATTTATGTGGGTAGTACCCAGACCTGAGGAATTTTAAGCCTTTTAATAGTAACATTTAAATGTTGGATTTGATTTTTTTCTGTTTGTTTTCAAACATTTTTGTGTTGTGTTCTTAGATCTCTGTTTTCCTATCTTGAATTTATTTGTTTGTTAGTGTGTTTTACCATCTGTTTTTGTGATCTTCTTTAGGGGGAGCATAGTTGTTGCATTTTGCATGTGTTTACTACAAGTAAACACAAATAATGTAATGCACAGAATTCTTCATTTTGAGATCTGGCATGACAGACCTGTGTATGCAATTTCCTCAATTATTCAGTAACCCAACAGGTCTCATATACAGGATAGGCATACATATGTATGGTACTGTAAATAGATTGATAATACAAAAATTATGGCTTACATTCCAACTGTTCTCCTTGTCTTTCTTTTATCAAGGGATAGGGGGGTAGCTTTGTGATGATGGGGCAGAGAAGATCAACTAAATGCTTTTTTATCATAAAGTTTAAAGTATAAAGTCTGCTTTAATTGTTTTCACTAAAGGACTAAAACTGAGTTCAAAAACATTTTGTAGATTTATAGAAATGTTAATTCCTAAACATCTGATGTGTGACATGGGAACACTTAGGAGGGACGTTTCTTTTACATAGAAACATAGAAAAGTGACGTCAGAAAATGACCAAGTAGCCTATCGAATCTGGCCTTTTTTTTTATATGTCTATGATCTATGTTTGTCCTAAGCATGTTTGAAGCCATTTACTGTTAACTGTCTCACTACCTCTGCTGGTAGTGTATTCTAAGCATCAACTACCCTTTCAGTAAAATAATACTTTCTAAGATTAGTTTTGAACTTTCCTCCAGTTAGTTTGAGGTCATGTCCTCGTGTTCTTGATTTTCGTTTCATATTGAAAAAACTCCCCTCCTCAACCTTATTCACCCCTTTGATGTATTTAAAGGTATGTCTCCCCTTTCCCCTCTTTCTTCCAGACTGTACATATTAAGTTCCTGAAGTCACTCTCGATATGTTTTAACCCCCAAACCTTTCACCATTTTTGTTACCCGTCTCTGGACTCGTTCTGTTCTATTAATATCTTTGTGTAAGTGAGGTCTCCAGAACTGGACACAGTATTCTAAATGGAGTATCACTAGGGATCTATATGGAGGAATCAGGACCTCCTTCCTCCTGCTGGTGAAAGGAAAAATAGAAAAGCGCCTCTTAGCAAAACAGATTTATTATGTAGCAGACAATTTGTATCAAACACTTACATCATGGTAAGTTTCAGGTGTCATCCAGTAGGATTAATGTTTATATTGCGTCCAGGATCTCTGACGCTACTCCACGGATTTCCCAGGTCCCGGTTATGGCGGCCGCAAGTAGCCGGGATACAGGCTGGCTTGTCCGTGATAGGAGACAGCAGCGAAAGATGGCAACGGTCGGTCCGGAGAGGAGCGTCTGACGTCAACTGGATGGTGCAGGGAACCACAACGCGTTTCAGAGCATGCGCAGCTCTCGTACAGGGCATGCGCGCTCCTTTCTCAAGTGTACAAGGAGACAGGAAGGACGGATGTTTTAAAAGTAATTCTGCCCGTCAGCGCAGCAGAATTCAATAATTGCTATGACAAGTGTGTTGCATAAAACAAAACGGGAGTTTTAACCCCACTAACTTGGGATAGCTTAAATAGCAGAAAACTAATAATAGAATGTATAATAATATATTAATATATTAATATATTAAAAAATAATAAAAAAATATATATATTAATAAAAAATATATATATATATAATAAAAGTAATAATAATAATGATAATAAAGGTAATGAATAGTGATGAAATAATATTGCTCATAATAAAATAATTAAAGAAGTAATGAAATAATATTGCTCATAATAAAATAATTATGACGTAATTAAGGCATAACGTTTATAATAGCAAAAAATTATTATTGTATGATAAAAGCTTTTTAAGGGAATGTCTATATAGACATTTTAGTGTTAAATTTTTTTAAAAAAAAATTAATATATGACAGGGATATGATGCCTGCCAACAAAATATTTGGGTGCAAGCTCTTAAATGTTACGATAAATACAATCAAAGTGATAAAATATAATGAGTATGATATCGGCACAGTGAATAATCATCAATCACTAGTCATTATAGAGGATTGTCAGCGTAGCTGTATACAAAACAAAAGGAAATAATAAGAATAAAATATATATATATACACATATATATATATATATATGCTCGTGTGCCTATGTGTGCCCACGTGCACACACACGTATAAAGGGACACACATACACATATATGCTAGTGCACGCTAGCGCTCGCCCACACATGCGTGGAGGCTTGCGCTGTGTAACAGAAGAGCTAAAATTAAAAAATGATAATGGTAATAATGGTATTGTATAATTATAATAAATGATAATAAATGAAGGGATTATATATATGTAAATGTGTAAAAAGAAGAAGCCATAAGATTCCTTAATGGAAAAGCACACACATATAGGTGCTGACACTACAATATGTACATGCACACTTGCAACCGTGCATCATAAGGAGAGGGCAAATAAGAAAAGGGGAACATTTTTTAGAGGGTCGTGTTAACCTCTAGTTCCTCGTTTAACCCATTCGGCACAAGGGTATCCAGAGTAAAAATCCAATAAGTTTCGCGCTCACACAGTCTGGAAAAACGCTCGGCCTCAGATAGGCCTTTAGGTATGGCTTCTATCACCCAAACCTGTAGGCCCTCCGTGGACTGGCCATGAAATTCCAAGAAGTGCCGTGGTACACTGTGTTCATCACAACCAGTTTCCACAAAGCGACGATGTTTGCCAAAACGCTGTCTTAGTGGGTTAATAGTGCGACCCACATATAGCATTTTGCATGGGCATGTTAGGCAATAAACGACATAATCACTTGAACAGTTGAAAAAATTGTCAAGTTGATAAGTCTTATCCCTATGAGAGAATTTTTTTTGTCCATGTTGGACAAAATTGCAAGTTTTGCACAGGGCTTTATTGCATTTATACATCCCTTTAAGGGGGGCCGGACAAATGGCACTAATTGGTTTAGTGTGTTTTAACTTGCTAGGCGCTATTTTGTTTTTTAGAGTCGGTGCCCTTCTGTAGGTAACTTTAGGTTTATCACAAGCAATTGTAGCTAGGTGGGGGTCTTGCTTCAAGATGTTCCAGTGTTTATGAATGATATGTTCCATTTTTCTATACTGTCCATGGAACCCAGTGACAAATCGAACAACCGGTTTTTCTGGCGATTTTATTCTCTTGGGTTTCTTGCCAGAAAGATAGATGGTATGGGCATGGTCTATAATTTTTTCTGGGTATCCTTTATCCAAAAATTTTTGTTTCAAGTGTGCACTTTGTAGTATGTAGTCACTATCCCTGGTGCAGTTCTGTCTTAATCTACAGTATTGACCCTTAGGTATATTTTTTACCCAGAGGGGATGGTGACAGCTATCGTAATGGAGGTAAGAGTTACCTGCAGTGGGTTTAGTATAATTACGAGTAAAGATCTTATCTAGCTCATGATTGAGTTCTAAATCAAGGAAGGCCAAACTGTCCTTATTCCAGACAGCGGAAAAGGAGAGTCCCATGTCATTGGTATTGCAGTATGTGACAAAGTCATCAACCTGGGAGGAGGAGCCATCCCAGATGATGACAATATCGTCGATATACCTGCCATAGAATACTATGTATCTAGCAAAAGGGTTATTTTTCCATATGAGTAGATTCTCCCACAGTCCCATGGTCAGGTTGGCATAGGAGGGGGCAAAATTAGCCCCCATCGCTGTACCATGGGTCTGTAGGTAGAAATCTCCCTTGAAATGGAAATAATTATGCGTAAGGCAAAACAGAGTAGCGTCCAGAATAAATTCAGCTTGTTTATTGTTGAGCATAGGGTTGGAGGATAGATAATGTTGTACGGCCAAAAGGCCTATATTATGGGGAATGGAGGTATATAGGGAGTTAACATCTAATGACAGCCAAGAATAGCTGTCAAGCCAAGTATATGGAGACAGAAGTTCCATGAGATGTATAGAGTCCCGTATATATGATGGGAGATCCTGAGCGAGCGGTTGTAGAAAAGAATCAATGTATTGTGAGAAGCCACCAGTTACGCTATTCATAGAGGCAACGATCGGCCTACCGGGAGGGTTCTTTAGATCTTTGTGTACTTTAGGTAAATGATAAAAGTACGGCGTACTGTAGTAGTTTTTTCGTAAAAAGGCTGCTTCTTTTTTGTCGATGACTTGATCTACTAGAGCTTTCTTAACCAATGTCTCTGCTTCTATACGAAACAGAGGTAAAGGATCAGATGGAAGTTTTCTATAAGTGTTTTGATCGGACAGCAGCCTCATGGCTTCAGCCACATAATCTGTTCGATCTTGAATAATGATCCCACCCCCCTTATCTGCAGGCTTAATGATAAGATTGGGGTTGTCAAGGAAGCATTTAAGTGAAGCTCTCTCACCGGGTTTAAGATTATAATGGCGATGTTTGCCGGCATTTTCTGTAGCTTGGCATAATTTTTGGAGGTCAGCAAACACAACTCTATAGTAAGATTCTAGATAGGGTCCCTTGGATTTGGTAGGGTAAAAAATGGACTTAGGCTGTAAAGGTGTATGTGTAACCGGGGGTGATGTTTGAAAATGTTGAGTGAATAATTCAAGATCAACGTCTAGATCCAGCTCGCCAGGTTCTAGATCATACATGTTAAATTGGCTATCAGGACTATAGGAAGAAACTTCTGTAATTGCCTCAGCAACAGTGACAGGAGAAAATGTGCTGTCAGGATCAGCTAATTTGCCTTTGGTAGATTGTATATTATAAAATCTTTTAAGAGTAAGGTTTCTTATGAATTTGTTAAGATCCTTAAATAATTGGAAGGAATTGGGTTGTATGGTGGGAGAAAAAGTGAGGCCTCTACCCAAAAGGGAGACATCATCAGATGACAATACATGGGAGGAAAGATTGAACAGCTTTATAGTTTCTGTTGTTTTGCATTGATTTTTGGATTTTCTGCGTCCTCCCCTACATCCTCGTCTGTGTGCTTTCTTTTTAATCTGTGTTTTGGGTGTGAGCCCTTTTCTAAAAAAGGCGAGAAGGACAGGGAGGCAGAATAAGTTGGTATGTCATGGATGTTAAAATCACAGAGGAGAAGATCAAAGGTGGTAGATGTAATGTCTATATAGACATTCCCTTAAAAAGCTTTTATCATACAATAATAATTTTTTGCTATTATAAACGTTATGCCTTAATTACTTCATAATTATTTTATTATGAGCAATATTATTTCATTACTTCTTTAATTATTTTATTATGAGCAATATTATTTCATCACTATTCATTACCTTTATTATCATTATTATTATTACTTTTATTATATATATATATATTTTTTATTAATATATATATTTTTTTATTAATTTTTTAATATATTAATATATTAATATATTATTATACATTCTATTATTAGTTTTCTGCTATTTAAGCTATCCCAAGTTAGTGGGGTTAAAACTCCCGTTTTGTTTTATGCAACACACTTGTCATAGCAATTATTGAATTCTGCTGCGCTGACGGGCAGAATTACTTTTAAAACATCCGTCCTTCCTGTCTCCTTGTACACTTGAGAAAGGAGCGCGCATGCCCTGTACGAGAGCTGCGCATGCTCTGAAACGCGTTGTGGTTCCCTGCACCATCCAGTTGACGTCAGACGCTCCTCTCCGGACCGACCGTTGCCATCTTTCGCTGCTGTCTCCTATCACGGACAAGCCAGCCTGTATCCCGGCTACTTGCGGCCGCCATAACCGGGACCTGGGAAATCCGTGGAGTAGCGTCAGAGATCCTGGACGCAATATAAACATTAATCCTACTGGATGACACCTGAAACTTACCATGATGTAAGTGTTTGATACAAATTGTCTGCTACATAATAAATCTGTTTTGCTAAGAGGCGCTTTTCTATTTTTCCTTTCATGTCATTTTCCTTGAGTCGGCTTCAACTTGGAGAAGAGCTGCCCTGGGCAACTGAGTTTTTATTAAAGACTTCCTATCCACAATTGTTACTATAGAGTTTTTCAAAACCTTATGCTACCTGCCATCCCTTGGTAACAGTAATAACTTTATGTCCATCTGATTGGAATACTTTTTTTGTTTTTTTGATTTTCAACCTTTGTATAATATCCTTTACACATTTAGGATTAATCGTGTTTGTCTGTGCAGGCTTCCCAAGCGCTTGCATTTGCTATTGTTTTCCTCCTGCTGGTGATCCCTCTAGTGATGTATCCTAGAATTATATTCCCTTTTTCCACTGCCTGGTCACACTGTTTGCTCATTTTGCTCCTCTGCCTCTGTTTCCAGAAATTCTAAAAATGAACCATCATTGCTAGCACCATTATGATTCCCCAACTTGCTATTGTTAGTGCAATTTATTTCTATGAAGACTGAACAAAATTAATTGTTTAAATGGTTTGCTACATCCAGGTCTCCCTCAACATATGTATTGTGCCCAGTTTTAATTTTAGTTATCCCATTGTATTTTTTCCTTCTATCACTAATGTACCTAAAAAAGGTTTTATCTCCTTCCTTAATATATTTAGCAATATTCTCCTCTTTCTGTGCTTTGGTAGCACTGAAAACGGGTTTGGCCTCCTTCGTCTATTTTTCTACTCTTCTCTGTCAGCTACAACTCCCCTTTCCTTGAGGCTCCGTTAACACGATGGCATTCCGGATCGCAGGCGGAATCGCCACGATTCTGCCTGCGATTCTGAATCGCCCTTGTGATCCCCATTATTGTCAATGGCACCAAAATCGCAATTGTTGTCCCACGAATCGTGGTAAAATCGCATAGAATGGGGGAACGCCTGTAGCCAAAAGTGTGAGCAGAGCCTGAATCTTCTATATGCTAATTTTGTTTCCTTTGCTATCCTACTTACCTCTTTTGTGAGCCATATTGTTTTTTTTCTTCTGTTTATTTTTACTAACTTGCCTGACATATAATCTAGTTACCTCCAGGATGGTAGACTTTAAAAGTTGTGCCCACTGACTATTTGCTCCTGTCATTTTACTCCAACCTTTCAATTCATTTTTTAGAAATTTCCCCATTTCAGCAAAATGTGTCCTTTTGAAATCTAAAACTTTTGTTTTTGTATGTGATAGCTATACTCATTGCTCCCAGGTTTGAAACGTTTATTTTAAAGTTTGACTGCCATATAATTCTAGTTTTAAAAAGCAGAACCGCAATGGAAATGATCAGTGAGATGACAAAAGAGATGAGATCAGCATATGACTTTATGTGGTCCCTGTTTTATATTTAGTTCCATGAAATCTGTGTGGAATCTGATATGGTAAGGTAAGTATGAAAATAAGTGGAGATAACAGGCACCCCTAATTGGTCCCATTGCAAATGGAAAAGTGTTCATAAACTGTTTTGTTCATTTTTACTGAGGCATTGGGGTTAGAATAGAAGAACTGATACATTTTTGCATGTTTTTTCAGCAAGCATATTTTGGTGAGTTATTGAGGCCATGAATTGCATTGTGGCATGTGCTGTAGGCAGTTCTCAGCATGAACTAAAAATAATATTGACACTAGGGACCAATCAGGTATGGCTGCAGTGCTAACAAGTAACATACTGACAGGACTAAGGGGCAAAGTAAACAGACAAATTAACTCATTGGTCTGCTGCCACTCTTTACTGTACATTCACGGGCTTTACAGGCTGGGGGAAGGCAGGTGACCTTGCTGTTTTGAGAACTGCAGTAAAGAAAATGTAGGTCTCCAACTAGGCTGTACTGTCTGGCTATGCGTTGTAAATTTCTAAACTGGGTGGACACAAAAACAAATACTTTGACAACTCCTATACATGTAGTACAGTATGGGAGTGTGAAAGTATTTCACTCTTTTGCCTGGAGTTTGCCTTCAGTGACTTCTGGTATGCCCTTGAGTAACAGAATGAGGAGCTAATAGACTGGCACCACAACTATTATGAAGAAAGAAATAAACCAAGTATACTCCTTCTTTTAAATATAACAAAAAACTGTGCTACTGGCTAACTAACTAATCAAAATGTCAACATTACATGAAAAAACATTAGACAAATTTCAAATGCGTAGTTTGAAATGGAATTCAGGAACATATAATTTGGTGAAAGGGCAATCAAGCTTACTTAACAGTGCAATTCAGAGCTGTTAGAGCAGGTTTTATAATGCAAAAATAATATCTGAAAAAGGAAAACTCCCCAGAAATTATCTAAATTATTACCTGATGTTTTAGTAACTGCATTGCTTACAAAAATGTTTACGTAATAAAATTCTACATATTGCAATTTCTCCTTGGATGGACAATGTGCAGGGCTTAAATCTGCAGTTTGCTGTGTCCATGGTGCTGAAATGATTTTCAGAAAAATATGATTAGCTAGAACGTTAAAATTACAAATAGATATATTGAAAAAGAATGGCAGATAGATAGATAGATAGATAGATAGATAGATAGATAGATAGATAGATAGATAGATAGATAGATAGATTGACAAAGATTTATGTGTTTAAAGATGACTGCATAATACATGTCAAAGGTAAACTAAATAATGTCCTGTCCTTTTAAGAATAAGTAAAAAGCATTGTTCTTTTAAATGTAGCTTTGTGTCATTAGGTACACTTAATACTCTAATGCTGTACTTTGTCTTAATGCCCTGTCTTTCTAAGAGGTGGGACTGTTCAAATCAATCATGAAAATGCCGGCAGCTTTATGCTTGACTTTCCTTTTTCCATTATATGAATATCATTGTACCTATTGATTAGCATTGTAGCTCCTGTTCAAATAATGAATGATGTATTTCAGTTGTGCTCATTCTCCTTTGCCTTGCTGGTGTTCACATTACATGTCGAGCTGGTGTGCATGTTTGTACAAAGACAACACAGCACTTACTACATACAGGCATAGCTAGTAAGGTATAAAACTCAAATTTGCATAATGTAACTAATCTGAATTGGGTAAAGTTTCTGCCAGTGAAGCATGACATACAAAACATACAAGACTCTGAACCCTCATTTCACTTTTTATGTAAACCATATTTGTTTACTGATTTTATATGTCAAACATATGGACCGTCTTGAAGCTAGGCCCAGGATTGCCACTATTACTCGTATGACCTCCCAGACAGGCACTGGTGCACTCACCTGCCACAGACAGTACAAACACAACCTGCTCTTAATTTTATTGTTTACTCAAATTATATTATTGAAAAGGCCCTGGAAAAATAACACTCTCTATAGTAATATGAGGGAGATACTGCACCTTGTTTAAGGCAACCAGGAAGAGAATCTGGAGAGGAGAGTGTCGGCTTTATCAGTTTTCATTGGACTAAACCACTTAAAATTAAACTCTAGTTTTGTTGTATAAAAAAATCCTCTCCATGTAAACGATATACATTGTGATCAATTTTTGCAATTCTTTTTGCAGGTAATTACCAGCTTCTGTTCTGTAGAATATGAGAAAAGTCATTATAGCTCACTAGCTATATCCATCAAATAAAGGTATTTCTTATTTTTTTATAACACAAATTTAAATCTTGTATTGTAGTTTGAAACATTGCAACTATAACATTTCTTCCTTCTCGCTTCCACCAAGGATGGACTTCCTAGCGCAGTAGTAACTGCTAAAAATACTAGAATTCAATAGACCTTGTAATTTGATGTCATGCTCCGTTCACACTTCTGAGGGAGCAGACCACAGATGCATTAGCGTAAGAATGCATGGAAAATATAGAAAATAAAGCACTTGAAGGCCTAGTGCACCTTAAAATTGTTTATTAAATAGAACTACAAAAAATAACCCACAAAAGCCATATGGCTAAAGGTGTTGAATCAGATAAAACCCAAGTGCTGACTGCAAAACCGAGATGTCGATATCCTATACAGAGACCTGGGCTTCACTCAAACACAGATGCAAATGCTGATGCATTTAGAGGGACAAACCATCTTCCTCAGGGCATGATTTCCAGATTCAGAAAGGGCTGCATACCAGAAGTAATACCTACAGTTGAGGTGAAAGGTGACCTTGTCTGCCTCAATGCACTTTCTGTTCTTTACAACATTTAAGGGCTGTTGTGTATTTATTTATTTTTTTCCATTAAGGATGCATGGAAAGCTTGCCTAAAAATGTAATACTCTTAACATAGTTGTAATGGTAAGAAATTACGAGTGACTGCAGATAGAAATATAAACCTCATCAAATTACAGAATGGGCTATGTAGCAATGAATTCTATTCTGTAAAATATTTCAATTTTCAGTGAAAATGTAGATTTTCCCGTGGCAAAGTCCTGCCGTGTGTACACGGCATCACAGTTCCTCCTCTAAAGTAAGTGAAAATGTAATTTCTCGAATAGAATTGAATAAATTTAGGAACTTTCATTTAAATGCATGCTTTGTAAAGAATTGTATTTGTACATTCAATAAGTGAAGCACATAATAAGCAGCAGATGCCAAAAGGAATTTCACAAGTCTATCAATTCATCCTGTTTTTCTAACAACTGTAAAAAAAAAAAAATATATAAGAAGTAGATGCAATTCTGATGTGTATTTTTTTAAACAATGCATTAAAAACATGATGACTTCCAAATGCCTGTGTATCTGTCAGAAGAGACTTTCTGTGATATTTCTATTATACTAAAAATAAATACATTGCTGTGAAAAGAATCTAAAATGATAAAATCATCAGGAAATCAAAGGTCAGGTTGTTTCCATGGCAGCCATAATACAGACTTGGATTTCAAATACAGAAAAAAATAATCATAATAGGACAGGCTACATCCATAACATTTTCTCTCAACTATGTTTATTTTGTTTACTGTAAAAATAGAACACATTATCCATCTTAGAGTCATTCCAAAAATATTATAATGTAATTAGGCCTATTGTTTGGGAAAGGACTAAGCTGCAAAAACCTTTCATATGAATTAGAAATTGTTTTGGGTCAACAATTTGAGCTGCAGTTTTATAAATTGTTGTAAAATTTAAGAACCAACATCTAGAATAAATATTAAAATGTGTTGCACTGTCATATAAAACATTGAAATGTATATAAATCAAACACCAGAACACCAAAGTCCATTTAGTGATGAAATGTGCAAAGTCCATCAATTCAGTGCAACACCCAGTGCTCAGACTAGTAAGGCAAGATTGTCTTCTTACCAGATCCACAGACATTTCATGGTCTATACTCGCAACTGTGAGTTTTAATACCTATTACATTAGGTACGAGTTATCTCAGCTCTTTCAACCTTCTCATGGAAACTGTTGTTACAAACAAGCCAAGGGTATTGCTTATTAGAGTGTCCACAGAAGCCAGTCAGACCAATCCTCAAATGAGAAAAGGAAAACTCATTGTGCAACGTCCAAATTAAAAGCAAGGAATTTATTAAAAGTCTACTTACAAACGATCAGTGAAAAAGGAATTAGAAATGTAACATTCGTCCTGCACCCTCACGGGCGTCTCAACATCACCACTATTCCCTACCCGACGTACGTTTCGTCTGAATAAACGTCTTCTGTGAGGCATTAGGGAGAACTGAGTCCCTGTGAGAACCTCCACTTATAGTAGTTTGCAGTCAGAGAGCGATAGAATGTTGAAACTGTTAATTGGCAAGTAGCTTCTTTCTTATAATCCTCCGCACTCATGACTACCACCAACGAACCATCCTTATCCGCTTGCCTGATCACTATTCCTTTACAAATTTTCAGGGTTTTCAATGTCAGCCTTTCTGCTTTAGTCAGATTATTGAATTGGAAAGAAGAAGCTCTCCCTACCCTTTCATTAAGGGCAACAAGGTCTTGCTACACAGGTAATTGGAACATTTCCACAGCATTGCTACATGTGTGCACTGGATAAAAGTATTAATCGCCTCCTCTAGGATGATATCTCATTTAAACCAGAAGACCCTCACATGGATTCTGACTGAAGGCTCTCCAAAGCAGACCTTATCTCTAAATCTTGAAAATGAAACCCATCACTATGCGATGTGTCCTGTGTATCGCCTTGGTTGCCTTCAGGTGAGACCATAGCAGGATCCGATGCAGAAAAAAAATGCTTTCTCCAAACTATTTTACCATTACTGACATCCAGTAAAGTGTTAAAGATATCAAAGTGTATTGGAGGAGAAAAATAAAGACCTTTAGAAAGCAAAAATTGTTTAGTATCTGAAAGGGGGACACGAGAAAGGATATCCACATTATGAAATTTGTCCATATTCTGTTTCACCTGCACTACAGTTTCCAGATGCTCCTTGTTTGTCTCAAGTGATTTGATATTTGATGTGCTCAGATGCCCTCTTCTGGTTTTTCTTTTCCCTTTGCTTTTTTCTTCCCTTGATTGTCCTTTGTGGCTGGATAGTTTTTTGATTGATCATTTTCATAAGCCAAATCCTTGGAAAACACAGAAGAGGTTGAGCTCCTAGATGTGACTGAACCACTTCCATCTGTAGTGTTGGAAAACACTAACTGTGAGTCTGAGACTTCTGGAGAGCTGAAATTAACATGTCTTTGTCCCCCCTTGTCTTCTTTTTTTATTTTTCAAAATAGAATGTGGTTTTTCTGTCCTATTTCTTACATAAACTGTACCATTCTGGTAGTCCTGCAGGTCTCTCCAAAATGTCAGTCTTTTTGTTGCCATTATGTCTTGCTCAGTTTTATTCACAAGTTCCTTAAGTTCCGAATCCAATAATAATTGTCCAATAATATTCAGATTACATAGTTACATAGTTAGTCAGGTTGAAAAAAACATAAAAATAAATAAAAAATAATATCATACAATCCCATATACCCAATCCTATACCCACAGTTGATCCAGAGGAAGGCGAAAAACTGCAGCAAAGCATGATCCAATTTCCTATAGCAGGGGAAAAAATTCCTTCCTGATCCCCCGAGAGGCAATCAGATTTTCCCTGGATCAACTTTACCTATAAATGTTAGTATTCAATTATATTATGTACATTTAGGAAAGAATTCAGGCCTTTCTTAAAGCAATATACTGAGCTATCCAGAACCACCTCTGGATGGAGTCTATTCCACATTTTCACAGCTCTTACTGTGAATAAACCTTTCTGTATTTGAAGATGAAATCCTTTTTCCTCTAGATATAAAGAGTGCCCCCTTGTCCTCTGTGATGACCTTAAAGTGAATAACTTAACACCAAGTTAACTATATGGACCACTTATGTATTTGTACATGTTGATCATATCGCCGCTTAATCTCCTCTTCTCAAGAGAGAATAAATTCAGTTCCTCTAATCTTTCCTTATAGCTGAGCTCCTCCATGCCTCTTATCAGTTTGGTTGCCCTTCTCTGCACATTCTCAGGTCCCTGATATCCTTTTTGTGAACTGGTGCCCAAAACTGAACTGCATAATCCAGATGAGGTCTTATTAATGATTTGTACAGGGGCAAAATGATATCTCTCTCTGGAGTCCATAAATCTCCTAATACAAGAAAGGACTTTGCTCGCTTAGGAAACCACAGCTTGGCATTGCATGCTATTATTGAGCTTATGATCTACCAAAACCCCCATATCCTTCTCCACTATGGATCCCCCCAGTTTTACTCCCCCTAGTATGTATGTCACATGCATATTCTTAGCCCTCAAATGCATAACTTTACATTTATCTACCTTAAACCTCATCTGCCACATAGTCGCCCAATTAGGCAGTGCTTTGAGGTCAGCTCGTAAATTGGAGACATCCTGTAAGGATGTTATTCCACTGCATAGTTTGGTGTCATCTGAAAAGACTGAAATGGTACTTTTAATCCCAGACCATATATCATTTATAAAGATATTAAAAAGTAAGGGTCCCAACACTGAACCTTGGGGTACACCACTGATAACCTTAGACCATTTAGAGTAAGAATCATTAACCACTACTCTCTGAATTCGGTCTTTTAGACAGTTTTCTATCCATTTACAAACAAATTACAAACTGATATTTCCAAGCCTGTAGACTTTACCTTCCTTGATTTCCTTTTTACATATTCTGTTATATTTTTTGTAACATTTAAACGATAGTGTTCCTTCATTTTTTTATTTTTTTAAAGCACTTTTATTATTGTTTATAGCTTTTTTAACTTTGGCCGTGAGCCACATAGGTTTTATTTTTAGCCTTTTAAACGTATTGCCCATGTGAATATACTTTGCAGAGAGTTCACAAACAGTCTTTTTGAAGAATTCCCATTTCTGTTCTGTGTTCATCAATGCCAATATTCCCTCCCAGTCTAAGTCTTGGAGAGCAGCCCACATCCTTGGAAAATGTGCTCTCTAAAATGTAAGTGTTTTTATCTTTCCCATATGTGTTTTTTGCTTACAGCTAACATCAAATGAAATCATGTCATGGTCACTGCTACCCAAATGTTCCTTTATATGAACATTAGTAATAAGCTCTGCATGGTTTGAGATTACCAGGTCCAACCGAGCATCATTCCTAGTTGAGGTCTCAATAAACTGGACCATAAAGTTGTCCTGTAATAGGTTTATACATTTTTGCCCTTTAACTGTTCCAGCAGTGTCATTACTTCAGTCAAATTCCGGCTAGTTAAAATCCGCCATTATTTCACCGTCCGAGTCCTTGCAGCCTTTTTCATCTGTGCAAGGAGCTGAGTCTCCACCTCCTCTTTAACATTGGGTGGTCTATAACAAACTCCAATAATTAACTTTGAACTACGCACATCTATATGCAGTTACACCAATAATGTTTAGCAACATCACATGCTCCATCAATAAGGTCCTTATTCACACTCGCTTTGAAATCACTTCTCACATAGAGACAGACCCTGCCACCTTTTCTTTTTTACCCTGTCTCTTCGAAAGAATGCATAGCCAGGAATATTAATAGCCCAGTCATGTGAGGAATGAAGCCAAGATTCAGCAAAACCAATTACATCATAGAACTCCTCGTGCACCAGAGCTTCCAACTCACCTATTTTGCTTGACAGACTTCTGGCATTGGTGAACACACACTTTAATGCATTATTACATTTTACTCTGGTGTTTTGCATATCTTTTTTAGTAGTACAAATAGCACTATCATTTCCAATGGTTGTTTGCAACATGGGAACCTTCTTGTGACTTGCCATAACCCTCCCCTCATCTATTCACATTCCACCCTCCTTTAATGTCTGACCCCCAACTGACCTGTCTGCCTGATTGAATTCTAGTTCACCATCCCCCTCAATCCTAGTTAAAATACTCCTTCAACCTTCCCAAAAACCTCTCCCCCAGCACACCAGACCCCCTTCCATTCAGGTACAAAACCATCTTTAACATATAGGTTGTACCCCAATGAAAAATCAGCCCAGTGCTCTAGAAACCCAAACTCTTCCTTCTTACACCAGATTTTAAGCCATGCATTCAGTTCTCTAATCTTAAAAAAAAGATTTTATACAAGTGTTTCTCAACTCCAGTCCTCGAGGCGCCCCAACAGGTCATGTTTTCAGTCTTTCCATCATTTTGCACAGGTGATTTGATCAGTTTCACTTCCTTAGTAATTACCACAGCTGTTTCATCTGAGGGAAATCCTGAAAACATGGCCTGTTGGGGTGCCTTGAGGACTGGAGTTGAGAAACACTGTTTTATACTGATAACAAGTTCAAACAGGTGCCATTAATACAGGTAATGAGTGGAGGACAGATGAGCCTCTTAAAGAAGAAGATACAGGTATGTGAGAGCCAGAAATCTTGCTTGTTTGTAGGTGACCAAATACTTATTTTCCACCATAATTTGCAGATAAATTTTATCCAAATCAGACAATGTGATTGTCTGGATTTGTTTCCACATTTTGTCTTTCATAGTTGAGGTATACCTATGATGACAATTACAGGCCTCTCTCATCTTTTTAAGTGGGAGAACTTGCACAATTGGTGGCTGACCAAATACTTTTTTTGCCCCACTGTATGTGTGGTGTGTGTATATATACACATATATATATATATATATATTTGTATATGTGTATATATATATATATATATTTTTTATTAATTATTTATTCATTTATTTTTAATAATTCATCTTGATTATGGTCATGTCTAACAACTGTCCTTGCTAGAACTCATCTATTTTGTGTGCACATATATGTGTTATAACACAATAACCCTATATAGATGTAATCTTTATATGCTATTTTGTATTTTTATTCTTAATTTAAATCTATCCTAATGTGTTCATGGTATGATGTTCTACAATTGATGGTTTCAATTTGTTGCGTATGGAGAGCTTAGCACTCCATTCCATGTGGCTGCCCAATAGTAACGCTTGCCCTAAAAAGTTCACTCCTTGTTCCGCTCTGGGGAACACATATAAGATGGACAGTGCCCCTGACCAATTAGATCTGAGGAAAATGCAGAAGCATTGAAACGCGTCATCAACGCGAGCCCGTCCTGATGTCACTTCCTGACGCCGATAGCCGCTTGCGCTCCAGATTGAAAACGCACACTGCTGTGCAGAGAGTTCCAGCTTAACCAGCTGCTTAACGAGATCCACCACGCTCTCTTTGCTACAGCCATGGACACCATTCCACCGGACAGTCCCAGACCGGAGCAAACACAACATCGGACAATAGAGTGACATCCCCTGAATGACCCTATGCACATCATTCAATGCGCAGTTTTATCTACTGTTTTGTGAATAGCCATTTGGCTAATTTGTTTTAATTAAAATGCTTATACTTACATACTGCACTTAGTAGGCACATTTTTCTTTTTTTTTGTTTGCTATCCACAGAGTCGCTTCACTCTTCAAAGTGCTGCCAACGGTGCATATGTAATCTTGTCCCCCCTTGCCATCATCAATTATTATTACCATTATCATCGTATGTACTTTATTTGCCTATTGGGACTTCATTATTTATGTTATCATTATTAGAATATTTTTTATAACTTATTCTCTTCCTTATCAGTACTACTATCATTGTGTACGACTGTTGTTGTTTTTATCCCATACCTATTATATATTTCTACTCAATCTTAATAATTTACTTGTGTATCTTTTGGCTTGCTCCTCGTGCCGTCATTCTGTTTGCAGTTCTCTAATCTTCCCCTGCCTTTCCTGTGTTGCACATGGTACCGGCAAAACAGGAAGCACAGACTTGTGTACTGACCATACAAAAATTAGACAACAGACCGTTGTCCGGCGAAAATTTACTAGCATGTCATCCAACATTTGTTGGCCGAAAGTTGGCCAACAATTGTCAAAAGGAGCGTACTAACGGTCAGATTTTAGGGCTACAGTCTGTCAACAGACAATCCCCTGCCAACAACGTATCCTGTGTACGAGGCTTTAATCCTGGGGAGAGTGGTCAGCGAGACAAATACAGAGAGTAAGACACACTATTAGATATTCTGCAGATTTTTGTCTTCAGGTTTTCCAAAACCATGTAGTGCAAGGTTGCAAAAAAACTGAAACTCTTAAGGTTTGACCTCATGTTATATGGTTTTAGTAAATCTGAAGACAAAAATCTGCAGAAAATTGAATAGTGTGTATGAGGCATTAGTCCACCCAGCAGGGACTAATGCCAGGTATACACAGGCCGAATATCGGTCGAAATTAGACGGTAAGGTAGAAACCGGCCAACTTTCGGGTCGTGCGTACAGCTGCCTGTCCGACAGAAGCTGATCTCATGACCAGCTTCTGTCGAATGAACATGCTGGAAAACCAGCATCCGACCAGCATCCGATCAACACTGGCAGCCAATGGCTGCGTTGCTGACCAGTGTGTTCAGGTGGGGGAGCAATACCCCTGTTCAGAACACAATAACATAGTAGGAGAGATGGATGTACTAACATTGCTTGTGTTAGTGCAGCGATCTATCAGGTTTTTTAGTTCAGCCTGCTGGGTTGGATGAAAGAAAAACTTATAGTGTGTACCAGGCTTAAAATTTACTACTCAATCCAAAAGTAAAACAAAAAAAATCCTTTGGCTTTAGACACGCTTTAATGCTAATGCTTTGAACAACCTTGTCTGCAAAAGGTTCATACACAGCTGTGTTCAATGGACCCTTTCAGCAGAGCCAGCATAGCTCAGCTCTCTGAGCAGCAAATGTAGATGAAAGCAGTAGGACACATAACAGAAATGGGCCCATGTACACACGCTCTTAATGTGCTTTTATATTCATAATCCATTTTAGTAGCTTGAATAATGTGACGTGGCTCAGCCAGTACAATAGAATAGTATGCCATTGTCACCGTCCATTATTAGAGATGATACAAAACAGCATTTCTCTTTTTTGGCAGATCTAAAAGTGTTGGGCATAAAAGTATATTTTACAAGCACAATAGGACAACATGTTCTAAATAAAATGTTAAATATTGGATTTATGTGGCCCATTCTTCTACTTACAGTTATTTTGAAAAAGCTTAAAAAATAAAGTCCTTGAACATTAGGGAACAAGAACATTATGGTGCTGATAGAAGACTCTATTTAACTGGAAATTATTCATGCCCAATTCAGATGACATTTTAGTTTCAGGCTGCCAAAGGGAGCTTTATTAGTATGTCATTAATCAGTGCCTTGGTGGTGTCACCTGGTGAAAATGATTTAGAAGAGATTAGAGCACTCAAATGAAACACAGAAAATATCAAATTTATTTCCTGCATTAATCAGTCAATGAAGTACATTTTAGCTGAGAATGACATTTATATTCATTTATTTCTGACAGTACTGCAGTGCCTTATTTGCTGTTAACCAATATTGCCGTATTTGCAGTTTTTTTTTTTTTACATTTTAATATCGCTCCTTAATGTTTTTTCTGTTTATGAGAAGTGTGTCAGCAGCATGCAGTATAGCGATAATCTTTTCAGTTGAAGGAAAATTGATGCACAGTATGGCATTTATATGGCTCCTGTAAAAAGGCCAGCTCAAGTTCAAATATAGCTTAAATAGGTCAAGTTCTATTACACTATTTAAATACAAAGTACAAATAAATTCACTGAATGTTAGAGATTACTTTGAATTATCAAACCAGTTTTGTTATATTTTATGCTTTATATAACACTAGCAAATGGAGAAAGGTGTTAAAAAAAATCTCTGACACGTGTAGCATAAAAAGTCATCAAAAAGTCCACTGTGATGGCAAGCAACAGCTATGTATATGAGGAGATCAGGGAGGGAGTATTTATCTAAGTGAAACTTACAGTATTTCACAAAAGTGAGTACACCCCTCATATTTTTGTAAATATTTTATTATATCTTTTCATGTAACAACACTGAAGAAATTACACTTTGCTACAATGTAAAGTAGTGAGTGTACAGCTTGTATAACAGTGTAAATTTGCTGTCCCCTCAAAATAACTCAACACACATCTATTAATGTCTAAACCGTTGGCAACAAAAGTGAGTACACCCCTAAGTGAAAAGGTCCAAATTGGGCCCAAAGTGTCAATATTTTGTATGGCCACCATTATTTTCCCTCACTGCCCTAACCCTCTTGGGCATGGAGTTCACCAGAGGTTCACAGGTTGCCACTGGAGTCCTCTTCCACTCCTCCATGATGAGATCACAGAGCTGGTGGATATTAGAGACATTGCGCTCCTCCACCTTCCGTTTGAGGATGCCCCACAGATGTTCAATAGGAATTTGGTCTGGAGACATGCTTGGCCAGTCCATCACCTTTACCCTCAGCTTCTTTAGCAAAGGCAGTGGTCGTCTTGGACGTGTGTTTGGGGTTGTTTTCATTTTCATGTTAGAATACTGCCCTGCGGCCCAGTCTCCAAAGGGATAGGATCATGATCTGCTTTAGTATGTCACAGTACATGTTGGCATTCATGGTTCCCTCAATGAATTGTAGCTCCCCAGTGCCGGCAGCACTCATGCAGCCCCAGACCATGACACTCCCACCACCATGCTTGACTGTAGGCAAAAAACACTTGTCTTTGTTCTCCCCACCTGGTTGCCGCCACACACGCTTGACACCATCTGAACCAAATACCGTATATACTCGAATATAAGCCGACCCGAGTATAAGCCGAGGTACCTAATTTTACCACAAAAAACTGGGAAAACGCATTGACTCGAGTAGAAGCCTAGGGTGAGAATGCAGCAGCTACTGTAAGTGGAAAAGAGGGTCAACAATGCCCATTTGCAGCTTCCCTGTGCCCATTTGCACGCATCACTGTGCCCATTTGCACGCCTCACTGTGCCCATTGCAACCTCACTGTGCCCAACCTCACTGTGCCCATTGCAACATCACTGTGCCCATTGAAACATCACTGTACTCATTGCAACCTCACTGTGCCCATTGCAACCTCACTGTGCCCATTGCAACATCACTGTGCCCATTGCAACATCACTGTGCCAATTGCAACCTCACTGTGCCCATTGCAACCTCACTGTGTGCCACTCACCTGGAGGATGCAGGAAGCGTCCGTAGGCCTGAGTGCAGAAGCCAGGAAAGGAGGGAT
Organism: Rana muscosa; assembly: GCA_029206835.1. Lineage (NCBI taxonomy): Eukaryota > Metazoa > Chordata > Amphibia > Anura > Ranidae > Rana > Rana muscosa. Next base: position 75,795,439 of record JARGYO010005626.1, on the reverse strand, counting down.
GCAGCGCTGGTGGAGAGGTCGGGAGTACCAAGATGGCCGCCGGAGCCCGGGACTAGGCCGAAGCCGCGGTCTGGATTTGGGGCTGCCGCCGTGCAGGAGGGCACCACTCCATTCAGACCCCCGCCCGGTCGGAAGCCTGTGGAGCAGCATCTGCGTGCGGTGAGGCAGCCAGACACCAGGGAGGCCGGGAAACAGTGCTGGTGGAGAGACCGGGAGGAGCAAGATGGCCACCGGATCCGAAGACTAGGCTGAAGCCGTGGCCTATAGTAGTGGCTGCCGCCGTGCGGAGGAGTGTCGCACCGTTCAGGTACACTGACTCGAGTATAAGCTGAGGGGGGCATTTTCACCCTAAAAAAAGGGCTGAAAAACTCGGCTTATACGGTAAGTTTATCTTGGTCTCATCAGACCACAGGACGTGGTTCCAGTAATTCATGTCCTTAGTCTGCTTGTCTTGTGCATCATCTTTAGAAGAGGCTTCCTTCTGGGACAACAGCCATGCAGACTAGTTTTATGCGGTGTGTGACAAGATGACCCCCCACCCCTTCAACCTCTGCAGCAATGCTGGCAGCACTCATATGTCTATTTCCCAAAGACAACCTCTGCATATGATGCTGAGCACATGCAATCAATTTCTTGGGTCGACCATGGCGAGGCCTGTTCTGAGTGGAACCTGACCTGTTAAACTGCTGTATGGTCTTGGCCACCGTGCTGCAGCTCAGTTTCAGGGTCTTGGCAGTCTTCTTATAGCCTAGGCCATCTTTATGTAGAGCAACAATTCTTTTTTTCAGATCCTCAGAGAGTTCTTTGCCATGAGGTGGCATGTTGAACTTCCAGTGACCAGTATGAGAGAGTGAGAGTGATAACACCAAATTTAACACACCTGCTCCCCATTCACACCTGGGACCTTGTAACACTAACAAGTCACATGACGCTGGGACAGGGAAATGGCTAATTCGGCCCAATTTGGACATTTTCACTTAGGAGTGTACTCACTTTTCTTACCAGAGGTTTAGACATTAATGGCTGTGTGTTGTTATTTTGAGGGGACAGCAAATTTACACTGTTATACAAGATGTTCACTCACTACTTTACATTGTAGCAAAGTGTAATTTCTTCAGTGTTGTCACATGAAAAGATATAATAAAATATTTTCAAAAATTAGAGTAGTGTACTCACTTTTGTGAGATACTGTACCTGGAAAAGCACAGAAGGTTTTGCTAACAAATAGCTTTTATTATACTTCAGCAGCAATATTTATAATAAACAGTGTATGTATATATATATATATATATATATATATATATATATATATATATATACACACTCTATATATTTAACACGTTTCACTTTTGGAAATTCTCTAACAAACATATTTTTTTAGGGACCCAGATCTGAAGGGCAGCACTAGAAGCCAATCAGGCTGACAGGGAAAATGCTGACAGAGGTAAGAGTAGATCAAATAGTGTTGATAAATTCCTTGTGTACTGTTGCACAAGTGTATAAACATTTACATAGATAAAATGGAATACCCTATTAAAAGATAAAATAACAAAACCAGCTTTTGCTGCAATATTTTTCTTCAGTTCAGAAATTTCCCCCCACAGTACCTTTCATTGCCACTGGAGTTCTTTGGTCTGATGGCCAGTATCATTGACCAACTTCCTCTGTTCCCCTAAACATTCTAGAGTTGCCCCAGCTTATAACTGGAGAAAGAAGAAGCAGCACAGCGATGACCTCATCTCTCTGTCACTCTGCTTTCTCATCTGCATGCAGCAGTGTATTGCCTGCTGTGGTTTTACGAAACAGGTCGGTTGCTAGGGCTTTGTCATCATCCCTAAAGATGGTGAAGTCCAAAAAATTACCTGTATCAGTATTACAGCTGAAAGTAAATTTCAGGTTGAATTGGTTGATGTTTAGCAATCCAATGAATTTAACTAATAGCTCCTGGGTACATTCCATACAATGAAAATGTCATCAATATATCGCATCCAACAAAGGATGCGATCAGTATATTGTGACAAAGATTCGCTGGAAAAAATGCTTCTCTCCCACCCCCCCAGATACAGGTTGGCTTAGGCAGGTGCACAGCATGTGTCCATTGCCATACCCTGTATCTAGAGGTAGTGGGAGTCGTTGAAGCTAAACCAGTTGTGGGTAAGAATATAGCGTAACAGCCGGAGGATAAATTCATTATATGGCCACCGATGGTGATCCTCCTCATGAAGAAAGGTACAGATCATCCCAACTCCCTCCTCGTGAGGGGTGCTAGAGTAAAGGGCCTCCACATCCAAAGTCACGAGCAGGGAGGCGGGAGGCATGACCATTCCCTCAATTTGCTTAAGGAGGGCCAGGGTATCCCTGGTGTAAGAGGGTAAATCTGTAACGTGTGGCATAAGAACCAAATCCACCAGTCTGCTGGCATTTTCAGTAAGACAGCCGATACCCGAAATAATCGGTCTCCCAGGGGGCGACAAACAGTTCTTATGCACTTTGGGTAGTGCATAGAATGTCGCCACCCTGGGAGACCGAACATTCAGGTAATCGTATGTGTTTTGATCAATAAGTCCTTTGCAGAAGGCATCATTGATGATGTTCAAAAATTTGATCTTAAAGGAGGTGGTGCGTGACAAAGTGATGCGGCAATACCAGTCATGGTTTAATAGTATCTTCAGACACATATCTTCATAGAATTTCCTGGTCATTAAGACTATATTGCCGCCTTTGTCCGCAGCTTTGACAATCACATCAGGATGGTTTTTAATTTTAGAGATAGTCTGTCGCTGTGCCCAAGAGAGGTTGTCATGTTTAGGTGTAATATTAAGGCGATTGATGTCACTAACCATATTCTGTAAAAATGCCCAGGCTTGTGGGCTAGTAGTTAGGTCAGGGAAATTCCTAGATTTAGGTTTACATTTCTTAATGGGGGGGTGGTGGAGGTATGGCCACTACATTTGAGACAGAAGTATCTGTTTCAGCATTGTCACTTTCATCCAGGAGTAGCATTAGATCCCGTAGGGCTCTAAAGTCCTCCATTTTAAAGTGTTTTATACTCTCCGCAAAATGGCTCGTGCATGATCTTTATCAAACATGAATTTGAATGTCAAATTTCTAATGAATAGGTGGATATCCTTAATTAGCTCATACCTGTCCATATTATGTGAGGGGCAAAAGCTTAAGCCGAATTTAAGTAAATCAAGCTCCTGATTGGTAAAGTGATAAGGGGTGAGGTTAAGTACATCTAATTCTATGTTGGGGCTAGGGATGAGCTTGGAGTTCGAGTCGAACTCATGTTCGACTCGAACATTGCCTGTTCGCCCGTTCGCCGAACAGCGAACAAATTGGGGTGTTCGCGGCAAATTCGAAAAATCTATGGGAGAAATCTAAAGTGTTAATTATAAAGGCTAATATGCAAGTTATTGTCCTAAAAAGTGTTTGGGGACCGGGGTCCTGCCCCAGGGGACATGTATCAAAGCAAAAAGAAGTTTTAAAAACGGCCGTTTTTTCGGGAGCAGTGATTTTGATAATGCTTAAAATGAAAAAATAAAAGTGAAATATTCCTTTAAATTTCGTACCTGGGGGGTGTGTATGATATGCATGTGAAGTGGCGCATGTTTCCCGTGCTTAGAACTGTCCCTGCAAAAAATGTCATTTTTGAAAGAAAAAAAGTCTTTTAAAACTGACTCGCGGCTATTAATGAATTGTCGGCTCCCGGCAATACATACAAAAGTCATTGATAAAAAAAAAAAAAAAAAGCGTGGGGGTTCCCCAGAATTCAATTACCAGGCCCTTCAGGTCTGGAATGAATATTAAGGGGAACCCCGCCGCAAATTAAAAAAAAATTGACGTGGGGTTCCCCCAAATATCCATTCCAGGCCCTTCAGATCTGGCATGGATTTTAAGGGGAACTCCACCCCAAATTTAAAAAAAAAATGGCGTGGAGTCCCCCTAAAAATCCATACCAGACCCCTTATCCGAGCACGCAACCTGGCCGGCTGCAGGGGAAAAGGGGGAGACGAGAGAGCGGCCCCCCTCCCTCCTGAACCGTACCAAGCCACATGCCCTCAACATGGGGAGGATGTCCCCATGTTGATGGGGACAAGGGCCTCATCCCCACAACCCTTGCCCGGTGGTTGTGGGGGTCTGCGGGCGGGGGGCTTATCGGAATCTGGAAGACCCCTTTAACAAAGGGGACCCCCAGATCCCGGCCCCCCCTATGTGAATTGGTAAGGGGTACGTTGTACCCCTACCATTTCACGAAGAAAGCGTAAAAAAATGTTTAAAAAAACACACAAACACCTTGAAAAAGTCCTTTATTAAAAAAAAAAAAAAAAAAAACATTCCAGCGGTGAAATCCAGTGTCCCGCGGCGATCCCGATGTCCAGCGCTGTCCTTCATTGGTTGTGCCTGAGCGGACCTGATGGGGAACTCCCTCTCAGTATTTTAAATGTATAGACCCGCCCCTTCTAAAGTTCCCCATCAGGTCCGCTCCCTCGGTATGTTGGACCCGCCTACGTCATTGGCTTGAGCTGGGAACTTCCTTCACTGTGTAATTTAAATTTACATAGTGAAGGAAGTTCCCCGCTCAAGCCAATGACGTAGGCGGGTCTGACATACCGAGGGGGCGGACCTGATGGGGGACTGCTCTCACTTTGGTAATACATGTATAGACCCGCCCCTTCTCATGTTCCGCATCTGGTCCGCTGAGCGGACCTGATGGGGAACTTTAGAAGGGGCGGGTCTATACATTTAAAATACTAAGAGGGAGTTCCCCATCAGGTCCGCTCAGGCACAACCAATGAAGGACAGCGCTGGACATCGGGATCGCCGCGGGACACTGGATTTCACCGCTGGAATGTTTTTTTTGTTTTTTTTAAATAAAGGACTTTTTCAAGGTGTTTGTGTGTTTTTTTAAAAAAAATTTTACGCTTTCTTCGTGAAATGGTAGGGGTACAATGTACCCCTTACCAATTCACATAGGGGGGCCGGGATCTGGGGGTCCCCTTTGTTAAAGGGGTCTTCCAGATTCCGATAAGCCCCCCGCCCACAGACCCCCACAACCACCGGGCAAGGGTTGTGGGGATGAGGCCCTTGTCCCCATCAACATGGGGACATTCTCCCCATGTTGAGGGCATGTGGCCTGGTACGGTTCAGGAGGGAGGGGGGGCCGCTCTCTCGTCCCCCCCTTTTCCCCTGCGGCCAGCCAGGTTGTGTGCTCGGATAAGGGGTCTGGTATGGATTTTTAGGGGGACTCCACGCCATTTTTTTTTTAAATTTGGGGTGGAGTTCCCCTTAAAATCCATGCCAGATCTGAAGGGCCTGGAATGGATATTTGGGGGAACCCCACGTCAATTTTTTTTTAAATTTGCGGCAGGGTTCCCCTTAATATCCATTCCAGACCTGAAGGGCCTGGTAATTGAATTCTGGGGAACACCCACACTTTTTTTTTTTTTTTTATCAATGACTTTTGTATGTATTGCCGGGAGCCGACAATTCATTAATAGCCGCGAGTCAGTTTTAAATGCATTTTTTTCTTTCAAAAATGACATTTTTTGCAGGGACAGTTCTAAGCACGGGAAACATGCGCCACTTCACATGCATATCATACACACCCCCCAGGTACGAAATTTAAAGGAATATTTCACTTTTATTTTTTCATTTTAAGCATTATTAAAATCACTGCTCCCAAAAAACGGCCGTTTTTAAAACTTCTTTTTGCATTGATACATGTCCCCTGGGGCAGGACCCGGGTCCCCAAACACTTTTTAGGACAATAACTTGCATATTAGCCTTTATAATTAACACTTTAGATTTCGAACGTTCGAGTCCATTGTATTTAATAGGGTTCTAAAGTTTACACGAACATTTTGTCTGTTCGCAGGTTCTGGTGCGAACCGAACAGGGGGGTGTTCGGCTCATCCCTGGTTGGGGCAGTGGAAGCCCCAGTGTTGGAAAATTTAGAGTCGGAGTGTTAGCTGAATTGATGTGAGGATCAAGAGTACTCTGTTTTTTGAACATCTGCAACTGTACTAATGGGTGTACATTAGGTGTCGTTGGAGGGTTAGATAATGACAGCTGCGAAGTAACATCCATCGCCACATTCATGGGTGCTAGTCCCGAAGGATATGGCGTGGAGGTAGTATTCGCAGTCTGGTTTTGCAATGTCAACATTTGAAGAGCTTTTTGTGCAGTGGGGCCCATGTATTTGGCTTGTGAACTATTCCCATTACCTTTAGCAGGTGTGACGCTGTGACGCGAGGGGTGATAAAATGATCTAGTATCGTGATTGTCAGGTCTTTTTTTAGAGTAAGGAGTAACGTGCCCACCACCATGAGTTCTCTTACATCCACCACTGTCGTGTGAAGTAGTTGGTCCTCTTCCTATTGGTAGCTGTGAAGAGAAAGTTGATACAGATGAGTCAGATTCAGTATCTTCATCAGTGATCCCCACATCATTCCCCACTCGAGAAATTTTTAAATTGTTTCTTCTATGTCCACGGCCTTGAAAGGGTGTTTGCCAATGATAGGCAAAACCCTCAACAAAGGCTGTTCTATCTTTTACTAATTTGCTTTGTTTTTTAAGCTCCACATGAGCTTTGTCACATGTGGAGCTCTATACCATTATTATGCTGCACTATATTAGAATCTGTCTTTTTTCTCGCAGACAACTGTTTTCCCCTGACTGTTACACTGCCAATGCCATGGTGTCTTAGGCTGATTGTTGTTTTTTTCAACACGGCCGATACTGGGAGTACTCATATTTTTATGTCTGATATGCTTATTCTAGTAGTATATGTGATGTATACCAGATGCTACCATTATATGCACTATATATCATATATACTCGAGTATAAGCTGACCCAAATATAAACCGAGGCACATAATTTTACCACAAAAAACTGGGAAAACGTATTGACTCGAGTATAAGCCTAGGGTGTCCATCTGCATGCCTCACTGTGCCTCATTTTGCCTCACTGTGTCCATGTGCATGCCTCACTGTGTCCATGCCTCACTGTGCCCATGCCTCACTGTGCCCATGCCTCACTGTGCCCATGACTAGACTGATGTTTAACATGGGAGTCTATGGAAGGGGTGCCCTGATTTGAAAAATCGGTGCTCCCCAGCCGTAGGTTCCTCAGACAAAAATCTTTGCACACTTGTAAAGGAAGAGGCTATAAAGGAACACTCGTAAAGGAAGGGGCTATATGTGTATCAAGTTTGGGGTCCAGGAGACTTACGGACGGCCGGTACTGGGTCCCCAAAGTCACCATAGAAATGACCGTTTAACATGGTAGTCTATGGAAGGGGTGCCCGGGTTTGAAAAATCGGTGCTCCCCGGATGTAGGTCCCCTGGACAACAAACTTTGCACACTGATAGAGGAAGAGTGGGGCTATATATGTGCCAAGTTTGGGGTCCAGGGGACTTATAGCCGGCCAGTACCGGGTCCTCAAATCCGGGAGATCAGGCACAAAAAGGTGACTCGAGTATAAGCCGAGGGGGGCATTTTCAGCAGAAAATGTGCTGAAAAACTCAGCTTATACTCGAGTATATACGGTATATGTAGGTCTCAACTGGAGGGTCCAGCTCATCTGCCATCTGGGGCATGGGCTTTGGGTATCCTTTGCGGTTTCTACCCAGCTCACCAGCAAAATTATAACTGCTATATGTGTATTCTGAGTTATATTATTTTATATGTTGTATTAAAGTATCCTCATTTATTTTTTGTGAATGTTTTTATTAGATATTCATGCTCCTGAAGAATCGTTCATATATAATGCGTAACATGTAGAGCAAGTTCTTCTCCTTCTACAACTGGATCCTCCTTGTGGCTATCGGTTCCATATTTGTATAAAATTTCTGTATCTATTGTATCTGTAATACAAAAGTATGTTACTGGAATTATTATGATAGCAATCAAGAGGTCCATTTAAAGATTGTTATACACAATTTTATATGAATAACTAACCCTTTTTATCAAAACTATTTTCTACAATAAAAAATCGTATTAGTATTTTACCTTTGTTATCCGTGTGCCTCTAAAAGTCCAACCTCTTAGTTTATAGTCCAATTTCAGAATAATATCGGGACGTTGGCACACTGTTACCAGTGTTACCAGTGTATCCAGTGTGTCACCCTGTGAGGATACACAGAAAACTCTTCTTCTTTAATAATGCTGCGCATAGATGAGAAGGTTGGGATGATTGGCACTATGAAGAATAGAGGTAGAGGTGATAAGCAGGATTATGAAGAAGAGAGGAGATAAGTAGAGAGGGGAGGCGAGCAAGAGTTATTTAACACTAGCCTTATGTATCCCTTTGTTCTTTCCTTCACATGCATTGTCTAGCACTAGTTTGGTTAAACAAGAGTTAATCGTACTGGCCTCCTGCTCCCACCCCCTCCCACTATTCCTTATGGAGTGCCCGGTTGTAGGGGGGTGAGAGCAGCTGGCTCAGGATCTCAGAAGCTCTCTGAGATGTCAGTCAGGCATCTGGGTGAATCACTCATTTGTTTCTCCCCCCCCATCCGGTGCCACATTTGGCACCTTTCGGAGGGGAGCGGATACCTGTCTTTGACAGGTATCCTGTCCCCACTTCTGGGAGACAGGAGCCCAGCGCATTTTATCAGCAGCTCGGCTCCCTCCTCCTTCCTCTGCCGCCAGGCCAGTAGGAGAGTGGCACAGTGCCTTGCGCGCGTGTAGTAGGGACCTGGTGTGAAGACGTCATTCTTCACTACCGGGTTTCCTTTACCAGACCGGGTTCCCTTACCGACAGCTGATGGAAACATCAGCTGTGATGCCGACATCGCTGCACTGCTGGACAGGTAAGTGTCCTATTATTAAAAGTCAGCAGCTGCAGTATGTGTAGCTGCTGGCTTTTAATTTTTGCAGGGATGGGCAGACCTCCACTTTAAAGTCATAATCACTCCAGAGTCTAGACCAGCTGGGTGACGTTAGCCAACAGCCACCTTAGCTAATGGCTAAAAACAGGTCACAGGAGTGCAAAACGAAGTGCACTCCTGTGATCCATAGGAGAAATAAGGCCAAAAAAACGTTGGTTATACTTCTCTTTTAATGTTTTCTGCATTCATTAGGTTTCCCCAAAGCCTAGGACATTTCTGCCTGTTATTGGAGAAAGTGTTCTCCAGCAAATAGAACTTGAAGATACATTGTTATGGGTTATGAATATGTATTTCATTTTGGCACTGTAAAGTTTATTGTCAGTCATGTTGGCTGAAAAATAATGTACATGCTCAGGGAGCAATTCTAATAAGGTGTTCTGCCTAGAGAGGGGGCCGTTCGTGAGGAGCCTTTTTTGCCTTCAGGTCCTTAGTCTGGGGAGCCTTCATCAGCTTGGAATCCAGTCTCAAAAAATGAGAAATTTGGCCTATGCCAGGGTGTGGAAAAAATAAATTTGGCTAAACAATTAGAGCACTTTCAGAAAGCTTGATCAGTGAATTTCTGGACTCAGCTTAAAGAAACACCCTTAGCTCTTAAGAACAGCATAGTTCATTGATATTTGATCATATGGATTTTTGATGCTATTTGGATATCCTGTAAACCCTATCCCACTGGTGGATCAGTAAGTACTCTGGGGCTAGTGCACAAGCTAGGAGGGCCTGTTAAAGCGGAGGTCCACCCTAAAATTTTTTTTTACATTAACCGTCTATTTAAAGTATATTAAAAAACATTTAAAAAAAATAATAAAAAATTGACTTACAGTACCTGCGCCCGAGATTGTGTTTCCAGCGCGATCCCATCGTGCTGGTGCTCAGCGCTGCAGGCTGTACATCTCGCGCTCGCTGCAATAGGAAAACACATTTTCCTATTGCAGCGAGCGCGAGAAAGAAGCGACAATGTCCCCTCTCTATGGAGGAGACATTGTTGCTCAATGTAAGCAATGTGTTGTCGCTCATTGGAAAGGAAAAACGCAGGTGTCAATCTCGCCGATAGCAGAGGCGAGATTGACACAATATTGTGGCCACGTACTGTACCAGAAATGGCTGTTGCTAGGCAGTCGTCCTAATCTGCCACTTCTGCTGTTCCTTTTCTTCATCCCTCACGTTGCCTCCTTGGAAATGGGGCCTGTGTGTGTCCCAGAAGGCAGCCGCCCATTCACAAATCACTGCGCGTTTTGCGCATGCGCAGTAGGAAATGGGCAGTGAAACCGCAATGCTCCACTGCCTGTTTCCCTTCGTTAGGGTGGCAGTGCCGGCACCCGATCCGATAGACGGATCGGCCACGGGGGCCGACATTGCGGGCTCCCTGGACAGGTAAGTGTCCTTATTAAAAGTCAGCAGCTACAGTGTTTGTAGCTGCTGACTTTTTTAAAAAAAAATTGCGGCTGGAACACCGCTTTAAGCTCAGTGGCAGTCGCCTTATAGGGTTTAGCGCTACAAAACAAATATACACACAATCTTTACAATGCACATACACATAGGCCTACACTATATTTACAAGTATAGACATAATCTTTACTTTACACACAGTCTGTACATTGCTCACAAACATACACAAGGGCCTGCACTATAACCACAAGTATGCATACAATCTGCACTATACACATGTAGCGGTTATTTGAATTTGTAAGGACTCTGGTGGTGTGAAGTTCCGTAGGGTCTCTGGGTGGCGCTGTTGCCTTGGGCCCGAGCTGAACATACACCGTGAACCGTGCCATTTTGTCCTCCCCTGGAGCTGGTACAGCGGGGCGGGGAACCCGCTCTGATGCAAAGGGAGAGGTCATAAAAGGGGCGGAGGCCCTGATTTTAGGCAGAGAGTCGGAGGACGTCGCCGCATCCAGGCACCTTCAGCTTGGGTGCTGGCGTTCCAGTGTTTCAGGCCTAGGCACCCTTGGCCTGGCTGGAGCAGAGATGGAGTCCATTCCAAACACCTTTAGCCTGGCGTGAGGTACTATGGCGGATGCCTGGGGCTCAGTACCTTCGACTGAGTTCCGCGAGGGTGAGGAGTCCGAGGGGGCCCTAACTCCTTGGGTGCCCGTGTCTGAGTTCGTGAGGACTGGTGCGCAGTAACTTCTCCGAAGAGTCCGGCACTGCATCGCTGGTGATGGAGAGACCTCCATTTCTCCCTTGGACGGATTTCTTCCCCTGACAGGGGAAAAGTGAGCGAAGGTAAATTCACGTTCTATTACCTAGTCAGTGGCAGTGACTATTCACCACTGGTGACAGCACAGTGGGCAGCATCAAGAAGGGAAAGGATTGTGCCTCGATCTGTTTCCCCATTGTTCAGAAGGATAAAGATTGTTTTATTGCTTGACAAGAAGAATAAAACTGAGTTGTACCTATTCACTGTGTGGAACTTGGGTTACTAATCAAAGGAGCCAGGAACGGAGGGCTGGACTTGGCTCTAGGACACCTACACAAAAGCCCAATCTCTGGCCTTCACCTCCTAGTTACGGGAGGACATGGGCCGTGGTGTGTTTCATCTCTCTCTCCCAGGTACCCCTAGACAACAGCCATATAACCGATAGAGCAAGTGAGAGGGGTGAGTGCGCTACACGTGGGGGCATCGTATCCGGGATATGTGTATGGTGTCTGAATTTGAACTTTGCTGCCCAGAGGAGTTCCGAGTAGGTCGTCCATATTGGCCAACGCGCCACGAGGCAACTCACAACTGCGGAGTTTGTGGGCGGGGCAAGGGAAAAGCCTGCGAACAAGTGCAGAACGTGGGAGGAGTCTGGCCACGTGGAGGTACGCACGAGGAGATTCCGGCGCGGGTGGGTCAGTGCGCAATGGAGCAGCAGAGAGAGAGAGGATGGCTTCAAGTGCTCCGTGGATTTCTGTTCCTTCCTTCGCGGATATGTCTTCTCAGGCTGCTCCGATTATGGATACGGGGATAAGACTAAGGCCCCGGGGGCGATTGGCTCCCTTTACCTGTAGAGACATGGAAGCCCTCGGTGTGATCTGTCCTGGCTGTTCGGGACTGGTGGTCCAGCTGAAGCCATTTGGGCGCTGTGAGGTCTGCAAAGAATTCCTCTTCGAGGTGGAACCATTCACAGAAAAGCCTCTGGCTTTCCACCTCAACTACCTCACAGGGATTGCCACTCCGGAGGGAGAGATCGATGCTAGTGCGTTCCCTGTGCGCACTGATCCGGGCGAAGTGACTGCCCAAACAGAGGTGAAAAGAGAAAAATCCGAGGCTGCCTCGGTCACCAGCAGCTCCCTGCTTCGGCCACCGAAGAGGAAAGTTGGCCTAGTGATGGCCTCGTGTGGTCGTGGAAGAGCTTCGCCCCACTGCTTGCCTGGCCTGGATGGCTCCGGTAGGAAAAGTCCTGGACATCCCTGTTCTTCAAAAGGCCCAGGTGAGCCAGGGGTTGGGACTGTCTGTGTGGTTGAAAGTGGCGGTAGCCCACAGTCGGTAGAGGCCGTCAAGGGGGATAGTTCCGTGACTGGGAATTATCTGCCCGCTGAGTGCTACGACACCTCTGACCTGGATTCATTGTCTGACAATGGCGATGATGGGGAGATAGACGAGATCTTCCAACAGAAGGGATTGGACAGGATAAACCTACCCTTGGCCCGTGTTACGAGGGACCTGCCTATGTCTACTGGAGAAAGTACACCCCGGGTGGAGGCCCCGGCACTGAGGGAGGAAGCTAGTCCTCTGTCTGGAGTTCCCCTTCTTGATTCAACTTCCATTTCACCTGCTCCTGTTGCGGGAGTGCAACGCCAATCACTGCGGGCTCCTAGGCCAAGGTCTACCGAGGTGGTGAACACACCTCGCCATCCAGAAGCGATTGTTCCACCCGGAGAAGGAGACCGAGCTACTATGCCACCTTTGTCAAGGCTGCAACGTCTCTTTGGCCAGAAGTTGCTCAGGAATATGGGTGGGAATACCCGTATCTGCCTCGGGAACTGCTCTATGAGGTGGAGGTCTTTCGGCAAAAATGGTATGATGCCTTTGTATGGGACAAACTGAAAGTACAGCAAGCACGGCGGTACCTTTCCTGTTCACCAACGGTCACCAAGAAGTTTCAGGACTGTAAAGCTAAGTGGATGCTGGGAAGACACATTCATGCGGACAAAGTGGTGATCTGTCGCAAAGAAGGAAAGACTGTTGAGTACCATGTGGAGGCTTTTGACGATCGTTTGAAGCCTATATCATTGCCTCATCCAAGGTTTTACCTGTGGGAGAAGAAGAGAGAAAAAGGACTCTCGTTTGTTTCTTTTCATTCCTGGTTGAACTTTCCAGAGTGCCCTTTCCAGAACGCAGAGACTGTGCCCTAGTTTTTTTTGTATTTGGGCAATCCTAGTCTTTGGAGATATGGGAGCTGTTTTTGTTTGTTCTCCCTTTTCTTCTTCTGACACTCACAAGAATCAGTGACTTTGGGTTTTAGATAGTGTAGGGTCACAGAGAAGATGTTCAAGCGGAAAGATCATCTGGAAATAATGAGTGTCTTGACCGCGGCACTGTCACCAGGTGGCAGTGTTGCGCAACGATTGTTTGTTTTTTTGACATTATGCAGCACTTATTGGAGTGAGTGGGTTTCTTCTAGGATAGACTCATTCATTCCAAGCAAACACACATGATGGTAGGATGTATGTTTCTTTTCTTTCCCTCTGCAGGAGATTCGTCTGTCAAGACTATTGAGAGTGGGTGGTCTTCATATAGTCAGTGGGAGGAATGTAAATATGTGAGATGTTTGAAGTGTTTTATTGAAAAGTTTTATAGTTGTATTCCTTTCCCATTCAGGTCGTGGCACAATCCAGGGTTAAATTGTGTAGTTGGTTTCTGGGCTGAACTTATAACACCACCTTTTGTGGGGTGTGAGTTTGTACCAGACACTGGGGACCAGTGTCAAATCACCAGGGGGAGAGTGTAGCGGGTATTTGAATTTGTAAGGACTCTGGTGGTGTGAAGTTCCCTGGGGTCTCTGGGTGGCGCTGTTGCCTTGGGCCCGAGCTGAACATACACCGCAAACCGTGCCTTTTTGTCCTCCCCTGGAGCTGGTACAGCGGGGCAGGGAACCCGCTGTGATGCAAAGGGAGAGGTCATAAAAGGGGCGGAGGCCCTGATTTCAGGGAGAGAGTCGGAAGATGTGGCCGCACCCAGGCACCTTCAGCTTGGGTGCTGGTGTTCTGGTGTTTCAGGCCTAGGCGCCTTTGGCCTGGCTGGAGCAGAGATGGAGTCCATTCCAGGCACCTTTAGCCTAGGGTGAGGTACTATGGCGGATGCCTGGGGCTCAGTACCTTCAACTGAGTTCCGCGAGGGTGAGGAGTCCGAGGGGGCCCTAACTCCTTGGGTGCCCGTGTCTGAGTTTGTGAGGACTGGTGCACAGAAACTTCTCCGAAGAGTCCGGCGCAGCATCGCTGGTGACGGAGAGGCCTCCATTTCTCCCTTGGACGGATTTCTTCCCCTGACAGGGGCAAAGTGAGCGAAGGTAAATTCACGTTCTATTACCTAGTCTGTGGCAGTGACTATTCACTACTAGTGACAGCACAGTGGGCAGCATTAAGAAGGGAAAGGATTGTGCCTCGATCTGTTTCCCCATTGTTCAGAAGGATAAAGATTGTTTTATTGCTTGGCAAGAAGAATAAAACTGAGTTGTACCTATTCACTGTGTGGAACTTGGGTTACTAAGCAAAGGAGCCAGGGATGAAGGACTGGACTTGGCTCTAGGACACCTACACAAAAGCCCAATCTCTGGCCTTCACCTCCTAGTTATGGGAGGACATGGGCCGTGGTGTGTTTCATCTCTCTCTCCCAGCTACCCCTAGACAACAGCCATATAACCGATAGAGCAAGGGAGAGGGGTGAGTGCGCTACACGTGGGGGCATCGTATCCGGGATATGTGTATGGTGTCTGAATTTGAACTTTGCTGCCCAGAGGAGTTCCGAGTAGGTCGTCCATATTGGCCAATGCGCCACGAGGCAACGCACAACTGCGGAGTTCGTGGGCGGGGCAAGGGAAAAGCCCGCGAACAAGTGCAGAACGTGGGAGGAGTCTGGCCACGTGGAGGTACGCACAAGGAGATTCCGGCGTGGGTGGGTCAGTGCGCAATGGAGCAGCAGAGAGAGAGGATGGCTTCAAGTGCTCCGTGGATTTCTGTTCCTTCCTTCGCGGATATGTCTTCTCTGGCTGCTCCGATTATGGATACGGGGATAAGACTAAGGCCCCGGGGGCGATTGGCTCTCTTTACCTGTAGAGACATGGAAGCCCTCGGTGTGATCTGTCCCGGCTGTTCGGGACTGGTGGTCCAGCTGAAGCCATTTGGGCGCAGTGAGGTCTGCAACGAATTCCTCTTCGAGGTGGAACCATTCACAGAAAAGCCTCTGGCTTTCCACCTCAACTACCTCACAGGGATTGCCACTCCGGAGGGAGAGATCGATGCTGGTGCGTTCCCCGTGCGCACTGATCCGGGCGAAGTGACTGCCCAAACAGAGGTGAAAAGAGAAAAATCCGAGGCTGCCTCGGTCACCAGCAGCTCCCTGCTCCGGCCACCGAAGAGGAAAGTTGGCCCAGTGATGGCCTTGTGTGGTCGTGGAAGAGCTTCGCCCCACTGCTTGCCTGGCCTGGATGGCTCCGGTAGGAAAAGTCCTGGACATCCCTGTTCTTCAAAAGGCCCAGGTGAGCCAGGGGTTGGGACTGTCTGTGTGGTTGAAAGTGGCGGTAGCCCACAGTCGGTAGAGGCCGTCAAGGGGGATAGTTCCGTTACTGGGAATTATCTGCCCGCTGAGTGCTACGACACCTCTGACCTGGATTCATTGTCTGACAATGGCGATGATGGGGAGATAGACGAGATCTTCCAACAGAAGGGATTGGACAGGATGAAGCTACCCTTGGCCGTGTTACGAGGGACCTGCCTATGTCTACTGGAGAAAGTACACCCCGGGTGGAGGCCCCGGCGCTGAGGGAGGAAGCTAGTCCTCTGTCTGGAGTTCCCCTTCTTGATTCAACTTCCATTTCACCTGCTCCTGTTGCGGGAGTGCAACGCCAATCACTGCGGGCTCCTAGGCCCAGGTCTACCGAGGTGGTGAACGCACCTCGCCATCCAGAAGCGATTGTTCCACCCGGAGAAGGAGACCGAGCTACTATGCCACCTTTGTCAAGGCTGCAACGTCTCTTTGGCCAGAAGTTGCTCAGGAATATGGGTGGGAATACCCGTATCTGCCTCGGGAACTGCTCTATGAGGTGGAGGTCTTTTGGCAAAAATGGTATGATGCCTTTGTATGGGACAAACTGAAAGTACAGCAAGCACGGCGGTACCTTTCCTGTTCACCAACGGTCACCAAGAAGTTTCAGGACTGTAAAGCTAAGTGGATGCTGGGAAGACACATTCATGCGGACAAAGTGGTGATCTGTCGCAAAGAAGGAAAGACTGTTGAGTACCATGTGGAGGCTTTTGACGATCGTTTGAAGCCTATATCATTGCCTCATCCAAGGTTTTACCTGTGGGAGAAGAAGAGAGAAAAAGGACTCTTGTTTGTTTCTTTTCATTCCTGGTTGAACTTTCCAGAGTGCCCTTTCCAGAACGCAGAGACTGTGCCCTAGTTTTTTTTGTATTTGGGCAATCCTAGTCTTTGGAGATATGGGAGCTGTTTTTGTTTGTTCTCCCTTTTCTTCTTCTGACACTCACAAGAATCAGTGACTTTGGGTTTTAGATAGTGTAGGGTCACAGAGAAGATGTTCAAGTGGAAAGATCATCTGGAAATAATGAGTGTCTTGACTGCGGCACTGTCACCAGGTGGCAGTGTTGCGCAACGATTGTTTGTTTTTTTGACATTATGCAGCACTTATTGGAGTGAGTGGGTTTCTTCTAGGATAGACTCATTCATTCCAAGCAAACACACATGATGGTAGGATGTATGTTTCTTTTCTTTCCCTCTGCAGGAGATTCGTCTGTCAAGACTATTGAGAGTGGGTGGTCTTCAGATAGTCAGTGGGAGGAATGTAAATATGTGAGATGTTTGAAGTGTTTTATTGAAAAGTTTTATAGTTGTATTCCTTTCCCATTCAGGTCGTGGCACAATCCAGGGTTAAATTGTGTAGTTGGTTTCTGGGCTGAACTTATGACTCCACCTTTTGTGGGGTGTGAGTTTGTACCAGACACTGGGGACCAGTGTCAAATCACCAGGGGGAGAGTGTAGCGGGTATTTGAATTTGTAAGGACTCTGGTGGTGTGAAGTTCCCTGGGGTCTCTGGGTGGCGCTGTTGCCTTGGGCCCGAGCTGAACATACACCGCAAACCGTGCCTTTTTGTCCTCCCCTGGAGCTGGTACAGCGGGGCGGGGAACCCGCTGTGATGCAAAGGGTGAGGTCATAAAAGGGGCGGAGGCCCTGATTTCAGGGAGAGATTTGGAGGACGTGGCCGCACCCAGGCACCTTCAGCTTGGGTGCTGGCGTTCTGGTGTTTCAGGCCTAGGCGCCTTTGGCCTGGCTGGAGCAGAGATGGAGTCCATTCCAGGCACCTTTAGCCTAGGGTGAGGTACTATGGCGGATGCCTGGGGCTCAGTACCTTCGACTGAGTTCTGCGAGGGTGAGGAGTCCGAGGGGGCCCTAACTCCTTGGGTGCCCGTGTCTGAGTTTGTGAGGACTGGTGCGCAGAAACTTCTCCAAAGAGTCCGGCGCAGCATCGCTGGTGACGGAGAGGCCTCCATTTCTCCCTTGGACGGATTTCTTCCCCTGACAGGGGCAAAGTGAGCAAAGGTAAATTCACGTTCTATTACCTAGTCTGTGGCAGTGACTATTCACTACTGGTGACAGCACAGTGGGCAGCATTAAGAAGGGAAAGGATTGTGCCTCGATCTGTTTCCCCATTGTTCAGAAGGATAAAGATTGTTTTATTGCTTGGCAAGAAGAATAAAACTGAGTTGTACCTATTCACTGTGTGGAACTTGGGTTACTAAGCAAAGGAGCCATGGATGAAGGACTGGACTTGGCTCTAGGACACCTACACAAAAGCCCAATCTCTGGCCTTCACCTCCTAGTTACGGGAGGACATGGGCCGTGGTGTGTTTCATCTCTCTCTCCCAGGTACCCCTAGACAACAGCCATATAACCGATAGAGCAAGGGAGAGGGGTGAGTGCGCTACACGCACATACACAGAGCACTACATTATATGCATAAACACAAATGCCTAAGTTGTACATACAATTACAGTCCACCCCTCCCCTTCAATCTCAGAATACACATAAAGAAGAGGAATTCTCCCTTTCCAGCATGCAACTTCTCTGTTCCTGCAGAGAGGAGAAGGTGTCCCCAACCCGGTGCTAATGCTGTGCTCTTTCCTTCTCCTGGAGCTGAAACTTCATATGCTTTTTGACAGCTGCAGCTTTGGGGGGCAGGTGGTTGGATGCTCTGGGGCCCTAAAAATGTGTGGGGACCCTGGGCAATCGACCAGGTTGTCCACCCTTAATGCCAACCCTGAACACCAAATCTGAGAGAGGTCTCACAAAACCGCAAATCACAAACAATTACTGTATTAGGACAGGTCTTAAGAATCACACCCCAACAAGTATAAAAGCTAGGCAACTATAAGTCAGAAGTGGCAGCTATAATATTTATCTCAAGACTGGTTTACATTACTTTGGTTTATCTGCATATTTTTTTTTAAAAAACAGCATATTTGTAAGTATTTGTGACCCCATTTTTCTGTGTAGTTGACACCATTTATATAATGACACTGCCCTCTGAATGCTTATTAAACACAACAGGATGAAGTGCACCAAACATAATTTTTACACTGTATGAAAAAAAAAACATGATAATATCTCACAGAGAAAACTTATTACAAGTAAATTGTGCTTTGTTCAATCTTTATTATATTCTATAGTACATGAATATAATAAATAATGTGGATCTTTCCCATTGAACATCTTAGCGGCATAATGAAATGGAATAGAGAGATATTTCAACAATTTCTAGGCTTTCATCTCTTGAAAGAAAGCAGAAATGATGCATGACTATA
The DNA here is from genome assembly GCA_029206835.1 of Rana muscosa. Classification (NCBI taxonomy): domain Eukaryota; kingdom Metazoa; phylum Chordata; class Amphibia; order Anura; family Ranidae; genus Rana; species Rana muscosa. The sequence goes on along the minus strand of JARGYO010005626.1, from coordinate 75,776,521 downwards.
TTACTCTAGCTCTACTATGGCACATTATATGGGAAATTATCAAGGACAGAGACATAATACAAGACTATAGTTCCTTTTGTCAGCATATTATTAAAATATTATATATGATAATACTTTAACTCTGTCAGAAATCGAGGGCCAGATGAAAGCGAGCACATTTGTGATAAAATATATAGATCCAGTTGAAGAATTCTTTAAAAAGAGAGATTATGTTCATAATCTGGTGTTTGAAGCTCATCTCCTATTTAAATAAATAAAAGATCATTGTGTTCATTCTTGCATTTTTAATAATCCTACAGTACAAATCCTTGGGCTCAGCTATATTATGTGTAATGCAGGGATATAATCTTCTGTTAAGGATAGTTTGTATCCAGCATTACAAGTTTAATGGAGTATTTCTCTTAATTGCATTGCTGTGTTTTGTTCTCTTTGACATTACTGTGAACTTAAAGCTGAACTCCAGGCTAAAAGTTAAAGGATAAGTGCACTTTAGGACAAAGGGGTGAATTTACTAAGGAAAATAGACTGTGCACTTTGTTGCACTCTACAAGAGCAATTGCTCCAGCGCTTAGTAAATGAACAGAAGCCCTGCTGACTTCCATCATCCAATCATGTGCAAGCAAAATGCATTTTTTTATTTATTTGTCTTGCTCATGATTGGATATTCTTTGCAAAGTGAAGCTTTACCTCATTTTCTAAGCTCTGGAGCAACTGCAAAGTGCAGTCTTTTTGCCTTTAGTAAATCAACCCCAAAGTGTATTTATCATTTTGTTTCTATGTCCTGACCTAAACTAAATTCCCCCCTCCTCTACAAATGCATACTTTTTTTGATCAGAACAGCCATGGAACATAGCCTCATAAAAGTCTATGAGGCTGAAATGCGCAGGCACAGGCAGGAGAATGATAAATGTGGCCAGTGGCGGCTGGTGTTTCTTTTTTTTTGGGGGGGGGGGACAGAAAACAACCACCCCCCGGTTGGTCGGTCGGTCTGCGGCACCCCCCAACCTCATCACTTACCCTATCTATCGGTTGCAGGCAGGCTCCTATAGGCGGCAGGCAGCGGCCGGGTTACGGGCTCCTATGGGCAGGTTGTGGGCTCCTATAGGTGGCAGGTTGCGGGCTCCTACGGGTGGCGGGCAGTGGCTCCTGTATCCTATTTGCATTTGCATCACGGCGGCTTCCACCGTGTGGCTCCTCCCCCCCCTCCTAGGCATCCAATAGGATCACCTGTCCTTTCAGCTAATTAGGTGACCGGTGTCAAAATCCACTTCCTGATTAGAGGAGGATCAGTGTTACAACAGAGCGAATATTGATTTGCTGTTGTAAGACAGCTGGTAGGCTTGGAGCCCACTCTCTGCGACCCAGGCCCACCCTATATTGAAGCCTATTAGAGCCTCTGGCTCTAATCGGTGCTAAAAAAAAGCCACTCCGTATTGGAATCCATGTGCCAATGTCCTCAAAGGGGCCAGATGTTTGGATAGGGGAGGCAGTGATGGACGGGGGGGGGGCACCCGTGCGCCCTTAATGGACAGGCCGCCCCTGCTTGTGGCAGTGGATGCAAACAGTCACTGGCAGGGCCGTTTGAAGGAATTTGGGGGCCCCAAGCACAATGTACAACAAATTTTAAAGAAGCAGGGGAGTGCTACCGTGGGACATTGGCATTTTTTTTTCAGGGCACCAAGTTATTGAGGGGGGGTGCTACCGCGGGCTGGCTATATTACAGTGGATATGCGGGGCGGGGGAATGTCTTACCTCCTCCTCCCGTGCTGCCTCCTCGAGTCCTCTGGCTCCTCTTTCTGCTGTGCTGCCCTCTGCTGGGGCCCCAGGTCAAGCTGTTCTGACGCCCCTGGTCACTGGTAGAGATGAGCCGAAACACCCCCTGGTTCCAGGACCTGCGAACAGACCTAAAGTTTGCGCGAACTTTAGAACCCTATTAAATACAGTGGACTCGAACGTTCAAAATCAAAAGTGCTAATTATCAAGGCTAATATGCAAGTTATTGTCCTAAAAAGGGTTTGGGGACCCGGGTCCTGCCCCAGGGGACATGTATCAATGCAAAAAAAAGTTTTAAAAACTAACGTTTTTTCGGGAGCAGGGATTTTAATAATGCTTGGTAATTGGCCTGGTAATTGAATTTGGGGGGACCCCCACGCATTTTTTTTTTTTATCAATGACTTTTCTCTCTATTGCCGGGAGCCGACAATTCATTATAGCCACGAGTGCTTTTAAATGACTTTTTTTCCTTCAGAAATGACACTTTGTGCAGGGACAGTTCTAAGCACGGGAAACAAGCGCTGCTTTACAGGCATACTATACACCTCCCCCCCCCCCCCCAGGTATGAAATTTAAAGGAATATTTCACTTTTATTGTTTCACTTTAAGCATTATTAAAATCGCTGCTCCCGAAAAATAGTCAGTTTTTAAAACTTTTTTTTGCATTCATACATGTCCCCTGGGGCAGGACCCAGGTCCCCAAACACTTTTTATGACAATAACTTGCATATAAGCCTTTAAAATTAGCACTTCAGATTTCTCCCATAGACTTTTACAGGGTGTTCCGCGGCTTTTCGAATTTGCCGTGAACACCCCAAATTGTTCGCTGATCGGCGAACGGGCGAACAGGCAATGTTTGAGTCGAGCATGAGTTCGACTTGAACTCGAAGCTCATCCCTAGTCACTGGTAGTTGCAGCAACTGAGGGGTTGAGTGATTGAGCAACTTTAAATGTGACATGTTAGGTATCTATTTACTCAGCATAACATCATCTTTTATATTTTATCAAACAAGTGGGTATTATATTGTGTTTGTGTGCACTAAAATTCATTAAAGTGTATGTCTCCTGAAAATTTGCACATGATAGACCGCTGCACAAAAAAATTGCAACAGTAATTATTTTATTCTCCAAGGCCTTTGCTTTCAGAAACTAGGAAATGTTTGGGGATTCTAAATAATTTTCTATCAAAAAAAGATTTTTACATGTGAAAAATTTCAGAATTGGTCTGGGTTTAAAGTAGTTAAACCGAACTGGTATTGCTGTAATGCTACAGGTTGATAATGATTTATTTGTGGCTAAAATTATACCTTGTGCCCAGGCTTAAATACTCATGGTTGTTGTACCTTTTGCAATAAAGAGAAAGGTAAAAAGCCTAAGCAAATATAATTGAAAAACAAACAGAGGTTTCTTAACACTTACAATAAAAATTGAATTTAAAATAACTGTTGTTTGACCATTCTCTTCTAGGATGTTTAAATGTAGACATCTACCTGATTCATTAAGCACAAATGCACAGTGGGAAAAGAGGTATAGAGTACCAAGTAAACAGAAAATCATAACAAAAATCTGGAAAACATTCCTTAACACTATACAAAAAAAATATCTTCATATAATGAAACAGAACCTATAAGGTGAACAACAGAAGCCAAATTAATTGCTCAATGACATAAATAGTTTTTTAAGGAAACTATACAAGTTTATATAAGTGGCTTATTAGAGGATTAGCTGTAAATCCAGATATAAAAATGACCTTCAATCTACCACTATCCAGCTCTGATTCACTGGGTTGAATTACTTAATGGCTAGAGAGCTTTAACTGAAAAATGGAATGTTCATGTAGCTTAGTTAATAAGATAAAGCTTCATTCACTTTCACTATCCAAATACCATTTTTTTTTTGCCTATGGAGAGTACACAGTTTGCATTACCACCCCTTCCTGTGTTTGCTTGACCAGGGCAAGGATATTCTTACAAGGAAAAATTGAAAATGTAAAAATAAAATTATGTTTTTAAAATTATAAATTTATAAATAATAAAATGTGTAAAAACTTGTATATACCCTCCACAAAAACCACACCCAGTCTATGCTAGTCAATGTCCTCCTTCAAACTGCCTCTGACATATATTTTGTTGAGGCCTCCTGAAGACGTCCAGATGACGAAATGCATAGGGACCGACACACTGGTCACGTTTTCGCCATCACTCCCGCCGATTGGAACACACGCTGGCTCCAGGACCCATGGAGCAGCGGTGCTTGCATACCTATAGCTGGCAGATCTTTCCTAGTGCCGGGACACAGCACAGAAATGTGAGTGTTATCAGTTTTTTTTTAATTTATTTTAATAAATGGAATTACGCTATGTCCGTTTTGTGATCATCTTTCCTTTCATGATCTGGAGCGCATAAGAGGACTCTCAAGACATCGGTTGTATATACATCTATTCCAAAGCCTTGTTGACCCACCTTGCATAAGCTCTGGGGGTCTACACCTATGGGTGAGTGGTGGGAGGATACATGCTAGGTATTGCATTTTACAACTTAATACTGGATGAACTTCACATGCACCTTATATTGATTAACTTTTATGAACTTTTTTTCACTGGTAACATGCTTAATTTTTGGACTGTACATATATCATTTTCTTTTTTTGATTTCACATTGATGAATTCCCTTTCTTTGATTCCACATTGATTAATTATTTTGTTTGATTCTTGGACACTGATTATTTTTTTTACATGGTTTATGAATTTATGCACAGATTTATCCATGCAATAGTAAGAGTATAGCACTTCAGCACTTGATTTTACCTATATAAGTAGGAAGTGCAGCAGCAGTTAACTTCTTTAACTTCACCACCAGGGTACATCACCTTTAATGCTGCAGCATCCTATCAGTGGGTAACCAGGTATCCCATACTATCCACATGCACAAACGTTTTTTATTTTTATTTAGGCTCTGTTCACATCTTGGCGTTCCAAATCGCGGAACAGAATCACTGCGATTCTGCCTGCGATTCCAAATAGCGGTGAATTGCGGGACGCACCATGCGATCCCTGTCACTTTCAATGGCACCCCGATTGCGGCGCGATTTTGCCAGGATTCGCGACAATCACGGTAAAATCACGCAAACAGAATCGCGGGGCACCTGCCCTCCAAAAGAAGTTCTTGTACGGGAGTCCCGCGATTCCGCCCGCAATTCGGATCACTCAGATGTGAACAGAGCCTTAGTTTGTTTTTTGCTAATTTGCGCGAGTGACATTTATAACTTACAAGTACAGTGAAACCTTGCTTTGAGAGTACCTTGGTTTATGAGCGTTTTGCAAGACAAGCAAATTTTTTTTTAAATGTTTGACTTGATATACAAGCAATGTCTTTATATAAGAGTAGCGTCTAGTCACAACTGAGTATAAAAAAGAAGAGAGGTGCCTCTAAGTGTAGCAATATGGTTACATCTAATGAAGGTACAACATTTAATAACTCACATGGTTGATGAATAAAACAGGCACATCTAAGTATGCAGGCATTCAGGGTAAAGCTGTACACATAGACCGTCCTCCGCACCACCATCAGCGTCATCCCTTCCACGCTGCTCTCCACGAGCCCTTAAAGCCTCGCTTTCAGATCGCTCTACTGCAGGGTAGTCACAATTTTAGACTGACCGCAGTAAGAGCCAGCGGTGCGGTGGATGGTCTATGTGGACAGCTTTACTCCGGATGCCTGCATACTTAGATGTGCCTCTTTTAATCATCACCCATGTGAGTTTCTAAATGTTGTACCTTCATTAAATGTAACCATATTGCTACACTTAGAGGCGCCTCTCTTCTCTTTTATACTATGTAGCTCCTGCTGGATTTTGCTTCCAATCCCCTTGTGGAGGCCGCCATTTGTGGATGGACATTTTATGGTTACACAACCTATCACATTGCTATAATCTTTTTATATGGACTATAAACCGAAGGATTTATGAATAAATGGTTGTGGAACGAATCATCTAAGTTTTCATTATTTCTTATGGGAAATATATGCTCGCAATCCAAGGTTTTGCTGTATTTATTTTTAGCTATGCCTGGTGTTGTACATATACCATGGCAAATTATTTTTGTTTTGCCATCATTTTAACACTATGCACCTGAAATGAACTTGGCTGACTTTGGAAATCTGCTTTCATCTTTAAGAATATTGTATGCAGTAAGAGCTGTAATTATTTGCTCCATTTTTATAAAGTTAAGTGTTACTATTACAGTACTTCACTTTAAGGTAATGTGTGCAGATCAGAATTAAAATACATTCTCTAAGATGCCTCATAGAACAGATGAAATAGTTCATGGAATTATATTGTCTTTCACACATTCTCTTCTTTCTGCAGGCAGCTAACAGAGAAATAACATGATGTATGCACACTAATAATGGTATGCCTGCCAGACACCATATTTCTTAGTGAAGCTTTTGGAAAGTGCTTTCAGTCATTCACTGTGCTGTAATTGTGTATAGGGTGAAAACCATTTTGTGCATTATAGCAGTGTTTATTAAAACTGTGCTCACCTCTCCCAACAGTGCCTGTGTGCAAGTACCTTCATATTTTCATAGGTGCAATAATTAGGTGGCTCGGTAATGTAATTTTGCTATTTGTTTGTTTAGCAGCAAAACATGAACGGTTGATCAAATATTTTCCTTTCTGCAATTCCGGGCTCCCCCTAATTTCTAGTGCTGAAATAAAGTGGTAATATGTTATGTGCTACTCCATACCTGGATGTAACAGGAATTTTGCAAAGCAATGGTGGGGATCAGAACAGTAGGGAAGCATCAGAATAGTTAGGTATTTGCACCTGGGGGTTCCCAATAGAGGGTGGAGGGTATATTGTAAATTCTCTCCCAACTGGCTTTATAGCTATATATAGTTACAGAAATTGTGAAATTAGATTTTTACTTGTCTTTCATTTTGAAAAATGTCAGAAATCATTAAAGTGGAACTATTCTCACCTTGAATCCAGCGATGCGCCATCCCCAGAACTCACCGCTGGCCACTGACATATTCGGCTTTTGGGCCTTGATCATTGGCTTCTGCCCTGCAATAGTATGGAGCCAGGTGGGGGCCATCTTCCCTCACTCAGCTCCATACTAAGCCAGGGACAGGATCCGATCGTCTCCAATAAGCGGCCCCTTTCCCGCCACCAATAAAAGTGATCTCATGGCGAATCTGCCACTGAGACCTATTTTATCTGAAAGGGGACCACCCGCTGAAGAAGTGGATACCAGGGTTATGGCAGCTAGCTTCTGCTATAACAACGATATTCCACTTCAAAGTGCCGCCGTATAATGGCAGCGGGCAGCCCATAAGTGGTTAAACTGAATGGGTTGTTTACAATGTGATCGTTTACAACTACTTTAAGTGCCTGTATAAACCCCTTTATTACCAAACTTTTTTTCAGTTTTCAGGACTTTAATAGTTTGACAGTTACTTGGGAGGTTGATAACAGTGCACTAGATACAATGCATCAAGGAAGAGGAGGGGAAGGGGTTAATGTGCAGGTCACATATGATAGGAGGATTCAGATAAGGGGGTAATGTGCAGGTCACATATGATAGGAGGATTCAGATAAGGGGGTGTAGCGGACCCCCAAAATTGGGGTCGCTATGCCTTAAATTTAAGGGCAGCCTGAGCAATAGTTTGGCTCAGGTTATTCTGATTCTATAGATTGCACTCTGCTCTGCTGTGGTGTTGCCTAGGTGTATAGTTCCCCTTGGCCTGCGGGTGTCGCTGACGCTCAGGTCTCGGGTTGAACCACAGGTGACATTATAGCGTGATTGGGTGTCCTCTCTCGGCAGCCATACAGTTGGCGTGGTTTACATGCTGTGCATGCTGGGAGAGGGTACATAAGGGGCAGACGCCATGATCTAGAGAGATTGGCGGGGGGATTCCTAGGGGGGACCCCTGGTGGCGAGAGTCGCACTCGTTGGCCTGCTGGCCAGGGGTGCGTGAACTGGTCGAGAAGTCTCGGGCATCTTCAGCCCAAGGCTATAGTGTTCCAGGTAAGCCCAGTACCTTCAACTGGGTCTACAGCTCAACCACTGGAGTCCCAGGGAACCTGAGGGAGCGCCTGTGATGTGCCCCATTGGCACCTAAGGTCTCTAAAGGTTGTAGACGTTAAAGAGTTCTAGATTCAGTCCTAGATTCGTGCTCCACTCCGGCTGCTAGAACTGTGAGAGGGATCTATCCGGGTGAGCAATACCCACTCAGGCTTGAGTGGAGAATAGGGAAACTGGGTGCCGCGTGCCTGAACCTGTCTCCCTACCCAACTCTATCTCTGTTTCAACCTTTTCCCAATCTGTTTCAAGCAAGGAAAATAAACTCATCTGTTGGCGTTTAAACACCATCTGGACATTGGCCTTCTTTTGGGTGAAAGAATAGACTTTTCCCTATACTCTAGGGACGAGAACCAAAGGAGGGAGGTAACTCGCTGCAGGACCCAACAATAGTATGAACACCTCTCAACCTCTTATACCAGGAGGATACGGGCATGTGGTACGGTGTGCCTTACCCTGCAAGTGAAATTAAGCAGGAATAAGGGTCCTTGTGCTACACGTGGGGGCTCGAGTCCGGGATGTTTTGTAGCTACCCCCTTGAAGTTGGACTATTTTTTCCCATGTATGTGGTTCTGTGAAAGTCGGCCATTTGGGAAAATTGAACTGCGTCACTTGTGAGGAAAATGGAGGTCAGGCCTGTACTGGACTTTTTCTAAACTGCATAGTTCGTGGGCGTGCCTAAAACATAGAAAAACCCGCGAGCTACGTGCAGAAAGAAGAAAAGGGGAGGAGCCCCCGCAACTTGTGTGTTGCACGTGGCGCATTGGCGCCAAAGGGACAGTACGAGCTGGATCATTGAAGGAGAAGCAATATGGCTGCTGCCCCATGGACTTCTGTTGCATCGGGGACCTCGGATGTTCCCAACCATTTCAACCATGGACATTGCTCCCCTCACTGCCCCCTGATGGATACAGGGATCTGGCTTAAGCCTAGGGGCCGCTTCGCTCTCTATGTCTGCCGAGATGCGGAGGCCCTGGACATGCTCTGCCCCAGATGCCAAGGACTAGCGGTGCAGCTACGGCCTTTTGGAAGGTGTGCATCCTGTGGAGAGTTCCCCTTCGAGGTGGACCAGCCCACGAGAAACCCCGGGTCTACTGGGTCAACTGCCTTACAGGTATCGTCACTCCCGAGGAAGAAACCTGCACTCCCACAGTTGAGCCCACGTGCACCGCATCGACTGCCACGGATGTGGCCAAGGGACATGTCTCAGCTGTTGCAGAGCCATCGGCGGATACCGTAGCGGATGCTGCTTCTGTCACCACGAGACCTCCAATCTGCCCGCCAAGCGAAAGGTGGGCTGTGTTAAGGCCTCCCACGGCCGCGGTAGGAGCCAGCCCCAGCACCTACCTGAACCGGATCTTCAAGCCGGAGGGACCTTCAGGAGATCTACGTCAGGGGACGGTAAGGAGGCTGGGGAACTGTGACATTGAGTTTGCCGGGGAAGGGAGGGAAGCTCATACCCCATGCTACTGGGGATGTGTGGACAGCCAACCCGCGGGAACTTTCTGTTTTTGGGGACAATGTGTCTGTGTCTACCAAGAATTACCTGCCGGCAGAGGAATATGACACTTCCAGATGATTATGAGATCGATGAGGTTTTTGTAAAAAAAGGTTGGGACAAAGTACCGCTGACTTCACCCCGCAGCCTTAAAGGGGGATCACCAATGGACTCTGGGGAAACTACACCCCGAGTGGAAGCCCTTGTTTTGAAGGAAGATGTTGTTCCCACACCCGCTCTGCCTGCACCTGCATTATCTGTGCCTGCTGCTACAGAGGGACGTCCGCCGTTGCAGCCACCTTTGCCACAGCTAGAACCAGCCTCATTAGCAAGGTCCCTGGATGCTATCGTTCTTCCTGGAGCAGGAGATCGGGCAATCCTGCCACCCTTAGCCCGGTTTCAGCGGCTCCTAAATAGAAAGGTTGCCACGGAATACGGGTGGGAATACCCTTACATTCCCAAAGAGCTTCTCTTTGAAATCGAGGCCTACCATGAACGGTGGTATGCTGACTTTGTCTGGGAACATTTGGAAGTGCACAGAGGCCACAGGTATTTAAAATGTTCTGTCACCATGGCAGATCGCTACAAAGGGTGCCGTAAAGAATGGACTTATGGTCGGCACATCCATGCGGATTGTGTGGTGATTTTCTGCAGAGAGAAAGAGCATACTGTGTATTCAATTGAGACACTAGACAAACAGTGGAAAACTCTTGTTCTCCCGGATCCTCAGTATTATCTGTGAAATGGAACTTGTGTGCTGTTCTTTTTATTCCGTTTCACAGGGACTGTCTGCCCTGAGCTCATAACTTTGCCCGCTGCTCCAAGGGGGAACTCAACTCAACTGAGGCACCAGAGAACTGTTTTTTTTCTCTCTCTCCTCAGCTCCGCAAAGGAAAGAAGTGTTTTTTTTCCTCTCCTTACTGAACAATGGGGTAGTTTAGTCAGGGCCAAAGTGAGCAACCGTCGTGGTCAAGGTGGAAGATTTGTGTGAAGTAAATTCATGCCCACGCGCAATATTAGAGTGTATTGACTTAAGTTGCCACCAGGTGGTAGTGTTTTGCAGAAGTGTTTGACTGAAGCTAGGCTTAGCAATAAAAAAAAATCTAGAGGGTAATCATCTCTTTCCGGAGAGATGGTTTTCTTCTGCATATCTTAGATGTAGGATGGTTTACTGTGACCTGCTATCAACTCTACCGGATAATGGGTGGGGTAGATATGTTAGGAGGGGTGGGATTGTAACTTGTAATACTGTGTATTTTTTGTATGTATATTTTTACATGCTCTTTTCCTTTTCTCTTCCTCTGCTATTGCCAAATTGTTTTGGTTCAGGCACATTCTAAAATATTAATGCTGTACATAGTTGTGAATAGATCAGAGCCCACTCAGGACTGAGGAGGATTTTCTGACCTATTCCAGCCACTGGGGACAGTGGCTTTTCAAGGGGGGGGTATGTGTAGCGGACCCCCAAAATTGGGGTCGCTATGCCTTAAATATAAGGGCAGCTTGAGCAATAGTTTAGCTCAGGTTATTCTGATTCTATAGATTGGACTCTGCTCTGCTGTGGTGTTGCCTGGGTGTATAGTCCCCCTTGGCCTGCGGGTGGTGCTGTCGCTCAGGTCTCGGGTTAAACCACAGGTGACATTATAGCATAATTGGGTGTCCTCTCTCGGCAGCCATACAGTGGGCGTGGTTAACATGCTGTGCATGCTGGGAGAGGGTACATAAGGGGCAGACGCCATGATCTAGAGAGATTGGCCGGGGGATTCCAAGGGGGAACCCCTGGTGGTGAGAGTCGCGCTCATTGGCCTGCTGGCCAGGGGTGTGTGAACTGGTTGAGAAGTCTCGGGCACCTTCAGCCCGAGGCTATAGTGTTCCAGGTAAGCCCAGTACCTTCAACTGGGTCTACAGCTCAACCACTGGAGTCCCAGGGAACCCGAGGGAGGGTGGCCCGCTCTGAAAGAGAGGAAACCAGGGGAGGACCTGTCCGGAGTATCGGTGAAGGAAGTCACTGTCTTGGGAGAGGCCTGGTTACCTATCAGATAGAAGGATTCCGTGAGTTGCACAGTAGCGCCTGTGATGTGCCCCATTGGCACCTATGGTCTCTAAAGGTTGTAGGCGTTAAAGAGTTCTAGATTCAGGAACTAAAGTATTCTGTGGCAGAGGATCTCCTGAACTTGTCTTTAAAGGGGACTAAATCTGAAGTAATTGTTCGTGCTCCACTCCGGCTGCTAGAACTGTGAGAGGGATCTATCCGGGTGAGCAATACCCACTCAGGCTTGAGTGGAGAATAGGGAAACTGGGTGCCGCGTGCCTGAACCTGTCTCCCTACCCAACTCTATCTCTGTTTCAACCTTTTCCCAATCTGTTTCAAGCAAGGAAAATAAACTCATCTGTTGGAGTTTAAACACAGTCTGGACATTGGCCTTCTTTTGGGAGAAAGAATAGACTTTTGCCTATACTCTAGGGACGAGAACCAATGGAGGGAGGTAACTCTCTGCAGGACCCAACAATAGTATGAACACCGCTCAACCTCTTATACCAGGAGGATATGGGCATGTGGCACGGTGTACCTTACCCTACAAGTGAATGTAAGCAGGAAAAAGGGTCCGCGTGCTACAGGGGTAATGTGCAAGATAAGGGAGGTGAAGGCTTTAATATACAGGTCACATACAGTGCCAGGATTAGGGATGAGCTTCGTGTTCGAGTCGAACATACGTTCGACTCGAACATCGGCTGTTCGATCGTTCAACGAAGATCGAACGATTTGGGCCGTTCGCGCCAAATTCGAGTGACGCGAACGGCCCACAATGCACTACGCCATCGCAGTGTCATCCAGGCGCTGTGATACCCGCATGCTTGGCCAATCACAGCGCCGGCAGCGAGGAGAGCAATGATTGGCCACAGGCAGGATGCCTGTGGCCAATTATTGCTGATGGGGTTTAGTACACGCCCCACACTACAGCGCGGCGGCCTTGTGTAGTGTGTTCCGGAGCAGGGAAAGAGAAGCATAGGCAGGGACAGTGTCATTATTTTTCCTTTACTATTCCTGGATTCCTTGTGTTTAGGGACAAATAAGGATAGGTAGGGAGAGTGTCAGTGACAGTGTGATATTCTGTGCTAATCCTTGTTTGTAGGGACAGAGAGGTACAGTGAGGGAAAGTGTCAGTGTGCTATTCTGTTCTAAAACTATTTTGCTGAACCATATTTTCAATCATTGAGTTGAGGGACAGAGAGGTACAGTGAGTGAAACTGACAGTGTGCTATTCTGTTCTAAACCAATTTTGCTGTTCCATATTTTCAATCCTTGAGTTGAGGGACAGAGAGGTACAGTGAGTGAAACTGACAGTGTGCTATTCTGTTCTAAACCAATTTTGCTGTTCCATATTTTCAATCCTTGAGTTGAGGGACAGAGAAGGACACTCGTAGAAATTATCAGTGTGCTATTCTGTGCTAAATCTTGTTTGTAGGGAGGGACAGAGTAGGACAGTGAGGGAAAGTGTCAGTGTGCTATTCTGTTCTAAAACTATTTTGCTGAACCATATTTTCAATCCTTGAGTTGAGGGACAGAGAGGTACAGTGAGTGAAACTGACAGTGTGCTATTCTGTTCTAAACCAATTTTGCTGTTCCATATTTTCAATCCTTGAGTTGAGGGACAGAGAGGTACAGTGAGGGAAACTGTCAGTGTGCTATTCTGTTCTAAACCAATTTTGCTGTTCCATATTTTCAATCCTTGAGTTGAGGGACAGAGAGGTACAGTGAGTGAAACTGACAGTGTGCTATTCTGTTCTAAACCAATTTTGCTGTTCCATATTTTCAATCCTTGAGTTGAGGGACAGAGAGGTACAGTGAGTGAAACTGACAGTGTGCTATTCTGTTCTAAACCAATTTTGCTGTTCCATATTTTCAATCCTTGAGTTGAGGGACAGAGAAGGACACTCGTAGAAATTATCAGTGTGCTATTCTGTGCTAAATCTTGTTTGTAGGGAGGGACAGAGTAGGACAGTGTGGGAAAGTGTCAGTGTGCTATTCTGTTCTAAAACTATTTTGCTGAACCATATTTTCAATCCTTGAGTTGAGGGACAGAGAGGTACAGTGAGTGAAACTGACAGTGTGCTATTCTGTTCTAAACCAATTTTGCTGTTCCATATTTTCAATCCTTGAGTTGAGGGACAGAGAAGGACACTCGTAGAAATTATCAGTGTGCTATTCTGTGCTAAATCTTGTTTGTAGGGAGGGACAGAGTAGGACAGTGAGGGAAAGTGTCAGTGTGCTATTCTGTTCTAAAACTTTTTTGCTGAACCATATTTTCAAGCCTTGTGTTTAGGGACAGAGAAGGATAGGCAGGGGACAGTGTCAGTGTCATTGTTGCTAAGCCTCCTGCACAATATACACCTGAAAGTAGCCCTTATTGCTGTTTTTCCCATCTCCCTGCAGGCCATCCATTAAAATGTCTGGAAGGCAACCAAGGAGAGGCAGACAGTCAGGAGGCAAAAAAAGAGGGCAAGCAGGCTCTGTGTCTGGGGGCAACAGTGCTGGTCGTGTACGCGGTGCATTGTCATCAGCACATGGCCATGGGACACGCTTGTCCTTGTTTTCGGCAGCTGGACATGTTGAGCCACATCATGCCGAAGACTTGGTAGAGTGGATGACCAAGCCCACCTCATCCTCCTCATCCTCTCTCACCCAGGCTCAGGGTACTGGCAAAGCAGCGGCCAAAGCATCCTCTTCTCTGGTATCATTATCTTCATTAGTCAATCCTTCCCTAGACCCACCATGCCCTCCTCCTGAGGAGTCCCCCGAACTGTTTGAGCACAGTGTTGGGTACATGCTCCAGGAGGATGCCCAGCGTTTGGAAGGATCTAATGATGATACCCAGCTAGAGGAAGGCAGCAGCGTGAGAGCAGAGAGAGGGGATGCTCAAGAAGGACACCAATCTGGCAGTCATGCTCCAGCAGCTGCAGCATACTGCCAGATTGGCTCCAGTGATGAGGAGGGAGGGGATGATGAGGTCACTGACTCCACGTGGGTGCCTAATAGGAGAGAGGAGGAGGAGGAGGAGGATGAGGAGGAGGCACATCTCCAACGAGGCAGGATGCCCTTGAGTGGCCAGCGTATGGGCAGCACACCGACGGAATCACACCGCAGAGCTCCGCCTGTGCAGGGCGCTGCCTCTGCCCGTCATTCAAAAAGTTCTTTGGTGTGGGCCTTTTTTGAGGCGAGTGCATCAGATCGCACAGCTGCTGTTTGCAACATATGTCTCAAGCGTATATCGCGTGGCCAAAACATCAGCCGCTTGGGCACCACATGCTTGATCAGACATATGTTGACCTGCCATGCAGCTCGTTGGCAAGCCTACCTTAAAGACCCACACCAAAGAACAAAGCTGACCTCTTCTTGCACCGCATCAGCTGGGATCTCCAACCCCAGTATACCTTCAGTCCTCTCTGAAACCTGCTCTGAGAGGAATGAAGGTGTAGAATTAGGTGTGTCACAGCCAAGTACTTGCGGGCACTCTGCTAGCAGTACACCGACGTCCGATTCTAGCAGGCAAATTTCCCTGCCCCAGCTGCTGGACCGTCGAAAGAAGTTCACTCCCAGCCATCCACATGCCCAGCAGTTGAATGCTAGCTTGGCTAAATTGCTAGCACTTCAACTGCTGCCTTTTCAGTTGGTAGACTCGGCCCCCTTCCGTGAGTTTGTGCAATGTGCGGTTCCTCAGTGGCAGGTTCCCAAACGCCACTTTTTCGCACGGAAGGCTATTCCGGCTCTCTACAGGCATGTGGAAGGCAATGTCTTGGCCTCGCTGGACAGGGCGGTCAGCGGTAAGGTGCATATTACCGCTGACTCATGGTCCAGCAGGCATGGACAGGGACGTTACCTTTCTTTCACGGCCCATTGGGTCACTCTTTTGGCAGCTGGGAAGGATGCAGGACAAGGTGCAGTAGTGTTGGAGGTTGTTCCACCGCCACGCCTCCAAAATGCTACTACTGGTTGTGACACACCTCTCTCCTCCACCCCCTCCTCTTCTTCTTCCTCCATGGCCTCTTCCTGTGGTTTGTCCTCGGAACCAACGGTGCTCCGTAGGCGTTCAAGGGGCTACGCAAGTACGCAGGCAAAAAGATGCCATGCCGTGCTTGCGCTGGTGTGTTTGGGGGACAGGAGCCACACTGGGGCAGAGGTCCTGTCTGCTCTGCAGGGGCAGGCCGAGAGGTGGTTGACGCCACGCCAGCTTAAGCCAGGAATGGTGGTTTGCGACAATGGCACCAACCTCCTCTCCGCCCTCCGACAGGGACAACTGACCCATGTGCCCTGTATGGCTCACGTCCTTAACCTGGTGGTGCAGCGGTTCTTGGGCAGGTACCCGGGCTTACAGGATGTCCTGAGGCAGGCCAGTAAAGTCTGTGTGCATTTCCGCAGATCTTATAATGCCAGTGCTCGCCTGGCTGAGCTTCAAAAGGAGTTGAACCTGCCCAAGAACCGCCTTATATGTGACATGCCCACCAGGTGGAACTCAACGTTGGCCATGCTGCAGCGGCTGCATACGCAGCAGAGGGCCATCAATGAGTACCTGTGCGACTACGGCACCAGGACAGGGTCAGGGGAGCTCGGGTTTTTTTCACCACGCCAGTGGGGCATGATCAGGGATGCATGCACTGTCCTGGCACCATTTGAGGAGGCCACAAGGATGGTGAGCAGTGACAGTGCATGCATCAGTGACACTGTACCTCTTGTCCACCTGTTGGAGCACACGCTGCATGGAATAATGGACAGGGCACTTGAGGCAGAACAGAGGCAGGAAGAGGAGGACTTCCTTGCCTCTCAAGGCCCCCTTTACCCAGACAGTGTTCCTTCTGTCCCACCCATCGCACAGGAAGAGGAGGAGGAGGAGGAGGAGGATTGTGTCAGCATGGAGGTGGAGGCTGGCACTCAGCAACATCAGCAGCAGTCTTTTAGGGATGATTTACAGTCCCAAGAAACCAGTGGCTGCGGATCATGTCGTCCTTAGTGACCCAGAGGACTCCGGACTGAATGCCTCAGCTAACCTACGCTGCATGGCCTCCCTGAACCTGCAAAGTCTGCGGAAGGATCCTCGTATTCTTCGGATCAAGGAGAGGGACCATTACTGGCTGGCCACTCTCCTTGATCCACGGTACAAGGGTAAGGTTGCGGACCTTATCGTACCGTCGCAGAGGGAGCAGAGGATGAGACAACTCCGTGAGGCCTTGCAGAAAGGTCTGTGCAACGCGTTCCCAGAGACTGTGAGGTTACAAACTCCTGGTCCTGGACAACGAGTTGCTGAGGCTTCGGGCAGTCAAAGAAGGAGCGGTGGGGAAGGTGGCCGTCTGACCGATGCGTTCAGACAATTCTTTAGTCCGCAGCCCCAAAGTATGATCGGTTCCAGCAACCATCGCCAGCGTCTGATATACATGGTCCAGGAATACCTAGGGGCAAGGTCAGACTTGGACACCTTCCCCACCGAAAATCCTCTGGCTTACTGGGTCTTGAGGATGGATCACTGGCCAGAGCTTGCACAGTATGCAATTGAGCTACTGGCCTGTCCTGCATCCAGCGTTCTTTCAGAACGCACATTCAGTGCTGCTGGAGGATTTGTCACGGATCACAGGGTGCGCCTGTCCACCGACTCGGTTGATCGACTGACTTTCATCAAGATGAACCAGTCTTGGATCACCACCAGCTACCACACACCAGATGCTGATATAACAGACTAATTGATTTTAAAATGTCACATCCCTTCAAGACTGATGCTGATGCTGAGTGCCTGTGCTGTTATGTTGACTGGCTATCCTCCTCCTCCTCCTCAATGATACAATTAACGATGATAGCTTGGAAGATCATTTTGGTTTATGGGTGACGCCACCAGTGGCTAAGGCCCAATTTTTCAGCCCCTGTTTAACAGGGGCGTGTAATTAAAATTTTTGATGCAATACTTTGCAACAGGCCTCATTGCTGTGCTCCAAGTACAGTATCTGTGAGGGGTTGCAGTGTTGTGCCACCAGTGCCTAAGGCCCAATTTTTCAGCCCCTGTTCAACAGGGGCATGCAATTATAATTATTGATCTAATAATTCACTGCAGGTACCATTGCTGCGCCCACCAAGAGTAACTGTCAGGCCTTACAGTGTTGTGGCACCAGCACCACCATCACCACCACCACCACCACCAAAGGCCCAATTTTTCAGCCCCTGTTCAACAGGGTCATGCAATTATAATTATTGATCTAATAATTCACAGCAGGGACCATTGCTGCGCCCACCAAGAGTAACTGTCAGGCCTTACAGTGTTGTGGCACCAGCACCACCATCACCACCACCACCACCACCAAAGGCCCAATTTTTCAGCCCCTGTTCAACAGGGTCATGCAATTATAATTATTGATCTAATAATTCACAGCAGGGACCATTGCTGCGCCCACCAAGAGTAACTGTCAGGCCTTACAGTGTTGTGGCACCAGCACCACCATCAAAGGCCCAATTTTTACTACCACTGATCAACAATTATATGTTATTACAATTCCTGATATTATACTTGACAGCAGGGCGTTCCAGCACCCACCAAGAATAACTGTGAGTGCTTTCAGTGTTGTGCCAACACCAACACCTAAGGGGCCAATTTCTGCAGAGTATAAACGGAAGGTCCCTACTTTCAAACATCCAACTTTCAAACTACTACTACTTGCAAACGGAAGAAGCCAACAGGAAGTGAGAGGAAATCTACCCCTTGGAAGGAAAATTCTCTCCTTTAAGAATTAATATGGGAGAAAGGTGTCTCCTCTCTACTGATGCTTTATCACCAATCCTTGTTTCAATAAAAACACCACATTTCAAAAACAGTTGTCATTGGGACGCAAAGTGAGGTGAAATGTTCTGAACAGGGGCACAGACAGCAAAAAAAATGTGACAGGGGTGATAACCGTTCCCTATGTTTTACAAAAAGCTAAAAAAAAGGAATTTGCCATGGAGCTCCACTTAAACAATGCAGCTGTTCAAAATTATAAACAGATTCTACATAAGAACAAACCTACAGTCCCTGTCTTGTATGCACCGCCTGTATACGGCTGTTCAGAGTATATAGGTCCTTTTTTATTTTGTGTGCGGGGTTCCCCTTAATATCCATACAAGACACAAAGGGGCTGGTAATGGGCTGGGGTGGGGGGGGGGGTTGATGGGGTAGCTATGCCATTTTTCCTAAAGATTTTCATCCATATTACCGGGACCAGACATTGCATTAAAGCCGCAAGCAGTTTTAAATGACTTTTTTCCCTTTAGAAATGTTATTTTGTGCAGGGACAGTTCTAAACACGGGAAACACGTGGCACTTCACAGGCATACTTTAGACACCCCCAGGTACAATATTTAAAGGAATATTTGACTTTTTTTTTTCACTTTATGCATCATTAAAATGACTGCTCCCGGAAAACGTCCGTTTTTAAAACTTCTTTTTGCATTGATACATGTCCCCTGGTGCAGAAGCCGGGTTCCCAAACTCTGTTTCGGACAATAACATGGATAATAGTCGTTATAATTAGCACTTTAGAATCCGAACGTTCGCATCCATTGTATTTAATAGGGTTCTAATGTTCGTGCGAACTTTCGGTCCGTTCGCGGGTTCTGGTGCGAACCGAACCCGGGGGTGTTCGGCTCATCACTAGCCAGGATAGAGATGAGATAAACATCTCACTCTCAGAGGAGAGGAGGGGAGGTGATCAATTAAAACCTCCCGCCTTGAAAATGCTGCTGCCTACCTCCCTTCCTTCAGTCTTCCTTCCTTCTCTTCCTCTTTTGAGAGAGGAAAGGAGAGCTTTCAAATGGCAGTGTTTACATTTGTGATTGCTATGATTAGCCATCAGAGAAATCACAAGGCACAGAGCCACTAAGATTGGCTCTGTACATTTTGCTCATGATCTGCACTGTCTAATGACAAGTCGATCACAGGCATTTAACGGGTGCACTGGCTACACATGCATTTCCATCTATCTGCCATTTTTTATTATAGTAAGGTCATTACTTGAAAGGGTGTTAAAATGTTAGTTATTTGGAAAAAACTAAATTAAGTCAAATTCTATACAGTATTACCTAGCAAAGAAAGCATAGTTTGATTATTATTGAGTTATCTTGCTACTACCAGCAAAGCAGAAAACTGTCCAAGAAGACTCTGCAATGTGAGCCAATCAAAGCAGTTTCACATTGCAAAATGCTGTAATTTTAATTGTTTTCAATCACTGAAAGCAGCAGGATGACAGATGATAGAAGGAAGTGAGCACAGGGTGACATTCAATTTGCGTGATTGTATGTTCTCCGATGAGCAGACAGGTGGCAGAAGCTGCAGGAGAGAACAGTGGTGCATCCTTCCAGGTTAGGTGAATCAAAAAAATGGATACACATAGTTACAAATGTGTTGACAGTTAAAATGTCTCACATATTTGTGTTTCAGCCATGTATTTATCTGTTTGCCTGTGAAGTCTGAGTTTAGTTAAATTTATTTTCTTTTTTTCTTTTTTTATTAAATCAGCACAAGGGATGGTACTTACATTCAATGAGATGACTGCTCTCTTAGTTGAAATCTTCCATCCTCTTCCCCCTCACCTTTAACCCCACAGCGGTAATCAGCTGGTGCTATGGGGGTTAATACAAGACACTGTACCTGTCAAAGACACTTGCCAGCTATGCCCACCCTCTCTGTCCTCCCCCCTCCTTCATTCATAGAAGCTGTATTACAGCTTCAAGCAATGAAAAGTGCTCCATGAATGGAGGAGGCAGACCTTTCATGTATCTGCCTGTCATCCATTCATAGAGCGCTTTAGTACAGTTTCTATGATTGGAAGAGGGGGAAGAAAAGACGGGCATAGTCGGCATTACTGACGAGCGCTTATTAACCCCCACTGCACTGGAAGATTACCTCTGCAGGGGTGGGGGGCTGGCATAAAAATTGAAGATTTTAACTAAGAGAGCAGCCAAAAGCACAAGGGACACTTATTATTCAATGTAAGTACCATCCTTGGTGCCGATTAAAAAAAATAATAATAGTAACTAAACATAGGCTTTAACCCCTTCCATACCGGGCCATAGCAAAATGACGCTGGCAGGAACCCTCTCTCCCTCCGGGTGGATGTCATATGACGTCCTGGGTTTGAGGGGGGATATCTGAATGATGCCTGCAGCTAGAGGCATCATTCAGATATCCTTTTTTTCAGCCGGCGATCCTGCGCACAATAAGAATGATCATAGCGGCGGTTCCGCCGCTTGATCGTTCTTATAGGCGGCGGGAGGGGACATTCCCACTCCCGCCGCCATCCGGTGCTTCTCCGGGCTCTCCCGTGCCATCAGGGACCCGGAGAGAATCGTCGGCGCCGGTGGTGGGTCACGTGATGAGCATAGAGATGACTGGTGACCAGATGGTCACCAGTCATCTCTATGATCGTCGGAGGCCCGGGCGCGATGTGATGACATCACGCCCGGGTCCTCAAATGTAAACAAAGCCGCCATTGCGGCTGTAAGTATGAGATCGTGAAAAAAATTTCACTGATCTCATGCTTTCCAGCCTGGAGGAGAGATGTGGGGTCTTATTGACCCCGCATCTCTCCAAAAAGAGGACCTGTCACACACATTCCTATTACAAGGGATGTTTACATTCCTTGTAATAGGAATAAAAGTGATCAAAAAAAAAGTGTAAAAAAAAAAAAAAGTAAAAAAAATAAATAAAAAAATAAGTAAAAATAAAATAAAATAAATAAATGTTTTTTTTAAAACGCCGGTCCCCAATAGCTCATGCTTAGAAGCGAACACACACGTAATTCCCGCCTGCATATGTAAATGCCGTTCAAACCACACATGTGAGGTATCGCCGTGTGCGTTAGAGCGTGTGCAACAATTCTAGCACTAGACCTCCTCTGTAACTCTAACCTGGTAACCTGTAAACATTTTCAAAGTGTCACCTATGGAGATTTTTAAGTACCGAAGTTTGGCGCCATTCCATGAGTGTGCGCAATTTTAAAGCGTGACATGTTAGATATCTTTTTACTCGGCGTAACATAAGCTTTCATATTTTACAAAAAAATTGGGCTAACTTTACTGTTTTGTTATTTTTTAATTCATGAAACCATTTTTTTCCCCAAAAAAAGGCGTTTGAAAAATTATTGCGCAAATACCGTGCAAGATAAAAAGTTGCAACGACCGTCATTTTATTCCCTAGGGTGTCTGCTAAAAAAAACATTCATAATGTTTTGGGGTTCTGAGTAATTTTCTAGCAAAAGAATGATGATTTTTACATGTAGGAGAGAAGTGCCAGAATAGGCCCAGTATTGAAGTGGTATAAAAAGCCCTGTATGGAAGTGGTTAAAGCTGAAGATATAAAAGACATATATTTATGCAAGTCTGCAATAAATATACATGGTTCATTGTACTTTTTTTTTAGACATGTGCATTCGTTTTCGTCCGAATGCATTTTCGTCCGAATTTCTGGGATTTTCACGTTCGTTTTAACAAATGATAACGAACGTGCATAATCCGAAATCCAAAAGATCTGACATAAAAAATGCTTTATTTTTGTTTTGTTGCGACAACAGTTTGATATAGATAGAAGATTCGACATGACGGTGACAATAACAATCTGTGTCTATCGAACCTGCAGTTGAATGTGCCTAACCTATCTCTATTAGTCAAAGATTATTCGATTATTCGAGAGAAAAGCTGCTAAAAACATATGATCTCCGCGAGCAGACATTTATGGTCAAATGCTCATAGGCTATAGAAGAATTCTAATGTTGGTTGACTAGTAATAATAATTAATAAATAGAATTGTTACTAGTCATACAACATTAGAATTCTACTATAGTATAGCTTGTGGGCAGAGCATTCGACTGGAAATGTACGATTGCGGCGTCGTACAGTTTAGCTGCTTCGTCGAATCTTCTTAGAACATTCGACATACACCATAAGCCTTCAATTGACAGATTCAACCTTAATTCGGATTTTCGGATGAATGCATTTTTTAACGAAACAAAATAAATAATTTCTGAATTTCTGGAGTAACTAAATACATTTATTTTTTGGATGAAACCGAAATTCCGAAACAAAATATTTCAGTGTGCACATGTCTACTTTTTTAAATGCAAGCTGTGTGAGTACCTGAATTCGTCCTGGAATCAACCTCTTGTTCCTGTACAGCAGAGCTGGCGTGTGAGAGGAAAAAGCTGTACAAGAGGCATTTAAAGAGGAGCTCCAGGCAACTGCAGAAAAAATGTAAAGTCAGCAGCAACAAATACTGTCGTTTCTGAATTTTAATATTAAGACACTTACCTGTCCAGGGATCCAGCAATGTCTTCACCCGAGCCGATTTTCCCGGTACAATGTTTTTATTGGCATAAAGGAAAAAAAGCAAACCAAATAACAAATTCCCACACAGGGGATATAGGCATGGAACATAAGACAAAAGATCAATGTATAAATGATTGACTAACAGTGACCCTCAGGCTGAGGCCAGGGGTCCGCCTTATGCCCGAGCCTATAGACCCAGGGGCTAAGGCAGGAAAGAGGAAGGGGAGCTGTCCGTAATATTGGGGGGAAAAAATGGGACACACATACACACAACGATGGGGGGGTAGGTGAGTGGAGAGCAGAGCGGCGGGCAACCGTCCCCCAGAAATGGAAAGAGTAAGGGGGGGGCAAAGGGGAAGAGGGAAGGAGAAATAAAGGTCCCTTGGTCAAATTAGTTTGAGAATCAGGTGCCGAGACAATTTTTCATATAGGCAAAGATCCACCTTTGGGTGGTACTCTGCTATAAGTTCATTCTTATAGGAAGAAAGACTGCAGTGACAGAGAGAAGCACTCTTCACTGGACTGCTTCATTGCACTGCTGGCCATAAGACTGAGGACATCTAGTGGTGGAAAAGAAGGATACGGGGGGCATCTCAGGGTTGATGGTAAATATTGCAGCAAGATTTGCTTTTTTTAATTTTAGCTGTTAATGAGCTATCGCGTTTTATCTTGTTATTTTTCGTTGGGGTTCTACATAAAGAAAACCTAGAGACAAGCAGTGGCTTCTATGTATGTCATGTGGAAATCATTTCACTTCAAAATATTTTGCCTTAAGGGCCAATTAAAAAAGGAGAGTAAGCCATGTTTAAAGGAGTTGTAAAGGTACATTTTTTATTTTCTAAATAGGTTCCTTTAAGCTAGTGCATTGTTGCTTCACTTACCTTTTCCTTTGATTTACCTTCTAAAGGTTTGTTTTCTTTGTCTGAATTTCTCACTTCCTGTTTCTCCTCACTGAACTCCACACCATCATCCGAGCGGTGTGGAATCATCCAGAACAGCTTACTGACCAGCTTACTGAGGATAAACAGGAAGTGAGAAATTCAGACAAAGAAAACAAAGAAAGAAAACATTTAGAAGGGAAATCTAAGGAAAAGGTAAGTGAACCAACAATGCACTAGCTTAAAGGAACCTATTTAGAAAATAAAAAACGAACATTTACAACTCCTTTAAATACTATTACCTGTCTGCTGTATTATCTTAACCCAATTCTCTAACATGCCACATCATTAACTGCTCTGTACTCCCTCTAACATAGCAACTACAATGTCAAAACTAATTTGCTTGACATGATAGTTTACTGTGTCATGTTTAGTTAATGGTACTTGCTCTGAAAACTTGATTGCAAGTTAACTTTAATAAGAGTCAGTATGCTACCAAGTAATGATTCACATATATTTTCTTGAGATTAAAAAAAAAAAAGAACCCTTTAATGTTTCATATAATAAGAAGATTTGAAAATATAGCTTTTTACAGAAGTCTTTTAATTAAAAATAGAACAACAAATACATTGCAGAGACTTTTTTTCCCTCTTAAGGAATAGTAATTAGCGCTCAGTAAGAAGATATACTCTCACTTTAATAAACACTCTTTGAGAGCTTCCTTTGAATTTATTATTTTGTGATCAGGAAATTAGACTGTTATTCTGGTATTGCGGAGATAACAACATTTGCTAAAATGATCAGCAAAAGCCTTCCCTAGAGAAGGTATTTTACTGTAACAAAGTGTTTACAACTTAAATGGGGAATGAAAAAAAAAAAAAAAACATCAGTATCAATCAAGTTTAAACTCAGAAATATAAATAAATAACATTTGAAGAAGAAAATTGTATCCTTGTGAAAGCAGCTTATAGGGAATGGAACATCAGCATCCACTGGATCCCCATAACAATTCAGTCTTGGCATACAGATATGTATATATGACATCGGCACTAGCTGGCCCATCCTCAGATACTGAGTGTATATACATTTATATTGATATAGAATTAATGCACAATTAATGCACATAAAGTTTGACCTTTCCAATCAATATACTCACCTCTGTACACTGCCCTACATCCTACTGACCTCTGTATACTGCCCTACATCCTACTGACCTCTCTACACTTCCCTACATCCTACTGACCTCTGTACACTGCTCTACATCCTGCTGACCTTTGTACACTATCCTACATACTACTGACCTCTGTACGCTTCCCTACATACTACTGACCTCTGTACACTGCCCTACATCCTACTGACCTCTGTACACTGCTCTACATCCTGCTGACCTTTGTACACTATCCTACATACTACTGACCTCTGTACACTTCCCTACATACTACTGACCTCTGTACACTGCCCTACATCCTACTGACCTCTGTACACTGCTTTACATCCTGCTGACCTCTGTACATTACCCTACATACTACTGACCTCTGTACACTTCCTTACATACTACTGACCTCTGTACACTGCCCTACATCCTACTGACATCTGTAAACTACCCTAAATACTACTGACCTCAGTACACTGCCTTACATACTACTGACTGCTGTACACTGCCCTACATACTACTGACCTCTGTACACTGTAACCTGTATTATACATTAGATGTAGTTCCATAAGCAACACCTTATTTTTTGGCAGTGCCCCTCCCGAGACTAGACTCTGGATCCGCTCCTGGGTTGCATAGTCATGGCCGTGCCACAGAGAACAATCCAGGTACCTCTATGAGCCCCCTTTGTATATTGGCATAATAATGCCAAATCAGTTACATGCGAATTGAAGGGAGGAAAGAGAGTGGTAAAAAGAAAAAAGGATTACTTTTATCTGTGAGTTTTGGTGGGCTGAGAGGCGCATGCGCGAGGCTGACTAGGCAGGTAATGTCCACCTAGCGCTCTACCGGGACTTGACAACCGATATAAAACGAGTTGAAGAAGCTAACTGTACCGGAACGGTAACCGATAGATAGCTAATAATCTCAGGTTCATAGATATATGATGTATAGTGGGAGAAGATCAAGGCTTAAAACACCAAAGGTCCCTGAAGCGCTGACTAAAGCTGTGACTAAAATGACAGCTGCCTCTTCTTCCCGCTCCTCATTACCTCATTCACAGAAACTGAGTAAAGCTCAGTCAGCTTATAATATAGAACCTGAACCTGAACCTGAACCTGAATTTAACTTTAATTTGAGTCCGAATATCCTACAAAGTACAGCACCAAATTCAGACCTTATTGCCCAATTTGAAAGGGTTTTACAGCGGGCACTAAAAAACACCTCAGATTCCATCACAGAGAAACTGACGCGGGAAATCCGTGAGGTGGGCAGACGAACATCAGTATTGGAGCAAAGGATGGATGAAATTGATGGAATAACTGCATATAACACAGATGAATTGGAATTATTGAGAGAAGACAATATCTCCCTTAACAACCGTTTAGAAGAATATGAGAACAGAGCCAGAAGGTCTAATCTAAGAATACATGGTATACAAGAATCTATATTAGACCTCCAACCTACAATAACCGCACTCCTTCATGAACTAATTCCTGCAGTTCCTATTGAACGCTTGGAGATGGACAGGGTCCATAGAACACTAGCCCCCCGAAAAGAAGAAGGTCCCCCAAGAGACATTGTTATTAAACTACATTACTTCAATACCAAGGAACTACTTCTGGAAGCAGCACGCAATAAAGATGCTTTGATTTTCCAAGGACACAAATACCAGGTTTTCCAGGACCTCTCACAGCAAACCCTAACCAAAAGAAAGATGATGAAGCCTCAACTTTTAATTCTTCAACACAATCGCATACCTTATCGTTGGGGCTTCCCATTTGCCCTACGTTTCACATACAAAGGTAACTCCTACACCTGCAAATCAACTGAAGATCTTATCTCCAAAATTAAAGAACTTCGTCTATCCATACCTGAAAATACCTCAGAAGGATCCAAGAGAAGAGCTTCCTCAGGTTCTCCCACAGCACAACAAGACCTGTCAGCTCTTCAAGCCCTCTCAAACACTAACAAAAGAAGCCGCTTAGCTGTTACACAACAAACTGTCGAAGATCAAATGGACTGAGTCTATTCCAATTGGTGATATAAAAAATAAAAATACTATCATTATCTAGATAATCGGTTAATAACCTGTTATGGCGACCCCTGAGGCAGACTTATCCTCTGTCTCAGCTGGTTTAACACTTTATTGGGTTCCCCAAAAATTATCCACTTTGCATGTGATAATATTCACAGACTAATAGCTATGGAAGAATTAACTACAACCACATTATACAAATATATAGCTGAGTCACAAACTTATGTGATAAAAGAACTGCATGGATTTTATGAATACATCTCTAATAATTTACCTGCTAAAGTGTTACCTCCCTTGCGTGAGTCAGAGAAACGCTTCAGTAATTCTCCACTGTCATTATATACATCCCAGTTATTCTAAATGAATTACGTAATCTTTATATTATTTCTCTGCCTCGCGCATGGGACACTACACTTCTTACCCTACACAGATCCTAATAGGAAACTTAAATGGTTATTGTTTTGTTTAAATTTGCCTTTAAAACTTGTTCAGTACAATAAGTTATATGTTATAAAGTTATATAGGTTGTTCGGTTCTCGTAGACAGTCCATTGCACCTCACAAACGTTCCTTACGTGCCTGGTATAATATACCAGACATCCTTTGGACGAAATAGTACCCATTGTGTGATAACTGTTACCATCACATTAATACCTGATTTATTATTTCATTTATTCCCCCCCCCCTCCCAAGAAATAAAATAAAATAAAATTACCCAATACATAACTGATACTTACATTTTCATATCCATTTTCTTAGCTTTAAACAATTTAACGTACATTTCTACTGCACTCTCCAACTACTACCTACACACTATATATTTCCTGTTTAAGCTTACTCATTTATTACCATGACTTCTCTAAATGTGCTTACACTAAATGTACAGGGTCTCAATTCCCCTCCTAAAAGAACGAAAGCCTTTCAATTTTTCTCTTCTCTTTCAGCACATATTGTGTGCTTACAAGAGACACATTTTTCTACTCTTTCCTCTCCCAAATTTTGCCATCGTCGATATCCCCAAATTTTCAAAGCCTCTGCCTCAACTAAACAAAGGGGAGTAATGATAGCTTTCCATAATACTACACCATTTACTCTCCAGGCTGAGATTGCAGACCCTGAAGGTCGATACCTAATACTCACAGGTTTATTATTAGATGCCGAAGTAACCATTGTCACATATTATGCCCCGAACAAAAACCCTCTTGCCTTTCTTTCACACCTATTCACTATTGTAGATACACATAAAAAAGGGATGCTTATAATGTGCGGAGACTCAAACCAAGCAATATACCCAATTCTGGATAAATCCCCTACACCTTCCTCAAACCTCCGCCCCACTTACCAAAACCTGCTCAACCAACATACACTACTGGACACTTGGCGTGAACAACATCCTAAAAAACGACAATATACCCACTATTCCCACCCACACAAACAATTCTCTCGAATTGATCATTTATTTACTAATATCAATTCTGCACACCTTATCCTTCACTCCCAAATTATTCCATGTACATGGTCAGACCATAATGCTACTATCACTACCTTCTCTTCCCTTGTCCCAAAACCCAACTATCGCTCTTGGACTATAAATGACAATCTTTTAGCCATCCCGACCTATAGACAAACAATTGAAAAAACTATTCAAGAATATTACACGAATAATAAGTCGCCAGATATTAATCCTTTGACGCTTTGGGAAGCCCACAAACCATCAATAAGAGGAGTATGCCTCAGTCAAGCAGCTCATCTTAAAAAACAGAATAAAATTATTCAGACAAAATTGGAAGAAACTTTTTACAAAGCTTCAGAGGATTTTCAAACAACTCCTTCCCCCAGTAATAAACTAACCTATGATAAAGCAAAGCTGGAACTAGACATTTTCTTAACGGACTCGGCTGAAAAAATCCTTCGAAAATCTAGACATACATTATATATGAAGGCAAATAAACCCACTACCTTTTTAGCTCTAGCTTTACGTAAAGCAGACCACATTAGAAAACCAATACGACTGCAAATTACAAAAAATAATTTTTCTAGCAATCCACTAAAGATAGTAAATGAATTCCAAAGGAAACTGACAGATTTATACAAAGATACCCATAAAATAGACCAAACAAAACTATCCTCTTTACTTTCTACTATTCAACTGCCCTCACTCAACACTAACCAACTTGAATCCCTTGAGAGACCTATTACAACAGAGGAATTACAATTAGCTATAAAAACTTTGAAACTGCATAAGCGTCCTGGCCCAGATGGCTTTTCAGCCACATATTACAAACGATTCTCCACACTACTCTCCCCTCTCCTAACTGAAGCTTTTAATTCTCTCCTCTCAGGATATTTTTTTCGTCCTGAATCCCTTCTAGCCTCTATATCTATGATACCTAAACCGAACTCTGACGACACTTCTTGGTCCAATTATAGACCTATCTCAGTACTAAATTTAGACATCAAAATACTAGCTAAGATCCTTTCAAATAGACTTAACCCCATAATAGGGAAACTCATAAATAAAGACCAAGCCGGCTTCATACCATCCAGACACACAGGAGACAATATACGGAGGGCAACCCTTCTTGCACATATGGCACGTACCCGGCGCATCCCTGCCTGCTTCCTCTCAATAGATATCCAGAAAGCATTTGACACTTTATCTTGGGATTATCTAAAATCTATTCTCCAAAAATGGGGTTTCGGAACAAATTTTCTACAATGGCTATTATCACTGTATGATAATCCAAAAGCACATGTTTTATACTCAGGATTTCGATCTGAACCCATAAAAATAGAAAGAGGAACCAGGCAGGGCTGCCCTTTATCCCCACTCCTTTTCGCTTTAGCGATCGAACCCCTTGCACAAATGATTTGTACTAATGTCAATATTAAAGGTCTCGAATTGGGTGGACACCAACATAAGCTATGTATGTTTGCTGATGACATTTTGATTTTTCTCACGTCTCCCCTAACATCAGCACCTAACCTTATAGATACACTTACTAAATTTAGTATGATCTCAGGCCTGAAAATAAACACCCAAAAATCCAAAGCCCTGAATATCTCACTCCCTCTAGAATTATTTACGGAACTACAAGACTCTCTTCCCTTTACCTGGTCTAACACACATATTACCTACCTAGGTATCTCATTTACAGCTGACCCATCTAATTTATATCAAGCTAATTACCCTCCTTTACTAAAACAACTTACCTCATTGATGAAGAATTGGTCCACATTACCACTGGCATGGTTGGGCAGAATAACTGTAGCTAAAATGTCCATATTACCAAAACTTTTATATCTTTTTAGAAACCTTCCAATCCGGGTCCCAGCCTACTTTTTCCGAATCATCCAACGCAAAGTGTTGCAATTTATATGGGGCAAAATTAAACCACACTTATCACAAAATACCCTCTTTACTCCTCGAACACAGGGAGGTCTAAGCGTACCCAACTTTAGCAAATACTATTATGCTGCCCAACTTGCCCAACTCCCTAAATATCATGCCACTAAGGAGATTCCACTATGGGTTTCGATCGAATCAGTCGATTGTGACCCCCTTTCACTGGCAAATATCTTATGGCTCCCCCCTTCACTCCGGCGAAGAATTTCTAACCCTATTACCAAACATAGTCTGACTATCTGGGACAGGTTCAAATCACGATTTAGATTACAATC
The DNA here is from genome assembly GCA_029206835.1 of Rana muscosa. Lineage (NCBI taxonomy): Eukaryota > Metazoa > Chordata > Amphibia > Anura > Ranidae > Rana > Rana muscosa. The sequence goes on along the minus strand of JARGYO010005626.1, from coordinate 75,746,085 downwards.
CATACATAACCCTCTTCTTTCCTTCTTACATAACCCTGATTTCTATCCGGCCTGGACCTTCCCATCCTCTTTCTCAACTTGGTCTAAAAAAGAACTAATACGAACACACCAATTTATTGATTTAAATGGCATCATCCCCTTGCCCACACTTAGTGATACCTATGACCTACCTCCAACAGAAACTTTCAGATACTTACAAATTAAGAATTTTATACAGCTAAACAACCCTCAGAATATGTTCACTGATGAACGCACGACATTTGAACATACCTGCATTACTGACCCACATAAACGAGGCTTGATCTCTGAACTATACAGACAACTATTGCTTCCTATCTCTGAAAACCCTCCACCATACACATCTAAATGGGAATCCGATTTGAATCTCCAACCTGGAAATTTAAATTGGCCACAAATATGGAAAGCAACAAACTCAGCAACACCAAATATTGCTGCCCTAGAAACGAACTACAAGGTTCTCACACGATGGTACTTAGTTCCTGCTAGAATCTCTAAATTCCACCCACAATATCCTGCACAATGCTTTAGAGGTTGCACTGACAAAGGCACACAATTACATATTTGGTGGACCTGTCCCATTGTTCTCATCTTTTGGAAAAAAATATTTGATCTATTATCCACCATGTTTAGCACCACTTTGCAACCAGACCCCACAGTAGCTCTCTTAAATAATAAACCCCCAAATATTACTAACCGACAATTTAAACTGATGTTATATGTAACTACAGCTGCAAAACAATCAATTGCTTTCGCATGGAAAACTTCCACTTTAAGCATTGTACCGGTTAAACATAGAATTAATCAGGCATTAATTCATGCTAAAACAGAAGCGAACTATTTAGATAAAATTGCCAAATTTGAAGCACTTTGGAGCCCATGGATAAATCACCACCTACCACAGGGCTTTGACCTTGCACTGGTACTGACTTAATTACAATGTCTTATTCACTATCCAATCCTATTTAGACACATATCCCCCACTCCTGACTCCCTCTGGAGAAATTTCCCACATCCTATCCCTTCTGCCCCTGTTACCTTGATCTTGTCGAATTAGGGACCCACAAAATATATTTCCACTCAATAAAACAATGCATATTTATACCATGGATGATTTAGTTCACTGACCTATCATTAGTGACTTTAGTATGACACATAGTTGTCCATTTAAACAGTGACGACCCTCTTTATCGTCAGGACATGCCAAGCCGCCTAGATGGACCTTGGCCCCTGATTCGATTTTAGTTGACCGCGACTGTCTTTTTTTTTTTTAATATTCCCAATTAAACTATTCATCTTCTTTTATGTATTTCTTATGGTTAGATATCGATAAATCTGATTACAAATGGTATAAGATAAGCTTTCTTATTACATATTACTCCTTTCCCCCTTCCCCCCCCCCCCATCCTCCCTTTTTCTTTTTTCTCTCTTCCCTCTTTTTATACTGTTTCATTTAATGATTGTTATTACTTATGCATTTATTTTCAATAATACGTTTTCTTTACTCCATATTTATATACAAAATTGTAGAGAAGATAAAAATTCCATCTACACTTATCTACATATTTTAAAATCTTGTATAACATATATGAACTGTATTGTGTAATCTTTAATAAAATATTTGAAATGGAGTTTTGGTGGGCTAAAAGACACATGTGCCTTAGCTAGAAGCATTGTGGTTTAATTTAAAATAAATTGTATTGCAACATGCTTCACATAGTTTGGTGTGTTACAGTGTTTTGTGGTGACACACAGTAAAATGTATATTTTCTGTTTTAATGTATGTATTGTTTTTTTTGACACGACATAAGAAATCAGAAGCAAGCATATATGTCGCCCATGCAGGGGCTAAAGAACGATCAGGTATTACAGAGAGATCCAAAAGGATTAAGAACAGAACAACCATAGTTAAACAGCTTTATGCAATTGGCATTATATTGAAGGATAATAAATGTAAAATGGAAAGAAAAGGGTAAAAAGAAACAGTTTTTCAGGTATTTTTCCAGATGTTTGCAATAATCTAGTATGATTGCTCTCTCTCTCGTTGCCATGTATACGCCCACTACTGTAGTTTTCTGCAGGCATCCTGTAGAGGGTGCGGCCTGCTGCGGCCCTCCCACAGCTCTGCTTTTTTCACAGGCTACAATGTCCCTACGATTTTTTTCTACTTTTCAAGATAATATTTTTGTTTACAGAGGGAGATAGTGCCCAAAAAATGCATGTACAGTACAACTTGTTCAATTAAGCTTTGGTAAAAACTGGAAGCTCATTGGTTTCTAGGCAGAGGTGAGCCTGATTTTGCACTTTCCAGCTTTAGTAAATAAACCCCATTGTGTACTTAAAAGTGGGGTATGCCGGTAGTGTATATCCTTTCAACTATTGAAGAATATATTTAAAGAAGCTCTAAAGGCTACACTATTTTTACCTCAATGAATTCATATCATTAATGTAAAAAAAAAAAAGTCCCAGTGCTTTACTAACCCTCTTTTCCCAAACACGTATCTGCTGTCCTTGTCACAGTCACTGGGTCTGGGATCCAATAGCACCACTCCTTGAATTTTTGGTGCCCTAGCAGATACTGAGGGCACTGGAACAATAGTCTCCTGTTGCCATCAGTCAAACTGCTGGGAGGAGGGTACAGGGGCATGGCTTCCTGGCACTGTATGTGTTTATGGATGCACACAGCTCATCCCAGGAAGGTGGCACACATTGGCCTCACATACAGGCAGCTGGTTACAGTGACCTTGGATTCCCTGGCTGCAGGAGAAAAGGACATTTCAGCAGAAGAAGACTTCACATATTAGGTATGTGAAAACCACCTCTTCTGCAAATTAAAAAAAAACCCAGAGGGTTTAGTATTACTTTAGATCAGTGTTTCTCTACTCCAGTCCTCAAGGTGCCCCAACAGGTCATGTTTTCAGGATTTCCCTCATGTGAAACGGCTGTGGTAATTACTAAGGCTGTGAAACTGATCAAATCACCTGTGCAAAATAATGGAGTGCTTGAAAACATGACCTGTTGGGGCACCTTGAGGACTGGAGTTGAGAAACACTGCTTTAGATGACCACCAGCAAAAATAATTGAACCTATGTATTGAAAAAATATATATACTGTATAAATAATATAATATATAATATCTATTACATAATTCAATCATGCTTCATAATCATACAAATACACTTATATATATGTCATCAATCATACTGAGATATTCCAGAACAAAATGCCCACTTAACCACTTATGGACCGCCCACCTCAGGAATACATTGCTACTTTGAAGAGAAATACAGTTGTTATGGTAGCAGCTAGCTACCATAACCCCGATACTCTCTTCAAGAGTGGGCGGTCTGCTTTCAGATAAAAGTGGATATGACGCCAGATCACTTTTATCGGCGGCGGGAGAGGGGCTCCCACTGCTCTCTGGTGCCCTCCGCTGATTACCGGAGCTGTCGGCAGCGGCGGAGGCGATCGGATGTTGTCCCTGCCTGGGTATGGAGATGAGTGAGGGGAAGATGGCCCCAACCCATCTCCATATCATTGCAGGGCAGAAGCGACTTCAAAACTTCACCTCCGCCCAATGCTCTTAACCCTTTCCATACAGGGCTTTTTATACCACTTCCATACCGGGGCTATTCTGGCACTTCTCTCCTACATGTACAAATCATCATTCTTTTGCTAGAAAATTACTCAGAACCCCCAAACATTATATAAGTTTTTTTTAGCAGACACCCTAGGGAATAAAATGACGGTTGTTGCAACTTTTTATCTTGCACGGTATTTGCGCAATAATTTTTCAAACGCCTTTTTTTGGGGAAAAAAATGGTTTCATGAATTAAAAAATAACAAAACAGTAAAGTTAGCCCAATTGTTTTGTAAAATATGAAAGCTTATGTTACGCCGAGTAAAAAGATACCTAACATGTCACGCTTTAAAATTGCGCACACTCATGGAATGGTGCCAAACTTCGATACTTAAAAATCTCCATAGACGACGCTTTGAAATTTTTTACAGGTTACCAGGTTAGAGTTACAGAGGAGGCCTAGTGCTAGAATTGGTGCACGCGCTATAACGCACTCGGCGATACCTCACATATGTGGTTTGAACGGCGTTTACATATGCGGGCGGGACTTACGTGTGTGTTCGCTTCTAAGCGCGAGCTATTGGGGACGGCCGTTTAAAAAAAATATATATTTTACTTATTTTTTTTTTATTTTTACTTTTTTTTACACTTTTTTTATTTTTTTGATCACTTTTATTCCTATTACAGGGAATGTAAACATCCCTTGTAATTGGAATGTGTGTGACAGGTCCTCTTTTTGGAGAGATGCGGGGTCAATAAGACCCCACATCTCTCCTCCAGGCTGAAAAGCATGAGATCGTGAAAAAAATTTCACTGATCTCATACTTACAGCCGCAATGGCAGCTTTGTTTACATTTGAGGACCCGGGCATGATGTCATCACATCGCGCCCGGGCCTCCGACGGTCATAGAGATGACTGGTGACCATCTGGTCACCAGTCATCTCTATGCTCGTCACGTGACCCACCACCGGCGCCGGACGATTCTCTCCGCGTCCCTGATGGCACGGGAGAGCCCGGAGAAGCACCGGATGGGGGCGGGAGGGGGGGTGTCCCCTCCCGCCGCCTATAAGAACGATCAAGCAGCGGAACCGCCGCTATGATCATTCTTATGGTGCGCAGGGTCGCCGGCTGAAAAAAAGGATATCTGAATGATGCCTCTAGCTGCAGGCATCATTCAGATATCCCCCCTCAAACCCAGGACGTCATATGACATCCACCCAGGGTAAGAGAGGGTTCCTGCCGGCGTCATTTTACAATGGCCCGGTATGGAAGGGGTTAAAGGGACATTTTTTTTTCTTTTTTTCTTTTTTATTGCATTTTAGTCTAAATATGAGATCTGAGGTCTTTTTGACCCCAGATATCATATTTAAGAGGACCTGTCATTCTTTTTTTCTATTACAAAATTGGTTTACATTCCTTGTAATAGGAATAAAAGTGACCCAATTTTTATTTTATTTTTTAAAAACAGTGACAAAATAAAAATAAAATTAAGTAAAATAAATAAGAACATTTTTAATTTTTTTTTTTAGAGCTCCCCATCCCGACAAGCTTACACGCAGAAGCGAAGGCATACGTGAGCAGCGCCCGCATATGAAAACGGTGTTCAAACCACACATGTGAGGTTAGAGCAATAATTTTAGCCCTAGACCTCCTCTGCAACTCAAAATATGCAACCTGTAAAAAAAGTGTGCTTGCAAGACCACTACACAAATACGGTTTGACAAAAAGTATTGCAACGACTTCCCTTTTATTCTCTAGGGAGTTAGAAAAAAATATATATAATGTTTGGGGGTTCTAAGTAATTTTCTAGCAAAATTTTTTTTTTAAACTGTAAACACCAAATCTCAGAAAGAGGCTTGGTCCTTAAGTGGTTAAAGTGTTTGTAAAGGTTTTTTTTTATTAAAATGACAAACATGTTATACTTACCTGCTTTTTGCAAGAGTTTTGCACAGAGCAGCCCCGATCCTCCACTTCTGGGGTCCCCTTCATCGGGTACACCCACGGAAAGACTCGGCCCCGCCCGCAAGCTCCTGTGTCACATGATTTGATTGACAGAAGGGGGAGCCAATGCGTTTTTGCACATCGCTGGATCGGATTGGGCTCAGGTAAGAAAAAGAGGGGTCTGGGGGGCTGCTGCAGCACGGAAGGTTTTTCACATTCAGGCTAAAAACCTTGAGACTTTACATACACTTTAAAAGCGGTAATAAACCCAAAAGCAGCTTACCATATCTTAGATGTGGTGGCTCTATTACCTTTTAAATTCCTGTACGTGTTTAACCACTTGCCGACCAGCCGCCGTTATTGTACTGCGACAGGTTGGCTCATTCTCGCAAATCGCCGTCATTGTACGTCGACTCGGTACCTCTATTTTGTTGGCGCATGCCCACTGGCCAGTGGGGGAGCCAATCAGCGGGTGGGGTGGACTCGATGTCCACCGGCCACCCGCGATCGATCCCCACAGTGACAGAACAGGGACCTACCTGTGTAAACAAGGCAGATCTCTGTTCTGACAGGGGAGATCACATAGATCCTGTCTTTCTGCTATGCAGGGTGATGGATCAGTGTGTTTGCCCAGGCAGCCCATCCCCCATACAGTTTTACCCCTTGATTGCCCTTGATGTTAACCCCTTCCCTGCCAGTGCCATTAGTAAAATAACAGTGCATATTTTTAGCACTGATTACTGTAATAATGTCTCTGGTTTCCAAAAAAGTGTAAAAAATGTCAGTTAGGTGTCTGATCTGTTCACCATAATGTCACAGTCCCGCTAAAAATCGCAGATCACCGCCATTACTAGTAAAAAAAAATAATAATAAAAATGCCATAAATCTATTCCCTATTTTGTAGACGCTATTACTTTTGCGCACACCAATCAATATACACCTATTGCAAATTTATTTAACTAAAAATATGTAGAAGAATATATAAACTGGGGAAGAAATGTGTTTTTTTAGATTTTTTAGGGGGATATTTATTATAGCAAAAAGTCAAAAATATTCCTTTTTTAAAAAACTGGCGGTATTTTTTTGTTTATAGTGCAAAAAATAAAAATCAGAAAGGTGATCAAATACCACCAAAAGAAAGCTCTATTTATCCGGAAAAAAAGCACATAAATTTTGTTTGGGTACAGCGTTGCGCGACCACGCAATTGTCAGATAAAGCGACGCAGTGCCATATCGCAAAAAATGGCCTGGTCATTAAGGGGGAAAATCCTTCCGGTCCTTAAGTAGTTAAGGCTGTTGGAGGCAGTCAGTCCCCAGTGAGCAGTGTTTATTTCCCACACAAAGGGAGATTTTCTATTGGAGTTGTTACCAGTACAGGTATAAAGAGCGCTTAGCAGAATGTTCATTAACGACCTGCTCAAAACCTCTATTGTTTGTTTTGTGATTTATTCTGTGTCGTGCCGGAGTGTAAAACTCAAAACTTTCTTTTTGATGTTTGTTTGTGATTCATTTCAAAATGACAAGAACTGTGATCTGAAATGATGTGTTTCTCAGGAAATATAATCACCAGGTATTCTCCCAGAGGATCCTGTAATGCACTTTGTTTGACAGAGGAGAAACAGCCAGACATGACTTGTAGGCTTTTGACATTTATTACAAGATTTAAGAAAAGGGAGCTGTCTGTCCTCTTTCATGTTTTTGTTTTTTTTTTGGAAACAAGTTGTGTATTTGTCCTAAAACATATTGATCCTCATGCAAATTATACAGAAAGAACACTATCTGTCAGCCAAACACAACATAAAGAATTCACTTTGTATACAGTATGTACTTTTAATGCTGCCCATTTGCAAAAATATTCCATTGTGCTAAATGTTGTTGAGGGCTTTTAAAAGCTCAAAACGATTTTGGGAATCAAACTTAATTCCCATCCATCTTTTAAACGCTTCATTCATCTTGTGATTTTGTTGGAGTTTAAAATCCTGTGTTAGGAGAATAATTATTTTGTTTTATGTCATAATATACAACTCTTTACCATTAAAGAAAATGGCTGTTAACTTATTACATTTGACTAGTCTATTATGAGGGGCTATGAAAATCAACATCACCACTGCAGTCATTTTGATATGTGGAACAAAATTTGTGATATAAGCAAAAAATATTTAAAGTTGAACTGATGTAGAATGAAAATTACGCCTGCCTACACAGATACTGTACACCTTTTGTCTATCCTTCCTGTCTCCCCCGGAGGCAAGTGGATATTCCCTGGATCAACAAACTCTGGTGTTATTGCCTATAAATGTTAATATCCATTTATATTTTTATATTTTGTGAGGTTAAGAATGCATCCAGGTCTTTTTTAAAACAATCTACTGAGCTCTAGTTCTTACTCTGAAGAAGCCTTTCCATACATGGGGGGGGGGGGGGGTTAAATCTCTTTTCTTCCAAACAAAAAAATGAAAAAAGTCCCCCCTTGTCCTCTGTATTGACCTGAAAGTGAACAGCTCTACACCAAGGTTACTATATGGACCACCTATGCATTTACTCTCTCTTAAAATGATGGGGATATTGGGAACCCAATAAACATATTTAACCACTTAAGCCCCGGACCATTTGGTAGCTAGAGGACCAGAGGTGAATTCTGAATTTTGCACTGCGCTGCTTTAACTGTAAATTGTGCGGACATGCAATGTTGTACCCAAACGAAATTTGCGTCCTTTTCTTCCCACAAATAGAGCTTTCTTTTAATGGTATTTGATTGCCTCTGCGATTTTTATTTTTTGCGATATAAACGGAAAAAGACCGAAAATTTTGAAAAAAAATGATATTTTCTACTTTTTGTTATAAGAAAAATCGAATAAACTCAATTGTAGTCATACATTTAGGCCAAAATGTATTCAGCCACATGTTTTTAGTAAAAAAAATGTCAATAAGCGTATATTTATTGGTTTGCGCAAAAGTTATAGAGTTTACAAACTAGGGTACATTTTCTGAAATTTACACAGCTTTAAATTTATGACTGCCTATCTCATTTCTTGAGGTGCTAAAATGACAGGGCAGTACAAAACACCCCCAAATGACCCCATTTTGGAAAGTAGACACCCCAAGGAAATTGCTGAGAGGCATGTTGAGCCCATTGAATTTTTTATTTTTTTGTCCCAAGTGATTGAATAATGACTAAAAAAAAAAAAAAATTACAAAAAGTTGTCACTAAATGATATATTGCTCACACATGCCATGGTTATATGTGGAATTTCACCCCAAAATACATTTTGCTGCTTCTCCTGAGTACGGGGATACCACATGTGTGGGACTTTTTGGGAGCCTAGCCGCGTACGGGACCCCGGAAACCAAGCACCGCCTTCAGGATTTCTAAGGGCGCAAATTTTTGATTTCACTCCTCACTACCTATCACAGTTTCGAAGGCCATAAAATGCCAAAATAGCACAAAACCCCCCCAAATGACCCCATTTTAGAAAGTAGACACCCCAAGGAAATTGCTGAGAGGCCTGTTGAGCCCATTGAATATATATTTTTTTGTCCCAAGTGATTGAATAATGACAAAAAAAAATAAAAATTACAAAAAGTTGTCACTAAATGATATATTGCTCACACATGCCATGGTTATATGTGGAATTACACCCCGAAATACATTTTTCTGCTTCTCCTGAGTACGGGGATACCACATGTGTGGGACTTTTTAGGAGCCTAGCCGCGTACGGGACCCCGAAAACCAAGCACCGCCTTCAGGATTTCTAGGCACAAATTTTTGATTTCACTCCTCACTACCTATCACAGTTTCGAAGGCCAAAAAAAGCCAAAATCGCACAAAACCCCCCCAAATGACCCCATTTTGGAATATAGACACCCCAAGCTATTTGCTGAGAGGAATGACGAGTATTTTACAGCTCTCATTTGTTTTTGAAAATGAAGAAAGAAAATATATATATATTTTTTTTTTTTTCAATTTTCAAAACTTTGTGACAAAAAGCGAGATCTGCAAAATACTCACAATACCTCTCAGCAAATAGCTTGGGGTGTCTACTTTCCAAAATGGGGTCATTTGGGGGGGTTTTGTGCTATCTGGGCATTCTATGGCCTCCGAAACTGTGATAGGCAGTGAGAAGTGAAATCAAAAATTTACACCCTTAGAAAGCCTGAAGGCGGTGCTTGGTTTTTGGGGTCCCGTACGTGGCTAGGCTCCCAAAAAGTCTCACACATGTGGTATCCCCGTACTCAGGAGAAGCAACAGAATGTATTTTGGGGTGTAATTCCACATATGCCCATGGCATGTTTGAGCAATATATCATTTAGTGACAACTTTGTGCAAAAAAAAAAAAAATGTCGTTTTTCCGCAACTTGTGTCAACATATAAAATATTCCATGGACTCGACATGCCTCTCAGTATATAGCTTGGGGTGTCTACTTTCCAAAATGGGGTCATTTGGGGGGGTTTTGAACTGTTCTGGCATTTTATACACAACATTAGGAAGCTTACATCCACTCTTCTAACCACTTGAAGACAAAGCCCTTTTTGACACTTTTTGTTTACATGAAAACATCTTTTTTTTTTGCAAGAAAATTATGTTGAACCCCCAAATATTATATATATTTTTAAAGCAAAGGCCCTACAGATTAAAATGGTGAGTGTTGCATTTTTTTTTCTACACAGTATTTGCACAGCGATTTTTCAAACGCATTTTTTGGGTTAAAAAATACACTTTTTTTAATTTTAATGCACTAAAACACACTATATTGCCCAAATGTTTGATGAAATAAAAAAGATGATCTTAGGCCGAGTACATAGATACCAAACACGACATGCTTTAAAATTTCGCACAAACGCGCATTGGCGACAAACTACACACATTTTTAAAAGCCTTTAAAAGCCTTTACAGGTTACCCCAGTAGATTTACAGAGGAGGTCTACTGCTAAAATGATTGCCCTCGATCTGACCTTCGCGGTGATACCTCACATGCATGGTGCAATTGCTGTTTACATATGACGCCAGACCGAAGCTTGCGTTCGCCATTGGGCAAGAGCAGGGCAGGACAGGGGTGCTTTTTTTTTTTCTTTTTTTTATTATTAATTTTGCTTTTTTATTTTATTTTTAAATTGTTCCTTCCAAGTATTTTTTTTATCATTTTTATTGTTATCTCAGGGAATGTAAATATCCCCTATGATACCAATAGGTAGTGACAGGTACTCTTTTTTTGAAAAAACTGGGGTCTTCTAGACCCTAGATTTTTCCTCTGCCCTCAAAGCATCTGACCACACCAAGATCGGTGTGATAAAATGCTTTCTCAATTTCCCAATGGCGCTTTTTATATCCGGGGGGGGCATTCCCTCCCACTGCTTGTAAAAGCAGTCCAGAGGCTAATTAGCCGCTAGGATTGCTTTTACATGAAAGCCGGCCGCAGGCTGAAAAGAATGATACCAAGATGATACCTAAACCCGCAGGCATCATTCTGGTATAAACATTCAAAGTCCAGCAACATACCAGTACGTTGCTGGTCCTTGTTGGACATGTATTGTAATCTTTTTATTTCATGCAGCCAGTTGGCTGAACGAAAAAAGAGATTGATCGGTGGGTATGCCCACCATTAGAATACCGCCCTTCATCCACCCACTTCCAATGATGGGCATACACGCACCATTTATATATGCCGAAGCATGGGGGCATCCTCCCGTAAAAAAGTTATGCCGCACACACATGGTCGGACTTTTCCACGGGCAAGCCTCCATCGGAATTTCGACCGTATGTACGCGGCATTAGGAGCAAAATCGCTCCTCCGCCCCTGCTGCCCCAATGCTTCGGCATATTTGCTTTTTTTTTTAAACTGTGGTGGTGAAATCACCTCCTACAGCACTGGAGTCGCAGGGATCAGGCCTGTCTCTGCGAATGCTGCAGTTATGTGTGTTTTTGTTTTGTAAGTGACAGTGATCGATCGATACTGCACTTGGGTGGCCTGGGCTGGACGGAGGGGCAAAACGCAGGTGCCAGCAGGTATCTGGGCTGATCCCGCTAACACTGCGTTTTTGGGAACCCTAAACTGCTGGGGACGCTAGTATAGATCTGATCAGATCAGATATTGATCTGTTCAGATACTATACCACTAAGGGGGGTGTATGCTTCACGCGTGGGTGTTAGCGTTACTGGCACTAACCTGATGCTGCCTGGGGTGTGACTCAGACCCTCTCTGATGCTAAAACCTAATTGATATCACCCGCCGGGCGATCAGGGGGTTAAACCTTTATTGGGTTATATACACGGCGGGTGCCCTGACACTATAAAAAGCAAACTAACTAACCAGCGTCACCCGTAACACTTATATGGTGATCACTGGTGAAAGGGTTAACTAGGGGCAATCAGGGGGTTAAAACCTTTATTAGATAATATATGGGGGTACCTGACGCTATAAAAACCTGCGGCGAACCTAAAAAAAATTACCAGCTACCGATCTGCATCACCGACACTAAGACAGCGTTTAGAAAAACGATTGCTTAGCGACAGTGGTGATGGGGGTGAAAGGGTTACCTGGGGGGGCGATCAAGGGGGTTAAACCTTTATTAGATAATATATTGGGGTACCTGACGCTATAAAAACATGCGGCGAACCTAAAAAAAATTACTGGCTACGATCTGCATCACCGACACTAAGACAGCGTTTAGAAAAACAATTGCTTAGCGACAGTGGTGATAGGGGGTGAAAGGGTTACCTGGGGGGTGATCAAGGGGGTTAAACCTTTATTAGATAATATATTGGGGTACCTGACGCTATAAAAACCTGCGGCGAACCTAAAAAAAATTACCGGCTACCGATCTGCATCACAGACACTAAGACAGCGTTTAGAAAAACGATCGCTTAGTGACAGTGGTGATAGGGGGTGAAAGGGTTACCTGGGGGGCGATCAAGGGGGTTAAACCTTTATTAGATAATATATTGGGGTAACTGACGCTATAAAAACCTGCGGCGAACCTAAAAAAAATTACTGGCTGCCGATCGGCATCACTGACGCTAAGACAGCGATCAGAAAAATGATCGCTAAGCGACAGTGGTGATAGGCGGTGAAAGGGTTATCTGGGGGGTGATCAGGGGGTTAAACCTTTATTAGGGGGGGTTAGGGGGCTACACTGGACCTAAGACTAAACTTTGGTGACACTTTTACAGTCACAAATGTCACTGATTGCAGTGATCACTAAATAAATGGTCACTGCAATCAGTGACACTGTGACTGGGGGCTGGGGGGGTGATCTGGGGGGTGATCTGGGGTGATCTGGGGGGCCTGGGGGGGCGATTTATGTCCATATGTGTCCTGGTGTCAGTGTAGTGTTGTGTGCACTGACCTGATATCTTCTCTTGTACGGCGCTCGGTATATGTGAGCACCGCACCAGAGATGACATCACTTCCTCCTGCTCCCTCTGTCTGACACAGACAGAGGGGGCATTTCCATTCGCCGGGAGCGATCGTGAGGGGGTGGCCAGAAACGAATGGCTGCCCCCTCATCCCGGATCGCTCCCGGACACTTAGCCACCGCTCACTGTATAGGAGGGGGGTCCGATCAGACCCCCCAACTGTACAAAGGCAATCACGTATGCTCTACGTGATTGTGCCTGTCGGTGCCATTCTGACGACGTATATATACAGTGAGCGGTCGTTAAGTGGTTAAAGGGAGAGTTGTTTGACATGTGGCCAGTTTGACTCCTAACAGTACTTAGCAAAGTAATATTTTAAAGGTAACAAGGAAATTGTATTTTTATAGTGCTTATGCCCTCTTTGATCTGAGGACACATCTCCAGATGATGACCCCTGCAAAGATTGTTAGATCAAGCCTGTTTTACTCTTCATAATAAAGGGTCCGGGCTCTCTGGAAAGAGTCTATATTGCCTGTGGTGACTGTGCATGCACGAGGTGGAGTTTTTTTGGAATTCATTTCTTATCACAGATTTGTGTTTCCTACAGTTGGATTTTAATAACCCAATATGAGATTTTTGTTTAGCGCATAATTTTTTTTCTACGTGTTGTTTATTGTGATTATATCTCGCTTTTGTGGTGCCGCTGAACAATTTACACTGTAATGATGGTGATTGATATTATTTATTTTTATATTTTTACACATGCGCAGTTTTCTTCCTCTATATAATTCTCATCATATATAGACAGTTAACAAAGGTCAGTATATCATTGAGGTCCTTCCTGTAACGATGGGCACAGTGTTCTATCAATAGGATCACAATATGTTCCTTGTTACCTTTAAAATATTATTTTTCTGGGGTGAAGGTGCCTTTAATCTGTAGGTGTAGTTGGCATATCAAAAGTACTTAGCAAATATTTTCTGTGGTTATTATATTAAGGGATTTCAATGGAATCCTGACAATTACCTGCTTTTTTTATAGAAAGTAACTTTTCTTTAAAAGTTTAATCCACTCTAAAGTCTTATTTTTTTGCTGGAAAGTTAAACTACCTGACAATGTCTTACATCTCTTTGGGGACTGTTGGTAAGATCTGGGCTCTGTGAGTTCTTAGCTCTGCACACCTGCTGTGTCCATTATGAGGGATTCCCAATCTACTGTACCTGTTAAATTTGTGTATTTTTTTTTAATGTACACCCAAAAGTAGATGGGAACACTCAAAATGACCACTTTTACGTGGACAGACCATTTATCATATTCCTATCAGAACATAAACACTACTGACAGGTTTAATCGCTAAAATGCTAGTACTAAATAGTGCATGCATACATCTTCATATTTATTCTTAGGCATCCCAGGTAACCCAAATCCCAATCTGTTGTAATCACAATGGTTGTATTGTTTCTAACAGTGTTATGCAGCGTACACACGATCGTTTTTCATGCCATTATTTTTGCCGATGTTTTTCACGTCGTTTTTTTTCATGTTTCCTCTCAAGCCTGTCTTGCGTACACACGATCATTTAAAAAAACGTTCAAAGCAAAGCGCAGTGACGTACACCACGTACGACGGCACTATAAAGGGGAAGTTCCGTTCTAATGACGCCACCTTTTGGGACGCTTTTGCTAATTCCGTGTTACCGCGTGTTAGTAAAAGTTTGATGAGAGACGATTCACGCTTTTCAGTCTTCGTGCTTTGAAGATCGTTTTGTGGAGTTCAGTTTGTGCTTGTGGGTTCGTATCTGTTTTGCAGTGCTTGCAGTCAGTTCGTATCTGTTTATTCAGTGCATTCTTGTCTGCTCGTTACTGTTTTTCAGCTTGTTCTTCATAGGCCTTGCTGTTCTTCCGTTCGTTCTTCTAGTTCGTTCTGAGCTGCCGACCGTTATCTAGCCATGTTGCGGCTACGTACTCGTCGTAGAGTTCGTGCTGTAGTTGGTGCAGGGGTTCATGCTGTATCCCGAACTCCATGCCATGAGCAGGGTCAGGAGGAGTTCATGGACCAAGAATTGGTTGCTCCAGTTCTGTCATATGCCTTTGTTGCGGGAGATCAGGGAGAATAATCCTGATGACTACAGGAATTTTCTCCGGATGTCTGACCCCGTATTTCAGCATCTGTTGGCTTTGGTGTCCCCCTACATTACCAGGCAGGACACCGCTATGCATGAAGCCATCAGTGCTGAGCAGAGGCTCATTGCCACGTTGTGATACCTGGCGACTGGGAGAAGCCTGCAGGACTTAAAGTTCTCCACAGGCATATCCCCCCAGGCTCTGGGTATCATTATACCAGAGACGTGTTCTGCCATCCTCCAAGTTTTGCAGGAGGACTATATTAAGGTAAGTGTTCTTATTTCAAACATCACATTGTATGTATTTGTAGCGGGGTCTTTAAATTTAGTTGGGGTACACCTGGGGGTAGTGTGACCCAGGTGTATAATTAGGAAAGGTTCTGGACCCCTTTTTGGTAATTCATGGAGGATTGAGTGGTGTGTTACTCACCTTGGCCTGTGGGTGGAGGTGTACCCGCAGGCTCAAGGTAGAATCACTGCCACAGTGCTACCCTTTTTTTTTGTCCCTTTCCGGAGATGGTACGGCTGGGGCGGGGAACCCGCCGTGGTTGATGGAAGGAGATAAAAGGGGGAGACGCCCTCGTCACGAGGTGGGTTGGTTGGTTTGTTCTTTCTCGGAGGAGTTCTCTTCACGCAACCAGGCACCTTAGGCCTGGGTGCGGGCGTTCAAGGTTCCGGCTCAGGCGCCCTAGGCCTGACCGGAATGAAGTTGGGGTCCATCCCAGGCACCTTCAGCCTGGGGTGAGGTACTATATCGTAGGCCTGGGGCCCAGTAACTTCGACTGGGTCCCGCAAGGGTGAAGTGATCTCAGGGTGCCGCCTTGCGAGGGGACCCGCATCTGAGGTGAGGAGGCTGGGGAGGTTACCCGTCCGGAGACCCGGAGCAGCATCAACCCGGTGACGGATGGGCCTCCGGTAACTCTCTTAGAGGGACATCTTCCCCTGATAGGGGCCGCAGCGCAGCGAAGGTACTCCCATCTATGTTCTATGGAGTCGCTGGTAGAGACTCACAAGTTCTATGCTCTATGCCATTCAAAGCTGCTACAACCCCTGGTCAAAGCACAGGGGTTTAGACTGAAATCAGGATAGTGCCTCGGCCTGCTCATACCATCGTATCAAGTTATAATAATGTTCCAACCAGTTGACTATTAAGACATTGTTTATTGTGGAGTGTACAATAAAGCAAGAGTTGGACTGTGATCGGTGTATGGACTCTGGTTAATGGGAGCAAGGGAGATTCCAGCATAGCAAGACTAAGTTTTAAGACTAATGCACATTGGCCCGAGGAAGATACTGATACTGGCCTTCACCTCACCCAAATACATGGGGAGGACATGGGCCGTAGCGCATCTCACCCTGTCATGTGACATACCCCTAGTGAAAGGAGATGGGGTGAGGCCGCTACACGTGGGGGCTCGTGAGTCCGGGATAAAATGTGTGTTGACTTTGAAACTTGAAATGGCTGTGTCTGGACTTTGCTGCCCGGAGGAGGTCCGAGCAGGTCGGCCATGTGATTGGCCAAAGCGCGTCCCTGTGCTCGAAGTCGTGGAAGTTTCCCTGAAAAACCGGGAGAGGCCCATGCAGAAAGAGCGGGAAGAGGGAAAAGCCCAGCCGTGTGACGAACTACATGTGGGGGTGTTTAATGCACTGCGCCACGAGGCACCCAATGACTGCGCAATTTGTGGGCGGGGACTGTGGGAAGCCCACGAAAATGTGCAAGTCGTGGGAGGAGTCTGGCCATATGTGGAGATGCACGTGGAGACTCTGGCGCGTGGTCAGCGCGTGATGGAGCAGCAGGTGGTCGGGATGGCCTCAAGCTCCCCGTGGATGCCGGTATCATACCCCGCGAAGATGACTGCTTTTGCTGCTCCCCTTACAGACACGGGGATAAGACTCAGGCCCCGAGGACAGTTGGGTTTGTACTCATGCAGAGACACGGAGGCCCTCGGTGTGATCTGTCCCGGATGCTCGGGACTGGTGGTCCAACTAAAGCCATTTGGGCGTTATGAAGCGTGTAAAGAATTTCTGTTTGAGGTTGAACCATCCACAGTAAGGCCCTGGGCCCTTCGCCTCAATTGTCTCACAGGTACCGCCACTCCGGAAGGGGAGATCCAGGCCTTTGCGGAGGTCCCCGTACGCGCTGACCAGGGCGACGGGACTGCCCAACCAGAGACTGAGAGAGAAAAATCCGAGGATGCTGCTTCGGTCACCACAGATTCCCTGCTACCACCTCCGAAGAGGAAGATAGGCCTGGTGCAGGCCTCCTGTGGTCGTGGTCGAGCTTCACCCCGCCGCTTGCCGGACCTGTTAGAAGAGTCCTGGACATCCCAGTGCTGAAAAAGGTCCAGGTGAGCCAGTGGCTGGGACTGTGGTGGTGGTTGGAGGTGTCGGGGGTCCACTGGAGGTGGAGCCCGCAAGGGAGGGTAGTTCTCCGTCCACTAAAGACTACCTTCCCGCCGAGATGTATGACACCTCCGACATGGAATCGCTGTCGGACTGTGGGGATGACGGAGAAATAGATTAACTGTTTCACCGGAAGGGCTGGGACAAACGCCCGTTACCCGTACTACGTGAACCACAGGATTCCCCTATGTCTATAGGAGACAGCACGCCCCGGGCGCAGGCTCCGGAGCTCAGGAGGGAGTTTAGTCCTCCGACCAATCTTCCACATTCCACAACATCCCCCGTGTTGATAGTGGGGATGCAGCGCGCTTCCTTGCGGGCGCCAAAAGCCAAGCCATCCGAGGTAGTGAAGGTACCTCGGCACCCGGAAGCCATCGTGCAACCAGGAGAAGGTGAGCGGGATGTCATGCCTCCTTTAGCCAGATTACAACGACTTTTCTCCCAGAGAGTCGCCCGTGAGTACGGATGGGAATATCCCTACTTGCCTCGGGACTTACTTTATGAAGTCGAGGTCTTGCGCCAGAGATGGTACGACGAATTTGTCTGGGAGAAGCTCAAAGTGCCTCATGCTCGGCGATACTTGTCATGTTCGTCGCCTGTGTCCAAGAAATTCAAAGATTGCAGAGCGGATTGGAAGTTGGGTTGCCACATTCATGCCGATAAAGTACTTATCTGCAGAAAGGAGGGAGAGGATGTCGAATATTCAGTTGAAGTGTTTGACAAGCACCTAAAGCCCCTGTTTTTGCCAGATCCAAGATTCTATTTTTAGGAGAAGAGAACTACTATTTGTTTGCTTATCAAACTCTCTGGAAGGAACATTCCCAGACACTCAGAACTGTACCCTAGTTTTGTTTTGATTTGGGCTTGTCTTTTACTCACTGGAGACTTGGGAGCTGTTGTTTTTTTTTATTCTCCCTTTTCTTCATGTGCCAAAGGCAGAGACTTTGGGGGTAGAGTCAGTGTAAGGAAAGCAGGAAGAATGAAGATCTCACCAAGTGTCATTACCGCAGCGCTGTCACCAGGTGGCAGTGTTGTGCAACGGCTGTTTAAAATTTTGCATTTACATCACTTTACTTATTGGAGCGAATGGGTCTCTCGGCTGATAGACCTATTCATTCCAAGTTAACACAGATTGTTAGGATGCTGTTTTTTTTTTTGTTCCCTTCTGCAGGAGATTCGTCGGTCAAGACTACTGAGTATGGGGTGGTTCTTAGACAGTGATGGGAGGGATTGTATATGTGTACATGACAGATGTTTTTTTCAAGAGTTTTATCGTTTTGTAGTTCCCTTTCCCCTTGAGCAGGTCTTGGCACACGCAGTATTCAAAATTTTGAGGGACAGCCTCTGGGGCTCGCTTCATGTCACCACTCCTTGGGAGACATGTGTGTGCACCTGACGCTGGGGACCAGCGTCAAATCACAGGGGGGAGTGTGTAGCGGGGTCTTTAAATTTAGTTGGGGTACACCTGGGGGTAGTTTGACCCAGGTGTATAATTAGGAAAGGTTCTGGACCCCTTTTGGTAATTCATGGAGGATTGAGTGGTGTGTTACTCACCTTGGCCTGTGGGTGGCGGTGTACCCGCAGGCTCAAGGTAGAATCACTGCCACAGTGCTACCCTTTTTTTTGTCCCTTTCCGGAGATGGTACGGCTGGGGCGGGGAACCCGCCGTGGTTAATGGAAGGAGATAAAAGGGGGAGACGCCCTCGCCACGAGGTGGGTTGGTTCGTTCGTTCTTTCTCGGAGGAGTTCTCTTCACGCACCCAGGCACCTTAGGCCTGGGTGCGGGCATTTAAGGTTCCGGCTCAGGCGCCCTAGGCCTGACCGGAATGAAGTTGGGGTCCATCCCAGGCACCTTCAGCCTGGGGTGAGGTACTATATCGTAGGCCTGGGGCCCAGTAACTTCGACTGGGTCCCGCAAGGGCGAAGTGATCTCAGGGTGCCGCCTTGCGAGGGGACCCGCATCTGAGGTGAGGAGGCTGGGGAGGTTACCCGTCCGGAGACCCGGAGCAGCATCAACCCGGTGACGGATGGACCTCCGGTAACTCTCTTAGAGGGACATCTTCCCCTGATAGGGGCCGCAGCGCAGCGAAGGTACTCCCATCTATGTTCTATGGAGTCGCTGGTAGAGACTCACAAGTTCTATGCTCTATGCCATTCAAAGCTGCTACAACCCCTGGTCAAAGCACAGGGGTTTAGACTGAAATCAGGATAGTGCCTCGGCCTGCTCATCCCATCGTATCAAGTTATAATAATGTTCCAACCAGTTGACTATTAAGACATTGTTTATTGTGGAGTGTACAATAAAGCAAGAGTTGGACTGTGATCGGTGTATGGACTCTGGTTAATGGGAGCAAGGGAGATTCCAGCATAGCAGGACTAAGTTTTAAGACTAATGCACATTGGCCCGAGAAAGATACTGATACTGGCCTTCACCTCACCCACAGCCATGGGGAGGACATGGGCCGTAGCGCATCTCACCCTGTCATGTGACATACCCCTAGTGAAAGGAGATGGGGTGAGGCCGCTACATATTTATTTATCTTAATTTTTGGGGGGGGTTTATTAGCAGTCCCTAATTCCCATGATTCTTAGCTGCAGGGAATGTCCCCTTTCTCCACATGCAAAATGTTTTTTTTTTTTTTTTCATTAGGCCTACATTAAAATTTGCCTTACCTAACATCTCCAGCATGCTATCCTGGGGCCATACCCACCTAGTCATTTCCATGTATTTTAATCTATGCTCCATCGTAGTGCTTTACCCTAAACGCCCCCTAAAGATTGCCTAGGAATGTTACATTTTTCACTAATTCATACAGAGTGCTACAGCCTTCATTTGTGATCTCCCCAACTCATCTTCAACCCCCCCCCCATTTTATTTTGTGGGTTTTTTTTGGTTTGTTGTTGCTTACTAATAACGTTTTAATTTTTTGGTTTCTCCCAATGTTGGCCATGACTGCTTTTCTGAAATCTGCTTTCAATGTTTCTGTCTCAAAGTATTAATTTATTTTCGATTTCATTCCACAGTTTCCTTCTACGCCACATGAATGGCAGAATGAGGCATCGGAGTTTGCCCAACGATGGAACTTTCCAAACTGTGGAGGGGCCATCGACGGCAAACATGTTCGGGTCGTCCCACCACCCCATTCGGGATCCTTTTATTACAATTATAAGGGTTTCCACAGCATCATGATGATGGCAGTGGTGTCGGCCACCTACGAATTCCTCTATGTGGACGTTGGCAAGAATGGCAGGAGGTCTGATGGAGGAGTTTTTGCACAGATGGAGTTTGGGGAACGGCTCCTTTTGGATTAGCTGGCCTTGCCACCAGCGGAGCAGAATGTGGAGGGACTCCCATTTGTGTTTGTGATGGATGAGGCGTTTGGCCTGGGACCCCATTTGATGAGGCCATTCCCGCAACGCACCCTCACCCCTGAGAGGAGGGTATACAACTATCGGCTGGCCAGAGCAAGAAGGGTGGTGGAAAATGCCTTTGGCATCATGGCCAGCCGCTTCCGCCTGTTCCTCACCTCCATCTACCTTGCCCCTTACAAATGGAACCATGTTGTAATGGCTTGCTGTGTGCTACATAATTATCTCCGGGTGCATTCCACAAATTATCTGACTTTGACTGGGCCTGAGGCCTCATTAATGGAAGCAGACCATCTTGTGGCCCTGGAAGCTGGCCGTCCAGGCTTGGCCCCCCAAACCGGACGTGAGGTCCATGACAAATATGTTGATTATTTTGTGGGTAGGGGGGCCATTGAAATGCCTGATGACTTTTAACCTTTTAATTTAGAAAAATAAAACTTTATTTTTCTTAAAGATTGGTTTGGTGTTTTCATTTAATAATGGTTTATGTTTCTCGTAGGTTTACCTAGTGCACTTGTATTGCCATGTGTATTGTGCATTCTTAATTAGCCTTCATTGTCAGTGTAAACACAAAACATTGATTAGTTCACTTTGCACAACATTTACATAATGAAGCCACAACTTCTTGATAACAAAATACAATTTTTTATTTATTTTTTGGACAATTCCTTTTAAATGTAGATGTCCCAAACATTTTTGGCTTGTTAAAACGCATGAACAGCCATGCATACAAAAAAGATCTTTAAAAATATAGTGAAAAAATAAACATGTACTAGTCCTAAAAGGTTCAATGAAAAACATACCTGCCAAAACACAGCAAGTTCAACGTTATTTTTTTTAAAAACATTAGACACGCCCAAGCACAGCCATGATCTTTTGTAGCCTTTCCTCCACCCGCTTGGTATTTTCCCTGATCTCTATCAAGTCTCCCTTTAATTTTTTAAGGTCATGACAGCAGACCATCAGGTATTGGATCAGGATCTGGGCACTGTGATGTGTAAAATTTTTGGGGTCTTCGGCCAGAACTGCACCTACATTAAAAAAAAAACATGTAGTATAGAATATGTAGGCCTACATCTATTAACCTGCATCTGTCTGGTTTGACACTGACCTGTTGAGGTGCCACTTTCCACTTCCACAACCTCACGTTCCTCTCCATCATGTGGGTCTGGGGGTATTGTTGAAGGTGTTGGATTTAGAGGCTCATCTGACGTAGCTTTTTGAAGCCCTATGGAGATTGCAAGAAAAGGTATAGTTTCATTAGTAACGAAGAGTTTTTGGAGAAAACTAAACCATGAACAAATAATTTGGAAACATTATTTTGAAGCGTGGTCCATTTTTCAATGTACCCCCAGTGACAACCGGAACACATGATTGGATACATAGCCAAAAACATAGCATATACTTTTTTAACCAAAGTTTGACACATTGTAACACCCCAAAGTATATACACAGGATCACCTGTGTGTGACACCCTCAAACTTTGGGGCTTTTGGGCCACACTTGTACTACTGCGTTCAGATGTTTCATCAGCTGCTGAGCATTCTCTCCCTTAACATTACCATGCATATCCTTTATTTTAATAAAAATTGTCCTTTGGATTTGATCCCCAAAAATAATTGTTTACCAAATTTGCTACCCCAAATAAAAATAAATAAATGGGTGTTCACACTGGATGATCCGAAAACATCGTTTGATGAACTGTACGGAGAAAGAGGTTTAATACGTCCGTTTACTTTGCGGACAAATCTGAAAGATGGTATCTTTCACTGTACTATATCAAAGACAAAAATACACGACATAATACAAGTAATAATCTCAAGCAGGGAAAATAGCAAAAAAATACTTACTTTTTCGTATAACTTTCTTGATTTGTTTGTATTGGTCGGGCTCCCGCAACTTCAGATCAGACCATCGTTTTCTGAGCTGTTCCTTCGTTCTGCACACCCCGAATTTTTTGTGAAGACTTTTGACCACTTTGGCCATAATTTTTGACTTGACCAGATTAGGCCTTTTATACGGCCCATGCTTGGCATCATAATCCTCCCTCTTCAAAATGGCGACCATCTCCACCATTTCCTCGAATGACATGTTGGATGCCTTATATCTCCTGGATCGGGATTTGGGCTCCTCAGGAATTTCATCCTCTGTAGAGGTAATCTCAGCCACCTGTGTCTCCGCCATGTTGCTAAGCACTACGACGAGCGAGAAGGGGCGGGGAAAGTACAATATCGAACGTTAGGGGCGGGGAAAGCGTGCAGAGTTTCACGCATGCGCAGTGTATATCAAGTGCAGATCCATGTGTCGAAAATACATTCATTTGGCGGGAGAGGGAGTTTGCAACGAACGTGTTGACCAAGGTACATACCATTTTAAGGATTTGGGTTTCCGCAGAGGAGGAGATTTGGGGCTTTTAAATCTGTCCAAAATGCTGATTTGATGAATGTTGCCGGAAAAATATGTATTTTCTGTGTTCTTGATTTTACAGAGAGAATGAATAGTTTCAAAAACCCGGAATTCATGGGGGAGTTCATTGACAAATGGAAAGAACTCCCTATCCTGTGGCAGACCAAAAGTGGGTCCAATAAAAACAAAACGGCCAGGACAGCAGCACTGGAGAGCCTGCTTGCATTTGTCCAAACCCAGATACCCACAACAACTCTCCAAGATGTGAAAACCAAAATTGCTACCATCAGGGGGACATACAGGACCCAGAGAAATATGGTCCTGAAGTCCCAGAGGTCAGGTGCTGCAGCAGATAAGGTTTATAAACCCACTCTGTGGAACTACAGCAAGCTATCTTTTCTGGATGACCAGCTGGAAGTGCGGGAATCTCTCTCCACCCTTCCCCCCAGAGGTCAATCCAGCCTTCCTTGTAGCCAAACCTCCAGCCTTCCTTGCAGCCAGCCCTCCAGCCTTCCTGGCAACCCTGCTCTGGCTTCCTCTGAGGATCAAGATCAGGCCCTTGAGGAGGCAGATTTGGATATATGGAGCCAGGTAAAGTATTGATATCTCCATTTATATGTTACAAAAGTGATGAATTTAAAATTATGTTAGTATTGTTAGGTATTTCATGTTAGAAAAATAAAGGATTTAAAGACCAAGATACAGTAGGCGTCAATTTTGATGTGGACAAGGCAACAATATCAGGAGGCGGAATATGTGAGACTTTTCAAAATTTTCAGATTCAATTCCTAAATGTCTGGAGGTGAACAATGTGTGTGATTCATGGTGGCAAAAAAATAATAAAGTCCCTTACTTTTTTACAGCCAGAGCAGAGCCAGGAAGAGGGTGATGTTGGGGACCAGGAGGAGGCAGGGCCAAGTGGCACCCAGGAGGAGGCTGGGCCCAGCACAAGAGCCCAGATGCCTCCCCTGATAATGAAACCACGAGGGCCAAGGAGAGTAGGCAGGTGGAGGAGGAAACAAGAGCCTTCCTAAAAGAGGCTACTGCGACCCTCCGAGAGGCACCCTCTGCTGAGGAGGGCTTTGCCGCAGTCCTGGCCCAAAAGCTAGGCCAAATGGACCTGCGGCAAAAGCTGTATAGTGAGACCCTTCTCCTGAAGGTTATTAACAAGAGATTGCTCGGTGAACTCACCAAGTTCACCGACATCACGGAGGTTGTCCCTACTCCTCCACCTCCTCCTCCTACTACTCCTCCTGCCACAACCTCTCCTCCTGATCCCCAGCCTCCGAGGAAGAAACCAACCAAGGCTGCAGAGAAGGCTGCAGAGAAGGCTGGAGAGAAGGCTACAAGGAAGAGGAAAAAATAATGCCTGCTGTAGTACCACAGACTATGGACATATATGACTTATCTGCTGTGGTTCCTGACCTCTGGGAGTTCAAGCCAAGTTTGGGCTCCTTTTTGATTTCTTTCCATCACTAGTTTGGTTTTCACATCTAGGATGGTTGTTGTGGGGTCCAAGGGATGCACAAATGCAAGCAGGCTCTCCAGTGCTGCCATCCCCTTTAATTTGTTATGTTCCTAAATAAAGGATACTTTTTTTTGCCTTAAAATACTTGACTATGTGATTTGTAGTTCAAAAGAGAGTTTGCGAGGGAGTAGGCAGGGACATTTCAAATAATATTATTGTTATTAACAAGGGACACAAACCTCCTTGAGGCAAAATGAGACAAAATTTGAAGGTTGGTGTGGGAACTTCACACAAAAATTATTTAAGGACAAAAAATAAAAGGCCCAAAAAAATTAAGAAGCTAACTTAATTACTAAAAACTGCAAAAAAGAACAAAAACCCCAAAAAATGATCTTTACATTTATTTATGAATTTTTGAGGGAGATGTGGCTTGAAAAGAATATTTTACTATCATTAAAACAATTAGGAATTACTTTAGAAACAAGTTTGGCATAACTCTCAATGTCATTATCAAAAGAAGGTAATTGTTGAAGCATTCTCAAAAGAAGAACGGAATGCGCAGCATTAAAACGATGCTATTAATTCAACCGTGACGAATGTGCCATATCTATTTCCAACGCTAGCTTTACCAAAACGAGCGCTCCCGTCTCATACTTGATTCTGAGCATGCACGTTTTTTTCACGTCGTTAAAGCATACACACTATCGTTTTTCACGTCGTTAAAAAAAACGACATGAAATACGACGTGAAAAAAGAGAGCATGTTTGAAATTTTTAATGGCCGTTTTTCACGTCGTTAAAAATGCTCTGGAGCATACACACGATCATTTTTAATGGCCATTTTTGAAAATGGAATTTTTAACGGCATGAAAAACGATCGTGTGTATGGGGCATTAGGCTGTGACAATGCCTCAGCTATATTCTGCATTGGTTTTATTGGTTCATCACTATAATTTACATAGAAACATAGAAAACCAAGTAGTCTATCAAGTCTGTCCATTTTTTTTTAATGCTTTTTTTTGTTTATTTGGTTTTTTGTTTGTTTGTTTTTTTCTGTATAGTGTATTGATCTGTGTTTGTCCCAGGCATGTTTGCAGCCATTTACTGTTGACTGTCTCACTACCTCTGCTGGAAGTCTTTTCCAAGCATCAACTACCCTTTCAGTAAAATCATCCCTACTAAAATTAGTTTTGAACTTTCCTCCAGTTAGTTTGAGGTCATACCCCGTGTTCTTGATTTTGGTTTCATTTTGAAAAAGCTGCCCTCCTCAACCTTATTCACCACCTTGATGTATTTAAAGGTTTCAATCATGTCTCCTCTTTCCCTTCTTTCCTCCAGACTGTACAAATTAACCTCCCTGGCGGTATGATTCTGTCTGGAATTATGTACCAAAAGCGGTACAATTATTTTGCATGGAAATTTGCCGTTATGTACTGTAGGCCTGCAATTCTTAGTAATTACTTACTTACTTAAACCTGACCAAACAAGACTCTAGTAGACATCCCAGATGTTATAAATTTGAAACGCAAAATCATGAATTATAATCTAATAAGTAATATAATTTTATTCAATAATGCAAAAGAAAATAATGACATTTGTCAAACAAAGAAAATTCAATACACATCCTGAGTGTGATACATTTTAAAGCCTGGAACTAGACAAAGTCCAACGTCGCAATCTGGACAATGGTATCTTGTTTCTTTTCTGACTTTTTTACCATTGCCATCTCTCTTGGAACAGCAGACCACGCACATCCTGGTAGGTGCTTGCTTTTTTGCGGTTGGCGGTATATAGTCCAAAAAATGACGTCCAGTCAGGCGTTCTGGGTTGACAACGCCAACAGCACGTCGTCCGGGTCTGTTCACAGCTACTGATGGCATCTGGTGGTTGACAAAAATCTGCTCAGCCACCTTCCAGATAAAGTCGGAATGAACAAGAGGCATGCCACTCTTTGCTTTGTATAGTATATACGCATTCCAAAGGCATTGTTCCAAAAGATGCCTGAAAATCTTTTTATAATATTTTTTCTGCTGTTTGCGCATAGCCGGGTAAAATGTCATTGCCTGATTGGCTCTGTCGACACCTCCCATGGTGTTATTAAAGTCCATCACAACTTGAGGCTTCAACAGATCTTTCCCACCTCTTGTGTGGACCATGGCAGTGGTGGTATTGTGCACAGTACTCATGAGACACACGTCCTTCTTGTCTCGCCATCGCATTGCCATCATCTTACCCTTCTGCCAGGCAACCATTTCTCCTGTTTTTAGTTTTTTCTTGCCAAACATAGATGGCATGCCACGTCGGTTAGGCCTAACGGTACCATACCCATCAGTTTTATTTTGTAGCAAAACCTCAAAAAGTTCCGGAGATGTATAGAAGTTGTCCGTGGTCACACAATATCCCTGGTTCAGCAATGGCTCCAGCAGCGTAAGGACAGATGATGTGGCCATCCCATAGCCGCTGTACCTTGGGTTGAACTTCGTGCCTTTACCGGTGTAAATGACCGAATTCCATATGTATCCGGTGGATGACTCGCAGAGCATAAAGAATTTAATGCCAAACCGCGCTCTTTTGGATGCGATGTACTGTATCCAGCTTAGGCGTCCCTTGTAGGCCATCAGACTTTCATCCACGCTGACGTCCCTGTCTGGCACGTAGGTCCGCTGGAAATTGGCCACGATCATTTGGCATACCTCCCAGATTTTCTTTAGCTTGGGCGCAGGATGCGTGGCCTCATCAAACTCCTCATTGTTCATGAAGTGGAAATACTTCATGATGAGGGAAAAACGATATTCAGACATCACGGTGCTAAAAAACGGAGTGGCCAGTAGCTTATTGGTGGTCCAGTACCATTTCTGGAGTGGTTTCCCCACCACCCCCTGGAGAATAATGAGTCCCAGAAAGTGCCAGATGTCCTCTTTCTTCACCAATTCCCACTTTCTGCTTCGGATAAATCTGGCATGCAGCATAGCGGATTGCTGATCATGGTAACGATTTGTCTCTGTGACAATTTTTTCAATTACCTCTTCAGTGAGAAATAATTGCAGGTATGCCAGAGGGTTGTCACACTCCACATCTACCTTCATCCCAGGTGATCCAGTGAAGGGAAATCTTGGGGGCGCTACCTGGTCCGTATCGGTGTCTATAGGGCACCAAGCGCGCACATCGCTGAGGTCGCTGAGGTCAGGTGCAGGATCATCGCCGTTGTCACTTGCCAGATCCATGTCGGTGTCAGTGTCAGATGACAAATCTCCCCACGACTCGCTATCGCTCTCTTCTGCGAGCAACTCCGTGTCGCTGCCGCTGTCACTCATCTTGTCACGATCAGGCGTCGGGTTTGAAGACCAATTGCAATAGCAGATGCAGGACAGGCATACAGACAGTCACTTCTGGTAGATGACACAGGCTCACCTGAGGTGCGGAGTCTAAGTACTAGCTGGTTTTCCCCAGAGCTCCAGGTGGTGGAGATGGATTTGGCTGCAAGCTAGTACCAGGTCGCAGTCCTCAGGTTTGCCCCACCAGGGTGTGAGCAAGCCGGGGTCCAATAGCGGATAAACAGACAAGGATGAAACAGCAACGTGGTCAAAGAACAGGCCGAGGGTCAAACACGGGTAGTTGCAGATTGGGATCAGGCAGTAGAGAAGTCCAGGAACAAGCCAAAGGTCAATCACAAGTGGTTGTAGGTACAGATGGCAACAGGAAAACCAACAGCAAGGCACTGGCAGGGAAGGCACAGTAACCTCGCAAAGAGGAAGTGCTGAGACAAGGCTTATATAGGAAGTTCATGGGAGGAGCAAGGAGTTCAAGGTTCATCGGTAATCAAGACTCAAGGCAGGGTTGTCCATTGGATCAGATAGGTTTGTCCAGCAGATCAGGCAAGGAGCTGTCCAGCATCCCAGATAGCTCAGTGGGAAGAGTAAATGCCAGACACAGACGAGGTCCCAGGTTCAAGCCCAGGTCCTGACACATCTGCTCCAAAAGCGCCGTTTTGGTAAAGCGCTTTTTTGATGCCATATTTTTATGGGCACAGATGACAGGCAAGGGGGCACTGTACAGGGCACTGTATGGTGATCAGAGATAATACAGTGTAATACAGTGTAATCAGATATAATATAACTGCTTTTATTTCTGTGTTTGTGTTGTGTGAACTTTTGAACTTTTTAAATTTGCCGCCCAGTTCCGCTCCCATGCGACACTGCGGCTCGCAGGGAACGGAACCAGGAAGCGCTGACACTCGCCGGAGGTCTCCCTGGCGATCACAGCAGAGGATATCATCGCTGGATCGCCAGGAGAAGGTAAGAAACCTCCGCTGCGGGCTCTGCAATGTTACCCCGAGCGTGACTCGGGGTTACCGATCCTAGCTAAAAAAAACAAACCCCGAGTCACGCTCGGGATTACCGCCAGGGAGGTTAAGTTATTATGTTGTTGTGTTTTGTCCCTCAGGCCTTTCACCATTTTTGCTACCTGTCTCTGGACACGTTCTATCTTATCAATATGTTTATTGTAAGTGAAGTCTCCAGAACTTGACACAGCATTCTAAATGAGGTCTCACTAAAGATCTATATAGGGGATTCAGGACCTCCTTCCTTCTGCTGGTGATCCCTGTAGTGATGCATCCTAGAATTCTATTCACTTTTCCCTATGCCTGGTCACACCGTTTGCTCATTTTGCAATCATCTGAAATAAGTACCCCCAAATCGTTCTCTTCTGTAGTGCTGGCCAACAATGTACCCCTAATGTTGTACTCTCTCAAGGGATTCTTTTTCCCTAGGTGCATTATTTTACATTTAGATTTGTAATTTTACTGTTCATTAGGATCATGAGAGTGGTGGAAAGTGTTCAAACTTGCCAATTGTAAAGACCCGTGATTCAGCCATGTTGCAGAATACATCTAAAGGTGTGTGCAAACAGAATTTGGTGCTTGCATTGTAGCACTGGAGCCTATCAATATTGTGTACTTTAACCACTTAAGGACCGCCGCCTGTACATATACATCGGTAGAATGGCACGGACAGGCATATCAACGTACCTGTACGTCCCCTTTAAATGCCTGTCCGTGTGGCTGCGTGCGCCGCCAGCGGCATGCTCGGGACCCTGCCGCCATCCCTGTGAGTCGGACTGCGGGTCCCGTGGACTCGATTGCCGCGGGGATCCCCACGATCGTCTCATGGAGGTATAGAGCGGGGAGATGCTTGTGTAAACAAGCATCTCCCCGCTCTGACTAGTGACAATGACACTGATCTCGGCTCCGTGTACTCGGAGCAGAGATCAGTGTCATGTGACACAGAGCCCATCCCCCCTACAGTAAGAAACACGATGCAGGTAACACTTAACCCCTACAGCGCCACCTAGTGGTTAACCCCTTCACTGCCAGTGTCATTTTCACAGTAATCAGTGCATTTTTATAGCACTGATAGCTATGAAAATGACAACGGTCCCAAAAATGTGTCAAAAGTGTCCGATGTGTCCGCCATAATGTCGCAGTCACGAAAAAAATCACTGATCATCGCCATTACTAGTAAAAAAAAAAAATTATAAAAATGCCATAAAACTATCCCCTATTTTGTAAACGCTATAACTTTTGTGCAAACCAATCAATAAACGTTTATTGCGATTTTTTTTTTTTATTCGGAAATTTGGATGTATACGAATTTCCAAATTACAATATTACCAAATTTAAAGAAATCCAAAATAATGAGACAAAAATTTTGGACGAAGTTTGAATTTGAATAGTTTTCAAATGAAATTTCAGTTTGAATTTCCAAAGAAAATAAAATAGAATAGAAAATAAAGGAATAACATATAAAAGAATGGAATAGAATGGAAAATAAAATAATAGAGTAAAACAGAACAGCACTCAAAATAAAAGAATAAAAAAAAAATAGAATAGAAAATAAAGGGATAGAATAGAAAATTTTCAACCTGGTCCTCTATGGCCTTGGTTATAGTTTATTGTTTTGTTATTCATTACGCATTCATGCGCTGCTTCTTTATTTATCTGTTCAATGTCGCCCCTGCGTGGGCAAACCACGGCTTGTTACAATTTTTGAAAATCCAATAAAAATATTGAAACAGAATAGAAAATAAAGCAATAGATTAGAAAATAAAATAATAGAATAGAAAAGAATAGAGTAAAACAGAACTAAATAGAAAATAAAAGAACAGAAAAAAAATTGAATTGAAAATAAAGGGAATAGAATAATAAAAGAAGAAAAGAATAGAATAAAATAGAAAGTATATAACCATCTTCTGGAATTCGAATTGCAAATAGATTATAAAAGAATAAAATAGAATAGAAAATAATACAACAGAAAATTAAAGAATAGAATAAAATTAATAAAAAACTAAATAATAGAATATAATAGAAAGAATATAACTATTTTTCAAAATTTGAATAGGATAAATTTGAATAGAATAGAAAATAATAGATTAGACTAGAACAGAAAAAAAGGAATTTAACAGAAAGAATATAACCATCTTCGGGTAATGCAGATTTCAAATGGAATAAATTTGAATTTGAATTTAATAAATTCGAATTGGAATAGTATAGAATAGAAAGAATATAATAATATAATTATCTTCTGAAATTCAAATTTCAAATAGAATAAATCAAAATTAAAATTAAATAAAAAAGAATAGAGTGTTATAGAAAAGAAAGGAATATAACAGAAGAGAAAAGAATAGAAAAGAATAGAATAGAAAAAACAATAGAATAGAATGGAATGGAATAGAAAGAATACAGCCATCTTCCAAAATTAAAATTTCAAATAGAATAAATTTGATTCTGAATGGAATTCGAATGAAATATGAATTTGAATCATATGATACAAAATATTGCAGGGCTAAAAGCCCCCACCTTTACTTTCTAATTGGTTGCCGAGTGCTTACCGCCATGCCCAGGGTTTATACCTCCTCAGCTCCCTGGGGGGAACTTCTAACATATTGTACCCCTCTACCATCGTTACCATCTACCATTTTATTTTACATTACCAGGTGAGAGTGTTTGAAATCTGTTCAAGTTTCCCCTCTTCCCTTTGCTTACTATATACTTTGTTTTTGACTACCATACCATGTTGGTCACTGTAATAATTTTTATCTTAGATATCCCCATATCCTGCATCTTGCTCCTGATGAGTGGTCATGCTACCACGAAACGCGTAGAGCTTTCCGATGATGCGACGTCACAGTGCCTGTTTTATCATCCTATCTATCTTTAGTATACTCTTATGAATCTATCCACCATTGTTTTTATACTCCTACGCTAATACTATTACTTAATTGGAAGATATACCTTGGTTCATTACTATGTTTATTATATTGTAACAATTATGCATTGTCATTGATTGTTCAATTTACTGCCACTGAGACCAACGATTACAATTTAATGTTTTCTTGTTAATTAATTTTACAGTGTATATATGCCAATTGTATCCAATAAACAATGTGTACATTGATCGAATCATCCTACTTAGTATTGTTGCTTCATATAAAGTCCCACCACTCTTCGTTCTCAATATGAACAGGGATGGAGGTAAATCAATAGGTATTGCCTCACATAAAGTCCCAACCCCTTAGATTTGATTCCAATTAATTTAGGGATGGAAGCACCTACTATACCTGTCTATCGTCTTTATTATCTGTGACTTTTTCTTGCTCTTTTTTATTTTTGACATATCCTTCAGGGGCTGTCTTTGATGGCTGGGTTGGGTTGATCTTTTGTAATTCCCGGGAGCTGCGACTCACACCGAGCTTTCCCCCTCCTCTCCCTATCTGGGGGGGCGGGGCATTCGCTCGTTGTGAGTCGACGCCACGCCTACGTGTTGTGTGTGTGACGTCATTCGTGACGCTGCGGCATCAACATGTATATCATACTGCGTGCACCACGAGGGAGGTTTCCAGCGCCAGTGCGCCGAGCGTGTATATATATATATATATGCCAATTGTATCCAATAAACAATGTGTACATTGATCGATTCATCCTACTTAGTATTGTTGCTTCATATAAAGTCCCACCACTCTTCGTTCTCAATAAAAGTCCATGACAGTGATATGCAATTAAATGATAATAAAGGCAAATAAAGTACATGAATTTATGCAAAATGAAGTTGTGCGTGATAGGAGTTCTGGGTGAGAGGAGATACATTGTTTACCCCACGTTCATTGCTTTTGATGGGATCATCTGAATAGCGTCCATTCCTGGAAGGATCTGTGACAGCTGATTCATATAGCTGAGCGTTTTTGACTCCGTAATAGAGTCCTCCTTTTCTGGTAAGAGTACATCTTAATACTGGGTGTTGGAACACATTGGTGATTGCTGGATCACACACAATCTCTCTTTTTGCACGAATATATGAACTTTACTTGCCTTTTTGCAATTTTTTTGATTTTTATTGCACATTATATCATTGTCATGGATTTTTAGCGCTGCATTATTTGGTATTATTGGTGATTGCTGGATCACGCACAACTTCTTTTTGCACAAATTCATGACGTTTATTTTCCTTTATTATCATTTAATTGCGCATTGTATCATTGTCATGGACTTTTTTGCGCTGCAACATCTTGTATTATATTTTTGTACGGTATATCTGACTGTTTTTTGCTAGCTGCTTCTTATCACTTTTTTAGTTTCAACATTATATTTATTTGGTCAGCGCAATTTGTCTCCCCCCCCCCCCCCCCCCCATGAATTTGAATCAATTAAAATTTTTCAAATTCGGGCAAATCGAGTTCAAATCGACCGAATTCTGAAAATTCTAATCGATTTGAACTCAAATAAATGAAACAAATTTCGAAAATGAATTAAACGAACTTAAGACTCCATTCACACAGGGGCAACACGACTTCCAGCGTAACTTTGGCAGGCAACTTGGACACGACTTGAGTATGAATCACAGGCCGACCTGGAGCGACTTGCAAGGCAACTTCAAGTTGCCTCTAGGACAGGAGACATTCCAGTGGCCAATCAAACAAGAATCAGCTCTGTTGGAGGGAGGGGGGAGGGAGGGGTTTGCCTGAGGAATGTATGTTTTCTTCCTGGAAAGTTGCTTCTGTTAAGACAGGGGATCCGACTTCTGAGGCGACTTCCATTGAAATCAATGGGTACAGGTCACCTAGCAGTTGCCTAGAAGTCGGATTGAAGTAGTACAGGAACCTTTTTTGAAGTCGGAGCGACTGCAGTAGTGTGCATTAAGACAGCTCCATTCACTTACATTGATTTTCTCATGCAGCGCGACTTGAGGCAACCTGGTGCGACCTGGGGCGACTTGAAGTCGGATCCAAAGTTGCCCCTGTGTGAATGGGCTCTTACTAAGCTAATTTATGTAAATAACGGATCAAAACAAAGCAATTTTTTTTTTTTGTTCTGCACATGTCTAACAGCACAGGCAGAGAACACAGGAAATGATCAGCTCACAAGATTTCTGGCAAGATCAATAGGTATTTTTTGCAACTATCAACCAAATATATATATCGCTTTTTTTTTAACACACCAAAAGTGACCATGTAAGAGAAGTTCTTTGCTAGGGTTCACATACTATATACTTTATCAATTCCCACTGTTTTTATATGTAGTTCAACAGTAAATAATGCAAATAAATGTATAAATCTAAACATAGTTACATAAGAACACATCATGTATGAATGTTGAGGAATTGCGATACCTGTAAATCACTGAAATATTTTTCCTATGTATTTCAAGCGTTGACCTTCTTTGGCTATCACCTTTCAAACACAAGCAAGTAAGTCAATATGGCTGTTTTGCCTGCTTATTGGTGATATTTAGCTTAGTTATGTCACTGATTAATTAATCCTGAAGGAATCCATATTTTCCTGGCGTCCTCATTAGTATATTTTGATCTACTCAAAATTTCCTTAGGGCTCACTGCTACTAATGATGCACTTCATTTAACACAATGACATGATTACTAATTCTCTCAAAATTAGTTTTGTTCTCTGTTGAATTACCAGTGTACTTCCTGTACAGAAGGGCAAGCTCCGTGATGATCTGACACCATGCATTAGGAGAAATAATGGCCTTTCACTCACAATCACTGGATTATAAAGCAGTGTGAAGTTTTTTACTTTAAATCCATTCTTTTGTTTTAATTTTCTTGTTGAAATGCGTGCCCTCATTTTAGGAGTGAAAATGACAGAATCATTTGGTATTTTGCATCCCTCTAGAAGAATTATTTTGTAATATGGGAAGGATTTGACTTATTAGTGCTGTAGTCAAAAATACACATGCTTATTGTCACAGCAGTTCTATATTTTACTCAAAGATCTGTATAAGCAAATACCATTTTTCAGCTCTGACATCTTGTGGTTCTTTTGTAAAGCTAGTCACTAAAAATTCACAATGATTAAACAAGGCTTTGATAGATGTAGCCCTTCCCTGACTGTGTCCTTCATATTAATTTGCCATAAATGTAACACTCCCATTGGTTTTGCTCTCAACCAAACTTTCAAACCATCCAATGGTTGGTGTCATAACTGATCACATGTGCATATACATGGAAAGGAAGAAGGGTTTTGGGACTTTGAATGAAGTATGTATATGTGACATAATATATGAAATGATAACTATTACTTCGATGGGTCACATGTTGTAGTTCCCTGTAGGGGCAACGTGTGACCCTGTAATAATAAGGTATAGTTAATAACATTTGATCAATTAAGGGTCATTAATAAATAAAGTACCCAATATAATTTATAGTGTATCATGTAAATGATGCATGACACATAATTTCATCAAAGAGAAACATAATAAGTATACATAAGCATAATCATATTGACAAATTTAATGATTGATAGACATGATTGTTACAAAAAAGAACAGCTGAATGATTGGTTAAATGCATATACAGGTCCAATAATGTAAAATAGTCATGAAAAATATAATCATACAATAAAATGCATAATTTAAAAAGAACTTGGCATGGCCTCCTTGAATCATAAGACTCATCAAATAACTTGACGCGTTTCGTGGCAATTACAGCCACTCATCAGGAGTGGTGATCACACGTGCAGCATCATGGCAGTTGTAGATTAAACAGAGGCAAAGATGGCAGCTTCCCTGGCTGAAAACGATAGGGGGGGTTTACTTACATGTTAAGATAGTTCTGTCTCTAATCTGGAACCCATTCCCACTAGGAGCTTCTTGGCGGACCAGGATCTAGATGTAGCAGCTGATGGTTGCAAAAGCCACAGAGTTAACGCTCAGCAAGTCCTCTCACCTAATGATGATGAGAGCCCTGAAAGGGGCTGAGGAGTAGAGTCTAAGGTACCGCCTGTTCTTCACCAGAGCTCCTAGAGATGGAGATGTTATACTGCAGGCAATACTCAAGTTGCAGCACTCTGACTCATCTGAGCAGACTGCAACTGAGAGCAAAGTCCCTTACAGCACTGGGGCACTGGATTCACTAGGCAGCAGGTAATGTAGGAGTGTTGGTAGGAGTGCATGGGAACACACGGAGGCACAGACAAAAAGCACAGTCCAGAAGTGTACAGGTGCTGATAACCAGAGGCTGGCTGGAACTCACAAGCAAACACACTGGTGCAGAGAAGCAGGTAACTGATTTAAAGTGTTACTAAACCCACAACAGTGAAATCAGTCTGTATATGCAGTAAATCATACTTGTTATACTCACTATGTAACCTAATTGGTTAAACCTCTGCATTGTATAAAGGCAGTTTGATCCTGTATTCTCTGATCCTCCCCTTCTTTCACAGTCCTTTGAGTCACTCTCTGCACATGCTCAGTTTGGTGTGTATTGCTGGAGAGTTCTTCTTTTTGGGAGAGTGCATGTGATTAGCACAGGGCAAATCAGCACTGTACAGACAGAGGGTGAGGGGTCCTGCAGCCTCATAGGACAATCAGGGGAGAATGAAAACTCCACCTACAAGCTTTAACCAGACACTGATAGAAGTCACAAGACTTCTATATTCTGCTAATGAGAAAAGGAATTTAGCTGTTTATATTTACTAAAACTTTTGCATTTCCATGTTCTTTGTACTGTGGGAGACCAGATATAGTGAATGCAGGGTCCTGGGTTTAGTAACACTTTAAAGAGGAAGTAAACCCTGATGGGTTTTACTTTCTCTTTGTTCCCTGCAAAGTAAAAGCATCGCATACTAGCCCATCATATGCCACTTACCTGCAGAAGAAGCCAGCAATGTCACCGCTGTCCCCGCTGTGTAATCGCGTCCATCTTCAACCCCTTTTCCTTCTGGGGCCGGGAACTCTGGCTCTGCTATTCGCCGGAGTTGCGTGACGTCATAGTTTGTGTAATATTTGGGATACAGATCACTAACCCAGCCATGCAGTGGTAAAGACAAACAGTCTTTATTTCTCCAAAAGGCAAACAAAGCAGCTTGTCTTCAATATAAAACAACAAAAATAGTCTATAAGCTCTTGGAAAAAAAAAAAAACAAGCTCACGCCAACATAGACTTGTCTCAAAACAGAGTTTTGAAGTTCCCGCAGGTTGCATAGTTCCAGAAAAGGGACACAGAAGTCCAGCCGTGTCTCAGTCAGACAAATAGCCAACAGCCCTCTCACACTGGGGTTGGTTTGCTAAAACTGGTGCAGCTCTGCATAGAAACCAATCAGCTTCCAGGTTTTTTGTCAAAGCTTAATTGAACAAGCTGAAGTTGAAAGCTGAATGGCTACTATGCACAGCTGCACCGGATTTTGAAAATTTGAGTGCCACATCCCTAACTATAAATTAGTTAGGGATGTGGCACTCAATGATGGCGCGATGATGGCATTTGCGAATGCGCGGTGTGGAGGCGCTGCACGCGCGGCCCGGGGGGGGGGGCAATTGTAGGTTGAGATCCTAATCCTCTCCCATATCGTACACAGCTGCCACCTATT
The DNA here is from genome assembly GCA_029206835.1 of Rana muscosa. NCBI lineage: Eukaryota > Metazoa > Chordata > Amphibia > Anura > Ranidae > Rana > Rana muscosa. Next base: position 75,708,550 of record JARGYO010005626.1, on the reverse strand, counting down.
TAGTGGGTGGTGCGATTGAAAGAGCATGATATTTAACGAGGGGGACAACATGAGATCTCTCAGTAGCTATACTGCATGCTCCATTTGGAGGTCACAATGTATACAAGCTAAATAGGTAAGTGCCTGTATTGGGTATACATATTATGCAATGCTGGGATGGAATACTCTGCTTACAGTTTATACAGACTCTGCATAACGCTATACAATAAGTAGGTCTCCCACAAGGGGGGGGGGGTATGTAACATCTACTGCTGGGTCTGTGTTAGACTCTGCTTAGAGACCCTTGTTGTTTCTAGATACACCCTGAGCGCCTTATATGGCTACTCACTCAACACAGTAATATGGCTACCAACATTCCCAGGCCCCTTATCCAGTTTGTATATAGTACACATAGTTAATTTTTCATACATCCACAATAAGTGGATCTTTTGTAAGCCTTACTCATGGTCTCAAACAGCAAGGACTGGGATACATCCAACAAGTCTTGCTGCTTTCCAGCTCCATGCCTATATGTAAACGCTTTTATATGTGAATATACATACACAGCCTAGGATTACACACCTTTTTACAGTATTAGTACACATATGTAAAAATAATGCTTTGGGGACTGATATCTGGATTTATGTATATACAGTATATATATATATATATATATATATATATATATATATATATATATAAATATTTATATATATAATTTATTTTAGTATTTAGTATTATTTCTTTTAGTACACCTTTTTTTTGGTACTTGATCACCTCTGCGGTTTTTATTTTTTATTTTATAAACAAAAAAAGACAGAAAATTTTGAAAAAAAACACAATATGTTTTTTACTTTTTGCTATAATAATATCCCAATTTTTTTTTTTTTATATTATTTTTCTCAGTTTAGGCCGATACGTATTCTTCTACATATTTTTGGTAAAAAATTGCAATAAGCGTACTGTATAGTGATTGGTTTGTGCAAAAGTTGTAGCGCCTACAAAATAGGGGATAGTTTTATGACATTTTTATTACCGTATTTATCGGCGTATAACACGCACTTTTTTCCCCTTAAAATCAGGGGAAAATCGTGGGTGCGTGTTATACGCCGATACCCACTGATCCCGGCGATCTCCGCTGACTGAGCGGAGCGCAGCGATCGCCGCCGAGATACACATAGCCGAGTGTACTCGGCTATACTCGGCTTTTCTCGACTCTGCTCACAGTCACGCCCAGTCCCGCCATTGGACCTGTGATATGTCCATCATAGGGCGGGACTCGGCGTGACTGTGAGCGGAGCCGAGAAAAGCCGAGTATAGCCGAGTACACTCGGTTATGTGTATCTCGGTGGCGGCTCCGCCCAGTCCCTGCGTCTCTGCGTCCCTGCGTTCTCGGCGGCGTTCGCCCCGCTCCGCCTAGTCTCTGCGGCGATCTCAGCGGCGCCAATTTTGAAAACTGGGGCAAGGCTGCACTTAGCAAAGGCTGCACTGGACACTGGGCAAAGCTACACTGGTCAAAGGCTGCACTGGACAAAGCTGCACTGGACACTGGGCAAAGGCTGCACTGGGCAAAGGCTGCACTGGACACTGGGCAAAGCTGCACTGGACACTGGGCAAAGGCTGCACTGGACAAAGCTGCACTGGACACTGAGCAAAGCTGCACTGGACACTGGGCAAAGGCTGCAATGGACACTGCTGACAAGGCTGCAACGGACACTGCTGACAAGGCTGCATTTAAATGTAAGTTTTTTTTTTTTCCTTAAACTTCCCTCCTAAAAGTTTTTTTCCCTAAAATTCCCTCCTAAACTTGGGGTGCGTGTTATACGCCGGTGCGTGTTATACGCCGATAAATACGGTATATATTTTTTTTTTTACTAGTAATGGCGGTTAACTGCGATTTTTGTTTAGTACACCATTTGAACATCGGTCACCACAGGGTTTCTTTCCTGGCTAATGGATATGTAAATGCAGGCAGTTTAAATGCAGGCAGTTTAGATGGCGATACTGATTTGAAACTTTTTGTTGTGTGAAAATATGTCCTTTTTGGATATGTAATTTCTTGTTGTGGCCACTAGATCGCATCAACTAAACTATTTCAGGATTTAGCACATTCAAGGCTAATCAGGTAGCTCTATTTAAAGCAGGGGTCTCAAACTGGCAGCCACCCAGGTGTTGTTAAACTACAAGTCCCATGAGGGATTTCAAGACTGACAGTTACAAGCATGACTCCCACAGGCAGAGGCATTATGGGACTTGTAGTTTTGCAACTGCTGGGGGGGGCTGCCGGTTTGAGACCCCTGATTTAAAGGCATTACCTATGAGCCCATCTGTATATCCTCATTTGTGGTATACCTTTTATATGGATAGATGTCCTGGATGTTTTTGAAGCAACAATATCTGCAGCTGACTTTATCGCCACCTTGTCATTTCTCAGGTAATTGGTAATTGTTTCAGCTTATATCTGAGCACTCAACTATATTGCTTTGGAGATTGGTTTCCTTATAGGAGCAATTTTTGTTGTTTCAGATCTAGCTGCTTACCTCAGCAATATAAATCTGTCCATTGATATCACTGTTTCCTGTGGATGTACTGGGGAGTCTGCTCCCAGCTACGTGACATGATGGTTGTTTTGGCATATGTGAGATATATTTGTCAGGAGGAGAGCGTCTAATATATAAGTTTGTTGCAGAATCATCTGGCCAAAAATAGGGTGATTGAATAAGCCTTTTCTACCTATCCACATATGAGATCTCTAATGGCTTCCAGGACAGCTCTCTTTGGCTGGCTTTAGATCTGCCTGATGGGGACAGAAATCACATTCATCTTACAAACGCATTAGTGGAAGATTTCAGTGCCTCAGTTTTGGGGCTTTTTTTGGTTTCTGTCTTGCTTCAATGTAAGTGTAATTACTGTTTTGAAACAATGTATAAATATGCAATTTGGAGTGATGTTTTCAAAATTGTCATGAGAATATATATTATTGGCATATTTCTCTCTTTTACAGCAACTACAGTGCACTTACCCTCTCTCTAAGAGAACCTCCAAAGAAGCTGTCAAGCAAAACGCGTCAGTGTAGAGTTTTTTATGTCCTGGCATTGGTGCATGTCATGGATGTCCATCTATGCTATAATATAGAGATGTACTACTACTTGGGCCATTAAAGTCCCATAAGGGGGAGTTCCTTCTTCATACTAATATAGAGATATTAGCCTATCTTGATAGGGGATGCACTTTAATACCTACGCATACTCTTTGTTTGTTGGGGGATATTTGTGTCAGGGCTGGGCTCAGCCCTTCCTTCTCTGTGCTGGCAGCTCAGCTGTCGGCTAATTGCCAGTTTCCATCTCTCCAGTGATTCACCTGTTGAGGATCCGCTCGTCAGCTGCCTAATTAATGGGGCCGCAGAACAAGTCAATCAGTCCTTGGAGCAATTCCTGCGTTGCTATATTTCTGACCATCACAACAACTGGTCAGACCTCTTACCATTGGCGGAGTTTGCTCACAATAGCGCTCTGAATTCTGCTTCCCGGTTGTCCCCATTTATGGCGAATTATGGTTTCCAACCTTCCGTGTTGCCTGACTCGTTTGTTCCTCAGAGTATTGGTCTTCGTTCCACTTGGGTACAAGTCCAGGAGGCTTTGCGACAGGCTAACGAGAGGTACAGACTCCATGCTGACCACAGACTCCTGCCTGCGCCTTCCTACCAGGTCGGGGACAGGGTCTGGCTGTCATCTCGCAACCTGCGACTTCGTGTTCCTTCCCTGAAGTTCGCACCTCGGTTTATTGGGCCTTTCCGTATCCTTCGCAGGATAAATCCAGTGGCTTACGCGTTGGTCCTTCCTTCCAGTATGCGCATATCTAATGTCTTTTATGTCTCCTTATTGAAACCTTTGGTCTGCAACAGTTTTACCACCTCTGTGCCACGTCCTCACCCTATACAGGTTGAGAACCATGAGGAGTATGAAGTACAGTCCATTGTTGACTCCCGTAGGTTCCGTGGGCGCATACAGTACCTGGTGAATTGGAGGGGCTACGGTCCGGAGGAACGCTCTTGGGTCCCATCCTCGGACGTACACGCCCCTGTCCTCCTCCGTGATTTCCATAGACGTTTTCCCCTCAAGCCCGGTGGTCCTCCGAGGGGGAGGGGTCATTCAGGAGGGGGTACTGTCAGAGCTGGGCTCAGCCCTTCCTCCTCTGTGCTGGCAGCTCAGCTGTCGGCTAATTGCCAGTTTTCATCTCTCCAGTGATTCATCTGTTGAGGATCCGCTCGTCAGCTGCCTACTTAAGGACTTCCAGTTCATTTGCTCTCCGCCTTCGCCTGTGTTAACATCACTACAGACTTTCTCCTGTGTTCCAGTTGAAGACCTGCTTTACTACGTTCCCTCTGGCTACAGATCCTTCTTGCTGAACTTCTACCTTTATCCCTGGGTCTTTGACTTTGGCTTAGCTGACTACCCGATCCGGTTATTGACCCCTGGCTATGTTTTGACTACGCTACTCTGTTTGCCTTTTTATTTTTATTATTAAACAAGTGTTATTTTACTGCACTTCTGTCTCAGTCTGATTCATGGTTCCTGACAATTTGCTGTCATGTCTATTTTTGTGTTATAGACTTTTATAATCAAATTCATAAATTTTGGCATCACTTTGTCAGTATTATTCCACAAGGAGGTTTTGGCACCTTAAAAGTCCCACTATCCAACCAATTTTTGTTCTATCTTTTTCGGGATGTGGTGCCAATCATCAACTGACATACTTTATTAATTAATTCTAAATGCAGGCACAACTCAACTATATTCACAGGCAAATAGATGCTATAGTACATATATTCCCTTTTACCTTCTAAACATAAACATGTGGTAACACCATGTCTTAATTATAGGTGTAGCGCTACCCTCGCAGGAGCCGCTTAAGTATGTTTGTTGGGTACTCTGGCTCTCAACCCCAATAACAGTCTTTGACCCTCTTGGCACCCCTATAATAGTGTAAGTGCAATGACCAATGAGAAACACACCTTATGATAAAACACAGAAATTGTCTTTACTGCAATATTTCTGTGGAAAAGCAACAGACAGTAACAGTATATATTTTCAAGTAATCAACTGAAGATCAATAACTGAAATTAAGAGCAATATAGCTCATTACTATATTCAGGCTGCTTTCAGGGGATTCCAAACCTGAGAATGTCCCCAAGAGCAGAGGCACACTTAAATGGCAAATATATCAAAATATGACACTTTATATCTGATTTGGTTACTTCCACTTATATCTGGCTCTATGATTCCAGGTAGGAGGAGAGCAGAAGACTGACCCTCTTTATGTCAGACCTCTCTCTTCTGTCTCTTGACACCACAGGCCCAACAACAAACACTGTATTCAAATCAATATTTAATGGCTTAGCTTCCCAGATAAACTGTCCCACTGCATACCCGCTGCATATACTGAGCCCTAAGTATGGGGGTGTGGACCCATATGGCACTAGTATCTTCAATCTCTTATGAAAAAAGATGAGGCTCTGTCTCTACTCTGTCTCTTCAGCTAGCCACTCTTGTTGGTGCACTTAAACTCCTGAATAGCAGGGCCAAACAACACAACTGGCCCAGATTATGAAGTAAAGAATGCAGGATCTTCCTCAGCAAGGTGAAAGGACAATGGTGTCTGTATACAGTGTCTCTGTATCTGAATGGCCTTGTGTCCTGTAGCACTACAGGTGTCAGCAAGATGACTAAGAGCAATGATGTTTGTATACAGTGTCCATACAACGCTATCTGTGTGCAGTGTCCTTGTTTCCTGCAAATGGGCAAAGCCCTCTCACCCAATTCGGCGGTCAAGGCCCAAACAAATGTCTTGGAGCAGGAAGGCTCTTCTAGTGACCCAACTGGTCATCTCACACCGAAATGCTTCACACAGTTGGTGCAGGTGTGTCTGGATATGCACCTGGGATTCCCCTCTCTCAGGCTGGATGTCCCGACTGGCTGTGGATGCCTGAAATCACACGGTGAACTAACCTGGGAGGCAGCACCTATCTCCTAGGTCTAATCTCTTCCTCATGGAGTCTGAATTCCCTCAGATAAGCAAGATGGAGTCTTTGGATTCTTTTCCTGCAGAGCATGCTGGCTCTTGTAGTTCTATACAGTTCAATCTAAATGTGAAACTTGAGTCCTGGGACTACAATTCCCTGTATACTTTGCTCCCTGGTAGTAAACACTCTGCTAGCTAGCTCTCAGCGATAGGTTGTTGATGCATGGATATAGTAAAAAGTGCCTCAAAAAGGCCTATCATAAGGCATGTGCACGTCCACAATCGGATCTCTTGTATAAACTCACAAACCAAAATTCAGAGGACCCTGTTAAATTGATTACCACTTTCTCTTACCATCATAATGAGATTAGGGACACTGTAAAAATGTTTTGGTACTTTTTAAGCACAAATGATGTTATAGGTGTAGCACCCTCTACCGTAGGTAGATGCTAGCCATGGGCGTCCGCTCCATTGGGCAAGGGGGGTCAATTGCCCCCCCCTGGAAGTCAGAGTGAAGACACACACTTGCCCCCTGTGTTGCAATGGCCGCTGTGGCCGCCTCGGCCTCCGTGGCAGATGTGGACTTTTTTTAGAAGTCTGCAGACTAATGCTGGCCTGAGGGCTGGGGCTGCTCTCAGTCTTTTCCGACTATCCATCCCTCCCTCCTCACCCCCGGCCATCACCGTGACCCTGACCCGGCTGTTCCATGATTGGCTGCTGCCTCAGCCTACCTGTGTAAATGTGCCTATGTCAATCCGGCCGGCGCGGCGCCGGCTCCTCCCACAGGTGCGTGGCGTGCAGTGGCCGAGATAAGAGACGGAATGCGCTGCCAGTGCCTGCCCTATTGCTGAAGAACTGCAGGTAACAGCAGTGCCTGTGCCACGACACCACTGTGTAAATCTTTTTGTATTGCATTACATCTGTGTTGTGGGTGGCCATATTTTGATCTTGTTGAAAACAACCTATACATACAGTATAGGCTGTTTTCATCAAGATCAAAATATGGCCACAACAGATGTATTGCAATACATTGCAATATAGAAAGATGTACATTCTCTAGGCTATATTTATATGGACATGGAGTGAAGCGGAATTATCCTCAAGAGCTATTTCACACTGCCAGCTGGCCGCGTTATCGGTAAAGCGCCGCTAGTTTTAGCGGCGCTTTACCATCGTTTTAGTGGCGCTATTCGGCCTCTAAAGGGGGGGGGGTTAAAAAAAAATGAAATTGCAGCTTAATCCTTCCATTAAGCTTTTGCATCAGGTTTCTCAAACCTTTGTATGCCTGCGCTTTATGTCATAATGACTAAGCCCCTCCCCTTCATGACATTGTCAAAAAGGGACCGAGCATGGATGACCTTAAAATGATGCCCCCCCTGAAAAAAGTTCAGCGGACGCCCATGATGCTAGCATAGGATTTTTTGCTAGGGAAACTGTCATTGCAGGTAAATTTAGGCAGGTCTATGCTTCAGGCTAGGCCTGCTTGTTTTGATCTGGGGGCAGGGAGTGGTTAGTGTAGCAGTGGGTGTGACCACCTGTGCTTTAGTTCTGAGGCGCCTCCCCTGCTTCCAGGGGGATTGTTCTGGAAGAGGGGCAGGGCCTAGGACTGGAGTGGCAGGCAGCTCATGTGAGGAGCCCTGACCAATCCCTACTTGGTATTGGCAGGGGGCAGGCCTCCCATATAAGCTGAGGTCACATGCCACTGGGGTGGAGTTGTCGGGCCGGGAGAAGTGGAGAATGGAGTACTAGGCAGCAGCAGGAGGTGTTAATGCAGAGGAGGAGGAGCAATAGTCTGAATGGTGTTATGCAGGGGAAGAGACTGTAAATGTTAGAAGTACCGTATATACTTGAGTATAAGCCGACCCGAATATAAGCCGAGGCACCTAATTTTACCACAAAAAAATGGGAAAACGTATTGACTCGTGTATAAGCCTAGGGTGTCCATCTGCATGCCTCACTGTGCCTCACTTTGCTCACTGTGTCCATGTGCATGCCTCACTGTGTCCATGCCTCAGTGTGTCCATGCCTCACTGTGTCCATGCCTCACTGTGTCCATGCCTCACTGTGCCCATGCCTCACTGTGTCCATGACTAGACTGACGTTTAACATGGGAGTATATGGAAGGGGTGCCCGGCTTTGACAAATCGGTGCTCCCCGGCTGTAGGTCCCCCAGACAAAAAACTTTGCACACTCATGAAGCTACATGTGTGACAAGTTACGGGTCCAGAAGACCTACGACCGGCCAGTACCAGGTCCCCAAAATCACCAGAGAAATTACCGCTTAACATGGGAGTCTATGGAAGGGGTGCCACAGTTTTGAAAAATCAGTGCTCCCCGACCGTAGGTCCCCTGGACAACAAACTTTGCACACTTGTAGAGGAAGAGTGAGGCTACATGTGTGCCAAGTTTTCCGGTACCGGCTCCCCAAAGTCCGGGAGATCAGGCGCAAAAAGTTTTATCAATGTTCACTAAATATGATGGCAAAGCAACATATTCAATGGGCATCCCATATCCCCCTTTGCCCCAACCAAGTTATATCCCCCAATAAACAAAAACAAAACAACCCAAATGTGATAGATGAAGGTCTGGCAGCAGGGTGATATGGTGGATGTTACTTACTAGTAGCAACTAAGCGCTACATAGGTAAATATGTTAAACCAGTTCCTCCTGAGTTAGTATTTAGATGCAGTAGATCTTTAAAAGACAAATTGGTCCATAGTAATCAAAATGAGCCTTCATCAGATGAGGAGGGATCGTTGGGTACCTTTAAATGTGATGGTTGTTCAGAATGTCTATACATTAGGGAATGCACATCAATTGGTGTTAATTTAATAATTTCTATTAAATGTGTGGTAAATAATACATAATATATATAATTTTAGGGAAGGAATAAAATGGGTATAGCAAGGGTTGAGATATGAATAAATGCATAATAAGGTAGTGGTATATATTCCATTTAAGTTGATTGAGAATGTAATTTATGTTTAGAATGGAACTGCGCTATCCGTACGGCAGTCTAAGAGAGTGAATTTACAGGATTGGCCTTATAATGTATTTAACCACAAGGATGGGGTGGGTAAAATTCCATAGGATCAGGGTGGGATAAATGTTTCTTCCGTGGTCCACTGCCGGGGGAAGCTTGGGAGGTTACCATGGTAACATTAGGACATTTAAGGGCTCGGGTGAAAGCCCAATCATAGGGCAATACGCGTGTAGAAGGGAAGAGCCGAGCCCCTGACATCACGCGACCACAGTGGTGAGCGAGCGCACGTCTTTTACAATTGTGTTATGCAAATTTCCTTTTTTATTCCTGTAAGTGCAATTTTTATTGGGGATTTGAAATAAATTCGTGAAATGGAGAGCACTATGTTTCCTGTATTTATATTTGCATTATTCCAAATCATATCTTGAGAGGAAATACCTTATCTGGGAAGCTTCCTATGTGAGAAAACTATACTGGGTAACAGGCTGGAGCAGGAGGAGTGATACCAAATTGGAGATAAAGTAAAGAGATTTCATTCTGAGCATTTAAGGCTCATTGTTGAGCTGAGAAGGTATAACGGCTGGTGGAGGTGTGCACAGTTTAACATTATCTACAGAGCACAGTAAAAGCACAGTGGTTGATTATTTATTTATTAGAATTTACAGCAATCAAGAAATCACAGAAGCTCATCAGCATTCATATGAACTTTATATTTATGAATGGATTTTTGCACTGTGCTGATATTTAATTCACAATTTTATTGTATTTATTAGTTTTATGAGAGTTGGCAGCGCTGTATTATTTATACACAATTGTAATACTTAATGGTAAGGTGACACACTATCAGTGATTAGCAGCTGCAGATAATTAATTAATTAATTGTATTTTGCACATATTTTGCATAATATTTAATTTATTTAATCATTTAATTATTTAATTTGCACAAAGCACTTTGCAGATTGGCGCTGATTGATCTTTATATATATTAAGGGTTTACATCAGCTTTAGTCCCCGTTCACACTAAATCCAACTTTGAAATCATGCAAATTCACTTGAAGTGAAAGCCACAGGTCAGTGCGACTTTAGGTGGGACTTGGCTGACATCTATGCGACTTCATGCAAAGATGTCTACGCAAGTCACACCTGAAATCGCAAAAAATAGTGCAGGAGAATCTTTTTGCAAATCAGTGCGACACCGCAAAGTTGGAGTTCCATTGCCGACAATAGGGTGTGAATTTTCATGCGATTTGCACCTGTTCAAATAACATGACAAGTCGCACCGTTGTGAAGAGACAAATGCCTACAAACCCTGCACTTATCTGTCCCTATGCATTTTATCAACAGTCCTTATTCTTTCCCTATCACAGCTAAGCATATTGTCAATATGGCTACTGGGAACCCTGCCTTTTTATAGTAAGCGGCTGGTGCATAACAAATCCCTCATTACTGGCCATTTTAAGTCGCTTGACCTTGAAGTTCAGAGGCCAGGAAGTGCATTATTGTTAGTTGACTGCTATAGCGGCAACTTTAGTTTGTCATGTCTGGGAACTATGATCGGGTTTGGTTTATCACAAACCCAACCTCATCCAGGAGCTCATGCCTATTTAGAGCTTAGCATATGCTAAAGACAACAACATATAAAGAATCCTGATAACTATGAAGAAACCCCTGGAAAATAATTTATATGCAAATTGACAAAAATATGCTCCAGAAGCTGGTTTAGAGGTTCCTTGAGATTCTGTAGAAGAACTTTTCATATAAATTATTCTCCAGGTTGAGGTGGGCCTCATGCATAAGGTCCTCTAGATATAGTAATTGTTGCTTAATAAGCTTTATGTAATGTAATGCCCTGTACACACGATCAAATTTTCCGTCGGGATAAACTCCAACAGATTTTTCCGACGGAATTCCGTTCAAGCTGTCTTGCATACACACTGTCACACCAAATTCCGACCGCCAAGAACGCGGTGACGTACAACACTACGACGAGCTGATAAAAATGAAGTTCAAAGGTCCCGAGCATGCGTCGACTTGATTCTGAGCATGCATGTTTTTTTCCCTGTCGGAGTTCCACACAGACAAACGGAATTTCCATCGGAAAAAAAGAGAACATGCTCTCTTTCTAAATTCTGACTGAAAAAAGTCAGATGGGGCACACACATGGTCGGAATATCCAATGAAAAAATTCTGTCTGACTTTTTCCATCGGAAATTCCGATCGTGTGTACAAGGCATAAGGGTATTTTACAGCTTGATATCACACTTTAATATTGAATTAAACTTTTATGGAACAAAAAATAAAATAAAAGAACGATGAATTTATTAGCAAAGACTGGATTACGAGCATGGATCAGGTTAGCAAAACAGATATTGACTTATTGACTTGCTTCAGTCTGTAAATACAAATTTCAGAGCTCTGTGTGTGTGAAACATAATCAGAACATCAGCATCTTAGATTACAATCTATTTACAGGGGATTAGAATGCATTTTAGTTTTGTGCTTCTTTTTCTAGTCCAACCTTATGCCATAGACATCTATTTTTTCTTAAAGTACAGGTTAACTTTTAAGCTATTTTAATAGATCCCAGCATGTTAAACCTGGAGAGACAGCAGACTCATACACGGTCCTGATATAAGTGAAAATCAGAAGTAATAGTAACCTGAAATGATGGTCATAGAGAGGTAGACGTGAGCTCTCTGACACTGAATTTCTATATTTCTTCTTCTACGCAGAGCTCAAGGATCAGTAACCAAAATATAATGTTTCTCTTTAATGAATAATAACAGTCAGAGGCTTTAAAATCCTTTCTATTTCATTTCTAATTCTTTAAATAACCTTAAGAAGCAGCTGATACAGCCAGCTGAACTAAACAAATGTTACCCACAGTTCAGCAATTTAATTACAAACAGAAGGAAACCAAGAGCTCGGCATCATTTCTAAGAGGTCCTTGGAGAATGAGGGGATGCTGAAGCAATTACAAAGTAGCAGGAACATTATTTACAAGGCAGACAACAACCACACCGTCAGAAGCAATCCATGAGCATGAATAGGGGTGGAAAGAAGAGCAAAACTGGAATAAAAAAAAAGTAACATACAGTATGCATGTTTATTTAGTAAGCAAAGAGCAAAACGTAAATTCGGATTTTTGATTTCATTGAGCTTACTTCAGTAAACTAAAGTTGTATTGGTTGCTTTTGGTTTATTGCACTGTGTACATCAGGGGTGCCCAACCAGTGGCACGGGGGGCCACATGTGGCCCACGGAGCTCTCTAATGTGGCCCATGATCTCCTGCTCTGGGATGGAATAGAATAGAATACTGTTATTAACCACTTCCCATCCTCGCTATAGCCGAATGACGGCTACAGCGCGGACCTGAATTGCCGGGAGGCCGTCAATAGACGCCCTCCCGTGCTCAAGCGGCCTGCGCGCCCCCTGCAGTCTATGAGACTCGCTGGATCACAGATCAGAGTAAGGAGTCGATCCCGAAACCTTACCACGTGATCATCTGTCAGCCAATGACAGCTGATCATGTGATGTAAACAGAGCTGGTAATCGGCTATTTTTTCTCCTCACACTGATAGCGTGAGGAGGAAAAAAAAAGCCGATCATCGGCAGAAGACAGCGGGACATCATGAAAAAATTCCGTCAGACTTTTTTCATCGGCAAAAAAATAAAGCGTATATTGGGCTGTGTCCATGTCCGCTCTGTAAATACAGAGCAGACACGGACCTGCCATCCGCCCGCTCTGCTCATTGTGGCCCACGACCGGCTACCAAGTCGCTTAAGTGGCCCTTGCTCCTTAAAAGGTTGGGCACCCTTGGTGTACATGATTGGTTCTTGTAGACCCTTATTAAATAAGGTTAGTCAGTTTGTTCTTTAGGGTTACTTTACAATAAACAGGACTGTGTTGGTGTTTAGAGGGTCAGATTTACACTTCTTCTGTCCAGTATTGCCCCTTTATACCTCAAACAACTGAGTAACCATGAATCACCCTTCCAAAGTACGATATCATAGGTACTACAAAGTTGGAGGTGGAGAAGCTAAAAAAGAAAGCCTACCCAATTTGTATCAGCATACCTCAAACCAAAAATTAGCCGGGTGATATTGGCAGACAGGTGGTACCCCAGCACCTTTTATTTCTTTATTTATTATACACAGGAATGTGTTAAAGCCAGCAAAACTATTTTTGCTGATTTGCTGTGTGCTACCACAGGCAGATCTGCAACACTAATGCCGAGTACACACGATCGGACATTCCGACAACAAAACCGTGGATTTTTTTCCGATGGATGTTCGCTCAAACTTATCTTGCATACACACGGTCACACAAATGCTGTCAAAAATTTCGAACGTCAAGAACGCGGTGACGTACAACACCTACGACAAGCCGAGAAAAATTAATTTCTTTCAATAGTTTTTTATTAATTTTATCAAAGACAACATAGATACACAGGTACAAAATGAAAAGCATTGTGTATGCACAAAAGTTCATAAAGTACAAATAATATTCATCAGAAAGACTATAGTAAACTATGGTCTCCCGACGGACTCTGACACAGTCCACATTCGTGCCTCAATCATGGGCGAAGATGATGGCAGCCCCCCCCAGCACCCCCAATGGGATCTAGCTGTGCCGGGGGAGGGGGCCACCCCCCCTGAAGAAGTAACCTAGATGGAGTGGAACGATATAGACTTGGCCCAGGTGAAAGCTACAACAGACCAATAATCACTTGCACTATGTGTGATGGAAAATTGCGTAAATAGTCATTCCAGAGTCAGATCGGGAGATCCAATAGGCGTCAGAGGCAGCACTTGTGGATAATGCGGTGTGAACTATAAGTGTGTCTGTAACTGTGCCCATAAAGAAAAAAAGGGATGTAAATGCGCCTCGTGTGGCGTTAATGTCCAAACACCCCAGTTGTCCGCTGTGAGCCAGGGGAGGTCATACACGTGTAAGTCTGCGGGCAAAAAGGCTCCAGACTGATATTCAGTGCATCCGTCAGTAAGTTGTCACATTAGGGACCCATCTTTGGTGCCTCCACTGTTCCCAACAGACAGGGGATGTGGCTGTGTCCTTAAGAAGAAGTCCTGTGTATCAACCTTGAAAGGAAACATGAGATAAAACCCAAACATAACCAGAGAACAAAGACCAAAAATTGCCGCTCCAGGCATATTAAGTTTTGGAAAGATGTTTCTCTCTCAGAGACCAAGGGTACCGGCAATGCACATAGCAATGAAAACAAAAATGGTGAGGACAACCGCACTCCAATCCAACGTATGTTTATTGAAGAAAGACAGGCACTAAAAAAAACAGCATAAACCTGGACAACTGACGCGTTTCACACTTGTTCAGTGTTTACTCAGCTATGAGTGTAGAGACTGTCAATTGAGGCCGTTAGATAAGGGATCGCCTTATCATGCCATTGAAATTAGAAGTTGTCTTTAAGATGTGGGACTAGGCTGGCGGGTAAGTTAACGTTCAAGGCCAGGGATTTTGCATAGTTAACCCAAAGACCAGAGATTTTAGCAAAGTCATTGATCACCCTGCAGATATTTGGCAGTGAAGTCAATGGAGAAGTGACAAAGAGCAAAACATCATCAGTAAAGAGGGCACAATTATGAGTCTTGGGCCCACAACTCACTCCGCTGATATCAGGGTTGTCCCTTATGGCGATGGCTAGGGTCTCAAAGACAATGGCAAAAATCAATGGAGATAGAGGACACCCCTGCCTCGTACCATTGCGAATTGGGAAGGATTCTGAGTAAAAGCCTTGCATTTTGATTTTTGCCTCCGGGTTGGCATAGAGGGCCCCAATTATGTTAAGGAAGGATTGTCCGAATCCCCACCTCTGCAGAATTGGAGTCAGGTAAGACCAGGAGACAGATTCAAACGCTTTCATCAGATCTAATGAGAGCAGGAACCCCGCTTGAGGAGTACCTCCGTCCCATCCTGACTGAAGAAGAGAGACAATGTCAATTGCCCTCCTGATCTGGTCAGGGCCCTGTCTCCCAGGTATGAAACCGACCTGGTCCTTATGTATGTAAAGACTGATAAAATTAGAAATTCTGTCTGCTAAAATCCTTGTCAAAATTTTTAGGTCATTATTGATTAATGATATAGGGCGATAGTTTGTAGGACAACTAGTGTCCTTGCCAGGTTTGGGAATAACTGTGATGAAGGCGGAGTTTAAGGCCTTATCAAGCAGGGCGCCTGCTCATAGTTGGTTGTAGAATCTAGCTAGATAAGGAGTTAGGGTGGTGGAAAAATGTTTGTAGTATGGAACGGAGAAGCCATCGGGGCCAGGAGTTGCTTCGGAGGTTCTTAATGACTTGAGTCACTTCCTCAGCCGAGATCAGGGATTCTAATTCAGCTCTGTGTTGGTCTGTGATCTTAGGTATGTTTAGTGAATTGTAGAATGAATTCCGAAAGGTAGGGGAGGAGACCTTTCCTTTGCTGCTATATAGGGAGCTATAAAAGGTGTGGAAGACTTCCAGAATCTTTTGAGGGTTTTGTGAGAGCGTGCCATCACAAAGTTTAATTTTGGGTAAGGTGATATTTGATTTTAGGGGTCAGTCTATTGGCTAGGAGGGTACCCATCCTATCCTTCTGGTGATAAAACCGGCCTCCCTCCCAGCGTAGACTTTTTTGGCTATGGCGGTGAGGGAGAGATTCAGGGTGGTACGTGCCGTATCAAGCCTTTTCACCGAGGCTGGACAGGGGTTGTGTTTGTGCAATTTACTTAAGAGCTGAAATTCCTTATCTAACTTCTGCTTTACGAGCTCTACGAATCCTAGAGGCTATTTAAATAATTTTACCCCTAATAAAGGCCTTGTGTGCTGCCCATAAAGAGGTGGGGGAAATATTGTTGACATCATTTAGTAAAAAGTATTCCTGCAGTCCCTTTTCAATTTCAAGAGCGTGTGAGGGATTACTAAGCATCGAGGCATTAAGTCTCCAACAATGTCCTTTACGGTGTCCCGATGGTCTGTTCATGGTTCAACTCTGAGAGAAGAGAGAACTGGGTATTGCGGGAAAAAAATATGCCCACTCCTTTAGATTTGTTGTATGTATGTATAAAGCATGTATAAAGGAGGGAGAATATGATTTGGGAAAGTGTGTCTCCTGGAGGAACAATATGTCTATTTTATGGTCATGGTAGGACTGGAAAATTTTCTGGCGTTTAATGGGTGAATTTAGCCCCTGAACATTATGGGAGGCAATGCGCAGTGAGGGGTGGGGTGTGGTGTGGTCAGCCATGAAGCAGTACAGAGGCATTGCAAGTGATTCACAGTCACCTACCTGCAACTCAACGGGATTCCAGCGGGGACGCAAGTTCCTAAAGTTTAATTTGTGAACGGAAGTTAAACAGAGAACATTACCTTTAGTATTTAGAACATACAATGAGACAATGAGGGTTGAGCTAAGTGAAACAAAACTACAACTGGAGGTTTAGGGGGAGCAAAACAATTGAATGGTGGAGAGTTATTCAGATTGCTGGGTAGGGGAGGGGGATCCAAGCTCCAAGGTGGAGGTGGTAGAGGGAACAGGGGGAACTCCAGAGGGTGACGATAGAGGCAGTTCAGGTGTCAGGCAGCAGACAGTTCCTATCTGGGGGGAGGGGGGTTGCGATAGTCCTCAAGAAGTCCGCTCAGATTGCAGAAAACGCCAAGGGCTACCTGGAGGGAGGGTGGGGGGGGTAAAGCCATGGCAAGTAGGTTAAGGTAAAGTCCAGGAAGTCCAGAAAGTCCAGGGAAATCTTGAACGTGTCCATAATCCAGATAGTAGGGTGCCTGTAGAAGGGTAGTTTACAATCCGGAAGTCCATGTGTGGGGGTGAAAGAAGCAGGGGATCTATAGATTCCAGCAGTGGAGTAGGGGTAGGAGCCCCTTGAGGTCAATTGATGTGTGAGTCGAGGTGGGCATTAATGCCAAAAGGGCCAAGTGGACCCAGTCCCTATGAAGGGAGTATAGAAAAGAGAAGGTACAAACTACTAGATCATGGAGGTAGTCCTTCTTTGGCCTTCTTGCATTTAGGCTTTGACCATAGGGACATGAGTGGGCTAGATGGAGGTGGGCGTTTAGATAGACTTGAGGATGAGGTTTGCATTTGAGAGGGTGGATCCATGGAAATAAGGCCCAGTGTCTGTATCAAATGTTCACCATCCTGGAACGAGGAAAATCGGAAAGGCTTGTTATGGTACTCGAACTTCAAACTGAAGGGAAACAGCCACCAGTACTTGATGTTTTTCTGCGTTAGTACCGTCAGTAGAGGTTTAAGTGCCCGCCGTTTCTGGATCGTGTATGGAGAAATGTCTGCATAAATTTGAACTGGGTGACCCAGAATTTGGATTTGTGGGGTTGCACGAGCTTTCCACATCATTTATTTTTTGATATTATAGTAATGCGGTTTGTCCACAATATCTTGGGGTAGACCATCAGGACGAGGGGATCCTAAAGCTCTATCAGCCAGATCTAGCTCCATTTTGTGAGCTCTGACGTCAGGAATGAGGGATTTAATGAGGGAGTGCACTGCTTCCTTTATATCTGTAATGGTCTCAGGCAGGCCTCTGATCCTGAAATTAAACCTTCTGGACCTATTTTCAAGGTCATCAATTTTGGCCATGGCTGTGTCTAGTTGGTCATGTAAATCTTGGATACCATTGGTATTTTGATTGACCCTGGTGATTGTGGAATCCACTCTGTTCTCAATGGTTTCAATGCGAGATCCCAGCATCTGGAGATCCATTTTAATGTCAGTAGTGATTTTGGCTGCAGTCTGTGCCAACCCCCTATCTAACATTTCAGCAAATCTGGCAAACATGAGGGAGATGTCCTGTTGCTGAGGTGTGTAAGGCTCCCTGGCCTGGTATGTCACATTCTGCCCAGGTAATGCTGCAGCTGAGGGGGACATCAGCATCTCATCCAGAGCTTGGTTTAAAAGGGACACTGTGGTGACTGGAGATAAGGGTCCCCCATTGGATGTGGTGGTTGGTGCTCTGCCATATACCTCCTCCTGAAGGATGTCCCGCCATGAAGACGCTGAAGAGTCTCCTGAGGTGACTGCCTCATGTAGCGGCCATTCCGCCGCCATCTTAGAAGCTGCTGGGATCTCTGAGGCGGCTCAAAATTGTGATTCCGGGCTTCTCTTCATCGTCCCCACTGGCGTGGGAGTGTGACCGCCGGCTTCCCCTGTATTCCGGTGCTGTTCGGATCGCTCCTGGGTGATGTAGCTCTGTGAAGGGAGCGTCAAGCGAATGGAGTGGGACGGTGCCCCGAGATCAGGCCATTTTTTAGGCGCATGCGCAGAGCTCCGAGATCAAGCGGCCACCTCGGTCAGCGCCGCGCATGCACCTAAAAAATGAATTTCAATAGCCAGTGCGGCTCTTCTGCTTGATTCTGAGCATGCGTGGACTTTTGTGTGTCGGAATTGTGTACACACGTGTGTACACACGGTCGGAATTTCCGACAACAATTTTTGTTGTCGGAAAATTTGGGAACCAGCTCTCAAATTTTTGTTGTCGGAAATTCCGACAGCAAATGTCCGATGGAGCCTACACACGGTCGGAATTTCCGACAACAAGCTCCCATCGAACATTTCTTGTCAGAAATTCCGACCATGTGTACGCGGCATTACTCATGGACTTCTGACTATACAAATATCAGTGCGTGATGTGTGACAATCAAATGAATATATCACAGCTTTGTGTATGTATTATAATGTATTCCATATGTATATTGCGCATGTAGCGCCCTGCTCCCAATGAGTGTATGCTATATGTTAAATTATAGTTGTCTGAGCAATAGTTTGGCTCAGAGGGATTGTGTTACAAATTGCACTCTGTTTCAGTTCAGCTGGTAGTGTGATTTCCCTCCTGACAGTAGGTGTCGCTGCCACCACTGGTCAGGATTGGAAAGGCTACAGGCTGGATGTATTGGGTACCTCTTTCCTAGCAAGCAGCCCAGGGGCGTGGTGAACCCGCTGTGCATGCTGGAAGGGGGTATTTAAGTGACAGACGCCATTAAGGCAAATGGAGATTCTGGGGTCGTGTCTTTGGTCCCCACCTGAGGGCGCGCATGGCCTCAGGGAAGTGTTGGCAGTTTCCACCTCGGGGCCACGTTGGCCTGAGGTTCCATTACTGACAAGTAGGCCCAGGAGTTGCTGGGGCCTACTGATCCAGGGATGATCCTGTGTCGCCTTACCTGCTGGAAGGGACCAAGCAATTGAGGACTCAATTGGAGGATGTATCCGGATCGTGATCTACCTCACAGTGCTGCCGGAACGGCTGAAAGATTCTAACACTGAGAGCTGTATTCTTCGTTCAGAAGGTAACCCAAGAAAAGGTTACTCCAAGTCTGTGGCAGAGACTGTTCTATTTACTCCAAGTCTGTGGCAGAGACTGTTCTATTTACTCCAAGTCTGTGGCAGAGACTCTTCTATTTGCACCAAGTCTGTGGCAGAGACTATACGTGATCGACCTGTACATCAGTTGCTAGGCTAGTGAGATTGGGCCTATCCGGTGTTTGCTGAGTCCAGTGTGGAGACTGTTGTTCCTCTGGACCTAGGAGAAACTCTTATGATTCGCAACTAAGGTACCTGAGTCCTCCTCATCCCTTCATCCCCTCTGTTGAAACTTTTATTCAAATAAACCCTTGAAAGAGACTTTTGTGTTGGTGCAAACTTCTTCTAGACAACTCTTCAAGGAGAACCCCTGAGACGAGCATACGGAACAGTGAGGTAACGTGCAAGGCCCAAAATTAAACCAGCGGCCCGCGGTTCATGCTCTACACGATTGGTGGCGTAGAGGCCCTGGGTATGCTGTGTAACAGGTGCGATGAACTGGCTATGCACCCCCGTCCCTTTGTTCGATGTTTACGATGTGGGGAATACCTGTTTTCTGTGGAGGAACCCACCATGCCACCACGCGCTTACCAAGTGGACTGGATCACGGGCGGCCTGACGGAGGAGGCTGCCTTCGGCCAAATTGCCCGTCACATCTGCTGCAGTGAGTAACCCTGGAGGGGATGTTGTTACTGTCGCCACTGTGAGTGGGTTACCAGCGGATGCTACTTCCACTGTTTCTTCATCCGTATCCACCGTCGCTGCACCTGTCTTTGCGGCACCTGTACAGAGGAAGGTGGGATACGTGAAGGCCTCCCGCGGTCGAGGCCCACCCCAGCGTTTACCGGAACCGGACACCGAGATAGATGACATTCCTGGGACGTCCATGGCAGGGACCGGTAAGACATTTGGGGAAAAAGTATTTGGGACTGTCCGCAATTTTTTGCAGGCAGAGGAGTAAGAAGACTCCGAGTTGGACTCTTTGTCAGATGCCGGAGATGATTACATGTTTGAACACATGTCTAAATAACTGTCATGGAATTACATGGGGGATGTTGCCTCGGTACACAGTTCGTCGGAGGTGGCAGCCATGGATTCTGGGGAGACAACACCCAGGGTGGAAGCCTCGGTTGTTACCCCGGTTGTTACAAATGAAGTCCTGCCCAAAGTTACCCGTTTATATGGGTCAGGAAAATCACCTTTAAATCGTATTGTACACAAGTCTGCAGTTTCCTGTATACCGCCTGGTTATGGAAGTATCAGATCTTTTCCCAGGCTTGCCCGATCACAGAAACTGTTAAATAAACGGGTGGCCAGGGAGTATGGACTAGAGTTCCCCTATGTTCCCAGGGAAACCATGCAGGAAATTTAAGCTAAGAGAGTGGACTGGTACAGTGAAGCTGTGGGGGACCACCTCAAAGTACCTAAACCGTTCCGGAAAATAGACCATTCCTTCACTATGGATGAACGCTACAGAGGGTGTTTGTTACAATGGAGCTATGGTCTGCACATCTATGCGGATAAAGTGGTCATTTGTCGGCCTGGAAAGGAGGACTACGTCTACTTCATTACTACAGTGGACAGACAAGGGAAGTCACTGATATTACTGGACCCTCAATTTTAATGGTGAAGATAAACCTTGACTGTTCCAGTTGTCATTTTTGCAAAGGAGAAGATTTCCTTTTACCTTTTTCTTCTTTGAAGGACTTGGGGTGTCTAGCTAGTTAGTGCTAGGGCATTTGAACTCCGAGTCAAGATTCTTTACCCGGTTCAGCACTTGGACCAAAAAGGAACTGTGTGTTACTCTTCGACCACTAGGTGGCGGAGGTTTGCTTGATCAGCAGAAACTGAACTTTGCTAAACTGAACTTTCTGCATTTAGCGGCATAACACTTAGCTACATAATTCTTTTTGCACTTAGAAAAAAAATATATATAGGAGAGAAAGTTTTATTTCTCCGGAAGTAAGGCTTTGCTTCCTTTGTACAGTAATGTTTGGAATATTTGTCTGTGTGTGCTGTTTTGTTTTTCAGGTGTCCTGCATCTCCTTCCAAGCTACTGTCAAGTTGGGTGGGTTAGAAAGAGAGATAGGAATACTGTAGTGTATAGTAAAATGATTATTGCATGTCTAAAATGATTATTGCATGTCTATGTAAAGTGTATTTCTTGTTATTTTACCCTTCCCATCCAAGTTTTTGGACTCAGGTAGCTGACCTTCAGGATTGAAGGGTCAAACTTTCCTCAACGATGAGGACATTGTCTGTTGTGGAGTGGAGGTCAAGTATCTAGCGCCCTGCTCCCAATGAGTGTGCGCTATATGTTAAATTATAGTTGTCTGAGCAATAGTTTGGCTCAGATGGATTGTGTTACAAATTGCACTCTGTTTCAGTTCAGCTGGTCGTGTGATTTCCCTCCTGACAGTAGGTGTCGCTGGCACCGCTGGTCAGGATTGGAAAGGCTACAGGCTGGACGTATTGGGTACGTCTTTCCTAGCAAGCAGCCCAGGGGGCGTGGTGAACCCACTGTGCATGCTGGGAGGGGGTATTTAAGTGACAGACGCCATTAGGGCAAAAAGAGATTCTGGGGTCGTGACTCGGGTCCCCACCTGAGGGCCCTCATGGCCTCAGGGAAGTGTTGGCAGTTTACGCAACGGGGCCACGTTGGCCTGAGGCTCCATTACTGACATGTAGGCCCAGGAGTTGCTGGGGCCTACTGATCCAGGAATGATCCTGTGTCGCCTTACCTGCTGGAAGGGACCAAGCAATTGAAGACTGAATTGGAGGATGCATCCGGATCGTGATCTACTTAACAGTGCTGCCGGAATGGCTGAAAGATTCTAACACTGAGAGCTGTATTCTTCGTTTAGAAGGTAACCCAAGAAAAGGTTACTCCAGGTCTGTGGCAGAGACTGTCCTATTTACTCCAAGTCTGTGGCAGAGACTGTTCTATTTGCACCAAGTCTGTGGCAGAGACTATACGTGATCGAGCTGTACATCGGTTGCTAGGCCAGTGAGATTGGGCCTATCCGGTGTTTGCTGAGTCCAGTGTGGAGACTGTTGTTCAACTGGACCTAGGAGAAACTCTTATGATTCGCAACTAAGGTACCTGAGTCCTCCCCATCCCTTCATCCCCTCTGTTGAAACTTTTAATCAAATAAACCCTTGAAAGAGACATTTGTGTTGGTGCAAACTTTTTCTAGACAACTCTTCAAGGATAACCCCTGAGACGAGCATACGGAACAGTGAGGTAACGTGCAAGGCCCAAAATTAAACCAGCGGCCCGCTACTGGGGTATTGCTATACGCATAATAATAAGTAAATCATTTTATGAAGATATACTGTAGATGTAGGGTCCTACTACCAAGTTAAAGCGGAGGTCCGCCAATTTCTTTTTTTTTAAAGTCAGCAGCTACAAATACTGCAGCTGCTGACTTTTAATATAAGGACACTTACCTGTCAAGGGTGCCCGCGATGTTGGCACCCGTCCCTCTGTCCTCGGATGCTGCCGACACCATCTTCGGTTAGGGAATCAGGAAATTAAGCCTGCACAATCGAAATGGTCCCTGCTGTCTTCTGGGCAGGGCCGGACTGGGAATAGAAACCAGCCCTGGAATTAATTTCATACCAGCTCCATAGCATCATTATACCAGCCCAACTTCATAATAACCATCATAATGTCATTATTTTCTTGTTCATAAAAAGGGAAAAACATGCATTTTAAAGCACATTTGAAGAGCGTATTATATATAGATAAGACATGAAAGCACATAGTGCTAGGGATAGATAGAGATATATATATAACAGTAAATTTCAGTTAAAAGTAGTAAAAGTGGAGCAATCATCAAGGGGGGCACCTGGGACTCTGGGAATGTGGGGGGGGGACTCTGGTGACCATCAGCCTCACTGTGCGCATCAATGCAGCCTCACTGTGCCCATCAATGCAGCCTCAATGTGCCCATCATTGCAGCCTCAATGTGTCCATCATTGCAGCCTCACTGTGCACATCATTGCTGCCTCACCGTGCCCATCATTGCCACCTTACTGTGCCCATCATTGCCGCCTTACTGTGCCCATCATTGCTGCCTCACCGTGCCCTCATGGCAGCCTCACCGTGCCCTCATTACAGCCTTACCGTGCCCTCATTGCAGCCTCCCTCACCATTATTGCAGCCTCACTGTGCCCTCATTGCAGCCTTACCATCATTGCAGCCTTACTGTGCCCTCATTGCAGCCTCCCTGCCATCATTGCAGCCTTACCGTGCCCTCATTGCAGCCTCCCTGCCATCATTGCAGCCTTACCGTGCCCTCATTGCAGCCTCCCCCGCCATCATTGCAGCCTTACCGTGCCCTCATTTCAGCCTCCCCCGCCATCATTGCAGCCTTACCGTGCCCTCATTGCAGCCTCCCCCACCATCATTGCAGCCTTACCGTGCCCTCATTGCAGCCGCCCCAGCCATCATTGCAGCCTTACCGTGCCCTCATTGCAGCCTCCCCCGCCATCATTGCAGCCTTACCGTGCCCTCATTTCAGCCTCCCCGCCATCATTGCAGCCTTACCGTGCCCTCATTGCAGCCTCCCCCACCATCATTGCAGCCTTACCGTGCCCTCATTGCAGCCTCCCCACCCATCATTGCAGCCTTACCGTGCCCTTATTGCAGCCTCCCCCGCCATCATTGCAGCCTTACCGTGCCCTCATTGCAGCCTTACCGTGCCCTCATTGCAGCCTTACCGTGCCCTCATTGCAGCCTCCCCCGCCATCATTGCAGCTTTACCGTGCCCTCATTGCAGCCTCCCCAGCCATCATTGCACTCTTACCGTGCCCTCATTACAGCCTCCCCGCCATCATTGCAGCTTTACCGTGCCCTCATTGCAGCCTCCCTCACCATTATTGCAGCCTCACTGTGCCCTCATTGCAGCCTTACCATCATTGCAGCCTTACTGTGCCCTCATTGCAGCCTCCCTGCCATCATTGCAGCCTTACCGTGCCCTCATTGCAGCCTCCCTGCCATCATTGCAGCCTTACCGTGCCCTCATTGCAGCCTCCCCCGCCATCATTGCAGCCTTACCGTGCCCTCATTTCAGCCTCCCCCGCCATCATTGCAGCCTTACCGTGCCCTCATTGCAGCCTCCCCCACCATCATTGCAGCCTTACCGTGCCCTCATTGCAGCCGCCCCAGCCATCATTGCAGCCTTACCGTGCCCTCATTGCAGCCTCCCCCGCCATCATTGCAGCCTTACCGTGCCCTCATTTCAGCCTCCCCGCCATCATTGCAGCCTTACCGTGCCCTCATTGCAGCCTCCCCCACCATCATTGCAGCCTTACCGTGCCCTCATTGCAGCCTCCCCACCCATCATTGCAGCCTTACCGTGCCCTTATTGCAGCCTCCCCCGCCATCATTGCAGCCTTACCGTGCCCTCATTGCAGCCTTACCGTGCCATCATTGCAGCCTTACCGTGCCCTCATTGCAGCCTCCCCCGCCATCATTGCAGCTTTACCGTGCCCTCATTGCAGCCTCCCCAGCCATCATTGCACCCTTACCGTGCCCTCATTACAGCCTCCCCGCCATCATTGCAGCTTTACCGTGCCCTCATTGCAGCCTCCCCCGCCATCATTGCAGCCTTACTGTGCCATCATTGCAGCCTCCCCGCCATCATTGCAGCCTTACCGTGCCCTCATTGCAGCCTCCCCCACCATCATTGCAGCCTTACCGTGCCCTCATTGCAGCCTCCCCACCCATCATTGCAGCCTTACCGTGCCCTTATTGCAGCCTCCCCCGCCATCATTGCAGCCTTACCGTGCCCTCATTGCAGCCTTACCGTGCCATCATTGCAGCCTTACCGTGCCCTCATTGCAGCCTCCCCCGCCATCATTGCAGCTTTACCGTGCCCTCATTGCAGCCTCCCCAGCCATCATTGCACCCTTACCGTGCCCTCATTACAGCCTCCCCGCCATCATTGCAGCTTTACCGTGCCCTCATTGCAGCCTCCCCCGCCATCATTGCAGCCTTACTGTGCCATCATTGCAGCCTCCAGTCCCCCGCCATCATTGCAGCTTTACCAGTCAATGCGTGCATTATGCACAGTGGCGTCACTAGGGTTGGTGTCATCTGGTACGGTAAAACATGGTGTTGCCCCCCCCCAATCATTTTGATTTAATTTTGGAACTGACCTGCTGACACAGTGTCTTGCTAGCTGGACAAGGATCTGATGGCCGCAGGGAAGATGGCAAGGTGCTGTGACCTGCCGACAAGGAGTGTTGCTACAAGGCCCTGTAGTCAGCAAGCAGAAGACAGTAGCTGAAAAGAGAAGCACTCTGGCAGGGGGCGGGCACACATGACGTAATTGGTTGCTAGGATGCTGGCGGTCCTAGCAATCAATGACAGCTCTCAGCAGAGATGTGGCTTGCCTGGATCACGGAAAATCGGGCACTGCAGATTGGAAGGCTTACGGACCAATGGACTATACAAATATATATATAAATATATATAAATTGTGGTTTAAGATTGTAGATTGGGAGGTGAGGTACATGGAACACTTGGCATGTATGCTGCCCCTGAGATTAGTCCTCCTGCTGTTCCCTGTTAGCCACCCCACATCAGTCTCAGCACCTCCCTATGCCTGCTGCGCTGATGTTGTTAATAGCTGTTAGCTTGCTCTGAGCCTGCCACTGATTCTCTCAGCCAGAGTCTGTCCTGTGCTCAGCCGGAGTCAGTCCTGTCCTCAGCACTTACTTTCTGAAGGAGGCAGGCAGAAAGCCGAGTATATCACGCCAGCAGCAGGAACTGTGAGCCAGGACGTTATGCAAGTGTGGCACTGGTTGTTGTGTAAGTCTGCCTGTGCTGAAAAGGAAAAAAGAAGTCCCTCTATCCTGCAGTCTCTCGAGCCCCTCTGGATGAACTGAATGCCCCCCCTCCCGACCCAGGGAATATGATTCACCACCAGTGGGCCGCAGGGGAACATTATTTGTTCACACTATGTATACCCATGTATACTACATTATGAAGTTTGAAGCTGCCGGCCCCCCTGTTAAAGTGATGGGACCGGGCCCCCTACAAGAGGCCCAATGGTACCCCCCATCAGCAGCCCTGGCTGCAGACGCCCCACTGGTCTGATGGGGGGTGTTTTTGCTGCTGGACACAGCTATATTATAGATATACTGTACGTATATATAGCTGTTTATATAGCTCTGTCCAGCAGCACTTCCCCCCCCCTAGTTATCAGACCGTCTCATGGTGGTCAGCTCAGCCACTATACCTGTATATAATATAACTGATAACCTGTTTGGGGGGGTGCTGCTGGACACAGCTATATATATATATATATATATATATATATATATATATATATATAAATAACTAAAATATATGATATAGCTGTGCTGTGTCCAGCAGTAAAAATAACCACCCCCTCTTAGCACTCCTCCTTCTTACCACATTAGCTCTGGTCAGCTCAGGTGTGACTGGGTGGCGAGCACCATGACATCCCCTCCCTTCCATTGCAAGAGCTCACCTCGGGCTACGGCAGCGGAGGACACCCCCAGCTCGGGGCCAGGGCGGGTGGCTCAGGTACACAATACACCCAGGCGGCAGCTGGTGAGGACACACACACACAGTGTGCAGCCTCGCCGCCCGGGAGGAGAAAAGGAGTGACAGGCTCAGCAGAACAGTAGTGAGAGGGGAGGACTCGGAGGAGGAAAACAGAAAGGAGCAGCACCCGCGTGTGCCGGATGTGTTCAGGCTGAAAAAAAAATGCCAAAGGGAGCCAGGGTTTTCTCCACCCTCGAGATGGTGTCACCCCTCTCTCGGGTGTCACCTGGGTGCGGACCGCACCCCCATAGCAACGCCGCTGATTATGCACAGCGGCCATGCATGTCCCGCTGTGTGTCACAGAACTTACTGTGAAAAGTTTGGCCACGCTGTGATAAAAGTCCCGCCCTCCTCCTAGACCAGCTTGTGTGATAGACAGAACACTGCGTCTATCACACAAGCTGGTCTAGGAGGAGGCGGGGACCTTTATCACAGCGCAGCCAAACTTTTCACACAAATATCTGTGACACAGCCACAGCGGTTTCCCGCTGTGCATGACAAGTCGGCAGGAGGAGGGAGGGGAGCACTGCAGCCGATTAAAGCGGCCCCAGGGCAGGCTGCCTACCGGGAAATGTCCTGGGAAAAGTCGTGGTATCCCGGTAGGCCAGTCTGGCCCTGCTTCTAGGACCCGTGTGTCTCCCAGAAGACAGTGGGGGGGGGTGGGGCGGGAAGTGGCGTAACCCCTGCGGGGGTCTATGCCCGGAAGTGGGTGAAAATACCTGTATTATACAGGTATCTGCACCCCCCTCTCCCCTAAAAGGTGCCAAATGTGACACCGGGGGGTGGGGTGTTCCGAAAGGCGGAAGTTCCATTTTTGTGCGGACCTCCGCTTTAATGGAGAACTTTAAAGTGGTATTAAACCTTATTCAAAAATGTAATATATTGCAGCTTACCAAGCACTAGTTGGCTGCATTACAGGCAGTCCCCGAGTTACAAACACAATAAGGACTGTAGGTTTGTTCGTAAGTGGAATCTGTGGAATCTGTGGAATCCTTGTGTAAGTCGGAACACTGCTTGTAAGAGTAACTTCCACCTGTGCAGGGATGTGAGATGTTCCGGGCGCTTCTGGGGCTCATTGAGGCCGTTCGTAAGTCGGAGTTGTTCGTAACTCGGGTGTTCGTAACTCAGGGACTGCCTGTATTTTCAGCATCTCCTGCTGATAACATCTTATAATTCTTTGCAACCAAATAATGCAGCAGTTCAATAAAAATAGTTCTACACCCTTACATATACAGTATACATACACTGAAGTCACTAGCCTCAGGTGATACAAACAAATCTTCCTATATACATTGTACCTGTTTAGTTGCAGTGTCCTCATATCCAGATCCATTCAAAGTACTCAGATTAAAGGCTATTTCTCAGCTGTAGAAGGCAGGGGGCAGGGATTCGACACCACACACTACACAGCTAGAGCTCAGAGCTTCAGGCTGGGTTCACACTGATGCAAATTGGATGCAGATCTCCCCGCATCCAATTTGCACTACAGGAGAGTGTGACCGGCTCTCAATGGAGCAGGTTCACCCATCTCCAGGGCAGCCATGGAGCGATTGCACAAGGGTCCTGTGCGTCTTTGGCTCAGTTTTAGGTCCGAATTCAGGCAAAAATTCTGGCCTGATTCATCCCTGAAACAGAAAAAAAAAGAAAAAATGGCGCAAAATGAGTTCTGGCAGAGTATAAGATCCAAGATCAGTGAATGTTAATGATGCAAACACCAGCGGCAGCTACCATGAGCAGAAGCAAGCTCTGTAAAACATAATAAAGAAAGGAAGGTGCGCCAAACTAAGTGCAGTAAGTAAGGCTTTTTTAATGGCAAATTAAAAAATGACAGCCAAATGGCTACTCACAAAATTCAGGACAAATACAGGCATGTAGAGGGTTAATGGTGGTCCGGAGTCGTCTCAAGCAGTCCTTAGGGGAGATTTGGGTTCCAGATCAGGAAGTAGCTGAGGATGGCTGAAGGCAGGATTTAAGGTAGGCTGAAGGCAGGTTATGGTGTCAGCAGAGGAGGACAGGGCATCCAGGCTATGGATGATGAAGAAGGCCCTGTACCGCTGTACCGCTGGGACATCCAGGAGACAACCAGGAAGTTGCCGTCAGCGTGCGCTTCAGCATGGAGCGCAGCGTGCCATGAGACCGGAAGTGACGTGGAGATCGAACGGACCAATGGGATGACGCGTTTCACAGCATCCGCTGTTTCATCAGATCCATCAGATCAGAACAGCCCTACTGTTAATTATTAGATCAAGAATTGTAATTGCATGCCCCTGTTGAAGAGGGGCAGAAAAATTGGGCCTTTGGTGGTGGGGGTGGTGTTGCCACAACACTGTAAGCCCTCACAGTTACTCTTGGTGGGCGCAGGAATGGGCCCTGCTGTGAATTATTAGATCAAGAATTGTAATTACATGCCCCTGTTGAACAGGGGCAGAAAAATTGTGTCTTATGCACTGGTGCCACAACACTGCAACCCCTCACAGATACTGTACTTGGAGCACAGCAATGAGCCCTGTTGCAAAGTATTGCATAAAAAATTGTAATTACACGCCCCTGTTAAACAGGGGCTGAAAAATTGGGCCTTAGGCACTGGTGCTGGTGCCACGACACTGCAACCTCTCCCAGATACTCTAGTTGGAGCGCAGGAATCAGCCCTGCTACAAAGCATTGCATAAAAAATTGTAATTAGATGCCCCTGTTAAACAGGGGCTGAAAAATTGGGCCTTAGCCACTGGTGGTGGCACCCAGAAACAAAAATGTTCTTCCAAGCTATCATCAGGAATCGGATCATTGAGGAGAAGGAGGATAGTCAGTCAACATAACAGGACAGTATCTCAGCATCAGCATAGGCAGTCTTGAAGGGATGTGACATTTCAAAATAAATTATTCTAATATATCAGCTTCAGGTGCTTGGTAGCTGGTGGTGATCCAAGACTGGTTTATCTTTATGAAGGTCAGTCGATCAACCGAGTCGGTGGACAGGCGCACCCTGTGATCCGTGACAAAGCCTCCAGCAGCACTGAATGTGCGTTCCGAAAGAACGCTGGATGCAGGACAGGCCAGTAGCTCAATTACATACTGTGCAAGCTCTGGGCAGTGATCCATCCTCAAGACCCAGTAAGCCAGAGGATTTTCGGTGGGAAAGGTGTCCAAGTCTGACCTTGCCCCTAGGTATTCCTGCACCATGTATATCAGATGCTGGCGATGGTTGCTGTAACCGATCATACCTTGGGGCTGCGGACTAAAAAGTTGTCTGAACGCATCGGTCAGACGGCCACCTTCCCCACCGCTCCTTCTTTGACTGACCGAAGCCTCAGCAACTCGTTGTCCAGGACCAGGAGTTTATAACCTCCCAGTCTCTGGGAACACGTTGCACAGACCTTTCTGCAAGGCCTCCCGGAGATGTCTCATCCTCTGCTCCCTCTGCGACGGTAAGATAAGGTCCGCAACCTTACCCTTGTACCGTGGATCAAGGAGAGTGGCCAGCCAGTAATGGTCCCTCTCCTTGATCCAAAGAATACGAGGATCCTTCCGCAGACTTTGCAGGATCAGGGAGGCCATGCAGCTTAGGTTAGCTGAGGCATTCGGTCCGGAGTCCTCTGGGTCACTAAGGATGACATGATCCGCAGCCACCTCCTCCCAGCCACGTACAAGTCCACGGGTTTCTTGGGACTGTAAATCATCCCTAAAAGACTGCTGCTGTTGATGCTGAGTGCCAGGCTCCACCTCCATGCTGACACAATCCTCCTCCTCCTCCTACTCCTCATCATCTTCCTGTGCGATGGGTGGGACAGAAGGAACACTGTCTGGGTAAAGGGGGCCTTGAGAGGCAAGGAAG
The DNA here is from genome assembly GCA_029206835.1 of Rana muscosa. NCBI lineage: Eukaryota > Metazoa > Chordata > Amphibia > Anura > Ranidae > Rana > Rana muscosa. The sequence continues at coordinate 75,677,813 of JARGYO010005626.1, read as the reverse complement.
TCCTCCTCTTCCTGCCTCTGTTCTGCCTCAAGTGCCCTGTCCATTATTCCATGCAGCGTATGCTCCAACAAGTGGACAAGAGGTACAGTGTCACTGATGCATGCACTGTCACTGCTCACCATCCTTGTGGCCTCCTCAAATGGTCCCAGGACAGTGCATGCATCCCTGATCATGCCCCACTGGCGTGGTGAAAAAAAAACAAGCTCCCCTGACCCTTTCCTGGTGCCGTAGTCGCACAGGTACTCATTGATGGCCCTCTGCTGCGCGTGCAGCCGCTGCAGCATGGCCAACGTTGAGTTCCACCTTGTGGGCATGTCACAAATAAGGCGGTTCTTGGGCAGGTTCAACTCCTTTTGCAGCTCAGCCAGCCGAGCACTGGCATTATATGATCTGCGGAAATGCACACAGACTTTCCTGACCTGCCTTAGGACATCCTGTAAGCCCGGGTACCTGCCCAAAAAACCGCTGCACCACCAGGTTAAGGATGTGAGCCACACAGGGCACATGGGTCAGTTGTCCCGGTCGGAGGGCAGAGAGGAGGTTGGTGCCATTGTCGCAAACCACCATTCCTGGCTTAAGCTGGTGTGGCGTCAACCCCTGAAGAGCTGACAGAACCTCTGCCCCAGTGTGGCTCCTGTCCCCCAAACACACCAGCGCAAGCACAGCATGGCATATTTTTGCCTGCGTACTTGCGTAGCCCATTGAACGCCTACGGAGCACCGCTGGTTCCGAGGACAAAGCACAGGAAGAGGCCATGGAGGAAGAAGAAGACCAGTAGTAGCATTTTGGAGGAGTGGCGGCGGAACAACCTCTCTGAGTGAACTTCTTTCGACGGTCCAGCAGCTGGGGCAGGGAAATTTGCCTGCTACAATCGGACGTCGGTGTACTGCTAGCAGAGTGCCCGCAAGTACTTGGCTGTGACACACCTAATTCTACACCTTCATTCCTCTCAGTGCAGGTTTCAGAGAGGACTGAAGGTATAGTGGGGTTGGAGATCCCAGCTGATGAGGTGCAAGAAGAGGTCAGCTTTGTTCTTTGGTGTGGGTCTTTAAGGTAGGCTTGCCAACGAGCTGCATGGCAGGTCAACATATGTCTGATCAAGCATGTGGTGCCCAAGCGGCTGATGTTTTGGCCACGCGATATACGCTTGAGACATATGTTGCAAACAGCAGCTGTGCGATCTGATGCACTCGCCTCAAAAAAGGCCCACACCAAAGAACTTTTTGAATGACGGTACTTGGCTGTGACACACCTAATTCTACACCTTCATTCCTCTCAGAGCAGGTTTCAGAGAGGACTGAAGGTATACTGGGGTTGGAGATCCCAGCTGATGCGGTGCAAGGAGAGGTGCGCTTTGTTCTTTGGTGTGGGTCTTTAAGGTACGCTTGCCAACGAGCTGCATGGCAGGTCAACATATGTCTGGTCAAGCATGTGGTGCCCAAGCGGCTGATGTTTTGGCCACGCGAGATACGCTTGAGACATATTTTGCAAATAGCAGCGGTGCGATCTGATGCACTCGACTCAAAAAAGGCCCACACCAAAGAACTTTTGGAATAATTAGCAGAGGCAGCGCCCTGCACAGGCAGAGCTCTGCGGTGTGATTCAGTCGGTGTGCTGCCCTTACGCTGGCCCCCGGGGGGCATCCTACCTCGGAGATGTGCCTCCTCCTCATCCTCCTCCTCTCTCCTATCAGGCACCCACGTGGAGTCAGTGACCTCATCATCCCCTCCCTCCTCATCACTGGAGCCAATCTGGCAGTATGCTGCAGCTGCTGGAACATGACTACCAGATTGCTGTCCTTCTTGAGCATCCCCTCTCTCTGCGCTCACGCTACTGCCTTCCTCTAGCTGGGTATCATCATCAGACCCTTCGAAACGCTGGGCATCCTCCTGGAGCATGTACCCAACACTGTGCTCAAACAGTTCGGGGGACTCCTCAGGAGGACATGGTGGGTCTAGGGAAGGAGTGACTGATGATGACATTGATACGAGGGAAGAGTACGCTTTGGCAGCTGCTTTGCCAGTACCCTGAGCCTGGGTGAGAGGGGATGAGGAGGATGAGGAGGGCTCGGTCATCCACTCTACCAAGTCTTCGGCATGATGCGGCTCAACACGTCCAGCTGCCGAAAATAAGGACAAGCGTGTCCCATGGCCACGTGCTGATGACGATGCACCGCGTCCACGACCAGCACTGTTGTCTCTAGACACAGAGCCTGCTTTCCCTCTTTTATTGGCTCCTGACTGTCTGCCTCTTCTTGTTGGCCTTCCAGACATAGTAATGGACTGCAGGGAGATGGGAAAACCAGGAATTGGAGTAGGGTATATTGTGCTGGAGGCACACAACACCCACTAACTCCTGCAGATGCCTTTATTAGAGAACACCAGCAATAAAGGGTAGATACTGTTGTATACTGTGCTGTGCTGGAGGCACACAACACCCACTAACTTCTGCAGATGCCTTTATTAGAGAACACTAGCAATAAAGGGTAGATACAGGTGTATACTGTGCTGTGCTGGAGGGACACAACACCCACTAACTCCTGCATATGCCTTTATTAGAGAACACTAGCAATAAAGGGTAGATACAGGTGTATACTGTGCTGTGCTGGAGGGACACAACACCCACTAACTCCTGCAGATGCCTTTATTAGAGAACACCAGCAATAAAGGGTAGATACAGGTGTATACTGTGCTGTGCTGGAGGCACACAACACCCACTAATTCCTGCAGATGCCTTTATTAGAGAATACCAGCAATAAAGGGTAGATACAGGTGTATACTGTGCTGTGCTGGAGGGACACAACACCCACTAACTCCTGCAGATGCCTTTATTAGAGAACACCAGCAATAAAGGGTAGATACAGGTGTATACTGTGCTGTGCTGTAGGGTCACAACACCCACTAACTCCTGCAGATGCCTTTATTACAGAACACCAGCAATAAAGTGTAGATACAGGTGTATACTGTGCTGTGCTGGAGGGTCACAACACCCACTAACTCCTGCAGATGCCTTTATTAGAGAACACCAGCAATAAAAGGTAGATACAGGTGTATACTGTGCTGTGCTGGAGGGACACAACACCCACTAACTCCGGCAGATGCCTTTATTAGAGAACACCAGCAATAAAGGGTAGATACAGGTGTATACTGTGCTGTGCTAGAGGGACACAACACCCACTAACTCCTGCAGATGCCTTTATTAGAGAACACCAGCAATAAAGGGTAGATACAGGTGTATACTGTGCTTTGCTGGAGGGACACAACACCCACTGACTCCTGCAGATGCCTTTATTAGAGAACACCAGCAATAAAGGGTAGATACAGGTGTATACTGTGCTGTGCTGTAGGGACACAACACCCACTGACTCCTGCAGATCCCTTTATTAGAAAACACCAGCAATAAAGGGTAGATACAGGTGTATACTGTGCTGTGCTGGAGTCACACAACACCCACTAACTCCTGCAGATGCCTTTATTAGAGAACACCAGCAATAATGGGTAGATACAGGTGTATACTGTGCTGTGCTGGAGGCACACAACACCCACTAACTCCTGCAGATGCCTTTATTAGAGAACACCAGCAATAAAGGGTAGATACAGGTGTATACTCTGTTTGCTGGAGGGTCACAACACCCACTAACTCTTGCAGATGCCTTTATTAGAGAACACCAGCAATAAAGGGTAGATACAGGTGTATACTGTGCTGTGCTGGAGGGACACAACACCCACTAACTCCTGCAGATGCCTTTATTAGAGAACACCAGCAATAAAGGGTAGATGCAGGTGTATACTGTGCTGTGCTGGTGGGACACAACACCCACTAACTCCTGCAGATGCCTGTATTATAGAACAGCAAAAAAGTGTAGATACAGGTATATACTGTGCTGGGGCACACAACACCCTCTAACTCCTGCAGATGCCTGTATTATAGAACAGCAAACAAGTGTAGATACAGGTGTATACTGTGCTGGGGCACACAACACCCACTAACTCCTGCAGATGCCTGTATTATAGAACAGCAATAAAGGGTAGATACAGGTGTATACTGCGCTGGAGGCACACAACACCCATTAACTCCTGCAGATGCCTGAGAAAAGAACACACTGTCCCTGCCTATCTAGCTTAGAGAACAGCAATAAAGGGTAGATACAGGTGTATACTGTGCTGGAGGCACACAACACCCTCTAACTCCTGCAGATGCCTGAGAAAAGAACACACTGTAGAACACACTGTCCCTGCCTATGTAGCTCTTTCCCTGCACGCCAGAACACATTACACAAGGCTGCCGTGCTGGCGGCCTTTTATAGTGTGGGGCGTGTACTAAACCCCCCTGAGCTATGATTGGCCACAGGTATCCTGCCTGTGGCCAATTATGGCTCTCCTCGCTGCCGGCGCTGTGATTGGCCAAGCATGCGGGGTCACAGTGCATGCTTGGCCAATCACAGCGCCGGCAATGCAGTGCGATGGCGCAGTGCATTGTGGGCCGTTCGCGTCACACGAATTTGGCGCGAACGCCCCACAAAGTTCTGGTTTCGCCGAACAGGCGAACAGGCTATGTTCGAGTCAAACATGCGTTCGACTCGAACACCGAGCTCATCCCTATATGTGGCTCATGTACATGTAAATACAACAACCAAGTCAGGAACTCATACAAGTTTAACCATGTGCTCAGCGAATCTCAATTGGGTGGAAACCTTTTGTCTATGCTAATCATGTGGTCATGGGCGTCCGCTGAACTTTTTTCAGGGGGGGCATCATTTTAAGGTCATCCATGCTTCTTTGGGGCAGTGGAGCAGCTCTGTATACACCACTCCTCCACCGCCCATTGAAATAAATGGGCACCGCTGCCGAAGCGCCTGCAAAGCGCTTCGGCAGTGGCGAAACACAATTGCATTTAACCCTGTCTTTGACCGCTAGCTGGGGTTATTGCAACACAGGGGGCAAGTGTCTTCACTCTGACTTCAACACTCTTACGATTCCAGGGGGGGCAATTGACCCCCCTAGCCCTATGGAGCGGACGCCCATGCATGTGGTTCCACGCTGGGAGGGGTTATGGCTCTATGAACCTCCAGTACATGTGTCCGCGGACGCAAGCCACCTGTCCCAGATTTTGTTGTACTTATCTGGACAACCTCTGTTAATCTACATGAACTTCTTGTAGGGCAGTGTGTTTTATTTATATCTATTTTCCAGTCATTAAATGGGTCTTATCCACTGCCTGGCTATAATTTTTCTCGCAGAAAACAGTGTTTCATGTAGGAATGTTTTGGTGAATTTGTCTATCTCAGAATCAGGGAATATCCCTAGTAGACATTATTTGGGGTCCAAGGTCAAAGGGGATCCCATGTCATCATGGAGGAAGTCCACAATCTGCTTCCATAGACTCTGAAGGATCGGTCACGCCCAAATTAAATGGAAAAATTAGCCCGTCACCTGTTTACACATTGTGCACAAGGTAGAATACTGTTGCCTAAAGCGGGCTACTCTTAGGGGGGTAAGATATGCTCGGTGCACAATAGACATGTGCACACTGAAATATTTTGTTTCGGAATTTTGTTTTCGTCCGAAAAATAAATTTATTTAGTTACTCCCGGAATTCGTTTTTATATATTTTGTTTTTCGTTAAAAAATGCATTCGTCTGAAAATCCGAATTAATTAAGGTCGAATCTGTCATTGAAGGCTTATGGTGTCTGTCGAATGTTCTATGGTGTCCGATGAATGTTCTAAGGAGATTTGACGGAGCAGCTAAACTGTACGACGCCGCAATCGTACATTTCCGGTCGAATGTTCCGCCCACAAGCTATAGTAGAATTCTAATGTTGTATGACTAATAATAATTACATTTATTAATTATTACTAGTCAACCAGCATTAGAATTCTTCTATAGCCTATGGGCGGAGCATTTCACCATAAATGTCCGCTTGCTGCGATCATATGTTTTTAGCTGCTTCGTCGAATCTTCATGTCTCTATAATGTCAAATCTTTTCTCTCTATGTCAAATCTTTTCTCTCTATGTAGAATAATCTTGGACTAATAGAGTTAGGGTAGGCACATTCGACCTCAGATTCAATAGACACAGATTGTTATTGTCAGCGTCATGTCGAATCTCCTACCTATATCGAAATGTTGTTGCAACGAAAACGAAAATAAAGCATTTGTTTATGTCGGATCTTTCTGATTTCAGATTCTGCACTTTCGTTATCGTTTGTCAAAACGATAACGAAAATACCCGAAATTCGGACGAAAATGCATTCGAACGAAAACTAATGCACATGTCTTGTGCACAATATACAACTGGGTCAGCCTGTCAGAGAATTTGGGGGATACAGTCTTGCATGAGTCAAGCGCTTCACTCCACTCCTCATCTTCCAGCAAACCCATGTCTTTTTTCCATCTTGGTTTAAGGTTGTAGGCTAGCACGGTGGATGATGGGGTTAGGAGCATGACATAAAAATCAGAAATCAGCCTCCGTGGATCCTCACCCTTAACTACTGCCATAACAACATTAGGAGTAGACTGTGGCAAGGGTTGGGTGAACTGAGCTTGAGCTGCAAGGTGTACCTGAAAGAATCTAAAGAGTAGTGAATTGGGTAGTAGGAACTCGTTTGGGAGTCTCTCAAAGTTTTTAAGCGTGCCATCTGAGAATATGTGGTGCAAGTAATATATGCCATGTTTGCTCCATATCTCTGTGTCAGGGATCGAGAGAAACTCTGGGAGTAATTTTTGTGCCATAGAGGAGTATAATCGTTGTGGTTAGAGGTCCCCAACATTTTGGTGGCAATGTCCCATATGTGCCTATATTGGTAGAGGAGAGACCCCGGTCTCTTTTGGAGTTATTCCCACTGTGACCCACTGCGATTTCAGTAAGTGGATCCGTGGTTAGTTGCGCCCACTGTGGGCAAAGGAGCGTGAGAAATCTTAGTCTGTCTGTTTTGTCAATGTGGTATAGCTGAGACAGTTGCGATGCAAAGTAATAAAGATTCAGGTCCGGGAGGGCCATTCCACCCAGGTCAGTGGGGTTCTTAACCACTTCCCTACCTGCCCATAGTCATATGACATCCACAGATGGGATCTCCCATCCTGGGTGGACGTCATATGATGTCCTGGGCTTCACGGACGTCTAGGTGCGCGTGCCCGGCGACCCGATGCATGTGGCCGGCGGCCGAAATGTCCGCCGGGCACCCGCGATTGCCCGCAATCACGGCAGGACCATGGATCTGTGTGTATAAACACACAGATCCATGTCCTGTCAGCGGTAAGGAGACCGATGTGTGTTCCCAGTACAGAGGAACACAGATCGGTCTCCTCACCTTGTAAGTCCCTTCCCCCTACAGTTAGAATCACTCACTAGGGAACATACTTAACCCTTCAGCGCCCCCTAGTGTTAACCCCTTCCCTGCCAGTCACATTTACACACTAATCAGTGCATTTTTATAGCACTAATCGCTGTATAAATGTAAATGGTCCCAAAAATGTGTCAAAAGTTTCCGATATGTCCGTCGCAATGTCACGGTCACAATAAAAGTCGCAGATCGCCGCCATTACTAGTAAAAAAATAAAAATTTATAAAAATGCAATAAAACTATGCCCTATTTTGTAGACGCTATAACTTTTGTGCAAACCAATCAATATACGCTTATTGCGATTTTTTTTATGTAGAAGAATACATATCCGCCCAAACTGTGGAAAATTTTTTTTTATAGATTTTTGGGGGATATTTATTATAGCAAAAAGTAAAAAATATTGCATTTTTTCCAAATTTTCGCTCTATTTTTGTTTATAGCGCAAAAAAAAAAAAATGCAGAGGTGATCAAATACCACCAAAAGAAAGCTCTATTTGTGGGAAAAAAAGGACGTCAATTTTGTTTGGGTGCAACATCGCACGACTGCGCAATTGTCAGTTAAAGCGACGCAGTGCCGAATCGCAAAAAGCGCTCTGGTAAGGAAGGGGGTAAATTCTTCTGGGGCTGAAGTGGTTAAGGACTCTCTAGGCCAGCTTGCGTCTGTTGGTGCCCCAGATAAATGTCCTAAGTATGGCCTCCATTGATTTAAAAAGTTTTAAGGACAAGTATACGGGCGCATGCCAGAGTATAACAATATTTTGGGAAGTAGTATCATTTTAATGATATTAATGTGTCCCCATACACCAAGGGGCAGTCTCGCCCACACCTGAGTTTTAGACTTGATGAGATTGAAAAGGTGCTCTATGTTCAGGGATATATAGTCAGCCGGTGTCCTATTCACCAATACAACAGAAACTCTTTAAAAAAAAGAAAGCAATTAATATTTAAACCTTAGAAACAACACATACAATACCCACAACAATTAACCAGCCTTGCTTTAAGGTAAAACAGTGGGTGTAACACAAATTCAGCATAACTAAATGGTTAATTGGATGTTTTGAAGTAATGTTTAGTTGTTATGTTCATTTTCTCCTTTTGTTACACTGATTATTGCAGCAGTGCTGGTGGTGTCAGTAGGAGGAATTTTTTTTTCCTAGTGTTGGCAATGTCCTTGTAAGGGAAAAAATGCCCCAGTGATCTTAGGCCATGTCGATATTTGATTAGTGATTTCAACACCACCTCACCCTTTTGCTTATATAGCAGAGGATTTCCAACCATGCAAATGAATGAGGGTGGTGACATCACTGGTTGTTAAGGACTTGTTGGTGCCCATCATACTGCTAATACTGCTATTATACATGATGTTTGGCTTCCTCATGCCATAACAGCCAAGGTTTAGCCTTTACTCATGTTCAGACCAAACCTTAAGCTCATACCTAATTAAAAATATAATTGGAGGTAGTGTCACATTTTCATGATTTGTGTAATGGCCCAAAACCCAAAGCACAGCCAGTTTCCCCATGGCAGTTACAGAGGCACAGAGGAGCTCGAGACAATCCCATGTATGTCGAAGTGAAGCAGCTTATTCCAGTGGTTATATACACACTAGTATCCTATTTCCAACTTAACAGGGTCACTTGGAGCAGCCTTAAAAGACCTTATAGTACTGGTATGCCATTCAATGACAGTCTAAGGTGAACCACTTGTGTACTGTAGTCTTCCCCTGCTCTCCCACACACCGTAATAGTACAGAAAATCCTCCTTTGTGGGTACCCCATCTGAGATCACAGCACCTCTGTAGATAAGATATTATAAGTCTTTTGTGACTTCTTGTATACTTAAAAGATGAACATAATGAGGCAGACCTCCCTAAAGGATAAGTTCACTTTTTGAAAAAATAAATAATAATGCACATTTTGTTTTGTAGAGCTTATTAAAGGCTAATTGTCTCCTGCTATGAGCTACAGTCAGCCATCTTGGGAAGGACAACAATCCTAATGGACACCGAAATCCAATCTAATTGAGGATCTACATAAACAGTGGAATACTGTGTCAATCGGTATTAAGGGAGAGGTACCTGTCAAGGAGAGAAAGAGTAGGTGTTACCCCTCAGGTTGTCTCTCTCTGCCAGCCAGATATCTGCAGGGACATTTGCTGATCTCAGTGTGACCAACCAATATCATAGTCCCTCCAAGAAAAGTGCTCCTTTGGAATTCTGTTCTCTAAGTACCTTATATGTAACTATTGGGGATCGCTTTGTGGAGCGTGCCCTCTGCTGTCTGAAATGTATGACCTGTAACATATGTGGTGCAAATACTGTCAATTGCCTTTTTTTGTGAACACTAAATTTCTACAATATAACCAAAGTTAAGTATTCATGTGTGTTTACTTAATTCTCCGGTACAGTGGTTAGGCCTCACTTACAAGTACACCAAGAACGTCTGGGCACATTTGTTTGAGTCCTCAATTAACCGTTTGTTAAAATGGTTGTTACCCTTGATAAAAACACCTTTGTGTGCCCACTGCTTATCTGAATGTAAACTGGACTGTGAGTATATTTTATTAAAAAACACTTGCCTCTTCTGTGTTGCCCAGCTTGGAACTGCAGGTCACGTGATTGCTGTCAGCTCCACAGTGATCACGGGGACCTGCCAGTGGGTGCGTCCAGTGTCGGGGCATTACGTAAGAATGTTGATGTGAGGTTGCTGCTGAGCTTCTGTGTTTCCGTAGCAATGTAACACACTCAGGGGCTGATTTACAAAACGTTTGCGCCATGAGTATTGGCGCATCTGCGTGCGCAATGGCTGTTTTGGTATTTACAAAACATTAGCGCCGGTAGCGCAGCCCTATTTCCCATTTACTATAGTGTTGTCGGCGGACTGGAGGAGGTGCTCAGTGCGCCACTATGGACCTGGTGCACGGCATGTTAAACACTAAATATAAAGAAGCTGGAAGTGAGATTATAATGGGGGTGATGTGAGGAAGTGTAGTGACACCTGTCCAAATAACAAACAGGGCCAAAATTGAGTGATAAAGTAACTTTTTCAGAACCAGCCCGCTGCGCCGGCAAGTACGATTCGAGCTGCCGGAGTTTTTTTTGAGCTCAGCGCAGGAATTTCAATGGTTCAAACGCGCCAAGACACTGCGCCGGCAAAATCTTAGTAAATGTCAAGTCACGTAAACTAATTTGCATAAGTTGAACAGGCGCAGCTGTGAACTTTCCATTGCGCCTGCAAAATGACATTTCTAAAGGAAAAAAAAAGGCATTTAAAAGCAGCCGCGGCTATAATGAATTGTCGGCTCCCGGGCAATATAGAGAAAAGTCTGTGAAAGTCTTTGCTAACCAAAAAAAAAAAAGCGTGGGGGTCCCCCAAATTCCATTACCAGGCCCTTGAGGTCTGAAATGGATATTAAGGGGAACCCCACTGCAATTTTTTTTAAAAAATGGCGTGAGGTTCCCCCCAAATATCCATACCAGGCCCTTCAGATCTGGCATGGATTTTAAGGGGAACTCCACCCCAAATTTTTTAAAAAAATGGTGTGGAGTCCCCCCAAAAATCCACACCAGACCCTTATCCGAGCACATAACCTTGCCGGCCGCAGGGGAAGAGGGGGGGACGAGAGAGCGGCCCCCCTCCCTCCTTAACCGTACCAGGCCACATGCCCTCAACATGGGGAGGATGTCCCCATGTTGATGGGGACAAGGGTCTCATCCCCACAACCCTTGCCCGATGGTTGTGGGGGTCTGCGGGCGGGGGCTTATCGGAATCTGGAAGACCCCTTTAACAAAGGGGACCCCCAGATCCCACCCCCCCTATGTGAAATGGTAATGGGGTACAAATTTACCCCTACCATTTCACAAAGAAAGTGTAAAAAATTTAAAAAATGACAAGAGTCGGTTTTTGAAAATTCCTTTATTAATGTCTTCTCTTTTCTTCCTTCTTTTTCCATCTTCTTCTTCCATCTTCTTCTTTTCTCCATTCAGGTTTCTTCCTCTTCATCTTTATCTTCATCCTCATCTTCATCTTTATCTTCATCTTCCTTCTTCCATCGGTCTTCTCGTCCGCATCTTGCTCCGGCGTCTTCCCTTCTTCTTTCTTCTACGGCCGCTCCGTTTGAATTGGAGGTTCCCGCTGTGCGACGCTTCAGTTCTCCACTTGGTCCGCTGCCACCCGGTGGCTCCGCCCCCTCTGACACCACGGGGAAAGTCCCCGTGAAATCCATGTGCGTCAGAGGGGGGCGGGGTCACCGGGTGTAAGCGGACCCAGAGGGGAACTGAAGAACTGAAGCATCGCACAGTGGGAACCTCCAATTCAAACGGAGCGGCCGGAGAAGAAAGAAGAAGGGAAGATGCCGGAGCAAGATGCGGACGAGAAGACCGAAGGAAGAAGGAAGATGAAAATGAAGATAAAGATAAAGGAGAAGATGAAGATGGAGGAAGAAACCCGAATGGAGAAAAGAAGAAGATGGAAGAAGAAGATGGAAGAAGATGGAAGAAGAAGATGGAAGAAGAAGATGGAAGAGGAAGATGGAAGAGGAAGATGGAAGAGGAAGATGGAAGAAGAAGATGGAAGAAGAAGATGGAAGAAGAAGTTGGAAGAAAAGAAAAGACATTAATAAAGGAATTGTCAAAAACCGGCTCTTGTCATTTTTTAAATTTTTTACACTTTCTTTGTGAAATGGTAGGGGTACATTTGTACCCCATTACCATTTCACATAGGGGGGGCCGGGATCTGTGGGTCCCCTTTGTTAAAGGGGTCTTCCAGATTCCGATAAGCCCCCCGCCCGCAGACCCCCACAACCACCGGGCAAGGGTTGTGGGGATGAGGCCCTTGTCCCCATCAACATGGGGACATCCTTCCCATGTTGAGGGCATGTGGCCTGGTACGGTTCAGGAGGGAGGGGGGCCGCTCTCTCGTCCCCCCCCTTTTCCCCTCCGGCTGGCCAGGTTATGTGCTCGGATAAGGGTCTGGTGTGGATTTTTGGGGGGACTCCACGCCATTTTTTAAAAAAAATTGGGGTGGAGTTCCCCTTAAAATCCATGCCAGATCTGAAGGGCCTGGTATGAAAATTCGGGGGGAACCCCACGTAATTTAAAAAAAAAATTGCAGCGGGGTTCCCCTTAATATCCATTCCAGACCTTAAGGGCCTGGTAATGGAATTTGGGGGACCCCCACGCTTTTGTTTTTTGTGTAATCAAAGACTTTCAATGACTTTTATCTGTATTGACGGGAACCAGCAATTCATTACAGCCGCAAGGACTTTTAAATGACTATTATTTTACTTTAGAAATGTCATTTTGCTCTCCAACTGTTATAAACATGGAAAACATGTGCTACTTTACAGGCATACTATAGACACCCCTCGGTATGATATTTAGGGCCAGTTCACACCGGATGCAGTGCAGTGCGTTTTTTTGATGCATGAAAAACGCAAAGAAAGTTGATCACATTAATGCCAATGGCATAGTTCACACCACTGCAGTCCGTTCCAGTGCGTTTCAGAAAGCAAAAAAAAATTGGTCATGCTGCATTTTTTAGGTACAAAACTGTACTGGACCCCAGTAAAACACATCAAAAATGCAAGGGAACGTACCAAAAATGCACTGGAATGCACCGGAACGCACCTAAATGCACCAAAGACGCACTGCAACACACTTGTCCTAAGTGAAAAGAGGGGGAAAAAAACACTGGACTGCATCAAAAACGCTTCAAAAATGCACTGGAATGTGTCAAAAACGCGCATGCAGAAAAGCACCTGGAACACACCCAGACTGCGTTTCTATAGTGTGAACTAGGGCCAGTTCACACCATAGAAACGCAATCCGGATGTTTTCCAGGTGCTTTTCTGCATGCACGTTTTTCATGCGTTCCAGTGCATTTTTGGTACGTTTTTCATGCAGTCCATGCTTTTTTTTCACCCCTCTTTTTTATTAACCATAGATAAGGACAAGTGTGTTCCAGTGCGTTTTTGGTGCATTTAGGTGTGTCCCGGTGCGTTCCAGTGCGTTTATGATGCGTTTTGCTGCGTTCCAGTACAGTCCAGTGCAGGTAAAATGCAGCATGTTCTACTTTTTTGGTGGAACTGGAATGCACTGGAACAAACACTGCCTTTTAGAACCATATAACCAACTTTCCATGCATTTTGGATGCTTAAAAAACGCAATGCACTGCATGTGGTGTGAAATGGCCCTTAAGCAATTTGGCATATTTAAAGGCACTTCTCCTTGTTTTGTTTTTGTTGTTTTCCAAATTGGTGACATTGATATATGTCCCTTAGGGTGGGACCTGGGCCCCCATTTTAAGGCCAATAACTAGAAGATAAGCCAGCCAAGTGGGGACTAGCAAAATTAACAAGTCAGTTCCCATAGACTGCAATGGTATTTGTTGGTAGGGGTGATTGTCCCATCTCTAATTTTGTAGCATGCTGGATGATGTGCTTAATTTTGGACGGGGGGGGGCGTTATTTTTTGCTAGCTGCATTGGTGTTGTTCTGCACATGCCCAGCCAGTTAGGTTTTTTTTGCGTGCTTTTTGTGTGTGAACAGCACCTGGATATTTCTGGGCATGCCCACTCAGAGAGTGTTTTTATGGGTTAGTAATTGAAGGACATCTTTAACAGGTGTATCCACTTTGAATTTCAGCCTCTACATTGAGTGAACTTGCATTTTGGGTGTTTCATGGACTGTGCATGTGTTTTCAATTGCCTCATTAGCACACAAACATATGTTATATAAAGCTCAGAGGGAACATTCGTTCGCTTGCCCTGAGAAGAGGCAAGTGTGTGTGTGTGTGTGTGTGTGTGTGTGTGTGTGTGTGTGTGTGTGTATGTGTTTTGTTTATAGCGCAAAAAATAAAAACCGCAAAGGTGATCAAATACCACCAAAAGAAAGCTCTATTTGTGGGAAAAAAAGGACGTCAATTTTGTTTGGGTGCAACATCGCACGACCGCGCAATTGTCAGTTAAAGCGACGCAGTGCCGAATCGCAAAAAGCGCTCTGGTAAGGAAGGGGGTAAATTCTTCCGGGGCTGAAGTGGTTAAGGACTCTCTAGGCCAGCTTAGGTCTGTTGGTGCCCCAGATAAATGTCCTAAGTAGGCTTGTGCACAACAGAAAAATTCGTTCCGTTTCGGTTCGTTTCTTTCCGGTCCTGTTGATTCGTAATCATTCGTAATTTTGCTAGACGGGATTTTTCGTGTTCGGACTCATTCGTATTTTTGCAAGCGACATTTTTCGTTGAATTTTTTGTTGCTTTATAATTCGTACTTTCGGTAGAGTACGTTGTTTTTCGTTGATTCTGGACACAACTCCTACTTTCGTAACTTTTTTTGGGTTCGTTGATTCGTAATTTTCCGTGTCTCTCTCACGACGACGCTGCCTATTATGCCTAATGTGCTTCGAATGGATTTGTACTTTTCTAAATACATAGCGGTTATTTGTAATGATTCGAAATCTCGTATTTTACTTTCGTTTTTTACATGCGGCTATAGGCTCCGCCCCTGTACACCATTTTGAGAGGGTTCAGCACGGTGAGGGAGAAGCAGAGAGCAGAGCAGAGTGAGTGTTATTGTGCTTCGAATGGATTCGAAATCTCGTATTTTACTTTCGTTTTTTACATGCGGCTATAGCCTCCGCCCCCTGTACACCATTTTGAGAGGGAGTTCAGCATGGTGTGGGAGAAGCAGAGAGCAGAGTGAGTGTTATTGTGCTTCGAATGGATTCGTACATTCGTAACTTTTTTCATAACGAATTATGCCGAAGACCTTCGGGCATTCGCTATTTTGCGGTATAATTTATTTCGGATTCGGTTTTATTCGTAATTGCTCTGTTCGGAAATTCGAATGCTTCCGAATGTCCGAAAGTTGCTAAATTCGGACGAATTTCGATTCGTTACGAAACGAATTGCACAAGCCTAGTCCTAAGTATGGCCTCCATTGATTTAAAAAGTTTTAAGGACAAGTATACGGGTGCATGCCAGAGTATATACAATATTTTGGGAAGTAGTATCATTTTAATGATATTAATGTGTCCCCATACACCAAGGGGCAGTCTCGCCCACACCTGAGTTTTAGACTTGATGAGATTGAAAAGGTGCTCTATGTTCAGGGATATATAGTCAGCCGGTGTCCTATTCACCAATACAACAGAAACTCTTTAAAAAAAAGAAAGCAATTAATATTTAAACCTTAGAAACAACACATACAATACCCACAACAATTAAACAGCCTTGCTTTAAGGTAAAACAGTGGGTGTAACACAAATTCAGCATAACTAAATGGTTAATTGGATGTTTTGAAGTAATGTTTAGTTGTTATGTTCATTTTCTCCTTTTGTTACACTGATTATTGCAGCAGTGCTGGTGGTGTTAGTAGGAGGACATTTTTTTCCCTAGTGTTGGCAATGTCCTTGTAAGGGAAAAAATGCCCCAGTGATCTTAGGCCATGTCGATATTTGATTAGTGATTTCAACACCACCTCAGACTTTTGCTTATATAGCAGAGGATTTCCAACCATGCAAGTGAATGAGGGTGGTGACATCACTGGTTGTTAAGGACTTGTTGGTGCCTATCATACTGCTAATACTGCTATTATACCTGATGTTTGGCTTCCTCATGCCATAACAGCCAAGGTTTAGCCTTTACTCATGTTCAGACCAAACCTTAAGCTCATACCTAATTAAAAATATAATTGGAGGTAGTGTCACATTTTCATGATTTGTGTAATGGCCCAAAACCCAAAGCACAGCCAGTTTCCCCATGGCAGTTACAGAGGCACAGAGGAGCTCGAGACAATCCCATGTATGTCGAAGTGAAGCAGCTTATTCCAGTGGTTATATACACACTAGTATCCTATTTCCAACTTAACAGGGTCACTTGGAGCAGCCTTAAAAGACCTTATAGTACTGGTATGCCATTCAATGTCAGTCTAAGGTGAACCACTTGTGTACTGTAGTCTTCCCCTGCTCTCCCACACACCGTAATAGTACAGAAAATCCTCCTTTGTGGGTACCCCATCTGAGATCACAGCACCTCTGTAGATAAGATATTATAAGTCTTTTGTGACTTCTTGTATACTTAAAAGATGAACATAATGAGGCAGACCTCCCTAAAGAATAAGTTCACTTTTTGAAAAAAAAAATAATAATGCACATTTTGTTTTGTAGAGCTTATTAAAGGCTAATTGTCTCCTGCTATGAGCTACAGTCAGCCATCTTGGGAAGGACAACAATCCTAATGGACACCGAAATCCAATCTAATTGAGGATCTACATAAATAGTGGAATACTGTGTCAATCGGTATTAGGGGATAGGTACCTGTCAAGGAGAGAAAGAGTAGGTGTTACCCCTCAGGTTGTCTCTCTCTGCCAGCCAGATATCTGCAGGGACATTTGCTGATCTCAGTGTGACCAACCAATATCATAGTCCCTCCAAGAAAAGTGCTCCTTTGGAATTCTGTTCTCTAAGTACCTTATATGTAACTATTGGGGATCGCTTTGTGGAGCGTGCCCTCTGCTGTCTGAAATGTATGACCTGTAACATATGTGGTGCAAATACTGTCAATTGCCTTTTTTTGTGAACACTAAATTTCTACAATATAACCAAAGTTAAGTATTCATGTGTGTTTACTTAATTCTCCGGTACAGTGGTTAGGCCTCACTTACAAGTACACCAAGAACGTCTGGGCACATTTGTTTGAGTCCTCAATTAACTGTTTGTTAAAATGGTTGTTACCCTTGATAAAAACACCTTTGTGTGCCCACTGCTTATCTGAATGTAAACTGGACTGTGAGTATATTTTATTAAAAAACACTTGCCTCTTCTGTGTTGCCCAGCTTGGAACTGCAGGTCACGTGATTGCTGTCAGCTCCACAGTGATCACGGACCTGCCAGTGGGTGCGTCCAGTGTCGGGGCATTACGTAAGAATGTTGATGTGAGGTTGCTGCTGAGCTTCTGTGTTTCCGTAGCAATGTAACACACTCAGGGGCTGATTTACGAAACGTTTGCGCCATGAGTATTGGCGCATCTGCGTGTGCAATGGCTGTTTTGGTATTTACAAAACATTAGCGCCGGTAGCGCAGCCCTATTTCCCATTTACTATAGTGTTGTCGGCGGACAGGAAGAGGCGCTCAGTGCGCCACTATGGACCTGGCGCACGGCATGTTAAACACTAAATATAAAGAAGCTGGAAGTGAGAATATAATGGGGGTGATGTGGGGTGATGTGAGGAAGTGTAGTGACACCTGTCCAAATAACAAACATGGCCAAAATTGAGTGATAAAGTAACTTTTTCAGAACCAGCCCGCTGCGCCGGCAAGTACGATTCGAGCTGCGGGAGTTTTTTTTGAGCTCAGCGCAGGAATTTCAAATGTTCAAACGCGCCAAGACACTGCGCCAGCAAAATCTTAGTAAATGTCAAGTCACGTAAACTAATTTGCATAAGTTGAACAGGCGCAGCTCTGAACTTTCCATTGCGCCTGCAAAATGACATTTCTAAAGGAAAAAAAAAGGCATTTAAAAGCAGCCGCGGCTATAATGAATTGTCGGCTCCCGGGCAATATAGAGAAAAGTCTGTGAAAGTCTTTGCTAACCAAAAAAAAAAAAGCGTGGGGGTCCCCCAAATTCCATTACCAGGCCCTTGAGGTCTGGAATGGATATTAAGGGGAACCCCGCTGCAAAGTTTTTAAAAAAATGGCGTGGGGTTCCCCCCAAATATCCATACCAAGCCCTTCAGGTCTGGCATGGATTTTAAGGGGAACTCCACCCCAAATTTTTTTAAAAAATGGTGTGGAGTCCCCCCAAAAATCCACACCAGTACCTTATCCGAGCACGTAACCTGGCCGGCCGCAGGGGAAGAGGGGGGGACGAGAGAGCGGCCCCCCCTCCCTCCTGAACCATACCAGGCCACATGCCCTCAACATGGGGAGGATGTCCCCATGTTGATGGGGACAAGGGCCTCATCCCCACAACCCTTGCCCGGTGGTTGTGGGGGTCTGCGGGCGGGGGCTTATCGGAATCTGGAAGACCCCTTTAACAAAGGGGACCCCCAGATCCCGGCCCCCCTATGTGAAATGGTAATGGGGTACAAATGTACCCCTACCATTTCACAAAGAAAGTGTCAAAGAAAATGACAAGAGCCGGTTTTTGAAAATTCCTTTATTAATGTCTTCTCTTTTCTTCCTTCTTCTTCCATCTTCTTCTTCCATCTTCTTCTTTTCTCCATTCAGGTTTCTTCCTCTTCATCTTTATCTTCATCCTCATCTTCATCTTTATCTTCATCTTCCTTCTTCCATCGGTCTTCTCGTCCGCATCTTGCTCCGGCGTCTTCCCTTCTTCTTTCTTCTCCGGCCGCTCCGTTTGAATTGGAGGTTCCCGCTGTGCGACGCTTCAGTTCTCCACTTGGTCCGCTGCCACCCGGTGGCTCCGCCCCCCTCTGACACCACGGGGAAAGTCCCCGTGAAATCCATGTGCTTCAGAGGGGGGCGGGGTCCCCGGGTGTAAGCGGACCCAGAGGGGAACTGAAGAACTGAAGCGTCGCACAGCGGGAACCTCCAATTCAAACGGAGCGGCCGGAGAAGAAAGAAGAAGGGAAGATGCCGGAGCAAGATGCGGACGAGAAGACCGAAGGAAGAAGGAAGATGAAAATGAAGATAAAGATAAAGAGGAAGATGAAGATGGAGGAAGAAACCCGAATGGAGAAAAGAAGAAGATGAAGATGGAAGAAGATGGAAGAGGATGGAAGAGGAGGATGGAAGAGGAAGATGGAAGAGGAAGATGGAAGAGGAAGATGGAAGATGGAAGAGGAAGATGGAAGAGGAAGATGGAAGAGGAAGATGGAAGAAGAAGATGGAAGAAGAAGATGGAAGAAGAAGATGGAAGAAGAAGATGGAAGAAGAAGATGGAAGAAGAAGTTGGAAGAAAAGAAAAGACATTAATAAAGGAATTGTCAAAAACCGTCTCTTGTCATTTTTTTAAATTTTTTACACTTTCTTCGTGAAATGGTAGGGGTACATTTGTACCCCATTACCATTTCACATAGGGGGGCCGGGATCTGCGGGTCCCCTTTGTTAAAGGGGTCTTCCAGATTCCGATAAGCCCCCCGCCCGCAGACCCCCACAACCACCGGGCAAGGGTTGTGGGGATGAGGCCCTTGTCCCCATCAACATGGGGACATCCTTCCCATGTTGAGGGCATGTGGCCTGGTACGGTTCAGGAGGGAGGGGGGCCGCTCTCTCGTCCCCCCCTTTTCCCCTCCGGCCGGCCAGGTTATGTGCTCGGATAAGGGTCTGGTGTGGATTTTTGGGGGGACTCCACGCCATTTATTTTTTAAATTTGGGGTGGAGTTCCCCTTAAAATCCATGCCAGATCTGAAGGGCCTGGTATGAATATTTGGGGGGAACCCCACGTCAGTTTTAAAAAAAAATTGCAGCGGGGTTCCCCTTAATATCCATTCCAGACCTGAAGGGCCTGGTAATGGAATTTGGGGGACCCCCACGCTTTTGTTTTTTGTGTAATCAAAGACTTTCAATGACTTTTATCTGTATTGACGGGAACCAGCAATTCATTACAGCCGCAAGGACTTTTAAATGACTATTATTTTACTTTAGAAATGTCATTTTGCTCTCCAACTGTTATAAACATGGAAAACATGTGCTACTTTACAGGCATACTATAGACACCCCTCGGTATGATATTTAGGGCCAGTTCACACCGGATGCAGTGCAGTGCATTTTTTTGATGCATGAAAAACACAAAGAAAGTTGATCACATTAATGCCAATGGCATAGTTCACACCACTGCAGTCCGTTCCAGTGCGTTTCAGAAAGCAAAAAAAAAATTGGTCATGCTGCATTTTTTAGGTACAAAACTGTACTGGACCCCGCAATGGAACGTACCAAAAATGCACTGGAATGCACCGGAACGCACCTAAATGCACCAAAGACGCACTGCAACACACTTGTTCTAAGTGAAAAGAGGGGGAAAAAACACTGGACTGCATGAAAAACGCATCAAAAATGCACTGGAATGTGTCAAAAACGCGCATGCAGAAAAGCACCTGGAACACACCCAGACTGCGTTTCTATAGTGTGAACTAGGGCCAGTTCACACCATAGAAACGCAATCCGGATGCGTTCCAGGTGCTTTTCTGCATGCACGTTTTTCATGCGTTCCAGTGCATTTTTGGTACGTTTTTCATGCAGTCCAGTGCTTTTTTTTCACCCCTCTTTTTTATTAACCATAGATAAGGACAAGTGTGTTCCAGTGCGTTTTTGGTGCATTTAGGTGTGTTCCGGTGCGTTCCAGTGCGTTTATGATGCGTTTTGCTGCGTTCCAGTACAGTCCAGTGTAGGTAAAATGCAGCATGTTCTACTTTTTGGTGGAACTGGAATGCACTGGAACAAACACTGCCATTTAGAACCATATAACCAACTTTCCATGCATTTTGGATGCTTAAAAAACGTAATGCACTGCATGTGGTGTGAAATGGCCCTTAAGCAATTTGGCATATTTAAAGGCACTTCTCCTTGTTTTGTTTTTGTTGTTTTCCAAATTGGTGACATTGATATATGTCCCTTAGGGTGGGACCTGGGCCCCCATTTTAAGGCCAATAACTAGAAGATAAGCCAGCCAAGTGGGGACTAGCAAAATTAACAAGTCAGTTCCCATAGACTGCAATGGTATTTGTTGGTAGGGGGGAGGGGTGATTGTCCCATCTCTAATTTTGTAGCATGCTCGATGATGTGCTTAATTTTGGACGGGGACGGGGGGCGTTATTTTTTGCTAGCTGCATTGGTGTTGTTCTGCACATGCCCAGCCAGTTAGTTTTTTTTTGCGTGCTTTTTGTGTGTGAACAGCACCTGGATATTTCTGGGCATGCCCACTCAGAGAGTGTTTTTATGGGTTAGTAATTGAAGGACATCCTTAACAGGTGTATCCACTTTGAATTTCAGCCTCTACATTGAGTGAACTTGCATTTTGGGTGTTTCATGGACTGTGCATGTGTTTTCAATTGCCTCATTAGCACACAAACATATGTTATATAAAGCTCAGAGGGAACATTCGTTCGCTTGCCCTGAGAAGAGGCAAGTGTGTGTGTGTGTGTGTGTGTGTGTGTGTGTGTGTGTGTGTGTGTGTGTGTGTGTGTGTATGTATGTATGTGTGTATGTGTATGTATGTGTATGTATGTGTATGTATGTGTATGTGTATGTGTGTGTGTGTGTGTGTGTGTGTGTGGCAAAATGTACATGTTGGTGTCCTTATCGAGTTTGTAACACATGTATTTTATTTGTTATGTCTTTGCAAAACAGGTGATTGGTTAACTTTTGTGGATTGGATTTTTTTGTGTGGGGGAAATGTTCCCCTGAAATAATTCTGATGTTGTTAATGTGTGTTGTTTGTTCACTTTGATTTAATTGTCTGTGCTGCATTTTATTTTTGGCCAAAAATTTCTCAAGATGTTGAGTCTGTAACTGTTTCAAATTGACCATGTTTTTTATTTTGCCTTCCCTTTTGTTTTGTTGACCAATAAAATTTGATGCAAAGTTTTGATGTTTGTTTTGTGTTTTCTTTGCAACAAATGTGACAGCTGATTGGCATGTCAAAACAAAACAGGTGTGATTTGTGTACCCTGGTGCCTTCATGCTGGCATATGCATGTATTGTGTGCTGCCATGGAGCGTCACCAGGAAATGAAATACAGAGCGGTAAGTATTCAATTTTCCTTTTTTACTGCAGTGGTTCTCAGCCTCAGTCCTCAAGTACCCCCAACAGGACATGTTTTGTGAATTTATCTTATCGAGAATTGCTGTCCAAAATTGAAAACCATTGACTGTGATTTAAAGCACATGTGCAACATGAAGGAAAACCTGCAAACATGGCCTGTTGTGGGTACTTGAGAAGCACTGATTTAGAGCACTGCACTTAAAAATAGCTCAAGGCAATACAATTCTAATTGTGGGCATTTTGAGGGAAATAAAGTAAGTGTTAGAACCCCTGCGTTTTTTTTTTTTGTTGAAAGTTTGGGCTTTGTCTCCTTTTTCTTAAAATTGGATTCACTTCCTGTCACACAGCTAAACAGGAAGTGAAGGTAAAACCCTACCAATGTCTTTTCTTGGGGACACACAGATCAATCTAACTAGTGTCCCCATTAAGCAAATTGCACTCTAGCACTTTGTTGTGTACACCCCAAATCATTGTATAGTTTGGGGTTTAGTAAAGACAAATCCACTCTGCAGTAAAAGTGTAGCTGCTGAAAATCTGAGGGAAAGTACTGGTGATTGGATGTTACAATCATGTAAAAGCAAAGATGGTGTTTTTTTATTTTTGCTTGCATGTCCCCCTCAGATATACAGCAAGTGCACTTGTAGTGCAAAGTAGATTTGCCTTTAGTAAATAAACCCCAAAGTCCAAACTACCTAATAGTTTGTGGTGTACCCCGCAATATGCTGGACTGCAATGTGCATAATGGGGAAAGTATTTAGACTGACCTGTGTGTCCCCAAGGAAAGACATTGTTAGGGATTTTCCCTCACTTCCTGTGTGGCTATGTGACAGGAAGTGAATTATTTGGAAGGATAAAGTGGCCAAATTATTTTGTTTAACTTTTCAAAGACACATTCCTAAGTTGAATTGTGATGCATGTCAATGGCCCATTTAGGCCCTCTTTAATCACTTGAGATCAGCACTATAACTGATCGACGGCCACGGCATGGTCCTCAAGTGCCGGGAGTCCGTCAATAAAAGTCCTCCCCTTTGCGCGCGCTGTGGTCACAGAGTCACTGAGACTCGGGTGATGACAGATCCGAGTAAGGGGCCGATCCCTGCCCTTTACCATGTGATCAGCTGTCAGCCAATGACAGTTGATCACGTGATGTAAACAAAAGCTGGGTAATGGTTTTTGTTTTCTCCTTGTGCTGACAGCGTGAGCATAAAAAAAGGCAATCACCGGCTTATGTGCAAGGGACATGGGGCCCGGAGAGGAAGAGGCAATTCTGCGTCATCTGTGACAATTAATAGCCCCTGCCAGTGCCACCTATCAATGGCCACCACTGGTGCCAATCAGTGGCACCTAGCAGTGCTGCCTATCAGTGCCCATCACTGCCAACTATCATTGCCACCTAGCAGTGCCACTTCTCAATGCCCACCAGTGCCAACTAGCAATGCCACCTCTCAGTGCCCACCCTTGCCACCTTATCGGTGCCCATCAGTGCAGCCCATCAGTGCAGCCTCATCAGTGTACATCAATGAAGAAGAAAAATTACCTTTTTAAAAAATATTAACCAGTTTCCTACCGCCCACCGTCAAATGACATCCTTGGCTTTGTGCGGTGACATCTGAATGATGCCTGCAGTTGCAGGCATCATTCAGATATCATTCATTTCAGCCGGCGATTCTGTGCACAATAAAACGATCATAGTGGCAGTTCCGCCGCTTGATCGTTCTTATAGGCGGCGGAAGGGGACGTTTCCCCCCCCCCCCTCTTGCCACCATCCGGTGCTTCTCCGGGCTCTCCCGTGCCATCTTGGGCTCGGAGAACGATTTGGAGATGACTGGTGACCAGATGGTCACCAGTCATCTCTATGACCGTCGGAGGCCCGGGCGCGATGTTATGACATCACGCCGTGTTCCTGTATGTTAACCAGGCCGTGATCTCGGCTGTCAGCATGAGATTGGTGAATTTTTTTGACCAATATCATGCTTTCCAGCCTGGAGGAGAGATGTGGGGTCTTATTGACCCCGCATCTCTCCATAAACAGGACCTGTCACACACATTCCTATTACAAGGGATGTTTACATTCCTTGTAATAGGAATAAAAGTAATCCAAAAAACAAAAAAATTTAAAAAAGAGTAAGAAATACAAAAAAGTAAAAAAACAAAAAAAATAAAATAAGCAAAAATAAGAAAAAACGCCCATGTCTCCGGTAGCTCGCGCTCAGAACCGAACACACACGTAAGTCCCGCCCACATATGTAAACGCCGTTTAAACCACACATGTGAGGTATTGCTGCGTGCGTTAGAACGAGTGCAACAATTCTAGCACTAGACCTCCTCTGTAATGCCAAAATGGTAACGTGTAAAACATTTTAAAGCATCGCCTAGGGAGATTTTTAATTACTGAAGTTTGGTGTCATTCCATGAGTGTGCGCAATTTTTAAGCGTGACGTGTTAGTTATCTATTTACTCAGCATAACAACATCTTTCACATTATACCAAAAAATTGGCCGTAACTTTACTGTTTTGTAATATTTTTACCAAAAAAAAGGCGTTTGAAAATTTATTGCGCAAATACCGAGCGAGATAAAAATTTGCAATGACTGCCATCTTATTCCCTAGGGTGTCTGCTCAAAAAAGTTATATAATGTTTGGTGTTTTGAAGTAATTTTATAGCCATAAATTTATGATTTTCACATGAAGGAGAGAAGTGCCAGAATAGGCCCAGTGCTGAAGTGGTTAAAATATCCTTTTTTGTTTTTTTAAACTCGGTCTTTTGTATTTATATTAAAAAAAAAAAAAAATCAAAGGTGATCAAATAGCACCAAACGCAAGCTCTATTTGTGTGCCAAGAAATAATACATTTTCATTGGGTTACAGTGTTGTATGAGCGCGCAATTGTCATTGAAATTGCATCAGCGCTGAAATGTGAAACTTGGTCTGGGCAGTGCACAAGTGGTTAATATAAGGCTACATGCACACGGACGTTTTTCCAGCCGCTTGTTTGAGCGTTTTTTGCAGCTTTAAAACATCTCTCCATGTTAGCCTATGACCTCATGGCCACCATGGCGTTTTTGAGCTGTAAATGGCATAGGCGTTTTTAGGCCCCATGTAGACGGGACGCTGGTGCAAAGTGTTCAGAACTAAGGTTGAAAGTGGCATTTAGAAAGGCGCGCTTTGTGGCGTTTGCATGCCATGTTTTACCACATTTGCGTGTATATGATAAGGAGCCGTCCTAAGCTCCAAAAACAGTATTATTTACGATTTTAGCTATTTTGTAAGACCAGAGTGATACCAGCAGCTGAGAGCAGCAGTGTAGTTGTATTTAGTGTGTCACTTGCCACATCACTTGCCACAATATGTGGATTGTCCACTTGCCACGTCAGCTGCCCCAAGTTGTGGATTGTCCACAATGCAATGGAAGCAATTTATTTTATATATATATATATATATATATATATATATATATATATATATATTATGGTTTTTCCTCATTTGCCATAAATTTGGAGTTTATCAATGTAAAAAAATAGGTCACCTTTAACCACTTCGCATCTAAGGACGTCCGTGGGACGTCCTTGACTTTCAGCCGGGATATCTGAATAATGCCTGCAGCTACAGGCATCATTGAGATATCGTTTTTTAGAGCCGGCGATTCTCTGTACCGTAAGAACAATCATAGCGGCTGTTCCACCGCTTGATCGTTCTTACAGGCGGCGAGAGGGGACGTCCCCCCCCTCCCGCCGCCCTCCGGTGCTTCTACCGACTCACCTGAGCGATCGGTGAGTCGGTGACAGGATCCGCCGGCCCCGGCTTCTAACCATAGAGATTTCCGGCGGACCAGATGGTCGCCGAAGTCTCTATGATCGTTCGGAGGCCGGGCGCGATGTTATGACGTCACGCCCGGCCTCTGCATTCAAAAAAACGGCGCCGCTTCGGCTAGGAAGCGGTGATCGTTTTTTTTTTTTTTTTATTTCAGGCTTCTCAGCCTAGAGGTGAGATGTGGGGTCTTATTGACCCCATATCTCACTGTAAAGAGGACCTGTCATGCTTATTTCTATTACAAGGGATGTTTACATTCCTTGTAATAGGAATAAAAGTGATCTTTTTTTTTTTTTTTTCTAACTGTCAAAGTAAAAAGTTAAAAGTAAAATTAACAATAAATAATAAAAAAAAAGTAAAGCGCCCCTGTCCCTGGTAGCTCGTACGCAGAAGCGAACGCATACGTAAGTCCCGCCCACATATGAAAACGGTGTTCAGAACACACATGTGAGGTATCGTAGCGAACGTTAGAGCGAGAGCAATAATTCTAGCCCTAGACCTCCTCTGTAACTCAAAATATGTGACCAGTAAAAAAATTTAAAGCGTCGCCCATGAGGATTTTTAAGTACCGAAGTTTGGCGCCATTCCACGAGCGTGTACAATTTTGAAGGGTGACATGTTGGGTATCTATTTACTCGGCGTAACTTCATCTTTCACATTATACAAAAAAATTGGGCTAACTTTAATGTTTTAATATTTTTTAATTCATGAAACCGTTTTTATTCCAAAAAAAATGCGTTTGAAAAATTATTGCGCAAATACCGTGCGAGATAAAAAGTTTCAATGAGCGCCATTGTATTCTCTAGGGTCTTTGCTAAAAAAATATATATAGTGTTTGGGGGTTATATGTAATTTTCTAGCAAAAAAATTAGGCTTTTTACATGTAGGAGCGAAGTGTCAGAATTGGCCCGGATGCGAAGTGGTTAAAAACGCTTCTAAATTAAAATGTGGCTAAACGCTGGTACCGCGTCTGAAACGTGGAAATCTTTGGCGCCTGAAGGCATTTTTAGGCTTTGTGAAAAACAATTTTAAACGCAATTGCAGATTTTTTTTGCCAAGCCAAAAACAGTGTTTTGGATGTAATAGAATTCAATGGACCCGCATCCAAAACGCAAGTACCACGATTTTTTGTTTTACCTGTTTATAGCTGATTGTTAAAGGAAATGTAAAAAAAAAAAAATGCTGGTTAAAAAAAAAAACTAGAAAAAAAACAGCGTGGGGTCCCCCCCCCCAGGTCCATACCAGGCCCTTGGGTCTAGTATGGATTCAAAGGGGACCCCCCCCAAGAAGAAAAAAAATGGCGTGGGGGTCCCCCAGAATCGATACCAGGCCCTTCAGGTCTGGTATGTATTTTAAGGGGAGCCCTGCGCCAAAAACAAAACAAAAAATTAGCGTGGTGTCCCCTATAAATACACACCAGACCCTTTATCCGAGCACTCAACCTGGCAGGCCGCAGGGGAAGAGGGGGGGACGAGAGAGCGGCCCCCTCCCTCCTGAACCGTACCAGGCCGCGTGCCCTCAACATGGGGGGTTTGGTGCTTTGGGGCAGGGGGGCGACCTGTGGCCCCCCCACCCCAAAGCACCCTGCCCCCATGTTGATGGGGACAAGGGCCTCTTCCCGACAACCCTGGCCGTTGGTTGTCGGGGTCTGCGGTCGGGGGGCTTATCGGAATCCGGGAGCCCCCTTTCATAAGGGGGACCCCAGATACCTGCCCCCCACCCTATGTGAATGAGTATGGGGTACATCGTACCCCTACCCATTCACCTGGTGGCAAAAAAAGTCAATAAAAAAGACAACACAGGTTTGAAAAGTATTTTATTGGGCAGCTCCGGGGGTCTTCTTCCGACTTCGGGGGTCTTTCTGCTGGGCGCCCCGCTATCTTCTGCCAGCTCTTTTGCTAGCGGGGGTCCCGGGCTTCCTCGCCGTCTTCTTCCGACTTCGGGGGTCTTTCTGCCGGGCGCCCCGCTATCTTCTGCCAGCTCTTTTGCTAGCGGGGGTCCCGGGCTTCCTCGCCGTCTTCTTCCGACTTCGGGGGTCTTTCTGCCAGGCGCCCCGCTATCTTCTGCCAGCTCTTTTGCTAGCAGGGGTCCCGGGCTTCCTCGCCGTCTTCTTCCGACTTCGGGGGTCTCTTGTTCTGTTCTCCGGTTCTTCTCCGGTGTCTTCTCCACGATCTCCGGTTCTTTCTGCCTTCTGCCGGGCGTCCCGCTATCTTCTCGCAGCTCTTTTGCTAGCGGGGGGCGGTCTTCTTCGTCGCCTTCTTCCCTCTTCTCTTCGCCCGATGTTGCCTCGTCACTGTCCACCGCCGCAATGCTCTGTCTGAGCAGCGGTGCCACTTTTATTGGCATGGGGCGTGGTCACCGGCTGATGCCACCGCTGACCCCGCCCCCATTTCACGTCACAGTCCCATCATTCCCCGAGACTGTGACATTATATGGGGGCGGGGTCAGCGGTGGCATCAGCCGGCGACCACGCCCCATGCCAATAAAAGTGGCACCGCTGCTCAGACAGAGCATTGCGGTGGTGGACAGCGGTGAGGCAACATCGGGCGAAGAGAAGAGGGAAGAAGGTGACGAAGAAGACCGGCCCCCGCTAGCAAAAGAGCTGCGAGAAGATAGCGGGCGCCTGGCAGAAGGCAGAAAGAACCAGAGATCGTGGAGAAGACACCGGAGAAGAACCGGAGAACAGAACAAGAGACCCCCGAAGTCGGAAGATGGCGGCGAGGAAGCCCGGGACCCCCGCTAGCAAAAGAGCTGGCAGAAGATAGCGGGGCGCCCGGCAGAAAGACCCCCGAAGTCGGAAGAAGACGGCGAGGAAGCCCGGGACCCCCGCTAGCAAAAGAGCTGGCAGAAGATAGTGGGGCGCCCAGCAGGAAGACCCCCGGAGCTGCCTAATAAATTACTTTAAAAACCTGTGTTGTGTTTTTTATTACCTTTTTTTGCCACCAGGTGAATGGGTAGGGGTGCGATGTACCCCATACTCATTCACATAGGGTGGGGGGCCAGGATCTGGGGGCCCCTTATTAAAGGGGGCTCCCGGATTCTGAAAAGCCTGCCCCCCGCAGACCCCGACAACCAACGGCCAGGGTTGTCGGGAAGAGGCCCTTGTCCCCATCAACACCCACCCCCCCATGTTGAGGGCATGCGGCCTGGTACGGTTCAGGAGGGAGGGGGGGCGCTCTCGTCTCCCCCTCTTCCCCTGCGGCCTGCCAGGTTGTGTGCTCGGGTAAGGTTCTGTTATGGATTTTGGGGGGAACCCCACGCCGTTTTTTCGGCTTAGGGAGTTTCCCTTTAAATCCATACCAGACCTAAGGGTCTGGTATGGATTTCGGGGGGGACCCCACGCCGTTTTTTCGGCCTAGGGGGTTCCCCTTAAAATCCATACCAGACCTAAGGGCCTGGTATGCTCCTGGAGGGGAACCCCCACGCCGTTTTTTTCATTAAAATTCAGCGTGGAGTTCCCCTTCATGATTCATACCAAACACGGGACAGCGAGGCCGCCGAGAACCAGCGCGATGCCATCGCACTGGAGACATTCTCGGCCAGCTAGTCGCCTCTAGGACACGACTTGAGCGGCTGCTTCACACGCTCAGGTCGTGTCCAAGTTGCCTGGCAAAGTCGCGCTGTCCCTGTGTCAGCCGGCACACGAGTCGCCCCGCGAGTTGGATACGCTTCATCCGACTTCCCGGGCGACCTCTATTCAAATCAATGGGCTCCCATAGGGAACCATTCATTTTCAATAGAGCGCCGCTGACATTTCTATGTACTATAACAGTGCGCCGCTGGTTCCTGCGCCAAGTGAAGGAGTTATCTGGCGCACCAATTAAGGTTAGAACCAGAGCAGCGCACTGTTATTAGTAAATCAGCCCCTCAGACTCAACAGCAAATGTCATTTACCCCGCCCTTCCCCATCCGAGAGCAGGGATTGGCAAGACTGTACACTGACCACAGAAGATACAGGTGCTCTGTGTTCTAGCACCGTGCCTGTATCTTTGGCGTGATGACACAAGACATAAACTGACCACAGTAGCTTGGATCTTCTGCCAAGCTACTGTGGTCAGTTTACTTGTAGGAGGAGCAGCATAGGCAGGATTAACCAGGCATATCCCATACGTGCACAGTGTGAAATGCAGTGCAAGCATGAGAAATCACATTTATTTAATTTAAAGAGATGCAATTTTTTTTTTCTTTACCTGTTAAACATTTAAAATCTGAATAAATAGGAAGAGATAGCCGGCCACCGTACACCTTACCCGGACCAAGTGGTTACCAGGTAAAAGCTGCCTCAGCTCGATTCATCCAGACCATGACTCCAACATGTTTCACCCCGCCCCCGGTTTTCCATGATTAAGCCCCAGGGGGGGTGAAACATGTTGGAGTTGTGATCTTGAAGAATCAAGCTGAGGCTGCTTTTACCTGCTAACCACTGAGGTAGGGTGAGGTGTGTGGCAGCCGGGCTATCTCTTTCTATTTCTGCAGTATGCTTTGGGTCTGGATGGACCTTCCCTCAGCCTGTTTCCTCATTAGTCATCGGCATCCAAGTCATTGGACCTTGACAGCTTAAGTGGGGCATTTATCGTGGGTCGCTTTAAATCTGAAATCTTATATTCTGTGCAATCTATTTTGTGATGCAAACACCCATGCCAAATAGTAAATCTAGGTCATATACTTCCTGAAAATTCTCTGCAGATAACACTGCTGTTGAGGACCTGCCCCATCCAGTGGTTAAACATTAATGAAACAGGAGCATGCTGATGATGTCATCATTCTGCTGCATTCTCCTTTTCATGGCTGGATAATTGATGGTTCTATATTTACTCAGATTTCAGCTTTTACCTACCCATAATACTTCAATGGATGTTCTATCTTTGTGCCTAGCAGATTTTGGTAATGTGGCTAGTATTACTACATTTGTTTAACTACTTGCTTACTGGGCACTTAAACCCCCTTCCTGCCCAGGCCAAATTTCAGCTTTCAGCGCTGTCACGATTTGAATGACAATTGCGCGGTCGTGCGACATGGCTCCCAAACAAAATTGACGTCCTTTTTTCCCCACAAATAGAGCTTTCTTTTGGTGGTATTTGATCCCCTCTGTGGTTTTTATTTTTTGCGCTATAATGAAAAAAGAGCGACGATTTAGAAAAAAACACAATATTTTTTATTTTTTGCTATAATAATATCCCAATTTTATTTTTTACTTTTTTCCTCAGTTTAGTCCGATACGTATTTTTCTACATATTTTTGGTAAAAAAAATCGCAATAAGCGTTTATTGATTGGTTTGCGCAAAAGTTTTAGTGTCTACAAAATAGGGCATAGTTTTATTGCATTTTTATTAATAATTTATTTTTTTACTAGTAATGGCGGCGATCAGCGATTTTTATTGTGACTGCGACATTATGGCGGACACATCGGACACTTTTGACACCATTTTGGGACCATTGTCATTTTTACAGCGACCAGTGCTATAAAAATGCACTGGTTACTGTAAAAATGACACTGGCAGGGAAGGGGTTAACACTAGGGGGCGAGGAAGGGGTTAAATGTCTAACCTGGGAGTGATTACTACTGTGTGGGGGAGGGGACTGACTGGGGGAGGTGACTGATCTGTGTCCCTATGTACAAGGGACACAGCATCGGTCCCCTCTCCCTGACAGGACGTGGATCTCTGTGTTTACACACAGAGATCCACAACCTTGTCTGTGTACACGCCGATCGCGGGTACCTGGCGGACATCGCGGCCGCCAGGCACGCGCATCGGCATCCCAGTGGCCGGAATAGCCGAGGCCGTATAATGACGGCCTCCCGGATTTCTAGATCCACCTTGAGGCCGTCATTTGTATATGGCCCGGCTATCAAGTGGTTAAAATAATCTATTTTAAACAAACGGGAATACAGTGACCCACAAACCCTGAAGTTATTTTTCAAAAAAATAACCCTTTATAATTAATACATAACGCAATAAAACTGCATTGCTAAAATAAAATTGGCTACACAGGTTATTTTATAAGGAAGAATTGTACAAATGTATCTTCAGATGATAGAAGAAAAATAACATCTTTTCAGCACATACCTTGGTACCTAATCATATTGGCTGCCAATGATCCTCTGGTCTCATGATGCCATGTTATTCCTTTTTAAATAGTTGGTACATTCAGTAAATACAACTTTGGGAGGCAGAAAAAAGCTGTCACTGAGACATAGCTTTATTGAGCCTGCAAACGGGAACACATTCACATCTGCTATCATGGCTTTGCAAAATAATAGAACCATTTATTATAGTGGTCATATAATACGTTGGTATTGGACAACCTGTCCATTAAATTTTCTCTGTGCGTTTCATTTTACAATCTATTTAGTAGCATTACAGATTTATATGCTGGCATAATGCCAGATTCTGTAAATTCATTACACTGTTTAATTTGTAAATTAGGCTTTTGTTATTACTCAGTTGACATGGCATAACTCTTCTTAGACTGGCCCTGGCTCTTTGAAGTGGTGTCCCACCATAACTTGTAGAGGCCCCAAATGTATACACTGGAGACCTTAATTCACCTGCCTTTACACACACATGAACTTTCATGGCATCCCAGTCTTAGTACGTATGGTTCAATTTTAAGTTGGCCCACCCTATTCAGCTATAACAGCTTCAACTCTTCTGGGAAGGCTGTCCACAAGGTTTAGGAGTGTGTCTACGGGAATGTTTGACCATTCTTCCAGAAGTGTATTTGTGAGGTCAGGTACTGATGTGGACAAGAAGGTCTGGCTTGCAGTCTCTGCTCTAATTCATCCCAAAGGTGTTCTATTGTGTTGAGGTCAGGACTTTGTGCAGGCCAGTCACTTTCCTCCACCCCAAACTCACTCATCCATCTTTATGGACCTTGCTTTGTGCACTGGTCCAAATCATTTGGTGGAGGGGGGATTATGGTGTGTGGTTGTTTTCAGGGGTTGGGCTTGGCCCCTTAGTTCCGGTGAAGGGAACTCTCAAGGCTTCAGCATACATGGACATTTTGGACAATTTTATGCTCCCAACTTTGTGGGAACAGTTTGGGGATAGCTCCTTCCTGTTCCAACATGACTACACACCAGTGTACAAACAAGGTCCATAAAGACATGGATGAGTGAGTTTAGGGTGGAGGAACTTGACTGGCCTGCACAGAGTCCTGACCTCAACCCAATAGTACACCTTTGGGATGAATTAGAGCGGAGACTGTGAGCCAGGCCTTCTTGTCCACATTAGTGCCTGACCTCACAAATGCGCTTCTGGAAGAATGGTCAAATATTCCCATAGTCACACTCCGAAACCTTGAGGACAGCCTTCCCAAAAGAGTTGAAGCTGTTATAGCTGGGCCAACTCAATATTGACCCCTACGGACTAAGACTGGGATGCCATTAAAGTTCATGTGCGTGTAAAGGCAGGGGTCCCAATACTTTAGGTAATATAGTGTAGATAACTCTCATTTAAATGTATACAATGCATAAAGAGAAAAGGGATCTTTGTATGACGTTTACAATACAAAATGAACTTTGTTCTTGATATATCAGTTAGCATTTAATAATGATTATCACCAATTAATGTCTGGTACTTTATGTTCTTATTTCCATTAACTTTTCAGTAATGATCCTTTTCTCATTTTGATTTATTATAGTGTATAATTAGCAGACGACAGAAATAATTGAATTTAGAATTGATTTGGGATTTACAGATAATTGGGAAGTAATAAAAGCATTTCTAAATTATTATGACTGTTTTGGTGGTGTAATATGTATGTGTTTGTGCTCAGGGTTGAAAATATAAGGAAATATAAGGTAAGAAAATCAGTACATTGAGGCAAATGTTTTAAAGAATTTCAGTTTATTTAATCACTTGCCGCCTGCTAACAGTACATATACTGCTACTTGGCACAATACCAGGCTGGGTTATGTACTGGTACTGTGCCCAGAACATGAGCACTAGCACGCCCCCTGGAGACACAGCAGATCATGGCACTCAGTACTCGTCCACTGTGAGTGGGCAGGGCATCATGTGATCACTATGATTAGTCATAGTGATCACATGATTACAATGTAAACAAACAGTCATAAATGGTTTCCATTCAAGACTGTGACTGCTTGCTTAGTGTTGTAAAGCTGTTATTGGCCCTCCTGACACCATGTACATGTGATTAGCTGTAGCCAATCACAGCATGTCAACAGAAATCAAGCTGTCATGAATGGAAAGCCATTAATGAGCGTTAACTGCTGCTTATAACAGTGAGCATCACTGTTATAAGAAATAATATAACAGTGTAAAAAAATTCCTTGATCATCTATTTTAGTTCTATTTTTTTTTTTTTTTTAGGAAGTGCTATTTAAGATAACTAAAGGGCTTATTGCTCCTTTATACTTCACTAGGTTATGCACACTTTGACCTGCATTTTATGGCACATTTCAGTCCAGGGTGCAGAGATAGCAATACCTGAGGAGCAGCAGAATATCTCCTTGATTAGGGGAAAGCAAATCATGTGATTTTGACAGGTTCATAGGTTCCAGACTTCTAAAGCCAGCAGAGCACAATGTATATTTGTGGAGGACACTGTTGAGCTTTATGTATATATTTTTTTTATTTTTAACCACTTGCTTACTGGGCACATAAGCCCCCTTCCTGCCCAGGCGAAATTTCAGCTTTCGGCACTGTCGCGCTTTGAATGACAATTGCGCGGTCATGCAATGTGGCTCCCAAACAAAATTGACGTCCTTTTTTTCCCACAAATAGAGCTTTCTTTTGGTGGTATTTGATCACCTCTGCGATTTAAATTTTTTGCGCTATAAACCAAAAAAGAGCGACAATTT
The DNA here is from genome assembly GCA_029206835.1 of Rana muscosa. Taxonomy (NCBI): domain Eukaryota; kingdom Metazoa; phylum Chordata; class Amphibia; order Anura; family Ranidae; genus Rana; species Rana muscosa. The sequence continues at coordinate 75,643,117 of JARGYO010005626.1, read as the reverse complement.
TCAAAAAAAAAACACAATATTTTTTGATTTTTGCTATAATAAATATCCCAATTTTTTTTTTTCTTTCAGTTTAGGCCGATACGTATTCTTCTACATATTTTTGGTTAAAAAAAAATCCCAATAAGCGTATATTGATTGGTTTGCGCAAAAGTTATAGTGTCTACAAAATAGGGGATAGAATTCTGATTTTTTTTTTATTATTTTTTTTTTACTAGTAATGGCGGCGATCTGCAATTTTTGTCAGGACTGCGATATTGCGGCGGACACATCGGACACTTTTGACACATTTTTGGGACCATTCACATTTATACAGCGATTAGTGCTATAAAACTGCACTGATACTGTATAAATGTGACTGGCAGGGAAGGGGTTAACACTAGGGACGAGGAAGGGGTTAAATGTGTGCCCTATGAGTGATTGCTACTGTGGGGGGAGGGGACTGACTGGGGGAGGTGACCGATCTGTGTCCCTATGTACAAGGGACACAGCATCGGTCTCCTCTCTCCCTGACAGGACATGGATCTGTGTGTTTACACACACAGATCCATGTCCTTGTCTGTGTACCGGCCGATCGCGGGTACCTGGCGGACATCTCAGTGATGCGCCGGGCACGCGCCAGCGGCGGCGCTCGCGTGCCCCCCCCCAGTGGCCCAGTGTCGTATGGCGGGCGCAAAGTGGTTAAGCAGTTGTATGGCCCTAACGCTGTTTTTTAAATGGACCATTAAATATGTAATTGACAGCCAGACAACTAGCATTTGCAGAATGAGAAATCATCGATGGCAGTCTCAATGTTTATTTCAGGAAATGTTTAAAGTGGTTGTAGACCCTTACATATACTCAGTAAGGTGATTAGCCTCAGGTAATACGCCTCCTAGAAAGATAAAGGAAGAGAGGGCGCACCAGCCTTGTGCATTATTCCAAATAAATGTATTTTGTATAAATGTATTTTGTATAAAAAAAAAGATAAAAACTACTCACAAGCATGTTAAAATAAATATGGATAAACAGGCTTTCCATCCCATGGTTATACAGTCCTGGGACCTGTACTCTCGCTCTGAGGAAGAAGGTTTACCTTCAAAACGCGTTAGCCAGCAGGGATCCCTACATGGTCTCCCCTACTATCTGGAGAGTACAGGTCCCAGGACTGTAAAACCACTGCATGGAAGCCTGCTTTTTTTACTTTTTTTATACAAAATAACTTTACTTGGGATAATGAACAAGGCTGGTGCACCTTCTCTTCCTTTATCTTTCTAGTGCAATAAGGACATCCCAGGTCCTAGAGGGCAGCAAAGCCAGGAAACATTATCCATTAAGGAGTGGACCAGAATTCATCATTGGGCTAGCCACTATACTCAAGCGCAGTAGTATTTTTTATTTATTTTTTGCTTTGTACCATATCTTACCTCCTACCTGTTTATCTGCAGCCATTTCTCCTGTACTACCTCCTAATACACATAGATCAAACTATTTTTCTCAGCTCTAGCAGGCAAGGGGCAGGGATTTGAAGAGCTAGAGCACAGAGTTCCAGTGAAACTAGGTGCAGCAATCAGTGATACATGCTGAGCATTATAAAACTATTTAATCTATTTTCAGTTCTGAAATTACAATGTTTGTTAGAGAGCTCAAGGAAGGTGATTCAGGAAGATGTGAAAAGGTGTGTTCCAATAAACCATGTTCTTTAGGAACATCCACATCTCACCATGACCACCAATTAATATGGCACCTTGGCACACTTTTTATGCTACTTCTGTTAGCCCACAGAAATCTGCCCTACCATGAGTGGAGTAGTTGGTTGAGTATACTTCCCCCCAGGTCATAGAATGCACGTACTCCCTTGGTACCAGCCTTTCCACCAGTGGCGGTGCGTCCATAGTGGGCGCAGGAGCGCCGCCCCCTCTCGCTCCTGCGCCCATCACTCACAACAATACATAGGTTCATGCATTGCATGTACCTATGTATTGTCGCCGCCGCTGCCGCCCACTATTCAGATGGCCAGCCCCCTGTTGAGCGCCGGCCATCTGAATAACAGCTGCTGGTCGATTTTTGGAAGTGCCTATCAAAGCCAGCTTCCAAATAGTTAACCAGAGGATGCACGGGGGGTGCATTCCTTGGTTAACACTGACAGGCGTTTCAGCCAATCAGGTTCACAGGGTCTGGTTACCGGTAACCTGATTGGCTGAAGCGACAAAGAGGGCGGGAGAAGACATCGATGACGGAAGAAGGACTGCGCTGACCCGAGGAAGGTAAGTGCAGGGGTGGGGGGACAAACTGGCTGCATTTGGGGGGAAACTGGCTGTATTTGGGGACACACTGGCTGTATATAGGGACAAACTGGCTGCATTTGGGGACAAACTGGCTGTATATGGGGACAAACTGGCTGTATATGGGGACAAACTGGCTGTATTTGTGGGGAAACTGGCTGTATTTGGGGACAAACTGGCTGTATTTGGGGGGAAACTGGCTGTATATGGGGACAAACTGGCTGCATTTGGGGGGAAACTGGCTGTATATAGGGACAAACTGGCTGTATATGGGGACAAACTGGCTGCATTTGGGGGGAAACTGGCTGCATTTGGGGACAAACTGGCTGCATTTGGGGACGAACTGGCTGTATATGGGGACAAACTGGCTGTATTTGGGGGGAAACTGGCTGTATATGGGGACAAACTGGCTGTATATGGAGACAAACTGGCTGCATTTGGGGGGAAACTGGCTGTATATGGGGACAAACTGGCTGTATATGGGGACAAACTGGCTGCATTTGGGGGGAAACTGGCTGCATTTGGGGACAAACTGGCTGTATTTGGGGGGAAACTGGCTGTATATGGGGACAAACTGGCTGCATTTGGGGGGAAACTGGCTGTATATGGGGACAAACTGGCTGTATATGGGGACAAACTGGCTGCATTTGGGGGGAAACTGGCTGCATTTGGGGACAAACTGGCTGTATTTGGGGACAAACTGGCTGTATATGGGGACAAACTGGCTGTATTTGCGGACAAACTGGCTGTATTTGGGGACAAACTGGCTGTATATGGGGACACACTGGCTACATTTGGGGACAAACTGGCTGTATATGGGGACAAACTGGCTGTATATGGGGACAAACTGTCTGGATTTGGGGGGAAACTGGCTGCATTTGGGGACAAACTGGCTGTATATGGGGACAAACTGGCTGCATTTGGGGGGAAACTGGCTGCATTTGGGGACAAACTGACTGCATTTTGGTACAAACTGGCTGCATTTGGGGACAAACTGGCTTCATTTGGGAGGGAAACTGGCTGCATTTGGAGGGGAAACTGGTGGCGTTTGGGCACAGTGGCTGCGTTTAATGGGCAAAGTGGCGGCAATTGATGTTTTGTTTTTTTCAGTTTGTTTGCGCCCCCCCCCAAAAAAAATTTGAGCACCAGCCGCCACTGCTTTCCTCAACACCTACAGTTCTGCACCTGTTTTGTAGTGTATTGCATTGTGTTGTGTTAGGACAAAAAGGGTCAGGTATGATATTTAGTCATTTTGAGTGCATTGGCAGCCCACTATTTTTAATGGGCTGCCTTAAAGTATGATATAACATGGATTAACGCACTACTAAGAAGTAAATGGGTTCTCAAGCTCAATAGATATGAGTATATTGCAACTTTGATATTAATTATATAATAATTCAAAATGAGATTACTTCATGCAAGTGCATTAGTAAAATGTTTTTGCATCCAGTAATACAATTTAAATTTAAGTGGATTACACCAATCGTTCAGTTTTAACATCATCACCAGTGGAACAATAATAACATTTCTGTAGAAGGATCAAGGTCTTACAATGGAAGGGCCTGGCGGAATCATATTACGGTGTCAGCGTAATTTTCTAGCGTCAGTGATTTGGAATTCTCTACGAATAGCATATAAATAATCATGTTGCAAATCCTAGGGCCTAGGAACACAAATAAAAAAGTAAAAATAAATTGCATATGGAAATGCGTGGTTTCTTTATCCATTTTCAAAGAACAACTTCAGTCAACAAGTAAAATCAAACAATTAAAGCACATTTACACTGCTACACCCCCCTGCCCCACACAACCTATTTGTTTATTTTTAAATTCTTTCTTTTTATACCTAAAATGCAGCAGTCCTTTGCCAGATCATGTGACATCCCAGGATTCTTCCTCTTATGCCAAGGAGTTGATGTCATTTTGTCCTGAATACTACAGAGATCTGTGATCCTCTAGTGATTCAACCACCATTTCCTAAAGCATTATCCTGTAAGCCCAGGCCGACACAATGGTGGACCCCCAGGGGGTATGTTCATTAGGCCCCTTTCACACTGAGGTGCTTTTCAGGCGCTATTGCGCTAAAATGCGCCCCAAAAAAGCCGCTCCATTGTATCCAGTGTGAAAGCCCGAGGGCTTTCACACTGGAGCGTTGCGCTTGCAGGAGGGTAAAAAAACTCCTGCAAGCCGCATCTTTGAGGCGCGATAGGAGCGGTAAAAATACCGCTCCTATAGCGCCCCTGCCTATTGAAATCAATGGGGTAGCGCCTCCAAAACGCCCGCAAAACGCTACAAAGAGGCGTTATTGCGGGCGGTTTTAACCCCTTTTCGGCCGCTAGTGCCCGCAAATCGCTGCAAAAACGACGGTATAGCGGCGCTAAAAATAGCGCCGCTATACCGCCAGCGCATCCAGCGCTTTAGTGTGAAAGTAGCCTAATAGCCGGGGCTCACAAAAAGGGGGATTTAAAGCCCAACCCCAGGAAAACAAAAAGTCCCTCATTGCAGTGGGGCTGTGCCCACACAGCAAGGGTTAACTGTTCATATCTGTCTAGAAGACCATGAAGAGTACTTTTACCTATATGACCCTTCACATCCCCGGGAGGTGGTGCTCTCCCGTGCTCTTGCAATGGACTGTTCCTCATGTCCAATGCAGAGCTATGAGGCCTACATCACTCTTGATGATGGCAAAGCCCCACTGCAAGGAAGGACTTTTCATTTTCCCGGAGTTCAGCTTTAATGATGTTGGCCATCATTTAACCAGCAAGGGGATGGACAGCTAACAGAGGAGAAGACAGCAGGGCAGAGAAGGTGAGTATTGCAATGCAAAACCTTATAGCCATTTTTGTTGCGGTTTAAAATTTGAAACAGGCACACATGTTTGACTCATCATCCACAGTCCTGTATCAATAGGAATTGACTATAAAGCCTTGTACACACGATCGGAATTTCCGATGGAAAAAGTCAGACGGAATTTTTTCATCGGATATTCCGACCGTGTGTGTGCCCCATCGGACTTTTTTCCATCGGAGTTTAGAAAAAACAACAAATTCCGTTTGTCTGCGTGGAACTCCGAGGGAGAAAAAAAACACGCATGCTCAGAATCAAGTCGACGCATGCTCGGAAGCATTGAACACTTTTCTCGGCTTGTCGTAGTGTTGTACGTCACCGCGTTCTTGACAGTTGGAATTTGGCATGACAGTGTGTATGCAAGACAGCTAGAACTTCACACTGTATTTGGTTGAGTAGAATAAGGACAGGAAAAGTTTATCATGGTAATGCACTGCAAATCAGGCACCTCTTAAATATTTTCCAGGAGCATTTTAGTTGGCCTCTTAGTGACTAATTCATATCGCAGTCTGACAACCCAATAAATTTTTTCGATTGTTTAGGGGAAACGTGAAGGAACACTCCTGATCTAAGATGAGCACATTATTGCACATAGACATTTTTCTACTAATATATTGCAAGCTAGCTGAGCTTTCATCTTTTGTCAGAATACCGAGTGCTGGTATCCTGTTGTCTAGTGTTACTAGCAGGGTGGCTGATAAGGTAGCACTGGTTCTCCTGTATCGGGCCCAGACAGAAGGGTATTCAGATGTAGGAGGGGGGATGATCGGTGCTGCGGGAGGGCAAATACAGGAACAGATCCCCTGTGTATCTCTCCCAGCAGCAGCTGAAATCTGGCTTTTCCTCCACTCCCTCCTGCTGAAATTCAGCTGCTGCAAGAAAGGACACAAAGGGGATCTGTCCCTATTATTGCCCCCCCCCCGCCACACTGATCACCCTCTCTGTGCACCATCCTCTAACCCCGGCTAACTGCCGCTGCCCATGACCTTATGTGTGCCTGCTCTGCAGCAGTGCAGGCTTCCCTCCTCTCTTCGGCCACTGCTGAAAGGAGAATTCCCTTTGTGAATGAGCACAGTGAGTGATTGGTAGTGATCACTCACTTTGCTCATTCATAACTGAAGCACAGTAAACTGTGCTATGCTATACTATGTTTTAGTTTGTGAATAAACAGGTCTGTATAGAGTGCTTTATGTTCACTCACTGTCCAGTGCAGCTCAGGCTGCAGAGATAGGGATGGAGGGATCTGTGTCCTCAGTCCCTTTCTCTGTCTCAGAATTGGGTCTGTTTAGACCCCCGATATTTCACTTAGGACCCCCCCCCCCCCCAGCATTGTGAAAAAAATAATTAATAAATTAATTAAAATTACAAATTGTAAAAAAAAATGTAAAATAAAATGTAAATAGAAAATATAAAAAAATTGTAAAAATAAAAAATGGAGGGCTCATCTACAAGGGTTCTGTCACTCTATGAGGATGCAGCGGCTGTACAAACACAGCAGCAAGTCCTAATTTGACAGGTGTGCATGTGTAGGAGAGTGACCTCGAATGCACACTGTCTGTGTTCGGAGCCATACACCTACATCCACATGCCTGTCAAACTAGGACCTGCAGCTGTGTTCGTAGAGTCATTACATCCCCATGGAGTAGCATAGGCTGCCTACACACAGCTCCAGCCACATAAACAAACACTGATTCCCACTGTACAGGCCACAGCATCCATGTGAATGAGCTTCAAGACCTTATTCACACCCAGAACTTTACTTATTATTTTATCTTTAAGATTTAGCAAACATTTTGTAAGTTATTTTGCGTTTGTGTCCAAATAAATAATGATTTTAGTGTATTTTTAATGAAAATATTGTTTTAATATTTTATTTGCTGCACAGGCCCCCATGATTTCTAACCTGACAACTCCAGAATAAACGAACTCAGCTTTTAAGTGGAAACATGACAGTTTATTGATAAAAGACAACATGGCTACAAATATCACAAAATGCAAATAACGAATATCACAAAATGCAAATAACAACAACTCTGTATTAGGGTTGCCACCTTTTTCAAGTCCAACCCGAAACCCTTTAGCGGCGCACGGCAATTTTTGTTTTATAGTATAAACTATTCATATATTTTGCTTTTAAATACCATTTATAATCATATGAAGTTAATAACAACAGTCCCCTTTACATCAGAGTCCACAGAGTTCCCCTTTTACATCTAAACTTGCAGAGTTCCCTTTCACTATAAGGGGGGACTCTGCAGACTCTCATGTAAGGGAGAACTCTGGGCACTCTGACATAAGGGATGCTCTGGGAACCCTAATGTAAGTAGAAACACTGTGGCCTCTGGTGTAAAGGGGAACTCTGATGTAAGGGGTGCTCTGAGAACCCGGGTTTGCCTTAGTGTACCCACTCAGAGGCAGGAGAGAGAAGGGGGGAGACTTCAGTCACAGACAGGGATGGATGGTGAGCTCACTCACCCCTTGGCAGTCAGCACCTCTCATCCAGATGTATCTGAGGCTGCTGGACTTCAAATTTCCAGCCCCACCTTTACTTTTCTGAGGCACAGCCTTGGAGATTGGAGGGTGAGCAGACACAGAGGGGTAGGGGTGGGGGGAATAGGTGCAGATCAAGCCCTCTCTCGGGCAGTGTGAAAGAGTGTAACAGACACTCTCAGCTTAGACAACTGCAGCCAGAAACCCTGCTGGGAAACCATAGTCCAGTCTAAATAATGTGTCCGGGTTTCAGGCTGTCTGAAACCCGGACACATGATTCCAAACCCGAACTGTCCGGGTGAATCCTGGACAGGTGGCAACCCTACCCTGTATGCAACCTTGTAAAATATGGATGTGCAGTAGAACTAAACTATATGCAAAATAGTATGTCGGAAAAGTAGAAAAATCTGACAGTGTGACAAGATGACAGAACAAAGTACCAGGTAGCAGAGAGATCAGGTGGGGCCTGAACAGGTACAAGTTAACCGCTTAAGGACCACGCACTGTAGATATACGTCGGCAGAATGGCACGGACAGGCATAATCACGTACCTGTACGTGGCCCTTTAAATGCCTGCCGTGTGGTCGCGCGCTCGACCCTGCCGCCTTCCCCATGAGTCGGACCGCGGGTCCCGCGGACTCGATCGCCGCGGGGAACCCCGCGATCGTCTCACGGAGACATAGAGCGGGGAGATGCTTGTGTAAACAAGCATCTCCCTGATCTGCCTAGTGTCAATGACACTGATCTTGGCTCCGTGTACACGGAGCCAAGATCACTGTCATGTGACACAGAGCCCAACCCCCCCCCCAGTTAGAAACACAATGCAGGGAACACTTAACCCCTACAGCGCCACCTAGTGGTTAACCCCTTCACTGCCAGTGTCATTTTCACAGTAACCAGTGTATTTTTATAGCACTGATCGCTGTGAAAATGACAATGGTCCCAAAAATGTGTCAAAAGTGTCCGATGTGTCCGCCATAATGTCGCAGTCACGAAAAAAATCACTGATCGCCGCCATTACTAGTAAAACATTTTTTTTATAAAAATGCCATAAAACGATCCCCTATTTTGTAAACGCTATAACTTTTGCGCAAACCAATCAATAAGTGCCGATTGCGATTTTTTTTACCAAAAATATGTAGAAGAATACGTATCGGCCTAAACTGAGGAAAAAAAAATTTTTTTATATATTTTTTGGGGATATTTAGCAAAAAGTTAAAAATATTGAATCTTTTTCAAAATCGTCGCTCTATTTTTGTTTATAGCACAAAAAATAAAAACCGCAGAGGTGATCAAATACCACCATAGGAAATCTCTATTTGTGGGAAAAAAAGGGCGTAAATTTTGTTTGGGAGCCACGTCGCACGACCGCGCAATTGTCAGTTAAAGTGACGCAGTGCCGAATCGCAAAAAGGGGCCTGGTCTTTAACCAGCCAAAATGGTCCGGGGCTTAAGTGGTTAAAGAGGTTGTAAACCTCAAAAAAATAAACCTGCAAGACAAAGACATATTGAGCTAGTATGCATGGCATACTAGCTCATTATAAAATATTTACCTTAGAACGAAGCCCCGCACACCGCTGACACGGCCGACATCTTTCCCAGAGTTACTTCCGGGTTCGCGGGTTCCAGTGCTGTGATTGCCCAGAAATGCAAGGACGTCATAGCATGGGCCCTGAAGAAACGGCACGGGCGGCCGTTTCTTCAGAGCACATGCGCCGATAACGTAATCGGTGCAGTATACAGTAAATATCTCCTAAACAATGCAAGTTTAGGAGATATTTACAGTACCTATAGGTAAGACTTATTATAGACTTACCTATAGGCACAAATTTTATCAGGGGAGTTTACTTCCTCTTTAAATGCAGGTATACGTAACACAGGTTCAAGCTGAAACAGTAATACAGACAAAATACTGAGACACAAAATGAATTGTGAGGTGAGACTAAATAGCCATCCAGCAGCTAGCTTCGGGTGGTGGCTAATTGCTAGATTTTTCTGGGTGCTGGAAAACACCTGGTGGTGAACACCAATATTATCACATTCAGGACTAGGAATCTTAGTGCCACCCAGGGCTTCTTTCCATACAGAATGTACTGATTCTTCATAGTGGCACTTCTGGCCCAGATTCTATCTGTATATATACTAGTGCTTGAGGATGCAGCCCAACAGGGGCTGCCACCTGTCTTCACGTCCCAAGGCACCACCCTTACCTCCCCATTGTTGGTTGCTAGGGTGATGGGGAGAACCAGCATTGTAGCAACCAATGACATCAGGCTGTTCTGCACAGTGCAAGGCTTGCTCCAGAAGGGGACAAAATTTGCATCCCGAAAGTCTGCCTCTGTTCAGACTGGAGAGACCCCAGACTCTGTCAATCCATAAAAATCTCCTCTGCCCTTCTGACTCCTGCCCTCTGCTCTGCCATGCTGCTATGTTTACTTACAGCTCATCCTTAGAGAGCACAGGATTCTTTGTACACAGTGCAGTGGTCTCCATCATATTGTTTACCCTTTCTGAGTGAATATTCTTAGGCTAAAATGTGGCTATTTTCCCTATTAGTCAAATGGTCTTTTGGCTATTTTCTCATATAGGATTATATCTTGGGGAATGTTACATCCCCCCTGTGAAAGGTAACAAATAGAAACTGACGTTTCACACTCATTACAAGCATTGTGGTTATTATTTGTAACTGTAGCGGGGTCTCTAAGTTTAGGTGGGATACACCTGGGTGGTAAAGTTTGGGAGTAATGGACCATTTGTATTCGTGGAGGATTGGGCGGTGTAATAATCTCCTTGGCCAGTGGGTGGCGTGTGCCCGCAGGCTCAAGGTAGATTTGCCGCCACAGTGCTGTCCTTTTTTGTCCCTTCTCGGAGATGGTACGGCCAGGGCGGGGAACCTGCCGTGTCGTCATGGGAGGGGATAAAAGGGGGAGACGCCCTGGTCACGAGGTCTTGTTCTTCTGGAGGTCGATCATCACGCGCCCAGGCACCTTAGGCCTGGGTGCGGGCAGTTCTAAATTCCGGCTCAGGTGCCCTAGGCCTGACCGGAATGCAGTTGGAGTCCATCCCAGGCACCTTCAGCCTGGGGTGAGGTACTAAACCAGGAGGCCTGGGGCCCAGTGACTTTGACTGGGTCCCGCAAGGGTGGAGAAGTCCGAGGGTCCCTGAAGTGGATGGGGCCCATGTCTGAGGTGAGGAGGCCGGGGAGGTTACCCATTTGGAGAGTCTGGAGCAGCATCAACCCAGTGACGGATGGGCCTCTGGTAACTCTCTTGGAGGGACATCTTCCCCTGACAGGGGCCACAACGCAGCGAAGGTACTCCTATCTACGTTCTCTTGAGTCGCTGGTAGAGACTCTCAAGCTTTAAGTTCTTTCTAGCTAAGGCTATAGTAACCGCTGGCGAGACCGCAGTGGTTTAGCTGACAATCAAGATAGTGCCTCGACCTGCTCATCCCCTTGTATCAAACTGTTATCAAGTCGCAATCAGTTGGCTACTGAAGCACTGTTTATTGTGAGTTATGCAATAAAACAAGAGTTGGACTGTGATCGGTGTGTGGAACTCTGGTTAATGGGAGCAAGGGGAAGTGTTGGCACAGCAGGACTTGATTCTAGACAGAAGCACACAGGCCAGAGGAAATATCTGGTACTGGCCTTCACCTCACTCACAGCTATGGGGAGGACATGGGCCGTAGCGCATCTCACTCTGTCGTGTGTGATACCCCTAGAAGAAAGAGATGGGGTGAGGTCGCTACACGTGGGGGCTCGTGAGTCCGGGATGATGTGTGTTTTGACTTTAGAAGTAAGAATGGCTGTGTCTGGACTTTGCTGCCCGGAGGAGTTCCGAGCAGATTGGCCATGTGATCGGCCAAAGTGCATCCCAGCTCAAAGTCGTGGAAATGACCCTGGAACGGGAAAGGCCCATGCGGAGGAGCGAGAAGAGGGAGAAGTTCAGCCATGTGACGTACTACATGTGGGGGCTTTTACTGCACTGCGCCATGAGGCACCCTGTAACTACACAGTTTGTGGGCGGAGCTTGATGGAAGCCTGCGAAAACGTGCAAGTCGTGGGAGGAGTCTGGCCATGTGGAGGAACTCACGTGGAGACTTTGGCGCGTGGTCAGTGCGTGATGGAGCAGCAGACAGTCGGGATGGCCTCAAGCTCCCCGTGGATTCCGGTTCCCTACCCCACGAAGATGACTACCTTTGCTGCTCCCCTTACAGACACGGGGATAAGACTCAGGCCCCGAGGACAGTTGGCTCTGTACACATGCAGAGACACAGAGGCCCTCGGCGTGATCTGTCCCGGATGTTCGGGACTGGTGGTCCACCTGAAGCCATTCGGGCGTTGCGAGGCATGCAAAGAGTTCTTGTTTGAGGTGGAGCCATCCACAGTAAGGCCCCGGGCCCTTCGCCTCAACAGCCTCACAGGTACCGCTACTCCGGAAGGGGAGATCCAGGTCTTTGCGGAGGTTCCCGTACGCACTGACCCGGGCGATGTGACTGCCCAATCAGAGACTGAGAAAGAAAAATCCAAGGATGCTGCTTCGGTCACCACAGATTCTCTGCTCCCACCTCCGAAGAGGAAAGTCGGCCTGGTGCAGGCCTCCTATGGTCGTGGAAGAGCTTCACCCCATCGCTTGCCTGGCCTGGATGGATCCGGTTGGAAGAGTCTTGGACATCCCAGTTCTACAAAAGGTCAAGGTGAGCCAGGGGCTGGGACTGTGGTGGTGGTTGGAGGTGTCGGGGGTCCACAGTCGGTGGAGCCTGCGAGGGAGGGTAGTTCCACGTCTACTAGAGACTACCTTCCCGCGGAGATGTATGACACCTCCGACCTAGAATCACTGTCGGATTGTGGAGATGACGGGGAGATCGATGAACTGTTTCACCAGAAGGGTTGGGACAAACGCCCATTACCTATACTACGTGCACCCCAAGATTCACCTATGTCCATAGGGGATAGCACGCCCCGGGCGGAGGCCCCAGAGTCTACGAGGAAGCCTAGTCCTCCAATTGCTCTTCCACAGTCCACAGTATCACCCGTTTTGTTGGCGGGGAAACAGCGAGCATCACTACGAGCCCCGAGAGAAAAGCCATCAGAGGTAGTGAAAGTACCTCGGCACCCGGAGGCCATTGTTCAACCAGGAGAAGATGAGCGGACCACAATGCCTCCCTTGGTCCGATTGCAACGACTCTTTTCTCAGAGGGTCGCCCACGAGTACGGATGAGAATATCCTTACTTGCCCAGAGACTTGCTGTTTGAGGTTGAAGTTCTGCGACAGCGATGGTACGATGAGTTCGTTTGGGAGAAACTTAAAGTGCCTCATGCCTGGCGATACTTGTCCTGTTCGCCACCCGTGTCGAAAAAGTTTAGAGACTGCAGAGCAGACTGGATGTGGGGCCGCCATATCCACGCAGACAAGGTGCGCATCTGCAGGAAAGATGGAGAGGACGCTGACTATTCAATTGAGGTTTTCGATAAACATCTGAAGCCCTTGTTTTTGCCTGACCCGAGGTTTTATTTGTGAGAAGAGACTCACTTGTTTTTCCCGTGACAACTTTCCAGAGGTGTTCTTGCCGGAGCATCGAACTGTACCCTAGTTTTTTATTTGGGTTTTTGTTTTTTTCTACTCTCTTGGAGGAATGAGAGCTGTTTGTTTGTTCTCTCTTCTTCCACAGTTCAAAGACAGACTTTGGGGGTAGAATCAGATTAGGGACGCAGGAATACTGAAGATTTCACCAAGTGTAATCACTGTGGCATCGTCACCAGGTGGCGGTGTTGCGCAATGGCTGTTGTTTGTACATTTGCATCACTTTACTTATTGGAGCAAGTGGGTCTCTCGGCTGATAGACCCATTCATTCCAAATTTTCACAGAATGTCAGGATGTGGCTTTTCTTGCGTGTTGTTTTTTTTCCCCTCTGCAGGAGATTCATCTGTCAAGACTACTGAGTATGGGGTGGTTCTTAGACAGTAAAGGGAGGGATTGTATATGTGTACATGCTTAGAGGGTTTTAAAAAAAAAAAAAAGAAAAGTTTATTGTTTTATGTTCCCCTTCCCTTTGAGCAGGTCTTGGCACGGTTAGGGTTTAAAAAAAAAAAAATTTAGGGATGCCTCTGGGGTCAGACTTATGTCACCACTTCTTGGGAGACATGGGTTTGCACCAGACGCTGGGGACCAGCGTCAAATCACAGGGGGGAATATGTAGCGGGGTCTCTAAATTTAGGTTGGATACACCTGGGTGGTAAAGTTTGGGAGTAATGGACCATTTGTATTCGTGGAGGATTGGGCGGTGTAATAATCTCCTTGGCCAGTGGGTGGCGTGTGCCCGCAGGCTCAAGGTAGATTTGCCGCCACAGTGCTGTCCTTTTTTGTCCCTTCTCGGAGATGGTATGGCCAGGGCGGGGAACCTGCCGTGTCATCATGGGAGGGAACAAAAGGGGGAGACGCCCTGGTCACGAGGTCTTGCTCTTCTGGAGGTCGATCATCACGCGCCCAGGCACCTTAGGCCTAGGTGCGGGCGGTTCTAAATTCTGGCTCAGGTGCCCTAGGCCGGATCGGAATGGAGTTGGAGTCCATCCCAGGCACCTTCAGCCTGGGGTGAGGTACTAAACCAGGAGGCCTGGGGCCCAGTGACTTCGACTGGGTCCCGCGAGGGTGGAGAAGTCCGAGGGTCCCTGAAGTGGATGGGGCCCATGTCTGAGGTGAGGAGGCTGGGGAGGTTACCCATTCGGAGAGTCTGGAGCAGCATCAACCCAGTGACAGATGGGCCTCTGGTAACTCTCTTGGAGGGACATTTTCCCCTGACAGGGGCCACAACGCAGCGAAGGTACTCCTATCTACGTTTTCTTGAGTCGCTGGTAGAGACTCTCAAGCTCTAAGTTCTTTCTAGCTAAGGCTATAGTAATTGCTGGCGAGACCGCAGTGGTTTAGCTGACAATCAAGATAGTGCCTCGACCTGCTCATCCCCTTGTATCAAACTGTTATCAAGTCGCAATCAGTTGGCTACTGAAGCACTGTTTATTGTGAGTTATTCAATAAAACAAGAGTTGGACTGTGATCGGTGTGTGGAACTCTGGTTAATGGGAGCAAGGGGAAGTGTTGGCACAGCAGGACTTGATTCTAGACAGAAGCACACAGGCCCGAGGAAATATCTGGTACTGGCCTTCACCTCACCCATAGCTATGGGGAGGACATGGGCCATAGCGCATCTCACTCTGTCGTATGTGATACCCCTAGGAGAAAGAGATGGGGTGAGGTCGCTACATAACATTCACAAATCTTTTATAAATAGAGCCCTTAGATTTGCTTAGATCCAAAGGTAATATTGAATACATTCATAGGCGTGCGCACAGGGTGTGCCGGGGGTGCCTGGGCACACCCTAATCACCCCATGTGCGTTAGTATTATCGCTCTATGTGCTGGCAGGAAGATGGGAAAGATCTCCCTCTTGCCGGTTATGCCATAAGAGAAGTGTTTACACTCTTTCACTGTGCTGGAAGGGAGATCAATGTGCCGGGGTCATATATATGTAGACAAACACACCTGTTTCAGCTTTAGGGTGCATACCCTAATGCAATAGGCTGCGCAAACCTATGAATACATTGCAAACTAAATGATTGGATTGGTACTTGCATGGTTAACTCAAGTCATTTGAACTGAAACTTTTAGTAATACTAATAAAACTGATATTTATCAATTATGCTGAATATCTAAAAAAAAAAAATGTGTTACTGTTATAGCGCACCCACCCTAGACTTTACCTGCTTTTCTTAGTTTGGCTCCTGCGCAGGAAAGACTGAGGCACACCGCACTACAAGCCCGTACTCTCTTGGATGGGGAGGTTGAGCGGTGTTAGTTTTCTTGGGCCTGCCTGCGGCAGGTGTTAGGATCCTCCCGAGATGACCTCGCTTCTGCCTTGGCCAGAAACAAGTCCTTAAATCTCCCCAGTAAAGTAACTGTCCACACCAACTGAAAGTCCAACTTCTGTATTTATTTCACATGGATAATAAATAGTCTCTTTAAGAGCAGACAGGTTGAGACGAGACACAGGTCAGATAAGGTGGGAGGGAGGTCCAGGCACAAACTTAATATTAGTTCTCTTACTGTTCTGATATGCACGAACAGGTTTGGCGTACGATCTTTGTCACAGACCTAATGAATATGAAAGTCACTGCCACTGACTTGTTTTTGAGGATGGTCACTGCCACTGACTGGGTGAATAGGGTCTTGCCCTATTTGGTCACTGCCACTGACCTGGTGTGCGTAGAGTCACTTCCACTATGACCTACAGAACATGCACTGCCTTCTTGGAGAACTTGGCCCATGTCAAAAAGAAAAATGTCCCTCCGGAGAGTTACCAGAGGCCCTTACTGTCACCACCACTCTGAGCTGGGTCTTCAGAAAGGGTCACCTCCCTGGCCTCCTTGATTCAAGATACGGGACCCCTCGCAAGGCGGTACCCTGGGAGCTCTCGATCCTTAGTGGACCCCAGCCGAAGGTTGCTGGGCCCCGGGCCTCCTATTTAGTACCTCACCCCAGACTGAAGGTGTCCGGGATGGAACAGCAACTCCCCCTCCAGGCCTAGGGCACCCGGAGGCGACACACACACGCACCCAGGCCTAAGGTGCCTGGGCGCAGAACCACAATGACGACCCAGGCCTCCGGGCCTAGGGCACCCGGAGACAACACACACCACCCAGGCTGAAGGTGCCTGGGAGCGATCCCACTGAAAGATGGACGCCCTTTTTATACCCTCTCCCGACAGGCACATCAGGTTCCCCGCCCCGCCGCACTGCTGTCAAGAGGGGATAAGAAAAGGCACAACCCTGTACCGTGGTTCAACCCGGGCCCATGGCAACAGCGCCACCTATAGGCCCCAGGGAACTGTACATCAATACTATCTCCCAGGGACAGAAATGGTCCATGAACCCTAACAATTGGTGTATCTGAGCCTTTTTACCACTCAGATACTTCCCTTAAATATAGCATCCCGCTACACTGTAATCATTCCAGTGAGTAAAAACCTTTGATGTTTTATGGCAAAATCAGTTGAAGCAGATTATATTAAGTATTTCTACATAGGCAGGTGTTTGGAAAGTGAACAGACTGAATTTCATACTCTGTATAATAAATCATACATGATTGTCTTAATTTGCTTCTGCATTACTCATAGAAAAGTTATCTTAATAGTCTTTGGGATTATAAGTTAAGACACAGTTAAAGACAAGAGAACCTGATCTCTCAGTGAAAAAAATGATTTTACGTTTTTTATTTTAAGCCCATGCACCACATTTACTAATGCATTACCACCCTTTTTGGATTCTTTCTGTGAATGTCTGTATCATACAGCTTGACATTTCATAATTCAGGCCATGGGGGTTATTTACGAAAGGAAAAATCCACTTTGCACTACAAGTGCAAACTACAAGTGCAAAGTTCACTTGAAATTGCACTGAAAGTGCACTTGGAAGTGCAGTTGCTGTAAATCTGAGGGGTAGATCTGAAATGAGGGGAAGCTCTGCTGATTTTATCATCCAATCATGTGCAAGCTAAAATGCTGTTTTTTATTTTCCTTGCATGTCCCCTTCGGATCTACAGCGACTGCACTTCCAAGTGCACTTTTAGTGCAATTTCAAGTGCACTTTGCACTTGTAATTTGCACTTGTAGTGCAACGTGGATTTCCCTTTAGTAAATAACCCCCTATTTGTGTTTGTGGGGCTCTCCTCAATTGTTTGCTGCAACGTAGCAGTTTTCAGTGGAAGACAGTAGGGAGTGCTCAGAGGGTCTCTGAACCTTGCTCTTCATTGTGATTAGACCAGCAACTATGCAGGTGTGGCCTAAGGCCTGAGAGTAGAGCATCTACAAGCATAGGCAATTAATTTGCAGGAAATCTTTGTAGTGTGCAGAAGGGTCTGTACTGGGCAGTGTAGATGTGCATACGCGGCAAAAGCAAGAGATTTATTCCAGGGGTGTCGATCCAGCAGTGGTGTATCCAGGGTATGGCAGACAGGGCACGTGCCATGGGTGCTACATGAAGGGGGCGCTGGTGAGTAGCTGGCAGTCTACACACCGCTCAGATGACCCCCAGCATTACACAGTCGGTGCTCTCCTCCTCTCCCAGGAAGGTCTGGGAAAGTGTTTAGTGTGTGGGTCAGGTGACTCTCCCCCCTCCGGCACATCCCGATGTTCTCCCTGCAGGGTGGGCGCTCATTCTCCGCTCCGCGGCCCTGCAGTGTATACGGGTGGACGGCGGGAGGAAGTTGCTGCATGTGGGAGGAAGAGCGGAGTTGTTGCACAGCTGTGGCCCCCCCAAATGAAAACGATCGTCACGGCAATAGAGCGATTCTGTCTGTGTGTGTGCCTCCCTCCTGTAAGCTCTCAGCTGCTGGAGGGATAGAAACACAGAGAATTGCTCTGTAATTGCTGTGCCGATCATCCATTCCTCAGAGTCGTGGGCTCCTGCTTGTCATAATGACAAAGGGCAGGGCCAGCTCCAGCAGAACATCTCCAACCTGTACTGTGTGCAGAAGGGTTCACAACACAGCAGTAAGATGCAGGGGGCTGCATGATGATGATTTCAGTGTCCCGACTCCCGACCATTACAGGGAGGAGGTAGGATATTTGCATTTCATCTCACTGTTAGCCAATCATACTTTGCCCATGTGCAGCCCCTCCCTCTTCCCCTCCCACCCGCCACATTTTGACTTCAGTTCCAGGAAGAAGAATCAGTCCTCAGCTTCTACCCATGTGAGTTTTTTTTCTTTCTTTATGTTTACTTCAAAGAGGGGGAGAAGGAGGTTCTGCAGCAGCAGCAGGGACACTGGGACAGTAATGGATTCATTTAGACTTTTAGTGCAGCAGGTGACAGAGGAAGAGAGGAACAGGACCAGCATTCGCTTATCTATTCATGTTGTCATATATTTACTCTGGCACTACACCCCCTAACCTGGCACTATACCCCCTAACCTGGCACTATACCCCCTAACCTGGCAGTACACCCCCTAACCTGGCAGTACACCCCCTAACCTGGCACTATACCCCCTAACCTGGCACTATACCCCTTAACCTGGCACTACACCCCCTAACCTGGCACTATACCCCCTAACCTGGCACTATACCCCCTAACCTGGCAGTACACCCCCTAACCTGGCAGTACACCCCCTAACCTGGCACTATACCCCCTAACCTGGCACTACACCCCCTAACCTGGCACTATACCCCCATAACCTGGCACTACCATCCTAACCTGGCACTATACCACCCTAACATGGCACTACTGTATATCACCTAACCTGGCACTATACCACCCAAACCTGGCACTACTGTATATCACCTGAGCTGGCACTTTTGTGTTGGTCTATCACATAAAATACATTCACAATTTTGGTTGTAACATGACAAAATGTGGAAAATTTCAAGGCGTATGAATACTTTTTCAAGGCTGTGTGTGTGTATATATATATATATATATATATATATATCACACACAAATTTTTATAGTTGGAGCCCCCCTAGTTTTGTTCCTGTGCCCCCCCTAAATATGAAAGCTAGAGACACCACTGTTGCACAGAAGACGGAGTGACAGCGCAGTGGCAGGAGACTCAGGGGCCACACACCTGCAGCCAGGGGCCACTTGTGCAGTGATTGGTGGCACAGCGCTGTCCCGGAGTGATCGGCGTGGACGGATGGCGCTGATCGTACCTTTGCTCGGGTATCATGCAGAAAAGTGTGGGCTGTAACAAGGGTCACGCTCTGTACCTGGCTCTCCTTTCCTGCAAGAAGGGCACCAAGAAGGGGCAACTCAGCAATAAGGCGGCCAAGACCAACAGGTGGCACGACAAATGGTTCTCCCTCTTCCAGAATTTCCTCTTCTGCTTCAAGGGAGAGTAGAGCGCCCGACCCTCCGGACTCTACATGCTGGAGGGTGCCAGCTGCGAGAGGATCCCCCCACCCATAGTGGGCAGTGGGGGCAAGGAGAGCATGGAGAAGCAGGTACCCCACCAATGTCTACCCCATTATATATGTATATATTAAGCTCCACTCCTGCCCAGGACACTAGCTACATGGAGTTAGCATGTTCTCTCAGTGGGGTTCCTCTTCCACTCCAAACCCATGCAGGTAGGTGAATTGTACCCTGTGTACATACTGGCAGTGTACATGGCTAATCATATTCTACACTGACCCTACAATCATAGAGGACCCTACACATATCTATGTATACTTCCATTCAGTCCTGTCCAGCTCTTGGCAGATTTTGGGCCAGCGCTCATCTTGGATCATTTTTCGGACATGGGGGGTGGCATGCAGAATGTGATCACCCATGTACATTGCCACTTCATACAGACAGGGGACCATCACCTACCAACATGGCTTTGGAGGATGCCCACACCAAGAGAACATGCAAACTACATGCAGATAGCTTCCTGGCCCAGATTCAAACCAAGTGAGGCAAGTCCCAACAACTAACCTACTGTTCTCCCTATATACCTGTATATACTGACAGTATTATCTGAAAGATGGGTTTCAACTGTTTTGACAGGGGCGCAGTTTCAGTGCTTGCCATAGGCGCTATTTTCACTAGATACGCCTCTGCGATCCAGGCAAGGGTGTTGTGCCAGGTTGAGAAAACGGAAAATGTAACAAACATCTTTGGGTGTCCATGGGTCCCAAAATTTGTTCTCTTTAGTGTAGCCTTAAGGGATCATGCTGGGTTCATCAATGAACAGGATTTGGTATCCCAAGATCTTTGGACATGGGGATGAAGTGTGTGAACATAGTGCCAGCTCTCTTGCAATGCAGTGCCTGCTGCTTCTTTACTTTATGTCCCTGAATGTTGAGCATGTTCCTTTAATATAAATTATTTCTGATCGATCTAGTATTTCCAAATTTACATGTAAATTCCTTTGTAGGGATATAGTATTTTTCTAAATTATTTATTTGTATTATGTGATTAGTTCATGAGCTTCAGTCAGCTTAGGTGTTTGCTGACTGGTGTTATTTAAGCATAGAGTGGATTAATTCAGTTACAAGCTGCGTTTAGCATGCCCTGTGCTAGAGCTAATATCCTATAATAATTGATACCTGGCCAATCGGTGGGCTTGGGGGACTGCTGAGCATTTTGGGAGAGATATAAAATTTCTGAGAACCTTCTTGATACATGGTTTAACCCTAAGGGGATGCTGCTGCAATACTACTCTTGTCCCTACACCTTAGGGCCTAACAATGCAAAGTGCTACAAGGATCTTCCTTTCTGTGCTACATGGCATTTTTATGGCATTTGTATTATTAATATTTTTTTTACTAGTAATGGCGGTGATCTGCGATTTTTTGTGGTATTGCGACATTGCGGCGCACAGATTGGAAACTTTTGACACATTTTTGGGATCATTGACATTTATACAGTGAACAGTGCTATAAAATGCACTGATTACTGTGTAAATGACACTGGTAGGGAAGGGGTTAACACTAGGGGGCGATCAAGGGGTGAAATGTGTGTTCCCCCAGTGTGTTCTAACTGTATGGAGATAGGACTGAATAGGAGAGGACACATTTCACTGTTCCTACTTACTAGGAACAACGATATGTCTCCTCTCCTCTGACAGCACAGGGATTTGTGTGTTTACACACACAGATCCCCTTGCTGGTGCACGCGATCGCGCTGGGCTGGTGGCGATCACGACCACCGGCCATGCACATCGGGTCCCCCGTCATGCAACGGGAAAACACACATCCCTCTGGCAACTGTTAAAGGAACGCTGTACCTGTACGGGGTTTCGTGCAGGGGAGCCATTCTACCCCCGTATATGTACGCAAGCCTGTCGGGAACCGGTTAAAGTGTTACTAAACCCACAACAGTAAAATTAGTCTGTATATGTAGTAAAGCATGCTTGTTATACTCACTGAGGAACCTAAGGGGTTAATCCTGTGCATTGTGTAAAAAAGCAGTTTGATCCTGTCTTCTTTGATCCCCCCTTTTTCCATCTACTGAAAATATAGAGCCGTTGGAGTCACTCTGCACATGCTCAGTTTGGTGTGTATTACTAGAGAGTTTTTTTTTTTTCTTGGGAGGGTGCATGTGATCAGCACAGGACCAATCAGCACTGTCCAGACAGAGGGTCAGGGCTCCTGCAGTCTCATAGGACAGTCAGAGTAGAATGAAAACTCATCCTTCAAGCTTTAACCAGACACTGATATAAGACAAAAGACTGCCATATACTACTGCTGATGAGAAAAAGGTATTTAACAGTTTATATTTACTTAAATAATTGCATTTCCATGTTCTGTGTACCAGATATAGTGAATGCAGGGTCCTGGGTTTAGTAACACTTTAAGTTCCCCCCACTGTTAGCACAATTTGGTCACACCCACTAGTTGACACAGTGTACTATGTGCCTCCTACCCCCAACCCCCACATTCTCTTACTCCTATTAAAGGGGACATGTATGGTAGTGAGTCCCCAGATTTAAAGTGTAATTCCAGTCAAAACCTAACTAAGCTAAAATCTACTCCCACCCCCATTATAAGCCTATTCCATATACCCTGTAAAAGAAGAGATGTCTATACTTACCTATTCTGAGGGCGATCTGGTCCAGTCCATGATCGGGTCCCAGCGTTGGCTTCAGTGTAGAGGAGGGACAGCTGACAACGGCTACCACATAGTAAGCCTATGGGTGACGTCATCACCCAGGCTCTGAAGCTGTTGTCTCTACTCTCTCCTCTACACTGAATCTTCCACTACAGAGATCATGTAATTGGACTGGAGTGACTTCAGAATAGGTAAGTATAGACATCTCTCCTTTTACAGGGTATATAGAATGGGCTAAGAAAAGAGGGCTGGGGGGTTTTGCTTAGTTAGGGTCAGGGATGAGCCGAACACCCCCCTGTTCGGTTTGCACCAGAACCTGCGAACAGACAGAATGTTCGTGTGAACTTTAGAACCCTATTAAATACAATGGACTCGAACGTTCAAAATCTAAAGTGTTAATTATAAAGGCTAATATGCAAGTTATTGTCCTAAAAAGTGTTTGGGGACCTGGGTCCTGCCCCAGGGGACATGTATCAATGCAAAAAGAAGTTTTAAAAACGGCCGTTTTTTCGGGAGCAGTGATTTTAATAATGCTTAAAATGAAAAAATAAAAGTGAAATATTCCTTTAAATTTCGTACCTGGGGGGTGTGTATGATATGCATGTAAAGTGGCGCATGTTTCCCGTGCTTAGAACTGTCCCTGCAAAAAATGTCATTTTTGAAAGAAAAAAATGCATTTAAAACTGACTCGCGGCTATTAATGAATTGTCGGCTCCCGGCAATACATACAAAAGTCATTGATAAAAAAAAAAAAAAAAAAGCGTGGGGGTTCCCCAGAATTCAATTACCAGGCCCTTCAGGTCTGGAATGGATATTAAGGGGAACCCCGCCGCAAATTAAAAAAAAAATTGACGTGGGGTTCCCCCAAATATCCATTCCAGGCCCTTCAGATCTGGCATGGATTTTAAGGGGAACTCCACCCCAAATTTTTTTAAAAAATGGCGTGGAGTCCCCCTAAAAATCCATACCAGACCCCTTATCCGAGCACGCAACCTGGCCGGCCGCAGGGGAAAAGGGGGGACGAGAGAGCGGCCCCCCCTCCCTCCTGAACCGTACCAAGCCACATGCCCTCAACATGGGGAGGATGTCCCCATGTTGATGGGGACAAGGGCCTCATCCCCACAACCCTTGCCCGGTGGTTGTGGGGGTCTGTGGGCGGGGGCTTATCGGAATCTGGAAGACCCCTTTAACAAAGGGGACCCCCAGATCCCGCCCCCCCCTATGTGAATTGGTAAGGGGTACATTGTACCCCTACCATTTCACGAAGAAAGCGTAAAAAAATGTTTAAAAAACACACACAAACACCTTGATAAAGTCCTTTATTAAAAAAAAAAAAAACATTCCAGCGGTGAAATCCAGTGTCCCGCGGCGATCCCGATGTCCAGCGCTGTCCTTCATTGGTTGTGCCTGAGCGGACCTGATGGGGAACTCCCTCTCAGTATTTTAAATGTATAGACCCGCCCCTTCTAAAGTTCCCCATCAGGTCCGCTCAGCGGACCAGATGCGGAACATGAGAAGGGGCGGGTCTATACATGTATTACCAAAGTGAGAGCAGTTCCCCCATCAGGTCCGCCCCCTCGGTATGTCGGACCCGCCTACGTCATTGGCTTGAGCGGGGAACTTCCTTCACTATGTAAATTTAAATTACACAGTGAAGGAAGTTCCCTGCTCAAGCCAATGACGTAGGCGGGTCCGACATACCGAGGGGGCGGACCTGATGGGGAACTGCTCTCACTTTGGTAATACATGTATAGACCCGCCCCTTCTCATGTTCCGCATCTGGTCCGCTGAGCGGACCTGATGGGGAACTTTAGAAGGGGCGGGTCTATACATTTAAAATACTGAGAGGGAGTTCCCCATCAGGTCCGCTCAGGCACAACCAATGAAGGACAGCGCTGGACATCGGGATCGCCGCGGGACACTGGATTTCACCGCTGGAATGTTTTGTTTTTTTTTTAAATAAAGGACTTTTTCAAGGTGTTTGTGTGTTTTTTTAAACATTTTTTTACGCTTTCTTCGTGAAATGGTAGGGGTACAATGTACCCCTTACCAATTCACATGGGGGGGCCGGGATCTGGGGGTCCCCTTTGTTAAAGGGGTCTTCCAGATTCCGATAAGCCCCCCGCCCGCAGACCCCCACAACCACCGGGCAAGGGTTGTGGGGATGAGGCCCTTGTCCCCATCAACATGGGGACATCCTCCCCATGTTGAGGGCATGTGGCCTGGTACGGTTCAGGAGGGAGGGGGGGCGCTCTCTCGTCCCCCCCTTTTCCCCTGCGGCCGGCCAGGTTGCGTGCTCGGATAAGGGGTCTGGTATGGATTTTTAGGGGGACTCCACGCCATTTTTTTTTAAATTTGGGGTGGAGTTCCCCTTAAAATCCATGCCAGATCTGAAGGGCCTGGAATGGATATTTGGGGGAACCCCACGTCAATTTTTTTTTAAATTTGCGGCGGGGTTCCCCTTAATATCCATTCCAGACCTGAAGGGCCTGGTAATTGAATTCTGGGGAACCCCCACGCTTTTTTTTTTTTTTTTATCAATGACTTTTGTATGTATTGCCGGGAGCCGACAATTCATTAATAGCCGCGAGTGAGTTTTAAATGCATTTTTTTCTTTCAAAAATGACATTTTTTGCAGGGACAGTTCTAAGCACGGGAAACATGCGCCACTTTACATGCATATCATACACACCCCCCAGGTACGAAATTTAAAGGAATATTTCACTTTTATTTTTTCATTTTAAGCATTATTAAAATCACTGCTCTCGAAAAAACGGCCGTTTTTAAAACTTCTTTTTGCATTGATACATGTCCCCTGGGGCAGGACCCGGGTCCCCAAACACTTTTTAGGACAATAACTTGCATATTAGCCTTTATAATTAGCACTTTAGATTTCTCCCATAGATTTTTCGAATTTGCCGCGAACACCCCAATTTGTTCGTTGTTCGGCGAACGGGCAATGTTCGAGTCAAACATGAGTTCGACTCGAACTCGAAGCTCATCCCTAGTTAGGGTTTTACTGGAAGTTCACTTTCATTTTGAAAAAAAGGGGATAGGAATCTAGTTTGACAAAAATTTGCTAAAGTATTGTGACACATGTGGAATAAAATATAATATAGTTTAATTTTATTATTTTAACTTTTAGAAATTACATTTTATAGGAAAAACCTGCACAGAAAAAAATACATGGTATTGCTGAACTCCTTCTGAAAACGCTAGTTGCCTGGCTGTCTTTGGCTTTAATATTCTCTGAACTGTTTGACCTGTAAATTGTATAATTAGGCTATATGATCAGCGTGACAAACCTACAATTAGCATTTTTATAAGGAATGCATTTTTAGGAAGCAAAGCCATCATATATATTTATGTCATTACAGATTTCCTTTTAAAACAGTCCTTTGTGTTTTATTGATACATGTGAAAAAAAGTGAAAACTGGCTTCCTGTATGGCGTGGGGAGAAAAGGCTCAATACAAAGGGGGTTATTTACGAAACGCAAATCCACTTTGCACTACAAGTGCAAACTACAAGTGTAAAGTGCACTTGAAATTGCACTGAAAGTGCACTTGGAAGTGCAGTCGCTGTAAATCTGAGGGGAGGATCTGAAATGAGGGGAAGCTCT
Organism: Rana muscosa; assembly: GCA_029206835.1. Lineage (NCBI taxonomy): Eukaryota > Metazoa > Chordata > Amphibia > Anura > Ranidae > Rana > Rana muscosa. Next base: position 75,617,317 of record JARGYO010005626.1, on the reverse strand, counting down.
GCTGATTTTATTATCCAATCATGTGCAAGCTAAAATGCTGTTTTTTCTTTTCCTTTCATGTCCCCCTCAGATCTACAGCGACTGCACTTCCAAGTGCACTTTCAGTACAAATTCAAGTGCACTTTACACTTGTAGTTTGCACTTGTAGTGCAAAGTGGATTTGCCTTTCGTAAATAACCCCCAAAGCCATAACATAAATAAGAAGATAGTGACAGCTCAACCATTACAACCATTTAATGCGTGGCATGTTTTAAACATGTATAAAAAGGATGATCTTAATTTTATGACAAGAAGATGCAAGAATAAAATAGATGATAATTATCACTATATACAGTAGGATATATGTTAATGAAATTGAATATGCTGGAGGAAAAAACTAAATGAGTTAATTAGAAGCCTGCAATCATGTTTCTCCTCAACTTGCAAGAATAATTACCATGGCACGACATTGATAAGGGTTCATTCATTCAGTATAATTATATTTGCCTAATATATTTTAATTAATACAACCCCTACTTTCATACGGCTGGTCCTTTGATTTTCTTGTATAAAGTTATATACAGTGTTTCGTTCTAAATCATTCGATTTTATAGCTTATTCGTATGCTGTTTATTATAAATAACTCAGTGACACTAAATAAGTAAGATTTACCCTTTTGATGACCTTATTCTATAACTGCTAAATAATGTACACGAGGTGTCATTATTTCATCAGCACTAAAATGTATCCCTATATCATTATGATTATTATACACAATTTATACAGCGCCAACAGTTTACACAGCACTTTACAATGTAGAAGGGGGACAACACAATTACAGTACAGTTCAATACAGAAGGGCAGGAGGGCCCTGCTCGTAGAGCTTACATTCTAAAGGGAAGGGGTGGTGGTACAAAAGGTAATAGATGTGTAGCAGGTACTCCAAATTTAGTGGGGTCCCTATGTCTAAATTTAGGGGGATGACCCGAGCACTAGTATGGCTCAGGCCTTCTAATTGTGCTGGACTCTGCTTTATTGCTTTGTGCCTATGTAGAGTTCCCTGTGGCCTGCAGGTGGCGCTGCCATGTTGGGTCAGGGTTGAACCATAGGTTGCATTGGCGCTATTGGATGTCCTCTCTCGGCTACCATGCAGTGGGCTGGTTCTGCCTGCTGTGCATGCTGGGAGAGGATATAAAAGAGGCAGACGCCATTTTATTGAGAGAGACCCGGGGACCAGTACCCGGAGGAGTGTGCCTCCTAAGGAGGGGGGTCTGTCCCCCGACTGAGGAGTCTCGGGCACCTTCGGCCCGAGACCGCAACGTTCCGGGTAGGCCCAGTACCTTCAACTGGGTCTACAGGCAGAACTTTGGAGTCCTAGGATACCCGGGTGAGGGTATCCGCTCTGACCAAGAGGAAGCCAGGGAAGGATAACAGGAGATGAGTGATGGTTAGATTGCCGTCTCGGGAAAGGCCTGGTGACCTGTCGGAGGGAAGTATCCTATGCTCCGCAGAACTGACCCTGCGGAGTGCTGCTGCTCTTTGAGGACAGACTGAACTTGTCCTTGGAGGATTTAAATTGCTTGTTCGAGCTCCACACCGGCTGCTAGGACCATTGAGGGACTATCCCGGTGAGCTGTACCCACTCGGGACCGAGTGGTGATGAATCTGGGAGTTCTGTGCCTGAATCTGCTCTAGTTCAACTATTATCTCTCACCTACTCTTTCTCTTACCTATTAAGCAAAGATAGAAAATAAACTCAACGTTGGAGTTTAAGTGGTTTGGACATTGACTTTATTAAAGAGGGAAAAGTACAGGCTCGTCTTTACATTCTGGAGATAGGAACCAGTGGAAGGAGGGAACTCGCTGCGGGACCCAGGAACATATACACTGCCTGATCTCTAAACTAGAGGACACGGGCTTGTGGCATGGGTGCCTCTCCTTTACCCTAAGAGGAGAGGGTGGTGCTACAGATGTATATCTATATACCGGTATGTATTATACATGTATAATGTATACCCCCCACCCATCCCATAACAACACCAACCCCAATATACTTCAGGAGTCAGTACATAGAGATGCAAATTGGCTGCTATGCTACTTGCCTTTCTGACAGTTCTTTCATAATGAGTTTATCTGAGAAGGGATGAGTGCAAAATTTTGTTGAATTTGAGAACTGTAAGGTGAAATTAGAAAGCAAAATACGAATAATTTAGGGTGTCATTATTTTATCCTCTCTGTGTTTAGTCAGCAGCCCCATTGTGTACACTACAGGCCATTGATAAAATGTAGAATTTTATCAATGGGATGTGTTATCAATGACCTGCAATGTACTGTACACAACACTGAATCAGTGTTGCCAACCTATCAGATTGAAATTTACTGAGACAACACCCAAAATTTACTGGCACAGCCAAGTCTTTACTGGCATTTATCAAAGGTTTAAAAAAATAGGATTTTTTACTCACCGTAAAATATAATAAGAAATATGTTTTTTGCTTTAATATCTACCCTAAATCACATTGCTAATGGCATTTTTGTACTTGTTTGTAGCCTAAATACTAAAATTTGCACTGAAAACTGTATTTACTCTTTCGTCCATGGACCGACACAGCTTCTCTATTGACAAAGTGGGTATTATCCGTTAATTAGGAGTGACTAGGCAGAAAAACTTGTAAAAAGTGTTGCATCACACCTTCTACAGTACCGCCCAGGGGGCGAACCCTGTGGGTATAACCTCTCAGTCTGCATCTCGCAGATCAGTTCGTCAAAAAGCAGTACAAACTTAAAAGGAGGGGTGGGTGCTGTGTCGGTCCATGGACTCAGAGAAAAGGATTTTACGGTGAGTAAAAAATCCTATTTACTCTTTCGTCCATGGACCGACACAGCTTCTCTATTGACAAAGTGGGACGTCCCAAAGCAGTGTCAGAGAAAAAACGAGGGGTGGTAACAGCATAAAAATAAACTTCACCCCAAAACACAAAACAGCACTCCTCCAACGGAGGAGTTGCAACTCTAAACAGCCACTTGCAAAACCTTGCGGCCGAAAGAGGCATCCGAAGATGCACCTACATCAATTTTGTAGAATTTTGTGAAAGTGTGAGCGGACGACCAAGTCGCCGCTTTACATAATTGGGAAACAGACGCTTGATGTCGGAAAACCCAAGAGGCACCTATTGCCCTGGTCGAATGCGCCGTGACAGGAAAGGGGGGCGCTTGACCCTTTAAGGCGTAAGCCTGGATTACTATCTTTCGGATCCACCTAGAGATGGTGGCCGATGAGACTGCTTGGCCCTTCTTGGGACCAGCCACCGAAACAAACAGTGAGTCTGACTTCCGTAACAGGGAAGTAGCAGATAGGTATACTCTCAAAGCTCGGACAACGTCAAAGGAATGTAACGTCGACTCCTTAGGATTCGACGGCTGAGGACACAAGGATGGAAGTACAATGTCTTCATTGAGATGAAAAGCTGGAACGACTTTCGGAAGAAAGGAAGGCTGCGGCCGCAGCACCACCTTATCCTTGTGGAAAATCAAATAGGGAGCCTTGCAGGACAAGGCTGCCAGCTCAGAGACTCATCTAACTGACGTAACAGCCACCAAAAAGACCACTTTTTGAGAAAGTGTCAACAGGGGAATATCTCTAATCTTCTCAAACGGTGCCTTCTGAAGCACCGAGAGGACCAGGTTCAAGTCCCACGGAGGTAGCGGGGGGCAGACCGGAGGGGCCACATGTCGAACCCCCTGCACAAAAGTACTCACGAGAGAGTGAGCCACCAGGGGTCGCTGAAAAAAGACAGCCAGGGCAGATATCTGTCCCTTAATCGTACTTAGGGCAAGCCTTTGGTCCACCCCATGCTGTAAAAACAGCAGGATTCTGGAAACCAAATAGGTACCCGGATGCCATTTCATTTCCTCACACATGGAGATGTAGGCCTTCCAAGTGCGGTGATAAACCTTCTTAGAGGACGGTTTTCGAGCACTTCTCATAGTAGAGATTACTGAGTCTGACAGGCCCCGGTCTCTCAGTACCTGGTTCTCAACAGCCATGCCGTTAAAGCCAATGACTGTAAAGCAGGATGGAGTATGGGACCTTGCGATAGCAGGTCCTTCCGTAGTGGTAGACGCCAGGGGACGTCTGCTACCAGACGTACTAGATTGGCGTACCAAGGACGCTGAGGCCAATCTGGAGCGATTAGGATCATTGGAATTCCCTCTGCCTCCACTCTGCGGAGCAGAAGAGGAAGAAGCCTTAAGGGAGGGAAGGCATAGATTAGCCGATACTGACCCCACGATGCTACCAACGCGTCCGTTGCGTCTGCCCATGGGTCTCTTGACCGGGCCACAAACCTCAATACCTTCCGATTGAGTCGGGAAGCCAGAATATCTACGTCTGGTGTGCCCCATCTTTGGCAGAGGAGTTGGAACACCTCCGGGTGTAAGGACCATTCTCCCTGGTCCAGCATCTGGCGGCTCAGGTAGTCCGCCTGCCAGTTTTCCACACCCGGAATGTACACGGCCGATAGTGCCGGTACGCTCTTCTCTGCCCACTTCAGGATGCGAGCAACCTCTGATGCTGCAGCTGAGCTTCTTGTTCCTCCTTGATGATTGACATATGCCACCGCTGTGGCGTTGTCTGACTGGATCCTGACTGGACGCCCTTGCAGCCTCTGAGACCATTTGAAGAGGCACAGCCTGATCGCCCGGATCTCCAGGACATTGATCGGCAGGAGGGCTTCCTCTGGGGTCCAGCGACCTTGCGCCGACTGAACACCCCAGACTCCCAACCTGTAAGGCTGGCGTCCGTCGTGATCACTATCCAGTAAATCGGAAGAAATTACTTCCCGGCCATTAGAGCAGGTGCTGTCAGCCACCATACCAGGGATCTCCTGACTAGGTGGCTCACTCGGATTTGATAATCCAGAGATGAAGGGCATCTGTTCCATCTGGACAGAACTTCCTTCTGTAACACTCGAGTGTGGTATTGAGCATATGGGACCGCCTCAAAGGAGGCTACCATGAGGCCCAACACTCGCATGCAAAAACGGAGTGATGACCAATTCCTGGAATTTAGCTGCCGTACTGCAGCCCGGAGGGTCTGCAACTTCTCCACAGGGAGGAATACCTTTGCCTCTGAGGAATCCAGAATCAACCCCAGGTACACTAGGCGTTGAGTGGGCACCAATACTGACTTTTGCGTGTTTAATTTCAATACTTTTTTATTGAATTTTTTTTCATAAACAGAATCAAAGCAATGAATAAACACAAAAATGAGAAAACAAGCATAATATTTGAGGCACAATACAAGGATAAATGTCGATGTCCATATATTCAATCCAGGTTGCCCTATAATGACCTAATCTGGTCCAAGTTAGAAGCAGAATAGTGTTGCTCTTCTGGTAAACATTACCTATGCACCCAGTGGTCTGTTATTAGACTTTTTTTTTCCCCCCAATATTATATAGCCCCGGCCCTCCCCCCGCGCACCCCAAAGGGATCTGACTGTACGCCGAAGGGAAGACCACGACCCCACAAGTTTCCAATGTATACATTGTGCAAGGTATAAAATTCCTGGGAAGGCCCAAGAGGCCATGTTTCATGCAACGCCTCTATTAGTATATATCATCGAATAAATGTTTCCATCATAGAAAAGTTGACAGGACATGGTTCATAAAAGTAAAGCAACATTGAACAAAAAGAAAACAAAAACGTAAACATAAACATAGCAGTCAGGCCGTGTTTGCTGAGTTCTTATAGAATTATTAACCTTTGCATCAAACAAGTTTAAGTACAGTTATGGTCATTCTTTCCTTTAGTGGTATACCAGGTATTCCACGGATTCCATATTTTATCTATCATTAAATTTCTGCCTATCCCATATGCGAAAAGGGTTTCGTATGTGCCATGTGTATTGATTAGTTGTACAACCTCATGTAAAGTAGGTTGGTTTGTGTCTTTCCAGTGTCTAACCAGAACTAGTCTGGCTGCTAGAAGAATGTGGGATATTAGAGCTCTCCGGTGAGGAGGGAGTATTTCCATCCCCAGAGAAAACAGCGCCATCCCTGGTGTAGGCTCGATCTGGATGTTGAGAACTTGTAGCGTGAGATTGAATATCAGTTTCCAATATTGCCCTATCTTGGGACATGTCCATAGTATGTGATACAGCGTACCTAATCCACCACAGTGTCTCCAACATAAGGATGATACTTCATGGTTAAATTTGGACAGTCTATTGGGAGTAAGATACCAATTTAGAAGGATCTTTAGGGAGAGCGCATTTGGTAGAGGTATATGTCGTGGCCAAGGCCATTCGCCATTGATCCTCCGTATATTCAATGCCTAATTTTCTTTCCCAATTCCTCAGGTCTATAGTTTTAAGAAAAATAAGTTTGTTTTGGAGATGAGAGTAGAACAACGATATGCCTCTAGTGTTGGTGGATTTAGACATTAAGTATTGAGATATTCGCCATGGAAGGGAGATGGATAGTTTGTGTGACTTCAAGAGGTGTGAAATTTGAAGGTATTGGTAAAAATCAGTCGAAGGTACGTCAAATTCCAGCTGAAGAGCCCGGAAGGTTTTCAGAGCAGGTCCTACTAAGAGGTCTTCTATTACTAGGTCTCTATTTGAGCTCCAATGGGCTAAAGACATATTAGGTATCAACAGTGCTGATCCTGACCTCCATGGGGCCCTAAGCAAAATTTTGCTAAGGGGCCCTCTACCGAACCCGTGATGCCGTGAGCTATGTAAACCATTTGCCATTGCCACACAGTCATACCCGACACTTCAGTGCTCCCAATACAATCCTCCCTCCTTTAAACAAAACAGTCAAAGAATAAGTAGAACAGAATGAGGTTCAAACAAACAATATTTATTGAATAGAGTATTTTCTATAATATTAAGATAACAAGTGAATATTATTTAATAAGTGAAAAATAACGTAAACATAAATAAGAAAATAATAAATTATAACCCTGAACTTTGGCTTTTGGGATTAACTTTGGTTCTCTCTACAGCCTGGGCACTTTCGGCATCAGTATGGGCACCACCAGACTATTAGGACTGTCTAGAAGAAACTGAGAAGAATATCACATAGTTGGTTAAGCAGTCATTTACAGTACTCGTTACATGTTACAAATGTGTAAACATTTGAATGTTTGAATTAAAATCTTACCATCAAAATATTCCTTTTCTGCACTTTCTTGAGGCAAAATCATCAATGATGTCATCATAGGACAGGTGTTTCCCCACATCATGATTTATGCTCATGATGGCCAATCCACTCAAACGTTCCTGTGACATAGAAGACCTCAGGTAGCTTTTGATGAGCTTTAATTTTGAAAAGCTCCTCTCTGATGATGCTACTGTTACAGGCAGGGTGACTGCAATTCTTAGGGCTATCCAAAGATTAGGATAGTGTTCCTCCAAGTTTTTCTCACAGAGAAATGAAAGCAACTCAAATGCAGTCATCTTATCTGATGGCAGATCAGGTAAATTCTGAATCTCGTGTTCCAGATCCATTCCACTGATGTCATAGTCATCTCTGAAGGTTAGAGTATTTTGAACTTCCATGCAGTGAGCCTTTAAAGATTCACTAGACATCTGTGAGGCAGTGCTGAAGTTTAGCAACACTCCATATTTTGATTTCACCTGGTTGAGTGTTTCAAATCTCTCATCCATTGATGTAACAGCAGAGTCGACCACCATGATAAAGAAGTTGACTTCAAGGTTTTTCAGTGCATCAGTCACTGGTTCATCAGGAGCCTCATAGCTGAAAAGCCTCTTGCTGTTTCTCAGTCTTTTCTCTTTCAGAACAGCCTCCACGTTCATTACTTCACAAATGCTTTTGGCTGTTGTCTGGGCCTCAGAGAATCCAGTTTCCCGGTATGTAGTGAGGGAAGCCTTTGCATTTGATATTAAATTAACTGCTATATCCAACTGCATTGAGGCAGATTGGAGGAGCTTGTTCACCATGTTTGTAATTGTCAGTATCTCACACCATACAACACAGCAAATCAAGAAGCGGTAGGACCCCACTTCCTCTGCAAGTGCTTGTGCCTCCACTTTGGCCACAGGATCATTGATTCTCTGTCTGGCTTCCAGTAATGCCTCCCGAACCTCAGATGCCTGGTGCCTTATTGCATGAACGCTTTTGAGCCTACTCTCCCATCTTGTGTCACTCCATGACTTCATGGTTATCTTCACGTGTTTCTTTAAAACACTCCATCTTTGTGTGCCAGCTGAAAAGAAGGTGAAGAGCTTTTGCACATGTCCAAAGAACCCTACTGCATCTTTTGAAGATTTGGCAGCATCTGCAATTACAAGGTTTAGAGTATGTGCTCCACATGGGACAAACACGGCTCTGGGGTTTTTTCTGAGCAGTATGGCTTGTACTCCTTGGTTCTTGCCTTTCATGTTGGCCCCATTATCAAAAGCTTGCCCTCTGCAATCTTCAAATGAAATCTTCAGCTCATTCAGCTTATTTAAGATGACAGTAGACAGATTTAAACCTGTTGTAGCCTCAACATTCACAAAGCCGAGAAAGTGCTCCTTGATCTCTGGCTTTCCCTTTAAAGCCACGCTTCTCAGAATAATGGACATTTGCTCTTGGTGACTAATGTCAGGTGTACAGTCCAAGATAATGGAGAAGTACTTTGAGTCTCTTATTTGAGTCACTATTGCTTCCAGAATTTTGCCACTCACAATCTGTATTAGCTCATTCTGTGTGTGCTGCCCAAGGTAATGAGCATGTGTCTCTCCATCTTTAATTTTGCTCAGATGGTTTTCCATAATGGGGTCAAATTTTGCCAGTAGTTCAACCTCTTTTAGGAAATTTCCATTATCTGGCTGGAAGAGTTTTTCTGACGAACCCCTGAATGATAGGTTTCGTTCAGCCAGAGACTGGGTGATACTTATTAAACGTGTAAGGACGTCCCGCCATCTCTTTCTTTCAGCCTCGTAAATGGTCATTTGTATCTGGTCAAGAGTCTGTCCCCGACTTAGGCGCAGATCAAGTTCTCTCCACTTAACCATATTTTTGTGTGTTCAGGACTACTCTCATGGTGTTTCAGAATGGCATTAATATTTGACCAGTCATTCACACCTTCCTTTATAATTTTGTTGTCTTTTGTAGAAAAGAGCTTACAGCAAAAACAATAAACAGCATTGTTTTTGATTGAGTATGTAAGCCAGCTCCTTTGAATCTTTTCCCCATTTGATAGTTGTCTCTGTAATAAGCCTGAATGGAAAGCTCTTCTAGACTTGTCTTCAGGGAAAGAAAAATCCAGCCCTGGTTTGAATGGACCTCTGCGCACTATCTCAGTCCTCATAAAGTCTGTTAAGACTGGGGGCCAATCTGCTGGGTCATTTGGTGAAGCGGCAACTGTTCTTTTAGGGTCTGAGCTGATTGTATCTGCTGCTGGCTGTACACCTCTGGTTGTGCTGCTAGTACTGACTGAGACTGCCTGTACTTCACCTGGGTCTGTGTTGCTAGTTATTGCTGAGGACGGCTGTACTGTACTGGCTGAGACTGCCTGTACTTCACCTGGGTCTGTGTTGCTAGTTATTGCTGAGGACGGCTGTACTGTACTGGCTGAGACTGCCTGTACTTCACCTGGGTCTGTGTTGCTAGTTATTGCTGAGGACGGCTGTACTGTACTGGCTGAGACTGCCTGTACTTCACCTGGGTCTGTGTTGCTAGACGGCTGTGTAGTTTTTGCTGAAGCTGGCTGTACTGGGTCTATGCTAGTACTGGCTGTGGAGGCTGGACGTGTAACAACTGAGTCTGTGCTTGTACTGGCTGATGATCCTCCAGCATCTCCTCTACTGACAAACTTAAGCATAGCACCTGCAAATTATAGATAACTAAGCTGCATCAGACCCAATTAAACTGGCTCCCAATTACCTTTTATACATTTTCAAATATAAAATACTATTTATACTATGGCTTGGCTCTTGTAATATTTAAATAGTGAACTAGTGATGCCAAAAATTGAACTTCTGCTTTTCGGAAACCCTCCCCCCCTCCGGTGTCACATTTGGCACCTTTCAGGGGGGAGGGGGGTGCAGATACCTGTCTAAGACAGGTATTTGCACCCACTTCCGGCATTAACTCCCACGGGAGTCTACGCCACTTCCCGTCCCGTCCCCGCTGTGTTCTGGGAAACACACAGGTCCCAGGACACAGCGGGGGACCAGTGAGAAGGCGCCGCGCTATTAGCGCATGCGCAGTAGGGAACCGGGCAGTGAAGCCGCAGCACTTCACTTCCAGATTCCCTCACCGAGAATGGCGGCGTGGGTAGCCGAGAGACGAGCAATTGCTCGCCTTCGGCTGCCGACATCACGGGCGCCCAGGACAGGCAAGTGTCCATTTTTTAAAAGTCAGCGGCTGCAGTATTTGTAGCTGCTGACTTTTGAAAAAAAAAAAATTCGGTGGACCTCCTCTTTAACTACACATTGTCTGAGACTAGATAATCAGTGTCTTAAAAGTATGTATAATGTGTACTTTGATGAGGAGTGCCATCATTCACGCCCATATATTGTAGCCTACAGTCTGTCTGGTCTTCACATTTCTGCTTGAAAAATGCGCGTTTCATTTCGTGCACGCGCCTAACGCATGATAACACACCCGACGCGGTTATCTTTTCCGAGCTGCAGTAAACAAACATCGTTGCACTTTGTCGTTTATCAAACTTAACAAATAATTTTATTTTACTTTTACTTTTGTTGGGCACAAAGTCACAAAACACAGCCCTGGAAGCAGGGCTGGACTGGGACAAAAATGTGGCCCTGGACTTCATCCAGACCGGCCCAGGGCACAACACATCAGGGTACAGTACACATCAGGGCACGGTACAGAGCTCAGGGTACACAGGGCACAGCACATCAGGGTATAGAGCCCAGCACATCAGGGCACAACACGTACAGGGCACATCAGGGCACATCACATCAGGGTACAGGGCACAGCACATCAGGGCCCATCACAGCACATCAGGGCACACCACATTGAGGCACAGCACATCGGGCACAGATCACATTAGGGCATAGGGCACATCAGATCACATCAGGGCACATAGCACATCAGGGCACATCAGATCACATCAGGGCACAGGGCACATAGCACATCAGGGCACAGGGCACATAGCACATCAGGGCACATAGCACATCAGATCACATCAGGGCACATTGCACATCAGGGCATAGGGCACATCAGATCACATCAGGGCACATAGCACATCAGGGCACATCAGATCACATCAGGGCACAGGGCACATAGCACATCAGGGCACATGGCACATAGCACATCAGGGCACATAGCACATCAGATCACATCAGGGCACATAGCACATCAGGGCATGGGGCACATAGCACATCAGGACATGGGGCACATAGCACATCAGGACATGGGGCACATAGCATATTATGGGGCACATCGTTTACCAGCCAGCATGCAGAGTAGCGCAGGAAGCGTGTGTAATAAGTTCTCTCTCATGTCACGGCAGTCACGCTGCTCCCCGGCGGCCCCTCCTCTCTTTTTGTTTATCCTAGATGATGTCACAAGCAAATGGGGATGGACGAGAAGAGAGGAGGGGCCGCTGGGGAGCAGCGTGACTGCCGTGACATGAGAGAGAACTTATTACACGCGCTTTCTGCGCTACTCTGCATGCTGGCTAAATCTCTATCTACCCGTCAGGCGCCAGCTGCCGGCGATTGACGGTGACGGGTAGATCGCCGCGGACCTCCAATCGGCACACTGAGCCATCGGCCCACTGGGAATCTCCCGGTAGTACCGATGACCAGTCCATCTCTGCCTGGAAGTGACTGGCATTAGCAGCTAGACACAGACCAAAAGATGCACTGCCTGCCTGCCCAGCTAGGTTAGCAAGACCAAAGAAAAAACATCAGAAATGCACATAAACATAACTCTTCTTTGCTGACATCAAACTTGGAGAGGAGAGAACACAAGTTTACCTGATTGTTGTTCCCGCAATTCACTCTCATGGTGGGTTTTTTTCCTCTTTTCGTGACCAGAAGGATAGTTTCGCTTCATTTTGTCATGGATGTTGTAAACATTAGTGTAATAGTGTCGTTCGCGCTAAATGTGAGTAAACAAATGTCACTAAGTGTTAGAAATAATAGTGAATTGAAAAAAATTGCAGCAAAACCTGACAGTGTTTACAGTACACAAAAAATGAAATATAATGTAGCGCCCCACCCCCCCAATATTTGGGGGCGCTATGTGGAAATTTAGGTGTAGTCTGAGCCGATAGTTGGGCTTAGACCAATCAATGGTTCAATATTGCTTCTGCTCTGGGTGTGATACTGCCTGGCAGTAGTGTTCTCCTTTGCCTGTAGGTGGCACTGTCACCGCCGGCATAGGTTGAACTACGGGGGGTATCGCAACACCTTGGGTGTCCTCTTTCGGCAGCCGTGCAGTGGGCGTGGTCAACCTGCTGTGCATGCTGGGAGAGGGTACATAAGGGGCAGACGCCATGAGGTGTCACAGGCATTCCAGGGGACCTTGGGTCCAGAGTGTCTGTGCCTCGTGGCCCGCATGGCACGAGGTGCGCGAGTGTGCTTGGGCCTCGGGCACCTTCAGCCCGAGGCTCCGTTGCTGCGATGTAGGCCCAGCTCCGCTGGCAAGGGCCTACGCTTCAGAGAAGGATCCCAGGCTGCCCACTTGTAGGGGGCCCACCTTTGGGAAAGGAGTCCAGGGGAGGATCAGTCCCAGGAGATTAGCGACGGTACTGCTGTCTCGGGGAGAGGCCTGGAAACTTTCCTGAAGAGGGATTCATCGTCTCTGTTATCCGTGCTCCATCGCGGCTGCTAGGACCGCTCTCATAGGGACTATCCGGGTGAGCAATACCCACTCAGGCTTCAGTGGCGACGAAAGATAGACACTGAGCTTTAAGTGTTGCATGCCTGAACCTTCCCCTACTTCTCTCAACTTCATACTCTCTCTCTGATTAGGTTTTACTCATGTGTGGACATTGGCCTTATTCCAAGAGATTTTTGCCTAGACAATGGAGCTATGGAATCCACTCTAGAGAGGTAATTGCCACAGGCCCAAAACAAAACCAGCTGGTCCCTTAAAAGTGCTACAATAATAAAAAGTGATCTCGCGCAATAAACATATAAAATGCCTAATATCCAGCAAAGATAAAGTGCTAAATATTGACTGTATCAAACACTATAATTGGACACACACTAAGTGCATATAAACGTGTGTAGACCCACTAATGATCAAAGGGATCAATGAAATGTTCAATAAAAACGTGATCAAAACAGAGTGAAAATAATAAAAATATTCAAAAATAATTATGGAGTGATAAATTCTCTAAGGCTACTTTCACACTGAGGCGCTGGATGCGCTGGCGGTATAGCGGCGCTATTTTTAGCGCCGCTATACAGTTTTTTTGCCGCGATTTGCAGGCGCTAGCGGGGGTATTTTAACCCCCGCTAGCGGCCGAAAAAGGGTTAAAAACGCCCGCAATAACGCCTCTTTGCGGCGTTTTGCGGGCGTATTGGAGGCGCTACCCCATTGATTTCAATTGGCAGGGGCGCTATAGGAGCGGTATTTTTACCGCTCCTATCGCGCCTCAAAGATGCGGCTTGCAGGAGTTTTTTGAGCCTCCTGCAAGCGCAACGCTCCAGTGTGAAAGCCCTCGGCTTTCACATTGGATACAATGGAGCGGCTTTTTTGGGGCGCATTGCAGGTGCTATTTTTAGCGCAATAGCGCCTGCAAAGCGTGTGTGAAAGGGGCCTAATAGTTCCACAAATAAAATAGTAAATATGTTTTCTTGAAAAGTAGTAAAAAATCAGTCTTTCTATGGCTCCACAAGCATGTACTTGTACATGATTTCTGTTCTGTCCAGTAATAAAGGCCAGGATTAGGATCCCTGAATATTTGTGCGCTTTTCTCCTGCAAACAACTTCCTGGTCACAGCAGCCTGCTTCTCCTTCCCAATCCCCGCTATTGGAGAAATGTCCAGTATCAGGGTTTTTTTTTTTTAATATACTAAATAAAAAAATAATAAAAAACCCTGATACTGGACATTTCTCCAATAGTGGGGATTGGGAAGGAGAAGCAGGCTGCTGTGACCAGGAAGTTGTTTGCAAGAGAAAAGCGCACAAATATTCAGGGATCCTAATCCTGGCCTTTATTACTGGACAGAACAGAAATCATGTACAAGTACATGCTTGTGGAACTATTGTCATTCACTACCGACCTACCGTTTCCAGAGGCACTGTCCTGCTCTCCTGAGTGACTGTGACTGACACAGTGACACTGACTCCTCCCCCCCAGGAGCAGGGAGCTTCAGCACGTAGCCGCTGCTGTGGGACTACAACTCCCATAAGCAATAGCGGCGGCCTGTCTCGCGACGTCACCTGACTCACTGACGTCTGAAACTCCTCGGACAAACGCGGCGCCGGCCGGGCGGCGGCCATTGATTTGGTTATGAAACTCGGGGGGCCCCAAGTAAGTTGTGGGGCCCTACGCAGCTTGCGTACTGTGCGTATAGCGCGGATCGGCCCTGGGTATCAAATGGGATATGGCAGATAGAGAAAACTGCAATGGGGTAAGTTTCGTCACTAGGAAATCATAAGTAATCAGTGATCGCCAAGCCTCTAGTGAGGCGCTTACGGTCGGTCCTATGTCAGTGGGATATTTAGGCATGAAGGGGCTAGCTATGAGAAAGTCGTATAAGTTTCTATTTGGAATCTGGTTTTGTTCAATGAGAGCCCACAGAGTAGGCGGAGAGGGACAGAACCAATTTTTCAGCTGGGCCAGTATGGCAGCTGTATAGTAATCTCTTATATGTACATGCCCTATACCTCCCACACTCCTGTGTTTTATAAGTTTGTGAAACGCACAACGAGCCTTCTTGCCTCCCCATATGTATCTGTTAATGATGGACTGTGCAGAGGAGAAAAAGGAGGATGGGACCGGAACAGGGACAGTTCTGAAGATGTATATCAGTTGTGGGAGAATTTGCATCTTAAAAGCCGCCAACCTACCCAACCAGGATAGCTCATATTTCGCTAGATTACTAAGCCTGGATTGGAGTGTCTGAAGCAGGGGGGTATAATTTTCCTTGACTAGGTCTGAGATGTTTGGGGTGAGGGTAATGCCGAGATATGAAATACCTGTGGTTTTCCAAGTATATGGGAACTTAGTACCTAGATCTTGTTTGATTTTGTCTGGGATCCCTAGGCCTAGGACATATGATTTGGTGTTATTGACTTTATAATAGGACACTTCGGTGAAGGTTTGTAATACACTATGCACCGTAGCTAGGGATTCTTCAACATTGGTGAGCATAAGGATAATGTCGTCAGCAAAGAGGCTAATGGTGTGGAATGTGTCTTTAATTCTAAATCCCGTTATAAGGGGGTGTGAGCATATAAATGTTGCCAAGGGCTCCATGAGGAGGTTAAAAATGGGTGGGGAGAGCGGACATCCCTGTCTGGTCCCATTGCTTATCTTGAATGGCGTGGATAGCATTCCCGATGTGTACACCTGGGCTGATGGGGTGGTGTAAAGTGCCATGATGGCCGAGTGAATCCGGCCCACAAAACCAAATTTGGTGAGTACTGTGGCTAAGTACTCCCAATGGATTCTATCAAACGCCTTCTCCGCGTCCAAAGCTAGGAGCAGAGAAGGCGTTTTGGATCTGTTAGCGAAATGTATTACATTAATGAGACGCCTTGTCGCATCAGCCGTCTGTCTACCTTTTGTGAACCCTGATTGGTCCAAGTGTATCAGAGAGGGTAGAAGGTCTACTAATCTATTGGCCAGGAGCTTAGCGTATAGTTTCAGGTCACAATTCAGCAGTGATACAGGTGTAAAATTCTGTGGTGTATTAGGTTCCTTTCCCGGTTTTGGCAAAGCTACTATCAATGCCTCAAGCATCTCCGATGGGAAAGAAGAAGAGGAGACAGCGGTGTTGTAGATTTTCCAGAATAGGTGGTTGGAAGCTCACCCCACGAGACCAGGGACGATGGTGACTATTCAGTAGTTTTCCAGGAGGAAGGAAGGTAGTAGTACAGCCACGAAACACTGAAACACATAAAAGTAAAAAAAAACTGAAAAAATAAAACACAAAAAAAGTTCTTTGGTCATGGTGACCCAACTGTAGCGAATAGCTACTCTAGGTTGTAGGGGGTATAAAGTTTAGCTTAACAGGATGTCTCCAGAACAGGGACATGTAACATTATAGGGGCCTTGGGAGGCCCTTAAGCCACTCTAACGGTGTGACCGAGCATTTTTAGCATTAACCAGGTTCCAATCATCTGTGATGTGATCCGATTTGCGGTTGTTGAAGCCAGGAGGAGGTTCATCAGGAATAATCTGCCACGTTTTGAGCAATTCCAGTCCCCTGGCTAGGGTATCAACTGCGTGGTCTTTTCCATCCTTGGTTATTATGAGTTTGGTCGGAAACCCCCATCGATAGGCTATTTTATGGTTGCGCAAAGTTTTGGAAATTGTATTCAGGCTCCTCCTTTTTTGTAGAGTGTATTGGGACAGGTCTGAAAAAAATTGCAATTCTTTGTATTGCGCAGGCATTGAGTCTTTATTGCGCACCGCAGACATCAAGCGGTCCTTTATATGGAAAAAATGCAGTCTTAGTATAATGTCTCTGGGTACTTTCTCAGGGAGATAGGAAGGTTTTGGAAGCCTGTGTATCCTATCGATAGTGACGTCGATTTCGCTAAGATCAGGTAAAATAGAGGTAAATACCTGGACGGCATAACTACGCAGATCCGCCTGCTGCACCGTCTCAGGGACCCTAAGCTTGAGGTTGTTCCTTCTGGAACGGTCCTCGATGTCTGCGATTTTAGCCTTTACTGAGTCCATCTCCTCATCCCTGGCATCATGTGCATCAACTAGATTGTTGATAGTAGAGGCAAATTCCCCCATCTTAGTCTCCACATGCTCCACTCTCTCCTGCACTGTTTGCAAATCTTTCCCAAACTTATACACACAATCCATCATGTCTTTATGGAGAGATCCCCTAAGGGAAACTAGCATGTCTTTCAGGGTGGTGTCTAAGACGGGCTGGTTGCTGGTTGGGAATCTATCTATAGAGTCAGGAAGCTCCCTGGTGTCATCCCCTGAGTCTAGGCCCGTGCTCACCTGGGGAGAAGCATCTGTGCCATCCCGCTTGTATCTGGACTTCTCCGGGCTTCCAGAGGCAGAGGAAGGTGCAGGAGAATTTTCTTTGCTTGAAGGCGAGTTCCTTTTGGAAGGCTTGTCCTTCTTATGTGTGGTTTGAGGAGTGCTAGTTGCAGCAGGCCCCGGAGACCCGGCGCCATCTTGCCTCTGACCCCAGGAGAAGAACTCCGTTAGTTTCTGGGGTTTCTGGCCCCCCCCTCCGCTTGCCCGGCATGGTGGTCGGTGACAGCGGTGAACGATCACCGTGGATGTCTGTTCCGATCGCCGTTCTGAGGCTGCTAGTTGTCGCTTAGTCCCTGTATAGCCCGGAGCTCAGGTCTCATGCGGCCATCTCGGCTGCCGTCAAGCTCCGCCCCCCGACTTTTGCGTGTTTAGTATCCAACCACAGTCTCGAAGAGTCTGACAGGTAATGGACATGCTTACCTCTAATTCTGAGCTTGAAGGGGCCTTCAGCAGAAGGTCGTCCAAGTAGCCTGTGATAGCGATACCCCGCTGTCTTAGAAGTGCCAGAATCGGAGCGAGCACCTTGGTGAAAGTCCTGGGTGCTGAGGCAAGGCCAAATGGGAGGGCCACAAACCGGTAGTGGTTCTTCCCGATAGCAAATCGCAGAAACCTCTGGTGTCTGGAGTATATGGGGACATGCAGGTATGCGTCCTTGATGTCCAAGGAGGCCAGAAAGTCCCCCGGATGGAGAGCCATGACTACAGATCGAACCGACTCCATCCGAAAACTTTGTACTTTCACAAAGCAATTGAGGGCTCTGAGATCCAAGATTGGCCAAACCCCCTCCTTCTTCGGCACAGTGAACAGATTTGAGTAAAAACCCTGACCCCGTTCCTGTTCTGGAACTGGAATAACTACCCCGCGTTCCAGTAGACCCTGGACCGCCCCATACAGGGCCTCCCGACGGGTCCGTAGTAGCTGGAGATTGGAGGTGATGAATCTGTCCGGTGGACAAGAGAGAAATTCTATCTTGTAGCCTGAGGAGATTACTTCGCAAACCCACCTGTCGGAGACTAGAGCAGTCCACTGAGTCGCGAATTTGCGAAGACGTCCCCCCACCCGAGAGCTGGGTGGGGGCGGACCTTCATGCGGACGCAGATTTGTCCGCAGGCTTGTTGGGTCTGCGGGACAAAGGACGCTTTTGTCCTTGGGCAGGCGCTTTATCGGCCTGGGGTCTTTTCCCTGTCGCCCTAAGGGGCGAAAAAAACGCTTGCATGCAGTAAAGGAGGGCCCTTGCCCTTGGCGTGGCCCCTTACCCTTGCTAGTTTGGGGAAGCAAAGTGCTTTTACCTCCTGTGGCATCCTTGATGATGTCATCCAGAGAAGCCCCAAAAAGTCTGTCACCCTTAAAAGGCAGATCCAACAGGGCCTTCTTGGAAGTCTGGTCCGCAGACCAGCCCTTTAGCCAGATCAGGCGGCGTCTTGCTACTGCATAAACCAAAGCTTTTGACAGCAGGGGAATAGTATCCATGTCTGACTCGCAGACAAACCTAAGACCCTGGACCAACTGGTCGGCCAAAGTTATCTCATTAGGAGGAGCATCTCGCTCCTTTAACCCCTGGAGTAGCAATTTTGCCCATTCAGTAAGTGTCTGAGACACTAGGGCCCCCGCCAATGCCGGGCGTACTGCCGGGCCTACCACTGAGTATAGGTAGCGAGCGAGTGCTTCAGCCTTCTTATCCACAGGGTCCTTGAAAACAGGAGCCCCTTCTACTGGAATAGTGGTGGCTCTATTAAGTCTGGACACCGAAGGGTCCACTATAGGGGGAGAGGTCCATATCTTCAGAAAACTCTCCTCAAAGGGGTACCGTACCGCAAACCTCTTTGGGGCTGTAAAGACCCTCAGTGGGTTCTCCCATTCCTTGTATAAGAGTTTGTCAAAATAAGACACACAAGGGAACACCTTAGCAGTGCGGGCAGGTTTACGAAAACCAAAGGGGACTGGAGTTTCTGCTACTTCTGCAGTATTTTCCAACTTTAGCGTATCCCGCACTGCAGTAATAAGGTCAGATACCAAAGCCGTCTCGCGTACTGACCTGGACTTGGAGTCATCCTCACTGTCCGATCGGTCACGGTCTGCAGTCTCTGATGCATCAGAATCTGGGCCATGAGCCGTAGCTGGACCTGGTTCTGCATCAGAAATATCCCCAGAAGATTGCAGGGGACGTGGGCGTTTACTACCCCCTGTATTCCCGTGTGCTGCTTCTACCCTGGCAGCAAACGCCTCTAGGATTGCCGACATAGCGTCCATAGACACCTCAGGGGCACCAGCTGCTAAATCTGGTGTTTCAGGGGAGAAGACATCTGGCTCAGATGCCATGCTGACCACACGCTGACACCCACAGGGCTCCAGGCAAGATATCAATAGGCCACCCTCCTGCGCTGCCGAGATGCTGGGTTACCCAGAGGACTCACCACCCTGGACCGGTACTGCTATGCTGCCGTGTGCTGCGCCTGTGATGCTGTCCCACTGCTGCTGTGTCAGTCTGCTTCTTTTATCAGCACTTCCTGTGTGAATTTTCGCGCCAGTGTAATGCACCCTAGAGGCCGGAGGCTCTCGCAAAATGGCTGCCAAAAACGTCTGTATGGAAGATAATGTGGGCTCTAAGAAAATGGCTGCAGAGCCGAAGATAGAGGTCAAGCAGCCGTAGCCCACAAAAAGATGGCCGCCGAATGGCAATATATACATACAAGGTGGACAAACATGGCCGCCGATCAGCTGATAGGGGCCAGTGGGTGTGGCTGAACCACAGGAAGATGGCCGCTGGGCAGTCACAAGAGGCCGAACTCAGCATGGACCACCTCAAAATGGCCATCGACAGCATGGAGGAGGAAGCACACACACAGGTAAGCAGAAATGACATTTCTTTTAAATGTTAGTTACAGCCAGCCCCGCTCCAGTGGAACCCCTTAGGTGACCCCCAGCACCCAGCAACCTTTAGCTAGAAGCCCAGGGAGGAGGGAAAGGCAGGGAGAGAGGGAAGAAAGGGGCCACAACCACTTACTTGATCTCTCCAGGAATGTCCAGCTAAATCACTCAGCCGAGGCAGGGGAGTTTTACTTACCTATCCTGCTTGTATTATGCTGGAAGACATTCCAAACAGATCATCGTCCGCGCACGGAAGGTGACTGTTGGCCAGGCATGCTGTGATTGGACCCAAAAGGGACGATCATATGTATGCCCTGGAGCGTGACGCTCACCGGACAGGCTGCTGTGACTCGGCCGTAAGGTCAGCCGAAGCTGAGCAGTCCGATGCAGGCCCTGGAGCGTAGGCTCACCGGCCACCCGTTGAGCGACGGGCATGTCGTGGAAAACCCAGCGCGTAGCTAGGGTCGGCACACGCTCAATGCCCGAAACTGGGGAGACTACAAGGATCAAGGATCCAGCCTGTCACCCAGTCGGCAGTTGATCGAAGATCCGGGGAAACAACAAATGTAGCAAAAAAAATATATATATATATCTTTTTTTCCCCCGGACCAATGGGCCCGAAGGGAGCCATGTCCTACTCCTTGCTAGACAGAAAAAAACTGATCTGCGAGATGCAGACTGAGAAGTTATACCCAGAGGGTCCGCCCCCTGGGCGGTACTGTAGAAGGTGTGATGCAACACTTTTTACCAGTTTTTCTGCCTAGTCACTCCTAATTAACGGATAATACCCACTTTGTCAATAGAGAAGCTGTGTCGGTCCATGGACGAAAGAGTAAATACAGTTTTCAGTGCAAATTTTAGTATTTAGGCTACAAACAAGTACAAAAATGCCATTAGCAATGTGATTTAGGGTAGATATTAAAGCAAAAAACATATTTCTTATTATATTTTCTATATAGTAAGTAAGTAGCTGAGGAGCAGGACTGGCAAGAGGGTGGGCAGGCGCACACACACGAAACTGACTCTCAGCCTGGGTTCACACTTTTGCGATGCAGGAACTAGCGTGATTCCAGCGCCGGTTCCTGCATCGCATCTCTCCTGCGGGTGTCAATACAAAGTTAATGACACCTCCTGATCGGTTTGCAGATCGCAGTATGATCTGGGAATTTGGACAGGAATAGGATTGCATTGCACAGACATCGCATGTGATCGGCACAGCAAATGTGAATCACATGCAATGTCTGTGTTCGCAATAGTGTGAACCCAGGCTCACAGTTGCACTGACAGCAGTGTGCAGCAACGCAGATGATTTTGACATATTATCGACACGACACGTCCCCTCCTGAGTCACAGTGACAGTCTCTCTCCTTGCCAGGTGGTCCCTTCAGTCCACTCCAGTCCAAACAGCACTGACAGTCCAGCTCCCATCTTGTCCTGTCCCTTGCACCATGAAGTCACACGACATGCTCAGACACCACGTCCACCAGACCTGCCCCCCGCTGGCACCATCTGAACACACTACTCAGAGGGTCTTGGCCGGCCCTGGACCAGAAATGCACATGCCATATTTTTGCTGGCAATCTTTTCCTGTCTCTGGCATTTATGGCAGGACAAAAGTGGCCCGTTTTTTACTAACTGCCAGTAAAAATACTGACAGTTGGCAAAACTGCGCTGAATAGAGAAAGTACAATTAGGATATGATAATAATTACTAGACTTGTGCACAACGGAAAAATTTGTTCCGTTTCGGTTCGTTTCTTTCCGGTCCTGTTGATTCGTAATCATTCGTAATTTTGCTAGACGGGATTTTTCGTGTTCGGACTCATTCGTATTTTTGCAAGCGACATTTTTCGTTGAATTTTTTGTTGCTTTATAATTCGTACTTTCGGTAGAGTACGTTGTTTTTCGTTGATTCTGGACACAACTCCTACTTTCGTAACTTT
The DNA here is from genome assembly GCA_029206835.1 of Rana muscosa. Lineage (NCBI taxonomy): Eukaryota > Metazoa > Chordata > Amphibia > Anura > Ranidae > Rana > Rana muscosa. The sequence continues at coordinate 75,595,353 of JARGYO010005626.1, read as the reverse complement.
TTTTGGGTTCGTTGATTCGTAATTTTCCGTGTCTCTCTCACAACGACGCTGCCTATTATGCCTAATGTGCTTCGAATGGATTTGTACTTTTCTAAATACATAGCGGTTATTTGTAACGATTCGAAATCTCGTATTTTACTTTCGTTTTTTACATGCGGCTATAGGCTCCGCCCCTGTACACCATTTTGAGAGGGTTCAGCACGGTGAGGGAGAAGCAGAGAGCAGAGCAGAGTGAGTGTTATTGTGCTTCGAATGGATTCGAAATCTCGTATTTTACTTTCGTTTTTTACATGCGGCTATAACCTCCGCCCCTGTACACCATTTTGAGAGGGAGTTCAGCACGGTGTGGGAGAAGCAGAGAGCAGAGCAGAGTGAGTGTTATTGTGCTTCGTATGGATTCGTACATTCGTAACTTTTTCATAACGAATTATGCCGAAGACATTCGGGCATTCGCTATTTGCGGTATAATTTATTTCGGATTCGGTCTTATTCGTAATTGCTTTGTTCGGAAATTCGAATGCTTCCGAATGTCCGAAAGTTGCTAAATTCGGACGAATTTCAATTCGTTACGAAACGAATTGCACAAGCCTAATAATTACAAAACATTAGGTCAAATAAACATATAGTGTCTGCTGATAAACAAAATGAAACCAAAAAAAAACAATTGTATGTCCTTTTTTTATTTAAATGTTTTGGTGTACTTTGTTGTTGTTTGAGGTTCTTTAGGCAATAGCAACATGAAAATGTTGAATAAACAGTACCAAAAGCAGTTTTGCCACTAGGGCTCATTGAACTAAACTCTCCTATCCTTTACAGCCAATGAGGTTGACATCTTGGACTCTGTTTGATCTGCAGTTACCATGGTACTGCACGTGTGATCAGTTACGACACCAGCCATTTGACAGCTTGACAGTTCAGTTGAGAGCACAAGTAACTGTGACAGTTATCATTCATGACATGCCTTGAATGTAACTGTTATGGGAAATTGATGCGTTTAACCTCTATCCAATTTTCCTGCATGTATGCCTTTGTTTGACCATTGTTTATATGAATATATGACAAATAGTTAATGCAAAAAAAGTCTTTTTTTTTCCAGTACTCTAATCTGCTCACAGACATGTCAACAGTAAGACCCCTTTTGAGCTAAGGCAACTATTGATAAGATTTTTTCCTGTGTCTTGATGACCTTTTAATGCACAATTGTCAAATCACAGTAAAATTCAATCAAAGTTATAGAGGCAATATATATAGAAGACAAAAACATTACTGGCACAGAACCATAGTTATGTTAAATTATATTAAAAATGGATACAACATGACACTAGTGTTGAGCGAACCCGAACTGTAAAGTTCGGGTCCGTACCGAACTTTAGCTTTTTCCCGAACCCGGACTTTGTGCAAAAGTCCGGGTTCAGGTTCGGGTTCGGCAATCTAATTACGCAGTTAGAAATGCTTCAGGGGCCAGCCAATCAACTTTTGATTAGCTGGTGTGCCCTTAGAAGCCATCATAGCCATGCCTACTAATGGCATGGCTGTGATTGGTCAGTGCAACATGTGACCCAGCTTCTATATAAGCTAGAGGCACACAGCACACACGTCACTCTGCTTCAGAATAGATAGGGAGAGGATCTTGTCTGCTGCTGCTGCTTTTAGGGAGAGATAGAAAAATACATGAGTTAGTCCTGATTCGAATCTGAGGGAAAAGATAGAGAGACAGTGTAGTGTAGGGCCAGGTTCCTGTTGGTGCTTTCAGGGAGAGAGATATATTATATAGGAATAGGAGTCCAGATTCAGAGATATAACTCAGCGATCTGCATAGGTTTAGCTGTTTGTGTTGCAGTGCAGTCTTTTTACACTGCCATGAGCCCAGTGTCAGAGAAAATCTACCTTTTATCTGCAAATCTCAGTGCAACAGCACTGCATATATTACGTTGAGAGATACACCGTTTCCATACTGTGGGTGTATTCTGCTCTTTGAAAAAGATCCATTTAAGGGAAAAAAAAGGCACTTTATTGTGCTCTTTTCCAAAAGACCCATAGGGCAAAAAAAAATAAAAAAATTGCATTTTATTTTGCTCGTGCAAAAAAAGACCCGTTTAGGGCAAAAAAAAATATAAAAAAAAATTTGCACTTTAATGTACACTTGCAAAAAGAGCCATTTAGGGCCACAAAAAATATTTTGCAGTGTGTTATACATATGTGGAGGCGTGTGAAATAAACCATTTCTATATATTTGTCTTCTACTGTGCTATACTAAAAAAACAAAATTTTTTTTGAATAGCATTTTCTGCAGTTCTGTAGCTGTGCGATTCAGCGGTTACGTACTGTGGGTGTGTTGTGGTCTTCCAAAAAACGCCATTTAGGGCCACAAAAAATATTTTGCAGTGTGTTATACATATGTGGAGGTGTGTGAAATAAACAATTTCTATATAGTTCTCTCCTACTGTGCTATACTAAAAAAACAACATTTTTTTTAATAGCATTTTCTGCAGTTCTGTAGCTGTGCGATTCAGCGGTTACGTACTGTGGGTGTGTTGTGGTCTTCCAAAAAACGCCATTTAGGGCCACAAAAAATATTTTGCAGTGTGTTATACATATGTGGAGGTGTGTGAAATAAACAATTTCTATATAGTTTTCTCCTACTGTGCTATACTAAAAAAAAAAACATTTTTTTTGAATAGCATTTTCTGCAGTTCTGTAGCTGTGCGATTCAGCGGTTACGTACTGTGGGTGTGTTCTGCTCTTCCAAAAACACCCATTTAGGGCAAGATCCTAAATTTGGAAAATATGAGGAGAAGGTCAAAGGGACGTGGTGGCCCCGGTCGTGGTGCTGCTGGTGGAGCTCCTGTTGCAGGGAGAGGACGTGGTGGATCTGTGCTAGATACACGCACAAGTGAAACACCTTCCTCAGGTGCGAGTAGGCGACCGAGCCTGCGGCGGTATTTTGTCGCGCCTAATGAGGCTGTACGAATGTTTAGGCCAGGACAAGTACAGGCGATAGTAGATTGTCCCCCGAGGACAAAATGGTCCATGAATCCTACAGAATTAGGGTGTTTGAGCCTATTTACCACTCAAACACTTCCCTTAAATTTAGCACCCCGCTACATTTTTATTTCAAAGTATTTTATTTTCCCACTAGCTTATCCATTAAATTGAATAATTTATTCCAGAAAGGGCGTATTCTGGGGCATTCCCACCATATGTGTGGCATCGTGCCGTTGAGTTTCTGAGGTTCTTAATGACTTCCCGTACCTCTTCTGCTGAAAAGGGGGCCTCCAGCATATTTTTTTATTTTTTTATTTTTTTATGTTATTTTAAGTTATTTCCCTATCCACATTTGTTTGCAGAGCACTTGCCATGCTCTTAACAACATTTTGCTGCCATTTGCAGCCCTCTAGCCCTTTCCATTACTTTTTTAGAGCCTTTTTAGTCCTTAGAAGTCCGGGTCCCCATTGACTTCAATGGGGTTCGGGTTCGGGTTAAAGTTCGGTCCCGAACCCAAACTTTTTTCCGAAGTTCGGCCGAACCCGTCGAACCCGAACATCCAGGTGTCCGCTCAACTCTACATGACACCTATATATTTACAAACTTTTGTGTAAACAAAACTAAGAATAAAAATAGAAATGTAACATAAAATATGAAAAAAAAATGAAATGTCTTTCTCCATCTACATGATGTTTGATTCAACTCACAATCATGGCTTAAGTCATTGCCTCTTAACCACTTAAGCCCCGGACCATTTGGCTGGCCAAAGACCAGAGCACTTTTTGCGATTCGGCACTGCATCACTTTAACTGTCAATTGCGCGGTCGTGCGACGTGGCTCCCAAACAAAATTGACTTTTTTTCACAACAAATAGAGCTTTTTTTTGGTGGTATTTGATCTGTATCGAACTGTTGTTGCAACGAAAATTTAAATAAAGCATTTGTTTATGTCGGATCTTTCGGTTTTCGGATTCTGCGCTTTCGTTTGTTAAAACGATACCGAAAATACCTGAAATTCGGACGAAAATGCATTCGGACGAAAACGAATGCACATGTCTAATTAATGTATTGTATTAGAAAAGAAATGATAGGTCCACTTTAAATACATTTGCTTAATGAGACTCATTTGTGTGGATTAAAAAAAAAATCTGGAGGAAAATGGTATATGTGTTGTCTATGATAATAAATGCGTTTTTAGCTTTTAGCTATTAAGCCGCAATGAAAAAATGATAGGCGTCACTGTTAAAGTGCTATAGTCATATGGGGTAGTTTTCTCTTTCTCCAGGTTTTATTAACCAGCCTCTTGTTACAGCACCCTAAACATTACAAGTGATGACAAATACTAAAGAAACTACATTACAAAGCCCATGCTTTTTGCTTCACAAACATATAATCCCCATCAATAGAAACCAGCTACAGTGACAGTTTGATGGAAATGAAAGCTTGCATGCACCAAGGGTAGGTGTCACAAGATAGCAATTTGTATACACCAAGTGCAATAGCAATAATACATATTTCATTTTCAAGAAACAGGAGTCACGTTTAGCTTTAATGTGCTGTGACGGCGACATTCTAATAACATGTCCTTTTCTATAATGTATTCCTTTATATTACCTATAAATATATAACAATGACTCTAACAATAGTACTTGCTCCACTTTAAGTAATAGAAAACTGTTTAAAACGTTTTTCCTATTTTATTTCTATTACTACATTTTCTGACCTTTCTTATTTGCAATGACATATTTAGTTACTGTACATTGTAGTCACACTCGAGTTCCTCGCTTGATCATTGTTCTGTAGATAATAACAGCTAATGCTCTAGAGGAGGCAGGTGCTCACAGAAATGTATTCATGTGAGATCATTCTTTTTGCATAATATTCATTGCTTTTCATGTTTCATTTTTTCCCTGTGGTTTATGACTACTATATTGTAACACATAAAAGTCTCATTACAGGCCCCTGAATTGTGGAAAGTGCACCCAAAAATCTGAGGGCAAAGGGATAGTCATAAGTGTTGCCCGTGAGCCGGTGAGCCGGTGAGCATATTGCAGTGCCTTTTTCCAGACTGTACCAGACTGTACCAAACTGTACCAGACTGTACCTGTGTCTGGAAGGAGCCATCTTGGTAAAGGCAGGGCTTTGCTTTCTCATGTCAGAGTTGTCCACCTGATGACTGGTGATCTGATAACTGGTGAAAGCAGGGCTTTTTTTCTCAGAGAATAGGTGCAGGAACTCTCCCTTCTGAGTCACATCTTGCCTCCGCCCCCCTACCCACCTCCGAGCACCATCCCTTGTTTCCACACTCTACCCACCTCCCAGTACTCCTCCTTTTAGAGAACAGAGTAAAATATCATTTTGTGGTGCAAAGTAATTTGTATGGAATTTGTTAATGGTAACAAGCAATAAAACAGACCCCCCCTGCAACAATAGACCCCCCCCAGAAAAAATAAGCCCCTACCACCCAAGCAACAATAGACCCCCGGTAGCAACAACAAATCTCTGAGCAGCAAGCATCATAAGACTCCTCTCCTCAACAGTAGATCCCTTCTCGAAACAGTTGACCCCCAGCAACATAAGTCCCCCTAGCAACAATAGACCACCACTCAAAAATAGATCTCCTCCAGCAACAATAGATCTCCATTAGCCAGCCTCAATAGACCCTCCAGCACACCCCAGCACCCTTTGCCATTACCTACATTCAGTAATAGAGGTGCTGGAACTGCGTTCCCCCGCGTTCCAGCTGAAAAAAGCCCTGGGTGGAAGAATCATCAAGCATCAACAGGAGAGATTTATATATCATAGTTCAATAGAGTGGATAAGGCAGAAGCAGAGAGATAAGGAACAGTACAGTAGTGACATCATCAAATCTCACTTCAAATTTTGTAAGACTAGAAGTCCATAGTATACAGTGCTTTAGAAAACCTCACATTGCAGATATATATTTTTTCATGCACAATTCTGGACAAAGAGGACATTTTTAGGGTACTGCTTGGTTGCTCCCTATAAAAAAGCAGATATTTACTTTTTATATCCACTTTAGCAAACTCAAAGTATCAACATCTACATATAGACATACACTATATTGTCAAAAGTATTAGCACTTCTGCCTTTGCACGCACATGAACTTTAACCTCCCTGGCGGTATGATTCTGTCAGATTTTAGGTGCTGAAAGCGGTACAATTATTTTGCATGGAAATTTGGCGTTTTATATTGTAGGCCTGTAATTCTTAGGAATAACTCACTTAAATCTGTCCAAACCAGAGTCTAGTAGACATCCCGGGTATGATAAAGTTTGAAAACCAAAATCATAAAATATAATATAATAAATAACTATAAATAATTATAACAAATAATAATATAATAATAATAACAATTATTCATTAATGTAATCAAATCAAAAACACAGAAATTTGCTCAGTTGCAGAATTGTCGCTGTCATTAGATTTAGTGTTTGATGACGAATTTCCCCACAAATCGCTATCGCTCAATTCTGTGATTCTAATTTATTATCGCTGTTTTCTAGCTGGTCTAAAACCACTTTTGACATAAAGGGACACTTTTTGGTTGCTATGGTCCAAATTCCAGGCAGAAAAAACGGTATTTATAATATAAAAGTACATGCAGGGCACTGAACAGACCACTAGGGACAAAGGGGATGTGTAATTTTTTTATACAGTACTGTAATCTGTACTAATCTATGTTCTAATGCAGCTAATTCCTGTGCAAAGTGAACAGCCTATTTACCTGTAGTGAATGAAAGTCATTAAGTCATCCAAATGCCTACATTTCTGCAGGTCCTGTTCCTTTTAAAGTTCAATGTCATCATGACCTTCTTTTCGGGTTCTGATGCCGCGTACACACGACCGGTTTTAATGTCATTGAAAAAAACAAAGTTTTTCTCGACGTGATTCTTCTCAAGCCTGCCTTGCCTACACACGATCATGTATAGTACTACAGCACAATGGCACTATAAAGGGGAAGTTCCATTTGGATGGCGACACCCTATGGGCTGCTTTTGCTGATCCTTGTGTTAGTAAAGTTTAGTGAGAGACGATTCGCGCTTTTCAGCCTCGTGCTCTTCAGTCCGTTACAGCGTGACGAATGTGCTATCTCCATTACGAACGCTAGTTTTACCAGAATGTCGTTAAAGCCGAGAAAAACGACGACGTGAAAAACGACGAGAAATTTGACTGAAAGTGCATCAACAGCCCCACAGCTTATGTCTGGGCCTGAAAGACCTGTGCACAGTCAAAATCCTCTAGGGCTAACCCTCTAGCCCAAATTTACAGCTACCTCTTCCTGAACATCCTTGGGCTTATCTCTCAATGGATTGTATTGCTGGCTTCCCTCTCACTGAGGGCATAATTGTCATCTAGATGGTAGTGGACTGTTTCACAAAGAAGGACCATTTTGCGGCTTTACACAAGCAAATGTCCACCCTTTTTATACAAGTGTCTACAAACTTTGTGGTATTCCAGCAAACTTCTTTCAGACTGAGATTGAGTTGAGTTGAGATTCTCGGTACATTTTTTGTTTTTGGAAAGCCTTCTGTACTCGATCGGGTATTGATCTATCTGTCTCTTATGCATATCACTGCCAATCTAACAGGCAAATGGACTTCACAAATAAGTCCATAGCAGGCTTTTTCCACTCCTTCACCTCCAAAAAGCAAACCAAATGGGCCTTTTTCCTTCTGTGGGCAGAATTTGCCTATAACGATTGGATATACTTCTCTGTTTTTGTACCCTTCTTTTGTGTGTATAGCCAACATCCCAGGCCCTGATCTTTTTATTCTCACAATTCTAATCATCTAGAAGTTAACAAGCTTGTGAGCCATTTTTCTGCCAATTGGAAATCTGTGCTTAACAACCTTATGCATTCCCCTGAGGCTGATGCCATAGTACTGGAGAAGACTGAAATGTGAGCAGAAATTATACATTATTGTCAACAGCCACCTTTCAGTCTGAACCTTTACTGCAAAAATTACTGTATATACTCGAGTATAAGCCGACCCGAATATAAGCCGAGGCACGTAATTTTACCACAAAAAACTGGGAAAACGTATTGACTCGAGTATAAGCCTAGGGTGTCTATCTGCATTCCTCACTGTGCCTCACTTTGCCTCACTGTGTCCATGTGCATGCCTCACTGTGTCCATGCCTCACTGTGTCCATGCCTCACTGTGTCCATGTGCATCCCTCACTGTGCCTCACTGTGTCAATGTGCATTCCTCACTGTGCCTCACTGTGTCCATGCCTCACTGTGTCTTACTGTACCCATGACTCACTGTGCCCATGCCTCACTGTGCCCATGTCTCACTGTCACTGTGCCCATGCTTCACTGTGCCCAATCTCCCTACCTGATCTCCTGCGCTGTGTGACTAGACTGACGTTTAACATGGGAGTCTATGGAAGGGGTGTCCGGCTTTGTTGTCCCCTGGACAACAAACTTTGTACACTTGTAGATGAAGAGTGGGGCTACATGTGAGCCAAATTTGGCCGGGATCAGGCGTACAAAGTTGAAGATGGACACAGACTCGAGTATAAGCCGAGGGGGGCATTTTCAGCACAAAAAAATGTGCTGAAAAACTCGGCTTATACTCGAGTATATACAGTAAAAAATAATTCTGAGAAGAATTAGGTCATTAGGGTGACAACTCCAGTGGTATGCTGATTTACTTTTCTATTTCTAGAATCAACTCCACAAAGAATAAGTATATCCAGCGGTCACCCCACCCTACTTAAAGTGTAGCTTAAGGCAAACTTTTTATTTTTTTCATTTTAAATAGAGTAAGGGAGGATTATAATACCTGTCAGTATTTATTTTTTATTTTTTGCCATTTGTGTCCCATTGGGGAGATTTCACACTGGTTCCTATTCCATAGACATAACAGGAAATTAGAGGAAATCCTTCCAAAGTTTTGCCTTTAGTTACTCTTTAAACTTTGACTACTTTAGTGATCTATTGCTGGCAAATTGCATAAATAAATACAAATATTTAGATTAATTCCCAGGTTGCAAAAATTATGTTTTTGACTACACAAGCATCAAATGTTCACATACTGTAAGTAATTGCAACATCATTTGAACTTTTAGCAGGCACAAACCTGTAAAAAAAAATGCTGTTTTGTTTCCTTATCAACTGACTTAGTTTTATCATACTGTTTTGCTACACAAACCATTTTGTTTTCCCTGCATGTCTCACAGTGTAGCGTTGAAAGGGAATTTAATCTCTCCCAAATCAAAACACTTTCAAACACTTTGAGCTTCACCATTCCGCTATGTTGCATAAAAGTCACACTAATGTGATATTTTAATCAGCAGACTTCGTTGAACATATTTTGTGGTAAACATACACAGGGTGCACAATTTATGTTAAAGCTATATTTGGAAAAGTGCATTTTTGTTCTTATTTTTTTACTATTTGCTCTCAAAAAATAAAAATCAAGGTGAAAAAAATATATGTAGCCAAATCTGCAATCAAGTAAAGTAATATCTGTCCTCAAAAATTCTATTGCCGATCTTCATGGACAATGGCAGAAAGAAATGAAACAGTATAATAATAAAAAATTGTGTATTATTATGTTGAAGATTAGAGTAGACCGATTTGTTCATCCAAATGTATACTAGATTTAACCAAAAATATTTTGTGATATTCTTTTCGGTATTTTTATAGGAGCATATTATTTTTCTTTATTACACAGCAGCACTTACAAATCAGCACAGCCTCTCAATGTCTTTATTGATTGTGAACACTAGCCAGTGTTTTGAGATCTATTTTGCTATTGAAAGACTTGTGCTAACCTTTCAAATTATTGATTTTATTTAGAAACGGGAGTGCATGACTTTCATTACCATGATAGAAATGCTGATTCCCAGGTTTTCTCTTTACTTTGAAAGATTGAATATTTGTACATCTAAAGTGTGAAAATTGACCAGGCTACAAGATGTATGCGTAGTACTAAGTGGCCTTTATTTAAAGAAGACCTCTCACTTCAGTTCAGTGGTAGTTATGAATCTTTTTGTTACAATTTCCTGCCAAAAACATCTGGTTGTTTTACTCAGAGCTTAGTGTTTGCTCCTGCAGTCTCCATATTTGGTCATCTGTCTTTAGGATATTTTTCTTTCCTGTTAGCCAGTAAAATGAATAGATCATGTCACATAGAGAAGGAGTAGTGTTATGATCTGGGATCAGACTCAGAATACAGTAATTGAAACAGCAGACATATTTGTGGCTATAAACAAACTGTGTTCAGTACACAAGTAGCGGTAATAGTATAGGAGTGAAACAGAAGTGAAATCAGAGATCAAGCCAAAGGCAGAAGCCAGAGATATCAGATTTGATGTGAAGAGTAATGAAGGCTGGTAAATTAGCCAAGGGTCTATACACAAATAGTGGAGGCTTAGGACTGAAACAGAAATAACAAAGAGGAAGATACTGACATATCAAGAAATTAATTGTTTAAATAGGAAGTTCAGAAGAGGAGAATGGAGATCAGAGTTCAGCAGGTTACTGAGCATCTATGAAGAGATCGTGCAATGAGCTATCCAGAGCTTCAGGTCATTCAATAGAAAGAGCCACCACCAGGCACTAAAAAAATCCTGGGTTCAGGTATTGGTAAACAGAATGGTTGAGAAGCAGAAAAGGCTTGCACTAAGAAGGAGTTGGAAAAAAAAAATGGATGTGGAACAGAGACATATAAGGTATGGGATATCCTAAGATGGTCACTGTAGACTCAGGCGAGAATCATGTCTCATGTTGTTATGTAGGGATGTAGCTCTGGAAATAGCTACTTGTTAAAAATACATACTTAATTAGTTGATGTTCACTGTATTAAAGACTGCCAACATTGTGTAGGAACCAATTGGAAGGCACGTGTAATAGCAGAATTTTGTGGTATCAAACTGATCCTAATGATAAAATTAGATTTAGGAAGATACACTTCCACAGTTAAAGTGATATTAAAGTCTCAGTTTCTTTTCTTTAAAAATAACAAACGTGTCATACTTATCTGCTCTGTGGTTTTGCGCAGAGCAGCCCAGATCCTCCTCTTCTCGGGTCCCTCGCCGGTGCTTCTGGCCGCTCCACCCTGCTGAGTGCCCCCACAGCAAGCAGCTTGCTATAGGGGCACCCAAGCTGAGCCTCTGCTTTGTGTGTCCATTCAGACACAGAGCCGTGGATTGGCCCCCTCTCTCCTCATTGGTTTACTGACTTTGATTGACAATGGCGCCGCACTGCCATCTCAGCCAATGAGGAGGGAGAGTCCCAGACAGCCGAGGCACATCGTTGGATCGAGATAGGGCTTAAGGTAAGTATTAGGGGGACTGAGGGGGGTTGCTGCACACAGAAAGTTTTTTATCCTAATGCATAGAATGTATTAAGATAAAAAACCTTCTGACTTTACAACCACTTTAACCACTTGACAACTGAGCACTTAAACCCCCTTCCTAACCAGACGAATTTTCAGCTTTCGGTGCTCTCACATTTTGAATGACAATTACTCAGTCATGCAACACTGTACCCATATGAAATTTTCGTCCTTTTTTTCACACAAATAGAGCTTTCTTTTGGTGGTATTTGATTGCCTCTGGGTTTTTATTTTTTTGTGCTATAAATGAAAAAAGACAGAAAATTTTGTAAAAAAATGCATTTTTCTTAATTTCTATTATAAAATTTAGCAAATAAGTAATTTTTCTTCATAAATTTGGGCAAAAATGTATACTGCTACATATCTTTGGTAAAAATAACCGAAATTAGTGGATATTATTTAGTCTGTGTGAAAGTTATAGGGTCTACAAGCTATGGTGCCAATAACTGAAAATGTATCAATTTGATTACACCTGATGTACTGACAGCCTATCTCATTTCTTGAGACCCTAACAAGCCAGAAAAGAACAATTACCCCCCAAATGACCCCTTTTTGGAAAGTAGACATTCCAAGGTAGTTAGTAAGAGGCATAGTTAGTTTTTGAGGTTGTAATTTTTTCTCACAATTCTTTGCAAAATGAAGATTTTTTTTATTTTTATTTTTTTTTCACACCAAATTGTCATTATAACAGGTTATTTCTCTCACATGGCATGTACATTCCACAAATAACACCACAAAATATATTCTGCTACTCCTCCTGAGTATGGCGGTACCACATGTGTGAGACTTTTATACAGCCTGGCCACATACAGAGGCCCAACATTGAAGTAGCCCCTTCAGGCGTTCTAGGAGCATAAATTACACATCTAATCTCTCAACCACCTATTACACTTTTGAAGGCCCTGGAGCACCAGGACAATGGAAACGCCAACAAAGTGACCCCATTTTGGAAAGCAAACACCCCAACGTATAATCTATGAGGCATTATGAGTCTTTTGAACTGTTCATTTTTTTCCAGAAGTTTTTGGAAAATGTGGAAAAAAAATGAAAACGCATTTTTTTTACACAAAGTTGTCCATTTATAAGATATTTCCAACCCATAGCATGTACATAGCAAAAATTACACCCCAAAATATATTCTCCTACTCCTCCTGAGTATGGCGGTACCACATATGTGAGACTTTTACACAGTCTGGCCACATACAGAGGCCCAACATTGAAGTAGCAACTTCAGGCGTTCTAGGAGCATAAATTACACATCTAATCTCTCAAACACCTATTACACTTTTGAAGGCCCTGGAGCACCAGGACAATGGAAACGCCAACAAAGTGACCCCATTTTGGAAAGCAAACACCCCAACGTATAATCTATGAGGCATTATGAGTCTTTTGAACTGTTCATTTTTTTCCAGAAGTTTTTGGAAAATGTGGAAGAAAAATGAAAACACATTTTTTTTACACAAAGTTGTCCATTTATAAGATATTTCCAACACATAGCATGTACATAGCAAAAATGACACCCCATAATATATTCTCTTACTCCTCCTGAGTATGGCGATACCACATGTGTGAGACTTTTACACAGCCTGGCCACATAGAGGCCCAATATCCAGGAAGCACCATCAGGTGACCTAGGGACATAAATTAAGCATCTAATTTCCTTACAATCTATCAAATTTTTGAAGGCCCTTCATATTTCTAGCATATAGCATGTACATACCAAGAATTACACCCTGAACTACATTCTGCTGAGTAAATGGTAAACAAAAGATTACCTGTGGTTTTAGTAGTGCAATTGTCCACAGAAGGAGAGCCCTGATCCAGGCAGCAGGCAGGGACGTGGTCAGCGTCAGTGAATGTAATTGTCCAGGCAGTAGGCAGGAATATTGTCCATAGTCAGTACAGGCAGAGATACTGTCCATATACAGTCCAAGGTCAGTGCAAGTAGAGACATTGCCAGCAGTGCCAAAATATTGGTCCTGGTAGTAAGCAGGAACATGGTCCAAGTAGCAGGCCAGGAAAGAATGGGGACAGGGGTAGAGGCTTCTCCCACCCAAATCTCTTTGAAGCCTCCGAGTCTCCAGACCCTAATCCGGGAATGAGAAAACTAAAAAATTAGTTTTCTTCATCCAGAAAAACAATTCTGGAGCCCCTCACATATGTGAGACCCCTGTGTCCCCATTAGCATAGCAGGGTAAAAGATCAATCCAAGAGGCAGGCAAAAAACGTGGTCAAACAGTCCAGGGTCAGTTCCAGAGCAGGCAGAGGTAGGTACAGTTTAGGGTTAGGCAGAAGCGAGGTCGTATAACAAGCCAGGGTCAGTTCCAGAGCAGGCAGAGGTAGGTACAGTTTAGGGTTAGGCAGAAGCGTGGGCGTATAACAGGCCAGGGTCAGTTCCAGGGCAGGCAGAGGTAGGAACAGTTTAGCGTTAGGCAGAGGCGTGGTCGTTTAGCAGGTCAGGGTCAGTTCCGGAGAAGGCAGCGGTATGTACAGTGGCATAAGGGGTGTGGCAGTAAATGACAATTACGTTTACCATACTTTCCTAATAATGTAGTAAAGTATGGTAACGACGGAAACATCGACCAAAACAAAGGCCTGGTTGGGAAGGACAATCGGGACAATAATACACAGTGTCTCTTCTAGTTCCTTCTTTGGAGCACACCCGGCATCTCTTCTGACATTTTCGGCCTTTTTCATGGGGGGGGGAGTTTATCAGGAAAGTGGCGTTCATGGAGTCTGCTCACTGAATCCGAGCGAATGCTTTCTGGTGGGTCTTCAGGGTACAAAAGAGCTTCGATAATTTCTTCTTGGTACTGAAAATAAGATAAGGGATCCTTGTAGATTTACGGTAACTGACATAAGTATTGTAAAGGGCCATACTGAAAAGATATATGGAGACCTTTTTATACCAATAGCGGCTTTTTCTTGTGGGAAGATAGGGTTCAATCATCTGATCATTAAAATCGACTCCCCCCATGAACAAATTATAATCATGAACACATGCTGGTTTTTGGATAGGGCCGTTTCTTTTGGGGATTTCCACGTAGGTGTCGTTATGTATCGTTGAGAGCATGTGGACATTTCTTCTGTCCCTCCACCTGATAGCCAATAGCTCTTCATTCTGCAAAGACGCCGTCTCCCCTTTTCGTAGTCTTTCAGTAACGAGTCTTTGCGGGAAACCCTTCCTGTTGGCTCACACTGTACCACACGCTGGAGTGCCCTTCCGGTAAAGGTTGCGGAAGAGGGGGATGCTGGTATAGTAATTATCCACATAAAGGTGGTAACCCTTTTCAAGGAGTGGATATATAAGCTCCCAAACAACCTTTCCGCTGGCACCGATGTACTCAGGACATTCAGGGGGATGCAGTTGGGAGTCCTTCCCTTCATACACCAGGAAGGCGTAAATGTAGCCCGTGACCCGGTCACATAGCTTGTAGATTTTAACCCCATATCGGGTCCTTTTGCTTGCAATAAACTGCTTGATGCCAAGCCTGCCTGTGAAGTGGACCAATGACTCATCCACGGATATATTTTGGTCGGGGATATATAACTGGGGGAATTTCTCAGAGAAAAAAATTTAGAAGTGGCCGAATTTTAAATAATTTGTCATGTGATGGGTCATTTCGGGGAGGGCACTGGGTATTGTCATTGTAATGGAGAAAGCGCATTATCATGAGGTATCTGGATCTTGACATAATGGATGAAAAGACTGGCATGTGCTGGATGGGTTTGGAGGACCAATAGGAGTATACTTCATTTTTTTTGAGAGCCCCATGTTGAACGTTAGGCCTAAAAATAATTTAAATTCCTCCACTGTCAATTCTCTCCACACATAGGGACGGGCATAACTTGAACCAGGGTTGTTAGTTATGAATTGTTGTGCAAAGAGGTTGCACTGGGTCACGATGGAGGATAATAGGTCTTGGGAAAAAATTAAATTAAAAAAATCAATAGGGGCAAAATTCTCTGTGTTCACCTGAACACCTGGCTGGGCGGTGAAAGGGGGGATGTTTGCTGCTCCTGAATTGGGGGGAAGCCACAGAGGGTTTTCAAGGGCATAGAGAAGGCTGGCATGGGTCCTAACCCTTTGGGGCTGAGATGACACCCCGCTATTTCTTGGCCTTTGCTGTAGTGGTACTTCATTTCTTGTGGATGGCACTGTGCTACTGGTGGATGGCACTGAGCTGCTGGTTGATGCCACAGCGCTACTTGTCGTAGCCTGCTGATCCATGTCAGAACGCCTTCATTTCCTGGGCACACTTTCCACTTCCTCTGAATCTGTAGAAGACCCACTGCTTATAACAGGTTCATATTCTGAACCAGAATCAGACTCAGAGAGCTCGTCGCTGCTCTCGTCAGTCAAGCAAAGCTGTTGGCATGCCTCCTCAGCGGAAAACATTTTTTTCGCCATACTGGTGACTGTGGACTGTGGTGACAAACTGTGGTAGGAAAACTGGAACAGATATGGCTGCACTGATGGGTGCTGATGAGGCTGGTCTAATGAGGCTGCACTGCTGGGTTCTGATGAGGGTGCTGCCGGGTTCTGAGGAGGGTGCTGCCGGGTTCTGATGAGGATGCTACTGGGTTCTGATGAGGATGCTACTGGGTTCTGATGAGGGTGCTACTGGGTTCTGATGAGGGTGCTTCTGGGTTCTGATGAGGGTGCACTGCTGGTAACTGATGAGGGTGCAGATGAGCACTATAGTGGCGCTAATGTGGTACTGATGGCACTGATGGGGCACTGTAGTGGCACTGGGCACTGTAGTGGCACTGGTGGAGCACTGGCGGCACCGATGGGCACTGAAGTGGCAGAGGTGGCACTGATGAGCACTGGTGGCACTGATGAGCCTTGTAGTGGCACTGATGAGCTTTGTAGTGACACTGATCAGCCTTGTGGTGGCACTGATCAGCCTTGTGGTGGCACTGATGGACACTAGTGGCACTGATGGGTACTCTGGTGGCACTGGTGGCACTGATGGGCACTGTAGTGGCACTGATGAGTATTTTTGTGGCACTGCTTACACAGATGGGTACTGTAGGGGCGCTGATGGGTAGTGTGGGGCACAGATTGGCACTTGTGTGGCACTGTGTGGCACTGTGTGGCACTTAAGGGCACTGCTGAGCACTGTATTTCAATATATGAGACACTCACTGTTAAAAGGATCTCTCCTCTCCTCACACGCTGTATCGGTGTGAGGAGAGAAGAGAACTGGACCTCTGTTTGACCCCAGTTTGTTTACATTCTGATCGCTCCCTCATTGGAGGGAGCGATCAGGTGGTAAAGAGCCGCTATCATTGGCTCTTTACCGCGATCCTTGTTGCAGTGGGAGCCGTGAACTCAGCGAGCACGGACACTTCCGCGAGCGCGCACCAGGGGGCGCGCGGGAAGCGCGAATGCACGAGGACGTCCCAGGGACGTGAGCTCAGGATAACTCGACCGCGCTGTGGACGTCTTTTGTCCATGACGTGGTCGGCAAGTGGTTAACTTAAAGGGGTTGTAAATAATTTATATATTTAAAAAAAAATAACAAACATGTTATACTTACCTCCACTGTGCAGCTCGTTTTGCACAGAGTGGCCCCCGAACCTGGTCTTCTGGGGTCCCTCAGTGGCTGTCTCGGCACCTCCCCACAAGAACTCACCACCTATATGCGAGCAAGCTCGCATGGTGGGGAGTCCTTGCGGGCGCGCTCCAGTGATACAGCCGGCGACTATAGCCGCTCACTGTATCACTCGGCCCCGCCCCCGGCGCATCATTAGATGTGATTGACAGCAGCGCGAACCTATGGCTGCGCTGCTTTCAATCCATCCAGTATAGCCAATCAACGGCCAGGCTCAGAAACGAGGAGGATGACCGGGCGAGCACGGGACTTTCGAGGGCTCAGGTAAGTAAAACGGGGGCTCAGGGGGGGGCGGTATTGTCGGATGTTTTTTCACCTTAATGCATCCTAACTTAACTTTTACCTTTACAACCCCTTTAAAGTAGAACTAAAGGAAAATATTTTTTTTTTCATTTTGAATAGAGTAAGGATGGACTATAACCCCTGTCATCTTCTTTTTTCCATTTGTGCTCCGCTGGGGAGATTTCCCATCACTTTTTGTACTAAAGCCAAAATAGGAAGTGAGAGGAAATTCCTCCAAAGTGAGGGAATCCCAGGATGTTACAGGGTCACCAGAACTAGTGTCCCCATTGGAGCATTTTTCCTCTCCACTCTATCCAAAACGAAATAGAAAAAGTTTTGCCTTTAGTCACAACTTAATTAATGACTCTACTTGGTTGGTTTAATAAAGGAGTAGAGCATATTCATTTGGCAAAGCAAATTTTACTTAGCTTAATTAATGCAATGAAGCTGTTCAATGTGAATATTCGCTTTGCAAAACATACTCCATTATATTCAAAGAAAAATAAAATATTTTTACTTGATGGTGATGATGATGATGATGGGATAAGTGAAGTTAGCACAGTTTCACCTCATTCACTATGTTAAATTAAAATTCAATTTGAAAAGTAAATGGCTTATACTCTTAGTAACTGAATTCCAAAGAGTTGGTATTTCATCTCCACATGTCCAACTGCAATTTACAAGATTTCATAGAATTTTTATAATAAAACACAATATTAAAAAAATCATTGATGCTGTTTAAACTTTGAGTATTGCCAGTTCAAACTTCACCTAGACTGCAACTCCTTACTTTTTTTTCTTTTGTTGCAGGCTTACCTGGCCTACACTGGACTGGATATTAAATGGGTTGCTTTTAACATTTAAAAACATCTGCTACATCTGATGGAAGAGCACTAAGAGCAATAATGTCAAAATGACTTTTACATTTTATATGATTGCAACAAGCAGAAGTCAGCAATGCAATATCAGCACTTTTGAAACACTGCTTTGTTCTTAGGCCGTCAAGATAATTATTAAAATGATTTTTTGAAAGTTTGTTCTGACATTAAAGGATAACGGTAATTTAGACAAAGAAATGCACAGTTTCCTCATTGGTTGAACTAGATGGGCTTGTGTCTTTTTTCAGTCAGACTAGTTTCATGTACCTATGCAACCTTTACCACTTTTTTGCTGCACAGTCCACCCACTCTGAAAGCTCTCTCTAAGAAATAAATGTTGAAGCTACAGCCTTGTCCATGTGCTAGGGTGAGAATGAGAGCTGTCACAAAGAATGGCAATCTCTTCCCTCATTGACTCATCCCATTTTCCTGGCCAGCCCCTTCCTCCGGTCTCCAAGTACCACCTTCTTTTAGCTGATAAATAGGGGGCCCCTCCTCCCTTGCCCTTGTTCCTTTTTTTTGGTCGGACGACCAGACCACCAGAATCATGAAAAAACGAAAAACAACCAGAACAAACCCCCCTGCCGAACTCACCCACCCATGTTCAAGCCTCTCCTGGGACTGGAAGGTCCAGAATACTAAAGGTAGCATCCTTTTAGAACGCTGGACGCTCGAGGTGCATGAGCTATGCGTGCATATTGAGCTATAGGAGCTTACATCAGGGCAGTGGTGATGCTGTCTCCTCTCATGCTCCATGCTGCTAGGCTCCTTAGGAGCGCGCCGGCTGCCCCCTCCGTGCTTTCTGTCGAATTGCGATGACGTCACGGAGGGGGGCGGCGCTGGGGGCGTGAACTAGCGCGGCTAGAAAAGCCCTGTAAGCCAGGAAAATCATTGCTGTATGCCACAGCGCTTGAGAGAGACGTCCTGGTGAGTCTCCTTCAGTGAGGGGGAGTGGAGAGATTGTGTCAGCATTATAGACTGCCTGTTTTTTAAAGTGACATGAACTTTATTTTATCTAACAGCACTCAGTGTTTCTCAAATATACTGCTGCCACCCCTAGAGAATTCTAACTAAATGCAAGGTAAAGAGCATTTATTTAAAAGAGATAACTATTATATATATATATATATATATATATATATATATATATATATATATATATATATATGAGAGAATTTTCCTGTTGCTTATTGGCTATATCCTGTCTTTTATATAGCATGAGCTCACCACAGCCCCATAATGCACGAAGATCACCGGAAAGGTAGGAGGGGTCTACGGGGGCCACAATATAAAAGAGTGCAACACTAAAACTAAAGAGGTGTTTTGTCTTTTTAGGAGCAGAAGCCCTAATACAAGACAAGTGCGGAAGAAAAAGTCCCGCCGCCGTTCTAAATCTCCGCAAGCGTCTGGGTCTCTGTCATGGAGATCCTGCCAGAAACAGGCTCCCTGGACTTCCTGGGTCCCGTCCGCGTGCGTGCGCACGTGCACGCGCGCTCCCCGCGGTTGGCGTCAGAAGGGCTACTTAAACCCCTCACTTGCAGACAGTCCCTGCTGTCTGCTCTACAGCGTAGTACCTGTGTAACGCGACCTGAGAAACCCATCTGCATCTGACCCGGCTTCCCTGTGACCTGTCTGCTATCCGCCTGCACCTGACCTCCGGCCTGTTTCTGACCTCCGCTCTGCTTTGTCCTTTGGTACCTCGCTGTCTGCCAGTGTTCCCGACCCGGCTTGTCCGACTATCCTGCCTGACCCAGGCCCCGGTCCGGTCCATTCAGCTGTTCCAGTTAACCTGCTGTGCTTCCTGGCTTCCTGGTTCCTGTGATCCTGCTGTGCTTCCTGGCTTCCTGATTCCAGTTAACCTGCTGTGCTTCCGGAGTCCTGGGCCCTGTCTACTTGCCTCACCTCTGTGTACCCGGATTCCACCCGGACCACCCAGCTACTTGCTCTGTGTTGATCCTGCCAGGCACTCGTACCCCTTCTACCTCCGTGCCTCCTGTTAACACTACCAGGGGCCACTGGTGGGAGCCATAAGGGAGGCCTCCCTCTGCTAAACCGGGCTCGTCACCATCAGGTACGTGACAGCAGCAGACAGCCATGTCTGAGCCCGAGCAGGGAGCCTCACCTATGGAGGAACTATGTAGGCACCTGGCGGGATTGACTGAAGCAGTCAAAAGTCTCCAGCAAGGCTACACCCACCTGGAAGGACAAGTGCGGGCCCTCACCAACCCTTCTGGAGCCCAAGAACGTCCACTGGCCTCTACTTCCTCTGCCGGTACAGGGTCCACGCCCACGGTGGTCATGCTTCCTCCCGAACCCAGGGTTCCTACACCTGAAAGGTTCTCGGGGGATCGGAGCAAGTTCAGAGCTTTCCGTAACTCCTGCGAGTTGTACTTTGCCTTACAGCCCCGCACCTTCTCCTTGGAAGCCACCAAGGTGGGCTTTGTGATCTCTTTGCTCTCTGGAGACCCACAGAACTGGGCCCACCGCCTGCTGGAACGGAAGGATGTGGCTTTGGACAGTCTTATAGTTTTCTTTGATGCCATGGCCCATCTGTATGAGGACCCTCAGCTTTCAGTGACCGCAGAAAACGCCTTGCGGACCCTTCAGCAGGGACGCAGAGCGGCTGAGGACTATGTAGCTGAATTTAGGCGCTGGAGCGCGGATACCAGTTGGAATGACGCCGCCCTCCATCACCAATTCCGCATAGGTCTTTCGGACCCCCTGAAAGACGAACTGGCTAGGGTCGGAATACCAGAGACTCTGAATCTGTTGATCGAGTTGACTATTCAGATTGACCGACGCCTGAGGGAACGGAGGGCTGAGAGGGCCACGGGCTTCTCCCGTCCGACCTGGATGCTTCCTCGGGTCCCCAGCCACCTGCAACCAGCTCCTGTCGTACCTCTGACCCCCTCACATGATGCACCTGAACCCATGCAGCTTGGAGTCCTTCGTCCCTCCCTCACTCCGGAGGAACGCCAGCGCCGGCGAGCGCATAACCTGTGCCTGTATTGTGGGGAACCCGGGCACTTCGTTAGGAGCTGTTCCCTGAAAGCCCGTAAGTGCCTCTCAGTATCTTCTGGGTTAACCAACCCTCGGGCCAAGCCTTCATCTCACCTTGCCCTTTCTGTCTCCTTACAGCTCCCAGGAAGGACTCTGCAAGTGTCCGCTATCATTGACTCTGGGGCTTATAGTTGCTTCATGGACTCAACTTTTGCCTGCACACAGGGGATCCCCCTTCTTACTAAGACTCATGGACTATGTGTTCACCTGGCTGACGGGTCCGTTATCCAGTCGGGACCCGTGGTCCAGGAGACGGCTCCCTTGCCTGTCACCATCCACACCACTACCGGGGTTCACCGAGAGTACCTCCGTCTGGACATTATTTCTTCTCCACTGTTCCCTATGATTCTCGGTATGCCTTGGTTGCAAGCCCACAACCCCACCATCAACTGGGCCATGGGGGTAGTTACCTTTCCTTCCTCCTATTGCCAACAATCCTGTGGCTCACACAAGCTCCCTGAGGCGGCCACTTTAATGTGTACCGACAATGAGGCTGGTACACGTCAGGTCATCTCTGACGCCTACCTGGACTTCCTTGATGTATTCAGCAAACAGGGGGCAGAGACACTACCACCCCATCGGGCCTACGATTGCCCCATCGATCTGCTTCCCGGAGCAGCTATTTCTTTTGGTAGGATCTCCCCATTAACAGAGGTAGAACAGGGGGAACTAAAGAACTACATCGATGAGAACCTACTAAAGGGGTTCATTCACCCCTCTACGTCGCCAGCAGGCGCAGGTATCTTCTTCATGGAGAAAAAGGACCATACCCTCCGACCCTGTGTGGATTACCGTGAACTGAATAAGATCACCATTAAGAATCGCTACCCACTCCCCCTGGTACCATAGTTAATCCAAAGATTGGGAGCTGCCACCATTTTTACTAAACTTGACCTCCGTGGAGCTTACAATCTGGTCCGAATCAAGGAAGGTGATGAGTGGAAGACTGCCTTCCGCTCCCGGTTTGGGCATTTTGAGTACTTAGTGATGCCCTTCGGGTTGTGCAATGCACCTGCCACCTTCCAGTACTTTATTAATGATGTACTTCAAGACTTTTTGGATCTTTTTGTTATTGTCTACTTGAATGACATACTAATCTTTTCTTCCTCCCTTGACTCTCATCGCAGGCACGTCAGAAGTGTGTTGGATCGGCTTTGTCAGCATAGCCTATACGCGAAGGCTGAGAAATGCGAGTTTGAGCGGGAGAGCATAGCATTCCTGGGGTTAATCATCTCCGGCGAAGGCATCAGGATGGATCCACAGAAGATTGCCGCAATCCTGGAGTGGCCAGTGCCAATGGATAAGAAAGGGATCCAACGGTTCGTTGGATTCGCTAACTTTTATCGTAAATTTATCCGGGGGTTCTCCGCAATCATTGCGCCCATCACCCAGTTAACCAAGCAAGGAACCCGCTTCCACTGGTCCCCAGCGGCTCAAAAGGCCTTCGAAGTCCTGAAGGGCCTCTTCACCTCTTCTTCTATTTTGAAACACCCAGATTCCTCACTGCCATTTGTACTTGAGGTAGATGCCTCTGAGGTCGCGGTAGGAGCAATACTGTCACAGAGACAAGGAACCCGGGCTTTGCTTTATCCAGTAGCCTTCTTTTCTCGCAAACTATCTGCAGCAGAGAGAAACTACGATGTAGGGGACCGGGAACTACTGGCGATCAAGTCTGCCTTGGAAGAATCGCGATACTTACTTGAAGGAGCTGCTCACCCAATTCTAATATTCACCGACCATAAGAATCTGGAGTACCTGAAAGCTGCAAAGAGATTAAAACCACGACAAGCCAGATGGGCACTGTTCTTTTCCCGGTTTTCCTTTCATGTCACTTATCGCCCTGGTGCCAAGAACACTAAACCCGACACCTTGTCCCGAATGTTTCATGAATCTAAGGAAACCTCCCCGCCCGATACCATCCTCGCCCCTGGGAATTTTCTTCTTCTTCAGGAAGACTTACTCACTCGGATCAGACAAGCCACCTCTGGACAGGAACCCTCCTCTGAGCTGGACTTGCAGACTAAGGATGGATTACTATGGCACCAGAACAGGATATTCGTACCAGAAGAACTAAAAATAACCGTGTTGGAACTCATCTTTGGTGTTGCCAAGACCACTGATTTGGTACAACGTACCTTCTGGTGGCCCCGATTACGTGAAGATTGCAGGAAGTTCGTGGAGTCCTGTATTACTTGTACCCAAAACAAGGGTTCCAGATCCAAGGCCTGGGGACTACTGAGGCCTTTACCTGTCCCAGACAGGCCTTGGAAGATGCTTTCCATTGACTTTATAGTTGAACTGCCTCCAGCGGAAAACCATACCACTATCTTTGTGATAGTGGACCGTCTGTCCAAGATGGCACATTTCGTCCCTATGAGGGGGACCCCCTCAGCCCCGGAAACTGCACAAATGTTCATCAAAGAGGTCGTCAGGCTCCACGGGGTGCCTTCCAATATTATCTCTGATCGGGGGGTACAATTTACCTCTCGGTTCTGGAGATCCCTCTACAAGACCCTGGGGATAGAACTATCGTTTTCTTCGGCTTACCACCCTCAGACCAACGGACAGACGGAGAGGACTAACCAGACCCTCGAGCAATACCTGCGTTGTTTCTCCTCTTTTGCTCAGAACGACTGGCTCTCCCTGCTTCCACTAGCCGAGTTCGCCTATAATAACTCCATCCACTCCGCAACTAACCAGACCCCATTCTTCGCGAACTATGGTTTTCACCCTGCATTTCTGCCCAACTCCCTCCCGGAGTGCTCGGTGCCTGCAGTCCAGGAAAGAGTGAACTTCTTCTCATCTAACAATCAGCTTTTACGCGAAACCATGGCGAAGACTCAGGAGTATAACAAGATGGTCTACGACAAGAGAAGGCGGGGTGAACTAGTGCTGGTACCCGGCGACCAAGTATGGCTCTCTACCATTAACCTAAGGTTGGCATGCCCTTCCAGGAAGTTGGGTCCCAAGTTCTTAGGGCCATTTCCTGTCAAAAGGAAAATTAACGAAGTGGCCTACGAGCTGGAGCTCCCCGACTCCCTTAGAGTCCACCCTGTCTTTCATGTTTCCCTGTTGAAACCATCGGTCTCCAACCCATTCCCGGGCCGAACTCCGGCTCGCCCTGACCCCGTCACCATAGATGGGGAGCAGGAATTCAAAGTAGAGTCTATTATGGACGTGAGGAGAAGAGGTAACCGGAACCAATTCTTAATTAAATGGAAGGGTTACGGACCCAAAGAGAACTCTTGGGAACCGGAGGAGAACATCCATGCCAGGAATCTGATACAGGCCTTCAGGAGATCTCACCCGAAAGGTTTACCCGTATGGGCATCCGGAGGCTGCCCCTTGGGGGGGGGCAATGTCATGGAGATCCTGCCAGAAACAGGCTCCCTGGACTTCCTGGGTCCCGTCTGCTCGCGTGAACGCGCATGCGCGCACGCACGTGCACGCTCGCTCCCCGCGGTTGGCGTCAGAAGGGCTACTTAAACCCCTCACTTGCAGACAGTCCCTGCTGTCTGCTCTACAGCGTAGTACCTGTGTAACCCGACCTGAGAAACCCATCTGCATCTGACCCGGCTTCCCTGTGACCTGTCTGCTATCCGCCTGCACCTGCCCTCAGGCCTGTTTCTGACCTCCGCTCTGCTTTGTCCTTTGGTACCTCGCTGTCTGCCAGTGTTCCCGACCCGGCTTGTCTGACTATCCTGCCTGACCCAGGCCCCGGTCCGGTCCATTCAGCTGTTCCAGTTAACCTGCTGTGCTTCCTGGCTTCCTGGTTCCTGTGATCCTGCTGTGCTTCCTGGCTTCCTGATTCCAGTTAACCTGCTGTGCTTCCGGAGTCCTGGGCCCTGTCTACTTGCCTCACCTCTGTGTACCCGGATTCCACCCGGACCACTCAGCTACTTGCTCTGTGTTGATCCTGCCAGGCACTCGTACCCCTTCTACCTCCGTGCCTCCTGTTAACACTACCAGGGGCCGCTGGTGGGAGCCGTAAGGGATTCCTCCCTCTGCTAAACCGGGCTCGTCACCGTCAGGTATGTGACAGTCTCGGACAATGCACAAATCCCAATCCAGCCCAGGTCGCAAAATTACTCAAACTGCCACAGTAGCAGAGCCAAATGTGACAGGAGGCCGCCCTAATGAGGGTTTTTGCTGGGCATGTTCAGCGCCATCCGCTCCTGGGAAACCCTTATGCGCAGACTGCATCAAAGAGGTAGCCACAGACAAAGAAGCGGAGGCACGCAGAATAAAAGACTATATTCATGAGGCAGTGACAGAAAGTATACAGTCAGCCTCAGGCGTCAGGGCTCCGGGAACTAAAGCTAGAATCAGGAGCACAGCGGAGCAAAGGCGAGATTTGCCCCCAGTGCCAGAGATCCGAGAGTGGTTCGAGGAGGAATGGGAAAAGCCAGAAAAGAGGTTAAATGTACAGAATCGTTTTGCAAGGCTATACCCATTTAAGACTCCAGAAGCTGCCCTTTGGGAATCCCCACTAGGCATAGACGCGGCCTTACAGCGCTTGGCTAGACAAGTGGCCCTGCCATTGCAAGATTCTACAACTTTCAGAGACCCGATGGACAGACGTGATCTGCTGGTGCGGCTTTCCGCCGTGCCATTGCCTTAACCTCAATCTCCAGATCTTTAAAAGTTTGGACCACAAATGTCCAGACAGCTCTAAGGTCTAACGTGGAGATGGACAGAATCATTTCGGCAATGGAGGAATTGGATCTCTCAGCCGACTTCCTGGCAGAAGCCTCTATGGACTTAGTAAAACTTCTCGCTAGAATCATGGCTTTTGCAGTGACCGCAAAAAGGGCCCTATGGCTGCGTCATTGGGTAGCAGACAGTACCTCGAAACTGGGTCTCTGTAACATTCCGTTTTTATGGCAAAACGTTGTTTGGTGGCACCTTAGAAGAAGCTATTAAACGAGCTACAGGAGGGAAGTCAGGCCTGATACCACAAAGACCTAAAAGAAGACAGCAGGCCACCCGGTCAGGCCAATCAGACTACAGAAGGGTGCAGGACGCCAGATCATACAGACCGGGGCGAGAATACACAAGGCCCTATTGGAAGAGCTCTCGGAACTCTTTTCTATGAAACGTAAAGACCAAGGCCGCGCAGACTGCTAAGAAATCGGAGAAGTCTTTTTGACGGGTCAGCCGCCCATCCTCCCCAGGTGGGTGCCAGATTGGCATCCTTCTGGAGAGTATGGGCGGAGACGGTCAAGGACCAATGGGTCCAGAAGACGGTAAAGCAAGGATACAAAATAATTTTCCGACAAAGACCACCCAACAGAATGGCCACAAGACCAGAAGAAACGGAAGTGCTTACTAGAATATATAACCGAATTACTTCAAAAAGATGCAATCTCACCGGTACCTCTAAAACAGTGAAAAACAGGAGTTTATTCACCAATTTTTCTGGTACCCAAAGCATCAGGAGATCTAAGACCGGTTTTGGACCTAAGATCCTTGAACCACTATATTGTCCCCAAAACATTCAAGATGGAATCTATATTTACTATTATATTAGTTCTGCAACCAGGAGACTGGTTAATATCAGTCGATTTAGCAGATGCATATCTGCATGTCCCAATCAACGAGAAGCACCAAAAATACCTAAGATTCATGGTAGGGAAGACCATTTCCAGTTCAGGTGTCTACCCTTCGGGATCAGCACATCACCTCGGGTCTTCTCCAAGATCTTGCTAGCTGTCATCGCCGTCATTCGATTAAGAGGCATAAAGATCTTCCACTACCTAGACGACATCTTGGTAGTGGCTCGTACAAGCGAAGAGTTAGCGACAAAGCGCGAGCTAGTACTGGAGACTCTATCAGAATTCGGCTGGATCATCAACAAGCAGAAGAGCCAGCTGATCCCCTCCCAAGAGATGGAATACCTGGGACTTGTTTTCAACACGAGAAAAGGGCTTGTCTCGCTATCAGGCCGAGTTAGTAGCCTGCGTAAACAGCGTGATGGTGTCCTCATCACTGTCAGCAAGGGATTGCATGACACTTCTGGGAATGTTCACCACAGCAATCCCAGCTATCCCCTGGGCAAGATTCCATACAAGAGCATTCCAGACATCCTTCCTGAACCAGTGGGACGGCGTATCATTGCACCAGAAGATCTTCATACCAAGACGGATCCGCCAAGGCCTGGCGTGGTGGATAGCACCAGAAAATCTGTCGCAGGGCTTGCCCCTCAGCCCCGGAGACTGGATTCGGATAACCTTGGATGCCAGTCTCCGGGGCTGGGGCGCTCACTGCCTCGGCAGACAGGTTCAAGGTGAATGGAGCAGGATGGAAATCAGACACTCCAACCTCTTGGAATTACAGGCAGCATACCTGGCCCTGCGGGCCTTCGAGAATCTAGTCCACGGGGCTGTGGTCAAACTGATGTTGGACAACCGAAAGGCGGTGGCTTATATAGCCAAACAGGGCGGAACCAAGAGCTTGCCGCTGTTGCAGGTGGCAACCAACATATTCGTTTGGGCAGAAGCGCATGTGGAAGCCCTAACGGCAGCCTACATTCCGGGCAGTCAGAATCACATAGCAGACCGTCTGAGCTGGGATTTCCCCAACAGGAACGAATGGACACTCAACAGGGACGTCCTAGAGACAATCTTCCACAAGTGGGGGACACCCTCGGTGGACCTAATGGTGACTCCATGGAATACGAGGACACCCCGGTTCATGTCAAGGTTTCGCTGCGACAAGGCACTAGCCCAAGACGCCTTCTCAATTCTGTGGGATTTTCCCTTTGTCTACCTTTTTCAACCGTTACCTCTGGTAATGAAAACCCTATTGAAGATTGCGAGGGAGAACGTCCATGCAATTGTAATCCTGCCCTTCTGGCCACGGAGACCATGGTTCCCTCTGCTCCTACAGATGGCGGCAGTCCCCCCAATACAGCTTCTGCTGAAGAGAGACCTTCTACAGCAGGGCCAATGGTGTCATCCCAACCCGGGCAGGTTACAGCTGATGGCTTGGTTGTTGAATCGGCCAGACTACAGTCACAAGGCATCTCGGAGGAAATAATTTTGACGCTACTAAAATCTAGAAAAGCCACAACCAATGTCACTTATAACAGAATTTGGAAGAAATTTATGGCATTTGCCCTGCAACAGAAGTTTTCTCCGTTATCCCATGCGCAAGTGTTGGACTTCTTACAGTCAGCTCTAAAAGCGGGCTTAGCCTATAACACCATAAAGGTTCAAGTGTCAGCATTGGCGTGCTTCACAGGTCACAAGTGGGCAGACGAGCCTCTAATAAGACAGTTCCTCAGAGCAGTCATAAAATTGAAACCACCAAGGAGACCCCTGTTCCCAGCATGGGATCTGGGCACGGTACTAAAAGCCCTGCTCCTACATCCATTCATCCCTGCGGAAACATGCCCGCTTTGGTTCTTAACAGTCAAGCTGATCTTCCTTACAGCCATAACATCGGGAAGAAGGGTTTCAGAACTAGCAGCTCTGTCCTGCAAGAATCCATATTGCATCATTCTCCAGGACAAAGTGATCCTAAGGCCCTCACCGGCCGTAACACCTAAAGTGGTTTCCAAATTCCATGTGAATTGGGAGGCAGTCCTACCAAGCTTCACACAACCACCAAGACAAGCGGAAGAGCTAGATCTCAGACCACTGGACATGGTCAACTTGTTCTCAATTTACCTACACCTAGAACCTACAATCCTAAAGTGATGTCACCGTGAATAAGCAAAAATAAACTGAGTGAAACAATACCTCAAAAAGTAGATCTTGTCCCCGAGGCGTGTCGAGTACCCATTATCTATACGGTACCAAAGGTACATAAAGACTCACTAAATCCTCCGGGAAGACCAATTATCAATGGGATCCAATCGATCAACTCGCGACTAGGAGAATATGTTGATAAGTTTTTACAGCCGCTAGTACCAAAAACTCGAGCCTATTTGAGAGACACTAAACATCTAATCCAGATTTTGGAATCTTTAGAAATAAATTTAGGAGATAAATATTTAATAGCAACTGCAGATGTGGCGTCGCTATATACAGTCATAGATCACCAACAAGCAATCACAGCATCTAAATGGGCGATGAACAAATTCACTGATATGGTATCAAAACAAAAGAAATTTATATTAAGATGTCTGGCATTCGGACTCCAACATAATTATTTTTGGTACAACTCTGACTATTATAGACAGTTAAATGGAATAGGAATGGGGGCTAAGTATGCACCAAGTGTAGCCAACCTATTCATGTCAGAGTGGGAGGAAGAGGCCATACACACAGACACACCAGAAGAACTTGTCTTGTATCGTAGGTTCATAGATGACTGCATACTGTTGTGGAAAGGGGACCAAAACTCTCTAATTCAATTTCTGGAGAAACTCAATAACAACCACAAAAATATTAAATTTACTTATGTCATTAGTGAAACAACTGTAAATTTCCTGGACCTGGAGATTGAATTGACAGGTGATAAAATTATTACAAAAACCTACTTCAAGCCAGTAGATAGGAACAGTTACATCCCAGTGAGTAGTTGTCACTATGACCCCTGGTTGATTAATGTTCCGAAGGGCCAATTAATTAGGCTCCGAAGGAACTGTACTGAGGCTCAAACATACCTCAAAGAAGCGGAATTGATTGGAAAAAAATTTATAAAGAAAGGCTATAATGAAGACTTCATAAAGGCCAAGATACAGGAGGTTTATGAGATACCAAGGGAAGATTTAATAATGGATAAACAAAGGAACACTCAGCGTCAGGAACTCCCTATTATTATGAACTTTAATATACAACACAAGCAACTGGAAATGATTTTTAAAAAACACTGGCCCATTTTACAAGCAGACCGACAGCTTCAAGGCATCTTGCCAGACAAACCAAAATTAATATACAGACGGGCCCCTATTTTAAGGGATCTGGTAGCAAAAAATGTGCCAGATCCTCCAAAACTGAATAATGGATTAACATTCTTCCAAGGAAAGGGATTTTTTCCCTGTAAAAGGTGTTATCCTTGTAGAGAAACCAGATTTAATGGCCAAAAGTGCACCAAGTTTATATCCAATGTAACACACCGGGAATATGAAATTCAGGACTTGATTACATGTAGAACAGAGGGAGTAGTATATATATTAGAATGTCCCTGTTCAATGCAATATATAGGGCGTACCAAAAGACCCTTATGGAAACGCATCAGGGAACACGTACAAAATATTAAAAATGGGTTCCCCAAGCATAATGTGTCTAGACATTTCTCTTTGTGTCATGATAAAAACCCTGCAGGACTCAAATTTTGGGCAATAGAGAAATATAAACCCCACTGGAGGGGGAGCCACAAAATTAGGAATCTAAGTAAAAGCGAATCCAGGTGGATACACGAAATACGCAGCTTAGCGCCTAATGGCCTAAATATAGATTTTGATCTAAATTGCTTCATCTCTGACCATTAACTCATCAGCACCTTATGTCCCCATCTCTGTAGTTTTATTAAGGGTAATTTCATTTATTTTACTACAATAATATTTTTAAGCATCTTTTATGGTATTTTATTACTTTTTTTTAATCATGTGCATTTTATTTGCATTTATTGCATTTTTATGAGCTATGAATATATTTAGTGCAATGGTAATCAGTATATCTGTCTTGCCATAACAGAAACTGAACATTAGATGGCAGTATACTGTTATATGTTGTAACTAGTATGGGCATTTTTTAGTTATATTATTAATTAAATACATTGTTTATTAAGTGTGTTTATTGTTATCTTGTACTTGTTTTTATGTATTGTGAGCCATTTTTATGTATATTATAAATAAAGTAACTGTATGTATCAGTTTTGAATTTGAGCGCTTAAGCAATGATGTTCCATTAAAGTCCCTCCCATTGTTGCCATAGCAACAATGACGCGATCAGTGCTATTTATAGCCTGGCTCTTTTAAGCGGAAGCAATCCCATGAATAAGTCGAGTGACTTCGACGTAACGCGTAGGGAGGAGGAGCCTAATCACGCTACAAGCTAGTCATGCAAGTGACTAGTGAGGAGATTGCATCTTACTGAGCTATCAAGCGCCTCTTATTCCTGGCTGTGTGAGTGCAGATTTTACTTGATGTTTCTATTTCTAGTAGGGATGTCTGCGCTATGATTGTTTTCTTTGTTTCTTATCATATCGCTACATGCAAGTGAAACAGCTGACAGCTCTCGTTGGTGTGGACAAGTTTATGCTCATCACGTATATTGACTTCAATTGTGACTAAGCAGTTCATAGGATTATTGTTGAGACCTGGCATTCAGCTTTGTACACAGACCTTTTTATTTGTATTTTTATTTGTATTTTATCACAGAAGCCCTCATATATATTTTTTTGGAAATACTATTGTGAATTATATTTGTATTTTTTGATATCCTATAATATTTCACTTTTTTTTTTTTTTGTACTAATGCAGATCACAATAGTTTATTGATACCTACTTTTTGAGGTATTGTTTCACTCAGTTTATTTTTGCTTATTCACGGTGACATCACTTTAGGATTGTAGGTTCTAGGTTTCCAGCGCACTATTATATTTCAAACACTTGATTTTTGAGAAACACAGATTTTTTCACTTAGAATGGTTGCAGCTGATACCAATTGATCACCCTTGATTTGTCTACATTGTGCCGAGTAGCGCTCTAATACATATTATATAATTTACCTACACCGCTCTCTGCAGGTACGCAAAACTAATACCCTTTTCGTCCTGCCATCCGGGCCTAGGAAAGGACAAGCGGCATCAGCAAGAATCATAGCGACTTGGATCACCAAGGTGATAAGCCTCACATATGAGAAACAGGGGCTGACGCCTCCACAAGTTCTTAGAGCTCATTCTACAAGAGGGGTGGCAGCCTCATGGGCAGCTTTGGCTAAGATACCGATTGAAGACATATGCAGGACCGCTAGTTGGAGCTCCTGTGAAACCTTTGTTAAACACTACAGTTTAGATGTCACAGCGGCCAACGCATCAAATTTTGGAAACGCAGTGGTGTCCACACCTCTGCAAGCAAAATAAAATATTCACTAAAGCAGCATTTTCAGTTGTTGTTCGAGTCTTATCTTTTCCCCACCCTATATCAGCTAAATTAAATCCCATAGTGTGCTGACATGAGGCTGGGCAGGAAAATGGAAAATTGTTATCAATACTTACTATAATTTTCCTTTCCTGGCCTGTCCTCACGTCAGCACAGCTCTTTTCCCTCCCGATAAGCCTGTCGTCCTCCAGTTAAGTGGAACAAGGGCAAGGGAGGAGGGGCCCCCTATTTATCAGCTAAAAGAAGGTGGTACTGGGAGACCGGAGGAAGGGGTTAACCCATAGTGTGCTGATGTGAGGACAGGCCAGGAAAGGAAAATTACAGTATTGATAACAATTTTCCATTTTCTTTATTTCAGCTTTGTTGAAACATGTTATGTTCACTAGACTTGTGCACAACGGAAAAATTTGTTTAGTTTCGGTTTGTTTCTTTTCGGTCCTGTTGATTCGTAATCGTTCGTAATTTTGCTAGACGGGATTTTTCGTGTTCGGACTAATTCGTATTTTCGCAAGCGACATTTTTAGTTGAATCGGAATGATTCGTATTAACGTAAGCCTTAATTTTAGTTGATTTATAATTCGTACTTTCGGTAGAGTACATTGTTTTCTGGACACAGCTCCTACTTTCGTAACTTTTTTTGGATTCATTGATTCGTAATTTTACGTGTCTCTCTCACAACGATGCTGCCTATTATTCCTAATGCGCTTCAAATGGATTTTTACTTTTCTAAATACATAGCGGTTATTTGTAACGATTCAAAATCTCGTATTTTACTTTCGTTTTTTACATGCGGCTATAGCCTTCGCCCCTGTACACCATTTTGAGAGGGAGTTCAGCACGGTGAGGGAGAAGCAGAGAGCAGAGCAGAGTGTTATTGTGCTTCAAATTGGATTCATACATTTGTAACTTTTTTAATAACGAATTATGCCAAAGACATTCGGGCATTCGCTATTTGCGGTATAATTTATTTTGGATTTGGTTTTATTCTTAATTGCTTTGTTCGGAAATTCGAATGCTTCCGAATGTCCAAAAGTTGCTAAATTCAGACGAATTTTGATTCGTTATGAAACGAATTGCACAAGCCTAATGTTTATTAATTAGTAAGCTGCTGCATGCTCAAATGCTCTTCTTTTTTAGACAAACCTTTTTATAAAGCAGACCTCTAAATAATTATTAAAACCTTTGTTGGGAGCGGTAAGTAAAATATGTCAACTCACCTTAGCCCGGTCTCTATAACCAAAATAGACTTAAAAATGGCATATAAGCTACCCCACATGTATATTACTTTTACAGTATAGACACAATGGGGTTGATTTACTAAAACTGGAGAGTGCAAAATCTGGTGCAGCTTTACATGGTAGCCAATCTGCTTCTAACTTCAGCTTGCTCAATTAAGCTTAGACAAGAAAAAAAAAACTGAAACCTGATTGATTTCTATGCAGAGCTGCACCAGATTTTGTACTCTCCATTTTTAGTAAATCAACCCCCATGTCATCTACTCATTCTCTTTCAACATAAATATTTGTTTATTATTAATCATGATTATCACCATATAAATATCAAAAAACAAAAATGAAAACCCCTCAACTGACACCAATAAAAAGGCGTTGTCAAAAACGTGCGCTAATGATACATGGACATCAAAATAAAGTGAAGCAGACCTGACAACTTTTGTCCACATAACGTAACTTTCTCACCTTTTTCCAATAATGTTTACACATTTACACCTTTACAAAATCAAGTATCATTTATGTACTGTAATAACAACTTACACAAACTTATGCAAAAAAAATAAAAAATTATTTAAGAAAAGTTTGGATGAGGCTGAGATGCCCACAAGAACATACATCACACGTGTAAAATAAGATACGTCAACCCTTCTGAAAAAAACAGTACAATTTTAAAGTTCATAACATGAATCATAATTGCATTAGATCAGTTTATTACATTAAACCTAAAACATGCGCTTATATTCTCATTATCCATTTTCACAAGAGCTCTGGGATTACTTGATACATTTGCCAGTCCAGAGTTCACTAAGCAAATTTATACCCTAGGAAGAGACCCATTCACTAAGATGTAAGGATCAGCTTAGATTGTTGTTTGTGAAAATACCTAGTGTAAAGTTTGAAAATGCAGACCAAAATCTATCTTTATAAAAAGAAAGGGCTCATGTCCAGTCTGACAAGGGATCCAGTATATGCCACTTATTCAAGTCGTTTACCAATGTTTGGGAGGAATCAGCAGAGTGTTAATGCCAACTCAAGCAGTTTTTCTTTTGTGGTTTTCTGGAGGACTTATTGTCTTTTCTTTTAATCTTTTCCCTGTCTATACAGATAAAACATAACTTAACCAATTTGGCTAATTGTCCTTGACTGAAGCAATTCCCATTCCTTAGTCATCAACATGTCCGAGAGACGAATCACACAGTCTGTATTGCCTCATATAAGTCAATAAGATTCTTTCATTAATTCTACTGGAAAGTGAAAAACATGTTAATTATTGTTTGGTATCCCAAACTTCCTGATACAAGACTATTTTCAGACATTTAGATAATGTCCTTTTTCAAGCATAAGGATAAGCCTAACTCTATTGTAAAAATACCATTCAAGGCCTTAAAATCGGGTCAATGCCAACAAAGAAATTTTAGGTGAGATCAAGTATTTCAATCTAATACATTTTCAATTCTTGTCTCTGTGGGTCCAGTTGTATATTTAAATTACTGCATATACTCGAGTATAAGCTGACCTGAATATAAGCCGAGGCACTTAATTTTACCACAAAAAAATGGGAAAACATATTGACTTGAGTATAAGCCTAGGCTTTGCCTCACTGTGTCCATGCCTCACTGTGTCCATGCCTCACTGTGTCCATGCCTCACTGTGCCCATTCCTCACTGTGCCCATTCCTCACTGTGCCCATGCCTCACTGTGTCCATGACTAGACTGATGTTTAACATGGGAGTCTATAGAAGGCGTGCCTGGTTTTGAAAAATTGGTGCTCCCCGGGCCGTAGGTCCCCCAGACAATAAGCTTTGCACACTTGTAGAAGGGAAATGGAGCTACATTTGTGCCAAGTTCCGGGTCCAGGGGACCTTCGACCGGCCAGTACCGGGTCCCCAAAGTCACCGGAGAAATTACCGTTTAACATGGGAGTCTATGGAAGGGGTGCCCGGCTTTGAAAAATCGGTGCTCCCAGGCTGTAGGTCGCCATGACAACAAACTTTGCACACTTGTAGAAAAAGAGGGGGGCTACAAGTGTGCCAAGTTTGGCTGGGATCAGGCGCACAAAGTTTAAGATGGACACAGACTCGAGTATAAGCCGAGGGGGGCATTTTCAGCACAAAAAAAAATGTGCTGAAAAACCCGGCTTATACTTATACTTATACTCCAGTATATACGGCCGGCCGGTACCGGGTCCCCAAATTCCGGGAGATCAAGAGCAAAAAGGTGACTCGAGTATAAGCCGAGGGGGGCATTTTCAGCACAAAAAATGTGATGAAAAACTTGAGAAAAAAAATATAACAGATAACAAATATACCATTGCTACAACAAACATTTAATTTTTGGGGAGATGCTCCTAAAAGGTTAAGCACTTCTAAAGGGTTGCAGACCCTGCAACTTTCCTTATTAGAGCCCTGCAAGTTCATCTGCTGATCAATAATGAAAAAGTCTCTGTCTGTAGAGAACAGTACCCAAAAGACATAGAAGAACAAACAGCTATTCCCTCAGAGGTGAAATGGGTAAGAATCTGCTACAAAGTTTTTCAAAATCCTTGCAATGTACATTGATCACCCAGATGGGATTGTTTTCTCGCAAGAAAAATTGAGTTACTCATTAACCGCTTGATGACCTGCCACCGTAGTTATACGGCGGCAGGTTGGCTCAGCTGCGCGAATCGCCGCACAAGTACGGCGGTCCCTTTAACCTCCCTGGCGGTATTCCTGAGTCTGGCTTGGGTGGAATTTCAGTACCATAAGTGGTAACCCTGAGCCAGACTCGTGCTGCATCTCAGGATACCTTGTTTCCTGGATCCTGTGATGTCTCCCCGCAGTGTGTGCGAGCTGTCTCCTCACTCGATTCACACACAGTGCCGCCGAGCTCCGGTCCCTGCGACGTTGCGGCGCACGGGGGTGGAGATCGGCGCAAAATTCAAAAAAGTTAAAACACAATACACATACAGTATACTGTAATCTTACAGATTACAGTACTGTATACAAAAAATTACACATCCCCTTTAGTTAGAACGATGCAGTGCCGTATCCCAAAAATGGCCTGATCACACTTTGAATGACAATTGCGCGGTCCTGCTACACTGTAACCATGTGACATTTTTTATAATTTTCTTCACACAAATAGAGCTTTCTTTCGGTGGTATTTAATCACTCCTAGGTTTTTTTATTTTTTCCCCGAACAAAAAGAACAAAAATTGTGAAAAAAAAGTTTTTTCTTAGTTTCTGTCAGTAAATTTTGCAAATAAGTAATTTTTCTCCTTCACTGATGGGCGCTGATGAGGCGGCACTTATGGGCACTTATGAGGTGGCACTTATGGGCACTGATTAGGTGGCACTGATGATGAGGTGCGAATATGCCGCACTGATGGGCACTGATAGGTGGCACTGATGGGTAGCACTGGTGGGCACTGGGCACAGATAGGCAGCACTGGTGGACACAGATAGGCGGCACTGGTGGGCACAGAAAGGCAGCACTGGTGGGCACAGATATGTGGCATGGATAGGCGGCACTGATGGGCGGCACTGATGGGCATTGATGGGTGGCATTAATGGGCAGCAGTGATGAGCATTGATGGGCAGCACTAATAGCCAGCACTGACTGGCATCACTTTTGGGCACTGATTGCTGGCACTTTTGGGCACTGGTTGCTGGCACTTTTGGGCACGATTGCTGGCAATTATGGGTACTGGTTGGCACTGATTGCTGGCAGTGGTGGGCAATCATTGCGTGCCTTGGTGGCACTTAATTGTACTCAGGGCACTGATAAGTGCCCTGATTACATACCTAGCTGTCTCCTGTGATGAGATGCCGCTGATCGGCTCTCCTCTGCTCACACTCTGTCAGTGTGAGGCGAGGAGAGACGATTACCGGCATCTTTGTATTTACATGTGACCGTCTGTGACCAATCACCGCGGCTCTTTACACAGATAGGGGTCGCGCCATGTCCTAGCAACAAGGCGCGGCCGCAATCGCCGTGCTGCGCGCCCCCGGGGGCACTCGAGATCGGTCGTTCTGGGTGGCCGTCATATGACGTCCACCCAGAACAAGAGCCGCACCGCCCAGCCGGCATTTGACGGTGGACGGGTGGCAAGTGGTTAATGGGGTAAATCCTTCGGGGGCCGAAGTGGTTAAGCTTTACCTTTAAAGTTTTACATAGTATTTATAGATTTATTTTTCCAAATATTATGACAGGTGTCATTTAAAATATAT
The DNA here is from genome assembly GCA_029206835.1 of Rana muscosa. Classification (NCBI taxonomy): domain Eukaryota; kingdom Metazoa; phylum Chordata; class Amphibia; order Anura; family Ranidae; genus Rana; species Rana muscosa. The sequence goes on along the minus strand of JARGYO010005626.1, from coordinate 75,557,660 downwards.
TAAAATCTTTTTTTTTTTTTTTTCAAATTAATTTTATTATATATTTTCCAATCAGTGTGGTCTACTTAGTACATTGTATTTTTCTTCTTTATTGCAGTCATTCTCCCCCACATTAGGGATGAGCCCCTCGGTCCAGTTCGCAGCAGAACATGTGCACAGGCAAAAAATTTGTTCGAACACGCAAACACCGTTAAAGTCTATGGGACACGAACATGAAAAATAAAAAGTGCTAATTTTAAAGGTTAAAGCGGTTGTATACCCTATTTTTGAACTTTTACCTACAGGTAAGCCTATAATAAGGCTTACCTGTAGGTAAAATGAATATCTCCTAAACCTGTACGGTTTAGGAGATATTCCTCTCGCAATGAGCCGCTGACTGCAGCGGTGCATGCGCAGCTGGGATTTTTGGCTAAAGCCCAGGAGTGACGACATCGCCGCTCCAGCCACTCACAGCAATGGAGCGGCGATACCCGGAAGACACGCCGAGGCAAGATGACATCTCCCTCGGCGTGGACCAGGTAAGTTCCTGACGCCTCGTTCTAAGGTAAGTATTTCATAATGAGCTAGTATAGCTCATTATGCCTTTTGCCTTTCAGGTATGAAAAAAAAAAAAAAAAAGCAGCAGTGGGTATACAACCGCTTTAATATGCAGGTTATTGTCATACAAAGTGTTTGGGGACCTGGGTCCTGCCCCAGGGGACATGTATCAATGCCCAAAAAAGTTTTAAAAATGGCTGTTTTTTGGGGAGCAGTGATTTTAATAATGCTTAAAGTGAAACAATAAAAGTGAAATAGTCCTTTAACCACTTCAATACCAGGCACTTACGCCCCTTCCTGCCCAGGACAATTTTCAGCTTTCAGCGCTGTCACACTTTAAATGACAATTGCGCGGTCATACAACACTGTACCCAAACAAAATTTTTTGAATTTCCCCCCACAAATAGATCTTTCTTGTGGTGGTATTTGATCACCTCTGCGGTTTTTATTTTTTGCTAAACAAACTAAAAAAGATAAATTCTGTCATAAAATGTTGTTTTCCCCTTCACTGATGGGCACTGATGAGGCGGCACTGATGGGCACTGATGAGTTGGCACTGATAAAGTGGCACTGATGGGCACTGATGAGGAGGCACTGATATGTAGAATTGATGGGCACTGATAGGCAGCACTGATATGCAGCACTGATGGGCACCAATAGGCAGCACTGATATGCAGCACTGATAGGCACTGATAGGTGGCACTGATGGGCACTGATAGGTGGCACTGATGGGCACTGATAGGTGGCACTGATGGGCACTGACAGGTGGCACTGATGGGCACTGACAGGCGGCACTGATGGGCACTGACAGGCGGCTGTGATGGGCACTGACAGGTGGCTGTGATAGGTACTGACAGGCGGCACTGATTGGCACTGATAGGCAGTACTGATTGGCACTGACAGGTGGCACTGATGGGCAGCACTGATGATGAGGTACTGACAGGTGTTTCTGCTGGGCAGTAATTGGCACTGTGGTGGGCAGTGATCGGCACTGTGGTGGGCAAATGCATATTTTATTATTGTGGCACTGGTTGGCAGTAGGGATGAGCTCGGTGTTCAAGTCGAACATAAGTTCGACTCGAACATCGGCTGTTCGACCGTTCGGCGAACATCGAACGATTTGGGCCGTTCGCGCCAAATTCGAGTGACGCGAACGGCCCACAATACACTGCGCCATCGCAGTGCAATCCCGGCGCTGTGATTGGCCAAGCATGCACTGTGTCCCCGCATGCTTGGGCAATCACAGCGCCGGCAGCTAGGAGAGCCATAATTGGCCACAGGCAGGTTGCCTGTGGCCAATTAAAGCTCAGGGGGTTTAGCAAACGCCCAACACTATAAAAGGCCGCCAGCGTGGCGGCCTTGTGTAGTGTGTTCCGGCTCAGGGAAAGAGTTACATAGGCAGGGGCAGTGTCAGTGCTATTTGTACCTCAAACTTGTGTGTAGGGAGAGAGAAGGATAGGCAGGGAGAGTGTCAGTGTCATATTCTTTGCTAAACCTTGTGTGCAGGGAGAGAGAAGGATAGGCAGGGGACAGTGTCAGTGTCACATTCTTTGCTAAACCTTGTGTGCAGGGAGAGAGAAGGATAGGCAGGGAGAGTGTCAGTGTCACATTATTTGCTAAACCTTGTGTGCAGAGAGAGAGAAGGATAGGCAGGGAGAGTGTCAGTGTCATACTTTGATAAACTTTGTGTGCAGGGAGAGAGAAGGATAGGCAGGGGACAGTGTCAGTGTCATATTCTTTGCTAAACCTTGTGTGCAGGGAGAGAGAAGGATAGACAGGGAGAGTGTCAGTGTCATATACTTTGATAAACCTTGTGTGCAGGGAGAGAGAAGGATAGGCAGGGGACAGTGTCAGTGTCATTGTTGCTAAGCCTCCTGCACATTATACACCTGAAGTTAGCCCATATTGCTGCTTTTTCCTGGTGTGTTACACCAACAGGCATTTGCAGCACTTACAGCGGGTGGAGTGTGCCTCCTGATCATATTACACCTGAAGTTAGCCTGTATTGCTGCTTTTTCCTGGTGTGTTACACCAACAGGCATTTGCGGCACTTACAGCGGGCGGAGTGTGCCTCCTGATCATATTACACCTGAAGTTAGCCTGTATTGCTGCTTTTTCCTGGTGTGTTACACCAACAGGCATTTGCGGCACTTACAGCGGGCGGAGTGTGCCTCCTGATCATATTACACCTGAAGTTAGCCTGTATTGCTGCTTTTTCCTGGTGTGTTACACCAACAGGCATTTGCAGTCTAACCTTTGACGAGTGAGGACCTGCTGTGAGGAGCTCCAGGGGCTCCAGGAGGAGGGGGTGTGATGGACTCCTCCAGCCCAGGACCAGGGCAGCTTTCTCGGTCTAATGCAGCTTCCTCCCTGGGTTTGAAAGATCTGGCCAGGGAGAAGCTGCTGTTCCTGAAGACGCAGCACGAGTTGCTGGATTGGACTTTGGCCCAGCCCGGGGAAGGTCCGGCCAAGCTACAACGGAGGATCGTAAGGATCAAGGATCTGATCCAGAAGGCCAGCCGGGCCTTCTGTGGGAAGTCTGCAATACTGACCGGCCTCCGGAATCGCAGGGACCGGGCCAGCAGCAGCAAGAGGGGGGAGTTCAATGTGGCCATTGACTCCCTGAAAGGCCAGTGTGGGGAACTCTGGAGCTTGCTGGGAGGCCTCTGCGAGAGGGGCCGGGGTGAGGCCGACTTCCTTCTGGAAATCAGGGATGAGCTGAGAAGGGCCAGAAAAGAAGGATCCCAGGATGTCAGGCGTGGCAACCAGCGGAGCCAGCAGGCACGTCCCTAGCCTGAAGAAAGATCCATGGAGACATCAAGCCCAGGTGGTTTGGCCGGTGGAGCAGGAGACAGAACAGGCATTTGCGGCACTTACAGCGGGCGGAGTGTGCCTCCTGATCATATTACACCTGAAGTTAGCCTGTATTGCTGCTTTTTCCTGGTGTGTTACACCAACAGGCATTTGCGGCACTTACAGCGGGCGGAGTGTGCCTCTTAATCATATTACACCTGAAGTTAGCCTGTATTGTTGCTTTTTCCTGGTGTGTTACACCAACAGGCATTTGCAGTCTAACCTTTGACGAGTGAGGACCTGCTGTGAGGAGCTCCAGGGGCTCCAGGAGGAGGGGGTGTGATGGCCTCCTCCAGCCCAGGACCAGGGCAGCTTTCTCGGTCTAATGCAGCTTCCTCCCTGGGTTTGAAAGATCTGGCCAGGGAGGAGCTGCTGTTCCTGAAGACGCAGCACGAGTTGCTGGATTGGACTTTGGCCCAGCCCGGGGAAGGTCCGGCCAAGCTACAACGGAGGATCGTAAGGATCAAGGATCTGATCCAGAAGGCCAGCCGGGCCTTCTGTGGGAAGTCTGCAATACTGACCGGCCTCCGGAATCGCAGGGACCAGGCCAGCAGCAGCAAGAGGGGGGAGTTCAATGTGGCCATTGACTCCCTGAAAGGCCAGTGTGGGGAACTCTGGAGCTTGCTGGGAGGCCTCTGCGAGAGGGGCCGGGGTGAGACCGACTTCCTTCTGGAAATCAGGGATGAGCTGAGAAGGGCCAGAAAAGAAGGATCCCAGGCTGTCAGGCGCGGCAAATAGCGGAGCCAGCAGGCACGTCCCCAGCCTGAAGAAAGATCCATGAAGACATCAAGCCCAGGTGGTTTGGCCAGTGGAGCAGGAGACAGAACTGGTGAGGAATCTTCCCCCCTCCCTCCCCCCCACCCCCCTCTCCCCGGGAGGCGCTGTCCCTGACAACCTGGCTGTGGAGGGTCCCCGGGACCATGCGGTGCTTGGGTCAGAGAAAGCTGCCAGCATTCAGGCAGGCCCGGGTAGGGTACCTGATGATACAGCCAGGGGAAATCAGGAGGGGAACGCCGTGGGGAACGCCGTGGGGGATGCAGTGGGGATGGGGAAGCTGGGACTCACCCCAGTGGTGGTTCTTACACCGCTCCCAAGGATCAGGCTGGAGACAGAAGCAGGAAAGACTTCCAGGCATGATGCCGTTGCTGGGACCCCAATGGCCCCTGTGATTCCCGCATGCAGCCAGGTGCAAGGCAGGCCACTGCTAATGGTGGATCCTGCCATTACCGTTCATGCTGTGGAGGAGGGAGAGGGGTCTGGCAAACATGGACAAGCTCAAACAGAAGTAACTGTTATACCACGCATTGATGGTGGTAAAAGTTTGGAGGCTGCAAGGATTGGTGGGGAGGAGGGGGGGACGCCATTACCTAAGGGCGAGTGCAGTGAACAGCAAACTGCTGCACAATCAAAGGACGTATTGGCGCCAGTAAAAGGAACTGCCTTTGCTGACGGTGGGGGCGGGGCTTTGGGGCATGGCAAAGCAGTTCCATTTGCTGATGGAGTGGTCAGGGGGAGGAGCCTGGGCGGGAGTCTGAGCAGGAGGTGGAGCCGAGAAGGTCGGGTGGTGTTTCTATGACCACTTCCGGTTTCTCTGGTCAGCTTGAACCGGAAGTAGGCGGGCGGGCTGACCCGGAAGTGGGGTCTGTACCGGAAGTGGTCGGGGATGGCCGGGAGCACTTCCGGTTGGCGGCCTCTGACGGCCTGAATGACCAGGAGATGCCTGAAGTGTGTGGAGGGATGGCAGGAGGTGATCTGATCGATTTCATGGATTCGTCTGGGGACCTGAGCGCCGCTCAAAGAGTGGGTAGGTGGAGTGAGGCCGAGGCCGGGGAGCTTTCTGGAGATCACCCGGCCTTGGCCTTTATCAGGGGCATTGAATCCCAGGAAGAACAGTCACGCATGAAGGGGAAGGAGCAGCCACGGGAGCAGGGGGGGAGCCATCTGGGGCTCGTGCCTGCTGCTCCAGTGGGCTCCCAGTGGTAGACCCTCCTCCCAGTGTTAGGAGGAGGGATGTTGTGGGTGTGGCTTGCTCCGGGGGGGCGGTGGATGGGAGGGACCCCCACCCGGCAGGATTAGGCCGGGAGGGACCCCCCCGGCAGGATTAGGCCGGGGGGTTCCCCCGGTTGGCATTTCAGCCATGGATGCTGGCGTGCCCTCCGAGGGTGCTCCTATTGATGCAGCGGAGGGTGCTTCTGGCACTGAGGCTGGGGGTGTGTTGGGGCAGGCCCAGGAGGCAGAGCTGCTTGAGGCGCTTAGGGAGACCAGGTCTTTTGCCTGAGTGGCAGGGACCAGCGTCCCTTTGGCCCCCCTGTACGACCAGTTTGGCGCCCAAAACTTCCGGGTTCCCCCCGCAGACCAGCTCCAGGGGGTGAACCCGTGGTCGAGGGGTACAGGGGGTCCGGAGAGGCGCAGGCGCAATGTCGTGCAGCTGCGGTGGGAGGGACCTGGACAGTGGCCCAGCAGGGGGCAGGTGGTGAATCTCCTGCTGAAGGGGGCCAAGTTCAAGGTAGCCAACCTCTTCGCGGTGATCCATCCCACGGGCACCAAGGAGTTTGATGTTAGTTTTTCCTCCTTGGTGCAAATGGAGCTCTTTATTACCATCTACGAGCTCCTGAAGAGGTCGGAGCCTTGGAAGTCCTTTAGGGTGGTCCCCCTGTCCAGGCAGGAGGATATAAAGTCCCTGACCATTTTGGTCAGGAACGAATCCCTCCCACCTGAGGACATTGCCACCTGGTTGGGGAGGTTTGGGCAGCTGCAGTCTCCCCTCCGCAAAAACCTGGATGAGCGCGGGGTCTGGACCGGGGCCTGCTTGACCAGGATCCGTCTCAAGCGCCAGGGGACTAGTGTGACCCATGTCCCTGGTAGCGCATTTATTGGAAGAGATAGGATCCTGGTCTTTTACCCCGGTCAGCCCAGTCGCTGCTTCAAGTGTGGGAGCCCCATCCATTTGAGTGCGGATTGCACAACGCCCCGGTGCGTCAGGTGCAACAAGCCTGGGCACTCCTCGGAGACTTGCAGACTAATTGTCTGCAACCTCTGTGGGGTGTCCGGTCACCCATTCAGCCAATGCCCCAAGGCTTTTCGGGGGCGTGCGGCTGATGGGGATGGGCCAGGCCCAGATGACGCACCGGAGGGGGTGGGTCTCCCACCCCAAGCGCCTCGGGCGGACCCAGGTGATGGGCCTGGGGCTGGTGGCCCAGAGGGGCCTTTGCCGCAGAGGCAGAGGTCCGGGCGCAGGCGCGGTGGAGTGGGGGCCCCTGCTGGGAATGTGCCTGGTCCCTCGGGACTTGTTTCTGGGGGGCCGGGTGCGCCAGCATCGGGCCCAGTGGGGGTGAGGGGTCGGGGGGTCCTCTACTGAGGGCCGTCCCCCTCCCCCTCTTTCTTCTGCACCCCCTCCTCCTTCTGCCCAAAAAAACTCTCTTTCCTCCCCCCTCTCTCCCTCCCTCCCTCCCCCCCACCCCTCCTTTCCCACCTTCCCCCCTCCTCCCCCTCCTTTCCCCCCTTCCCCCTATTCTCCCTCTCCCCTCCCCTCTCCCTCTTCACCTCCGTCCCCTTCCCGTCCCATCCTGGATCCCCTTTTGTGTTTCCAGGATTCGGGGGAGGAGGGTATGGAGGTGGCTGAGTCGTCGAAGGGCCTGCACAAGAGGCCCAAGGATGCCTCTAGTGGGCACTCTGACGACAATGTGGGCGGCCAGACCCAGGCGGGCTGGCTGCAAAAGAAAATTAAGAGAAAAGTAAAAAAGAAGGGTCCTGGGCAGGTTGGGGTTTCTGTACCCCGGGTTGTCCCTAGTAGGGACCCTAGGGGCCCCCCCCCAGTGATCCTGGGAAATATGTATGGGGTCCTCTCCGATTCGGAGGAGGACCCCGGGGTGTAGGCAAAAACGCAGAGGAGAATGCAGGCCGAAATCACTAGGGATGGCGGTACCCTCTCCAATACGCGTTGCGACCATTAATGTCGCAAGTGTGCGTTCTGCGGCGGCTCGTTTCATGGCCTTCGATTTTCTCAGCCGAGTTGAAGCTGACATTTTGTTTTTGCAAGAGACCTGGCTGGCATCGGTGGCAGAGATGCATCTAGCAAAGAGGGAGTGGAGGTGCGGGCCCTCCCTCTGGTCTCTTGCGGCCGAGCCCTGCAGTGAAGTTGCAGTCCTTTTTAAGACTGGTTCGGTGGCTTGTCGACGAGTGATTGAGGTAGAGGTCGGTAGGTGCTTGGTGGTGGACGCCGTCGTGGGGGGCAATTCCTCAGGCTGAATAATTTCTATGGCCCTCAAACCAAGAGGGATAGGAGGAGCCTCCTCACGATGGTCAAGCCCTACTTGTTTACGTCCCAGCTGGTGGTCTTTGGTGGTGACTACAACATCAAAGGATCGGACAGGCGCCTCAGGCCCCCTGGGATATGATAGCATTTTTTTGAATAATATAGTAAGGGAAGCCGGTTTGGTGGATGCGCATGTTCAGCACCTCCCCAACCTCACTGGGTTCACCTATGCCCGAGGTAGTAGTAGGAGTAGGCTAGATAGTTTTTTTTTAAAGGGGGACTCTGCCTTTGCGGCACCTGTGTTGCAGGCGGTGGAGTTCTCCGATCACTGTATGGTTTCTGTGACCCTGAATGTGGCCGACACTCCTCAGAAGGGTCGAGGTTTCTGGCGTCTCAATGGATTGCTGCTCGAGGACCTCAAGGTTAGGGAGGCCTATGAGATCTTTCTTGCGGATCAAGCCTCGCTCCTTGAGAGCGGCTGCTCCCGCCAGGAATGGTGGGAAGTAGTGAAGAGGAGGTCGGAGGGCTTTTTCCGCAGGATCTCTAGGTACCGGGCGGCGTCCAAGTACCTGGCCTACCAGAAGTTGCGCAGGCAGTTAGACCGCCTGGTTTCAGCTGGGGGCCCTAAGGAGCAGATATCCGATCTGAAGCTTCAGATGAGGGGGTGTTAGTATGACCGTCTCGCCTCCCTGGTCCTTGAGAGGGATTACGGGAAGTTCTCCTCCCCGGATCCTTACAAGAGCTGTGGTGAGGCAGTGAGTTCGAAGGTCATACATGGCCTGATGGATGCTTCGGGGTCCCTGGTCCGGTCCAGACCGGGTATCCTGGGCATCATCAGGGACCATTTTTCAGACCTCCTTCGAAGGAAGCCTTTGGATATGGAGAAAGCCAGGGTGTTTCTTGATGAGACCCCGCTTTGTGCGGGGCCTGATCTTCCGGACTCTCTGACAGCAGAAATCTCGGTTGCGGAAGTCGAGCAGGCCATTGACTCTTTGACCCTGAAGAAGTCGCCGGGGCCCGATGGGCTCACGGCCGAATTTTATAAAACCTTTAAGAGTCTTTTGGCTCCTCTTTTGAGGGAGGTTTTCAGTGAGTGTTTGGCTGACAGCCTGCTCCCTCCCTCAAAGAGAAGGTCAGCCTTGATTTTGCTGTCAAAGGGTAAAGATCCGACTGTGATTGAGAACTGGCGCCCGATCGCCCTTCTCACTACAGATAGGAAGGTGTTGGCAAAAATACTCTTTTTGCGTATGTCAGCAGTCGCTGACGGGATGCTTTCTGTCTCCCAGCACTGCGCAATTCCTGGCCGGGGCACCTTTAGTGCTGTCCTGAACGTCCGGGAGGCCGTGGAAAGGTGCAGGGCAATGGGGGATGGGCGGTATCTGCTGGCATTAGACCAGGCCAAGGCTTTTGACCAGGTGAACCATGAGTACCTCTGGCTCCTCCTGAGAAAGTACGGTTTGCCTGAACAATTTGTGAATTGGCTGAAAGTATTGTATAGGGGGGCGGTGAGCTTCCCTCTTGTCAACGGTTGGGTGGGTCCTGCCTTTGCTGTGGACTCTGGGGTCAGGCAGGGTTGCCCGTTGAGCCCCCTTCTCTATGTCTTTGCCGTCGATCCCTTCGTGAGAAGGCTCGACTGTGAGCATTTGAGGGGGGTTCCGGTGGGGCCTTGCATTGGTCTGGATCCGGCAGTGAGGGTGGTGGCCTACGCGGACGATGTCTCGGTGGTGGTGTCCAGCCGCGAGGAGGCCCTCTTTGTGGAAACGCAAATTGGGAGCTACTCCGAGGCATCTGGTTCGTTGGTCAATTGGGGCAAGAGTGAAGTTCTCTGGTTGGGGAAGGAAGGTGAGCAGTTCGCTCTTCCGGATGTATTTCCCCAGCCCCAGCCAGAAGTTACAATTTTGGGCATCCTATTTGGCCCGGGTGATTACCCCAAGCTAAATTGGGAGCGCAGACTGGCGGGTGCGTCTCGGAAGGTGAATGCCTGGAAGGGCTGGAAGCTGTCATTGAGGGAAAGGGTAAGCCTGGTCAAAACATACTTGCTGCCAGAATTTCGCTATGTCAGCTATGTCTGTATTTTGCCTGCATCTCTCTATGCCCAGATCTCTGGCCTGTTCTTCCTGCTGTTGTGGGGAAACAGGCTAAATCTGATCAAGAGGGAGGTCACGTACCGACAGAGGAGGCATGGTGGGTTGGATATGATCAATCCGGTGGTATTTTTCATCATCATATTTGTGAAATTCAACCTGCAGTCCATCTTTGTGGACCTGCCTACTCTGTGGGAGCGCTCATGCAAGAACTGGTTCATGCTGTTCCTGAGTAGGTGGGAGGATGGGGTCGGCCTGGTGATCTTCGTAGATCACACGGGTATCTCCCGTCCTATGTCCCTCAGGCTTTGAAGGTACTGAGGCAGTGGCGGATAACTGCCCTTGAGGTGGGCTCTTTGGGTCAGCGTGAGCTGTACTCGAGAGTCATGGCCTCGGACATTTTGAAGCCACTGTCTTTAAGGGATTGCTTGGAGGGAGTCCTCAAGAAGGGACTAGCCCTTCTGAATTCCCCAAGAATCCCAAGCAAGTTTTGGGATCTTGCGTGGAGGGCTTTCCACGGACGTCTCTATGTCCGTGGAAACCTAAAGTTTAGGAACCTAGGGGACAGAGGTTGTCCTCGTGCAGAATGTGGGGGGGCGTTGGAGACCATGGACCACTTTTTGGTCGAATGCCCCTTCAACATTGAGGTTCTCGAGGGGGCAGGGGAAGCCATTGGTTATCCCCGACTCTCGTCCTTGACTTATTCTGAGGTGGCGTACGGCGACTTCAGGGTTCACAGAGGGTTTGAGTTGTCGTCACTTTATTTAGCTTGTTTAGTGGCCCTCTATTACACATGGCACGCTCGGTGTTTGGTGTCCACTAGGAGCAAAGTCCTGTCCACGCATGAGGTGGTGGGTGATATCTTTCGGGAGTTGGTGAAGGTGAGGAGTCTTGAGAGGGAGAGGGTAGGTGCCGATAGGAGTGCCTGGTTGTGGAGAGGTTTCTCCTTCCGGCCTCCTTGAGGCTCTGGGCCTTCTTCCTTTAGGGGGTGGTTCTTTCTGTCCTTCTCACCCCCCTTAGATTTTGAGTTTTTTTTATTTTATTTTTATTTTTTTTCTAACAAGTAGGGTTTGCAGGCATTCTAGACCTCATTTGCATCCTCGCCTGTGGTAGCCGGTGGGTGGTTTGGTGTTAATATTAGGTTAGTAGGTTTCTGATGTGTATTAGGGTTGGGTGTTTTTGACTAGTGGGTGATATGTTTTTTTTCTGTTTTTTAGGATTTCTGGATATGTGTAATATAATAAGAGACCCACGTGTGGGTGGTTGGACGATGGGTAAGGGTGGTGGTGGTGAGTTTTTAGTAATAAGTGTTAGTTTGATGTGGTAGGTTTCTTTGATGTATATGTTAGTTTCTTTATGTATATAGTTCTATTTGGCAGTAGTTTACAAATAATAATAAAAATTTACAGCGGGCGGAGTGTGCCTCCTGATCATATTACACCTGAAGTTAGCCTGTATTGCTGCTTTTACCTGGTGTGTTACACCAACAGGCATTTGCAGCACTTACAGCAGGCGGAGTGTGCCTCCTGATCATATTACACCTGAAGTTAGCCTGTATTGCTGCTTTTTCCTGGTGTGTTACACCAACAGGCATTTGCGGCACTTACAGCGGGCGGAGTGTGCCTCCTGATCATATTACACCTGAAGTTAGCCTGTATTGCTGCTTTTTCCTGGTGTGTGACACCAACAGGCATTTGCGGCACTTACAGTGGGCGGAGTGTGCCTCCTGATCATATTACACCTGAAGTTAGCCTGTATTGCTGCTTTTTCCTGGTGTGTTACCCCAACAGGCATTTGCAGCACCTACAGCAGGCGTAGTGTGATTCCTGCAAAATATACTCCTGAAGCTAGGCCTTATTGCTGGTTTTCCCATTTCCCTGCAGGCCATTAGAATGTCTGGAAGGCAAACAAGGAGAGGCAGACAGTCAGGAGCCAATAAAAGAGGGCAGAGACAACAGTGCTGGTCGTGGACGCGGTGCATCGCCATCAGCACGTGGCCATGGGACACGCTTGTCCTTCTTTTCGGCAGCTGGACGTGTTGAGCCGCATCATGCCGAAGACTTGGTAGAGTGGATGACCAAGCCCTCCTCATCCTCCTCATCCTCTCTCACCCAGGCTCAGGGTACTGGCAAAGCAGCTGCCAAAGCGTCCTCTTCCCTGGTATCAATGTCATCATCAGTCACTCCTTCCCTAGACCAACCATGTCCTCCTGAGGAGTCCCCCGAACTGTTTGAGCACAGTGTTGGGTACATGCTCCAGGAGGATGCCCAGCTTTTCAAAGGGTCTGATGATGATACCCAGCTAGAGGAAGGCAGTAGCGTGAGAGCAGAGAGAGGGGATGCTCAAGAAGGACACCAATCTGGCAGTCATGTTCCAGCAGCTGCAGCATACTGCCAGATTGGCTCCAGTGATGAGGAGGGAGGGGATGATGAGGTCACTGACTCCATGTGGGTGCCTAATAGGAGAGAGGAGGAGGAGGAGGAGGAGGAGGATGAGGAGGAGGCACATCTCCAACGAGGCAGGATGCCCTCGGGAGGCCAGCGTAAGGGCAGCACACCGACGGAATCACACCGCAGAGCTCCGCCTGTGCAGGGCGCTGCTTCTGCCCGTTATTCACAAAGTTCTTTGGTGTGGGCCTTTTTTGAGTCGAGTGCATCAGATCGCACAGCTGCTGTTTGCAACATATGTCTCAAGCGTATATCGCGTGGCCAAAACATCACCCGCTTGGGCACCACATGCTTGACCAGACATATGTTGACCTGCCATGCAGCTCGTTGGCAAGCCTACCTTAAAGACCCACACCAAAGAACAAAGCGGACCTCTCCTTGCACCGCATCAGCTGGGATCTCCAACCCCACTATACCTTCAGTCCTCTCTGAAACCTGCACTGAGAGGAATGAAGGTGTAGAATTAGGTGTGTCACAGTCAAGTACTTGCGGGCACTCTGCTAGCAGCACACCGACGTCCGATTCTAGCAGGCAAATTTCCCTGCCCCAGCTGCTGGACCGTCGAAAGAAGTTTACTCCCAGCCATCCACATGCCCAGCGGTTGAATGCTAGCTTGGCTAAATTGCTAGCACTTCAACTGCTACCTTTTCATTTGGTAGACTCGGCCCCCTTCCGTGAGTTTGTGCAATGTGCGGTTCCTCAGTGGCAGGTTCCCAAACGCCACTTTTTCTCACGGAAGGCGATTCCATCTCTCTACCGGCATGTGGAAGGCAATGTCTTGGCCTCGCTGGACAGGGCGGTCAGCGGTAAGGTGCATATTACCGCTGACTCATGGTCCAGCAGGCATGGACAGGTACGTTACCTTTCTTTCACGGCCCATTGGGTCACTCTTTTGGCAGCTGGGAAGGATGCAGGACAAGGTGCAGTAGTGTTGGAGGTTGTTCCACCGCCACGCCTCCAAAATGCTACTACTGGTTGTGACACACCTCTGTCCTCCACCCCCTCCTCTTCTTCTTCCTCCATGGCCTCTTCCTGTGCTTTGTCCTCGGAACCAGCGGTGCTCCGTAGGCGTTCAAGGGGCTACGCAATTACGCAGGCAAAAAGATGCCATGCCTTGCTTGCGCTGGTGTGTTTGGGGGACAGGAGCCACACTGGGGCACAGGTTCTGTCTGCTCTGCAGGGGCAGGCCGAGAGGTGGTTGACGCAACGCCAGCTTAAGCCAGGAATGGTAGTTTGCGACAATGGCACCAACCTCCTCTCCGCTCTCCGACAGGGACAACTGACCCATGTGCCCTGTGTGGCTCACGTCCTTGACCTGGTGGTGCAGCAGTTCTTGGGCAGGTACCCGGGCTTACAGGATGTCCTGAGGCAGGCCAGGAAAGTCTGTGTGCATTTCTGCAGATCTTATAATGCCAGTGCTCGCCTGGTTGAGTTGCAAAAGGAGTTAAACCTGCCCAAGAACCGCCTTATATGGGACATGCCCACCAGGTGGAACTCAACGTTGGCCATGCTGCAGCGGCTGCACACGCAGCAGAGGGCCATCAATGAGTACCTGTGCGACTACGGCACCAGGACAGGGTCAGGGGAGCTCGGGATTTTTTCACCACGCCAGTGGGGCATGATCAGGGATGCATGCACTGTCCTGGGACCATTTGAGGAGGCCACGAGGATGGTGAGCAGTGACAGTGCATGCATCAGTGACACTGTACCTCTTGTCCACCTGTTGGAACATACGCTGCGTGGAATAATGGACAGGGCACTTGAGGCAGAACAGAGGCAGGAAGAGGAGGACTTCCTTGCCTCTCAATGCCCCCTTTACCCAGACAGTGTTCCTTCCGTCCCACCCATCGCACAGGAAGAAGAGGAGGAGGAGGAGGAGGAAGATTGTGTCAGCATGGAGGTGGAGGCTGGCACTCAGTATCATCAGCAGCAGTCTTTTAGGGATGATTTACAGTCCCAAGAAACCAGTGGACTTGTAGGTGGCTGGGAGGAGGTGGCTGCCGATCATGTCATCCTGAGTGACTCAGAGGACTCTGGACCGAATGCCTCAGATAACCTACGCTGCATGGCCTCCCTGATCCTGCAAAGTCTGCGGAAGGATCCTCGTATTCTTCGGATCAAGGAGAGGGACCATTACTGGCTGGCCACTCTCCTTGATCCACGGTACAAGGGTAAGGTTGCGGACCTTATGTTACCGTCGCAGAGGGAGCAGAGGATGAGACAACTATGGGAGGCCTTAAAGAAAGGTCTGTGCAACGCGTTCCCAGAGACTGGGAGGTTACAAACTCCTGGTCCTGGACAACGAGTTGCTGAGGCTTCGGTCAGTCAAAGAAGGAGCGGTGGGGAAGGTGGCCGTCTGACCGATGCGTTCAGACAATTCTTTAGTCCGCAGCCCCAAGGTATGATCGGTTCCAGCAACCATCGCCAGCGTCTGATATACATGGTGCAGGAATATCTAGGGGCAAGGTCAGACTTGGACACCTTCCCCACCAAAAATCCTCTGGCTTACTGGGTCTTGAGGATGGATCACTGGCCAGAGCTTGCACAGTATGCAATTGAGCTACTGGCCTGTCCTGCATCCAGCGTTCTTTCAGAACGCACATTCAGTGCTGCTGGAGGTTTTGTCACGGATCACAGGGTGCGCCTGTCCACCGACTCTGTTGATCGACTGACCTTCATAAAGATGAACCAGTCTTGGATCACCACCAGCTACCAAACACCTGAAGCTGATATAACAGACTAATTTATTTTCAAATGTCACATCCCTTCAAGACTGATGCTGATGCTGAGAGACTGTCCTGTTATGTTGACTGACTATCCTCCTCCTCCTCAATGATCCGATTGAAGATGATAGCTTGGAAGAACATTTTTGTTTCTGGGTGCCGCCACCAGTGGCTAAGGCCCAATTTTTCAGCCCCTGTTTAACAGGGGCATGTAATTACAATTTTTTATGCAATGCTTTGCAGCATGGCTCATTCCTGCACTCCAACTAGAGTATCTGGGAGAGGTTGCAGTGTCGTGGCACCAGCACCAGTGGCTAAGGTCCAATTTTTCAGCCCATGTTTAACAGGGGCGTGTAATTAAAATTTTTGATGCAATACTTTGCAACAGGGCTCATTGCTGTGCTCCAAGTACAGTATCTGTGAGGGGTTGCAGTGTTGTGGCACCAGTGCCTAAGGCCCAATTTTTCTGCCCCTGTTTAACAGGGGCATGTAATTACAATTCTTGATCTAATAATTCACAGCAGGGCCCATTCCTGCGCCCACCAAGAGTAACTGTGAGGCCTTACAGTGTTGTGTCAACACCACCACCACCACCACCAAAGGCCCAATTTTTCAGCCCCTGTTTAACAGGGGCATGTAATTACAATTTTTTATGCAATGCTTTGCAGCATGGCTCATTCCTGCACTCCAACTAGAGTATCTGGGAGAGGTTGCAGTGTCGTGGCACCAGCACCAGTGGCTAAGGCCCAATTTTTCAGCCCATGTTTAACAGGGGCGTGTAATTAAAATTTTTGATGCAATACTTTGCAACAGGGCTCATTGCTGTGCTCCAAGTACAGTATCTGTGAGGGGTTGCAGTGTTGTGGCACCAGTGCCTAAGGCCCAATTTTTCTGCCCCTGTTTAACAGGGGCATGTAATTACAATTCTTGATCTAATAATTCACAGCAGTTCCCATTCCTGCGCCCACCAAGAGTAACTGTGAGGCCTTACAGTGTTGTGTCAACACCACCACCACCACCACCAAAGGCCCAATTTTTCAGCCCCTGTTCAACAGGGGCATGCAATTACAATTCTTGATCTAATAATTCACAGCAGGGCCCATTTCTGCACCCACCAAGAGTAACTGTGAGGCCTTACAGTGTTGTGTCAACACCACCACCACCACCACCAAAGGCCCAATTTTTCAGCCCCTGTTCAACAGGGGCATGCAATTACAATTCTTGATCTAATAATTCACAGCAGGGCCCATTCATGCGCCCACAAAGAGTAACTGTGAGGGCTCACAATGTTGTGGCAACACCAACATGTAAGGGGCAAATTTCAGCTGAGTATATACGGCAGGCCACTACTTTCAAACATCCAACTTACAAACGACTCCTCCTTGCAAACGGAAGGAGACAACAGGAAGTGAGAGGAAATCTACCCCTAGGAAGGCAAATTCTCTCCTGTAAGAGTTAATATGGGAAAAAAAGTGTCTCCTCTCCACTGATGCTTTATCACCAATTCTTGTTTCAATAAAAACCCCAAATTTTCAAAAAACATTTGTCATTAGGACGGAAAGTGAGGTGAACTGTTCTGAACAGGTGCACACTGCACAGACAGCAAAATAAATGTTACAGGAGTGATAACCCTTCCCTATGTTTTCCAAAAAGCTTAAAAATAGATTTCTTGGCTGGAGCTACACTTAAACAATGTACCTGTTCAAAATGACAAACAGATTCTACATAAGAACAAACCTACAGTCCCTGTCTTGTATGCACCGCCTGTATACGGCTGTTCAGAGCATATAGGGCCTTTTTTATTTTGTGTGCGGGGTTCCCCTTAATATCCATACAAGACCCAAAGGGGCTGGTAATGGGGTGGGGTGGGGGGGGGGGGGGTGATGGGGTAGCTATGCCATTTTTCTTAAAGATTTTCATCCATATTACTGGGACCAGACATTACAATAAAGCCGCAAGCAGTTTTAAATGGCTTTTTTTCCTTTATAAATGTAATTTAGTGCAGGGACAGTTCTAAACACGGGAAACACGTGGCACTTCACAGGCATACTTTAGACACCCCCCAGGTACGATATTTAAAGGAATATTTGACTTTTTTTTTTCACTTCATGCATCATTAAAATGACTGCTCCAGAAAAACGGCCGTTTTTAAAACTTATTTTTGCATTGATACATGTCCCCTGGTGCAGAACCCGGGTTCCCAAACCCTTTTTAGGACAATAACATGCATAATAGTCGTTATAATTAGCACTTTAGATTTCGAACGTTCGCATCCATTGTATTTAATTGGGTTCAAAAGTTTGTGCGAACTTTCGGTCCGTTCGCGGGTTCTGGTGCGAACCGAAACCGGGGGTGTTCGGCTCATCACTAGTTGGCAGGTGATTTGTACATTGGAGGGGGCTGTGATTATAATCAATGTGCTGATTATCAGCACAGACCCCCCCTCTGACAGGGAGAGCCGCCGATCGGGTCTCCCTGTCAGCGTGAACCGAGAAATGCCATTTACCGGCACTTCCTGGTTCACGCGATGATCAGCTGTGATTGGTCACAGCTGATCATGTGGTAAGAAGCCTCTGACAGAGGCTTCTTATCACGATCGGAGATGCGGGGTGTCAGACTGACACGCCGCACTCGCGATTGCCGCGATGCGCGCGCCGGTATGTTATCCTGCTGGACGTCAATAGACATCCAGTCAGGATAACAGAACCACTTCCCGGACGTCAATTTGCTATTGTCCGGGCAGGAAGTGGTTACATTTCATACCGGGGGGTGTCTATAGTATGCCTGTAAAGTAGCGCATGTTTCCCGTGTTTATAACAGTCCCTGCACAAAAAGTCATTTAAAACTACTCGCGACTATAATGAATTGTCGGGTCCCGGCAATGCAGATGAAAGTAATTATAAAAAACGGCATGGGTTCTCCCCCAGTCCATTACCAGGCCCTTTGGGTCTGGTATGCATATTAAGGGGAACCCCGAACCAAAAAAAAAATGCGTGGGGGTCCCCCGAAATTCCATTACCAGGCCCTTCAGGTCTGGTATGGATTTTAAGGGGAACCCCGCGCCATTTTTTGCAACCCCCATTGCGTCAGAGGGGGGAGGGGTCACCCATCCACGTCACGGGTGGCCCCACCCTTGGTTATCTAAGAGCTGTCAGATGGGTTGCACGTCATTCGGCGGGCACTTCCTATGGAGGCTGTATCGATCGTGGCAACGGGTCATAGAAGGATTACAGCGCTGGAATTTTTTATTTTTATTAAAGGACTTGTCCCAAGCTGTGTGTGTGGTTTTTTACCTTCTTTGTCACTTTTTTGGGCGAAATGGTAGGGGTACAATGTACCCCGTTACCAATTCACATAGGGGGGGCGGGATTTGGGGGTCCCCTTTGTTAAAGGGGGCTTCCAGATTCCAATAAGCCCCCCCGCCCACAGACCCCCACAACCACCGGGCAAGGGTTCTGGGGGTGAGGCCCTTGTCCCCATTAACATGGGGACATCCTCCCCATGTTGAGGGCATGTGGCCTGGTATGGTTCAGGAGGGGGGCCCCCTCTTTTTCTGCGGCCTGCCAGGTTGCGTGCTCGGATAAGGGTCTGGTATGGCTTTTTTCTGTATTGCCGGGACCCGACAATTCATTATAGCCGCGAGTAGTTTTAAATGACTTTTTTTCCTTTAGAAATGTCATTTTGTGCAGGAAGGCTTCCTATGTCCACGCCAGACACGATGGATGATGGATGTTGAGGGCTGTGGTATCACAGATTCCGATAGAACGGAACTCTGGAAATCCAAACGCAGATGCAAATCATAAAGAGAAACAGAGAAGGCCTCCACATAGTGCAGATAAATCCAATGGTTTGATGGTAAAAAATATGTATTTATTCCAATAAAAGCAAAATTAAAAGGTACAAGCGTCGTGAAAATGCTTGTAAGAGGTCTCAAATAAATATTTGGTCAGGGCGTAGTATGTGGAGCTTGAAGCAAGCTATGTACCCAACATGTTTCGCACAAACGTGCATCAACTGGGGCATAAACCTGCTTCTAAAATACCACGCCATTTTATATAGTAAATTATGATTTAGCTCAAACCTGAAACAGCTGGTGTATGCACACCTCTCCGTCAGGAACAGTCAATGCAAACATTCAAAGTTGCCACATTTCAGCATGTTACTCCCCTCTGGCTGTTTCAACAAATCCGGAATGTATGATATCCATACTGCGTCATCGCGCCGCCACCGGAGCGCGTCATCACGCACCGCCTGAATCGACGTATGCGTTCCAAGACTCACATTCCCACTGAGCGTCATGTGACACACGGCGGGAAGGGTTTGGATTTGGGTTTGGATTTATTTGCACTATGTGGAGGACTTCTCTGTTTCTCTTTATGATTTACATCTGCGTTTGGATTTCCAGAGTTCCGAATCTGTGATACCACAGCCCTCAACATCCATCGTGTTTGGCCTGGACATAGGAAGCATTTTTACTTCACAGGAGTCTCAATCTACCTGAGAGGATCAATTGTTGCTTGTCTGACCCACCGCCGCTGGTATGTGTGTCCACGATATGGGGTAAGAGTATTTAATCTCCCCCCCCCTGTTGTCAGAGTCACTGCCCTGGGTGTCGCATCTGTTGAAAATCCTCCATGTTCACAAGAATGTTAACATCTTAATGGTCTACATTTGATGTTTGGAGCACCTGTATATTTACACGAACTTATGTGTGGGGTCCACTTTCCTTGGATCTCATGATTTGTGTTACACAGCACAGTTCCATGGACTATATATATTTCACTTTTTATTTGTGACACGGTGTATACACATGTTTTGTATTTATATATACATATACTCTTTAGGTGCTTTGATTCTTTACCTGGGATGAAAGAACAGGGTTCTCTGTACTAGTTTTACATGTATTGATATATATGGTCTATATTAGATACACACATTTATTCACTTTTTCCCCATTATCACGACTTTGGGGCTGGATTTATTATTTTTTAGCGCTGCATCTGTTTGTTTTCTAGTTTCTGTTCACAATATGTCCTATTGTTGATGATGGCTGCTATCACATTTATAATTTTTTTTACCAGTAGCGCAACTTTTTCCCTTCCACATTTGCATTTTGTGTAGGGACTGTTATAAACACGGGAAACATGCGCTACTTTACAGGCATACTATAGACACTCCCATGAAATTTTACGGAATATTTCACGTTTATTGTTTCACTTTAAGCATTATTAAAATCACTGCTCCCGAAAAAACGTCCGTTTAAAAAAAAAAAATTGCATTGACACATGTCCCCTGTGGCAGGACCCAGGGCCCCAAACACTTTTTATGACAATAACTTGCATATTGACCTTTAAAATTAGCACTTTTGATTTCTTCCATAGTCTTTTAAAGTGTGTTCCGCGGCTTTCGAATTTGCCGCAAACACCCCAAATTGTTCGCTATTCAGCGAACGGGTGAACAGCCAATGTTGGAGGCGAACTCGTGTTCGACCTGAACATAAAGCTCATCCCTACCCCACATTACCAGTGCCACTGTGGAAACCCAGAATGCCATGGCAACGCTCACAGCAAATAATCTTTTAATAGGATTGAAAGATGATCCAATGCCCAAAAAAGTGCCATTGAGCTAGTAGTAAAATATTTTAAAGTTGATATATATAAGCCGGCAGCTCGGTGGACTCGAACATTGAAAATATTTATTGCCTTCACAAGTACATCCAGTGAAGCAAATCTAACATGTTTCGGCCCCTGTGATCTGACTCATAGCATAATAAAACACAAAATGAGCACAACTAATATAGGTTCCAGCATCTACTGCCCAACCAATTAACCACTTGCCGACCGCCTCACGTAGATATACGTCGGCAGAATGGCACGGGCAGGCAAAGCAACGTATATATACGTTGCTTTAACCCTGCCCCCTAGCGGGCGCACGCGCGTGCGGTCTCCGTGACTGTGCCCGCGGGACCCACGGACTCGATGTCCGCCGGTGTCCCGTGATCGGGTCACAGAACGGCAAAACAGGGGGATGTCTTTCTGAACAAGACATCTCCCTGTTCTGCCTAGTGACACAGCACTGATCATCTGCTCCCTCTCATCGGGAGCAGCGATCAGTGACGTGTCACAGTAAGCCATGCCCCCTAACAGTTAGAATCACTCCCTAGGACACAATTAACCATTTCAGCGCCCCCTACTGGTTAACCCTTTCACTACCAGTCAGATTTACACAGTAATCAGTGCTGATCGCTCTATAAATGTGAATGGTCCCAAAATAGCGCCAAAAGTGTCCGATGTGTCCGCCATAATGTTGCAGTTATGATAAAAATTGCAGATCGCCACCATAACATGTAAAAAAATAATAATAATAAAAATGCCATAAAACTACCCCTATTTTGTAGATGCTTTAACTTTTGCGCAAACCAATCAATATACGCTTATTGCAATTTTTTTACCAAGAATATGTAGAAGAATACGTATCGGCCTAAACTGAGAAAAAAATTGCTTTTTTTAAAAGAAATTGGGGATATTTATTATAGCAAATAGTACAAAATATTGTTTTTTTTCAAAATTGTCACTCTATTTTTGTTTATAGTGTAAAAAATAAACACTGCAGAGGTGATCAAATATCACCAGAAAAAAACTCTATTTGTGGGGAAAAAAAGGACGTCAATTTTGTTTGGGAGCCAATTCGCACGACCGCACAATTGTCAGTTAAAGTGATGTAGTGCCGAATCGCAAAAAGTGGCCCGGTCATTTGGCACCCAAATGGTCCGGGGCTGAAGTGGTTAAAGAGGCTGAGCCCAATAATTTATTTGGGGTATTTTCCATGCCCATGCTTTAAGTGAAGTGAGGCAATGATGGGTGCGTGCGTATAAGAACCAATCAGAGTGCGAGAGTTGGTATTCTTTCTGAAGTTTGGTAAAGGATTTGATGCGATTATTATAAAGTAGATCTGAGATATATATAATGCCCTTGTGTTTCCAATGTGTCTAGGAGGCTTTTTCTAGTATGTGGGTCAGGGAGTCTATGGTGACGGGGATGGTCGCTTGATTGGGGTAGAGTGCTGAGAGCTGTGAGAATCTGGACCAAACCTTGCAAGTCGCCTTCATGGTCGGTGAGACGTGGATGTGGGGCCTTGTCCTTAGTGGTGAGATGAATAGCCAAGAAGCTAAATTGCCTCCTGGTACCATAGATGCCTCTATCTTCCCCCACAACGTGGTTGGGGGGGATTCTAGAAACCATTCCTTAGCTTGTGTGAGTATAGATGCCATGTAGTAATCCTGAAAGTCAACAGAACCAGTCCCTCCTGCTAAGCGATGTTTGATTAGTTGAGCATGGCTGCATCTAGCTTTTTTGCCTTTCCAAAGAAATTTGGTCAGGATCGATTGCAATGATTTGAAGTAGTAAAGAGGTATAGGAATTGGTATAGTTCTAAATAGGTACAAGATTTGGGGAAGATGGAACATTTTAAATGCTGCCAATTGACCCATCCACGAGAATTCAAAGGACGCCAGCCTGGTGAGATGCGTTTGAAGAGTGGATCTGATTGGTAAATAGTTAGAAGCAAATAGTGCTTTTGTTGTAGTAGTCAGCTGGATGCCCAAGTAAGTTATGCTATTTTTAGCCCAAGTGTATGGAAATTTCATTTTGAGTTGGTTTTCTGTGGGCGTGTCCAGACCTAAGTTGAGCACGTATGATTTAGTTTCATTGACTTTGTAGTATGATACTTCACTAAACCAGGCTAGCGTCCTCTGGACCTCAGGAAGGGATCTGTCAGGGTCCATGATCATGAGGATCACGTCGTCTGCAAACAAACTTATCTTATGGTCTAAACCAGCAATGGGTATACCTGAGATTTCGCTGTTATTTCTGATATGTTCGGCAAGGGGTTCCATGACTAGGTTGAATATAATGGGTGAGAGTGGGCAACCTTGTCTTGTACCATTGGTAATTTGGAATGGAGAGGAAAGGGTGTCTGCAGAAAATACTTTGGCCGAAGGATTGGAGTATAGGGCCATTATGGCATTGTGTATCGTACCCGTAATACCGAACTTGTATAGAACCTCCGATATATATCCCCAGTGGACCCTATCGAAGGCCTTTTCGGCATCTAGTGATAATAGAAGGGCCGGGATTTTTTGCGTTTCTACATGATGTATGATATTGATTATCCTTCTAGTGGCGTCCGACGCTTGGCGTCCTTTAGTGAATCCTGATTGGTCTATTGATATAAGGAAAGGAAGTATGTCCTCTAGTCTGTTGGCTATCAATTTGGCGTAAATTTTTAAATCAAGGTTGAGCAGTGAAATGGGTCGGAAGTTTTTTGGAGATGTGGGATCTTTGCCAGGTTTAGGGAGGGTTATAATCATGGCATTGAGCATATCAGTAGGGAAAGAGGCTGAAGTTGCTGTTAGGTTGAACAGTTGGCACAGAGTGGGAGCTAATACATGCTTGAACTTCTTATAATATTCCCCAGTGAAGCCGTCAGGGCCAGGGGATTTGGAGTTAGGTAGATTATTTATTATTGCAAGTATTTCCTCAGCTGTGAAGGGAGTATTTAATTTCTCAAGTTGTTGGGGGGACACATTCGGGAGATTCAAACCTCCTAGGAAGGATCCAATCCCCGCCTGGGAGGGTTGGGTAGTGGAGGCATCATCCTTGAGGTTAGGGATGAGCTTCGTGTTCGAGTCGAACATACGTTCGACTCGAACATCGGCTGTTCGATCGTTCGACGAAGATCGAACGATTTGGGCCGTTCGCGCCAAATTCGAGTGACGCGAACGGCCCACAATGCACTACGCCATCGCAGTGTCATCCAGGCGCTGTGATTGGCCAAGCATGCACTGTGACCCCGCATGCTTGGCCAATCACAGCGCAGGCAGCGAGGAGAGCAATGATTGGCCACAGGCAGGATGCCTGTGGCCAATTATTGCTGAGGGTGTTTAGTACACGCCCCACACTATAAAAGGCCGCCAGCATGGCGGCCTAGTGTAGTGTGTTCCGGAGCAGGGAAAGACAAGCATAGGCAGGGACAGTGACATTTATTTCTTTCTTGCTTAACCTGGATTCCTTTAGTTTAGGGAAAGAGAAGGATAGGTAGGGAGAGTGTCAGTGTGTTTTACTGTGCGAGTCCTTGTTTCTAGGGACAAAGAAGGAAAGTGAGGGGATTTCTCCTTGTGCTATAGTGTGCTTTAAAAAAACATTTTTTCTAGGGACAGAAAACTGTAGGTAGGAAGAGTGTCAGTTTCTTTCACTGTGCCAGTCCTTGTTTCTAGGGACAAAGAAGGAAAGTGAGGGGATTTCTCCTTGTGCTATAGTGTGCTTTAAAAAAACATTTTTTCTAGGGACAGAAAACTGTAGGTAGTGTGAGGGGGTTAGCTCGGCAGCGGGTGTGTGTGACCCCCGGGATGGGCTCCCCACACAAAAACAGGCCCAGCAGACGGAGGTTGTGGTTTTCAAAATCAAAAAGGTGCGGTTTATTTTCTATTTACAGTGACAAAAACACAGCAAAGCAAAAGAAACATAAACAAAATAAATCCTGGTCAATTTGACCTCTGACTAAACATACAGGTTTCCTAACTAACAACTGGGATCAGCCTAGTGCTGTCCTAGTCCCTAAGTCCCTGGTTTTAAATGTCCAAGCAAATAGCCACACAGGCTTTGTCTCACCGCACAAGGGTTCACTCTCTCCAGGAAGTCCACACAGGTCTGCTTCCAGGCATGAGCTAACCCCTAATGAAGCTGGGAGTTCTTATAGAGGCCTAAATGAGCTGACAAGCTTCAGCTGGTCTCATCAACTCCCTGTCTGCACGACGCCCCACACTCTCCCTAGAGGTATGAGTCATCCATGAGCCCACTATCCTCAGCTGGGCTTATACAACTCTCCACCTAGTTGTATAAGTCGGCGTAAAGCCTGAATCTGGGCGAAATATATCTACCCCCCTGGATGCAACCAGGTGACTTTACCTTCCTGCTGTCACATACCCCCCCCCTCTTGTTTTAACCTCGGGGTTGGAACACCAGCAATCAGGCATTCATGTACTCGAGACAAAGCATCCACATTCCCCATTTGAACGCCAGGGCGATGCTTTACTGTGAAGTTGAATTCCTGGAGGGCCAGGAACCACCTATTCACTCTTCTATTTGTTTCCTTGTTTTGAGCCATCCACTTTAACGGAGCGTGATCCGTAACCATGTCAAAGTGCCTACCTAGCAGGTAGTACCGAAGGGAATCTAGAGCCCACTTCACCACTAAACACTCCTTTTCAACGGTGGCGTAATTTACCTCATGGGACTTCAACTTCCTGCTGAGGTAAATGACTGGGTGCTCTTCCCCGTTCCAGACCTGGGACAATACTGCTCCTAACCCCACATCTGACGCATCACTTTGTACGACAAAGTCTTTAGAGAAGTCGGGTGAGTACAACACTGGCTGGCTACATAAGGCTTGTTTCAAGAATTGGAATGCTGCCTCAGCCTCGGGGGTCCATTTAATCATGACCGACCCTTTCCCCTTCATCAGGTTGGTTAGGGGCACAGCCTTAGAAGCAAAGTGGGGAATGAATCGCCGATAATACCCAGCGATTCCCAGAAAGGCTCGTACCTGCTTCTTGCTGTTGGGACGTGGCCAACTCTGGATGGCCTCGACTTTGTTGAGTTGGGGTTTTATTACTCCCCTCCCAATGGTGTACCCAAGATATTTGGCCTCCTCCTGCCCAATGGTACACTTCTTGGGGTTAGCCGTAAACCCCGCTTCCCGAACAGAGTCCAGGACTGCTTGCACTTTTGGCAGATGTGAGGCCCAATCTGTGCTATGGACAATTACGTCATCCAGGTAAGCCGCAGCATACTTCCGATGGGGCCTCAGCATCTGGTCCATTTTCCGCTGGAATGTGGCCGGCGCATTCTGTAACCCGAACGGCATTCTTTTATATTGGAACGCCCCGTCTGGGGTTACAAATGCGGTTTTCTCTTTGGCCGACTTGGCCAGGGGGATTTGCCAATACCCTTTTGTGAGGTCAAGAGTCGTCATGTATCGGGCTGTTCCCAGCCGGTCGATCAACTCATCTATACGTGGCATGGGGTAGGTGTCAAATTTTGTAACTTTGTTCAACTGACGAAAATCGTTACAAAATCGCCAGCTCCCATCCGGTTTAGGCACCAACACAATGGGACTAGACCAATCACTTTGGGACTCCTCTATCACCCCTAAGTTCAGCATTTTCTGTACTTCCTCCCGTATTGCCTCCCGTCGGGCCTCTGGGATCCGATAGGGTTTTAACTTCACCCTTTCACCGGGCGGGGTAATAATGTCATGCTCTACCCCAGATGTTTGTCCCGGCAGCTCAGAGAATACCTCCTTGTTGCGAAGCACAAACTCCTTAACCTCCTGTTGTTGGGGTTGTGACAAGGTGGCTGCGATTCCAACTTTAGGAATCACGCAACCAGTTTGAGCTGGTGACCAAGTGTCTGCGACTAGGGACTCTCTATCCCTCCAGGCTTTCAACAGATTAACGTGATAGATCTGTTCGGGCTTTCGCCTTCCTGGTTGTCTGACCTTGTAATTCACTTCGCTCACTTTTTCCATTATCTCGTAGGGGCCTTGCCATTTGGCAAGGAATTTACTTTCAACCGTAGGGACCAGTACCAGTATCCTATCCCCCGGGGAAAAGGTACGGGTCTTGGCTCCACGGTTGTACACTCTCTGCTGTGCTAACTGCGCTTGGGCCAAATGTTCCTTCACGATGGGCATTACCTGTGCAATTCGGTCTTGCATCAGGGCGACATGCTCAATCACACTCCTGTGGGGAGAACTCTCACTTTCCCAAGTTTCCTTGGCAATATCCAACAGCCCTCTTGGGTGTCTCCCATACAGTAACTCAAAGGGGGAGAATCCCGTAGAGGATTGGGGCACCTCCCTAATAGCAAACATCAGATAAGGAAGTAGACAGTCCCAATCCTTTCCATCTCTATCCACCACTTTCTTCAACATTTGTTTTAGGGTTTTGTTGAATCTTTCAACCAGCCCATCGGTTTGGGGGTGATACACAGATGTACGTAATTGCGTCACTTTGAACAATTTACATAGCTCCTTCATAACCCGGGACATAAAGGGTGTACCTTGGTCCGTAAGCAGTTCTTTACAAATACCCACCCGGCTAAACACAAGAGATAGCTCTTTGGCTATGGTTTTGGCCGAGGTATTTCGGAGAGGGATCGCTTCTGGATAACGGGTGGCATAGTCCATTATAACTAATATGTACTGGTGCCCCCTAGCAGACTTGATTATAGGACCTACCAAATCCATGGCGATCCTCTCAAACGGGACCTCAATGATGGGTAGAGGGACCAGCGGGCTACGGAAATGTGGCATCGGGGCCGACCTCTGACACACAGGGCAGGAGGAACAATAATTTTCTATGTCCTTCATCACCCCCGGCCAATAGAATCTCTGTAATACCCTCTCTCGGGTTTTCTCTGTCCCCAGATGACCTCCAAGAATGTGCCCATGGGCCAACTCCAACACCAACTTCCTGTACGGTTTGGGCACCACAAGCTGCTCAACGGTTTCTTCTGCCCTTTTTGCCACCCGATACAGTAGGTCCTTCTCTACGCTGAAGTATGGGTAAGTGCAGGTATTATCTGGGTTCACTAACTCGCCATCTATTTTCACGACGTTTTCCCGTGCCTTTATTAGGGCGGGGTCTTTCAACTGTTCTGTGGCAAAGTTTTCCCTGTGAACCTCAAGATCAGAAAACTCCACAGACGGTAGGTTTTTGTCTGAGGAGGTGGGCTCCTCTCCAGTTTCTTGAGTCTCCCCTGCCAATACTGACAAGGGAAATTCCGGAGAGTCCTCACCACTCTCAGGGGAGTTCTGGCTATCACATTCCTGGTACATAGGGGCACCAGTGGGGGGCTCAGGATCATCCCACAGTTCCCAGAACTTCGGAAAATCCCTTCCCACAATGGCGTCATGCGGTAACTGAGATACTAGGCCCACTGGATGAGAGAGGGTACCTTTGGGGGTCTCGAAACACACTGTAGTCACTGGATACTCTCGGGTGTCCCCATGCACACAAATAACAGCTACCTTGCTATTCCCAGAGACCTCTGTTTTAACTAACTCAGCCTTTATCAGGGTCACAAGGCTACCTGAATCCAGCAATACCACAACATTTCTACCATTAACACACATTTTGCATAAATGTTTCTCAGTTCCTCGAATGGCAGTGCATGCGACTGTCGCACACAGCGACTGACGTCTGCCCGTCAGAAAGTCACACTGCATGGGTTCCTCCACAACCGGGCAATTTGCTGCAATATGTCCCGCTTGCCGGCAGCGGTAGCAAACGATCCTTCTTGCCGCCTCTTGAGCCGCTGATTTCCCAGGCTGTTCTCGCCAAACTTGGGGTAGAGCTCCCACCCTCTCACTCTCTCCACCCTTACCCCTTGGAATCATCTTATCCGCCCCTGGGGATGGTCTGGTCTTAGGGTGGAAAGTCCGAGTGTCTCTGGAAGAGACCGTCAGGTTCTCTGTAGCCAAGTATTTCTCCACACGATCCACAAGACCATCGGCCGTCTCTGGGTCTCCATGGCTTACCCACTTTTGGATGGCAGTAGGAAGAGCTCTCAAAAACCGATCCATTACAACACGTTCCACAATCTTTGGTGCGGACAAAGTCTCTGGCTGTAGCCACTTTCTGCTCAGGTGAATGAGATCATACATTTGAGACCTGGGGGGTTTTCCAAGCTGGAAAGTCCAGTTATGCACACGCTGAGCCCGGACAGCCAGGGTGACACCCAGCCTTGCCAATATTTCAGCTTTTAGCATCACATAGTCTTTTGCTTGGTTAGGCTCTAGGTCATAGTAAGCTTTCTGCGATTCACCAGTTAACAGAGGAGCCACTAGTCCAGCCCACTGCTCCTCAGGCCACTTTTCTCTTTCAGCGGTCCTTTCAAATGTGGTCAAAAATACCTCTGGATCATCCTCTCCAGTCATTTTTGTCAATAAACGACTCACCCCAAAGGACGCGGTATTAGTGGGACGGCTTTCCTCACTGGTCTGCGGACGTTGCTGCATTACTGCTTCCATCTGTTGTTGTAGTCTCTGCTCTTGCTTCTGCAACAGGTCTATGAAGCGGGCCTCAGATTGCTGCTGGGCTTGTTGCTGAGCCTCCAGACTCTGTTGCAAAGTTGCGTTTGTCTGCTGCTGGGCTGGAAGGCTCTGTTGATGAGCTTGCTGCTGGGCTGCGAAGTTCTGTTGTTGAGCTGCAAGGCTCTGTTGATGAGCTGCAAGGCTCTTTTGCAAACCTGCATTTGTCTGCTGTTGATTGGCATTTGCTAGAGCCAGCTGTTTCAGTATCTCCTCCATGCTGGCTTAAAAAAAACTGCCCGCATTCTCCACCAACTGTGAGGGGGTTAGCTCGGCAGCGGGTGTGTGTGACCCCCAGGATGGGCTCCCCACACAAAAACAGGCCCAGCAGACGGAGGTTGTGGTTTTCAAAATCAAAAAGGTGCGGTTTATTTTCTATTTACAGTGACAAAAACACAGCAAAGCAAAAGAAACATAAACAAAATAAATCCTGGTCAATTTGACCTCTGACTAAACATACAGGTTTCCTAACTAACAACTGGGATCAGCCTAGTGCTGTCCTAGTCCCTAAGTCCCTGGTTTTAAATGTCCAAGCAAATAGCCACACAGGCTTTGTCTCACCGCACAAGGGTTCACTCTCTCCAGGAAGTCCACACAGGTCTGCTTCCAGGCATGAGCTAACCCCTAATGAAGCTGGGAGTTCTTATAGAGGCCTAAATGAGCTGACAAGCTTCAGCTGGTCTCATCAACTCCCTGTCTGCACGACGCCCCACACTCTCCCTAGAGGTATGAGTCATCCATGAGCCCACTATCCTCAGCTGGGCTTATACAACTCTCCACCTAGTTGTATAAGTCGGCGTAAAGCCTGAATCTGGGCGAAATATATCTACCCCCCTGGATGCAACCAGGTGACTTTACCTTCCTGCTGTCACAGTAGGGAGAGTGTCAGTTTCTTTCACTGTGCCAGTCCTTGTTTCTAGGGACAAAGAAGGAAAGTGAGGGGAATTCTCCTTGTGCTATAGTGTGCTTTAAAAAAACATTTTTTCTAGGGACAGAAAACTGTAGGTAGGGAGAGTGTCAGTTTCTTTCACTGTGCCAGTCCTTGTTTCTAGGGACAAAGAAGGAAAGTGAGGGGATTTCTCCTTGTGCTATAGTGTGCTTTAAAAAAACATTTTTTCTAGGGACAGAAAACTGTAGGTAGGGAGAGTGTCAGTTTCTTTCACTGTGCCAGTCCTTGTTTCTAGGGACAAAGAAGGAAAGTGAGGGGATTTCTCCTTGTGCTATAGTGTGCTTTAAAAAAACATTTTTTCTAGGGACAGAAAACTGTAGGTAGGGAGAGTGTCAGTTTCTTTCACTGTGCCAGTCCTTGTTTCTAGGGACAAAGAAGGAAAGTGAGGGGATTTCTCCTTGTGCTATAGTGTGCTTTAAAAAAACATTTTTTCTAGGGACAGAAAACTGTAGGTAGGGAGAGTGTCAGTTTCTTTCTCCTTGTGCTATAGTGTGCTTTAAAAAAACATTTTTTCTAGGGACAGAAAACTGTAGGTAGGGAGAGTGTCAGTTTCTTTCTCCTTGTGCTATAGTGTGCTTTAAAAAAACATTTTTTCTAGGGACAGAAAACTGTAGGTAGGGAGAGTGTCAGTTTCTTTCACTGTGCCAGTCCTTGTTTCTAGGGACAAAGAAGGAAAGTGAGGGGAATTCTCCTTGTGCTATAGTGTGCTTTAAAAAAACATTTTTTCTAGGGACAGAAAACTGTAGGTAGGGAGAGTGTCAGTTTCTTTCACTGTGCCAGTCCTTGTTTCTAGGGACAAAGAAGGAAAGTGAGGGGATTTCTCCTTGTGCTATAGTGTGCTTTAAAAAAACATTTTTTCTAGGGACAGAAAACTGTAGGTAGGGAGAGTGTCAGTTTCTTTCACTGTGCCAGTCCTTGTTTCTAGGGACAAAGAAGGAAAGTGAAGGGATTTCTCCTTGTGCTATAGTGTGCTTTAAAAAAACATTTTTTCTAGGGACAGAAAACTGTAGGTAGGGAGAGTGTCAGTTTCTTTCACTGTGCCAGTCCTTGTTTCTAGGGACAAAGAAGGAAAGTGAGGGGATTTCTCCTTGTGCTATAGTGTGCTTTAAAAAAACATTTTTTCTAGGGACAGAAAACTGTAGGTAGGGAGAGTGTCAGTTTCTTTCACTGTGCCAGTCCTTGTTTCTAGGGACAAAGAAGGAAAGTGAGGGGAATTCTCCTTGTGCTATAGTGTGCTTTAAAAAAACATTTTTTCTAGGGACAGAAAATTGTAGGTAGGGAGAGTGTCAGTTTCTTTCACTGTGCCAGTCCTTGTTTCTAGGGACAAAGAAGGAAAGTGAGGGGATTTCTCCTTGTGCTATAGTGTGCTTTAAAAAAACATTTTTTCTAGGGACAGAAAACTGTAGGTAGGGAGAGTGTCAGTTTCTTTCACTGTGCCAGTCCTTGTTTCTAGGGACAAAGAAGGAAAGTGAAGGGATTTCTCCTTGTGCTATAGTGTGCTTTAAAAAAACATTTTTTCTAGGGACAGAAAACTGTAGGTAGGGAGAGTGTCAGTTTCTTTCACTGTGCCAGTCCTTGTTTCTAGGGACAAAGAAGGAACGTGAGGGGATTTCTCCTTGTGCTATAGTGTGCTTTAAAAAAACATTTTTTCTAGGGACAGAAAACTGTAGGTAGGGAGAGTGTCAGTTTCTTTCACTGTGCCAGTCCTTGTTTCTAGGGACAAAGAAGGAAAGTGAGGGGAATTCTCCTTGTGCTATAGTGTGCTTTAAAAAAACATTTTTTCTAGGGACAGAAAACTGTAGGTAGGGAGAGTGTCAGTTTCTTTCACTGTGCCAGTCCTTGTTTCTAGGGACAAAGAAGGAAAGTGAGGGGAATTCTCCTTGTGCTATAGTGTGCTTTAAAAAAACATTTTTTCTAGGGACAGAAAATTGTAGGTAGGGAGAGTGTCAGTTTCTTTCACTGTGCCAGTCCTTGTTTCTAGGGACAAAGAAGGAAAGTGAGGGGATTTCTCCTTGTGCTATAGTGTGCTTTAAAAAAACATTTTTTCTAGGGACAGAAAACTGTAGGTAGGGAGAGTGTCAGTTTCTTTCACTGTGCCAGTCCTTGTTTCTAGGGACAAAGAAGGAAAGTGAAGGGATTTCTCCTTGTGCTATAGTGTGCTTTAAAAAAACATTTTTTCTAGGGACAGAAAACTGTAGGTAGGGAGAGTGTCAGTTTCTTTCACTGTGCCAGTCCTTGTTTCTAGGGACAAAGAAGGAACGTGAGGGGATTTCTCCTTGTGCTATAGTGTGCTTTAAAAAAACATTTTTTCTAGGGACAGAAAACTGTAGGTAGGGAGAGTGTCAGTTTCTTTCACTGTGCCAGTCCTTGTTTCTAGGGACAAAGAAGGAAAGTGAGGGGAATTCTCCTTGTGCTATAGTGTGCTTTAAAAAAACATTTTTTCTAGGGACAGAAAACTGTAGGTAGGGAGAGTGTCAGTTTCTTTCACTGTGCCAGTCCTTGTTTCTAGGGACAAAGAAGGAAAGTGAGGGGAATTCTCCTTGTGCTATAGTGTGCCAAAGCATTCCTCATCAACCATCTTTGAAATCCTTGTTTTTTGGACAGTCAGGGAAATTGTCGTTGTGCTATTCTGTGCAAAAGCAATAATCCTCAACCATATTTAGAAATCCTTAAGTAAAGGGACAGAGAAGGACACCTGAAGGTAGCCCTTATTGCTTTTTTCCCACCTCCCTGCAGGCCATCTATTAGAATGTCTGGAAGGCAAACAAGGAGATGCAGACAGTCAGGAGGCAATAAAAGAGGGCAAGCAGGCTCTGTGTCTGGGGGCAACAGTGCTGGTCGTGGACGCGGTGCATTGTCATCAGCACATGGCCATGGGACACGCTTGTCCTTCTTTTCGGCAGCTGGACATGTTGAGCCACATCATGCCAAAGACTTGGTAGAGTGGATGACCAAGCCCTCCTCCTCCTCCTCATCCTCTCTCACCCAGGCTCAGGGTACTGGCAAAGCAGCTGCCAAAGCGTCCTCTTCCCTGGTATCAATGTCAGACTCATCATCAGTCACTCCTTCCCTAGACCCACCATGTCCTCCTCCTGAGGAGTCCCCCGAACTGTTTGAGCACAGTGTTGGGTACATGCTCCAGGAGGATGCCCAGCGTTTCGAAGGTTCTGATGATGAAACCCAGCTACAGGAAGGCAGTAGCGTGAGAGCAGACAGAGGGGATGCTCAAGAAGGACACCAATCTGGCAGTCATGTTCCAGCAGCTGCAGCATACTGCCAGATTGGCTCCAGTGATGAGGAGGGAGGGGATGATGAGGTCACTGACTCCACGTGGGTGCCTAATAGGAGAGAGGAGGAGGAGGAGGATGAGGAGGAGGCACATCTCCAACGAGGCAGGATGCCCTTTGGTGGCCAGCGTAAGGGCAGTACACCGACGGAATCACACCGCAGAGCTCCGCCTGTGCAGGGCGCTGCCTCTGCCCGTCATTCAAAAAGTTCCTTGGTGTGGGCCTTTTTTGAGGCTAGTGCATCAGATCGCACAGCTGCTGTTTGCAACATATGTCTCAAGCGTATATCGCGTGGCCAAAACATCAGCCGCTTGGGTACCACATGCCTGACCAGACATATGTTGACCTGCCATGCAGCTCGTTGGCAAGCCTACCTCAAAGACCCACACCAAAGAACAAAGCGGACCTCTCCTTGCACCGCATCAGCTGGGATCTCCAACCCCACTATAACTTCAGTCCTCTCTGAAACATGCACTGAGAGGAATGAAGGTGTAGAATTAGGTGTGTCACAGCCAAGTACTTGCGGCCACTCTGCTAGCAGTACACCGACGTCCGATTCTAGCAGGCAAATTTCCCTGCCCCAGCTGCTGGACCGTCGAAAGAAGTTCACTCCCAGCCATCCACATGCCCAGCGGTTGAATGCTAGCTTGGCTAAATTGCTAGCGCTTCAACTGCTGCCTTTTCAGTTGGTAGACTCGGCCCCCTTCCGTGAGTTTGTGCAATGTGCGGTTCCTCAGTGGCAGGTTCCCAAACGCCACTTTTTCTCACGGAAGGCTATTCCGGCTCTCTACCGGCATGTGGAAGGCAATGTCTTGGCCTCGCTGGACAGGGCGGTCAGCGGTAAGGTGCATATTACCGCTGACTCATGGTCCAGCAGGCATGGACAGGGACGTTACCTTTCTTTCACGGCCCATTGGGTCACTCTTTTGGCAGCTGGGAAGGATGCAGGACAAGGTGCAGTAGTGTTGGAGGTTGTTCCACCGCCACGCCTCCAAAATGCTACTACTGGTTGTGACACACCTCTCTCCTCCACCCCCTCCTCTTCTTCTTCCTCCATGGCCTCTTCCTGTGGTTTGTCCTATGAACCAGCGGTGCTCCGTAGCCGTTCACGGGGCTACGCAAGTACGCAGGCAAAAAGATGCCATGCCGTGCTTGCGCTGGTGTGTTTGGGGGACAGAAGCCACACTGGGGCAGAGGTCCTGTCTGCTCTGCAGGGCCAGGCCGAGAGGTGGTTGACGCCACGCCAGCTTAAGCCAGGAATGGTGGTTTGCGACAATGGCACCAACCTCCTCTCCGCCCTCCGACAGGGACAACTGACCCATGTGCCCTGTGTGGCTCACGTCCTTAACCTGGTGGTGCAGCGGTTCTTGGGCAGGTACCCGGGCTTACAGGATGTCCTGAGGCAGGCCAGGAAAGTCTGTGTGCATTTCCGCAGATCTTATAATGCCAGTGCTCACCTGGCTGAGCTGCAAAAGGAGTTGAACCTGCCCAAGAACCGCCTTATATGTGACATGCCCACCAGGTGGAACTCAACGTTGGCCATGCTGCAGCGGCTGCACACGCAGCAGAGGGCCATCAATGAGTACCTGTGCGACTACGGCACCAGGACAGGGTCAGGGGAGCTTGGTTTTTTTTCTCCACGCCAGTGGGGCATGATCAGGGATGCATGCACTGTCCTGGCACCATTTGAGGAGGCCACGAGGATGGTGAGCAGTGACAGTGCATGCATCAGTGACACTGTACCTCTTGTCCACCTGTTGGAGCACACGCTGCGTGGAATAATGGACAGGGCACTTGAGGCAGAACAGAGGCAGGAAGAGGAGGACTTCCTTGCCTCTCAAGGCCCCCTTTACCCAGACAGTGTTCCTTCTGTCCCACCCACCGCACAGGAAGAGGAAGAGGAGGAGGAGGAGGAGGAGGATTTTGTCAGCATGGAGGTGGAGGCTGGCACTCAGCATCATCAGCAGCAGTCTTTTAGGGATGATTTACAGTCCCAAGAAACCAGTGGACTTGTACGTGGCTGGGAGGAGGTGGCTGCGGATCATGTCGTCCTTAGTGACCCAGAGGACTCCGGAGCGAATGCCTCAGCAAACCTACGCTGCATGGCCTCCCTGATCCTGCAAAGTCTGCGGAAGGATCCTCGTATTCTTCGGATCAAGGAGAGGGACCATTATTGGCTGGCCACTCTCCTTGATCCACGGTACAAGGGTAAGGTTGCGGACCTTATGTTACCTTTGCAGAGGGAGCAGAGGATGAGACAACTCCGGGAGGCCTTGCAGAAAGGTCTGTGCAACGCGTTCCCAGAGACTGGGAGGTTACAAACTCCTGGTCCTGGACAACGAGTT
Source organism: Rana muscosa (assembly GCA_029206835.1). Classification (NCBI taxonomy): domain Eukaryota; kingdom Metazoa; phylum Chordata; class Amphibia; order Anura; family Ranidae; genus Rana; species Rana muscosa. The sequence goes on along the minus strand of JARGYO010005626.1, from coordinate 75,522,029 downwards.
GCTGAGGCTTCGGCCAGTCAAAGAAGGAGCGGTGGGGAAGGTGGCCGTCTGACAGATGCGTTCAGACAATTCTTTAGTCCGCAGCCCCAAAGTATGATCGGTTCCAGCAACCATCGCCAGCGTCTGATAAACATGGTGCAGGAATATCTAGGGGCAAGGTCAGACTTGGACACCTTCCCCACCGAAAATCCTCTGGCTTACTGGGTCTTGAGGATGGATCACTGGCCAGAGCTTGCACAGTATGCAATTGAGCTACTGGCCTGTCCTGCATCCAGCGTTCTTTCGGAACGCACATTCAGTGCTGCTGGAGGATTTGTCACGGATCACAGGGTGCGCCTGTCCACCGACTCGGTTGATCGACTGACTTTCATCAAGATGAACCAGTCTTGGATCACCACCAGCTACCACACACCTGATGCTGATATAACAGACTAATTGATTTTAACATGTCACATCCCTTCAAGACTGATGCTGATGCTGAGTGCCTGTGCTGTTATGTTGACTGGCTATCCTCCTCCTCCGAGTCCTCAATGATACGATTGATGATGATAGCTTGGAAGATCATTTTTGTTTATGGGTGCCGCCACCAGTGGCTAAGGCCCAATTTTTCAGCCCCTGTTTTACAGGGGCGTGTAATTACAATTTTTTTAGCAATAATTTGCCATAGGGCTCATTGCTGTGCTCCAAGTACAGTATCTGTGAGGGGTTGGAGTGTTGTGGCACCAGTGCCTAAGGCCCAATTTTTCAGCCCCTGTTTAACAGGGGCGTGTCATTACAATTTTTGAAGCAATACTTTGCAACAGGGCTCATTGCTGTGCTCCAAGTAACGTATCTGTGAGGGGTTGTAGTGTTGTGCCACCAGTGCCTAAGGCCCAATTTTTCAGCCCCTGTTCAACAGGGGCATGCAATTACAATTCTTGATCTAATAATTCACAGCAGGGCCCATTGCTGCACCCACCAAGAGTAACTCTGAGGGCTTACAGTGTTGTGGCAACGCCACCACCACCACCACCACCACGAAAGGCCCGATTTTTCAGCCCCTGTTCAAAAGGGGCATGTAATTACAATTCTTGATCTAATAATTCACAGCAGGGCCCATTCCTGCACCCACCAAGAGTAACTCTGAGGGCTTACAGTGTTGTGGCAACACCACCACCACCACCACCATGAAAGGCCCAATTTTTCAGCCCCTGTTCAAAAGGGGCATGTAATTACAATTCTTGATCTAATAATTCACAGCAGGGCCCATTCCTGCACCCACCAAGAGTAACTCTGAGGGCTTACAGTGTTGTGGCAACACCACCACCACCACCACCACCACGAAAGGCCCAATTTTTCAGCCCCTGTTCAACAGGGGCATGCAATTACAATTCTTGATCTAATAATTCACAGCAGGGCCCATTGCTGCACCCACCAAGAGTAACTGTCAGGGCTTACAGTGTTGTGGCACCAGCACCACCATCAAAGGCCCAATTTTTACTACCACTGTTCAACAATTATATGTAATTAAAATTCCTGATATAATAGTTGACAGCAGGGCGTTCCAGCACCAACCAAGAGTAACTGTGAGTGCTTACAGTGTTGTGCCAACACCAACAACTAAGGGGCCTATTTCTGCAGAGTATATACGGCAGGTCCCTACTTTCAAACATCCAACTTACAAACGACTCCTACTTGCAAACGCAAGAAGACAACAGGAAGTGAGAGGAAATCTACCCCTAGGAAGGAAAATTCTCTCCTGTAAGAATAAATATGGGAGAAAGGTGTCTCCTCTGTACTGATGCTTTATCAGCAATCCTTGTTTCAAGAAAAACACCACATTTCAAAAACAGTTGACATTGGGACGGAAAGTGAGGTGAAATGTTCTGAACAGGGGCACAGACAGCAAAACAAATGTTACAGGGGTGATAACCCTTACCTATGTTTTCCAAAAAGTTTAAAAATAGATTTTTGGGCTGGAGCTACACTTCAACAATGTACCTGTTCAAAATTACAAACAGATTCTACATAAGAACAAACCTACAGTCCCTGTCTTGTATGCACCGCCTGTATACGGCTGTTCAGAGTATATAGGGCCTTTTTTATTTTATGTGCGGGGTTCCCCTTAATATCCATACAAGACCCAAAGGGGCTGGTAATGGGCTGGGGTGGGGGGGGGGGGGGGGTCATGGGGTAGCTATGCCATTTTTCTTAAAGATTTTCATCCATATTACCGGGACCAGACATTACATTAAAGCCGCAAGCAGTTTTAAATGGCTTTTTTTTCCTTTAGAAGTGTCATTTTGTGCAGGGACAGTTCTAAACACGGGAAACACGTGGCACTTCACAGGCATACTTTAGACACCCCCCAGGTACGATATTTAAAGGAATATTTGACTTTTTTTTTCACTTTATGCATCATTAAAATGACTGCTCCCGAAAAACGACCGTTTTTAAAACTTCTTTTTGCATTGATACATGTCCCCTGGTGCAGAACCCGGGTTCCCAAACCCTTTTTAGGACAATAACATGCATAATAGTTGTTATAATTAGCACTTTAGAATTTGAACGTTCGCATCCATTGTATTTAATAGGGTTCTAATGTTCGTACGAACTTTCGGTCCGTTCGCGGGTTCTGGTGCGAACCGAACCCGGGGGTGTTCGGCTCATCACTACTTGAGGTTGTATAGATCTTCATAGTAGGTACTAAAGGAGTTCGCTATGTCTTGGGGTTTAAGAAGTTTTTCGTTCGTGTGAGGGTGATGTATGTACGGGATTTTTGTTTTGGTTCTATGACCCTTAACTCGAAGGGACATTGCCTTTCCTGCCTTGTTCCCTGTAGTGTATGAAGTGGCTTTGAGAATTCTGTATGATTTAGCACATTTTTCAAGTAGAAGGGCCCTTAGCTCGTGGCGAAGGGTGAATATTTTAGATTGGAGAAGTGGTGATGGGTTGGATTTATTCAGTGATTCGGATCTGGCTATCTCAGCTGTGAGTTCATCTAACCGTTGGGTCCTTTTTTTTTGGGCTCTAGCTCCCATTTGGATGAACACTCCTCGCATGACTGCCTTGTGTGCGTTCCATATCACCAGCGGGTCAGATACCGATGCCTGATTGATTGAAAAGTACTCTTCCAATTGGCGTTCAATATGGGTAGAATAGAGTGGTGTAGTTAGGAGATAGTTATTGACTCTCCAAATAAAGTTATTGGGTTGACAAGAGCCGTCAGATATGGTAATGCTAATGGGGGCATGGTCTGACCAGGTGGTGGTATGAATGGTAGAGTTTGAAATTTTATGCAGTAACCGACTGCCAGTTAGGAATAAATCAATCCGTGAGTAGGTATTGTGACACGGCGAAAGGAACGTGAAATCCCTCTCGCTCGCATGACAACACCTCCACACGTCAAATAGATCATTGGAACTAATAAACGGATCTAAAGGAGAGGTATTTCTGTGAGTCCCCGCAGTGGAGTCTAGTGAGTTGTTCGGGACCATATTAAAGTCCCCACAAATGAGCAAATGACCTTGTTGGATCTTACGGGCAGCCCGAAGTGTCTTCCTGAGAAAAGTCATTTGGCCATGGTTTGGGGCATAAATGGAGACCAGGGTAAAGGAGATATTGTTGATTGTGCAAATTAGGATAATATATCGCCCTCCCGGGTCAATGACACAGTTCTGCAGGGTGAAAGCAACAGTGTTTCTGATCGCTATCATTACTCCGCGTTGTTTTTTATCAAAGGAGGAGCAAAACACATGGGGGAATTGTTTGTGTTGGCAGGCAGGAGAGGAAGTCGCAACAAAGTGCGTCTCCTGTGCGCAAAGAATGTCACAGTTCTGGGTAATGGCTGATTTCCATAGGGAGGACCTTTTTGCTGGGTGGTTTAGTCCATTCGCATTGAGTGATAGGATAGTGATCCCCATGCTGAAAGGAGGTGTGGTGAGTCCGTGAAGCAACTACTTACAGTTGTGGAAGAATTAAGGAGGAATAATCAATCCACCGGTCGATGTGGGCGAGAGTACTTCTGTTGGAGATTTGAGAAGGAAGTAGTAAATTCAGTCCTTGGATCTATAGCGGTATAAAACAAGTTAGATTTGAAGATCAACAAACTTCATGCGTGAACGAACTGTAGATGTCTGAAGCAGGTGAAGGCACTTGCAGAAGCGCAATCAAAAAGAAAGAAAAACAACACAAAAACACAAAAAAAACACAAAAAAACAACAGGGTCAAGAAGAAAAAAAAATAGACCCCGCTTTTTAGTAAAGACTAAGTGAACAAACTAAGCTTACAGGTGTGTCAGCATGAACCAGCTCCTCAGAGCACCTGACAACTAATGGGGGAAAGTTCAGTAAGCTGGTGTTAAGCACGCGACCAGACCGGACTAAGGTAGTCGCATAATGATGCAATTTGAGCTAGTAGATCAACGTTGGTTGTTTCTGCGGTTCTCCCTGTTACTTCCAAAGGTGAATGGGTTTGGTGTACCGTCATTGTCAGTTTGGTTGAGGGGAGGATCTGGTAGGATTCCCCATGCTTTAAGTAGTTTCAAGCCCCCTTCCAGGGTGGAGATGGTGTGAGGAATGCCGTTGTAAGTGACCAAGATGGTCGCTGGGTGGCGCCATTTGTATATAATTTTGTGATTGTTCATCGCCTTAGTGATGGTTTTAAGTTGCCGACGCATTTGGAGTGTATGTTGAGATAGGTCTGCAAACAGTTGTATATCAGAGTATGGTGCAGGGAGTGGTGACAGTTCTCTAGCTTTCCTAAGTATCTGTTCTTTCGCTTGGAAAAAATTTACTCGCAGAAGTACATCACGGGGTACCTCTGCTTCCAGGTGGCGTGGTTTAGGCAGCCTGTGTATACGATCAAACGTAAGCTCAATCGGGGAGAGTTCTGGGAGCATGCTGGAAAACATAGCGGTGACGTAATTGCGCAATTCTGTAGGTTGAACGGACTCAGGGATTCCGCGTATTTTAAGGTTATTGCGTCTGGAACGGTCCTCGAGGTCCGCTAATTTCGCTTTGATGCAGAGAGATTCCTCTTTCTGATCATTGTATGCATCCACTAATTCATTAACAGTGTCAGTACATTCCTCCATTTTGTTTTCCACACATTGCACCCTATTGTCCATGTGTTTCATTTCTAGTGAGAAAGTATTAATCAGGGATGAGAAATTGGACATGAGAGAAGACTGCAGCGATAGGAGCATGTCTTTCATAGTGGTGTCTAGCACCGGTTGTCCTGATGTTGGGAATTGTGCTATGGAGGATTGTAATGATGAAACAGCAGAGTTATTATGCAGGCCTGTACTCACTGTGATTGAGGCCTGGTCCGAGAGATCCATCCGCATCCTCGATTTCGCCGGGCTCTGGGACACCGGGGTTGCAGGAGAGGTATCCAAAGGAAGGGAGGAATGATTTCCAGCTGGTATGTTCTGTGGATGGCCCCCCGGGGGTTCCGAGAACTGCAGAGAGTGGTGCGCTGAGGGTCCGGCGCCGCCATCTTGGTTTCGCCGGCGGGGCTGGAAGGAGAAGGATTCCAGGCGTTTTAAGCCTCTATCCTGGATGCGTTTGCGGGACGACATGACGGCGCAGCCTGGCAGGTACGATCGCTGTGCTGTGGGGCAGAGTAGCGGGTAGTCAGTGCTCGATAGTCGCTGATTGTCCGGTCTGGATGGCGGAGCTCACTGCTTAAGCGGCCATCTCTGTGCCAATCTATGGTGATTCTATATTGAAAACTGTATATTTTTCATTTTTCCAGCTTACATGATCCTTCATTTATTGTATATTCAGATTTATATCTCAAATATGTTAAGCTGCTATATATATATATATATCTATATATATATATATATATCTATATATATATAGATATATATAGATATACATATATATATATACCGTATGTATGTATATATATATACCGTATATACGCGAGTATAAGCCAACCCAAATATAAGCCAAGGCACCTAATTTTACCACAAAAAAATGGGAAAACGTATTGACTCAAGTATAAGTCTAGGGTGTCCATCTGCATGCCTGACTGTTCCTCACTGTGCCTCACTGTGCCTCACTGTGTCCATGTGCATGCCTCACTGTGTCCATGCCCCACTGTGTCCATGCCTCACTGTGCCAATGTCTCACTGTGCCCATGCCTCACTGTCCATGCCTCACTGTGTCCATGCCTCACTGTGCCTCACTGTCCATGCCTCACTGTGCCCAATCTCCCTACCTGATCTCCAGCGCTGTGTCCATATGCAGCCTTACGATCTCCCGGCGCTGTGACATGCAGTCAGTCTAGTCGGTGGTCATGCAGTGTACCAAAGCGCCGCCTCCTCCTTGTCCTCTTCCGTGACGGAACACTGACTCGGTTTCCCAGCAGTATGTCAGTGTTCCGCCTATCACGGACGAGGAGGAGGCGGGGCTTTGTTACACTGCGCAGCCGTCAACTAGACTGACATCACAGCACGAGAGATCAGGCGCACAAAGCAGCAAATTCGACACAGACTCCAGTATAAGCCGAGGGGGGCATTTTCAGCACAAAAAAATGTGCTGAAAAACTCGGCTTATACTCAAGTATATACGGTAGATAGATATATCTATATCTAGATATATCTATCTATATCTATAGTGGGATTCATAAAGAAGTATACAGTTTCCAGATGCAATATATATATTATAAAATAATTGACTGTTTTTTTACTGCATAAGCTATGTTTTGCAACTGAGTTCTCAAGTCTCATGTCTATGGATTTATACGGTATCTTTTCTGGTCATGCACCCTATGAGTGAAAGATGAAGGTGCAGGATGGATGTTTTGCCAAGTTCCTTTTAGCAACAGGTATTTAATATTCCAGTATACTTATGTGGTCTTTCTTGGATATGACAGGCTAATGAAAAGTACTCAGACACAGGTCATAATTATGTTAATTTTTTTCTCATATCACTGACAGAAACACGTACAGTCAAAAAATGACATTCTGATTATACTATATGGACAGTTTAACTGCAAATATTAATTATCAGTTTTCTTCTTTAACTGTCTATTTTTCATACTGCCTGGAAATCTCTAGGTTTCCATTGTTGATCTTCTTCTAAAGATACTAGGTGTCATGTCGCGTACACACGACCGTTTTTCATGACATTTTTAATATTGGTTAAAAACAATCGTGTGTGGGCTCCAAAGAATTTTTCTCGACGTGAAAAATGGCCATTAAAAATTTAGAACATGCTGTATTTTTTCTCATAGTTTTTCACGTCGTCGTTTTTCTCGTCGTGAAAAACGGCCGTGTCTACGCTTTAATGACCGAAAAAAGGCGCATGCTCAGAAGCAAGTTATGAGACGGGAGCGCTCGTTCTGGTAAAACTGGCATTCTCAATGGAGATAGCACATTTGTCACGCTGTAACAGACTGAAGAGCACGAGGCTGAAAAGCGCGAATCGTCTCTCACCAAACTTTACTAACACGAGGATCAGCAAATGCAGCCAAAGGGTGGCGCCATCCGAATGGAACTTCCCTTTTATAGTGCCGTCGTATGTTTTGTCGAACGTGTTGTATGTCACCGCGCTTTACTCGAGCATTTTTTTTCCACGATAGTGTGTAGGCAAGGCAGGCTTGAGAAGAATCAGGTCGAGAAAAACGTCTTTTTTTTCAATGACATTAAAAACGGCTGTGTGTACGCGGCATCAGGCTTTAGTACTTTCTGAAACACTGACTCAGAGCAAGTATTCAGTCAAACTAGAGTCAGAACACCTGATTTGGCCAATCTGTTTTGGGTTAGTGACTCAGAATGCATTGAAGCCAATGGATAAGCATGGCAGGCAGGAAATTAGCATTTTGGAATGGAAAGTAGTGCACATTTTTCTTCCAGTACAGGCTTCCTTTTTACCTTCTGTAATACATGGATTGTATTTTATGTCTATAGCATTTTAATAACTGTCACTATTTTTCCTGAACTTAATTGCTAAATGTAACATTTTTATTTAACACAAGAGCAAGAGAACTAAAATATTGGAGCGGGAAACACAAAAGAATGAAGAAGATGATCATATTAAGTTATCAAATTAATTTATAGAAAAGAGGAAAGGAATGTGTGTGAACTGAACTAAATTATGTCTTAGCAAGCACAATAAAAGTATTTTATGTTTTCATTAGAACAAAGACTGTGAATTTAGCTTGCGAAGGCTTTTTTAGACTACATATTTGCCACTAGATTTAAAAAAAAAACTCAATTGCTGTTAATTATGTCCTTTGTTGCTGTTTTGAAAGGTTAATTTATAAAATCAAATATGGGATCTCTTTCACTTAAATTATTTATATGTATAATTAGATATTCTAAGTTGTTGTCTGGTGTAATTGTGTTATTTTATCCTTCAGAGCGGTTCCCAGTTAAAGAAAACTTTTGTAAGTAAAACAGAATCACATTATTTTTTTGTGTAAATAAATACAATGTTTGTATCTACCTTAAAAAGTATATTAAGGGACTCAGAATAGTAGCAATTCTTGGGGTTTTCCTGCTGCCTTCAGAAGGTTTGCCCACTGGCAAATAAAAAAACATTAAGCCAGCCCCCATATAACCCCACCTCCAACTGCCATGTCTAAGTTTTGTGAACCACCAATACAAAGGCCTAATTACACAGAGGATGGGACCTGTGTCTCTCAAGAAAAAGATCATCCATAAAAAGACACAGACTTATACTAATTCTTGGACATGTGGGACAACAAAAAATAGTTCTACTAAGGGGTCTGCAAGCCCACAGAGTGGTCCTACAGATGAGGAATCTACTATACAAGTAGGAGAAGGAATCAATTCCCGAACAAGGAAAAGAGTTAAAGGGCAACTCCACTTTCATGGGGGAAAAAAAAACAAATAAAGAAAAAATAACATAGCGTATATGATTGCGACACTGATCATTTTGTAATGAATGTTATTAAAAATTACCTTTCCTTTTCAATCTGCAGCCAATGTAATTTTCTGAGGAAACATTGCAATATGGCTACCTGGAGTTTTCTGTACACAGAGTGTGTACTGACCACTCCCCAGAAACATAATTTCCTGCTTGTGTGATTGGCTCACCAATTTTCCCAGAAGTCTGCCTAAGATACAAGTCAGATTTCAGGCATCTTTTTCAACAAAAATGTCATTTTTTGAGAGATACTTTTAATAGGAATCCATCTAAAGGGATGCAGGCCCTGCATATATCCTCATTAGTGTCCTGTACCTCCACACCTGACAGTTAATTATGAACCACTCCCATTAGACCTACTCAGAACAGAGGCACAGGCAAACACACGTGGACTTCTTCAGAATAACAAAAGGTAGGAATCTACAACAAAGTTGGTTATAATCCTTGCAATGTACATTGATCACCCAGAGGGGAATGTTTTTTTCTCAACAAAAGTACAGTTACGCTTTAACCAAACACAGAGGATCAACCTGATATTCCAGACCAGGACAAATAATCCTAGTACCTGAAAAAGTACAGTAATGGGCCACAAATAGCAAGTGGAAAATACATCCACTTTAGGGAAATTAAAAGGAGCAACAGCAGCTAACTGAACAGCAGAACGACTTGGTCAAACACCTTATGGTGCTTAGAAAAAGAAAAATACCTAAGCTTAGCACACTGTGACAGTAGGAGCTACTGTCACGGTAAAATGGACAGTTTGCTGGACACAGGGTCTGCACATTTACAAGGTGCAAGACTACAGAGCGTAGATGTGGACTGGAGAAGACATCTTTCGCAGCTTTCTCCAGGTTTTGGTATTCTGGAAAGGGGCTTTGTAGTTTGGAGATTCCACAGTGTCTTAGGAGGGATGGGATCTCCAACCTTGTGTCCAGACTTTGCTGATTACCAGCAGGGTGTGTGCTCAGGTGAGCACAGCCCTTATAATGAATGTATGAGAAGACCTCATGGCTCTCAGTTGGAGATGGCTCCACACCAAGAGACAGGAGGTCTTCAGGAGTCAGAGAGGCTGTAGGTGACCAGGAAAGTGCAGAAGTACTGCTACAGAGAGCCAGGTGGGCTAGCATTTTCTGTTATGTGTATTTGATGGAGAAGAACCCCTGCGTGGGAAACCTTTGTTTGGACTTTTATTTTGCCTTTTTTAATAAAAATGGGCTACCATGCCCTTAAATATAGTTCCTGACTGGCTTGAATTACTGGAAAAACGCATCTACCACTTGAGCTAAACAACCCCCATCTCACAAGTGGTGGAGAATGCGGGCACAAGACGGTGGAATCTGGGTCCTTGCTACCACAGTGAGTTCAGGTCAGGAACTGTTGGCTGTGTGTGGAAGTGCAGCCAGGCAAAAGGCAAAATAAAAGTCCAAACAAAGGTTTCCCACGCAGGGGTTCTTCTCCATCAAATACACATAACAGAAAATGCTAGCCCACCTGGCTCTCTGTAGCAGTATTTCTGCACTTTCCTGGTCACCCAGACCACCGGACTCCTCAAAGTAGACGGCTTCCCTTTAGCGTCCACAGCTCTGCCTCTTGCAGTCACCAATGTTCTGGCTGTCACCTACAGCCTCTCTGACTCCTGAAGACCTCCTGTCTCTTGGTGTGGAGCCGTCTCCAACTGAGAGCCATGAGGTCTTCTCATACATTCATTATAAGGGCTGTGCTCACCTGAGCACACACCCTGCTGGTAATCAGCAAAGTCTGGACACAGGGTTGGAGATCCCATCCCTCCCAAGACACTGTGGAATCTCCAAACTACAAAGCCCCTTTCCAGAATACCAAAACCTGGAGAAAGCTGCGAAAGATGTCTTCCCCAGTCCACATCTACGCTCTGTAGTCTTGCACCTTTTAAATGTGCAGACCCTGTGTCCAGCAAACTGTCTATTTTACTGTCACAATACCTAACCCTCAATGTCAAGGTAAGCAAATGTTGACAGAAAGAGCAAAACAGCCTTCAACCGTGACTGCTGGAAGAGGGATGTCCATATATTAGGTACGTCATCTGAGAGAAAAATAGTCTCTAAATGAGGTATGTATAGACTAGGGATGAGCCGAACACCCCCCAGTTCGGTTCGCACCAGAACATGCGAACAGGCAATAAATTAGTTTGAACATCCGAACCCCGTTAAAGTCTATGGGACACGAACATCAAAAATCAAAAGTGCTAATTATAAAGGCTTATGTGCAAGTTATTGTCATAAAAAGTGTTTGGGTCCTGCCCCAGGGGACATGTATCAATGCAAAAAAAAGTTTTAAAAATGGCCATTTTTTTCGGGAGCAGTGATTTTAATAATGCTTAAAGTGAAACAATAAAAGTAAAAATATTACTTTAAATTTCGTACCTGGGAGTGTGTATAGTATGCCTGTAAAGTAGCACTTGTTTCCCGTGCTTAGAACTGTCCCTGCACAAAATTTCATTTCTGAAGGAAAAAAAGTCATTTAAAAGTACTCGCGGCTATAATGAATTGCCGGTCCCGGCAATACAGAGAAAAGTCATTGAAAGTCATTGATAAAAAAAAAAAGGCGTGGGGGTCCCCCCAAATTCAATTACCAGGCCCTTCAGGTCTGGTATGGATACTAAGGGGAACCCTGCGCCAAATGAAAAAAAAATGGCATGCAGTTCCCCCCAAATATCCATACCAGACCCTTCAGGTCTGGTATGGATTTTAAGGGGAACTCCGTGCTAAATAAAAAAAAATGGTGTGGGGTTCCCTTATCTGAGCACGCAACCTGACATGCCGCAGAAACAGAGGGGGGGAGAGAGTGCCCCCCTCCTGAACCATACCAGGCCACATGCCCTCAACATGGGGAGGATGCTATAGGGTCTTGCACTGCATCAATAAGAGAATCAAGCACCTCTTGTAAAGTCATAGGGGACTTACAAAATCAGAGATGGTAATGAGGCCTTACATACACTTAGAAATGGAGGCACAGTAATGTGTTCTGTGGTTGAGTGGGTTGAGTGGGTTGAAGTGCACATTAAACCCCTGTGAGCAGATTGCTGCAGAGCTGCATAAGACTTCAGAGAGGATAACCCTGTATTAGTAGGGCTCCCAGTATCTACAGTATGTTGTAGGTGTCTGTCTTTTCTAGGAAAACAAGTGTTCACGCCTATTAACAATAATGTGGGCTTTGTAGAAGCAAGAGCTTTACCGGAAGGTGCCCTCTTCAGGGTGAAATGCAGGGTGCAGGCATGTAAAACTCTACCTAGTGGATGATGTCACTGCTCAGTTCCCTCAGTCTAACCATTACCACGAAAGAGGGCAGTGTAGAAAATAAAAACATTGTGCCATAACAAAAAAAAAAGTAGCTCCCAATAGACATGTGCAATAACTAATTGAAATTCGGACGAATTTTGCACTAATACGAAAAAAATAACAAATTTCAACTAATACGAAATGATAATGAAAATAATTAATTTGGCATGATTCGTTAATTCGCTACAGGTCTAATAGAACTGCAGGTTGACTCAAAGTAAATCTTACAGCCCAATTAGCTGATTCATTTTGTGCTGGAGGTTGGATTACTAATACTGGCAAACAGGGGCGGATCCAGAGTCTAGTCTCCGGGAGAGGCACTACCAGAAAATATGTTTTTTCAAGGGCAATTTGTCGGGACAATAGTTGGTGTTGGCACTTCAATCATCACGGCACCATGGTAAATACGGTGTCAGGATGATTGAAGCACATTATTTCTATTATTACATTGTAATATAAAATGAAATAGTTCCACTCACAATACTGCAGATTCAGTGGGAGCCCCGAGTGTGTCACTTGCCATTTTCGCCTGCCACCAGATGCAGCGTTTCACTTTCCACTGTCGCCTGCCATTTTTGCATTCCACTAGATGCAGCTTGTGACTTGCCACTGTTGCCTGCCACCAGATGCAGCTTGTCACTTGCCACGTTGTTATTTACCACCAAGTGCGGATTGCCACTTGCCACGTTACTTGCCACCAGATGCAGCTTGTCACTTGCCATGTTGTCTGTCAAAAGATGCATATTGTCACTTGCCACATCACTTGCCACAAGGTGTAGCATGTCACCTGCCACGGTACTTGCCACCAGATCCAGCTTGTCACTTGCCATGTTACTTGCCACAAGGTGCGGATTTTCACTAGCCACAAGGTCCGGTCTGTCACTTGCCAGTGGTTGTGTCCCAGAGTGAGGGCGGCAGTGAGAGATGATGTAATCTCTCAGCTGCCTGCAGCTGCACAATGAGGGCGGAAATTCGGTGATGCAGGGCGGGTGGTGAGAGATGATGCCATCTCTCTGCTCGCTCGTCCGCCCGCTCGCTCACTGTCCTGCCTGACTGATCACCCTTTGGCCCACTTACTGGCATGACTTCCCCCCTGCTCGCTCCCCCACCGACCCGCCAATCTGCCCGCTTACACATTGATCCACCCACTCACTATTTTCAGGGGGGGGGGCAATTCTGCCATTGCCCCCCCCCGGATCCATCCCTGCTGGCAAAGTGCATTCCAGAGAACTGAGTGAGAAGGGTGTTGTATATGAGCAGAGGAGATGAGTTTTGAGAAGCAGCAGAATAGACGTTGTCCTTGTGTGTGTGTGTGTGTGTGTTTTAATGGATTCAATAAACAAATAGATTTTCAGAATTATGATTCGTTATCACAAATATATATACATAAATAATGAATTATCCAAAAACTAAACAATTAAACAATAAAATGAATCAATTTGTTATAACGAATATCTATACTCTACAGAAATAACAAATTATCCGAAAACTTAACATTACATAAGGAATATAACAGAACGAAATTATGTATTTTACAAATGAAAACGATACGAAGCAAAATTTTCCGCTGCACACAAGTCTAGCTCCAGTGCTTCAGTCCAGCCAGCCATACTCACTAGAGATGGAGCCACAGTTGTGATTGTACCAGGACTCTCAACCTGGAAAGAAACTTTCAGCTAACTCCAGACACTAACATTTGGTGTCATAAGAAAAGCCCAGTGCCTGAAGGTGACAGTGCATGAAAATGCTAAAATAGTTCAGCTGTTTGGCCTTTGTGTACCATATGATTCTGCAGAAACTGGGTCAAACTAGAGGCTCAGCCACAGCTCTGGATCTGGAGAATACCATGTGGCCAACTAACAAAGCACACAGTGGTCTGGAAAGCACTACAAAACCAAGCCTATTGTGTGATGGTCACAGCATGGGCTAGTCTGCAATTTTCAAAAGGTGCGGGTAAGGTTTTCCAACTGTGGAATTGAGTAAAAATACCACGACTAATGTTGGGAAAACATTGGCTGTTTGGGTGTTCGCCTAACACCCTAATTTCCTGTGTATTCGACAGGATGTTCACCCGCCGAGTGCACAGTCAAAATGTTCTTAAGGAGCAGGGACGGGAAGCCAGCCGCCGCATCCTTAACAATGATTGAGTCACCAGCTGTCAGCAGGCTTCCCCACTGACAGCTTAATAAAATAAAAGAAAAAAGAAAAAACCCATGCCCAAAAAACGGCATTGGATTCCCCCCAAAATCCATACCAGACCCTTATCTGAGCATGCAGCCAAACATAGCATACTAGGCCACATGCCCTCAACATGGAAGGAGGCTGCTTTGAGGCAGAGGGGGCTCTGCCCACCCCACCCCAAAGCACCTTGTCCATATGTTGGGGACAAGGGCCTCTTCCCCACAACCCTGGCTGGTGGTTGTGGGGGTCTGCGAGCAGGAGGCTTATCGGAATCTGGAAACCCCCTTTAACAAGGGGTCCCCAAATTATGGCCCCTTTTTATGTGAATGAATATGGGGTACATTATCCTTTATTAAAAATAAAAAACAATGTCCCCCTCCCCCGATGTAGATCCATCGTCAATCACCACACCTGCCACAGCACCAGACCAGAAAAAATAAAAACATTCTCTGCAGTAGTCAGACAAGTGCGGAGCATTTTTTTTTTCTGATCCAGCGCTGCCGCGGGTGTGGTGATTAACAATATAAATAGGTAAGGAGCGGGGCCAACTGGTGATGTCACCTGGTAGCCCCATCCCCTCGTGACATCACTGACCCAGCATGCACCGGTCGGTGACGTCAACAGGTTCTATACATGCTACAGATGCGCCACTATACAGGCAGACTAAGGGGACCCCCAGGCATTTTTATTGTTTCACTTTAACCACTTAAGGACCGAGCCTCTTTTTCAGACTCTGTGTTTACAAGCTAAAAACAAATTTTTTTGTTGGAAAATTACTTAGAAACCCCAAACATTATACATTTTCTTCTAACACCCTAGAGAATAAAATGGGCATCATTGCAATGCTTTTTGTCACACCGTATTTGTGCAGCGGTCTTACAAGCGCACTTTTTTGGGAAAAAATTCACTTTTTTGAATTAAAAAATAAGACAACAGTAGAGTTAGCTCAATTTTTTTTATATTGTGAAAGATAATGTTACGCTGAGTAAATTGATACCCAACATGTCACGCTTCAAAATTGCGTCCACTCGTGGAATGGCGTCAAACTTTTACCCTTAAAAATCTCCATAGGCGACGTTAAAAAAATTCTACAGGTTGCATGTTTTGAGTTACAGAGGAAGTCTAGGGCTAGAATTATTGCACTCACTTTAACGATTGCGGCGATACCTCATATGTGTGGTTTGAACACCGTTTTCATATGCGGGCGCTGCTTACGTATGCGTTCGCTTCTGCGCGTAAGCTCGTCGGGACGGGTCGCTATAAAAAAAATAGTTTTTTTTATTTATTTTACTTGATTTTATTTATTTTTACACTGTTTTAAAAAAAAAAAATTGGGTCACTTTTATTCCTATTACAAGGAATGTAAACATCCCTTGTAATTGAAAAAATCATGACAGGTCCTCTTAAATATGAGATCTGGGGTCAAAAAGACCTCAGATCTCATATTTAGACTAACATGCAATAAAAAAGTCCCTTTAAGAGGTATGGCCATTTTGATGTTGCTTCCGCCCTGCTATGGAATGGAGACGGGTGGGGGCCATCTTCATCTTCATCACTCGTCTTCATACCCAGCTAGGAAGAGGACCTGGTTGCCTCTGCTGCTATCGACTGTAAGTGGCAGAGGGCGCGGGAGATTGGCGGGAGGAGGGGCCCTCTCCCGCTGCTGATAACAGTGATCTTGCGGTGAATCCGCTGCAGAGACCACCATTATCGTAAACCTGACCGCTCACTGAAAAGATGGATACCTCGGTTATGGCAGAAGCTGCTGTCATTACCGGGATATCCATCTTTAAAGTGCCAACGTATATATACAGTGGGCGGTTGTTAAGTGGTTAAGCATCATTACGATTGTTTTTGAAAAACAAAAAACTTGCATTTATGCATGTCCCCCAGGGCAGTACTCAGGCCCCCATACCCTTTTTATGGCCAATTACTTGCATATAAGCCTTTAAAATTGATTTCTCATGTTCAGCTCCCATAAACTTCAATGGAGTTTGCGGTTCAGGATCAAAATTTTCCCCTGTTCGGGAGTTCTGCTGTGAACAGGTGGGTGTTCGTACCATCTCTAACCACTATGCTTCAGCCAAAGGTTTATTTACAAAGTGAGCCTGCAAAGGCTGGATCATACTAGAGGTTGTGTCACAGCTCTGAATTTGGAGAATGCGATACAGCTGTGATTGACAACAGCGTGACTGGAATTTCGATTTGTAACAAAGTGAATTGCACATGTGTAATTGGTGGTTGCTTCTCTCATTAGATATTATGTGACCCCATGAAAAGTTGTCATACGTTTTGACCCTCTGTTTCATTTTGCTTTGACAAGCCTGAATTAAAGGAAAGTTTACCACTCATCCTTTTACAGAGGAATGGATTTGGATATACATTTGCTATAACTGTTTGCCAAATGTTAAAGAGTCCATAAGATCTTGCCTGTTTTGTAAACACTTATTAGAAATGCAGTGATGAAATATCAAGACAAAAATCAACTATTTATAAAAAGATAACAGAATGGCGGGTTCACTTACGGACTGCCCGCCGTCATTATACAGCGGCTCTTTGAAGTGGAATATTGTTGTTATGACAGCAGCTAGCTGCCATAACCCTGGTATCCACTTCTTCAGCGGGCGGTCTGCTTTTAGATAAAAGTCGTCCCAGCAGCGTATTCGCCGCGAGATCACTTTTATCGGTGGCGGGAGAGTGCCCCCTCTCTCGCAGCGTTCTGGTGCCCTCCACTGCTTACCGGAGCTGCCGGCAGCGACGGAGGCAATTGGATCCTGTCCCCTGCTTGGCTGGCTGCGGAGTGAGAGGAAGATGGCCCAACCCGGCTCCATACCATTGCAGGGCAGAAGCGACGTCAAACTGTCACTTAGCCCAGGTTCACACTGGGCTGGCGGAATGAAGCCGTGCGAGTTCAGCTGAACTCGCATGATTTCACTCTCGCTGGCAGTCCCGATTTTAGCTGCGATTACAAAGACATCTGACACAGATGTCAATGTAAATTGCGGCCAAAATCGCAAAAAGTAGAAAAGAAACTACTTTTTGAAATCGGTGCAGCGCCTCAGATGCGGGGTCGCACCGATTAGGACGGTGCCATTGCTGGCAATTTGCGGCAAATATCTGCGATTTGACATGCCAAATCGCATGTCAAAACGCACCAGTGTGAACCAGGGCTTAAAGGAACATTCATTTATTTTATTTTTTTCAGACAACATTTTTTTTTATTGCATTTGTGTGTAAATATGAGATCTGAGGTCTTTTTGACCCCAGATCTCATATTTAAGAGGTCCTGCCATTTTTTTTTTTCTATTACAAGGGATGTGTACATTCCTTGTAATAGGAATAAAAGTGACATATTTTTTTTTTAAAAGAACAGTGTAAACATAAAAAGTAAAATAAATAAGAAAAAAATTTTTTAACCCGCCCCGCACCGCCCCGCCCCACCGAGCTCACGTGCAGAAGTGAACGCATTTGTGAGTAGCGCCTGCATATGAAAACAGTGTTCAAACCGCACATGTGTGGTATCACAGCGAGAGCAATAATTCTAGCCCTAGACCTCCTCTGTAACTCAAAACATGCAACCTGTAGAATTTTTTAAACTTTGCTTATTTTTATATTTTTTTAAGGATAAAAGTTAGTCGCCATTCCACGAGCGGGTGCAATTTTGAAGTGTGGCATGTTGGGTATCAATTTACTCGGCGTAACATTATCTTTCACAATATAAGCAAAATTGGGCTAACTTTACTGTTGTCTTAGTTTTTATTTAAAAAAAGTGTATTTTTTACAAAAAAAGTGCGCCTGAAAGACCACTGTGCAAATAAAGTGTGACAGAAAGTATTGCAACGACCGCCATTATATTCTCTAGGGTGTTAGAAAAAATATATATAATGTTTGGGGGCGCTAAGTAATTTTCTAGCAAAAAAATAATTATTTTAACTTGTAAACAACAAGTTTGAAAAATAGGCCCGTTCCTTAAGTGGTTAAAATGTATGTCAGGGCAAATTAAAAAAAGAAAACATATGCAGTATATCACTGTATAACATGCAGATTTACCAATGGAATGAAAGACCCTGCAAGTACAAAGAAACAGTTTATCTTCCGGAAATGTACTCAGCTCCAAGGTTCAGTTGTGGCCTGACAGCACAGAGCATTTTTGTGGACTGAGTGGTGTCAGCCCTACCAAGTTTCTCTTGCCAAACTACTCAGACCCACCTTTTCTCCCATCTTCACAACACAAAGGCTAATTATTTTGTTGTCCCAAGATAAGAATTGGAAGAGCTAATCACTTTTCTTAAGATAGCACAGTATGTGAACACAGAACAGAGGTCAGATATAAAAGTATTATTATTATTATACAGGATTTATATAGTGCCAACAGTTTGTACAGCACTTTAAAGTGTGAGGGCAGACAGTACAGTTACAATACAATTCAAAACAGGAGGAATAAGAGGGACCTGCTTGTTAGAGCTTACAATCTAAAAGGGAGGGTCAAGTCATACAAAGGGTAATAACTGTGGGGGATGAGCTGATGGAGAAAATAAAAGTACAGTTGCTAGGTGGAGGCAGGAAAGGCTTCTCTGAAGAGCAAATATTACCAGGGATCACCTAAAAGTAGACAGAGCAGGAGATAGTCAGATAGATTGGGGTAGGGAATTCCATAGGATGGGAGAGGCTCAGGAGAAGTCCTGAAGGCGAGGAGGTGACAAGGGAACTAGAGAGCAGGAGGTCTTGGGGGGAACAAAGAGAACAATTTGGTTGATATCTTGAGACTAGGTTAGTGAGGTAGCTGGTGGCCAAGTTGTGGATGTATTTGCAAGTTATGGTTAGTATTTTGAATCTAATTTGTTGGATGAGTGGAAGCCAATGGAGGGATTGGCAGAGAGGGGTGGTAGACACTGAACGGTTGGTAAGATGGATGAGTTTGGCAGCAGCATTCACAATGGACTTAAGGGGGGATAGCCTATGTAAAAGTAAGCCAATGAGACGGGAGGTGCAGTAGTCGAGACGAGAGATAACCTGGGAGGGAATTGGGAGCTTTGTGATGTCATTGGTTAGGAAAGGGCATATTTTGAAGATGTTGCGGAGGTTGAGGCGGCAAGTTTTGGAAAGGTATTGGATGTGGGTCTGAAAGGAGAGAATTCAGGATTACACCCAGCACCTTGGCATGTGGGGATGGGGTGATGGTTGTACCATTGATTTTGACAGAATTCAGAGAAATGGACATGTGGGGGGGGGAGAATTATTATGAGCTCGGTTTTGGATAGATTGAGTTTAAGGAAGTGGTGTGACATCCACATTGATATGTCGGTCAGTAAATTAGTGTTGTGTGAGGAGACTGATATTGTTGTTGGGGTAGATAGATAGATTTGGGTGTCGTCAGTGTAGAAGGGATATTGAAAGCCATGGGAGGCTATCAGCTGATCCTGGGAGGAGGTGTGAAAGGTGCAATTTCACCTTTAATCACTAGTCCTGACTATCATCTTATTATCTAATTATAATTACCTTTCATCGGCCGATTCTATTGCTTTACATCCAAATATCTCGATACATAGAAAACAACATATATAAATAATTCACACAACACGGTGCTTCATACACTGTTCAGTTTATTGTGGCTCAGGCAAGGTGTTAAATATGGATGAAACATAGGCGTTACCCACCATTTTCTGCCAATAAGGGGTACATATCCAAATGACACATTTCCTTTTAACATACTTTCAACCAATCACAGTCATTTACTCTTTATCATTATAACTCATTATGTCATCTTATATCATGTCACATTATATTATGTCACCCAGACAGATATAATTGCAGACCAACAAGGCACTTCTTACACAACAATATATTTCAAAATGATAATGTTTAAATGTACAGTTCGTATATTAGATTGCAAAACACAAGGGGGCTTTTTACATGAACCTTTCAAGGTGTATATTGAGACTAGGACAGTTCCAAGAGCAGAACTTTGGAGGACCCTGATGGAGAAAGGAAGAGGAGAGGAAGAAGTAAAAGTGACACTGAGGGTGCTGTGGGATAAGTAGGATGAGAACCAATGAAGAGCGCAGTCATGGAGACCAAAGGAGTCAAGTTTTTTGTGGAGGAGGGGGTGGTCAACTGTATCAAAGGCAGATGACTGGCCCAGAAGTAGGAGAACAGAATAGTGTCCATTGGTTTTTGCTGTTAGTAAATCATTTGTGAGTTTTAGGAGAGCAGTTTTTGTGGAGTGTTGAGAGCTAAATTCAGACTGAAGGGGATCAAGAAGGTTATTCTCGGTGAGGTGGTTGGTTGTAGACCAGGCATTCAAGGAGTTTGGAGTAAAAGGGGAGCAAGGAGATGGGGCGTAGGTTGTTAAGATTGGTGGGGTCCAAGGAAGGCTTTTTAGGTATGGGGGTGACTAGTGCATGTTTTAGAGAGCTGGTGAGATGCCAGAAGAGAGGGAGAGATTGAAGATGTGAGTTAGAGAGTGTAGGATAGAGCCAGAGGATGACTGCAATATTTGAGGGGAATAGGGTCCAGGGGACAGGTGGTAAGGTGGGCATTAAAAAAAAAAAAAGCTTAGTAACCTCATCTATAGTAGCAAGGTTGAATAAGGGAAGTCTTGAGTGTAACTGTGGACATGGGGTGTTAAGTGGGGGGGGAGATATCTGTAGAGTGGGGATTTAATCAAAAATGTTATCAATCTTATTTTTGAAGTGATTGGCAATCTCCTGGGCACTGAGTGAGTTAGTGGGTGGAGACAGTGGAGGCCGAAGTAGCGAATTAAAGGTACAGAAGAGTTGAGGGGGACTGGATGAGAATGTGTTGGCAGTGTGTAGGCAGGAATTTTATTTTTGAAGGGCAAATTTATAATTCTTGAAGTCTTTGCGAGACGTATTCTTACACCACAGATGCTCAAGAGCGCTGCAACATTTTTTGAAGTCTTCTGGTGTCATCTGTTTGTCAAGGTTGTAGGGGTCAGGACCTGATTCTGTGTGTAATGAGGGGGGGCAAGTTCGTCCAGGGCAAAAGACAGGGTTCTACTGTAGACAGAAGTGGCTAGATTGGGGCAGGACAGGGGTGAGATATTGTCATAGAGGTGGTCAGTAGCAGAATAGGGAAGATAAGGGTTAAAGTTGGGAAGGTTTCTACAGGTATATGTTAGGCGGTTGGAGGGAGAGGTAGTGAGGGAGAGAGCAAAACTAATAAGGAAAATGCAAGGTTGAGTGTGCTGCCATCAGAATGAGTAGAAGCATGTACCTATTGCTTCAGGTCAAATTAGGAGGTTAACAGGGATGTTGAAGTTGTCGAGAATGATGTGATCAGCTGATCACAGGTAAACAGACTTGCCTGTTAATGGCAGTCCTTTCCCCCCCTCTATCTGAGCAAAGGAGAGCTGTTAATTGGCAAGACTGTCAGTACATTGTTAACAATGATAATCAGTGCCACCTATTAGTGCCCATCAATGCCATTAAGATCCTGACAGGTGTATAAAACAGATGATTCAGCGCTAATAATGTCCATAAATATATATAAAACACCATCCGTGATGAACTTCAGTGATCAAATATTCAGGACATGCAAGTGACTCTGCAGGTGCAATGAACCTCCACCCATAGTAAACAATGGCCGCTCACCTCAAGGAATGGACCCTTTATTATAGAGGGTCAAAAAAACATATGATTGCAGACACTTGTGGGGATCCAAACGACTACCGGAATCAGCAGACAGTATATACAAGCAAACAATGAGTTCCTTGTGCCATATGTTCATGTAATGAAAAAGGGCAGGTACAAAGTGCTCTCCATATGACAAATACAATGGTTTTAATAAAATGAGAAGTAAAAACTTACAAGAAAAGCACCTAGACTGGTGCGAGATGATACAGCGTGTGTACAAAACATGTGTACAAATGATGATCGTGATGGCCGTGGGTGACGTCACGACGCTCCTTCCGTACGCGTTACATCCCTTGTGGGGCGGGGACTTCTTCAGTGGATACGGAGGCATCGTGTTCACCCGCTTAAGTGTAAGTGGATCGCCATGGGAACCAGACGTTGCGTGAGAGAGGCAACACCCGGAAGTACTGGAAGATCCTGAAAGGTTCTCTGTGGGGATAGGAGAATTCCCACTCCACCTCCCTTGCATCCACTGGGTTTGGGGGAGTGAGTCCAGAGAAGGCCACCATGGGATTCATGAAGCCAGATTTTGGAGGCAGTAAGTAGATTAAAGGAGTAAGTGACTAGGTACTTTTGTGAGTCAAGAATACATACTTGAATAGATTTATTTTTTTACATCAGAGTTTAGTGTCACTTTAATGGTCACTTTAACTTTGTTTAGTGTCACTTTAACTTTGCTTTATTTATCACAATTAATGCATATAATTATTTTTAAACTGAAACATTGTTAATGGCACCCTTTTTTCATTTACCGTATTACCATAACACAAGCAGCAATCATGTGCTGCACCCTACCTATCACAGCCGATCAGCTTGCAGCAGTTTAGACAGGTGATGAAAGCTATTGGTTTCTATGAGTTAAGCCCTGTACACACGATCGGATTTCCTATGGATTTTAAACCGATGGATTTTTCCATCGGAAATCCAATGAGGCTGACTTCCATCAGTCTTGCCTACACACCATCAGTCAGAAAACCGATCGTCCCAAACGCCGTGACGTAAAATACTCAGACGAGCCAAGAAAAATTAAGTTCTATGCTTCTGAGCATGCGTCGACTTGATTCTGAGCATGCGTGGGTTTTTTATCCGATGGAGTTCCCCACAGACAATAGTCATTTGCTATCGTTTTTTTTTCCTTCGAATAAATTTAAAACATGTCCTATTTTTTAACATTGATGGAAAAAAGACCGATGGGGCCCATACACGATCAGTTTGTCCGATTAAAAAAGTCCATCGGACTGTTTTCATCGGTAAAACCGATCGTGTGTACAGGGCTTTACTGCATATCAGAAAAACTGTTGAATAAATAATTTGAAGTACATTTTCAATTTTGTTACAATAACCATACATATGTAACCTTACTAAAAAACTATTAAAAAACTATTACGTTCTTTACTATAAAGGGATATACAATGTACTATTGACATAAACACACGAACAGGCACACACACACCACAGGTTCAACTGGATGGAGTGGTGTCTTTTTTTCAACCTTACCGACTATGTAACTATGTAACTACTAAGTTAACATTAGTGAAAAATAATATAAACTATTCTAGTACCCTGAAAGTGAGTGTAAAGCTTAACTTTCTTTTAATTAAAATAAAAAAATATGTTATACTTACCTGCTCTGTGCATCGGTATTGCACAAAGTGGCCCAAACCCTCCTCTCTCGGGTCTCCTGTCGGCGCACTGGACTCTTCCTTTCCTCAGTGTTCCACCATAGGAAGCCACTTCCTATGGGGAAGCACTTGCGGAATGGCTCTTAAGCCAGGCTGTGTGCATCTATTGACACACACACAGTGCAGCCCACCCAGCCCCCTACTCTCTGCTCACAGGATTAGTGGAAATTAGTGAGTGCAGTTGCACTTATCCCCACACGGGTACCTAAGCCCTGCCCACACGCTGCTGATGGGCACAGCGCTGGATTGAGATAGGCTCAGGTAAGTATAAAGGGGGAGAGGGGGCTATACAAATACAGGGACATTTTTACCTTAATGTAAGAAGAGCATTCAGATAAAAAATGTTCAGCCTTTAGATCCACGTTAAGTACCACTTATTATAAATAACAGGAAAAAGAAATCTGATATGTTTCAAAAATACATATGTAATTAAATTCCATAAACTAGCTCATATTGCTTGAATGATGCAAGCTGCCAGTCTGAATACCCGAAAATCATTTGATGACAGGTACTTCGTAATGGACTATATTGAGAATAATGACATAGATTATATATTTTTTTTATATTTGTGATTACGAAGTTCAGTCTGAGGTATATATCTGAATGTAAATGCATATATATCATTGTTACAACTATACGAGCTCAGAGTGTGTCCATTAATGGCAGCGATGAGTCATATAAAATGAAGTAGCAGTGACAAACACAATACATACTGTATTGTATGGTATTTCCTCTGCCTATATGTACATATTGAATTATTATTTCCAGCTTTAAATGGGGAAAAACTAATACATTTGTGAAAAATATACAGAAACAGTGCAATTGAAAAAATAAAGTACATTATCATTCCCCTTAAAGTGGAACTAAAATGTAAAAAAATAAATGAATTCATTAATTAAAAAAAATATGTGAGCAGGCAGGATTCTTATTGCAGAAGAAACATGCTATGTCTCTTCTGCAATAAAGAAAACTTACTAGCCTGTTTGGATTCCTCTTTATATTAGCTTCATACTATTGTGTTTTGTGTGTGCTGTGTTTGTGTGGGCACTGCAGCCCATTCATTTTGAATGGGCTGTTGCACCTGCACCTGCAGGAATTGCAGGAAAAAGGTCCCTGCACCTTGTCTAAAATGCAGCTCATGGTGCAAAAGCATGTGGTTTCACGCATCTGATGCAGTGAGCTGCATAAACACAGCTCTAGGTAAATTCTTAGCATGGTGCCTTGATGCTAGCATGAATTAACTCCTGCATTTGCATAGGAGTTACGCCATCTCATACCAGCCAATTAAGATGGCCAAAGACTCTACACCTTAAAAGAAGCCGGGGAGACAAGCTAAGTGACGACAAGGGAGCAATACAGGGTCACTGACTCAGAACACAAGTATTCTTCAAAGGAGGAAATTTTTCTGATCCACGGGTTTCTTTTGCATCACATGTTTTTATAAAAAAGAAAATAAAAAAAATCTAAAATATATATTCTAATGTAATTTCCCTTCTATATTTGCCAATCCTACAACAGATATGAATCAAAACTTATAACTCAAACATAAAAAGCATCTAGCGACAAAATGTATGATTTACATTCTGCAGTTATTACTTTGAGCTTTATTATTAATATTTTATTTTTTGATAAAATGCACATCAAGAAATATTTACACACCTTGTGCATGCAGCTGTTTTGTCAGCTCTACCCTTTCATATCATAATACCATCACTATGCCTTTGAAGGTATTTCCGAATTGATTATTCTGTTAGCTGATTCCATTCTGCTTCCTCTCAAACTCCTTCTGCAGTTTGATAGAAAAGCCTATATTGGTTTCATTGCATTACCATTAGCAATTCACCAACTTCATGAAAGTAGGAATCTCTTTTGAAAAGTTTTCATTTTATTAGATATACCTAAAACACATTTCCTAGTTCTCTGCTTTAATCTTGAAAATGTTCCTATCATCACCATTAATCTTACTTTGCCTTTCATCACTTGAAGCAGAATTATGAACTGTTCAGTCTGATGTTGCTTTATCAGTTATCAGCTACAGTGAGCTGTAGTTAAAGGATGACCATACCACATATATTAATATGTGTATGAAAAAATATGCATTATGTGCCAGACCATTAACTCTTAAGAGTCTCTCCTAACGCTCTCTTAAGTCTCTCTTAGTTTCTCTTAAGTCTTAACATTAGAATATATATGTGTATTATGTTGGATACTCTCTAGAGACAGACCAATACAGCCAAATCCCTATTGAAAGTCTTCAGGAGACCTGTAAGAAGAGAAGAAAGGAGAAAAAAAAATATCTCTAGTAATAGCTCAGTCCATATTGTCCGGAACCTTCAAAAATATTAACTTAAGAGTATAGTACCGAAAAATATGTTAAGAAAAAGAACAAAAATAAATGTTCTCTATATCACATACTGTGAATAAGCTTAAAAGACTATAAAGCATGTCAGTCCAAAAAATGTTTTAGCAAACAGGTATTAAGACTGTTTAGTGATGCTGGAGACCTGTAAGAAGAGAAAAAAAGAAGAAAAAAATATATCTCTAGTTGAAAAAAATAGCTCAGTCCATAGTGTCCTGATTGACAGGTGATATAGTGTCAAAGCGACCGCGCTTATGAAGATTGTGATGATTGGTGGAGGATGATCCAGGGCCTGATTTAAATCATTGCTGGGAAGATCGAGAGGCTGAATGTCTGCGAGGTTGGTCCACATTTATGTCTTTTTCTGCAAGACCCATGTCAATCAATGCCGATTGCAAATCCTCAGAGGAGCAACATACATATTTAGTTTCCAGATGGGTGAATCGGAGGCAAAAGGGAAATCCCCAGCGGTAGGAGATTTGGTTATGCTGGAGCACTTGCAATTGTGGTTTAAGTGTACGTCTCTTGGCAACTGTAAGTGGAGACAGGTCAGTGAACAATTGAAAGGTGTTACCCTGGAAGCTGAGAGTTTCTTTGTCTCTAGCAGCTGCTAGAAGCTGTTCTTTGGTGCGGTAGAAGTGCAGTTTAGCAATAATGTCCCTAGGGGGACCATTTGGTTTACGTGGAGCTAAAGCTCTGTGCACTCTGTCCATTTCAAGTCTATCAATAGGGGTACCAGGTATCAGTTCCTGGAAAAGCGCTGTTATGGTTGCCTGTAAGTCAAGGACAGTTTCAGGGATACCTCTGATCCTTACATTTGACCTGCGGTCCCTATTTTCCTGATCTTCTAAATGTGTTTGTAGAATTAAATTCTCTTCTTTAATAGATGAGAGTTCAGAGCTGTGGTGCTGTGTACAGTTATCAATTACATCAACTCTCTGTTCAAGTTCAGCAGTTCTCTGACCGAGTTCTCTAATCTCCCTTGTCAGTTTATTTGTAATATGGTCAGAGGTCTCTTTAAGTGCTTTCTGTAGCATTAATTCAAATTGTTTAAACATGTCAAGCTGGGCCCCAGAATGTATAGGTGAGTTTTCACCATCAGTCACATCAACTTTATGAGGTATTGTTTGACTGAGAGACTGTGTCTTCACTGAGGTGTTTGAAGAGCGCTGTGAGAGGGAGGGAGAAGCTGCCATGTCAGCTGTCAGTGCATAGACCGTTCTTCTAGGTCTGCTCGGTTTAAATTGTGATTTTTTTACCTTTAAACACCATACCAGGAGGACTGGTGTGCTGTACTGAGCTTCCACAGCAAATTTGAAAGAATTCCGGCGCCGCTGGGACCCGTAGTTCTCCGGTATTTCCCCCGTGGAGCGGAGCTCTAAGGAGACATTACTTTCTCCTCAGGCAGCCGCACATGCGCCCCCAGTTCCTTGTGTTTTTAAACTGAATTACATTAAAAACATTTACATTTTATTATTTCTCCTGTTTGGATTTCTCATTATCAAATCTACAGCACCGCAAAAATCCCCTTCCTCCCCTTGTTATCATGTATACATACTTTATGGGATGAGGTGCTTCTTTTTCTTGGGTGTTTCTACCATCAGCCGGACTTCCCCCTCTTTTTTGGTTCATACTAATACCGTGTTTTAATACACACCCTCATTCTGTCCGACTGTGGGAGACACAATATATATTTCTTATAATATTCCAATTTTCATTGGTCTTAATGATATCTTAACGAGAAACCCAAAAACTATGTAAACTTATGTATTATTGCCTATACGGCTCTTTAACCGATTGTATGTACGTGACAATAACCTTTGTGTCTTCCTTTTTTTTCCCCACACACAATACACACTTTCCCATGTGGCTTGTGTGATCTGTTTTTGACTTCCTTGCTTACCCAGTGTTTGTGTGTTTTTTCCCCTGATCGTTTATTATTCTTGTTTGTTTGCCCCACCTCTTGCTGACCATGAGTGCTTTCAGTGGAGAGGCCTGAGAGGGTCTTATGAACAAGGTACATAATTCCCAGAATACAGGCGAGATCTCAGATGTTGAATTGGATTGAGCGTTTCTCAGATTACAACGTATCTTGGAAAAGAAGGTCAGGATATTCTGGCATAAAAGATATTTTGAAAAATATATTGAAAACCATATGGTCCCTTGGGGACTGAGGATTCAGATCTTCCCGAACTTGCGTAAAACTGATGAACCACTTAAACTTAAATGGGAAAGCAACCTACAGAGTTGCTTGTCGAGATGATGTCTATCCTCTGCTCCCAATACGAACAAGAACTTGCCATTTTAGATGAACAAGTGCTGAAATGGTATGGTGACTACTGTCTTTTCTTTCTCGTACATCACGGGACACAGAGCGGCATAGTCATTACTATGTGGGTTATATAGATACCTTCAGGTGCTGGCACTGGCAACTTCCAAAACCGGAAGTACCCTCCCCTATATAAGCCCCTCCCATCCGGGAGCACCTCAGTTTTTTGCCAGTGTCTAAGGTGTTGGCCAAGAAGTAACATGTGTTTTTCACTGAGCTTGCGTACAGGTTCTTTTGGGCCTCAGTAAGCTATTCCGGATCCGACCAAAAAAGCTTCATAGCTAAACGGTCGGTACCCGGGCCTTGCAGAGAAGAGCAAGGTTTTGCCTGTAATGCTTCTCTTAGGAGAGCTGGACCCTGGGATCCAGAGCTCTGGTCATACCCACGACCAAG
Source organism: Rana muscosa (assembly GCA_029206835.1). Taxonomy (NCBI): domain Eukaryota; kingdom Metazoa; phylum Chordata; class Amphibia; order Anura; family Ranidae; genus Rana; species Rana muscosa. The sequence continues at coordinate 75,493,234 of JARGYO010005626.1, read as the reverse complement.
ATGTTTTCTGTGCAGGGTGCTATACAGGTCCAGGGGAGTGGAATCCTTGGGAACCCGGTCCCTGAAGGTTTAATTACAATGCCTGCCGTGATAGGTGAAGTTTGGGCTTCTGTGGACCAAACAGAGTCCTGCGGCGGGGAAAAGGTAAGTGGGGGCCCCTCAGGAACTTGGTTCTATTGAGGGGACCCCCAAGCCTAATATGTCTTTCTGCCTGTTACCTAACGGTATTCCCGCTAAATATTTATGCATGCCTGTAACTACTAAAAAATGTAATATTTTTAATAGTGGTCAAGAAAAAAAAAAAATATATATAGACTGCGGTACCTGTGTTAATCCACTAGAGGCCGCTGTGGAACGTTTGTCATGTGGACTAGTTTCTTTTCATCAGAGCAAGTCCAGGCAGATGGTGAGTTCTCTTGTGGGAAACTGCTTCCTCTGCCATGTTGCAATGCTCGTCCATCCCCCGGCCTGCGGCAAAAGGGGCCCTGTCTCTTGTCCCTAGTTTCCCTTTTCAAAAAAGAGCGCCGAAGGCGCACGTGCCCACGCGCGTGCGTGTGCACGCGCCTCTATATATAGAGGTGAGCTGGGAAAGGGGGCGGAGCTTGGGGGATGACGCTCTGTGCGCGCCGCAGCGCTTCTGCGCATGTGTGGGCGTCCCAGCATGTTAAAAAAGCACAATTATGTGTTGTGAGCTGGCTATGGAGTGCAGAGACAGAGCTGGCAACATTTTAAAAAAAGGCATACAGCAAGCGGTTGATGCAGGCATCCCCATAGAAAGGCACATTAGTAGACACCAACTGTTTTTATAGCAGCAATTGTGCTAGACTATTGTCAGTAAGTGGTGTATTTCGGCTGGAATACCTCAGCTTTGGGCTTAGGAATATGCCGTCTAAAAACTCCGGGACTAAAAATCCCAGGAAGCATAGGGGGTCTCCATCAGTCTCTGAGGATCTTGGGCATGCTTCGGCTGCACCAATCTCCCCTGAAGAATCAGAGGTTAGTGACCGTGGAGCACCCTCAGGAGTACCTGGTACTGTGGCTGTCCTCAGTTCACCTGCTCCTGTGTATGTAACAGAGGAGGTTTTTTCCTCAGCTCTGGGAGGGCTGGAAGAGAGATTGTCAGCATTGATCGCTGCTTCCCTGTCACAGGGAAAAAGCGCTCGATCTCCGTCTCCTCCCTCAGAGTGCCTGTTAGCGGAGCAACAGTCCCATACAGGGATCGACCTACCTGAAGGGGATCAGGATGAGGTCGATTCTGTTGTAGAGGAATCAACAGTGGATGAGCCATTCTCAGCATCACATGCTGAAAGATTATGGGTTCAGTCCCTGACTAACATGGTCCGATCAGCATTTAAAATGCCCCTTGCGGAGCCATCATCCACTTCTGTCTCCTCGTTGGGGTCGCTAAAAGCTCCCCAGACTGTTTGTTCCTTTCCGATCCATCCTTTACTGGAAGGGCTCATTTACCAGGATTGGGAGCATCCTGATAAAATATTTACTCCTCCCAAGAGATTTCAGGTGGTCTATCCCATGGAGGATAAGTTCATCAAAAAATGGAGGGTCCCTACAGTGGACGCAGCCATCTCTTGTGTGAATAAATCACTGACATGTCCAGTGGATAATGTCCAAATGTTCAAGGACCCAATAGATAAAAAATTAGAGTTCTTATTAAAATCTGCTTTTGCTACAACAGGCTTGGTGACACAACCAGCAGTGGCAGCTATTGGGGTCTGCCAAGCAGTGAAGGATCAGTTGAAACAGGTCTTAAGGGACTTGCCAGATCAGCAGGCTCTTGCCCTAGCTGATCTACCTAGAGCCTTATGCTTTGCGGTGGATGCTATAAAGGATTCAATCCATCAGGCCTCCCGCCTTACGCTGTCTGTAGTACATATGCGCAGGCTTCTGTGGCTCAAAAACTGGTCTGCTGAAGCTCCCTGTAAAAAATTGCTGGTCAGCTTCCCATTTCATGGTGAACGCTTATTCGGGGAAGACCTGGACAAATATATCCAGAAAATCTCCAGCGGTAAAAGTACACTTTTGCCGGTTAAAAACAGAGTTAGAGGTCCCTCTTTTAAGAGGCCTGCTTCTCCAGTCCCTAGGACATCGGCTGTGAAACAGTTCCGACGGCCTCCGCAGTCAAATCCCGGAGGTAAAAATCAGGGACAATTGCAGGGTAACAAGAAGCCCTGGATCAGGAGAGGTACAAAACCTCCCCCAAAGTCAAATGCATGAAGGGTTGCCCCCACTCAATCGGGTGGGGGGAAGACTTCAGTTGTTCACAGAGACCTGGCGGGACACGATCAGAGACAGATGGGTGCTCTCCGCAGTAAGTCTGGGATACAAATTGGAGTTAAAAGACTCCCCTCCTTCCCATTTTATAAGGTCAAACGTGCCAAGGGATCCCCAGAAGAAAGGATCCCTCCTGTTGGCACTAGAACAATTATTGCTCCAAGCAGTAATTATAGAGGTTCCCCTGGAAGAATGGGGGTTCGGGTTTTACTCAAACCTCTTTACAGTCCCGAAGCCAAACGGGGACGTGAGGCCCATATTAAATCTAAAAGGGCTAAACAAATTCCTACATATCAGGACTTTCCGGATGGAGTCGATCCGATCCGTGGCCACTGCCCTACAAGGGGAGGAATGGTTAGCCTCGATCGACATCAAAGATGCTTATTTGCACATTCCCATCTTTCCAGCCCACCAAAAATTTCTACGCTTTGCGGTAGAAGGGCGCCATTTTCAGTTCAGAGCCTTACCCTTCGGTCTGGCCACAGCACCACGAGTGTTCACAAAAATTCTGGCCCCATTATTGGCCAATCTAAGAACACGAGGTGTAACGATAATGGCATATCTAGACGACTTGTTGCTGATAGACCACTCAGTGGAAAAACTAGAAGTGGTTGTTCACGAGACAATCGAGTATCTGGAATATCACGGTTGGATTATCAACCAAGACAAGTCAGCCCTAAAACCAGTCAAAAGTCTGGAATACTTGGGGCTAAGGCTGGATTCAGACCAGAGAAAAATTTTCTTGCCTCAAGAAAAGGGGTCGTCTTTGAGAGATTTGATCCACCTAGTGGGTACAAAAAGACAGCCATCCATACGCCTGTGCATGAGGCTGCTGGGAAAAATGGTGGCATCATTCGAAGCAGTACCCTACGGTCAATTCCATTCAAGGAATTTGCAAAGGGCCATACTGTCAGCCTGGAACAAAAAAGTTCAGGCCCTAGACTTACCAATGTCCTTGTCCCCTTCCGTTCGCAAGAGCCTCCGTTGGTGGATGGTTCCCCAGAATCTGGAAAAAGGGAAATCCTTCAGTCCGATTTCTTGGAAGGTGGTCACTACAGATGCCAGCCTTATAGGCTGGGGAGCAGTACTGGAGCAATGGTCTCTCCAGGGCAGATGGTCGGATGCAGAAAAGGCCCTGCCCATCAATCTCTTAGAGATACGAGCAGCCCGGTATGCCCTAGTAGCATGGACATCCAAACTCCAAGGGTCCCTGTCAGAATTCAATCAGACAATGCCACGGCAGTGGCATATATCAATCATCAGGGTGGCACCAGGAGTCGTGCAGCCCAGAGGGAAGTAAATTACATCCTGAAATGGGCAGAAAGATATGTCCCAGCCATATCCGCGGTATTCATTCCAGGAGTGGAGAATTGGAAGGCGGACTTTCTAAGTCGCCAACAATTATGCCCAGGGGAATGGTCCCTTCATCCCGAGGTTTTCCGGACAATATGTCAGCGGTGGGGAACACCGGATGTAGATCTGCTAGCATCCAGATTCAACGCAAAAGTGGACAGGTTTGTCTCTTGGACAAGGGATCCCCTAGCTTGCGGCTCGGATGCCCTAGTGTTCCCTTGGGATCAGTTCAAGCTGATATATGCATTCCCACCGCCACAATTGTTACCTCGATTACTCCGCAGAATCAGGGTAGAAAATAAACCAGTGATTCTGGTAGCTCCAGCGTGGCCCCGAAGAGCATGGTACACGGAGATTGTAAAGATGTCTGTGGGGAGTCCTTGGACCCTCCCACATCGTCCGGACCTGCTTTCGCAAGGACCGATATACCACCCTTCCTTACCAGCCCTAGGTTTGACGGCCTGGCTATTGAAGCCCACATTCTAAAAAAGAGAGGGCTCTCTAATTCTGTGGTATCTACCATGATCAATGCCAGGAAGCCGGTATCCAGGCAGATCTACTATAGAATCTGGAAGGCGTACATCGCCTGGTGTGAAGCCAAGAAATGGCATCCACGTAAGTACGTAATAGGTAGGATTCTGGACTTCCTACAATGGGCTGTAGATAGGAAGCTTGCCTTGAGTACTATCAAGGGTCAGATTTCAGCCTTGTCAATATTTTTTCAAAGGCCCTTGGCTTCACATTCACTAGTCAAAGCCTTTATACAAGGAGTGATGCGTATTAGCCCTCCGGTTAATATTCCCATATGTCCATGGGACTTAAACCTGGTTCTGTCGGTTCTGCGGAAACAACCATTTGAACCATTACAGCATATTTCCCTGGTTCTTCTCACCAGGAAATTGATTTTTCTAGTAGCCATTTGTTCGGCTAAAAGAGTGTCGGAATTAGCCGCTATGTCCTGTAGGGAGCCATATCTGGTTATCCATAAGGACAGAGTAGTGTTACGTCCTCATCCAGCCTTTCTTCCTAAGGTGGTATCGAGGTTTCATTTGAACCAAGATGTGGTTCTTCCTTCCTTTTTTCCCCAAGCCTAGTTCGGTAGAGGAAAGGTTATTGCATTCCTTGGATGTAGTAAGAGCAGTTAAAGCTTATCTAAAAGCCACTGCTCAGATTCGCAGAACGGATACTTTGTTTATTCTGCCGGAAGGCCCCAGAAGGGGTCAGGCAGCGTCAAAATCTACTTTAGCCAAGTGGATTCGACAGGTCATAATGCAAGCCTATGGCTTGAGAAGGAGACCGCCTCCGTTCAAAGTTAGGGCGCACTCCACGAGAGCAGTTGGAACTTCATGGGCAGTGCATCACCAGGCCTCCCTGGCTCAGATCTGTAAGGCCGCAACATGGTCTTCAGTACACACGTTTACTAGGTTCTACCAGGTGGACGTTAGAAGTCAGGAGGATGTCGCCTTTGGGCGCAGTGTGTTGCACGCCGCAAAAGATCCTCATGTCTGATAGCGCTCAGCTTATGTATGGTGTACCCCCCCCTCATTGGGCATTGCTTTAGGACATCCCACATAGTAATGACTATGCCGCTCTGTGTCCCGTGATGTACGAGAAAGAAAATAGGATTTTTATAACAGCTTACCTGTAAAATCCTTTTCTTGGAGTACATCACGGGACACAGAGCTCCCACCCCTCTTTTGGGGACACTTATTGCTTTGCTACAAAACTGAGGTGCTCCCGGATGGGAGGGGCTTATATAGGGGAGGGTACTTCCGGTTTTGGAAGTTGCCAGTGCCAGCACCTGAAGGTATCTATATAACCCACATAGTAATGACTATGCCGCTCTGTGTCCCGTGATGTACTCCAAGAAAAGGATTTTACAGGTAAGCTGTTATAAAAATCCTATTATTATAACTAACGCCAACTTTAAGAAAAAGGAAAAAGAATTAAAAGAATACATCGAAGGTTATACCCTCAAGATCATTACACACAAGAAAAATAAATTTCAACGAGACAGTAATGCCCATGCCAATGGCTTTGCATACAAATGGACTCAACAAAACAATTCTCGGCCACCTAACTAGAGATGTACCGAACTATTCGCGGCCAATAGTTCCCGGCGAACATAGCTTGTTCGTGTTCGCCGCGGCCGGCGAACATATGCGATGTTCGGTCCGCCCCCTATTCGTCATCATTGAGCAAACTTTGACCCTGTACCTCACAGTCAGCAGACACATTCCAGCCAATCAGCAGCATACCCTCCCTCCCAGACCCTTTGTCAGGGTCACCTGTGGCCAGGTGACAGATGCACACCGTAGGGGGACAGGAGTGCACCGCGAGGTAGTGAACCCTATGGCTGGCTTCTGCGGATAGGAAACTGGGTGGTTGTGGAAAGCGGGACCAGAGGAGCACAACCGGGATCCCAACGGAAGCGAGAGCCAAGATTCCCCAGGGCGCGGAGTCTAAGACCCAGCTGGTCTTCTCCAGGGCCTCTAGTGGTGAGGATGTTACGCTGCAGGCTGGGACCAGGTCGCGGCCCCTGGAGTTTACTAGCTCACGCCCCGTAGGATAAGGGGAAAAGAGGGGAAGCAGCAGCACACGATAGAGAGAACCGAATAACAAGCTGAAGGTCAGGGGCCACAAGCAGACAAGGATAACGAAGAACGAGCCGAAGGTCAAGGGTCACGAGCAGACAGGGATAGTCGGGGACAAGCCAATAACGTAACAGAGAGACAGACGTAGCACACGGCAGGCAGGAACCCAAACACACAATGCCTAACAAACACGTTGATCAGCAAAGCAGGCTTGCAGTGCACAGGTTAATATAGTGTTCAGTGATAGGGCCTGGGGTGGAGTCAGGCTGGGAGGAGATTATAAAGGAAGCCAGGTGAAGGAGGTCTGGTCTCTAGATGAACACATGAGGAGGAAGGTAAGATGGCAGACAGACATTAATGCATATCCATGACAGTACCCTCCCTCTTACGAGGCCTCCCCCTTCCCCGCCTGGGCCCAGGTTTAGAGGGAAACTTCAGATAAAACTCCTTTAACAGACGAGGTGCAAAGACCTCAGATGCAGTGATCCAAGACCTCTCCTCAGGACCAAACCCTTTCCAATGAACGAGGTACTGAAGAACGCCTTTACAGAGTCGGGAGTCCAGAATTTGACTGATCTCGTACTCCTGATTATCCTCAGAGACAGGCGCCACGGTAGGGAGAGGACGAGAGAATTTATTGAGGACTAAAGGCTTTAGAAGAGCAACATGAAAGGAGTTAGTGATTTTAAGGCTCTTAGGAATCTGGAGTTTGAAACGAACCGGATTCAGTTTAGCAGTTACCGTGTATGGACCGATGAACCGTGGAGCAAACTTCAGAGAAGGAACTCGGAGCTTGATGTTCCTGGTAGAGAGCCAGACTTTGTCCCCTGGCTGAAGAGAAGGCGGTTTACGCCTGCGGTGGTCGGCAAAGCCTTTGAATTTTTCAGCAGCTGCCCGGAGGGAATCATGAACGTGACCCCAAACGGAATTGAGAGACTCCTGAACCGAAGCCAAAGCTGGAATGTCTGGAGAACAGATCATGGGAAGAGGAAGTTGAGGGTGTTTTCCATAAACTGTGAAAAAGGGTGTCTTCTGCGAACTGGTATTCACATGATTGTTATGGGAGAATTCTGCCCACGGGAGTAGAGAGGACCAATCGTCATGGTGAGAAGACACAAAGGTGCGAAGAAAGACCTCTAACTCCTGATTAACCCTCTCAGTCTGTCCATTGGATTGGGGATGGTAAGAAGAAGAAAAATCCAAGACAATATTGAGGGATTTGCAAAAGGCTCTCCAAAAACGAGACGTGAATTGGACTCTTCTGTCGGAAACAATATGAGAAGGGACCCCATGTAGGCGGAGAATTTCCCGAATGAAAATGGGAACCAAGGCAGGGGCAGAAGGAAGACCAGGAAGAGGAACAAAATGAGCCATCTTGGAGAATCGATCGATTACCACCCAAATGACTGTATTATTCTCAGACAGTGGGAGATCGGTGATAAAATCCATGGCAATATGGACCCAGGGTTCCTTAGGAATGGGCAAGGGCATGAGGAGACCAGCAGGAGCTTGTGTGGAGGATTTGGACTGAGCACAGACATGACAAGCTTTAACGTAGTCTTTGACGTCTGAGCGGAGATTAGGCCACCAGTAGTGACGACTGATGAGTAGGAAGGATCGGAGGAATCCAGAATGCCCTGCCACCTTGGAATCATGTCCCCAACGAAGGATCTTAGCTCTTAGCTCAGTGGGGACAAAGGTCTTACCAGGCGGAATTTTAGACTTCAGGGTGGTAGAGTGGGCAACAATGCATGAGGTGGGAATGATCGGCTCAGGTTCAGGGGCGGACTCCTCGTCCAAAGTGTCAAATGACCTAGAGAGCGCATCAGCCCGACCGTTGCAGGAACCAGGTTTGTAGGTAATCGTGAAATTAAAACGGGCAAAGAAGAGACTCCACCTGGCCTGTCTAGGATTCAGACGTTTAGCATTCTGTAGATACTGTAAATTCTTGTGATCGGTAAAGATCGTTATGGAGTGAGGGGAACCCTCCAAGAGATGACGCCACTCCTCTAACGCCAATTTAATTGCGAGAAGTTCCCGATCACCGATGGCATAATTCCTTTCTGCCTGAGAATTTTTTTTGGAGAAGAACGCACATGGTTGGCGTCTCTTCTCAAAGATTTGAAGAAGCACAGCTCCCACCCCCATTGAAGAAGCGTCCACTTCAATAAAAAATGCATTCCCAGGATTTGGTCTCCTCAAGAGGGGGCCAGAAAAAAAGGCCTGTTTCAGGTTGTGAAATGCAGAGACAGCTTCGGGAGGCCAGTCTCTGGCATTCACACCCTTCTTGGTCAAAGCGATAATAGGCGCGACAATGGAAGAGTAATTCCTTATGAACTGCCTATAATAATTAGTGAAGCCAAGAAAGCGCTGTGTGGCCTTGAGGCTAGCAGGAAGAGGCCAGTTGGTGATAGCCAAGACCTTCCCAGGGTCCATACGAAGCCCCGAACATGAGACGAAGCACCCCAAAAACAGGACCTCAGAACATTCAAAGGAACATTTCTCCAGCTTGGCATAGAGATTGTTCTCTCTAAGACGTTGAAGTACAGTGCGGACATGGTTTCTGTGGACGAGCAGATTCTCAGAAAAGATCAGAATGTCATCCAGATAGATGACAACAAACTGGTACAGCAGATCTCTGAAGATTTCATTGACAAAGTTTTGAAACACGGCTGGAGCATTACACAGACCAAAAGGCATCACCAGATATTCGTAATGCCCGTCTCTAGTGTTGAATGCAGTCTTCCATTCGTCACCCTCCCGTATTCGAATGAGATTGTACGCGCCTCTGAGATCCAACTTGGTGAAAATGGAGGCACCCTTCAACCTATCGAATAGCTCAGATATTAAGGGTAAGGGGTATCGATTTTTAATAGTAACCGCATTTAAACCCCGATAATCGATGCAGGGTCTTAAGGTACCATCCTTTTTGGCAACAAAAAAGAACCCTGCCCCTGCAGGCGATGAGGATTTCCGGATGAAACCTCTCTCCAGATTCTCTGCTACATACTCCGACATGGCCTGGGTCTCTGGGATGGACAGAGGGTAGGTACGACCCCTGGGTAGAGTTGCTCCGGGGACAAGATCAATAGCACAGTCAAAAGATCTGTGGGGAGGAAGCACCTCAGCTGATTTTTTACAGAACACATCCCGGTAATCGCTGTATGCGGCGGGAAGATCAGAAGAAACAGAAGTGGCAGCAACCGGAAGACTCTCCTTGGGGGTCACCTTGAGAAGACACGACGAGAAACATGAGGAACCCCAGGCCAGGATCTGCCCAGAGACCCAGTCCACATGTGGAGAGTGGAGCTGTAGCCAAGGGAGGCCCAATACAACTGGGGTAGAGGCCTTGGGTAGAATAAGAAAGGATATCCACTCCTGGTGGAGAATCCCTACCGACATCCTAATGGGTAGCGTCTGGAAGCGAATAGGGCCCCCTGGGAGAACAGTGCCATCAATTGCCGAGACTACCAATGGGGTAGTGAGAGGTGAAAGGGTAAGCTTCATAGAAGAAGCAGTTCTCCAATCCATAAAATTGCCGGCAGCCCCGGAATCCAGGTATGCAAGGGTTGACTGAGGAGAAGTGCCTACATGAAGGAACACCGGCAAGAGCAGGCGAGAAGGTGATGTTTCTGGGTCCAATACTCCACCTTCCAAATGTATTAGACCCGAGCGTTTCCCGGACGAAGCGAGCAGGAGTCACGAAAATGACCCTTGCCCCCACAATAGAGGCACAAGCCCAGAGTTCTGTGCCTAGCACGTTCTTCGGGGGTTAGTCTGGTCCGGCCCAGCTGCATAGGTTCTTCAGCAGGTAGAGGATGCTCCACGGAATGAAGGGAGGGGAGCTCAGACTGGCTAGGACCCAGAGAGTGCTGGCGTCTTTTTTCTAAGGACCTCTCTTGAAAACGAATGTCGATCTGGTTGCATAATGAAATTACATCGTCCAGACCGACGGGAATGGCTCTTCCCGCTAATTCGTCTTTCACTCGGTCAGAGAGGCCATGTAAAAAGGTAGCGACCAGGGCCTCATTATTCCAGCTCAATTCAGCTGTGTGGATACGGAACTGAAGAGCATATTGCCCCACTGAACTAGATTCTTGGCGAAGACGTAAGACAGCACTAGCCGCTGAAGAAGCCCGAGCCGGCTCTTCGAAGATATTACGAAAGAGCTTCAAGAATTCGGACAGACTGGAAACCACCGGATCGTTCCTCTCCCAGGGGGGGCAGCCCAGGCCAAAGCTTCACTGGAGAGGAGGGAAATGATATAGGCTACCTTAGCCCGGTCAGACAGGAAGCTTTGAGGCTGAAGCTCAAAATGAATAGTGCATTGGCTGAGAAACCCTCTGCAGGCCTTGGAGTCCCCAGAGAAACGGAATGGAGCTGGCAGTGTTAGTGAGTGTGTGGCTGCGACTGGTGCGATAGGTACAGCCGCTGGTTGTACTTGGGGTTGCGGATTCGGGGTTCCCAAGGAGACCTGAAGCTGCTCGAATCGAGAAGCCAGATCCTGGAGGAATCGCATCACCTGGGTCTGATTTGATTCCTGGGTCTCAAGTCTGCGAACTATGCCCTGCAATGGATCATCCGCGGGAAGCGGGATGTCAGCCGGGTTCATGGCTGATCAAACTGTCAGGGTCACCTGTGGCCAGGTGACAGATGCACACCGTAGGGGGACAGGAGTGCACCGCGAGGTAGTGAACCCTATGGCTGGCTTCTGCGGATAGGAAACTGGGTGGTTGTGGAAAGCGGGACCAGAGGAGCACAACCGGGATCCCAACGGAAGCGAGAGCCAAGATTCCCCAGGGCGCGGAGTCTAAGACCCAGCTGGTCTTCTCCAGGGCCTCTAGTGGTGAGGATGTTACGCTGCAGGCTGGGACCAGGTCGCGGCCCCTGGAGTTTCCTAGCTCACGCCCCGTAGGATAAGGGGAAAAGAGGGGAAGCAGCAGCACACGATAGAGAGAACCGAATAACAAGCTGAAGGTCAGGGGCCACAAGCAGACAAGGATAACGAAGAACAAGCCGAAGGTCAAGGGTCACGAGCAGACAGGGATAGTCGGGGACAAGCCAATAACGTAACAGAGAGACAGACGTAGCACACGGCAGGCAGGAACCCAAACACACAATGCCTAACAAACACGTTGATCAGCAAAGCAGGCTTGCAGTGCACAGGTTAATATAGTGTTCAGTGATAGGGCCTGGGGTGGAGTCAGGCTGGGAGGAGATTATAAAGGAAGCCAGGTGAAGGAGGTCTGGTCTCTAGATGAACACATGAGGAGGAAGGTAAGATGGCAGACAGACATTAATGCATATCCATGACACCCTCCCACCTCCTGGACAGCATCCATTTTAGATTCATTCTGAAGTTGCAGTCTTAGTGAGAGGAGGGACAGTAACACAGAGGGTTAATCAAGCGCACTCAGGATAAGGGTCAAAAATAACCAAAATAGGGAAGATAGTGAACACATTGGGTCAATGTCATATTAATCCATACTTGTAAACATGACTATACTGAACACATTGGGGCAATGTCATATTAGTCCATACTGGTGGAAATGAAAAATGACTAGTCCACAGAGAAGGCTGCCAGCTGACAGATAGAAGGGATCTGGAATATGACAAAAAAGACAAAAAAGCAGCGCCTTCTAAGCGTAGCAGTCAGTGAAATTTATTAAAATATAAAACCAAGTACAGGTAATGCACTCACAAAAGAAGAGTAAAGGTGAGCTTATCTGAAAGGGGGTCCAGGGTAGTAAAGTTCATCTGCTTGTCCCGGAGATGTAATGCTGTATGTCCAGAGATGGAGGGAAGATGGTGTCTCTGAGCCTCTTCTCAGGAGTCGTCGGTGTTCACTGTGAAGCGGAACCACTCACTCACAATAGCGGAGCGGGGGACGACTTAGCTGGAACAAACCAGCAGACTACTTCCCGGTCGTGGGGTCAGCGGGGAGGATGCGCGCGTTCGAAGCATCCGTGCTTCTTCATCAGGCTTAATGAGGGCCATCTTTAGTTCAGGCTATAAGTACTAGGCCGGGAGTGGCTGATGAAACAGACTGTGTCACCATGGAGACCAGATACAAACTACAGATATTAACCTAGCGCTGACAAGTATATGTGTTAAAGAGGGAAGGACAATGATTATATAGGGATGCTAATGTAGTATCAAAGATTAAGAGATTAATATAAGAAAAGGACTAATACATAGAGAAATCAACGAATAATCAATAAAAATATATATATATATATGAGAATAAAAAATAAAAAATATATATGTATAGTATAGATTAAGAGGATGAAATGAAATACCATAAGAAACAGACTGAATGGCTAAGATAATTAAAGGGACATCAAATGCAAAAACGGTTGGATATACTGGATAGTGATGAGCCGAACACCCCCGGGTTCGGTTCGCACCAGAACCCGCGAATGGACCGAAAGTTCGTACGAACATTAGAACCCTATTAAATACAATGGATGCGAATGTTCGAATTCTAAAGTGCTAAATATAACAACTATTATGCATGTTATTGTCCTAAAAAGGGTTTGGGAACCCGGGTTGTGCACCAGGGGACATGTATCAATGCAAAAAGAAGTTTTAAAAACGGTCGTTTTTCACGAGCAGTCATTTTAATGATGCATAAAGTGAAAAAAAAAAGTCAAATATTCCTTTAAATATCGTACCTGGGGGGTGTCTAAAGTATGCCTGTGAAGTGCCACGTGTTTCCCGTGTTTAGAACTGTCCCTGCAAAAAATGACACTTCTAAAGGAAAAAAAAGCCATTTAAAACTGCTTGCGGCTTTAATGTAATGTCTGGTCCCGGTAATATGGATGAAAATCTTTAAGAAAAATGGCATAGCTACCCCCTACCCCAGCCCATTACCAGCCCCTTTGGGTCTTGTATGGATATTAAGGGGAACCCCGCACATAAAATAAAAAAGGCCCTATATACTCTGAACAGCCGTATACAGGCGGTGCATACAAGACAGGGACTGTAGGTTTGTTCTTATGTAGAATCTGTTTGTAATTTTGAACAGGTACATTGTTTAAGTGTAGCTCCAGCCCAAAAATCTATTTTTAAACTTTTTGGAAAACATAGGTAAGGGTTATCACCCCTGTAACATTTGTTTTGCTGTCTGTGCCCCTGTTCAGAACATTTCACCTCACTTTCCATCCCAATGACAACTGTTTTTGAAATGTGGTGTTTTTCTTGAAACAAGGATTGGTGATAAAGCATCAGTACAGAGGAGACACCTTTCTCCCATATTAATTCTTACAGGAGAGAATTTTCATTCCTAGGGGTAGATTTCCTCTCACTTCCTGTTGTCTTCTTGCGTTTGCAAGTAGGAGTCGTTTGTAAGTTGGATGTTTGAAAGTAGGGACCTGCCGTATATACTCTGCAGAAATAGGCCCCTTAGTTGTTGGTGTTGGCACAACACTGTAAGCACTCACAGTTACTCTTGGTTGGTGCTGGAACGCCCTGCTGTCAACTATTATATCAGGAATTTTAATTACATATAATTGTTGAACAGTGGTAGTAAAAATTGGGCCTTTGATGGTGGTGCTGGTGCCACAACACTGTAAGCCCTGACAGTTACTCTTGGTGGGTGCAGCAATGGGCCCTGCTGTGAATTATTAGATCAAGAATTGTAATTGCATGCCCCTGTTGAACAGGGGCTGAAAAATTGTGCCTTTCGTGGTGGTGGTGGTGGTGGTGGTGTTGCCACAACACTGTAAGCCCTCAGAGTTACTCTTGGTGGGTGCAGGAATGGGCCCTGCTGTGAATTATTAGATCAAGAATTGTAATTACATGCCCCTTTTGAACAGGGGCTGAAAAATTGGGCCTTTCGTGGTGGTGGTGGCGTTGCCACAACACTGTAAGCCCTCAGAGTTACTCTTGGTGGGTGCAGGAATGGGCCCTGCTGTGAATTATTAGATCAAGTATTGTAATTACATGCCCCTTTTGAACAGGGGCTGAAAAATTGGGCCTTTCGTGGTGGTGGTGGTGGTGGCGTTGCCACAACACTGTAAGCCCTTAGAGTTACTCTTGGTGGGTGCAGCAATGGGCCCTGCTGTGAATTATTAGATCAAGAATTGTAATTACATGCCCCTTTTGAACAGGGGCTGAAAAATTGGGCCTTTCGTGGTGGTGGTGGTGGTGGCGTTGCCACAACACTGTAAGCCCTCAGAGTTACTCTTGGTGGGTGCAGCAATGGGCCCTGCTGTGAATTATTAGATCAAGAATTGTAATTACATGCCCCTTTTGAACAGGGGCTGAAAAATTGGGCCTTTCGTGGTGGTGGTGGTGGTGGCGTTGCCACAACACTGTAAGCCCTCAGAGTTACTCTTGGTGGGTGCAGGAATGGGCCCTGCTGTGAATTATTAGATCAAGAATTGTAATTACATGCCCCTTTTGAACAGGGGCTGAAAAATTGGGCCTTTCGTGGTGGTGGTGGTGGTGGCGTTGCCACAACACTGTAAGCCCTCAGAGTTACTCTTGGTGGGTGCAGCAATGGGCCCTGCTGTGAATTATTAGATCAAGAATTGTAATTACATGCCCCTTTTGAACAGGGGCTGAAAAATTGGGCCTTTCGTGGTGGTGGTGGTGGTGGCGTTGCCACAACACTGTAAGCCCTCAGAGTTACTCTTGGTGGGTGCAGCAATGGGCCCTGCTGTGAATTATTAGATCAAGAATTGTAATTACATGCCCCTTTTGAACAGGGGCTGAAAAATTGGGCCTTTCGTGGTGGTGGTGGTGGTGGCGTTGCCACAACACTGTAAGCCCTCAGAGTTACTCTTGGTGGGTGCAGGAATGGGCCCTGCTGTGAATTATTAGATCAAGAATTGTAATTACATGCCCCTTTTGAACAGGGGCTGAAAAATTGGGCCTTTCGTGGTGGTGGTGGTGGTGGCGTTGCCACAATACTTTAAGCCCTCAGAGTTACTCTTGGTGGGTGCAGCAATGGGCCCTGCTGTGAATTATTAGATCAAGAATTGTAATTGCATGCCCCTGTTGAACAGGGGCTGAAAAATTGGGCCTTAGGCACTGGTGGCACAACACTACAACCCCTCACAGATACTGTACTTGGAGCACAGCAATGAGCCCTGTTGCAAAGTATTGCTTCAAAAATTGTAATGACACGCCCCTGTTAAACAGGGGCTGAAAAATTGGGCCTTAGGCACTGGTGCCACAACACTCCAACCCCTCACAGATACTGTACTTGGAGCACAGCAATGAGCCCTATGGCAAATTATTGCTAAAAAAATTGTAATTACACGCCCCTGTAAAACAGGGGCTGAAAAATTGGGCCTTAGCCACTGGTGGCGGCACCCATAAACAAAAATGATCTTCCAAGCTATCATCATCAATCGTATCATTGAGGACTCGGAGGTGGAGGATAGCCAGTCAACATAACAGCACAGGCACTCAGCATCAGAATCAGTCTTGAAGGGATGTGACATGTTAAAATCAATTAGTCTGTTATATCAGCATCAGGTGTGTGGTAGCTGGTGGTGATCCAAGACTGGTTCATCTTGATGAAAGTCGGTCGATCAACCGAGTCGGTGGACAGGCGCACCCTGTGATCCGTGACAAATCCTCCAGCAGCACTGAATGTGCGTTCCGAAAGAACGCTGGATGCAGGACAGGCCAGTAGCTCAATTGCATACTGTGCAAGCTCTGGCCAGTGATCCATCCTCAAGACCCAGTAAGCCAGAGGATTTTCGGTGGGGAAGGTGTCCAAGTCTGACCTTGCCCCTAGATATTCCTGCACCATGTTTATCAGACGCTGGCGATGGTTGCTGGAACCGATCATACTTTGGGGCTGCGGACTAAAGAATTGTCTGAACGCATCGGTCAGACGGCCACCTTCCCCACCGCTCCTTCTTTGACTGGCCGAAGCCTCAGCAACTCGTTGTCCAGGACCAGGAGTTTGTAACCTCCCAGTCTCTGGGAACGCGTTGCACAGACCTTTCTGCAAGGCCTCCCGGAGTTGTCTCATCCTCTGCTCCCTCTGCGACGGTAACATAAGGTCCGCAACCTTACCCTTGTACCGTGGATCAAGGAGAGTGGCCAGCCAGTAATGGTCCCTCTCCTTGATCCGAAGAATACGAGGATCCTTCCGCAGACTTTGCAGGATCAGGGAGGCCATGCAGCGTAGGTTTGCTGAGGCATTCGCTCCGGAGTCCTCTGGGTCACTAAGGACGACATGATCCGCAGCCACCTCCTCCCAGCCACGTACAAGTCCACTGGTTTCTTGGGACTGTAAATCATCCCTAAAAGACTGCTGCTGATGATGCTGAGTGCCAGCCTCCACCTCCATGCTGACACAATCCTCCTCCTCCTCCTCCTCCTCCTCCTCTTCCTGTGCGATGGGTGGGACAGAAGGAACATTGTCTGGGTAAAGGGGGCCTTGAGAGGCAAGGAAGTCCTCCTCTTCCTGCCTCTGTTCTGCCTCAAGTGCCCTGTCCATTATTCCACGCAGCGTGTGCTCCAACAGGTGGACAAGAGGTACAGTGTCACTGATGCATGCACTGTCACTGCTCACCATCCTCGTGGCCTCCTCAAATGGTGATAGGACAGTGCATGCATCCCTGATCATGCCCCACTGGCGTGGAGAAAAAAAAACAAGCTCCCCTGACCCTGTCCTGGTGCCGTAGTCGCACAGGTACTCATTGATGGCCCTCTGCTGCGTGTGCAGCCGCTGCAGCATGGCCAACGTTGAGTTCCACCTGGTGGGCATGTCACATATAAGGCGGTTCTTGGGCAGGTTCAACTCCTTTTGCAGCTCAGCCAGGCGAGCACTGGCATTATAAGATCTGCGGAAATGCACACAGACTTTCCTGGCCTGCCTCAGGACATCCTGTAAGCCCGGGTACCTGCCCAAGAACCGCTGCACCACCAGGTTAAGAACGTGAGCCACACAGGGCACATGGGTCAGTTGTCCCTGTCGGAGGGCGGAGAGGAGGTTGGTGCCATTGTCGCAAACCACCATTCCTGGCTTAAGCTGGCGTGGCGTCAACCACCTCTCGGCCTGGCCCTGCAGAGCAGACAGGACCTCTGCCCCAGTGTGGCTTCTGTCCCCCAAACACACCAGCGCAAGCACGGCATGGCATCTTTTTGCCTGCGTACTTGCGTAGCCCCTTGAACGGCTACGGAGCACCGCTGGTTCATAGGACAAACCACAGGAAGAGGCCATGGAGGAAGAAGAAGAGGAGGGGGTGGAGGAGAGAGGTGTGTCACAACCAGTAGTAGCATTTTGGAGGCGTGGCGGTGGAACAACCTCCAACACTACTGCACCTTGTCCTGCATCCTTCCCAGCTGCCAAAAGAGTGACCCAATGGGCCGTGAAAGAAAGGTAACGTCCCTGTCCATGCCTGCTGGACCATGAGTCAGCGGTAATATGCACCTTACCGCTGACCGCCCTGTCCAGCGAGGCCAAGACATTGCCTTCCACATGCCGGTAGAGAGCCGGAATAGCCTTCCGTGAGAAAAAGTGGCGTTTGGGAACCTGCCACTGAGGAACCGCACATTGCACAAACTCACGGAAGGGGGCCGAGTCTACCAACTGAAAAGGCAGCAGTTGAAGCGCTAGCAATTTAGCCAAGCTAGCATTCAACCGCTGGGCATGTGGATGGCTGGGAGTGAACTTCTTTCGATGGTCCAGCAGCTGGGGCAGGGAAATTTGCCTGCTAGAATCGGACGTCGGTGTACTGCTAGCAGAGTGGCCGCAAGTACTTGGCTGTGACACACCTAATTCTACACCTTCATTCCTCTCAGTGCATGTTTCAGAGAGGACTGAAGTTATAGTGGGGTTGGAGATCCCAGCTGATGCGGTGCAAGGAGAGGTCCGCTTTGTTCTTTGGTGTGGGTCTTTGAGGTAGGCTTGCCAACGAGCTGCATGGCAGGTCAACATATGTCTGGTCAGGCATGTGGTACCCAAGCGCCTGATGTTTTGGCCACGCGATATACGCTTGAGACATATGTTGCAAACAGCAGCTGTGCGATCTGATGCACTAGCCTCAAAAACGGCCCACACCAAAGAACTTTTTGAATGACGGGCAGAGGCAGCGCCCTGCACAGGCGGAGCTCTGTGGTGTGATTCCGTCGGTGTACTGCCCTTACGCTGGCCACCAAAGGGCATCCTGCCTCGTTGGAGATGTGCCTCCTCCTCATCCTCCTCCTCCTCCTCTCTCCTATTAGGCACCCACGTGGAGTCAGTGACCTCATCATCCCCTCCCTCCTCATCACTGGAGCCAATCTGGCAGTATGCTGCAGCTGCTGGAACATGACTGCCAGATTGGTGTCCTTCTTGAGCATCCCCTCTGTCTGCTCTCACGCTACTGCCTTCCTGTAGCTGGGTTTCATCATCAGACCCTTCGAAACGCTGGGCATCCTCCTGGAGCATGTACCCAACACTGTTCTCAAACAGTTCGGGGGACTCCTCAGGAGGAGGACATGGTGGGTCTAGGGAAGGAGTGACTGATGATGAGTCTGACATTGATACCAGGGAAGAGGACGCTTTGGCAGCTGCTTTGCCAGTACCCTGAGCCTGGGTGAGAGAGGATGAGGAGGAGGAGGAGGGCTTGGTCATCCACTCTACCAAGTCTTCGGCATGATGTGGCTCAACATGTCCAGCTGCCGAAAAGAAGGACAAGCGTGTCCCATGGCCATGTGCTGATGACAATGCACCGCGTCCACGACCAGCACTGTTGCCCCCAGACACAGAGCCTGCTTGCCCTCTTTTATTGCCTCCTGACTGTCTGCCTCTCCTTGTTTGCCTTCCAGACATTCTAATAGATGGCCTGCAGGGAGATGGGAAAAAAGCAATAAGGGCTACCTTCAGGTGTCCTTCTCTGTCCCTTTACTTAAGGATTTCTAAATATGGTTGAGGATGATTGCTTTTGCACAGAATAGCACAACGACAATTTCCCTGACTGTCCAAAAAACAAGGATTTCAAAGATGGTTGATGAGGAATGCTTTAGCACACTATAGCACAAGGAGAATTTCCCTCACTGTCCTTCCCTGTCCCTAGAAACAAGGATTATCACAGTGAAAGAAACTGACACTCTTCCTACCTATAGTTTTCTGTCCCTAGAAAAAATGTTTTTTTAAAGCACACTATAGCACAAGGAGAATTTCCCTCACTTTCCTTCCCTGTCCCTAGAAACAAGGATTATCACAGTGAAAGAAACTGACACTCTTCCTACCTATAGTTTTCTGTCCCTAGAAAAAATGTTTTTTTAAAGCACACTATAGCACAAGGAGAATTTCCCTCACTTTCCTTCCCTGTCCCTAGAAACAAGGATTATCACAGTGAAAGAAACTGACACTCTTCCTACCTATAGTTTTCTGTCCCTAGAAAAAATGTTTTTTTAAAGCACACTATAGCACAAGGAGAATTTCCCTCACTGTCCTTCCCTGTCCCTAGAAACAAGGATTATCACAGTGAAAGAAACTGACACTCTTCCTACCTATAGTTTTCTGTCCCTAGAAAAAAATTTTTTTAAAGCACACTATAGCACAAGGAGAATTTCCCTCACTTTCCTTCCCTGTCCCTAGAAACAAGGATTATCACAGTGAAAGAAACTGACACTCTTCCTACCTATAGTTTTCTGTCCCTAGAAAAAATGGTTTTTTAAAGCACACTATAGCACAAGGAGAATTTCCCTCACTTTCCTTCCCTGTCCCTAGAAACAAGGATTATCACAGTGAAAGAAACTGACACTCTTCCTACCTATAGTTTTCTGTCCCTAGAAAAAATGTTTTTTTAAAGCACACTATAGCACAAGGAGAATTTCCCTCACTTTCCTTCCCTGTCCCTAGAAACAAGGATTATCACAGTGAAAGAAACTGACACTCTTCCTACCTATAGTTTTCTGTCCCTAGAAAAAATGTTTTTTTAAAGCACACTATAGCACAAGGAGAATTTCCCTCACTGTCCTTCCCTGTCCCTAGAAACAAGGATTATCACAGTGAAAGAAACTGACACTCTTCCTACCTATAGTTTTCTGTCCCTAGAAAAAAATGATTTTTTAAAGCACACTATAGCACAAGGAGAATTTCCCTCACTTTCCTTCCCTGTCCCTAGAAACAAGGATTATCACAGTGAAAGAAACTGACACTCTTCCTACCTATAGTTTTCTGTCCCTAGAAAAAATGTTTTTTTAAAGCACACTATAGCACAAGGAGAATTTCCCTCACTTTCCTTCCCTGTCCCTAGAAACAAGGTTTATCACAGTGAAAGAAACTGACACTCTTCCTACCTATAGTTTTCTGTCCCTAGAAAAAATGTTTTTTTAAAGCACACTATAGCACAAGGAGAATTTCCCTCACTTTCCTTCCCTGTCCCTAGAAACAAGGATTATCACAGTGAAAGAAACTGACACTCTTCCTACCTATAGTTTTCTGTCCCTAGAAAAAATTTTTTTTTTAAAGCACACTATAGCACAAGGAGAATTTCCCTCACTGTCCTTCCCTGTTCCTAGAAACAAGGATTATCACAGTGAAAGAAACTGACCCCCTTCTACCTATAGTTTTCTGTCCCTAGAAAAAATGTTTTTTTAAAGCACACTATAGCACAAGGAGAATTTCCCTCACTTTCCTTCCCTGTCCCTAGAAACAAGGATTATCACAGTGAAAGAAACTGACACTCTTCCTACCAATAGTTTTCTGTCCCTAGAAAAAATGTTTTTTTAAAGCACACTATAGCACAAGGAGAATTTCCCTCACTTTCCTTCCCTGTCCCTAGAAACAAGGATTATCACAGTGAAAGAAACTGACACTCTTCCTACCTATAGTTTTCTGTCCCTAGAAAAAATGTTTTTTTAAAGCACACTATAGCACAAGGAGAATTTCCCTCACTTTCCTTCCCTGTCCCTAGAAACAAGGATTATCACAGTGAAAGAAACTGACACTCTTCCTACCTATAGTTTTCTGTCCCTAGAAAAAATGTTTTTTTAAAGCACACTATAGCACAAGGAGAATTTCCCTCACTGTCCTTCCCTGTCCCTAGAAACAAGGATTATCACAGTGAAAGAAACTGACACTCTTCCTACCTATAGTTTTCTGTCCCTAGAAAAAATGTTTTTTTAAAGCACACTATAGCACAAGGAGAATTTCCCTCACTTTCCTTCCCTGTCCCTAGAAACAAGGATTATCACAGTGAAAGAAACTGACACTCTTCCTACCTATAGTTTTCTGTCCCTAGAAAAAATGTTTTTTTAAAGCACACTATAGCACAAGGAGAATTTCCCTCACTGTCCTTCCCTGTCCCTAGAAACAAGGATTATCACAGTGAAAGAAACTGACACTCTTCCTACCTATAGTTTTCTGTCCCTAGAAAAAATGTTTTTTTAAAGCACACTATAGCACAAGGAGAATTTCCCTCAATTTCCTTCCCTGTACCTAGAAACAAGGATTATCACAGTGAAAGAAACTGACACTCTTCCTACCTATAGTTTTCTGTCCCTAGAAAAAATGTTTTTTTAAAGCACACTATAGCACAAGGAGAATTTCCCTCACTTTCCTTCCCTGTCCCTAGAAACAAGGATTATCACAGTGAAAGAAACTGACACTCTTCCTACCTATAGTTTTCTGTCCCTAGAAAAAATGTTTTTTTAAAGCACACTATAGCACAAGGAGAATTTCCCTCACTTTCCTTCCCTGCCCCTAGAAACAAGGATTATCACAGTGAAAGAAACTGACACTCTTCCTACCTATAGTTTTCTGTCCCTAGAAAAAATGTTTTTTTAAAGCACACTATAGCACAAGGAGAATTTCCCTCACTTTCCTTCCCTGTCCCTAGAAACAAGGATTATCACAGTGAAAGAAACTGACACTCTTCCTACCTATAGTTTTCTGTCCCTAGAAAAAATGTTTTTTTAAAGCACACTATAGCACAAGGAGAATTTCCCTCACTGTCCTTCCCTGTCCCTAGAAACAAGGATTATCACAGTGAAAGAAACTGACACTCTTCCTACCTATAGTTTTCTGTCCCTAGAAAAAATGTTTTTTTAAAGCACACTATAGCACAAGGAGAATTTCCCTCACTTTCCTTCCCTGTCCCTAGAAACAAGGATTATCACAGTGAAAGAAACTGACACTCTTCCTACCTATAGTTTTCTGTCCCTAGAAAAAATGTTTTTTTAAAGCACACTATAGCACAAGGAGAATTTCCCTCACTTTCCTTCCCTGTCCCTAGAAACAAGGATTATCACAGTGAAAGAAACTGACACTCTTCCTACCTATAGTTTTCTGTCCCTAGAAAAAATGTTTTTTTAAAGCACACTATAGCACAAGGAGAATTTCCCTCACTTTCCTTCCCTGCCCCTAGAAACAAGGATTATCACAGTGAAAGAAACTGACACTCTTCCTACCTATAGTTTTCTGTCCCTAGAAAAAATGTTTTTTTAAAGCACACTATAGCACAAGGAGAATTTCCCTCACTTTCCTTCCCTGTCCCTAGAAACAAGGATTATCACAGTGAAAGAAACTGACACTCTTCCTACCTATAGTTTTCTGTCCCTAGAAAAAATGTTTTTTTAAAGCACACTATAGCACAAGGAGAATTTCCCTCACTTTCCTTCCCTGTCCCTAGAAACAAGGATTATCACAGTGAAAGAAACTGACACTCTTCCTACCTATAGTTTTCTGTCCCTAGAAAAAATGTTTTTTTAAAGCACACTATAGCACAAGGAGAATTTCCCTCACTTTCCTTCCCTGTCCCTAGAAACAAGGTTTATCACAGTGAAAGAAACTGACACTCTTCCTACCTATAGTTTTCTGTCCCTAGAAAAAATGTTTTTTTAAAGCACACTATAGCACAAGGAGAATTTCCCTCACTTTCCTTCCCTGTCCCTAGAAACAAGGTTTATCACAGTGAAAGAAACTGACACTCTTCCTACCTATAGTTTTCTGTCCCTAGAAAAAATGTTTTTTTAAAGCACACTATAGCACAAGGAGAATTTCCCTCACTTTCCTTCCCTGTCCCTAGAAACAAGGATTATCACAGTGAAAGAAACTGACACTCTTCCTACCTATAGTTTTCTGTCCCTAGAAAAATTTTTTTTTTTAAAGCACACTATAGCACAAGGAGAATTTCCCTCACTGTCCTTCCCTGTTCCTAGAAACAAGGATTATCACAGTGAAAGAAACTGACCCCCTTCTACCTATAGTTTTCTGTCCCTAGAAAAAATGTTTTTTTAAAGCACACTATAGCACAAGGAGAATTTCCCTCACTTTCCTTCCCTGTCCCTAGAAACAAGGATTATCACAGTGAAAGAAACTGACACTCTTCCTACCAATAGTTTTCTGTCCCTAGAAAAAATGTTTTTTTAAAGCACACTATAGCACAAGGAGAATTTCCCTCACTTTCCTTCCCTGTCCCTAGAAACAAGGATTATCACAGTGAAAGAAACTGACACTCTTCCTACCTATAGTTTTCTGTCCCTAGAAAAAATGTTTTTTTAAAGCACACTATAGCACAAGGAGAATTTCCCTCACTTTCCTTCCCTGTCCCTAGAAACAAGGATTATCACAGTGAAAGAAACTGACACTCTTCCTACCTATAGTTTTCTGTCCCTAGAAAAAATGTTTTTTTAAAGCACACTATAGCACAAGGAGAATTTCCCTCACTGTCCTTCCCTGTCCCTAGAAACAAGGATTATCACAGTGAAAGAAACTGACACTCTTCCTACCTATAGTTTTCTGTCCCTAGAAAAAATGTTTTTTTAAAGCACACTATAGCACAAGGAGAATTTCCCTCACTTTCCTTCCCTGTCCCTAGAAACAAGGATTATCACAGTGAAAGAAACTGACACTCTTCCTACCTATAGTTTTCTGTCCCTAGAAAAAATGTTTTTTTAAAGCACACTATAGCACAAGGAGAATTTCCCTCACTGTCCTTCCCTGTCCCTAGAAACAAGGATTATCACAGTGAAAGAAACTGACACTCTTCCTACCTATAGTTTTCTGTCCCTAGAAAAAATGTTTTTTTAAAGCACACTATAGCACAAGGAGAATTTCCCTCAATTTCCTTCCCTGTACCTAGAAACAAGGATTATCACAGTGAAAGAAACTGACACTCTTCCTACCTATAGTTTTCTGTCCCTAGAAAAAATGTTTTTTTAAAGCACACTATAGCACAAGGAGAATTTCCCTCACTTTCCTTCCCTGTCCCTAGAAACAAGGATTATCACAGTGAAAGAAACTGACACTCTTCCTACCTATAGTTTTCTGTCCCTAGAAAAAATGTTTTTTTAAAGCACACTATAGCACAAGGAGAATTTCCCTCACTTTCCTTCCCTGCCCCTAGAAACAAGGATTATCACAGTGAAAGAAACTGACACTCTTCCTACCTATAGTTTTCTGTCCCTAGAAAAAATGTTTTTTTAAAGCACACTATAGCACAAGGAGAATTTCCCTCACTTTCCTTCCCTGTCCCTAGAAACAAGGATTATCACAGTGAAAGAAACTGACACTCTTCCTACCTATAGTTTTCTGTCCCTAGAAAAAATGTTTTTTTAAAGCACACTATAGCACAAGGAGAATTTCCCTCACTTTCCTTCCCTGTCCCTAGAAACAAGGATTATCACAGTGAAAGAAACTGACACTCTTCCTACCTATAGTTTTCTGTCCCTAGAAAAAATGTTTTTTTAAAGCACACTATAGCACAAGGAGAATTTCCCTCACTGTCCTTCCCTGTCCCTAGAAACAAGGATTATCACAGTGAAAGAAACTGACACTCTTCCTACCTATAGTTTTCTGTCCCTAGAAAAAATGTTTTTTTAAAGCACACTATAGCACAAGGAGATGTTCCCTCACTGTCCTTCCCTGTCCCTAGAAACAAGGATTCGCACAGTAACACACACTGACACTCTCCCTACCTATAGTTTTCTGTCCCTAGAAAAAATGTTTTTTTAAAGCACACTATAGCACAAGGAGAATTTCCCTCACTGACCTTCCCTGTCCCTAGAAACAAGGATTCGCACAGTAAAACACACTGACACTCTCCCTACCTATAGTTTTCTGTCCCTAGAAAAAATGTTTTTTTTAAAGCACACTATAGCACAAGGAGAATTTCCCTCACTGTCCTTCCCTGTCCCTAGAAACAAGGATTCGCACAGTAAAACACACTGACACTCTCCCTACCTATAGTTTTCTGTCCCTAGAAAAAATGTTTTTTTAAAGCACACTATAGCACAAGGAGAATTCCCTCACTGTCCTTCCCTGTCCCTAGAAACAAGGATTCGCACAGTAAAACACACTGACACTCTCCCTACCTATCCTTCTCTTTCCCTAAACTAAAGGAATCCAGGTTAAGCAAGAAAAAATAAATGTCACTGTCCCTGCCTATGCTTCTCTTTCCCTGCTCCGGAACACACTACACTAGGCCGCCGTGCTGGCGGCCTTTTATAGTGTGGGGCGTGTACTAAACACCCTCAGCAATAATTGGCCACAGGCATCCTGCCTGTGGCCAATCATTGCTCTCCTCGCTGCCGGCGCTGTGATTGGCCAAGCATGCGGGGTCACAGTGCATGCTTGGCCAATCACAGAGCCTGGATGACACTGCGATGGCGTAGTGCATTGTGGGCCGTTCGCGTCACTCGAATTTGGCGCGAACGGCCCAAATCGTTCGATCTTCGTCGAACGATCGAACAGCCGATGTTCGAGTCGAACGTATGTTCGACTCGAACACAAAGCTCATCCCTAATACTGGATTTCTAAGAATTATCTAAGGAATACTAAAAAACACTAAAAAACATCTACCATATATGCGCATGTGTATGTACACATACACAAATGTGTCATACATTTATCTAAGATTGGATATTAAAAGTGGACTAAAATAAACATATCCACCTATAATGAAAAATCCCCTCTAATGTGAAGGTGCGCGCATAAGGGTACCCGTGTATAATACATAAAAATGCATATATACACAAATACACAAACAAACACACAGACACACACAGAAGGATGTGTATTAAAGGAGACCAATTGTAAGTGTATCAAAGACTTGAGGGGTTATATACTGATAACCTGGACATGTGGGAGAACCAATGTCAACATAGAGTAGCTCAATATGTGCACATGGTTATGGCAACATGAAGAGAGGGTATCTTTAGAGAAGGATATTAATCTCGATACCTTCATTCAGGCCCCCGGGCGCGAGACTATCGAGGGTAAATATCCAATAGTTTTCACGCTCACATAGTCTTTTATAGCGCTCGGCTAAAGGGGAGGTGTTTAGAAATAGCTTCTATGACCCAGACACGTAAACCCACAGATGATTGATGATGAAATTCTTTAAAGTGTCTAGCTACACTGTATTTTTCACGACCCTTCTCGACAAAGTTACGATGTTCTCCGAACCTTCTTCGGAGGGTGCGAATGGTGCGGCCTACATAAAGTAGGCCGCACGGACAGGTCAGGCAGTATACCATATGCTCAGAAGAGCATGTACAGAAGTCAGGTAAGATGTATTGCTTGCCTTTACAGGTAAAATCTTTCTGTCTATGATTGACGTGCTTACACATAAGGCATAAAGCCTTCCTACACTGATACATACCCTTCAGATTAAAGAATGTCAGGGGTGCACTGGGAGAGGGCCCTGATGTTTTAATTTTGCTAGGGGCTATCTGAGCCTTGATGTTTTTGGCCTTTCTATAGCTAACTACGGGACGCTCTGTGAGTGTGGGTTTTAGGTGGGGGTCCTCCTTCAATATGGACCAATGTTTAACTAAAATCCTTTCCATCTTCCTGAATTGGCTATGGAATTGAGTGACAAAACGGACAGGTTGAATGTTGTCGTCTGTACTCTTAACTCTTTTTTCGCTCACGTCAGCATTAAGATAATGTCGATAGGCTCCCTCTACCAGCTCGTCGGGATAACCCTTCTCAAGAAATTTTGTTTTAAGCTTCGAGCCATGGGAAATGTAGTCCTGTGACCGAGTACAATTATGTCTCAGTCTACAGAACTGGCTCTTGGGTATGTTGTTCACCCATCGTGGATGGTGACAACTCTCATAGTGCTGAAAGGAATTGCCTGCAATAGGCTTGGTATAGTTCTGTGCGCAAACCGCATGGTCCTCATGATGTCAGGTCACCTATGGCCAGGTGACAGATGCACACCGTAGGGGGACAGGAGTGCACCGCAATGTAGTGAACCCTATGGCTGACTGCTGCGGATAGGAAACTGGGTGGTTGTGGAAAGCGGGACCAGAGGAGCACAACCGGGATCCTATAGGAAGCTAGAGCCAAGATTCCCCAGGGCGCGGAGTCTAAGACCCAGCAGGTCTTCTCCAGAGCCTCTAGTGGTGAGGATGTTATGCTGCAGGCTGGGTCCAGGTCGCGGCCCCTAGAGTCTCCTAGCTCACGCCCCGTAGGATAAGGGGGACAAGAGGGGAAGCAGCAGCACAAGATATAAGAGTAACGAATAACAAGCTGAAGGTCAAGGGCCACAAGCAGACAGGGATAACGAAAGACAAGCCGAAGGTCAAGGGTCACGAGCAGACAGGGATAGTCGGGGACAAGCCAATAACGTAACAGAGACAGACGTAGCACACGGCAGGCAGGAACCCAAACACACAATGCCTAACAAACACGTTGATCAGCAAAGCAGGCTTGCAGTGCACAGGTTAATATAGTGTTCTGTGATAGGGCCTGGGGTGGAGTCTGGCTGGGAGGAGATTATAAAGGAAGCCAGGTGAAAGGGTTTTGGCCTCTAAGATGAACACATGGGAAGGAAGGTAAGCTGACAGACAAACACTACTGCAAATCCATGACAGTACCCTCCCTCTTATGGGCCTTCCCCCGCCTCGGCCTAGGCTTAAAGGGAAATCTCTGATGAAACCTCCTCAACAGATGAGGTGCAACGACATCAGATGCAGTGATCCAAGACGCCTCCTCAGGACCAAAACCTCTCCAATGCACAAGGTACTGAAGAATGCCTCTGCAGAGCCGAGAATCCAGAACTTGTCTAACCTCGTACTTAAGATTATCCTCAGAGACCGAAAACAAGGTAGGGAGATGACAAGAAGATCTATTGAGGACCAAAGGCTCTCTAGGAATAAGCAAGGGCATGAGAGGATCAACAGGAATCTGAGGAGGGTCCCCTAGACCCTTAAAGGGGAACTGGTCATCTTGCACAGGACCATCAGACTGGGCAGATGTCAGTGGAACCCTGAAGTCAGGTTGGTTTGAAGGTGACATGTCGCCGGAGTCAAGCTGAATAGCTGAAAGACAAGCAGAATGTCCTGAACAAGAAAAAGTAGGAGGCTCACTGGGCATGGGCTGGACTGGCATAACTAGTACAGAGGCCGAGTGAAAAGCAGAGTCAGGTGTATCGACTACCTGAATCGCATCGCAAGACGTAGCGACTGCAGGACTTGTAGACAAGCTAGCCTGGCTGTGCGTCCAAGGGTGGTTAGGGACAGAGAAATGTAAATGGTTATGCAACCTGGAATGAATGACCGGCTTAGGTTCACAGGGGGCAACCTTGGGTAGGCAGGACGAGGAACAGGAGGGACCCCAAGCCAGGACCTGTCCAGTAGTCCAGTCCACATGAGGAGAATGGAGCTGTAACCATGGGAGACCCAAAATTATAGGCGTTGAGGCCTTGGGTAAGATAAGGAAGGATATCCACTCCTGGTGGAGTGTCCCTACCGACATCTTAACAGGGAGGGTCTGGAAGCAGATAGGTCCCCCTGGGAGAACAGTACCATCAATCGCCAAGACCACCAATGGCGTGGTGAGGGGCAAAAGAGTAAGTCTCATGGACGATGCGATTTCCCAGTCCATGAAATTACCAGCAGCTCCGGAATCCAGATATGCTGAGACCGAATGAGAAGAAGCACCAACATGAAGGAACACAGAAAGCAGAAGACGAGAAGGGGAAGGTGATATTTCTGGGTCCAATACTCCACTTGCCAGATGAAGTGGAACCGAACATTTTTCTGGACAAAGAGAGCAAGTGTCACGAAAATGACCTTTGCCCCCACAGTAAAGACACAGACCAAGAGTTCTGCGCCTAGCACGTTCCTCGGGGGATAGCCTGGTCCGACCCAGCTGCATGGGTTCCTCAGCTGGTAGGAGATGCTCTACGGGTCGAAGAGAGGGGAGCTCAGGCTGACTAAGAACCAAGGAGTGCTGGCGTTGCT
Organism: Rana muscosa; assembly: GCA_029206835.1. Taxonomy (NCBI): domain Eukaryota; kingdom Metazoa; phylum Chordata; class Amphibia; order Anura; family Ranidae; genus Rana; species Rana muscosa. The sequence goes on along the minus strand of JARGYO010005626.1, from coordinate 75,463,847 downwards.
TTTCTAAGGTCCTCTCCTGAAAGCGAATATCGATCTGGTTACACAAGGAGATAACGCCGGCCAGATCAGTGGGGATGGTTCTTCCTGCTAATTCATCCTTCACTCTATCAGACAGGCCATGCAAAAAGGTTGCGACTAAGGCCTCATTGTTCCAGCTCAACTCAGCCGACAGTATGCGGAAATGAAGGGCATACTGTCCCACAGAAGCAGACTCTTGGCGGAGACGTAAAAGGGCGCTGGCCACTGAAGAGACACGAGCCGGTTCTTCGAAGATATTCCGAAAAAGTTTCAAGAAGCCAGACAGGCTAGAAACTACTGGATCATTCAGTTCCCACAGAGGGGCTGCCCAGGCTAAAGCTTCACCAGAGAGGAGGGAAATGATATAGGCTACCTTAGACCGATCAGACAGGAAGTTTTGGGGCTGGAGCTCAAAATGAATCGTGCATTGGCTAAGGAACCCCCTGCAAGCCTTGGAGTCCCCAGAGAAACGGGACGGAGCTGGCAGTTGTAGTGAGTGTGTGGCTGCGACTGGTGCGATAGGTGCAGCCGCTGGTTGTATTTGAGGTTGCGGATTCAGGGTTCCCAAGGAGGCCTGAAGCTGCTCGAAGCGAGAAGCCAGATCCTGGAGGAATCGCATCACCTGAGTCTGATTCGATTCCTGGGTTTCAAGTCTGCGAACTATGCCCTGCAATGGATGATCCGCGGGGAGCGGGATGTCAGCCGGGTTCATGGCTGATCAAACTGTCAGGTCACCTACGGCCAGGTGACAGATGCACACCGTAGGGGGACAGGAGTGCACCGCAATGTAGTGAACCCTATGGCTGACTGCTGCGGATAGGAAACTGGGTGGTTGTGGAAAGCGGGACCAGAGGAGCACAACCGGGATCCTATAGGAAGCTAGAGCCAAGATTCCCCAGGGCGCGGAGTCCAAGACCCAGCAGGTCTTCTCCAGAGTCTCTAGTGGTGAGGATGTTATGCTGCAGGCTGGGTCCAGGTCACGGCCCCTAGAGTCTCCTAGCTCACGCCCCGTAGGATAAGGGGACAAGGGGGAAGCAGCAGCACAAGATATAAGAGTAACGAATAACAAGCTGAAGGTCAAGGGCCACAAGCAGACAGGGATAACGAAAGACAAGCCGAAGGTCAAGGGTCACGAGCAGACAGGGATAGTCGGGGACAAGCCAATAACGTAACAGAGACAGACGTAGCACACGGCAGGCAGGAACCCAAACACACAATGCCTAATAAACACGTTGATCAGCAAAGCAGGCTTGCAGTGCACAGGTTAATATAGTGTTCTGTGATAGGGCCTGGGGTGGAGTCTGGCTGGGAGGAGATTATAAAGGAAGCCAGGTGAAAGGGTTTTGGCCTCTAAGATGAACACATGGGAAGGAAGGTAAGCTGCCAGACAAACACTACTGCAAATCCATGACACATGAAAAAGCTCAAGATCCAAAAAGGCCAATGTATTCTCATCTGTCACAAAAGTAAAAGAAAGACCCATATTGTTAGAATTGCAATGTTGTAGGAACTCTGGAATTAATGTATCGGGACCATCCCAAATGATGACCATGTCATCTATATAACGACCATAGAATACTAGGTGAGAGGCATAAGGGTTATTTTGCCAAATATTGTGATGTTCCCAATACCCCATAGTGAGGTTAGCCCCCATAGCTGTCCCCTGAATTTGGATGTAGAATTGGCCATTTGCTTCAAAATAATTGTGGTTAAGGCAATAGTCCAACATTTCAAGTAGAAAATTGATCTGTCTATTGTTAAGTAGTGGGTCTTCATTGAGAAAATACTGTGTGGCATGTAGGCCCACTTTATGGGGAATGGACGTATAAAGTGACACTACATCCAGCGATAGCCAATGATAAGAGGGTTCCCATCTATATTGCTGTAACATATGGAGTAGTGTTATGCCGTCTTTGATATATGAAGGAAGATTATTGACTAAGGGCTGTAAAAAATGGTCAATATATATGGAAAAATAGCTGGTTACACTTTCCATAGCCACTACAATCGGTCTCCCTGGTGGATTGGCAGGATCTTTATGGACCTTAGGAAGGTGATAAAAGTAAGGTCTCTTATAAAAGTCATGCAGAAGAAATGCGACCTCTGTTTTGGTCACCAATCCCTCGGCTTTGGCTTTATTAACCAAATTGTGTGCTTCCTTGGAGAACATAGGTAATGGGTCACTAGCAAGTCTTAGATAAGTTGTATCATCAGAGAGCAACCGAGCACTCTCTGATTGATAATCTACACGGTTTTGGATTACTATCCCTCCCCCTTTATCAGCTGATCTAATTATGAGTTCTTTATTGTTGGTAAGACTTTTCAGAGCAGTGGTTTCGGCTATCGACAAGTTGGTAGAAGATTTATGTATGGGACATTGTTGACACATCCGCAAGGTCTCTGCATAAACTACTAGAAACTTAGGATATAGGGTCCTCTAGCAAACGTGGGGTAAAAGATGGATTTAGGTCTAAATTTTGTCTTCTGAACAGGTGGAGAAGCGGACAGATGTTGAGTGAGCAACTCGGCAAGATCATCTGGATCATCCGTTGATGCATGTTTTGCCATGGACCACTCTTTAGACTGTGACGTGCGGGAATGCATGACCTTGGATCATCCGGAGCTCCTCCATACGGCCGATGCAAGCACGCTGAGAGCCGCGGAATTGTTTTATATGCCTTGATGTTACCTGCTATTTGTAAGTAGACTACAATAAATGCTTATGTTTTTTACCTTACGGGTTTCACTATGCTGCCTCATTTTTCTCTCATTGGGTAAAACTTCTGGCTGAGATTTGCATAGCTCCACATCTATACTCTGGAAATTGCCTTGACATTAGTGATGTTGGTCTTCCCTATGATCGAACCATCTGATTTGGAGTGTCCTTCTCTCAACGTCTGACCCTCTGCATCATTTGATTACATTGCCTGTTATTTTCCACTTTCTGGTAAGCAGATTGTAAGACATAATTGTACTCGGTCACAGGACTACATTTCCCATGGCTCGAAGCTTAAAACAGAATTTCTTGAGCAGGGTTATCCCGACGAGCTGATAGAGGGAGCCTATCGACATTATCTTAATGCTGACGTGAGCGAAAAAAGAGTTAAGAGTACAGACGACAACATTCAACCTGTCCGTTTTGTCACTCAATTCCATAGCCAATTCAGGAAGATGGAAAGGATTTTAGTTAAACATTGGTCCATATTGAAGGAGGACCCCCACCTAAAACCCACACTCACAGAGCGTCCTGTAGTTAGCTATAGAAAGGCCAAAAACATCAAGGCCCAGATAGCCCCTAGCAAAATTAAAACATCAGGGCCCTCTCCCAGTGCACCCCTGACATTCTTTAATCTGAACGGTATGTATCAGTGTAGGAAGGCTTTATGCCTTACGTGTAAGCACGTCAATCATAGACAGAAAGATTTTACCTGTAAAGGCAAGCAATACATCCTACCTGACTTCTATACATGCTCTTCTGAGTATGTGGTGTACTGCCTGACCTGTCCGTGCGGCCTACTTTATGTAGGCCGCACCATTCGCACCCTCCGAAGAAGGTTCAGAGAACATCGTAACTTTGTCGAGAAGGGTCGTGAAAAATCCAGTGTAGCTAGACACTTTAAAGAATTTCATCATCAATCATCTGTGGGTTTACGTGTCTGGGTCATAGAAGCTATTTCTAAACACCTCCCCTTAGCCAAGCGCTATAAAAGACTATGTGAGCGTGAAAACTATTGGATATTTACCCTCGATAGTCTCGCGCCCGGGGGCCTGAATGAAGGTATTGAGATTAATATCCTTTTCTAAAGATACCCTCTCTTCATGTTGCCATAACCATGTGTACATATTGAGCTACTCTATGTTGACATTGGTTCTCCCACATGTCCAGGTTATCAGTATATAACCCCTCAAGTCTTTGATACACTTATGACACGTACACACGACCGTTTTTCTCGACGTGAAAAAATGCATGTTTTCCTTTCGACGAGAAAAACGATCGTCTGTGGGCTTTATGTCGTTTTTCTCGATGAGAAAAACGACATTAAAAACTTCGAGAAAAATTAGAACATGCTCTATTTTTTCTCGCCGTTTTTCACGTCGTCGTTTTTCTCGTCATGAAAAATGGTCGTGTGTAGGCTTTAACGACGTGAAAAAAGCGTGCATGATCAGAAGCAAGTGATGAGAAGGGAGCGCTCGTTCTGGTAAAACTACCGTTCAGAATGGAGATGGCACATTCGTCATGTAGGAAATTATTGCATCGTTTAATGCAGCGCATTCTTTTCTTCGTTCTAATGCTGCAATAATCCTATTCTCTTGCTGCTGATATTCTCACAGAGTTATGTAAAAGTTTGGTCTTTAGTATTTATTGTTTTCTCATGATTAATCTATATTTATTGTAAGCCAGATCTCCCTAAATCCCCAATATTTTAGAGTTTCCATCTTGTTTTGAAGATGTTTTTTTTTTGTAATTTTATTTTTTATTTTAGACTGGTTATCCATATTATTTGATATTTTGTAGTGTGTCAAGTTACCCCAACAACATTATTATTTCTTAGCATTTTCCCTCAAGGAGGTTATTGTCCCTTGTTAATTACCCAATTTTTTATCCACTGTCCCTGCCTACTCACTACCAAACTGTCTATTTTGAAGAAGAACACATGTTCATTTTGTAACATCAAACAAAAATTCCATTTATTCTGGCCTAAAAACAAATTAAAGGGTAAGCCAAAACAAAACCAGATGTAAAGTAAATCTAAAGAAGCCAGGAAGACAGCATTGGAGACCCTGCTGAAATTAGTGCAGACCCAGATCACCACAGCAAACACCAAAGGATGAAAAGACGAAAATTGGGACCATCTGAGGGACATATCCTGGGCTCATTTGTTGCTTTTCTTTTTTCCCTTCCCTGCAGCCTTCCTTGGAGGCTGTGTCCGTGGAGGAGGGACTGGAGCAGGAGTAGGGACAGGAGCAGGGACTGGGACAGGAGCAGGGACTGGGACAGGAGCAGGGACTGGGGCAGGAGCATGGAGCTGGGCAGGAGCAGGGAGTGGGGCAGGAGCAGGGAGTGGGGCAGGAACTTGAGCAAGGACATAAGAAATGTCCACAACGTCCGTAAAATCATTCAGTTTCCCCAACATGTCCATATTTACAACCTTCAATATCAGGCTCTCGCTTTTTAGCCGCTGGGCCAATTCCATTTCTGGAAGTTTGTGCCCAATAAGGGCAGCAAATCCCTCTGCAGCGGTGGGGGGCTCTCTGAGGGCCGCAGTAGCCTCCCTAATTAGGGCCTGGGTCTCCTCCTCCATTTGAAGAAGCCTCCTTGCCCTTTTTCGTGGAATCCGCAGCGGAGGTATCTGGGGCCTGGTGTTGCGCTGTGTCCCACTGGGGCCTGCCTCCTCCTGTGTCCCACTGGGGCCTGCCTCCTCCTGGCTTCCACTGGCACCTGCCTCCTCGTGGGTCCCACTGGGGCCTGCCTCCTCCTGGGTTCCACTGGCACCTGCCTCCTCGTGGGTCACACTGGGGCCTGCCTCCTCATCCTGTTAAAAAAAGTTACATATAGTTATTTTAGCCTTCATCTTTCACACACATTTGTCACCTCATGACATTTGCTAATTGAATGCTAATAAATATTATAGTTAATCATTCTGACACCAGCATTTTTCATTCATGTCCCCCTAATTTTTGCCCACTGATGTCTATTGATATGTCAGACACTTTGGTTTATCTGGTAACATTTTTAACACAATTTTTTCTACTTTGACAACATTAGACTTTTATTAATATAAATATTTAGCTAAATATTATACCTGGCTCCAAATATTCAAATCTGGCTCCTCCAGGAGTTGAGCTTGTTCCTCCAAAGAGACCTCAACTTGGCTGGAGGGTTGGCTGCAGGGAATGCTGGAGGGAAGGCTGGAGGGTTGGCTGCAGGGAAGGCTGGAGCTCGTTCTGGGTGGAAGGGTGGAAAGAGATTCCCTGGATTCCAGGTGGTCATCGAGGAAACTGAGATGCTGGTAGTAGAGATTTGGAATGTATCTGTCCTCTGCAGCTGCTCCTGCACGCATTGATGTTCGGACTTTGTTTCTTTGAGTCCGGTATGTCCCCCTAATGGTCCCAATTTTATTCTTCACATCCTGTAGTGTTGCTGTGGGGATCTGAGATTGCACAAATTCCAGCAAGGTCTCCAGTGCTCTCTTCCTGGCTTCTTTATTTTTATTTTGTTTGTTTTTGGTCTCCCATAAAACAGGAAGATTCTTCCATCTTTGCAGGAATTCCAACATGAAGTCGGGGTCCTTAAATACCTGCATTTTTGCTGCAAGTCCAAAAACACACCAAAAATAAATCAAAGGTCAGTCAAGACTACTCCAAATCTTTCTCACCATATATAGGCCACTAACGTAGCAATTGATCAGTCATCATAGAGTTGAGTGGACACCTGGATGTTTGTGTTGAACTCTTTTTTGTAAACTTGGTAAAAAGCTAGAGTTCGTGACGTGACTTAACCCGAACTTGACCCCGAACCCAAAGCCCATTGAAGTCAATGTAGCCCCGTAAATCTGCGGACTAAAAGGACTCCAAAAAAGTAAAGGAGTACCTCGAACTGTCCCTGCACAAAGTGTCATTTGTGCTTTTCCAAAATTAACCCCAAATTCACTCCTGGGTATAATGAATTGTTGTCCCCCGACAAATGCAATACATAGAAAAGTCATTGATACAAACATTGAGAAAGCATTTTGGTTTCCACAAATTCTCTTACCTCCCCCCCTCTTCTCTTTCATGTCTGGAATGGATATTAAGGGGAACCCCGCCGCCAATGTTTTTCAAAAGGCGTGTTGGTCCCCCCAAATATCCATACCAGGTCCTTCAGGTCTGGCAAGGATTTTAAGGGGAACTCCACCCCAAATTATTGAATAAAATGGCGTGGAGTCCCCCTAAAAATCCATACCAGACCCTTATCCGAGCACGCAACCTGGCCGGCCGCAGGAGAAGAGGGGGGACGAGAGAGCGGCCCACCCCTCCCTCCTGAACCGTACCAGAAGATGGAGATGAAGATGGAGATGGAGATGAAGATGAAGAGGAAGAGGAAGATGGAGGAAGAAACTCAAATGCAGAAAAGAAGTAGGGAGAAGATGGAAGAAAAACAAAAACAATAATAAAGGAATTGTCCAAAAACGTCTATTGTCATTTTTTGAATTTTGTCACATTTTGGGGTGAAATGGTAGGGGTACAATGTACCCTATTACCAGTTCACATAGGGGGGGGGCGGGATCTGGGGGTTCTTCCAGATCCCGATAAGCCCCCCACCCGCAGACCCCCACAACCACCGGGCAAGGGTTGTGGGGATGAGGCCCTTGTCCCCATCAACATGGGGACATCCTCCCCATGTTGAGGGCATGTGGCCTGGTACGGTTCAGGAGGGAGGGGGGGCCGCTCTCTCGTCCCCCCCTCTTCCCCTGCGGCCGGCCAGGTTGCGTGCTCGGATAAGGGTCTGGTATGGATTTTTGGGGGGACTCCACGCCATTTTTTTAAAAATTTGGGGTGGAGTTCCCTTAAAATCCTTGCCAGACCTGAAGGGCCTGCAAATAGAATTTGGGGGGACCCCCACGTTTTTTTGGGTCTCGAAAACTGAGTTTGCAATGTATTGCCATTTGCCAGGAGCCGAGAATACATTCTAGCCGCAATTGAGTTTTAAATGATTATTCAAACTTCAAAAATGACACTTTGTGCAGGGCCATTATTAACAGCACGGGAAGCAAGCGCAAAGTTACATGCATATTGCCCAACACCGGCCCCGAACATACAGTGAATGTTTAGGTTTCTGCTCCGGGACCCAGCCCAAAAAAAAGGTCTGTACGGTCACTAAATTTTCTTTTCGGGGCCGCTCAACCCTCGACATATCAAGTATGAAAAATGTTACGTACCCGCGATCTACACGTTCGTTGCTTCCGACCTTCTTCCACTCACTGAACGTCGCTTTCCACAATGTTTTTTTAAAATTTTATACAGTGAGCATGCGTGACGCTCCGCACGCTTTCCCGCCCCTGACGTTCGTTACACTACTTTCCCCGCCCCTTCTCGCTCGTCCTTAATGACGGAGACTGACAACATGGCGGAGAATGACCGAGATGAAGTGGAAAGTGTGGAAGGAGGCAGGGCCAGACCCAGAAGATATAAAGCCACTAACATGTCGTTTGAGGAGATGGTGGATATGGTCACCATATTGCTGAGGGAGGATTATGACGCCAAACATGGGCCCTACAAAAATCCAAAATAGTTGAAGGCCCAGATCATGGATAAAGTGGTCAAAACACTCTTCAGGAATTTTGGTGTTCGCAGGTCGAGGGAACAGATCCGCAAACGATCGTCGGACATTAAATTGCGTGAGCAGGAGCAATATAAAAAATTTTAAAAAGTGATCCGAAAAAGGAAGTATATTTACATTTAATGTGATTTTCATTAATAGCGTGGTGCTGCATGTGCTTTTTCGTTAATGTATGTAGTACAGTTCAAGATGTCCGGGTTCATGTTCTTGTTCACACGAATCAATCGTTGAAATCCGCGTTCAAACGTTCACTAAATGACGATCTTTTGGTCCGATTCAGTGTTAACTACATTTGATCATTCCTAATAATAGGCATGTTCAAATTTAGTTATCACTGTATTCCCCCAAAACATCGTTTGGGTGGTATTGAACGAGGATTTCGACGTTTGATTCTTGTGCCCAAGAACATGAAATAGGACATCTTTTACTGTTCAAGATGTCCTGTTTCATGTTCTTGGGCACAAGATTCATCAGGCAAAATCCTCGTTCAATAACACAAAAACGATGTTTTGGGGGAATACAGTGATAACTACATTTGAACATGCCTATTACTAGGCATGATCAAATTTAGTTAACACTGACTCGGACCAAAAGATCGTCATTTAGTGAACGTTTGAACGCGGATTTCGACGACTGATGATGATTCTTGTGCCCAAGAACATGAAACAGGACATCTTTTACTGTTCAAGATGTCCTGTTTCATGTTCTTGGGCACAAGATTCATCAGGCGAAATCCTCGTTCAATAACACAAAAACGATGTTTTGGGGGAATACAGTGATAACTACATTTGAACATGCCTATTATTAGGAATGATCAAATGTAGTTAACACTGACTCGGACCAAAAGATCGTCATTTAGTGAACGTTTGAATGCGGATTTCGACGACTGATGATTCTTGTGCCCAAGAACATGAAACAGGACATCTTGAACTGTTTATGTGATAATTAATTAGAAACATGGTTGTGTAGGTGTTGTTAACTCTATTTAACGAATCTAACTGGATTCAGTGTACGGTTACGAGAGTATGCTCAGCAGCTGCTTACACATCTTGACTCATTAGCACAAGTGTGGGCCACAAGAACAACCTTTTGATGGTGTCACACACAGGTGATCCAGTGGATACTTGGTGTGTTTCCATGTGTGAAACATGACCAAAATAGATTAATCTACCAGCTTTGGAAATGGATACAATCATGTGTTCATCTTCTAAAGTATTTCCAAAAATAGAATTGTAACACACTTCCCAAGAATGCTTAATATTACTCTTTCAGACCTAAATATATTTAGTTACACAAGTCTACCTTTGGGTTCTATCTCCTAGGGCTTCAAAGAGCTAGGAGACAGGAGGCTGCAAACCCCGCACCACCAACCCAAGACCCACAACCGCAGGATGTGGCTGAAGAGGGAAATGCCAACTCAACAGGTCAGTGTCATACACCACAGCCTCAGGTAATAGATGTAGGCCTGTATATTTAGTAAGACCTTATTTTTTTTTCTAATTTAAGGTACTTTAATGCCTGTGGCCCCAGCAACCTTCACCCGACACACTGCCCAGATGTTGGTGAAAGAACTGAGGGTCTGCTCTCGTGAGCTGGAAACAATGAAAGAGAACTTGTTCCAGATGAGGCAAAACACTAAGCAGATGGAGCAAAGAATTAAAAAAATAGAACAGGTTCTTGGGAGGGTTTAAAAATGTTATATGTTTTACAATTCTGTTTTCAAATTTTTGTTTTAATTGTAGATTTGCCCTTTTTTGGGGGAATCTTTTAATTTCTAAAAGTAATATTGTACATGTTGTACATTTTTGTCAAGACTTTTATGCAAAAACTGATCTTTAAAAAGCCCCAAAAAAATATTTTTTATTTTTATACAAATAAAAAAAAAAAATATGCTCCTCTAATAAATATTTTAAACTAAACAATGTGTGGCTTCTTATATCAATGTTGCCCCCCCCCCCCATAACAAATGTGTGTGTTTACACTCAAAATGATGTTAATTTACTTGTTACAAAAACACATGGCACTACAACTGCACTAGTATAACCTAGGACAGTGATGGTGAACCTTGGCACCCCAGATGGTTTGGAACTACATTTCCCATGTTGCTAAGGCACTCTGCAGTGGAGTTGAGCATCATGGGCAATGTAGTAGCAAAACATCTGGAGTGCCAAGGTTCACCATCACTGACCTAGGAGAAATAACAAATACAACAAAATAAAAGCAAACAAGATGTTTTCAGTATAATTTTGTTTATTCTTCATAAAATTATTTTAAATATGATCAGGCATTGCAATGGCCCCCCTACCCATAAAATATTCAACATAGCGTTGCCGCACATCACGGCCGCTTTGGGGGGCCAAGCCTGTAGGGCCAGCTACCTGGGCTGGCAATGGTCCATCCAAGAACTGTGTGCCCTGAAGGGCAACTGAAGACAGATAATTGTTCGATTTTTTTTTTAAAATAATTGTGAAGTATGCAACAGCACATGATTAAATGGTTCCATTTGTACTCCGCCATGTTGAGAGCAGTCTGGAAAATGCGAAAATGACTGGCCATGATGCCAAAGGCATTTTCGACCACCCTTCTCGCTCTGGCCAGCCTATAATTAAAGACCCTCCTCTCAGGGGTGAGGGTCCTTTGTGGAAAAGGCCTCATCAAATGGGGTCCAAGCGCAAACGCCTCATCTGCCAGGAAAACAAAGGGGAGGCCATGTTCATTTTCTTCAGCAGGTGGCAATGCCAGGTCCTCGGAAAGAAGCCGGTCGGCAAAATCGGTCTGGGCAAAAACACCACCGTCAGACATCCGTCCATTTTTCCCAACATCAATATAGAGAAATTCATAGTTGGCAGACACCACCGCCATCAGCACAATACTGTGGAACCCTTTATAATTATAAAAAAAGGATCCCGAATGGGGTGGTGGCACAATGCGGACGTGCTTGCCATCAATGGCTCCTCCACAGTTGGGAAAGTTCCACCGCTGCGAAAACTCAGATGCCACATTCTGCCATTCCTGTGGCGTCGATGGAAACTGTGGAGTCAAACCAAAAATACAAATTAAAATACTTTGCTACCTAAACATTGCAAGCATGTTCGCACTAAACACTCTTGGCAAAACATCAGTATAGCATTAATTTGGAAGGAGGATTTTAGAGCGGAGCTCCGCAGCCAAAATAATACCAAATTACCCAGCAGCTCCAGCTAGAGCAGCTGCAGAGTTTTTATAATTGGACACTTACCTGTCCTGGAGTCCAGCAATGTCCGCAGCAGAGGACGAACAATCGCTTGTCACTCTACTGCCCCCTCCGCCATCCTCGGTGAGGGAACCAGGAAGAGAAGCCTTGCGGCTTCACTGCCCGGTTCCCTACCGCACATGCACGAGAAGTGCTGCGCAGTTCTGACTGGTCCTCCTGTGTTCTGGGAGCCAAGTGTCTCCAAGAACACTATGGGTATTCTGCGGGAAGTGACTTGTCTCCGGCAGATTGGCCGCAGAGATGACTCCTGGATGTGGGTGAAAATACCTGTCTTAAACAGGTATCTTCACCCCCCTCCCCCCTGAAAGGTGTCAATTTTGACACCGGAGGGGGGGAGGGTTACGATGAGCGGAAAATAAACTTTAGGGTGGAGCTCCGCATTAATAAGAGCTAAAAATGAGAACAAAATACATGAGCCACTCTGATGGACCTGTGAAATTCTATTAGGGTAGGGGGGTTGAGATGAGTTGGGGACATCATAAATAAAAGCTCTAGTACAATGTAATTTATTTTGTTAGATTAGACAAAAGCAAATAATTAGGGGGGGGGGCAGGCAATCTAAGCACTACAATGGAGCGGACAAAAAACATTGGGGAGTGACTAGGCTAGGTGTGTTTGGGCCCAGGATATAATGCTGGAGAGGCTGTTTTTTAAAAATATGCATGTAGGCCCAAAAAAAGGAACATTCAAAGCTTACAACATGCATGGGGACAAAGGGGACAATCACACCATATTTGAATCATGGTAATTAGAGACAGTTCAAAAAATAATATACATTATCAAGCATAAAAATACATAGATTGGGATTTTTATAAAGGAAAAAACTTACCTTAATATAGTCCTCCTGAAGGACCTGGATAATGGCAGAGCAGGTTTCTGGGATAATGACGCCCAGAGCCTGGGGGGAGATGCCTGTCGAGAACTTGAGGTCCTGCAAGCTTCTCCCAGTCGCAAGGTATCGCAACGTGGCGATGAGCCTCTGCTCAGCAGTAATGGCTTCCCGCATAACGGTGTCCTGCCTGGTGATATAGGGGGACACCAAAGCCAAGAGCTGCTGAAAAATGGGGTCAGACATCCTAAGAAAATTCCTGAAGTCATCAGGGTTATTCTCCTGGATCTCCCGCAGCAGAGGCATATGACATAATTGGTCCCGCTTGAGCAACCAATTCTTGGTCCAAGAACTCCTCCTCACCCTGTTCATGGACCGGATCTGGGACATAGCAACAAGCCCAGAAGCAAGCACAGCACGATCTCGGTGACAAGAACGTACCCGCAACATGGCTTCAAAACGGTCGTCTAATCAGAACAAACGAAAAGAACGCACTGAAGAACAGCAAGGCCTCTGAAGAACGAGCTGAAAAACAGTAACGAGCGGACAAGAACGCACTGCAAAAACAGATACAAACTCACTACACGCACTGAAAGCCAGATGCGAACCCACAAGCACAAACTGAACTCCCGAAAATGATCTTTAAAGCACGAAGACTGAAAAGCGCGAATCGTCTCTTCCCAAATTTTTACTAACACGCGGTAACACGAAATCAGCAAAAGCAGCCAAAAGGGTGGCGCCAACATAATGGAACTCCCCCTTTATAGTGCCGTCGTACGTGTTGGACGTCACCGCGCTTTGCTAGATCATTTTTTTTAACGATAGTGTGTAGCCAAGGCAGGCTTGAGAGGAAACACGAAAAATAACGTCGAGAAAAACGACGTTTTTTTTCATGACATGAAAAATGGTCGTGTGTACGCGGCATTACAATTGGTCTCCTTTAATACACATCCTTCTGTGTGTGTCTGTGTGTTTGTTTGTGTATTTGTGTATATATGCATTTTTATGTATTATACACGGGTACCCTTATGCGCGCACCTTCACATTAGAGGGGATTTTTCATTATAGGTGGATATGTTTATTTTAGTCCACTTTTAATATCCAATCTTAGATAAATGTATGACACATTTGTGTATGTGTACATACACATGCGCATATATGGTAGATGTTTTTTAGTGTTTTTTAGTATTCCTTAGATAATTCTTAGAAATCCAGTATATCCAACCGTTTTTGCATTTGATGTCCCTTTAATTATCTTAGCCATTCAGTCTGTTTCTTATGGTATTTCATTTCATCCTCTTAATCTATACTATACATATATATTTTTTATTTTTTATTCTCATATATATATATATATATATATATACATTTTTATTGATTATTCATTGATTTCTCTATGTATTATGCCCCGTACACACGATCGTTTTTAATGTCATTTTTTAAACCGACGTTTTTCTCCTCGTTTTTTTTCATGTTTCCTCTCAAGCCTGCCTTGCGTACACACCATCATTAAAAAAAAATGATCAAGCAAAGCGCAGTGACGTTCAACACGTACGACGGCACTATAAAGGGGAAGTTCCGTTCGAATGACGCCACCCTTTGGGACGCTTTTGCTAATTCCGTGTTACCGCGTGTGAGTAAAAGTTTGGTGAGAGACGATTCGCGCTTTTCAGTCTTCGTGCTTTGAAGATCGTTTTCGGGAGTTCAGTTTGCGCCTGTGGGTTCGTATCTGTTTAGCACTGCTTGTAGTCAGTTCGTATCTGTTTATTCAGTGCGGCCTGCTCTGCACGTTCGTGTTTTTCAGCTTGTTCTTCATAGGCCTTGCTGTTCTTCCGTGCGTTCTTCTAGTTCGTTCTGTACAGCCGACCGTTATCTAGCCATGTTGCGGCTACGTACTCGTCGTAGAGTTCGTGCTGTAGTTGGTGCAGGGGTTCATGCTGTATCCCGACTCCATGCCATGAGCAGGGTCAGGAGGAGTTCATGGACCAAGAATTGGTTGCTCCAGCGGCACTAATTCTGTCACATGCCTTTGTTGCGGGAGAACAGGGAGAATAATCCTGATGATTTCAGGAATTTTCTCAGGATGTCTGACCCCGTATTTCAGCAGCTGTTGGCTTTGGTGTCCCCCTATATTACCAGGCAGGACACTGTTATGCGGGAAGCCATCAGTGCTGAGCAGAGGCTCATCACCACGTTGCGATACCTGGCTACTGGGAGAAGCCTGCAGGACCTTAAGTTCTCCACAGGCATATCCCCCCAGGCTCTGGGGATCATTATACCAGAGACTTGTTCTGCCATCCTTCAAGTTTTGCAGGAGGACTATATTAAGGTAAGTGTTCTTCTTCAAAAATTCACATTGTATGGTTTTTATTTTTGGATATTTTTAATTTGCTTTATTTGCAGTCCCTAATTCACATGATTCTTAGCTGCAGGGAATGTCCCCTTTCTCCCCATGTTTTATTATTTAAAGTTTGGGGTTTGAGGCCTACCTGTAAATTTGGCTTACCTAACCTCTCCAGCATGCTATCCTGGGGCCATACCTACCTTGCCTAGTCATTTCCATGTTTTTTATTCTATGTTCCATCGTAGTGCTTTACCCAAAACGCACCCTAAATTTTGCCTAGGAATGTTTCATTTTTGTTAACTTCAATACAGGGTGCTACAGCCTTCATGTGTGATATTCCCAACTCATCTTCAACCCCCCCCCCCATAATTTTTTGGTTTGTTTGTTTTTTGTTGCTTCCAATTTTTTATGTTTTGAACAGTTTCTACCAATGTTGGCCATGAATGTGTGTATGAAATCAGCTTTCAATGTTTCTGGCTCCAAGTATTAATTTATTATTTCTTTAATTCCACAGTTCCCTTCTTCGCCACATGAATGGCAGAATGTGGCTTCCGAGTTTGCCCAGCGATGGAACTTTCCGAACTGTGGAGGAGCCATCGACGGCAAACATGTTCGGGTCGTCCCACCACCCCATTCGGGATCCTTTTATTATAATTATAAGGGGTTCCACAGCATCGTGATGATGGCAGTGGTGTCGGCCACCTACGAGTTCCTCTATGTGGACGTTGGCAAGAATGGCAGGATGTCTGATGGAGGAGTTTTTGCCCAGACGGAGTTTGGAGAACGGCTCCTTTTGGATCTGCTGGCCTTGCCACCAGCGGAGCAGAATGTGGAGGGACTACCTTTTGTCTTTGTGGCGGATGAGGCGTTTGGCCTCGGACCCCATTTGATGAGGCCATTCCCGCAACGCACCTTCACCCCTGAGAGGAGGGTGTTCAATTATCGGCTGGCCAGAGCCAGAAGGGTGGTGGAAAATGCGTTTGGGATCATGGCCAGCCGATTTCGCCTCTTCCTTACCTCCATCCACCTTGCCCCATACAAATGGAACCATGTGGTTATGACGTGCTGTGTGCTGCATAATTTCCTAAGGGTGCATTCAACGAGTTATATATCTTTGAGTGGGCCTGAGGCCTCTTTAATCAATGCAGAAACTTTGGTGGCCCTGGAACCTGGCCGTCCTGGCTTGGCCCCCCCAACCGGACGTGAGGTCCGTAACCAATATGTGGACTATTTTATGGGTAGGGGGCCATTGAAATGCCAGACAATCTTTAATAATTTTATACCAAAAAAATAAAACTTTTTCTGGAGTAAAGATTGGTTTGGATTTTTTATTGTATAATGTTTGATGTTTCTGGTAGGTTTACCTAGTGCACTTGTTTTGCCATGTGGATTAAACAATCTTAATTAGCCTTCATTGTCAGTGTAAACACCAAACATTGATTAGTTCACTCAGCACCACATTTACATAATGAAGCCACAATTATTTGTTATGTAAAAATACCTTTATTTCTTTTTTTAGGTGGGAAACTTCCTTAGAAATGTGGATGTTCCCTTATTTTTCGGGTGTATTAAAACGCATGACCAGCCATGCATAAACAAACTATATTCGTAAAAATTTTGAAAAAGCTAAACATGTGCTAGTCATTAAAGGGTAAAATAACAAAAATACTTATAAAACTCTGCAAGTAAAACGTTATTTGGTGTAAAAACATTAGACACGCCCAAGCACAGCCATGATATTTTGGAGCCTTTCCTCCACCCGCTTTGTATTTGCCCTGATCTCTAGCAAGTCTCCCTTAATTTTTTCGAGGTCACGACAGCAGACCATCAGGTATTGGATCAGGATCTGGGCACTGTGATGTGTCAACTTATTGGGGTCTTCGGCCAGAACTGCACCTAAATGTAAAAAGAAATATGTAGGATAGAATATGTAGGCCTACATCTATTTAACATGCATGTGTCTGGCTTCTCTCTGACCTGTGGTGGTGCCACTTTCCACTTCCACAACATCACATTCCTCTCCATCCTGGGGTTCTGGGGCTATTGTTGTAGGTGTTGCAATTATTGTCTCATCTGAGGTAGCTTTTCGAATCCCTAGGGAGATTGAAATAAAAGGAATAGTTTCATTAGTAGCGACTCAATTTTGCTAAAATAAGAAACATGAAAAAATACTTTGTAATCATTCTTTTGAAGCATGCTCCATTTTAAATTTTACCCCCTGTGCCAACCGGGACAAATGATTGGATACATAGCCAAAACCAGAGCATATACATTTTGAACACAAATTTGACACATTGTAACACCCCAAAGTATCTACACAGGATCACCTGTGTGTGACACCCTCAAGCTTTTTGGCTTTAGGCCCACACTTGTACTACTGCGTTCAGATGTTTCATCAGCTGCTGAGCATTCACTCCCTTAACATTACCATGCATATCGTTTTTTCAAACGAACAAATGTCCTTTGGATTAGCACCCAAAAAATAAGTGACGCCCAAATTTACTCCCCCAAATAAACCAAAATACATGGGTGTTCACACTGGATGATCCTAAAACATTGTTTGAGGAACTGTACGGAGAAAGAGGTTTAATACGTCCGTTTACTGTGCGGACGAACCTGAAAGATGGTATCTTTCAATGTACTATATGAAAGTTAAAAATACACGACAGAATACAAGAAAATAATATGTACCATGGAAACTAAAAAAAAATTACTTACTTTTTAATATAACTTTCTTGATTCTTTTATATTGGTCGGCCTCCCGCAACTTCAGATCTGACCATCGTTTTCTGAGCTGTTCCTTCGTTCTGCACACCCCAAATTTTTTGTGAAGACTTTTGACCACTTTGCCCATAATTCTGGACTTGACCAGATTAGGCCTTTTATACGGACCATGCTTGGCATCATAATCCTCCTTCTTTAAAATGGCGACCATCTCCATTTCCTCGAATGACATGTTGGATGCCTTATATCTCCTGGGTCTTGATTTGGGCTCCTCTGGAATTTCATCCTCTGTAGAGGTAATCTCAACCACCTGTGTCTCCGCCATGTTTTGTTCAGCACTACGAGCGAGAAGGGGCGGGGAAAGTACAATATCGAACGTCAGGGGCGGGGAAAGCTTGCGGAGTTTCACGCATGCGCTGTGTATATCAAGTGAAGATCCATGTCTGGGAAATACGTTCATTTGTCGGGAGAGGGAGTTAGCAACGAACGTTGTGACGAAGGTACCTAACAATTTTACTTTTTGAGGTTCATCAGACGAGGAGATTTGTGTGCTCAAAATATGTAGACAATGCACAGTTGAGGAATGTTGCCTGAAATATATATTTTTTTTGGTTTCTCGCTTTTACAGATATCATGAATACTTTTAAAAACCCAGACTTCATGGGGGAGTTCATCGACAAATGGCAAGAGCTCCCTATATTATGGCAAACAAAAAGTGGCGCTAATAAAAATAAAGACGCCAGGAAAGCAGCACTGGAGAGCCTGCTTGCATTTGTGCAAACAAAGATACCCACAACAACTCTCCAAGATGTCAAAAACAAAATTGCGACCATCAGAGGGACATACAGGACCCAGAGGACTATGGTCCTGAGGTCCCAGAGGTCAGGTGCACCAGCAGATAAGGTTTATAAACCCAGTCTGTGGTACTACAGTAAGCTTGCTTTTCTGGATGATCAGCTGTAAGTGTGGGAATCTCTCTCCACCCTTCCCCCCAGAGGTCAATCCAGCCTTCCTTGTACCCAACCCTCCAGCCTTCCCTGCAGCCAGTCCTCCAGCCTTCCTGTCAACCCTGCTCTGGCTTCCTCTGAGGATCAAGATCAGGGCCTTGAGGAGGCAGATTTGGAGATATGGAGCCAGGTAAAGTATTGATATCTATATTTATATCTTACAAAATTGTAGAATTTAAATAGATGTTAGTATTGTTAAAGGTATGTACACTTCTACCAATAAAGTTTGTAAAGAGCAAGATACAGTAGTGGCCTAATTTTATGTGCACAAGACAACAAAACCAGGATGCGGAATCAATGAAAATTACATAACTTTTGGCATTGATTTCAACAATGTCTAGAGGTGAACAATGTCTGTGAATGATGATGTGGCAAAATAAATAATGTCCCTTTCTTTTTTTACAGCCAGAGCAGAGCCAGGAAGAGGGTGATGTTGGGGATCAGGAGGAGGCAGGGCCCAGTGGCACCCAGGAGGAGGCTGGGCCCAGTGGCACCCAGGAGGAGGCTTGGCCCAGCACAAGAGCCCAGATGCCTCCCCTGGTAGTTAAACCACGAGGGCCAAGGAGAGGTAGGCAGGTGGAGGAGGAAACCAGGGCCTTCCTCAGAGAGGCAACAGCGGCCCTCAGAGAGGCACCCTCTGTTGATGAGGGATTTGCCGCAGTCCTCGCCCACAAACTAGGGCAAATGGAGTTGCAGCAAAAAATTTACAGTGAGACCCTGCTATTGAAAGTCATCAATAAGGGCGTGCTGGGTGAACTCACTAGGTACACGGACATAACGGAGGTTGTCCCTACTCCTCCACCTCCTCCTCCTCCTACTACTCCTGCTGCCACAACCTCTCCTCCTGATCCCCAGCCTCCAAGGAAGAAACCAACCAGAGAAGGCTGGAGAGAAGGCTACAAGGAAGAGGAGAAAATAATGCAGAGAAGGCTGGAGAGAAGGCTACAAGGAAGAGGAGAAAATAATGCCTGCTGTAGTACCACAGACTGGGGACATATAGGACTTATCTGCTGTGGCTCCTGACCTCTGGGAGCTCAAGACAAGATTGGGCTCCTTTTTTTTGGGGATCTAATCTCTATTTTGGTTTGGACATCTTGGATGGTTGTTGTGGGGTCAAAGGGATGCACAAATGCAAGCAGGCTCTCCAGTGCTGCCTTCCACTTTAATTTGTTAATGTTCTGAAATAAAAAAAAATTTAGTGCCCTTAAAAAACTTGACTATGTGATTTGTATTTCAAAAGAGAGCTTGCTAGGGAGCAGGCAGGGACATCTCAAATTATATTATTGTTATTATCAGGGGACACAAAGCTTCCTAAGGCCAAATGAGACACATTTGGAAGGTTGTTGTGGTAACTTTACACAACAATAATTTAAGCCAAAATAATAAAAAAAAAGGCCACAAAAAAAAACACAATAGTAAAATATAATTTAAAGAAAAAAGGAGAATTACATTATTTTATTATTATTAGTATTATTTAGGAGGGAGGTGCGGCTTATAAATAATATTTGACAATCATTAGAGCAATTTGGAATTACTTTAGAAACAAGTTTGGCATAACTCTCAATGTCATTATCAAAAGAGGGTAATTTTAAAGCATTATCAAAAGAAGAACGGAATGCGCAGCATTAAAACGATGCTATTAATTCCACCGTGACGAATGTGCCATCTCCATTTCCAACATTAGCTTTACCAAAACGAGCGCTCCCGTCTCATAGTTGCTTCTGAGCATGCGTGTTTTTTTTCACGTCGTGAAAGCATACACACTATCGTTTTTCACGTCGTTAAAAAAAACGACATGAAAAACGACGTGAAAAAAGAGAGCATGTCCGGAATTTTTAATGGCCGTTTTTCACGTCGTTAAAAATGCTCTGGAGCATATACACGATCATTTTTCAGGGCCATTTTTTAAAATGGCAGTTTTAACGGCATGAAAAACGATCGTGTGTACGGGGCATTAGTCCTTTTCTTATATTAATCTCTTAATCTTTGATACTACATTAGCATCCCTATATAATCATTGTCCTTCCCTCTTTAACACATATACTTGTCAGCGCTAGGTTAATATCTGTAGTTTGTATCTGGTCTCCATGGTGACACAGACTGTTTCATCAGCCACTCCCGGCCTAGTACTTATAGCCTGAACTAAAGATGGCCCTCATTAAGCCTGATGAAGAAGCACGGATGCTTCGAACGCGCGCATCCTCCCCGCTGACCCCACGACCCGGAAGTAGTCTGCTGGTTTATTCCAGCTAAGTCGTCCCCCGCTCCGCAATTGTGAGTGAGTGGTTCCGCTCCACAGTGAACACCGACGACTCCTGAGAAGAGGCTCAGAGACACCATCTTCCCTCCATCTCTGGACATACAGCATTACATCTCCGGGACAAGCGGATGAACTTTACTACCCTGGACCCCCTTTCAGATAAGCTCACCTTTACTCTTCTTTTGTGAGTGCATTACCTGTACTTGGTTTTATATTTTAATACATTTCACTGACTGCTACGCTTAGAAGGCGCTGCTTTTTTGTCTTTTTTTAGAGGAGGGACAGTGTATCTGCTGCTGATTTAATAGGGAAAGCTATAGCTAGGCCAGTGTATTCAGTGTCCACTCCAGTCCTGAAAGACTCATCTGATATCTGCTGTAAGGACAGCGTCCACTCCTGACAGCACCCCAAAAATACCTTTTTAGGGCGAGTACAT
This sequence comes from Rana muscosa, assembly GCA_029206835.1. Taxonomy (NCBI): domain Eukaryota; kingdom Metazoa; phylum Chordata; class Amphibia; order Anura; family Ranidae; genus Rana; species Rana muscosa. The sequence goes on along the minus strand of JARGYO010005626.1, from coordinate 75,442,656 downwards.
CAGTCTGCTTTTTTTTTCTTTCCCTCTGTAATCTAATTGCAGTTGCCTGCCAGCGTGTGTGTATTCAGTGTCCACTCCAGTCCCGAAAGACTCATCTGATCTCTGCTGTAAGGACAGCGTCCACTCCTGACAGCACCCCAAAAATACCTTTTTAGGGCTAGTAAATAATTTTTTATTTCTTTTTTCCTCTGTAATCTAATTGCAGTTGCCTGCCAGCGTGTGTGTCAGGCCTACAGCGTCTACTCTGCCAACTTTTGCCAGTGCACAATGCCACTCATATCTGGTGTCACAGTAGCTTGCATGCATAGTACTAACTAAACTAATCTAAAAAAAATGACAGGCAGAGGTAGGCCACCCCTTAGGGGCCGTCGTGGTCGTGGTGCTGTAATTCCCTTTGGCCCTAGAATAATGCCCAGTGTTCAGAGGCCACGTACCCTGAACTCGAAAAGTTCTGAGGACATAGCTCCGGATGGTGGAGATGGATTTAGCTGCAAGCTAGTACCAGGTCGCGGTCCTCAAGTTTGCCCCACCAGGGTGTGAGCAAGCCGGTGTCCAATAGCGGATTAACAGACAAGGATGAATCAGCAGCGTGGTCAGAAAACAAGCCAAGGGATCAATCGTGAGTCACTGCAGGTTGGGATCAAGCAGTAGAGTGATCAAAGAACAGGCCGAGGGTCAAACACGGGTGGTTGCAGATTGGGATCAGGCAGTAGAGAAGTCCAGGAACAAGCCAAGGGTCAATCACGAGTGGTTGTAGGTACACATGGCAGCAGGAAAGACAACAGCAAGGCACTGGCAGGGAAGGCACAATAACCTGGCCAAGAGGAAGTGCTGAGACAAGGCTTAAATAGGAAGTTCATGGGAGGAGCAAGGAGTTCAAGGTTCAACAGTAATCAAGTCTCAAGGCAGGGTTGTCCATTGGATCAGGTTTATCCAGAAGATCAGGCAGGGAGCTGTCCAGCATCCCAGACAGCTCAGTGGGAAGAGTCAATGCCAGACACCGACGAGGTCCCAGGTTCAAACCAAGGTCCTGACACGGGCGTAACCCTTACACTACCTGATCAATACAACATCATACCTGATGTTTTAAAGCACGGTATTCCAAACAATTTAGGAATGTTAGGTGATTTATGCCCTTTATGGATTAAAACCCGACTCTGCGTCAACGACATAATTTTCCATGGGAGTTTTGCCATGGAGCCCCCTCCAGCATGCCACAGTCCAGGTGTTAGTCCCCTGGAAACAACTTTTCCATCACTATTGTGGCCAGAAAGAGTCCCTGTGGGTTTTAAAATTTGCCTGCCTATTGAAGTCTATGGCGGTTCACCCGTTCGCGAACATTGGTGGCAATTCGCGTTCGCGAACGGAAAATTTTATGTTTGCGACATCACTACACCTAACAAGCAAATGTATAATAGGAACACTAAAGTTGAGGACAATGTACCTAATCTTTCTTCTGCTTCTTCCCTCTCGTCTAGCCAATCTACCATCTATCGCGATCTCTCTGGTGATCGTTTACCCAAGAAGCGCAAAAGAAATTCCGATGCTGCTTCCACTGAATCACTTCAGCACCAACTAGGCACTACGTTATCTCATCGGTCGCTACTTCCACAACCTTTGCACTCATCACAAGCCAGATCACGCCGGCCCTCCATGTTTCAACCTTCTCCCCGTCCTTTACGTGGTCCATCCATTGTCGCATCTGACATCATTAGCTCCACAGCATCTTCTACTTCGGCTCTTGCACTCCCTATGCACCTAGACACTGGAACTAAGGTGAGTACCTCTGATATTATTTTTTCCCCATCTGGGATGTCATTACCAGCAGATGTGAGAATAGCACCTATTTTTTTAGGGAAAGAGTCAGAACTCACACCTACTCCCACCTAGAAATAGAACAGTCAACATCTGTTACCATTTGTAATGATTCTCAACTAGCTATCATCAATCTTTCTTCAAATCCTTTGTCCGATGTCAAAACACAAGTTCTCAAATTAGGCCTTACCTTCTGCCCTGATTCACAGACGGACAAATTTGATATAATTAATGTAACGACAGGGGTTAACGTCGTTTAGGATATTCCATTCTCGAACACACGCCAGCTATCAGACACTCCAACCAGCCGAATAAGACCCCATACAAATATTTCTCCCCACACAAACGAGACAATGCTCTGTGTTTAAGTTCCAAAAACAGGGAAATTAATCTTTATTACAAGCACATGGTAACACACTTCCCTTCAAAACACTTCCCTCCCATCCTTGGGGAACAGGGCGGGTTAAACTGTCCAATGACAATGGTGATACAGGTCAGGTGTGTTCAAACTTCTCCTTCAGTAAACCGTCTTAGCAGGAGGGGTTGCTGGAGTGATTCTCCCCCACCCTTTCCTCACAGCAAGACACTTAAACATCCCATAATAGGCAGCCAGATGGTCTACCAAGCTCCAATCCACATCACCACAAACAACAATGAAAAGGTCTTTGGAAGCTAGTCTGGATTTAATCTACATTACACAGGCAGCCAGGTGGGTAGAGTTGAACACATCAGCATCTTTCAATTAACCTGTTGAGTTCAGAATCAAACAACCAGTAAATATTCCTTTACAGTTATCCTTGGAAATACCGTGGATTAATATTACAGACCCATTTCAAAGCAATCCAAGACATATTCTCAATGTCCATTATTTTCTGACTCATACTTTCTAAGAACTTCTGGGTTTCACGGGCCCTCCCGTTACAATTAAGGATCTACATTTGTTCGCACAACATCTGATGCAGGGGCGGATCCAGAGTCTTTTCTCGGGAGGGGCACTGCCAAAAAATATGTTGTTTTTTTGGGGGAAATTTATCGGGGAAATTACTGGTGTCAGCGCTTCAATCATCCCGGCACCATGGTTGTTATGGTGTCAGGATGATTGAAGCGCATTATTTCTATTATTACATTGTAATATAAAATGAAATAGTTCAACGCAGAATCAGTGGGAGTCCCCAGTGTGTCACTTGCCACCGTCGCCTGCAATTAGTGGGAGCCCTGAGCGTGTCATTTGCCACACGTTGCGGATTGTCACTTGCCACGTCACCTGCCACATCTTGTGGATTGTCACTTGCCACATCTTGTGGATTGTCACTTGCCACATCACCTGCCACACCTTGCTGATTGTCACTTGCCTGCCACCAGATGCAGATTTTCATTTGCCACGTCACCTGACACAATTTGCGGATTGTCACTTGCCACGTCGCCTGCCACACCTTGCAGATTTTCACTAACTTGCCTGCTAAGGTGTAGTTTAGGTTGTCTCTTGCTGTGTCCCAGACTCCCAGAGTCAGGCAGAAGAGAGATAATGTAATCTCTCTGCTGCCTGCACAGTGAGGGCAGAAGTCACTGCAGGAATGCAGGGCAGGCACGGGCGGTGAGAGATGATCTCATCTCTCTGCTACCCCGCTCCTGGCTGCCACACTGAGCCTGCTCTCTCACTCTCACCTGCGCTGCCAACACACTGAGCAGCACGGTCTGCCCACGAACCGCGCCGCCCGCCCACAAACCGTGCCGCAAGCGGAGCCGCCCGCTTTCTTACCCGTCTGTGGAGCCGCACGCTATCGCACCTGCCCGCAGAGCGGCCCGACGTGACTCACTGACGTCACTCGTTGCTAGACGCCAAGCGTGCAGGGAAGAGGCTCCTACCCACCTCCTCCTCCGCTTCTGGTATCGTGTCAGTGCGCCGCGCAACTACATTAGACGAGTCTCTCTCTCTGCATCGCTGATCGGCTGATGTGAGAAACTGAGAGAGAGACTCAGAGAGGCAGCAGCAGCCGCAGAACAAGTACTGTATATACTCGAGTATAAGCCGACCCGAATATAAGCCTAGGCACATAATTTTACCCCAAAAAACTGGGAAAACGTATTGACTCGAGTATAAGCCTAGGGTGTCCATCTGCATGCCTCACTGTGCCTCACTGTGCCCATGCTTCACTGTGCCCATGACTAGATTGATGTTTAATATGGGAGTCTATGGAAGGAGTGCCCGGCTTTGAAAAATCGGTTCTCCCAAAGTCCGGGAGACCAGGCGCAAAAAAAAACAACAGAGCAAGCAAGTGAGTGTGACAGATGGTCTCGGGGGGGGGGGGCAATTGCCCTGTTGCCCCCTGGATCCGCCCCTGATCTGATGTATAAAGTGATTTTTGATAAACCTGAAAATAAGTTTTCCTCTGTACCCGATTCCCTGGTTTCTCAGGATTCCCTGAATAGCCATCAGGCATTGGATGATCTAATGAGTTAATGGGAGGAGGGCCACACTGACACGGGCGCCCCCTTTGACCTCCCCCCATCGGGGCTGTCCGTTCTTGATGTGACTCCCCCCCCCAATCTTTTAAGCCTAAATCTCTTATGTTTCCTTTTTTAAATGCAAACCCCAATATCTGGGCTTTCATTCAACAGACCACTAAAGCAATTGAAAAACTTAATTTTGATCCTCTCACTAAATGTAATCTAAATGTAGCTCAGAAACAGGCAATTAAATCCCTCCAATCCAATTGTGAAATTATTATTAAACCTGCCGACAAAGGCGGTAATTTAGTAATCATGAACAAATCACAATATATAACCATGTGTCAAAACATTCTTTCCAATACACACTGGTATTGCCCTATCTGTAGGACTGTGCTAACTAATTTCCACAACAAATACCGTATGATAATTTTTAAAGCCTACCAGGAAGACATTATTGATAAGAACACCTGGAGCTTCCTTAACACAAAAGATCCCAAAACTCATACATTTTATGCGCTACCCAAGCTCCACAAATCTCTCACCATGTCACCTGGTCATCCGATCATTTCGGGCTGTGCCAGTTTAACTGAAAATGCCAGTTCACTTGTAGATGGTTTTCTGTACCCCCATGTAGTGTCACTGTCCTCCTACATCAAAGACACCATAGACCTACTTAAAACTATTGAGGGCCTACACCTTCCTCCAAATACTTTTCTAGTGGCTCTGGATATTGAAAGCTTGTACAACACTATTCCTCATGACAAGGGCATCAAGGACATTGAAAGTTTTTTATGTGAGAGAGGCCCCGCCTTCACCAAATACAATAGATTTGTTCTTGAATTGCTTTCCTACATTCTGAGACACAATGTCTTTATGTTCGGCTCTTCCCACTTCCTCCAGGTGCAGTTGGTTGCGATGGGGACCAAATGTGCCCCATCGTATGCCAACCTGTGCCTGGGGGGTAGGAAAGAGACTTATTTTCTCGTGACGATTTGACTCACATGCTTGAAAGGATCATATCCTGGTATCGTTACATAGATGACGTGCTTATATTCTGGCCTGGCACTGAATCCGAACTCAAGCAATTCATTGAACTGATTTCAACAAACGATTTCAATCTAAAATTCACTTACACCTTTAGTCAAACCAATATTACTTTTTTGGATGTGGAACTATCCGTTACAGAGGATGGTCAACTCATTTCATCTCTTTATAGAAAACCATCAGCCGGCAACACTATTCTCCATGCCAGCAGCTCACACCCCAAACCGCTACTTAATAGTATTCCGTATAACCAATATTTGCGCATTAGACGCAATTGCAGTAAAGATGTTGACTTCAAAAAGGCATCTCAAGACCTATATAGTAGACTTAGAAACCGTGGATATAGCCATACCTGCCTCAAAAAAGCATACAATATGGTTACTCTAAAAGACAGGCGTTCATTAATTTTCAATATAAAAAATTCAAAGAAAACTGAAACAGTTAGGCTAATTACCCGGTGTTCTAACCAACATCTACAAATCAGAAAAATCTTAAACACTTTTTGGCCTCTCCTTTCTGCAGACCCAGTTATTTAAAAATATATAAAGGATTTTCCTAAAATCACCTACAAACGTGCTCCATCTTTAAGGGACCGTCTTGTCCGTAGCCATCTCTCCATTATCAAACCCACTGAATAAAAGAGAGACTTTGGTACATGTTCTTGCGGCCACTGTGACATGTGTCCTTACGTCAGTAACAAATCTGACATCCTACTCCCTAATGGTCATTTCCATTCCATCAAACACAGGATCACTTGTCAAACCCCAGGTATTGTTTACCTGGCTAAATGCTCCTGTGGAGGATTTTATGTTGGTAAAACCAAACGCCTCTTTTGCATACTTATCAAAGATCATATGAAACCTATTTACAAAAAAAAGATGGAGACTGCCATAAGCAAACATGTAGGAACTTTCCACAATTTTGATGAGAGTTTTGTCAAATTTTCTGCTTTAGAACATGTTCCACTTGACGAAAGGGGAGGCAGCGTTGATCATACGCTGCTTCAACTTGAAGCCAGGTGGACCTATGTTCTTAGGGCTACCCAATTTCCAGGCTTCAATGAACATCTTAGTTTTAAACCCTTTTTGTAATCATTATGTATTCACCAACTGTTGTTTTTTATTTACCCTCCTCATTCCCTTCCCTGACTTATCACCGTGCCCAGCTTTGAGGTTCTCCTCCCTAACCAGTCCCCCCTTTACCCTTCCCACTCCTATGTCCCCCTTTGTCATGTACTGTTCTAATGTAATAATTATCAATAATTTGTGTTATATATTTAATTTTTTGCAGGCCTTGCCCCGGTTTGGCATAATGTTCATTATAAAGTACTGTTCATATGTATCTCATGTTTTTCAACTGTAAATTCAATGTATGGTTTTCATTGGGATCTGCGTGCCTCTTCATTACATCTGCCCTCTCCCCTTCTGTATGTGTGCATTGTTTGATGGTCAGCCATGCACCATATATAGGTTTAGCATCATGCCCCGTCGTGACGCTGCCTCCCTGCCTTGTGAACGCCGTTCTGCCTGGACCGCGTTCGCCTTACCATACGGGCGCCCAGGGCAATTGGGTACCTCTGGTCCCTCTCATGCCCCCTTAGAGGCATTCCTTTGTGTGTGCCTCCCCCCCTTTTTACCATCTGAGCCCCCTTTTTTAACATCTTGCTCCTTCCTTTTTTGGCCACACTGCCTGTTTACATCCGCCGCATTCACACACTGTTGAGTGGGCGTTCAATGTCCATTTGTCCATCTTCTGGACACACCTCTGTGTTCCTAGCATTGACAAGCATGCAGCCCCTCCTCCTTGTGGTGCGTGGCATTCTGGGCAACGTAGTTTTTCATTGCTAGTGGCTGTGTGGGACCGCGCCGCACTGCTGACGCAATTGCGCCCGCCTCGAGTCGGTGACGACAGATGCCGACTCGTTGGAGAGCGCACATAAGCCGGCCTGTCAGTCTGCATCATTGTCTGAGACTAAGGGTTACTCTAAATACTGCAGCATTTGTTTTCAAGTAAGTTTAACTTCTCCCATGTTCCTTATCCCCTTCATCTATCTGCCCATCCACCCTGTCTTCTTTCCATTTTCATGTCCTTCTCCAGTGCTTCTGCTTTATTCAGATTATTCAATATACCCTTTATATGGTGTGACAGCAGGAAGGTAAAGTCACCTGGTTGCATCCAGGGGGGTAGATATATTTCGCCCAGATTCAGGCTTTACGCCGACTTATACAACTAGGTGGAGAGTTGTATAAGGCTAGTGGGCTCATGGATGACTCATACCTCTAGGGAGAGTGTGGGGCGTCGTGCAGACAGGGAGTTGATGAGACCAGCTGAAGCTTGTCAGCTCATTTAGGCCTCTATAAGAACTCCCAGCTTCATTAGATGTTAGCTCATGCCTGGAACCAGACCTGTGTGGACTGTCTAGGGAGAGTGAACCCCTGTGCGGTGAGGCAAAGCCTGTGTGGCTATTTGCTTGGACATTTAAAACCAGGGACTTAGGGACTAGGACAGCACTAGGCTGATCCCAGTTGTTAGTTAGGAAACCTGTATGTTTAGTCAGAGGTCAAGTTGACCAGGATTTATTTTGTTTATGTTTCTTTTGCTTTGCTGTGTTTTGTCACTGTAAATAGAAAATAAACCGCACCTTTTTGATTTTGAAAACCACAACCTCCGTTTGCTGGGCCTGTTTTTGTGTGGGGAGCCCATCTCGGGGGTCACACACACCCGCTGCCGAGCTAACCCCCTCACAGTTGGTGGAGAACCAGTGGCAGTTTTTTTTTAAGCCAGCATGGAGGAGATACTGAAGCAGCTGGCTCTAGCAAATGCCAATCAACAGCAGACAAATGCAGGTTTGCAAAAGAACTTCGCAGCCCAGCAGCAAGCTCATCAACAGAGCCTTGCAGCCCAGCAGCAGACAAACGCAACTTTGCAACAGAGTCTGGAGGCTCAGCAACAAGCCCAGCAGCAATCTGAGGCCCGCTTCATAGACCTGTTGCAGAAGCAAGAGCAGAGACTACAACAACAGATGGAAGCAGTAATGCAGCAACGTCCACAGACCAGTGAGGAAAGCCGTCCCACTAATACCGCGTCCTTTGGGGTGAGTCGTTTATTGACAAAAATGACTGGAGAGGATGATCCAGAGGTATTTTTGACCACATTTGAAAGGACCGCTGAAAGAGAAAAGTGGCCTGAGGAGCAGTGGGCTGGACTGGTGGCTCCTCTGTTAACTGGTGAATCGCAGAAAGCTTACTATGACCTAGAGCCTAACCAAGCAAAAGACTATGTGATGCTAAAAGCTGAAATATTGGCAAGGCTGGGTGTCACCCAGGCTGTCCGGGCTCAGCGTGTGCATAACTGGACTTTCCAGCTTGGAAAACCCCCCAGGTCTCAAATGTATGATCTCATTCACCTGAGCAGAAAGTGGCTACAGCCAGAGACTTTGTCCGCACCAAAGATTGTGGAACGTGTTGTAATGGATCGGTTTTTGAGAGCTCTTCCTACTGCCATCCAAAAGTGGGTAAGCCATGGAGACCCAGAGACGGCCGATGGTCTTGTGGATCGTGTGGAGAAATACTTGGCTACAGAGAACCTGACGGCCTCTTCCAGAGACACTCGGACTTTCCACCCTAAGACCAGACCATCCCCAGGGGCGGATAAGAGGATTCCAAGGGGTGAGGGTGGAGAGAGTGAGAGGGTGGGAGCTCTACCCCAAGTTTGGCGAGAACAGCCTGGGAAATCAGCGGCTCAAGAGGCCGCAAGAAGGATCGTTTGCTACCGCTGCCGGCAAGCGGGACATATTGCAGCCAATTGCCCGGTTGTGGAGGAACCCATGCAGTGTGACTTTCTGACGGGCAGACGTCAGTCGCTGTGTGCGACAGTCGCATGCACTGCCATTCGAGGAACTGAGAAACATTTATGCAAAATGTGTGTTAATGGTAGAAATGTTGTGGTATTGTTGGATTCAGGTAGCCTTGTGACCCTGATAAAGGCTGAGTTAGTTAAAACAGAGGTCTCTGGGAATAGCAAGGTAGCTGTTATTTGTGTGCATGGGGACACCCGAGAGTATCCAGTGACTACAGTGTGTTTCGAGACCCCCAAAGGTACCCTCTCTCATCCAGTGGGCTTAGTATCTCAGTTACCGCATGACGCCATTGTGGGAAGGGATTTTCCGAAGTTCTGGGAACTGTGGGATGATCCTGAGCCCCCCACTGGTGCCCCTATGTACCAGGAATGTGATAGCCAGAACTCCCCTGAGAGTGGTGAGGACTCTCCGGAATTTCCCTTATCAGTATTGGCAGGGGAGACTCAAGAAACTGGAGAGGAGCCCACCTCCTCAGACGAAAACCTACCGTCTGTGGAGTTTTCTGATCTTGAGGTTCACAGGGAAAACTTTGCCACAGAACAGTTGAAAGACCCCGCCCTAATAAAGGCACGGGAAAACGTAGTGAAAATAGATGGCGAGTTAGTGAACCCAGATAATACCTGCACTTACCCATACTTCAGCGTAGAGAAGGACCTACTGTATCGGGTGGCAAAAAGGGCAGAAGAAACCGTTGAGCAGCTTGTGGTGCCCAAACCTTACAGGAAGTTGGTGTTGGAGTTGGCCCATGGGCACATTCTTGGAGGTCATCTGGGGACAGAGAAAACCCGAGAGAGGGTATTACAGAGATTCTATTGGCCGGGGGTGATGAAGGACATAGAAAATTATTGTTCCTCCTGCCCTGTGTGTCAGAGGTCGGCCCCGATGCCACATTTCCATAGCCCGCTGGTCCCTCTACCCATCATTGAGGTCCCGTTTGAGAGGATCGCCATGGATTTGGTAGGTCCTATAATCAAGTCCGCTAGGGGGCACCAGTACATATTAGTTATAATGGACTATGCCACCCGTTATCCAGAAGCGATCCCTCTCCGAAATACCTCGGCCAAAACCATAGCCAAAGAGCTATCTCTTGTGTTTAGCCGGGTGGGTATTTGTAAAGAACTGCTTACGGACCAAGGTACACCCTTTATGTCCCGGGTTATGAAGGAGCTGTGTAAATTGTTCAAAGTGACGCAATTACGTACATCTGTGTATCACCCCCAAACCGATGGGCTGGTTGAAAGGTTCAACAAAACCCTAAAACAAATGTTGAAGAAAGTGGTGGATAGAGATGGAAAGGATTGGGACTGTCTACTTCCTTATCTGATGTTTGCTATTAGGGAGGTGCCCCAATCCTCTACGGGATTCTCCCCCTTTGAGTTACTGTATGGGAGACACCCAAGAGGGCTGTTAGATATTGCCAAGGAAACTTGGGAAAGTGAGAGTTCTCCCCACAGGAGTGTGATTGAGCATGTCGCCCTGATGCAAGACCGAATTGCACAGGTAATGCCCATCGTGAAGGAACATTTGGCCCAAGCGCAGTTATCACAGCAGAGAGTGTACAACCGTGGAGCCAAGACCCGTACCTTTTCCCCGGGGGATAGGATACTGGTACTTGTCCCTACGGTTGAAAGTAAATTCCTTGCCAAATGGCAAGGCCCCTACGAGATAATGGAAAAAGTGAGCGAAGTGAATTACAAGGTCAGACAACCAGGAAGGCGAAAGCCCGAACAGATCTATCACGTTAATCTGTTGAAAGCCTGGAGGGATAGAGAGTCCCTAGTCGCAGACACTTGGTCACCAGCTCAAACTGGTTGCGTGATTCCTGAGGTTGGAATAGCAGCCACCTTGTCACAACCCCAACAACAGGAGGTTAAGGAGTTTGTGCTTCGCAACAAGGAGGTATTCTCTGAGCTGCCGGGACAAACATCTGGGGTAGAGCATGACATCATTACCCCGCCCGGTGAAAGGGTGAAGTTAAAACCCTATCGGATCCCAGAGGCCCGACGGGAGGCAATACGGGAGGAAGTACAGAAAATGCTGAACTTAGGGGTGATAGAGGAGTCCCAAAGTGATTGGTCTAGTCCCATTGTGTTGGTGCCTAAACCGGATGGGAGCTGGCGATTTTGTAACGATTTTCGTCAGTTGAACAAAGTTACAAAATTTGACACCTACCCCATGCCACGTATAGATGAGTTGATCGACCGGCTGGGAACAGCCCGATACATGACGACTCTTGACCTCACAAAAGGGTATTGGCAAATCCCCCTGGCCAAGTCGGCCAAAGAGAAAACCGCATTTGTAACCCCAGACGGGGCGTTCCAATATAAAAGAATGCCGTTCGGGTTACAGAATGCGCCGGCCACATTCCAGCGGAAAATGGACCAGATGCTGAGGCCCCATCGGAAGTATGCTGCGGCTTACCTGGATGACATAATTGTCCATAGCACAGATTGGGCCTCACATCTGCCAAAAGTGCAAGCAGTCCTGGACTCTGTTCGGGAAGCGGGGTTTACGGCTAACCCCAAGAAGTGTACCATTGGGCAGGAGGAGGCCAAATATCTTGGGTACACCATTGGGAGGGGAGTAATAAAACCCCAACTCAACAAAGTCGAGGCCATCCAGAGTTGGCCCCGTCCCAACAGCAAGAAGCAGGTACGAGCCTTTCTGGGAATCGCTGGGTATTATCGGCGATTCATTCCCCACTTTGCTTCTAAGGCTGTGTCCCTAACCAACCTGACGAAGGGGAAAGGGTCGGTCATGATTAAATGGACCCCCGAGGCTGAGGCAGCATTCCAATTCTTGAAACAAGCCTTATGTAGCCAGCCAGTGTTGTACTCACCCGACTTCTCTAAAGACTTTGTCGTACAAAGTGATGCGTCAGATGTGGGGTTAGGAGCAGTATTGTCCCAGGTCTGGAACGGGGAAGAGCACCCAGTCATTTACCTCAGCAGGAAGTTGAAGTCCCATGAGGTAAATTACGCCACCGTTGAAAAGGAGTGTTTAGCGGTGAAGTGGGCTCTAGATTCCCTTCGGTACTACCTGCTAGGTAGGCACTTTGACATGGTTACGGATCACGCTCCGTTAAAGTGGATGGCTCAAAACAAGGAAACAAATAGAAGAGTGAATAGGTGGTTCCTGGCCCTCCAGGAATTCAACTTCACAGTAAAGCATCGCCCTGGCGTTCAAATGGGGAATGTGGATGCTTTGTCTCGAGTACATGAATGCCTGATTGCTGGTGTTCCAACCCCGAGGTTAAAACAAGAGGGGGGGGTATGTGACAGCAGGAAGGTAAAGTCACCTGGTTGCATCCAGGGGGTAGATATATTTCGCCCAGATTCAGGCTTTACGCCGACTTATACAACTAGGTGGAGAGTTGTATAAGGCTAGTGGGCTCATGGATGACTCATACCTCTAGGGAGAGTGTGGGGCGTCGTGCAGACAGGGAGTTGATGAGACCAGCTGAAGCTTGTCAGCTCATTTAGGCCTCTATAAGAACTCCCAGCTTCATTAGATGTTAGCTCATGCCTGGAACCAGACCTGTGTGGACTGTCTAGGGAGAGTGAACCCCTGTGCGGTGAGGCAAAGCCTGTGTGGCTATTTGCTTGGACATTTAAAACCAGGGACTTAGGGACTAGGACAGCACTAGGCTGATCCCAGTTGTTAGTTAGGAAACCTGTATGTTTAGTCAGAGGTCAAGTTGACCAGGATTTATTTTGTTTATGTTTCTTTTGCTTTGCTGTGTTTTGTCACTGTAAATAGAAAATAAACCGCACCTTTTTGATTTTGAAAACCACAACCTCCGTTTGCTGGGCCTGTTTTTGTGTGGGGAGCCCATCTCGGGGGTCACACACACCCGCTGCCGAGCTAACCCCCTCACAATGGTCATTTACCTTATAACTTCTGAGACTTGCTCTCAATCTCCATTTGATGGAACATTAATATGCTATATATACACTTAGGGTAACCCATAGTTCATTTTTTCTGAGACTAAGTCCCATGTAATCTCCATTTTTAGTTTGCAGCTGTCGGATGACATATTCTTTTATATTTGTAATATAATGTCTATATCCAGTGTATATTAGGTTTTTTCTCTCCTTTTTGCTTTGTTGTTTTGATACTTTGCATTTTCATTTCATGTTTTCCTTTCTGCCTCTTTTTTCTTTCATTGATTAACCTTCAAGTTAAGTAAAGAAAAAAACGTTCTCATTTTGTTACCAGTCATACTCACCGCATGACTGCAATCTGGGTACCGTCCACCCCATGCGTTTCCTTACCTGATTTTATTTCCGTTCATTCATATGTATCCTGTTCCACACACATAAATATATATATATATATATTGTGAGGGGGTTAGCTCGGCAGCGGGTGTGTGTGACCCCCGGGATGGGCTCCCCACACAAAACAGGCCCAGCAAACGGAGGTTGTGGTTTTCAAAATCAAAAAGGTGCGGTTTATTTTCTATTTACAGTGACAAAACACAGCAAAGCAAAAGAAACATAACCAAAATAAATCCTGGTCAAGTTGACCTCTGACTAAACATACAGGTTTCCTAACTAACAACTGGGATCAGCCTAGTGCTGTCCTAGTCCCTAAGTCCCTGGTTTTAAATGTCCAAGCAAATAGCCACACAGGCTTTTTCTCACCGCACAGGGGTTCACTCTCCCTAGACAGTCCACACAGGTCTGGTTCCAGGCATGAGCTAACACCTAATGAATCTGGGAGTTCTTATAGAGGCCTAAATGAGCTGACAAGCTTCAGCTGGCCTCATCAACTCCCTGTCTGTACGACGCCCCACACTCTCCCTAGAGGTATGAGTCATCCATGAGCCCACTAGCCTTATACAACTCTCCACCTAGTTGTATAAGTCGGCGTAAAGCCTGAATCTGGGCGAAATATATCTACCCCCCTGGATGCAACCAGGTGACTTTACCTTCCTGCTGTCACATACCCCCCCCTCTTGTTTTAACCTCGGGGTTGGAACACCAGCAATCAGGCATTCATGTACTCGAGACAAAGCATCCACATTCCCCATTTGAACGCCAGGGCGATGCTTTACTGTGAAGTTGAATTCCTGGAGGGCCAGGAACCACCTATTCACTCTTCTATTTGTTTCCTTGTTTTGAGCCATCCACTTTAACGGAGCGTGATCCGTAACCATGTCAAAGTGCCTACCTAGCAGGTAGTACCGAAGGGAATCTAGAGCCCACTTCACCGCTAAACACTCCTTTTCAACGGTGGCGTAATTTACCTCATGGGACTTCAACTTCCTGCTGAGGTAAATGACTGGGTGCTCTTCCCCGTTCCAGACCTGGGACAATACTGCTCCTAACCCCACATCTGACGCATCACTTTGTACGACAAAGTCTTTAGAGAAGTCGGGTGAGTACAACACTGGCTGGCTACATAAGGCTTGTTTCAAGAATTGGAATGCTGCCTCAGCCTCGGGGGTCCATTTAATCATGACCGACCCTTTCCCCTTCGTCAGGTTGGTTAGGGGCACAGCCTTAGAAGCAAAGTGGGGAATGAATCGCCGATAATACCCAGCGATTCCCAGAAAGGCTCGTACCTGCTTCTTGCTGTTGGGACGTGGCCAACTCTGGATGGCCTCGACTTTGTTGAGTTGGGGTTTTATTACTCCCCTCCCAATTGTGTACCCAAGATATTTGGCCTCCTCCTGCCCAATGGTACACTTCTTGGGGTTAGCCGTAAACCCCGCTTCCCGAACAGAGTCCAGGACTGCTTGCACTTTTGGCAGATGTGAGGCCCAATCTGTGCTATGGACAATTACGTCATCCAGGTAAGCCGCAGCATACTTCCGATGGGGCCTCAGCATCTGGTCCATTTTCCGCTGGAATGTGGCCGGCGCATTCTGTAACCCGAACGGCATTCTTTTATATTGGAACGCCCCGTCTGGGGTTACAAATGCGGTTTTCTCTTTGGCCGACTTGGCCAGGGGGATTTGCCAATACCCTTTTGTGAGGTCAAGAGTCGTCATGTATCGGGCTGTTCCCAGCCGGTCGATCAACTCATCTATACGTGGCATGGGGTAGGTGTCAAATTTTGTAACTTTGTTCAACTGACGAAAATCGTTACAAAATCGCCAGCTCCCATCCGGTTTAGGCACCAACACAATGGGACTAGACCAATCACTTTGGGACTCCTCTATCACCCCTAAGTTCAGCATTTTCTGTACTTCCTCCCGTATCGCCTCCCGTCGAGCCTCTGGGATCCGATAGGGTTTTAACTTCACCCTTTCACCGGGCGGGGTAATGATGTCATGCTCTACCCCAGATGTTTGTCCCGGCAGCTCAGAGAATACCTCCTTGTTGCGAAGCACAAACTCCTTAACCTCCTGTTGTTGGGGTTGTGACAAGGTGGCTGCTATTCCAACCTCAGGAATCACGCAACCAGTTTGAGCTGGTGACCAAGTGTCTGCGACTAGGGACTCTCTATCCCTCCAGGCTTTCAACAGATTAACGTGATAGATCTGTTCGGGCTTTCGCCTTCCTGGTTGTCTGACCTTGTAATTCACTTCGCTCACTTTTTCCATTATCTCGTAGGGGCCTTGCCATTTGGCAAGGAATTTACTTTCAACCGTAGGGACAAGTACCAATATCCTATCCCCCGGGGAAAAGGTACGGGTCTTGGCTCCACGGTTGTACACTCTCTGCTGTGCCAACTGCGCTTGGGCCAAATGTTCCTTCACGATGGGCATTACCTGTGCAATTCGATCTTGCATCAGGGCGACATGCTCAATCACACTCCTGTGGGGAGAACTCTCACTTTCCCAAGTTTCCTTGGCAATATCCAACAGCCCTCTTGGGTGTCTCCCATACAGTAACTCAAAGGGGGAGAATCCCGTAGAGGATTGGGGCACCTCCCTAATAGCAAACATCAAATAAGGAAGTAAACAGTCCCAATCCTTTCCATCTCTATCCACCACTTTCTTCAACATTTGTTTTAGGGTTTTGTTGAATCTTTCAACCAGCCCATCGGTTTGGGGGTGATACACAGACGTACGCAATTGCGTCACTTTGAACAATTTACACAGCTCTTTCATAACCCGGGACATAAAGGGTGTACCTTGGTCCGTAAGCAGTTCTTTACAAATACCCACCCGGCTAAAAACAAGAGATAGCTCTTTGGCTATGGTTTTGGCCGAGGTATTTCGGAGAGGGATCGCTTCTGGATAACGGGTGGCATAGTCCATTATAACTAATATGTACTGGTGCCCCCTAGCGGACTTGATTATAGGACCTACCAAATCCATGGCGATCCTCTCAAACGGGACCTCAATGATGGGTAGAGGGACCAGCGGGCTACGGAAATGTGGCATCGGGGCCAACCTCTGACACACAGGGCAGGAGGAACAATAATTTTCTACGTCCTTCATCACCCCCGGCCAATAGAATCTCTGTAATACCCTCTCTCGGGTTTTCTCTGTCCCCAGATGACCTCCAAGAATGTGCCCATGGGCCAACTCCAACACCAACTTCCTGTAAGGTTTGGGCACCACAAGCTGCTCAACGGTTTCTTCTGCCCTTTTTGCCACCCGATACAGTAGGTCCTTCTCTACGCTGAAGTATGGGTAAGTGCAGGTATTATCTGGGTTCACTAACTCGCCATCTATTTTCACTACGTTTTCCCGTGCCTTTATTAGGGCGGGGTCTTTCAACTGTTCTGTGGCAAAGTTTTCCCTGTGAACCTCAAGATCAGAAAACTCCACAGACGGTAGGTTTTCGTCTGAGGAGGTGGGCTCCTCTCCAGTTTCTTGAGTCTCCCCTGCCAATACTGATAAGGGAAATTCCGGAGAGTCCTCACCACTCTCAGGGGAGTTCTGGCTATCACATTCCTGGTACATAGGGGCACCAGTGAGGGGCTCAGGATCATCCCACAGTTCCCAGAACTTCGGAAAATCCCTTCCCACAATGGCGTCATGCGGTAACTGAGATACTAAGCCCACTGGATGAGAGAGGGTACCTTTGGGGGTCTCGAAACACACTGTAGTCACTGGATACTCTCGGGTGTCCCCATGCACACAAATAACAGCTACCTTGCTATTCCCAGAGACCTCTGTTTTAACTAACTCAGCCTTTATCAGGGTCACAAGGCTACCTGAATCCAGCAATACCACAACATTTCTACCATTAACACACATTTTGCATAAATGTTTCTCAGTTCCTCGAATGGCAGTGCATGCGACTGTCGCACACAGCGACTGACGTCTGCCCGTCAGAAAGTCACACTGCATGGGTTCCTCCACAACTGGGCAATTGGCTGCAATATGTCCCGCTTGCCGGCAGCGGTAGCAAACGATCCTTCTTGCCGCCTCTTGAGCCGCTGACTTCCCAGGCTGTTCTCGCCAAACTTTGGGTAGAGCTCCCACCCTCTCACTCTCTCCACCCTCACCCCTTGGAATCCTCTTATCCGCCCCTGGGGATGGTCTGGTCTTAGGGTGGAAAGTCTGAGAGTCTCTGGAAGAGGCCGTCAGGTTCTCTGTAGCCAAGTATTTCTCTACACGATCCACAAGACCACCGGCCGTCTCTGGGTCTCCATGGCTTACCCACTTTTGGATGGCAGTAGGAAGAGCTCTCAAAAACCGATCCATTACAACACGTTCCACAATCTCTGGTGCGGACAAAGTCTCTGGCTGTAGCCACTTCCTGCTCAGGTGAATGAGATCATACATTTGAGACCTGGGGGGTTTTCCAAGCTGGAAAGTCCAGTTATGCACACGCTGAGCCCGGACAGCCAGGGTGACACCCAGCCTTGCCAATATTTCAGCTTTTAGCATCACATAGTCTTTTGCTTGGTCAGGCTCTAGGTCATAGTAAGCCTTCTGCGATTCACCAGTTAACAGAGGAGCCACCAGTCCAGCCCACTGCTCCTCAGGCCACTTTTCTCTTTCAGCAGTCCTTTCAAATGTGGTCAAAAATACCTCTGGATCATCCTCTCCAGTCATTTTTGTCAATAAACGACTCACCCCAAAGGACGCGGTATTAGTGGGACGGCTTTCCTCACTGGTCTGCGGACGTTGCTGCATTACTGCTTCCATTTGTTGTAGTCTCTGCTCTTGCTTCTGTAACAGGTCTATGAAGCGGGCCTCAGATTGCTGCTGGGCTTGTTGATGAGCTTGCTGCTGGGCTGCAAGGCTCCTTTGCAAACCTGCATTTGTCTGCTGTTGATTGGCATTTGCTAGAGCCAGCTGTTTCAGTATCTCCTCCATGCTGGCTTAAAAAAACTGCCACTGGTTCTCCACCAACTGTGAGGGGGTTAGCTCGGCAGCGGGTGTGTGTGACCCCCGGGATGGGCTCCCCACACAAAACAGGCCCAGCAAACGGAGGTTGTGGTTTTCAAAATCAAAAAGGTGCGGTTTATTTTCTATTTACAGTGACAAAACACAGCAAAGCAAAAGAAACATAACCAAAATAAATCCTGGTCAAGTTGACCTCTGACTAAACATACAGGTTTCCTAACTAACAACTGGGATCAGCCTAGTGCTGTCCTAGTCCCTAAGTCCCTGGTTTTAAATGTCCAAGCAAATAGCCACACAGGCTTTTTCTCACCGCACAGGGGTTCACTCTCCCTAGACAGTCCACACAGGTCTGGTTCCAGGCATGAGCTAACACCTAATGAATCTGGGAGTTCTTATAGAGGCCTAAATGAGCTGACAAGCTTCAGCTGGCCTCATCAACTCCCTGTCTGTACGACGCCCCACACTCTCCCTAGAGGTATGAGTCATCCATGAGCCCACTAGCCTTATACAACTCTCCACCTAGTTGTATAAGTCGGCGTAAAGCCTGAATCTGGGCGAAATATATCTACCCCCCTGGATGCAACCAGGTGACTTTACCTTCCTGCTGTCACAATATATATATATATATATATACATATATATATTTTTTATTACCATTCCATCATCTCATACTTTCCTTGAGCTGTCCCCAGCCCCTTCCCTCTTCATTTGTATCTCCATTCAGAAATTTCCTTATCTCTCCCCCTTTTTATCCGGGCTTGTGTGTGCTCTCTGTGGCTGCTCACATAGCTCCCACTCTTGGGCTTTCGTGTGCCTTCTGCTGGACAGCGGTCGCTTCTTGGAGGCTCCTTCTGGCTGGGTATGTGCTCTTACCTATGGGGAAGGCGGATGTTTTTGAATATTGGCACACTGTTCCTAGTATGTGTTTTATACTGTGAATGAATTTTTCGATACCTGTTTCTAATTCACGTATTTTTGTATTCATGTCTAGTATTATACAACCTCTTCTCTGTACCCGTATGTCCCTCGATGAAGCGATAATGCGAAACATGTCGGGACTTCACGTGTAATTTCGTAGTGTATTCAACCAGCCGTGTACCTCCGCCAACTGACCATCCAGCTATTTGTTGTCCAAATAGTAACTACTGTTATGAGGTTCCTTGTGTTTTTAAACTGAATTACATTAAAAACATTTACATTTTATTATTTCTCCTGTTTGGATTTCTCATTATCATATCTACAGCACCGCAAAAATCCCCTTCCTCCCCTTGTTATCATGATGATATAGGATTTGTACTGTGCAGAATACGCCCCCTTAGGCACACACTGACCCTAGAATCAACTAAGATGACCGATAAACTGGTAGAGGGCCCTGGGTTGAAAGTACAGATCTATAAGAGGGGGAGGTAGAACAAAGAAAAAACGAATAGAGTGGGGGGGGGGAAGAGCATGGGATAGATGCATGCAGAACTGCCTTAAAGAAGAAGGAATCTGCGAAATTCATTGTTTAATTTTGACTTTTCCCCACTATACATTATATTAAATTGTGTCCAGGATGTTTACTGATAAAGTACTGTAGTTACCGTGTGGAGAAGAATAACCAGCTGTGACACTGCTTTATGAGGCTGTCTTGTCCCAGTGTATGCAGAGCTCTAAGCAGCCATGTCCTGCCTAGTCAGCTGCACGCATGCGTCTCCCCCCCATCTTTTTTTTTTTATTAAGTCTTAACATTAAGTTTTCGTTTAGACCTTATTTGCTAGAAATTGGTCTCATATAGATCTGTACCTGGATTTGTTTTCTTGGTAAAGTCCTGGGGATGAAGCCCTGTTTTGTTTTGTTTTGTTGCTGTTTGATTTTATTTTATTTTTTATTTATTTATTTCTGCAGTTCTTCCTGGATTGCCTGCACTCATTTATCACCAAAATCAGCACCAAAAGTGGAGACTTCCCCAAGCATCCCTTGCTTTTTCAATTCACTAAAAAGTTTTTGCTAGAGATATATAGTATTTTAACCACCTCGCGCCTGCCGTACGACTATGTACGGCCGCATGGTGGCTCTTAAATTCCGGGAGGCCATCTTTTTACGGCCTCCACCCCTCTGGTCACTGTAATGCTGATGCGCGTGCCTGGCGGCCGCGATGTCCGCCGCGTACCCGCAATCGGCCGGTACACAGACAAGGACGTGGATCTCTGTGTGTAAACACAGAGATCCACGTCCTGTCAGGGAGAGGGGACCAATGCTGTGTCCCTTGTACATAGGGACACAGATCGGTCACCTCCCCCAGTCAGTCCCCTCCCCCCACAGTAGTAATCACTCCCAATGGGCATACATTTAGTGTTAACCCTTTCCCTGCCAGTCACATTTATACAGTAATCAGTGCATATTTATAGCACTGTTCTCTGTATAAATGTGAATGGTCCCAAAATAGTGTCAAAAGTGTCCGCTGTGTCCGCCATAATGTCGCAGTCACGAAAAAAATCACTGATCGCCGCCATTACTAGTAAAAAAAAAAGAAAAATTATAAAAATGCCATAAAACTACCCCCTATTTTTTACCAAAAATATGTAGAAGAATACGTATCGGCCTAAACTGAGGAAAAAAATATATAAAAAAATAAAAAATTGGGATATTTATTATAGCAAAAATCAAAAAATATTGTGTTTTTTTCAAAATTGTCGCTCTTTCTTTGTTTATAGCGCAAAAAATAAAAACCGCAGAGGTGATCAAATAACACCGAAAGAAAGATCTATTTGTGGAAAAAAAAGGACGTCAATTTTGTTTGGGAGCCACGTCGCACGACCGCGCAATTGTCATGAAAGCGTGACAGTGCCAAAAGCTGAAATTTCGCCTGGGCAGGAAGGGGGTATATGTGCCCAGTAAGCAAGTAGTTAAATAACTTAAAGTATGTATACAAAGGATTAATGGAGGTCATATAATATTTATGTATGCAAATATTTATTGTAAGATGAAATAATTAACAAAGAAAAAAGAAAAAGTACACATCCTCTTCTCTTCTCTGAACTTAATCATCATCATTCAAATTGTTATAACTACATTATTCTATACATTCTACACAACATGTTTACATGCTTTGCGGTGCATTGCTGGTTAAATTGATATTGCCCCTTAATGCATTTCCATGTCCAAACATCGTATCTGACATTTTTTTTTCAGCACACATAAACATAAAGCAATGCATATATTCTTTATTACATGTGTTTCAGTGCACTGAGAGGCCAATGTATTTTTCTTCTTCTGTATATCTGCATTGGAGTGCCATAGAAAGTGAATGACAACACACCTTAAGTTTTTAGCCTCTAACAAAATAGAGCCTGCATTCACTGATGGTAAGTTCAAAGCAGATAATTGGAAAAACGTGAGTGGTGAGTACTTGCTGCACTGCAGCAAATGCTTGTATGTTCTGTATGAGGCTTGAAAACGTCAGTCTTCAACATTCTTCATCTTCCATATTATTAAAGTGAAACTATTAAGCCTCGTACACACGATCGGATATCCTATGGATTCTAATCCGATGGTTTTGTCCATCGGAAATCCGATGAAGCTGTCTTCCATCAGTCTTGCCTACACACCATCAGTCAAAAAACCGACCATTCCAAACGCGGTGATGTAAAACACTCCGATGAGCTGAGAAAAATTAAGTTTAATGCTTCTGAGCATGCGTCGACTTGATTCTGAGCATGCGTGGTTTTTTTATCCGATGGACTTGCCCATAGACGATCGGAATTTGCTATCGGTTTTTGATCCATCGGAAAAATTTAAAACATGTTCTATTTTTTAAAACCGATGGAAAAAAGACCGATGGGTCCCATACACGATCGGTTTGTCCGATGAAAAAAGTCCATCGGACTGTTTTCATCGGTAAAACCGATCGTGTGTACAGGGCTTAAGAGTTGGTGTAAGAACAATTTTATTAAATGTTCTAATATGTTTTCCAACCTGTTCTTTTTTTTCTTTTTTACAGTACAGTACATGGGCTCGTGCACACTGCAGCTTAAAGCAGCTCAAAGAAGCGGCTCCTACAGGCTTTTTTAACCCCTTCCTTACTGGGCACATATACCCCCTTCCTGCCCAGGCGAAATTTCAGCTTTCAGCACTGTCACGCTTTGAATGACAATTGCGCGGTCGTGCGACGTGGCTCCCAAACAAAATTGACGTCCTTTTTTTCGCACAAATAGAGCTTTCTTTTGGTGGTATTTGATCACCTCGGCGGTTTTTATTTTTTGCGCTATAAACAAAAATAGAGCGACAATTTTGAAAAAAAAGCAATATTTTGGGATTTTTGCTATAATAAATATCCCATTTTTTTTTTTATATTTTTTTCCTCAGTTTAGGCCGATACGTATTCTTCTACATATTTTTGGTAAAAAAAAAATCGCAATCAGCGTTTATTGATTGGTTTGCGCAAAAGTTCTAGCGTTTACAAAATAGGGGGATAGTTTTATGTCATTTTTATATATTTTTTTTTTATTAGTAATGGCGGCGATCAGTGATTTTTTTTGTGACTGCGACATTATGGCGGACACATCGGACACTTTTGACACTAATTTGGGACCATTCACATTTATACAGCGAACAGTGCTATAAATATGCACTGATTACTGTATAAATGTGACTGGCAGGGAAGGGGTTAACACTAGGGGGCGAGGAAGGGGTTAAATGTGTTCCCTGGGAGTGATTGTTACTGTGGGGGGAGGGGACTGACTGGGGGAGGTGACCGATCTGTGTCCCTATGTACAAGGGACACAGCATCGGTCTCCTCTCCCTGACAGGACATGGATCTCTGTGTTTACACACACAGATCCATGTCCTTGTCTCTGTAACCGCCGATCGGGGGTGCCTGGCGGACATCGCGGCCGCCAGGCACGCGCATCGGCATTGCAGTGAAGCGCCGAGCACGTGCGCGCGCCGCCGGCGGCGCTCGCGCGCCCCCCAGTGGCCAAATAGCGGAGGCCGTATAATAACGGCCTCCCAGGATTTGACAACCGCCTTGCGGCCGTATATTCTCGTACGGCGGGCGCGAGGTGTTTTTTTTCTGCCTGGAAACTCCCCTCCATGTTAGCCAATGTGTCCATGCACACTATAGTTTTTTTCAGAAGTTTACAGGCATATGCTCTAATGCCGTATACACACGGAAATTCCGACAACAAAACCGTGGATTTTTTTCCGATGGAATGTTGGCTCAAACTTGTGTTGCATACACACGGTCACAAAAATGTTGTCGGAAATTCCGAACGTCATGAACGCTGTGACGTACAAGACGTACAATTAGCCGAGATCAATGAAGGTCAATAAGCAGTTCGGCTCTTCTGCTTGATTCTGAGCATGCATGTTTTTTTTCTGTGTCGGAATTGCATACACATGATCGGAATTCCCGACAGGAACTTTTACCGTCGGAAAAATTGAGAACCAGCTCTCAAACATTTGTTGTCGGAAATTCCGACAGCAAATGTCCTATGGGGCCTACACACGGTCGGAATTTCCAACTAAAAGCTCACCTCGAACATTTGTTGTTGGAATTTCCGATTGTGTGTACGCGGCATTACAGGCAGAAAAAAAAAAATCCACCCAAACTTGCGTTTTTGAGAGGAACTTTCCAGCAGAAAAGTGCCCAAAAACACACGAAAACACACAAAAAAGCGCAAAAGAGCATGAAGAAATCCAAAGAAGCTCGAAAGCACAAACAAAATAGGAAAAAATAGTAGGTGGGAAGAAAAATGAAAGAAAGGTGGCAGGGTAGTAAGAAGGAAGGGGGAATTAAGCATACAAGGGGAAAGGAAGAGTAAGTATGGAATTAAAATGTTCCCCCTGCAAAGGGAAAATAAACGAACTGATGGCAAATAGTTTCATTTTGCTGATCAGTTATAGTTAAAATTGCCATTTAAATATGTTATTCCATACATACAGACAGATATTATCATGAGATGAAAGTGACCATCTATGCCTGCTTAAAATGGATCTTTTAACCACTTGCTGACCACAATACGTATATATACCTTGCAGTTTGTAAGTATTTTACCAGGATTATGACTAAAGATATAAGCCATAACCTCTGTATTGTTTTTTACAGCTAGCAGCTAGCTTTCTCTTGAAAGTGTTCCAAGTAGCTCATGACCTGCTGGAACGCTTTTAGAAGGGACGGCTTACTAGGCTTGTGCAATTCGTTTCGTAACGAATTGAAATTCGTCCGAATTTAGCAACTTTCGGACATTCGGAAGCATTCGAATTTCCGAACAAAGCAATTACGAATAAGACCGAATCCGAAATAAATTATACCGCAAATAGCGAATGCCCGAATGTCTTCGGCATAATTTGTTATGAAAAAGTTACGAATGTACGAATCCATACGAAGCACAATAACACTCACTCTGCTCTGCTCTCTGCTTCTCCCACACCGTGCTGAACTCCCTCTCAAAATGGTGTACAGGGGCGGAGGTTATAGCCGCATGTAAAAAACGAAAGTAAAATACGAGATTTCGAATCCATTCGAAGCACAATAACACTCACTCTGCTCTGCTCTCTGCTTCTCCCTCACCGTGCTGAACCCTCTCAAAATGGTGTACAGGGGCGGAGCCTATAGCCGCATGTTAAAAACGAAAGTAAAATACGAGATTTCGAATCGTTACAAATAACCGCAATGTATTTAGAAAAGTACAAATCCATTCGAAGCACATTAGGCATAATAGGCAGCGTCATTGTGAGAGAGACACGGAAAATTACGAATCAACGAACCCAAAAAAAGTTACGAAAGTAGGAGTTGTGTCCAGAATCAACGAAAAACAACGTACTCTACCGAAAGTACGAACCCAAAAAAAGTTACGAAAGTAGGAGTTGTGTCCAGAATCAACGAAAAACAACGTACTCTACCGAAAGTACGAATTATAAAGCAACAAAAAATTCAACGAAAAATGTCGCTTGCAAAAATACGAATGAGTCCGAACACGAAAAATCCCGTCTAGCAAAATTACGAATGATTACGAATCAACAGGACCGGAAAGAAACGAACCGAAACGGAACGAATTTTTCCGTTGTGCACAAGTCTACGGCTTACCATTTCTGATCTGACGGTGTAGTCGGCTGGTCACAGAGGCGATAAAAGACTAGATCATCTTTGATCGCCTCTATGGCCTTGGAGGACCGGAGCAACGTCACTTCCGGTCCAGGGTGGAAGTAAACAATGTTTTTTTTAAATCTTTTGTTCTTAAAGGTAAAGGAGAGGTTTGAGGTATTTTTGACCCCAGATTTATCCATAAAGAGGACCGGTCATCCCTATTTATTTTACAAGTTATGTTTACATTTCTTGTAGTAAAAGTGATAAAAAAAATTTAAGGAACAATGTCCAAAAAGAATAAAAAATAAAAGAAATAAGAAAAAAAAATTCCCTGTGTGCTCACGTGCAGAAGTGAACGCATACGTAAGTCACACACGCATATGTGAGGTATCGCTGCGAACATTAGAGTGGGAGCAATCATTCTAGTGCTAGACCGCCTCTGTAACTCTAAACAGGTAACCTGTAAAGGCCTGTAAAGGCATTTAAAGCATCGCCTATTGAGATTTTGAATTACCATAGCTTGTCGCCATTCCACGAGCGTGTGCAATTTTAAAGCGTGACATGTTTGGTATTTAGCTACTCAACATAATCTTTCATATTATACAAAAAATGAGGGTATATATTGTGGGTTTTTTTACCGCTTAAGGACCGCCTCACGACGATCTACGTCGGCAGAATGGCATGGCTGGGCATAAGCAGGTATATATACGTCCCCTTTAAGATGCCTAGCCGTGGGTCGCGCACGCAACTCAGAAGCTCCGTGACCGCGCCCGTTCTTCCTAGTGAGAGTGTTACTGATCGTCTGTTCCCTGTCATAGGGAACGACGATCAGTGACGTCACACACCAAGCCACGTCCCCACACTGTAAGGATCACTCATTAGGTCACACTTAAACCCTTCAGCGCCCCCTACAGGTTATCCCCTTCACTGCCAGAGTCATTTTTACAGTAATCAGTTTTTATAGCACTGATAGCTGTAAAAATTACAATGGTCCCAAAATGGTGTCAAAAGTGTCCGATGTGTCCGCCATAATGTTGCAGTCACGATAAAAATCGCTGATCACCGCCATTACTAGTAAAAAAATATATATTAATAAAAATGCCATAAAACTATCCCCTATTTTGTAGACGCTTTAACTTTTGCGCAAACCAATCAATAAACGCTTATTGCGATTTTTTTCCAAAAATATGCCGAAGAATACGTATCGGCCTAAACTGAGGGAAAAAAAATTATATATTTTTGGGGGATATTTAGTATAGCAAAAAGTAAAAAATATTTAATTTTTTTCAAAATTGTCGTTCTATTTTTGTTTATAGCACAAAAAATAAAAACCACAGAGGTGATCAAATACCACCAAAAGAAAGCTCTATTTGTGGGAAAAAAAGGACATCAATTTTGTTTGGGAGCCACGTTGCACGACCGCGCAATTGTCAGTTAAATCGACGCAGTGCCGAATTGCAAAAAGGGGCCTGGTCCTTTAGCAACAAAATGGTCCGGGGCTTAAGTGGTTACTGTATTTATTGGCGTATAACACTCACTTTTTTACCCTGAAAATAGAGGGTAAACTGTGCCTGCGTGTTATACGCAAGGGGCTGTGGAAATTTTTTTTCCTGAAATTTCCCTCTTAAAGTTAGAGTGCATGTTATACGCCTGTGTGTGTTATACGCCGATAAATATGGTAATTCATTAAAATAATTTTTTCCCAAAAAAATGCATTTGAAAAACCGCTGCACAAATAACGGGGGACATAAAAAATTGCAAAAATTGCAATGATCGCCATTTTATTCCCTAGGGTCTCTGTTAAAATATATATATAATGTTTGGGGGTTATAAGTAATTTTCTAACAAAAATACTTATTTAAACTTGTAAATAAAAGCGCCAGAAAAGGCTTGGTCTTCAAGTGGTTAATAACTTATACAGCAACACCATATTTTTTTTTTTAGGCCCCTTTCACACGGTCGGACCGTTCAGGTCCGCCTGTCAGCTTTGTAGACGGACCTGAACGGCCGCTCCATACATCTCTATGGAGTGTCGGATGTCAGCGGAGACATGTCCGCTGACATCCGACCCGATCTGATCCGCTAAAATCAGATGGATGGCGATGCGTCCCCATCTGTCCATGGCGGATCGGATCGGGTGAGATCTGATGAAAACGGACATGCTGTCCGTTTTCGTCTGATCTCTCCATAGGAGACAGCGGCGCTCGACAAGCCCCTCCCCGCTCAGTGAGCAGAGAGGGACCTGTCATCCGCCAGCTCAGCGGAGATCAACGGACTGATCTCCCGCTGAGCTGGCGGACTCCATAGCGACGGAGTCCGCCTCGTGTGGAAGGGGCCTTAAGTGTCCCTTGGTCTCCTCTCCTCCAGTAATCAGACTGAAACATTGTAACTTTGTAGCAAGTTCCAAGGATAGCAGAAAAAAACAGAGGAACACGTTTCAATGTAAGTACACCTTAAAGTAAAAATTTATATCTTTCATGTATTTGTGTGTATTTCTTCTTAGTGGTCTGGGTTTCCCACGCAAAAACAAATTGTTTGGCTAACTGCATTTGATTAAGCAGACCTTTGACTCAGTATACAATTGTCTGAGCAAGTGTTTTTTGTATATAAAATTATATGCTCCTTCAAGGACTGATAAGAATTGTTGTACGTACTCTAAGTGCCTTATAACGCTAAGTGCTGCATTTGTGCTTTAATAAACACGTTAAATAAATAATCCATATGTACATATATAGGGAGTTTATCTAACAAAGTCAAGATCTGTTGTCAGGAATGTAGTCAGAAAACATCTAATACAGACAGTGCTCCATGTTTGTTCATTACTGGATGACATGAAAAAGGAACTATGCAGCAAACATTTTCTGCTCACCAACATTTGTCATATTTAATGCCTCAGACCTGAGAGCTTTATTGCACTGTTATTGTTGTTGCTGAGGCTACCATTGACATCAGGTATATATTTTTTTATATATTTGTTATACATAGCATATTACAAATCTGAATTTCAATGTTCTGATGAATAGAATAGTATCAAGGTAAATGTACTGCAAGCATATGGCCTTTTCATTGCTCAATAAAGTAATTTAATATGAATACATCTTATGCTGTATACACAGTATCGAGAAATGCAAAATTACCCGCTGCCAGGGAATTCATGGGCAAAACATAAAAGCAGCCACAATAGATTGTCTCATTCTACTAGTATTGATAGGCTAGACAGGGAATGTGGAAGAAAAAGCAGTCTATAGTAGAAAAGTAAGTGGCACAGAGTCTAACCAATGATGTTTAACTCCTCTGTGACCAGGAGTCATAAATACTTGTGTAGCGGGGTGTTCAATTTAGGGGAAGTGTCTGAGTGGTAACCAGGCTCAGACACATTAAATTGATAGGATTCATGGACCATTTTTGTTCTCAGGGGTTAATGCTGGTGATGTGTTCCCTGTGGCCGGTGGGTGGCGCTGCCATTCTGGGCTAGGGTTGAACCGCGAGCGCAGTGCTGTGCCTTTTGTGTCCCCTCTTGGCAGCCGTACAGTGGGGCGGGGAACCTGCTGTGCATGCCGGGAGAGGACATAAAAGGGGCAGACATCTTCTGAGAGGGGTCGTCGTCCACGCCCAGGCACCTTCGGCCTGGGTGTGTGTGGTTCGTCATCTCTGGGTGCCCTAGGCCCGGAGGCCTTGTTCCAGTTCCACCTCAAGCACCTTTAGCCTGGGGTAAGATACTACCTCACCGTTCCTGTCCGCCTGGGCACGGAGGCCCAGGAGTTGCAGTAACGGCCCGGAGCCCAGCAGCCTTCGGCTGGAGTCTGCAAGGGATCAAGGAGTCCAGGGTGCCGCCTTGCAAGGGGACCCGCACCCTAAGAGAAGGGAGGATCTGTTCCGAAGGACCGGTGCTGTGGACACGGTGAAGGAAGGGGTCTGTTGACTCTCTGGGGGGATGTCTTCTTCCTGAAAGGGGTTATGTTCTAGGAAGGAACCAAGATTCATCAGGTCAGTGGCAGTGACCTTGTTCGCCAGGTCAGTGGCAGTGACCTTATCCACAGGGTCTGTGGCAGAGACCAACCTCATGGTCTATGACAGAGACCATGCGCCACAACTGTTTGAGAAATCTAAACAGTCCTCAGAATTTGAGCTACATTTATGCCTGGACCTCCTCCACACCTTAAAGCTGTCCTGTGTCTTTGCTCCAACCTTTCTTCTATCCAAGAGACTATGTGCTGTGCAAGTGAAAATAAATATTGAGTTGGACTTTCTGCTGGTGTGGACATTTACGTTCCTGTGGAAGTCAAGGACTTGCATCTACACACTGTAGAGGTGAGAATCATTCTCAGGAGGACTTTATACTCCGGCTGCAGACAAGGCTCAAAAACAACACCGCCTAACCTCTTAACACAGGAGGGTACAGCAGAGGCGTACTAAGTGGGGGGCGGAGGGGGCGGGCCACACCGGGGTGCCACACACTGGGGGGTGTCAGGCCGGCGCCCCCCCCGTTACTTAAGCGGTGATAGCGCCGGCGCCGCTTCGTCAAGTAAGAGCTGCCTGCAGTGAGACTCCAGGCAGGCACAGGCAGATATATCACGATACGAAGGGGGGGGTGACATTGCTGCACCATCCATCCCCTCCTCACGGCTGCGGCTAAGCTATCCCAATGTTCGGCACTTCTCACAGAACACAGGCACAGCCGTGTGAAGTCGCCTCCCCCTCCTTTCTGTTTATGTGTACAGAGGGGGAGGGGACCTTCTGTGCATGTGCTCCCTCACGCTGATCTAAGGTACTGAATGGGAGGGGGTTTGCACGGGGTCTGCATTGAGGGGGGGTTTGCATGAGGGGGGGTGTCTGCATTAAAGGGGGTTTGCACTGAGGGGGGGTTGCACTGGGGGGTCTGCACTGAGGGGGGGAGGTTTGCACTGAGGGGGTGTTTGCACGAGGGTCTGCATTAATGGGGGGAGGTTTGCACTGAGGGGGGGGGGGTGTCTGCATTGAGGGGGGTTGCACTGGGGAGGTTTGCACTGAGGGGGGTTTGCACGGGGGTCTGCATTAAGGGGGGAGGTTTGCACTGTGGGGGGGTTTGCACGGGGGTCTGCATTAAGGGGGGGAGGTTTGCATTGAGGGGGGTTTGCATTGAGGGGGGGGTTTGCATGGGGGGAGGTTTGCACTGAGGGGGGGTGTCTGCATTAAGGGGGGTTTGCACTGAGGGGGAGGGGGGTTGCACTGGGGGGGTCTGCACTGAGGGGGGGAGGTTTGCACGGGGGTCTGCATTAAGGGGGGAAGTTTGCACTGAGGGGGGGGTTGCACTGTGGAGGTTTGCACTGAGGGGGGTTTGCACAGGGGGGGTCTGCATTGAGGGGGGGTCTGCACTGAGGGGGGAGGTTTGCACTGAGGGAGGTCTGTGTAACATGCAGGGGGTCCAGAGCTGTGAGGTGCTGTGTAATGTAAAAGGGTCCAGAGGTGCGGTGCTGTGTAATGTAAAGGGGTCCAGAGTGCTGTGTACTGTCAAGGGGTCCAGAAGTGCGGGGGGCTGTGTAATGTCAAGGCATCCAGAGGTGCAGGGGGCTGTGTAATGTAAAGGGGTGCAGGGTGCTGTGTAATGTAAAGGGGTCCAGAGGTGCAGGGGGCTGTGTAATGTAAAGGGGTGCAGAGGTGCAGGGTGCTGTGTAATGTAAAGAGGTGCAGGGTGCTGTGTAATGTAATGGGGTCCAGAGGTGCAGGGTGCTGTGTAATGTAAAAGGGTGCAGGGGGCTGTGTAATGTAAAGGGGTGAAGGGTGCTGTGTAATGTAAAGGGGTGCAGGGTGCTGTGTAATGTAAAGGGGTCCAGAGGTGCAGGGGGCTGTGTAATGTAAAGGGGTGCAGGGTGCTGTGTAATGTAAAGGGGTGCAGAGGTGCAGGGTGCTGTGTAATGTAATGGGGTCCAGAGGTGCAGGGTGCTGTGTAATGTAAAGGGGTGCAGGGTGCTGTGTAATGTAAAGGGGTCCAGAGGTGCAGGGGGCTGTGTAATGTAAAGGGGTGCAGAGGTGCAGGGTGCTGTGTAATGTAAAGGGGTGCAGAGGTGCAGAGTGCTGTGTAATGTAATGGGGTCCAGAGGTGCAGGGTGCTGTGTAATGTAAAGGGGTGCAGGGTGCTGTGTAATGTAAAGGGGTGCAGAGTGCTGTGTAATGTAATGGGGTCCAGAGGTGCAGGGTGCTGTGTAATGTAAAGGGGTGCAGGGGCTGTGTAATGTAAAGGGGTGCAGGGTGCTGTGTAATGTAAAGGGGTCCAGAGGTGCAGGGGGCTGTGTAATTTAAAGGGGTGCAGAGGTGCAGGGGGCTGTGTAATGTAAAGGGGTGCAGAGGTGCAGGGTGCTGTGTAATGTAAAGGGGCCCAGAGGTGCAGGGGGCTGTGTAATGTAAAGGGGTGCAGAGGTGCAGGGGGCTGTGTAATGTAAAGGGGTGCAGAGGTGCAGGGGGCTGTGTAATGTAAAGGGGTCCAGAGGTGCAGGGGGCTGTGTAATGTAAAGGGGTCCAGAGGTGCAGGGGGCTGTGTAATGTAAAGGGGTCCAGAGGTGCAGGGGGCTGTGTAATGTAAAGTGACGCAGAGGTGCAGGATGCTGTGTAATGTAAAGGGGTCCAGAGGTGCAGTTGTGTAGAGGGGCTACACAGTAGTAACAAAGAGATATTGAAGGATGCAGAGGTATGCAGGGGGCACAGAGGGGTGTTTTTACATTTTAACGTGTGGGGGGGTGCCAGATATTGGATCCGCCCCGGGTGCCAAATGCTCTAGGTACGCCCCTGGGGTACAGGCTTGTGGTGCGGTGTGCCCCTTTTTCCTGAGAGGAGCCGAAGCAGACAGGTAAAAGGGGGTCTGTGCGCTACACTAGGATTCCTAGGCTAAATGTAGCAGTACCTTTAACTCAACAGTTTATTAAAACTATGATTAATTTGCCTACCTAAAAACGTTTACACTGTTTGCAATGACATATATACAGTATGTGCTTTACAGTCTGCCTTTTTTCTAAAAGCCAAGGCCTACCCAATGCTTCTGTCAAAATGCCTCTATCTTTAAAAAGGCACAATCACAATTGACTTGCTCGTAAACATTGTCATGTGATGTCACACTTAGTGATCACATGAGAGGAGCTATTGTGATTGGATCCTGAATGTAGTATCTGGAGGGCCCCATACACACAAGGGCATTGATTTAACTCTCCTAGAAGCCAGCAGCATTTTTGCCAAAAAAAATACCTGACACTAGTTTTTTAGGAGCTTTTAAAGGTGTTAAGCTCTTGGTTGTTAACCTCCCTGGCGGTATGATTCTGTCTGGAATTATGTACCAAAAGCGGTACAATTATTTTGCATGGAAATTTGGTGTTATGTATTGTAGGCCTGCAATTCTTAGTAACTACCGTATTTATCAGCGTATAACACGCACCGGCATATAACACGCACCCCAAGTTTAGGAGGGAATTTTAGGGAAAAAAACTTTTAGGAGGGAAGTTTAGGGAAAAATAACTTACATTTAAATGCAGCCTTATCAGTGTCCATTGCAGCCTTGTCACAGTGCAGCCTTGCCCCAATGTCCATTGCAGCCTTGTCACAGTGCAGCCTTGCCCAGTGTCCATTGCAGCCTTGCCACAGAGTCCATTTCAGCCTTGCCACAGAGTCCATTTCAGCCTTGTCACAGTGCAGCCGTGCAGCCTTGCCCCAGTGTCGCCTTGCCGGAATTTAAAATTGGCGGCGGAGCGGGGCGAACGCCGCCAAGAATGCAGGGACTGGGCGGAGCCGAGATACACATAGCCGAGTGTACTCGGCTATACTCAGCTTTTCTCGGCTCCGCTCACAGTCACGTCAAGTACCGCCCTATGATGGACATAACACAGGTCCAATGGCGGGACTGGGCGTGACTGTGAGCAGAGCCGAGAAAAGCCGAGTATAGCCGAGTACACTCGGCTATGTGTATCTCGGCTCCGCTCACAGTCAGCGGAGACTGCCCGGGATATGTGGGTATCGGCGTATAACACGCACCCACGATTTTCCCCTGATTTTAAGGGGGAAAAAGTGCGTGTTATACGCTGATAAATACGGTACTTACTTAAACCTGACCAAACAAGAGTCTAGTAGACATCCCAGGTATGATAAAGTCTGAAACACAAAATCATAAATTATAATATAATAAATAAATAATTATAATGAATAGTAATGTAATTATAATAAAAATTATTCAATAATGTAATCAAATCAAAAACACTGAAATTTGCTCAGTTGCAGAATTGTCGCTGTCATTAGATTTAGTGTTTGATGACGAATTTCCCCACAAATCACTATCGCTCAATTCTACAAGTGATTCTAATTTATTATCGCTGTTTTTTTAGCTGGTCTAAAACCACTTTTGACATAAAGGGACACTTTTTGGTTGCTATGGACAATCTCCAGTTTCCAGGCAGAAAGAACAGTTTTTATAATATAAAAGTGCACACAGGACACTGGACAGACCACCAGGGACAAAGGGGATGTGTAATTATTTGATACAGTAATGTAATCAGTAAGATTACAGTATACTGTATGTATTGTGTTTTTTTCACTTTTTGAATTTTGCGCTGAACTCCACCCCCATGCGCCGCAACGTCGCAGGGAACGGAGCTCGGCACCCAGCAGTGTGAATCGAGCGAGACGCGGTTCGCACACACTGCAGGGAGACATTGCAGGATCCAGGGAACAAGGTAAGTATCTTCCCCTGGATACTGCGATGCAGCCCGAGTCTGGCTCGGGGTTACCGCTCTTAGCATTAAAAACTCACCCCGAGCCCGACTCGGGATTACCGCCAAGGGGGTCAAATAATTTCACAGTAGAGTTTAGAGGCAGGAAAAAAAAACACCAGACCCCCTAGGAGCAGCTGTAAAAAAGTTCAGTGTGCATGAGACCTAATGGCTGCTGGTGCTAAATGGATAGATTTTTAATTATCCTCTATAAGGGGCTGGTAGACCTTAACCGCTTAACGACCACCCACTGTATATATACATCGGCAGAATGGCACGGACAGGCATAATCACGTACCTGTACATGGCCCTTTAAATGCCTGCCGTGTGGTGGCGCGCGTGCCACCGGTGGCGCGTTTGCAACCCTGCCGCCTTCCCCGTGAGTCGGACAGCGGGTCCCGCGGACTCTATCGCTGCGGGGATCCCCGCGATCGTCTCACGGAGGTATAGAGCGGGGAGATGCTTGTGTAAACAAACATCTCCCTGCTCTGACTAGTGACAATGACACTGATCTCGGCTCCGTGTACTCGGAGCGAAGATCAGTGTCATGTGACACAGAGCCCAACCCCCCCTCAGTTAGAAACACAATGCAGGGAACACTTAACCCCTACAGCGCCACCTAATGGTTAACCCCTTCACTACCAGTGTCATTTTCATAGTAACCAGTGCATTTTTATAGCACAGATCGCTGTGAAAATGACAATGGTCCCAAAAATGTGTCAAAAGTGTCCGATGTGTCCGCCATAATGTTGCAGTCATGGAAAAAATCACTGATCACCGCCATTACTAGTAAAAAAAATAAAATGCCATAAAACTATCCCCTATTTTGGAAATGCTATAACTTTTGCGCAAACCAATCAATAAACGGCGATTGCGATTTTTTTTACCAAAAATATGTAGAAGAATACGTATCAGCCTAAACTGAGGAAAAAAAAAGTTTTTTTATATATTTTTTGGGGATATTTATTATAGCAAAATGTAAAAGAATGTAAAAAAATATTGCATTTATTTCAAAATTGTCGCTCTATTTTTGTTTATAGCGCAAAAAATAAAAACCGCAGAGGTGATCAAATACCACTAAAAGAAAGCTCTATTTTTAGGAAAAAAATTGCGTCAATTTTTTTGGGAGCCCCGTCGCACGACCGCGCAATTGTCAGTTAAAGCGACGCAGTGCCGAATCGCAAAAAGGGGCCTGGTCTTTAACCAGCCAAAATGGTCCGGGGCTTAAGTGGTTAATGTTCAGACTGCAGGCAGCAAAGGGTTAAAGGACAGTGAAGCTTAGAGTCCTGAATCCTCGACTTAAAGATGCTTGGACAAACCGGACATGCGCATATGAAATGCAAGTAGAGAGATGCCAAGGCTCAGTAAATAATACAACCCTTCAACTCAGAAATGGTAAGATCCAAGGTAAAGAGAAAAAAATACTGTATTTATCGGCGTATAACACGCACTTTTTTCCCCTTAAATTCAGGGGAAAATCGTGGGTGCGTGTTATACGCCGATACTCACCTATCCCCGGCGATCTCCGCTGACTGTGAGCGGAGCGGAGCGATCGCCGCCGAGATACACATAGCCGAGTGTATTCGGCTATACTCGGCTTTTCTCGGCTCCGCTCACAGTCACGCCCAGTCCCGCCATTGGACCTGTGATATGTCCATCATAGGGCGGGACTCGGCGTGACTGTGAGCGAAGCCGAGAAAAGCCGAGTATAGCCGAATACACTCGGCTATGTGTATCTCGGCTCCGCCCATCCCTGCGTTCTCAGCGGCGTTCGCCGCGCTCTGCCCTGTATCAGCGGCAATCTCGGTGGCGCCAAATTTAAATTCAAGGCTGCACTGGACACTGGCAAGGCTGCACTGGACACTGGCAAGGCTGCACTGGACACTGGCAAGGCTGCACTGGACACTGGCAAGGCTGCACTGGACACTGGGCAATGCTGCAATGGACACTGGCAAGGCTGCAATGGACACTGGCAAGGCTGCACTAGACACTGGCAATGCTGCACTGGACACTGGGCAATGCTGCACTGGACACTGGCAAGGCTGCACTGGACACTGGCAAGGCTGCACTGGACACTGGGCAAGGCTGCAATGGACACTGGCAAGGCTGCACTGTGACAAGGCTGCAAATGACACTGGTAAGGCTGCATTTAAATGTAATTTTTTTTTTTTTTAAACTTCCCTCCTAAAAGTTTTTTTCCCTAAAATTCCCTGCTAAACTTGTTATACGCCGATAAATACGGTATGCAGTAGTACAACATACTTATTTTTTATTTTTGCATAAAGTTCCCCCTTAAAATTCATACCAGACCTGAAGGGCCTGGTATAAATTATGGAGGAGACCGGGTGTTTGTTTGTTTTTTGTGTGGGGATCCCCCCATTAACATTTGTATCAGTTAGTTGGATATTGCAAGTGAAAACAATTTACTTTTTAGGCACTTTTTAGGCACCAATTACATAAAGGCAAACATTTTTATTATAAATTGAATACAAAAAAAATCATTAAAAAGAGCGAAAGAAACAATAAATTAAAAACTGCAGTATAGATACAGTGACACCATGAATGGTATCACCATTCATGGTGATACCTCCATCCATGGACTTTCCTATTTGGACGTTCCTTGCTTCTAACTTTATCCCTGATGGTTCATAATTTTGTCCTTCCCTGATGCCTGCCGTGCTCTAAAACTTTAGTGTTCTCTCTCTTAAGAAGCTTGTTATAACTAGTTTCTTTCTACTGATCAATGTATGCTCGGCATAACCATTGGCGCTAGTATTCATAATATCCTGGATTATCTGCCAGCTGGTAACATGTTACCACTAAGGTGCACTTAACACTTAACACTTAATTATCCTGGATAGGAATTTATGCTATCTCCTGAAGAAGCGATTTTCGCGAAACATGTAGAGCTAAAAAGTCTTACTTCATAGTCCAGTCATACATGCTCATTGTGACGTGTCTTGACATCTATGACCAATTTTGGAGGGTTTTATTTGTTACTATATCTATACCGCAGTTTTTAATTTATTGTTTTTTTTGTTTGTTTTTAATAATATTTTTTGTATTCAATTTATAATAAAAATGTTTACCTTTATGTAATTGGTGCCTAAAAAGTCATTTTTTTTCACTTGCAATATCAAACTAACTAATGTTAGGACGCGGCACTGCATTACTGTAGGCACCCACAGTTCAATCCTGTGTTGGCACTTTTAGAACTTTCAGAAACATTTGTATCAGATCATCAGCTAGGATAAGGGCCTGGTATAGATGAAGGGAATCTCTGACCATGTAAACAAGGTATATGAGGAGTACCAAGCCGATTTCTGACATTTGTTGTTTACAACTTAAAATCAATATTGTTTGCTAGAAATTTACTTAGAACCCCCAAACATTATATATATATATATATATATATATATATATTTTTTAGCAGAGACTCTAGAGAATAAAATGAAGATCATTGTAATACTTTATGTCACAACATATTTGCACAGCGGCCTTACAAACGCAATTTATTTGGGAAAAAATACACTTCTTTTAATTAAAAAATAAGAAAACTGTAAAGTTAGCCCAATTTTAAAATTGGGCATGCTCGTGGAATGGCAAAAAAAAGGCAAAATTAAAAAAAAAAACGAAATCTCCATAGGCGACGCTTAATTTTTTTTTACAGGTTACATGTGTTAGAGTTACCACGGAGGTCTAGTGCTAGAATTATTGCTCTTGCTCTAATGATTGCGGCGATACCTCGCATGTGTTATTTGAACACCGCTTACATATGTGCGTATGACTTGCATATGTGTTCGCTTCTGCGCGTGAGCTCAGAGGGATGGGGCGCTTTTTAAAAATAAAAACGTATTTATTTTCCTTTTTTTTTTTGTACTGTCCCTTTAACCACTTCCTTACAGCCCATAGTCATATGACGTCCACAGATGGGATCTCCCATCCTGGGTGGACGTCATATGACGTCCTCTGCTTTGAGGGGGGATATCTAAATGATGCCTGCAGCTAGAGGCATCATTCAGATATCCATTTTTTGTGCCAGCAATTCTGCGCACCATAAGAATGATCATAGCAGCGGTTCCGCCGCTTGATCGTTCTTATAGGCGGCGGGAGGGGACATCCCCCCCCTCCCGCCGCCATCCGGTGCTTCTCCGGGCTCTCCCGTGCGATCGGGGACCCGGAGAGAATCATCCGGCGTCGTTGGTGGTTCACGTGACGAGCATAGAGATGACTGGTGACCAGATGGTCACCAGTCATCTCTATGATCGTCGGAGGCCCGGGCGCGATGTGATGACGTCATGCCCGGGTCCTCAGATGTAAACAAAGCCGCCATTGCGGCTTGTAAGTATGAGATCGGTGAAAAAATTTTCACTGATCTCATACTTTCCAGCCTGGAGGAGAGATGTGGGGTCTTATTGACCCCGCATCTCTCCATAAAGAGGACCTGTCACACACATTCCTATTACAAGGGATGTTTACATTCCTTGTAATAGGAATAAAAGTGATCAAAAAAAAAAAAAATTTAAAATAAGTGTTAAAAAATAAATAAATAAGTAAAAAAAAAAAAAGAATAAAAAAAAAAAATTATTAAAACGCCCCTGTCCCCGGTAGCTCGCGATCAGAAGCGAACGCACAGTAAGTCCCGCCCACATATGTAAACGCCGTTCAAACCACATATGTGAGGTATCACCGCGTGCGTTCGAGCGCGTGCAACAATTCTAGCACAAGACCTCCTCTGTAACTCTAACCTGGTAACCTGTAAAAAAAATTAAAGCGTCGCCTATGGAGATTTTTAAGTACCGAAGTTTGGCGCCATTCTATCAGTGTGCGCAATTTTAAAGCGTGACATGTTAGGTATCTATTTACTCGGCGTAACATCATCTTTCATATTTTACAAAAAAATTGGGCTAACTTTACTGTTTTGTTACTTTTTAATTCACGAAACCATTTTTTTTTCAAAAAAAAGGCGTTTGAAAAATTATTGCGCAAATACCGTGCCAGAAAAAAAGTTGCAGTGACCGAAATTTTATTCCCTAGGGTGTCTGCTAAAAAAACATATATAATGTTTGGGGGTTCTGAGTAATTTTCTAGCAAAAGAATGATGATTTGTACATGTAGGAGAGAAGTGCCAGAATAGGCCCGGTATTGATGTGGTAAAAAAAGCCCGGTGTTGAAGTGGTTAAAAAAATGTTTTG
Organism: Rana muscosa; assembly: GCA_029206835.1. Classification (NCBI taxonomy): domain Eukaryota; kingdom Metazoa; phylum Chordata; class Amphibia; order Anura; family Ranidae; genus Rana; species Rana muscosa. The sequence goes on along the minus strand of JARGYO010005626.1, from coordinate 75,403,241 downwards.
GATCACTTATATTCCTAGAACAAGAAAGTAAACAGCCCTTGTAATATAAATAAGCAGGACATGGCCTCTTTAATGTGAGATCTGGGGTCAAAAAGACCTTTACACTTAAAAGCAAAAAAAACTAAAAAAATTTTTTATTTTACTTTAAGGCTGGGTTCACACTATGGTTATAAAAAGTAAAAATTTGCGCTAGGTGCAAAGTGATTTAAAAAAATATATAAATTAATATGTCCCTTAAGGAAACCTGCTGCTAAACACCAAAAAAAACTTTGATATAAGGTACAAACAAAATGAGTATACAAAAATAGTGTAGCGCTGGAAAGAACTGTATATATCTATACAGTTAAAATTAAATACGTGAAAAAAGTATCAAAAACACTAATAAAACAATGCAAATAAACCAATCAAGTTCATAAGTGCCCGTGAAGAAAGAAGATTATCAAATAAATGTGTAGAGGATTTCCTCTATATTGATGATAAGAGTTCCACAGAGAAGATATCCGATGAAGCTGGTAAGTGCTATTCCAACAATAAGTGAAGATCCCGCCACCAAAGTGAGAAATGAAGGCTTACCAAACAGCCTGCGACCGCCCTTCTCAGGGGGGTCAAAACAAGCTTAGTAGAGCAATGTTCACTCCATGGAAGGCAGAGAAATTCCAGTGAAGACACTTCATCCACAATAGGCGAGTCTCCAGAGACGTGTCTGCACAGCTGATCCAAATCGGAGATGAAAAACACTCTTGATTGATCAGAGTGAATAATCCTCAGCAGTTAAAACGATGTCCAAAGAGAAGAAAGAAAAACTTTCCATAGTGTAGCATTCATCAGGGAAGTTTTATTAGAAATGAACAGGAGAGAAAACAGCTCTCACATAGGTATAAAAATAATGATAAAACGAGAAAATCCTTGCAAGGAAATAAAAAAGCTCTGAGTTTCTGTCAAAGGCTGATTCGCGCGTGCGCAATGCATGTGGGTTCACACTATACAACACGACATTCATCCGACTTTCATCCTACTTTGCTCTGCGACATCAGTCCTACATTGATCCTACATCGGTCCGACATCCATCCGACTTTCATGAACAGGATACTACTTTGATCCGACATTGTGCTAGTCTGACTTGTCCTTTGACCAATCAAAACAATCCCAGGGTGAGATAAATTCCTTTTACTGCTGCTGTAATCACCATGTCGGATGTCAAATGTCGGATGGTTAGGACAAGGATCCTACTTTGATCCGACTTCAATGATATTCAATGGGCTGAAGTAGGATCAAAGTCGGACAGAAGTAGTACAGGGAGCATTTTCAAAGTCGGACCGACTTGTGTCGGACCAGTTAAGACGGCTCCCATAGGGAAACATTGATTTTCACACGTCATGCGACATGAGCTCCTAATGTCGGAGCGTTTGTCGGACCAGTGTGAACCAGGCCTTACACAAAAAAAATGTGCCCTTTAGGTCTGGAGGGTGGAAGTGACATTTGACTCGACTCCCGGGGATCGGATCGTTTCCCCCTTTACTGATGGCTCTGGTAATCAGGAAAATGACCGGAAAGTGGCAGGAGGGGGCACCTCTCCCTCTGCCTATAAAAGTGATCGTTTGACTAATCCCCCACTGGGACCACTTTTATCTGACGCCAGATCGCCTGCTGTTTAAAAAAATACCAGGGTTATGACATCAAAAAAATGACGTCTATATTCAGTGGGCGGTCCGGAAGTGGTTAAAAATAAACAGTGTGCGGGTTCCTTCCATAATTCCTACTAGGCCCTACAGGTCTACTACTAGCTAATACAGTACACAGAAATCTGGAACGTGCCAGTTCAGTGCTTGATGGTACCTCTGCAATCCTCAGTCCAGCATTGTCCAGGTAAGATATCTAAAGCTATTGCTGAGGATACACAGATTCAGATAGCTGCTGTCTCGAGACCAGTTCAAGCAGTATACCAAAGATCTTGGTTGAACATAAAAAAAATATCTACGGAGTACCCAGTATGTTGACAGAAGAGAACAAAAAAGTAAAAATAAAGATAGAAAACTAAGGCATGGGAGTTGGTGCAAAGGCTGGCTTTAAGATTAATGTGAGGTTAGCGAGAGGAACCAGCGAGAGCTGTGGGGGAGGCAGGACACTCCCAAAAGTATTATTATTATTATTACTATATAGGATTTATATAGCACCAACAGTTTGCACAGCGCTTTACAACATGAGGGCAGACAGTACAGTTACAATACAATTCAATACAGGAGGAATCAGAGGGTATTCATTTCCCACTCGACTTCAGGGGGAAAGAATGCTGTTCACCACCTCAGGCACTTGGAAAGGTATTTCCTGTCTTATTTTACAGGTAAGGGTGGATTAATAATATTTTTTGAGACAGGGACATTTAATAAAGCAGCAATATTTATTGTAGCCAGTATGCAATTTGCACTAGGGCATTACAGTGGTGAAGATTTAGCTGTACTGTATGCATAATTTACTTAGATTCGTTTTTTTTGGGTGTACCTTGTATGTCAAAAGTCCTTAAAGCGGAGTTCCACCGCCCCTCCTCCATTTTGTATTTTTTTTTAGCTGCTTTGTACCTATTAGGATGTTTTGCCAATTGATTTCCATCCTACCCCACCGCAACAAGGTACATAATTTCCGCTAAGACTAGCTGACATATAGAAAGTAGTCTAGCGCCTTTTTTTCTGCCTAGAAATATAAAATATTAATTACAACCTTTTTTGAATAACCCTAGTTAAAAAAAAAAAAAATGATGTCCAAAACATAATAACTACAGAAACATACATACAATTTTATTCAAATCCTTTAAAGCTATTGTGGTATATACAGTGGAACCTCGGATTGCGAGTAACGTGGTTAACGAGCGTTTTGCAATACGAGCAATTTTTTTTAATTTTTAATCCTGACTCGGTTTGCGAGTGTTGTCTCGCAAAATGAGCAGGATTTAAGCCTCTGTGGTGTGCAGTACCGCATTTGGCCAGAGGTGCAGGGGCGACAGTGACACACAACGCCGTTTGGAGCCGCTCGGAAATACTCAGAAACACTCGGAAATACTCAGTTCCTGCGTGTTTCCGAGCCTTTCTGAGGGTTTCCGAGTGCATCCGAGCGGTCTCCGAGTATTTCAGAGTCTCTCCGGTGCACCCCCACCTCTGGCCCACATTCGGTATTGCATGCAATAGAAGTCAATGTGGAATGAATTTTCTTAGTTTCCATTGACTTCTATGGGGAAACTCGCTTTGATACATGAGTGCTTTGGATTATAAGCATTCTCCTGGAACGGATTATGCTCGTAATCCAAGGTTCCACTGTATAAAACAAAATTGAATCCAGTCATGTTTAGGTAAAATAGCCATTAAAGGTATTTTTTTTATAAAACAAGCACTGATACCAGAATCGTTCAAGCTTATCTGTTAGACTGCATGACAACACCTTGTTTTTGAACTTTATAACAAATTTCCACTTGGAAAACAATTTATTTGTCCTGGTGACCATTATCTCTGGGACAAGAAGGTGATGGCAAATATACAACTTTACAGTTATCACTAGAACGGGAGGTGTGGGGAAATCCTCTAGTGCAAACATCTGTTCCAGTGACATCTGTCTATGAGGAGAATTTCTCTCACTCTGTAGAGGTTTTCTCTCATGCCGTGTACACTCAACCGTTTTTAATGACGAGAAAAATTTCATTTTTTTAAATGGTCATTAAAAATGATCGTGTGTGGGCTTTCCAGCATTTTTCCCGACGAGAAAAACGCAGAGAATCACGACGAGAACAATTGAAACATGCTCTAATTTTTCACGTAGTTTTTTACATCGTCGTTTTTCTCGTCATGAAAAATGGCCGTGTGTGGGCTTTAACGACGTGAAAAAAAATGTGCATGCTCAGAATCAAGTATGGGACGGGAGCGCTCATTCTGGTAAAACTAGCGTTCGTAATGGAGATAGCACATTCGTCACGCTGTAACGGACTAAAAAGCACGAGGCTGAAAAGCGCGAATCGTCTCTCAACAAACTTTACTAACATGAAGGGTGGCGCCATCCAAATGGAACTTCCCCTTTATAGAGCCGTCGTACGTGTTCTACGTCACCGCGCTTTACTCAAACATTTTTTTCCACGATAGTGTGTAGGCAAGGCAGGCTTGAGAGGAAACACGAAAAATCACGTCGAGAAAGATGCTGTTTTTTTCAATGACATTAAAAATGGTCGTGTGTACGCGGCATCACTGTTGGGTTTCTAGGACAGGTAGTATAAGGCCATCTCTGATTCTAGTGGAGACTCCAAGCTCGTTCTCACAAACATTACATACGCTTCATTGGAGCGCATGCATGCAGACAGAAAATAAGACTGCAGAAGATCAGCAGCATCTTTATGCAGAAAGCAACAAAAAGTAATTGTATTTATACACCGTGCATTATTAAACCAAAAGTCTAAATTTACATCTAGTTTAACTGTAGTCACTAACTTGGCTGCACCCATTTAAAGGGGTGCATGGGAGACACGACTGGTGGACCATAATTGCAGAACCTTTGGCAGTTAAAACAGTTTTAGTGTGTATTTAGCAGTTTTCTTGGAGTTCACCTTGAATGTATAGCATATTCTAAAAGACTCAAGCCTCGTACACACGGCCGAGATTCTCGTTGAAAAAAACATGTCGTTTTTTTCGACGAGATTCTTGGACAAGAAACTTGTCCCGGCCGAGTGTACACACGCTCGATTCAAAGAACCCGCGGTTCTTTGAATGGAGCGTACGCGGTGACGTCATCGACTACGACGAGCATGCGCTCGTCACATTCGATGCCGTCGCCGCCATCTTGGTATACCCTACCTATGCCTAGGAAGCTACCGCGCATGCGTCGAATTCATTTCGAACATGCGCGGGCTTCCGGGAGGACAGTTAAGTGTACACACACTCACTTTTCTCGTCGAGAAACATGCCGACAAGAATCTCGATGAGAAAATAGAGAGCAGGAGCTCTATTTTCTCGTCGAGATTACTTGTCGGTTTTCTTGACGAGAAACCATACACACGAACGAGTTTCTCGGCAAGACATCTCTGCCAGCAAGTTTCTTGCTGGTTCTTGCCGAGAAACTCGGTCGTGTGTACGAGGCATCAGATGTTTAAGAAAATCCCTAGTATGTTTTTTTTCAAAACCTTCCAGTAACACATCGCTATGAATTGTCATTATGTAATAAATGAAGCAGACACTATAATATTGTGAAGGCATTTAAAATAATTGAAATAAATTTAAGTTGATTAAGTTAATGGAAAAGATCAATTTTCACGGTTTGATAAGAAAAAGCAAGTTAGTTTGCTGAACAGAAATTATACTAAGCTTATGCACAACAGGAGAGTTAATTCTTTAATCCTTTTATCAAACTAAAACAAAGCATTGCTTACAAAGTTTCACATGGAAAATGTAAATAACCATTTCTATTAGGAAAGCAATATACTAGCATTATTAATCTAACTGTGGCATAATATAATGGAGCACACTGTATAAATAAAAAGGAAAAAAAAAAAGGAAAAAAGAGCTGCGCAAACCTGTATACAGTGAATATACAATCTAACAATAATCTGGAAATATTGTGCAATAACTATAACTTAATATAGTGACAAAAAAATATTGACAAAAATATAATAATGTATGGTATGATATGATAAACCGACACATTAATCGAGTTTGACCCCAAAGGAATAACGGTTAATCATATAACTGTCCATATAAGAGTCCATATAAATTCTGAACATAAACGAATTGCAATGCAAATTGGAAGAAGGGTGAACTCCTAAATTGCACCAAAAGAATGCACACGTGCACCACCACCAAAACAATGTGCTTACCAGAGGCAAGCTATTGGAATGCCAAACTATGAATCACTCGCTTCCTTGCAGTAGATGGATATCCAAGGATGGAAAGGAACTCTTGCGATATTGGAACTCAGTATTCACCAGTCATAAAAATGAGAAGGGGAAACCACATAGTGTATATCGTCCAAACAGCATTTATTCAAATAAAAAGGTGGTAACTTACATCAAGTAGGTAAAATTCAGGCATAAAACATGGGAAGAGCCGGCCGGCATGCAGTCTCCCGTTCAGCGATGACATCAGCGCGTGAACCTCCCGACGTACGTTTCGCTATAGGTAGCGTCGTATTTGAATAAATGCTGTTTGGACGATATACACTATGTGGTTTCCCCTTCTCATTTTTATGACTGGTGAATACTGAGTTCCAATATCGCAAGAGTTCCTTTCCATCCTTGGATATCCATCTACTGCAAGGAAGCAAGTGATTCATAGTTTGGCATTCCAATAGCTTGCCTCTGGTAAGCACATTATTTTGGTGGTGGTGCACGTGTGCATTCTTTTGGTGCAATTTAGGAGTTCACCCTTCTTCCAATTTGCATTGCCATTTGTTTATGTTCAGAATTTATATGGACTCTTATATGGACAGTTATATGATTAACCGTTATTCCTTTGGGGTCAAACTCGATTAATGTGTCGGTTTATCATATCATACCATACATTATTATATTTTTGTCAATATTTTTTTGTCACTATATTAAGTTATAGTTATTGCACAATATTTCCAGATTATTGTTAGATTGTATATTCACTGTATACAGGTTTGCGCAGCTCTTTTTTCCTTTTTTTCTGCATATTGGTGTTTGGTCTACACGTGTGAGTTTGCTGCATTTTTAGGGTTCATCAATCTATTCATTCAATCATTTTTTATTTCTCTTCATCCATTTAAGCGCGGTATATCCTCCTTCCCACACTGTATAAATGCCATTAAATTTGATTTTATTATATTTGTACCATATCACATTATGCAGCAGCACTTATCGAAGGGACTGATTTTAGGATAAAACATTTATTTTTCATTTGTCAATTTGTTTAATGTTGTAAAGTTCACTTAAAATTGTTTTAAACATGACATTCATTTCTAGTTTAAAGTATGCATGTAAGTATGTTTTCCTAATACAAAAAAGTACCTTCTATTGCCCTCAGGCTGATCCAATTTCTCAAACATCTTTTTTATGCTGTAATGGTCCTGTTAAACGGTGCCTACACTTGTTGTCCATGGTCCCATGGTGTGTAGGAATGTAGCCACTCTCTCTGGATCACCCCTGAGATGGACTAGGGACTGGGGACTATGGACTATGAGATTTGTAGTGCACAAAAAGCAGTGCATGTGATTGCAACTAATGTGCATTGCTGGTTCCAAACAAACAGAAGTGAAGGAGAAGGGAGGAGGAGAAGTTTGGGAATTCACTGAGGACATTATAAGGGAGAATAAAAATACAGTAAGAAACTATGTAATGAAAGGTAGCTCTGAAGATATGATGTGGTATCTGGCAGCAAACCATTGCAAACAGATAACTTTAGGTTCCTGCATATTGCAGGTGGGGCCTCCATGAATTGGACTTGTTTTTCTTCTACATTCCGCAGATGCTCAAAGAGAATGAGATCTGGAGAATTTGGAAGCCAAGTCGACACATCAAACACGTTGTTGTGTTTCTCAAACCATTCTTAAATTCATCAGACCAGTCCACCTTTTTCCATTGTTCCATGGTCCAGTTCTGATACTCATGTGCCCATTGGTAAATTGGAAGCCCTAGCTTTAGAAAAAAAGTATTATGTTACTTTAATTTTGCTGCTTATATCCCATTAGGGAGATATCTCTTCGGGGTAAGACCGCGTCGGGACCCTTCGGGGTAAGACCGCGCTATATTAAGATAACTCTCAACTCAACTCTCAACTCAACTTCCTGTTCTGGAGATTCAACAAGAAGTAAGAAGAAAGTTCTTCAAAGTGAGGGGAATTTCCCCATGGGTCCCATTCACACTACTGTGTGCGTTGGTATGATGTGGTGATATGTACACCTTTTTGGGGGCATTTTGGCAGCACATGTTAACATGCAGTATAACACATTTTTGGGGCATTTTGGTGCATTAGACAACCCAGTCAATAGAATGGGATGCCTTAACGCAACTTCTGCCCATTTGTAAATTGGAAGTCCTGGCTTCAGAAAGAACAAGTATTATATTATAAAAATTTTTTTACCTATGTGCCGTCGGGGAGATTTCCCTTCACTTCCTGTCCTGGAGATGCAAAAAGAAGTAAGAAGAAAGTTCTTGAAGGTTAGAGGAATTCCCCCATAGAGCCAGGGCCAGATTAAGAACATCATGGGCCTGGTGCTGAAGATTTGGGCGGGGCTTTTTCTAAAAAATAAAAAAATAAAAATGCAAACAATTTTTTGTTATAACAAATTAAATTAAACAGAGAGAGGGAGGATGTGAGAGAGAGAGTGAAAGGGGATGAGAGATGGGTGAGGGGTAAGGGAGGGAGGATGAGAGAGGGGCAATGAGAGAGAGAGAGAGAGAGAGAATGTGCATGAGCATGCGTGGGAGTGACATCAATGCAGCCCGGCCAAGGCAAGTGACAGAAGGCACAGAACCCGGAATGAAGATCGGGTAAAGATGGAAGCACTCGGGACCCGCCGGATTGATCACAGTGCAGTGCTGGAGGGCTCAGTCTGACAGGTAAGTGTATCCTAATGTGCTAATATGCTGTACATACTTGTACATTATGGCATAACCTACCTCAGGGACTCTAAAAAGTAGTAATGTTAGCAAAGTTTACTACCGCTTTAATATTACAGGATCCCAGGAGCCTCTCATGGGGCCCCCTACTGACCCGGTGGCCCTTGGGCCGTGCCCAAGTGCATAGTTGCCAACATGTCAAAAATATTTTCAGGGACAATTTTTTTACCAGTGGTATATTTAGAGTAGCTGACCCCTATGTTCCTCTATACATCACAATAGTAATCACAAAATGAAATGAGTACTAATAATGGATAGAACAAATATGAGGACTGAGAAGATTTCCTTTAGTTGAACTAACAAAAGTGTGTCCATTCTAGAGCTGGTAACATTGAGGATATTCAATATAATTTTAACCACTTGAGACCCGCGCTATAGACAAAAGACGTCTGCAGCGCGGCTCTCAAGTGCTGAGTGGACGTCTATGGACGTCCTCCTGTTTATCCCCCCCTTCGCGCCCCGGAGAGCGCACGGCGGGGAACAGCTGTGCCCGCCGTGGTCACGTGATGCCGATGCGCGTGCCTGGTGGCCGCGATGTCCGCCAGGCACCCGCGATCGGCTGTGACAGAGGCAGGATGTGGATCTCTGTGTGTAAACACAGAGATCCATGTCCTGTCAGGGAGAGAGGAGACCGATGCTGTGTCCCTTGTACATAGGGACACAGATCGGTCACCTCCCCCTGTCAGTCCCCCCCCACACAGTAAGAATCACAAATAGGGAACATAGTTAACCCCTTCCTCGCCCCCTAGTGTTAACCCCTTCCCTGCCAGTCACATTTATACAGTAATCAGTGCATATTTATAGCACTGTTCGCTGTATAAATGTGAATGGTCCCAAAATAGTGTCAAAAGTGTCCGATATGTCCGCCGCAATATTGCAGGCCTGACAAAAATCGCAGATTGCCGCCATTACTAGTAAAAAAAATATATAATAAAAATGTCATAATTCTATCCCCTATTTTGTAGGCGCTATAACTTTTTCGCAAACCAATCGCTATACGCTAATTGCAATTTTTTTTACCAAAAAAATATAGAAGAATACGTATCGGCCTAAACTGAGAAAAAAAAAAGTTTTTTAAAAAAAATTGGGATATTATTATAGCAAAAAGTAAAAAAATTGTGTTTTTTTTCAACATTTTCTGTCTTTTTTAGTTTATAGCGCAAAAAATAAAAAACGCAGAGGTGATCAAATACCACCAAAAGAAAGCTCTATTTATGGGGAAAAAATGATAAAAATATCCTTTGGGTACAGCGTTGTATGACCGTGCAATTGTCATTCAAAATGTGTCAGCGCTGAAAGCTGAAAATTGTTTCGGGCACGAAGGGGGTTTAGTGCCCAGTTGTCAAGTGGAACTGTTATTGTGGGTAAGAGGAATAGGGGAGGAGTATGGATAGTATATAAGTGGGAAGTATGTGCAGGTGAGGGAGAAGAATGTGGAGGGCATAACATTGGGCACTATGTACAGGAGAGGAGTGTGTAGGCTATGGCAGTGGGCACTATGTACAGGAGACGAGTACGCAGGGTATAACAGTGGGCAGTATGCACAGCTGGGGCCAATTGTACTTTACCATTGGTCCAAGGCTCCAAGCTGTCCATCGAGCTCAGTGCCTCTGACAAGAAGTGAGAGGCACTGTTAGCTCATCCTCTCAGTCTGCTGCAAACAGAGTGTTCCAGCTTGTATTTAAACTGACCGCTCTGTATGTAGCTTCTGACAGGCTGCCGGAACCATAGGTCCAAATTTTTACCAGTGGAGGGGTAGATCTTCAGCTACCTACTCCCCAAATGTACCCTTGAAACTCTATCGTTTTTTTTGGGCAAATGGGCCTATCTTAAGGCAAGGGGCCTGGAGCTGCAGCTCCAATAGCCCGTATGTTGATCAGTCCCTGCATAGAGCCCATTCACACTATTGTTCTGCAGTAAAGCATGTGCTACTACAATGCATAGTAATGTGCATTGGTGCAATGTGGTGCTATGTACACCTTTTTGGGAGCATGTTGGTGCATTAGACAACCCAATCAAATGAATGGGATGCCTTAAAGCAGTGCATGTTAATATGCGGCATAACACATATTAACACAGGTGGCTAATGCACCATAGTGATATAAATGATCCTGATGACTTGTCAATGCAAGTATCTGTTCCTAATGAAGTCAAGCAATGGCTAAATGCATTAGGCAGAGCTGCACACAGTGATTTCATCACATACTGGAGGTGTAGGTGCACACACTCTGGACAGATTTGAATTGAGTGGTGGTGTCCTGTTCCCTATGCAAATCTATGATATCATATCCTCAGTACTGGGTAAAGCACTGCTGCTTTGAGTGTCTTTATACGTTTTACTTGATGCTAATATACAGGGATATGGGAATTATTGACATACACCCACACAGGTTGAACTGGATCTTTATTTAACTCACCAACTATGTAACTATATATACAGTAGCTATGTAACTAATCTTAAAGGAGTTGTAAACCTGTGTGTTTTCCACCTTAATGCATCATATGGATAGATTGATAGCAGCCCAGCCATTGGCTCCCGCTGGTGCCAATCAAATCCAATGACGCGGCCGCCTGGGGCGGGGCCAAGTTATACAATTGGTGGCTTTGGACGCGCCCGCAAGGTAACCCCCTTGGGAGAGAGCTTCCCAGAGGGGGTTAGCTCTTGCGGGGAGGAGCCGTGAGAGCCGCCATGGGACCCCAGAAGAGGACGATCGGGGCCACTCTGTGAAAAACGAACTGCACAGTGGAGGTAAGTATGATATGTTTGTTATTTACAAAAAAAAAAAAATCCGAAGCTTTAGTACCACTTTAATAAATGGTGTTAACCTGTGATTTGCTTCTATTTCTGCCTGAATTTATTGTATATGGAGTGATGTGTCCTGTGACCCGAGATACTAAAAGGAGGAGCGAATCTTAGCGTTTTCTGACCAGCTTTAGTTAACTGGTCACATCAGTCTGGTGAGTTTGTTTCTATAGGGAAGATCTTTGGTTGTGAAAAAAGGTGCCATTTGACAATAAATTACCTGATGCTGCTTTTCATTTGATTGAAGACTGAAAATCTTGTTTTTATAGAGTGCTTTGGGATCAAATAATAGATATGTGCACTTGAACTCATTTATCACATGTTGCACAATTGTGCTAACATTTTATTCATTCATTTATCAGTACTAGTTTAGTACAGTATGGTTTTTGAATTGCACTGAGTCCTGTTTTTTAAGCTTTACATACATATTGGAAGTTTTGCTCATGCCTCTTGTTCTGGTGACAATTCTTAAGCCCTGTACACACGATCGGATTTCCGATGGAATAAAATCCAATGGATTTTTCCATCGGATATCCGATGAAGCTGACTTACATCAGTCTTGCCTACACACCATCAGTCAAAAATCCGACCGCCCCAAACGCTGTGACGTAAAAAAAATACAGACGAGCCGAGAAAAATTAAGTTCAATGCTTCTGAGCATGCGTCGACTTGATTCTGAGCATGCGTGGGTTTTTTCTCCGATGGAGTTCCCCACAGACGATAGTAATTTGCTATTGTTTTTTTTTCCATCGCATAAATTTAAAACATGTTCTATTTTTAATCACCTGTTTTAATCGGTAAAACCGATCGTGTGTACAGGGCTTAAGATTTTGTATTACCCTTAACTTTCTGGTTCTGACAGTTAGAGAGGGTGAATGCTCATATTGTGGACACAGACAGGAGGAGTGTTGCTAGACACCGGTACCCAAGGTATGTGCCCCAGGTCTTCTTCTGAGTGCCCCAGATACCCTTTTTGATATTAAGACTATACATGTTATGCATTATACAGTTTTGGAACATTATATAGTTTATCTACTTTTCAACCAATCTTTTATTAATTTTTTAATCATAGTGTGACATTGCAGGTTTTTGACCAAATAATTCTTATCAGTTTAAATATTAGTCTTACATTTGATCCAAATTAATCTCAATGGTATCCTATTAGCCCCTCAACACTTTAAAGCAGAACTAAACTCTTTCAGTCAATGCTGTTATGCCGTGTACACACGACCATTTTTCAAGACGAGAAAAATGCCATTTTTTTATTTGGTCATTAAAAACGATTGTGTGTGGGCTCCAGAGCATTTTTCACGACGTGAAAAATGGTCATTAAAAATTTGGAACATGCTCTAATTTTCCTCGTCGTTTTTCTCGTCATGAAAAACGGCAATGTGTAAGCTTTAACAACGTGAAAGAAACGCGCATGCTCAGAAGCAAGTGATGAGACGGGAGCGCTCGTTCTGGTAAAACTAGCATTCGTAAAGGAGATAGCACATTCGTCACACTGTAACGGACTGAAGAGCACGAGGCTGAAAAGCGCGAATCGTCTCTCACCAAACTTTACTAACACGAGGATCAGTAAAAGCAGCCCAAAGGGTGGCGCCATCCGAATGGAACTTCCCCTTTATAGTGCCGTCGTATATTTCGTACGCCACTGCGCTTTGCTCGAGCATTTTTTTTCATGATAGTGTGTAGGCAAGGCAGGCTTGAGAAGAATCACGTCGAGAAAAACTTCGTTTTTTTCAATGACATTAAAAACGGTCGTGTGTACGCGGCATTAACGTTGGTAAATAGATTGGAAGGTTTATCATATTTCCCTGTTTTTAGGCTTTCTTTCTTCTATTTTGATCTTGTTATCCAGCGAATAAGTTGTTTTTCAAAAGAACAAGCTCTCTAGCAAAATGGATCAGTTGCAGGAATGAGACAAACCATTTAACACTAGCAGGGGTGATTACAATGAGGGCGTTTGGAATGTGGTTCATGAGCCTGGAGAAGAAGGGGGCAAGATAGCGGGGTACCTGACCCACCAGCAGAAGGTGCTGCGGCTGTATAGTAAGGCAGTGCTGCACATGGAGTCCTGGGTGGTACACAGAGCCGAATTCCGCTACCAGGCCTGTCTCCTGAGAGCTTGCTTCAAGGAGAGTAAAAATTTGAAAATTATGGTGAAAGCCACCTTGCTGCTAAAGGATGGAGAGGAAGAATTCTACAATCGTCAGCACCCCTTGCCATACATCTTCCCTGATCCCCCAGGAGGGACCTGCTATGAGAGATATGACTGCTAGAGGGTTCCAGAGTGGGCCCTGGACTTCTGGCACCCATCAGAGAAGGCCATGTACCCAGATTATTTTGCACGGAGACAGCAATGGAAGAGGAGAGTTGGGACCGTGAGGTTCAGCAGCTGCTGGCAACGCATGTATGCTATCAGTTTCAAGAGACCTCCCTATTGGTGCTTGTGCAATTTCCATTACTGGTAACACCCAGGGAAGAAATAGACTCCATGATTGATTTCTTATTCTCTTGTTTGGAGCAACTCACTTTAGTGATCCATCTCACTAGCAGTTATCATTGATTATATGTAAGGGTAAATAGAGCGCCTTGAGGTCCCAAGATAGGTACGGCTGATACTCAGCAGGTGCCCGTGAGGTTTCCCAGACCCTATATACTTCTTAAATTGATACTCTGCTAGTTGTTGGTTGACCCACTTTACTTAAGGTGTGTGGCTGTATTGGCATGGCTGTGAGCACAGGCAACATTATCTCTTTTTTTGGAACCATTTTGCTATACCTATTGTTTATGTCTTTTCATATTTTTTGAATTTGTTTAAATAAAGTTTGACTAAGTAGAAAACCGCAGTTTGTTCCCTCGTTCTCTGTGGAGCTAAGGACTTCTTTAGGGTCCCCTCCCCTTTTTTTTTCTTGGTGATTACAATGATCAGTTTTTATATATTCATGTAAAACCTTTATCCCAAAAGAAAAAAAAAGTTTGCTATAACTGCTTATAAAATATTAGCTGGAGTTTGTGCTCAATGTTTATTTAACGTGTAGTGTATTTAAATCTGTTATTACATCTAATTCTCCCCTCCCTCAGACTGACAATGCTGCTGTCCAAAGATGCCCCTGTCCTTCATCCAGAGTGGGGGCCAGATCACCAGGTGAAAGCAGAGGGGGAAAAAATCCTAAAAGAAGGAAACTGATGCAGCCACCACCATCTATTGGTGAACTGCAATATATTACATTATTGGAGGAGAGAGTTACCGCTCAGGTGTGGCTGATGACTCATTCACAGGATCCAGAGCCGTGGGTACAGGCAGTGCATATGACAATGCAATTTTTTTTGGAGAAAACGCTTGAACAGCCGCACTCCAAAAAAAGGTTATTTTATTTAAAACAAAAGCACAAATAACATGCCACAGCAAAAACAACAGGTATGAGCTGACGCGTTTCGCACTGCAATTCAGTGCTTAATCATAGCTAAGATTAAGCACTGAATCGCAGTGTGAAACGCATCAGTTCATACCTGCTGTTTTTGCTGTGGCATGTTATTTGTGCTTTTGTTTTAAATAAAAGAACCTATTTTTGGAGTGCGGCTGTCCAAGCGTTTTCTCTAAAAAAAATTATATTACATTATTGGTTTTGGGTTTAACATAGCTTTAGCTATAGCGTTTTAGGCTTATGGTGCTCAGACACAGTCTGCTTTAAACTGTGTACCCAAAGAAGCCCCTGGTCTATTAGTATTCTAAAAACACCCCTGACAGACAGCAATAAAAACCTGCGATGAAGATGTCAGCATGCTAGATGCTAGTTTAGACTGGACTTTTGAGGACCTTATGGCTCCCTTTTAAGGTAACAGGCAGAACATGATGAGGTCCACCTGGGACTACCCCTACTGTCTCATGCTGCACATGATAACATGAAAAGCCAGGATATTGGTATACCTTATATTTTACCTCTACAATGTGTACAATAATAAGGTAAAGAATGGTGAGACAATCTTCCAAGCGTGTCTTCTGGGGAAAAAAAGGTTTTAGACACCAATAAAAATGTGTACCTGTTTTACTTTATATTAGAATTCATTTATGGTTAACATACTGCAGTTCCATCCATACTGAGTCTACAGATATATTCTCCATGTCAATTTTTATTATGCTTATCAGTGAGACCTTCACCATGTATTTTTATTTGTTTCTCTATAAAGCAGAAATCATTTCTGTTCTGATATGGTTGCACAACTAGTCATAGTAGAACAAAATATAAGGAAAGCATAATGCTTATTTATGTAGCTGCTTTGAAATAATGGTGTGAACTTGCAGTACTTGAACTCTCTGAAACACATTTTGAAAAGAAAGCATAGATGTATAATTATTTAAATATTCATGCTCTGTTCAAAAGAACAGACGTAAGAAAGAACCTGGATTATCAGGCAGAAAGAATCATAAATCCAGGGGGAGTGACATGGGAGCTCGGCATAGTTTTATAATGGTCAATAATTTTCATGTTTAAAAAGTACATTCCCAAAAGTTCATTCAAGCCATTGAATGGCAGCAACTAGTAAAACTGATACATCTCCATCCTATTAATATTTTATATCACCTTTAACTCTAACTGCCTGCAGACCAGCTACTTCCCAAATGTTTAATAATTCACTTTTTCCTTACCAGGAGTACATCTGTAAAGTATTAAAAGCCCGAGGCAAAGTACAAACATCATGTAATCCCAAGACTTCAGTGGACAAAAATGAAAGATGGTAAATTACATGGCAAGTGTATCGAAATGTCACACAGAGCTTCTCATTAATTTTCAGCATCAAGAAAATATTGTAGACAACTTGAAGTTTAACTAGAGATGAGTTAACATGCTAAGTGGACTGCTTCTAATAGGCTTGGTTTTTTAAATATTAATGCTGACCTGTCACTGACAAACAACAGTAAATTAAAACAATACTTAACAGCTACTGCACCAAACTGAAAGGAGGATATATGAAACAAGTAACTGACAGAATCAGGCACCCATCTGTTCTTGGAAGATATATGAAGCAGGATTCAAAATATTAGCACATCAACTACCAGCAAGCTTGCTTTTTTCCCAGAGTTTGTTGATTTTCTAAAGCCAAGGACACCGGGTCTAAGAGTGCATGCCAGCAATCTCTTATATGACATATCACAGAAAGCTGTTTGTATCAATTCTAATGCCCCGTACACACGATCATTTTTCATGCCGTTAAAACTGCCATTTTAAAAAATGGCCCTGAAAAATGATCGTGTGTATGCTCCAGAGCATTTTTAACGACGTGAAAAACGGCCATTAAAAATTCCGGACATGCTCTCTTTTTTCACGTCGTTTTTCATGTCGTTTTTTTTAACGACGTGAAAAACGATAGTGTGTATGCTTTAACGACGTGAAAAAAAACGCGCATGCTCAGAATCAAGTATGAGACGGGAGCGCTCGTTCTGGTAAAACTAGCGTTCGTAATGGAGATAGCACATTCATTACACAGTAACGGACTGAAAAGCGCGAATTGTCACCCAAAAAACTTTACTAACATGAAGGGTGGGGCCATTCGAACGGAACTTCCCCTTTATAGTGCCGTCGTACGTGTTGAACGTCACTGCGCTTAGCTTGGTCGTTTTTTTAAATGATAGTGTGTACGCAAGGCAAGCTTGAGAGGAAACATGAAAAAAAACGAGGAGAAAAAGGTCGGTTTAAAAAATGACATTAAAAACGATCGTGTGTACGGGGCATAAGGTCTACCTCTTTATAAATAGTGTTGTTGTTCTAATCCAAAAAACTTTTAATGTCTTGAATCCAGGCAAAAAGCCAAATACATAATTCAATTACACATCAGAACTGTTTTAGCTACCCAAGGTTTTGTGCCATTGTTTAGCTTGTTATGTGACCCAGGCACTCTAGCCAGGTCTTTGACTTCTCTCCAGTCTGTACTTAAGTAAAAGTCTAAATCCAGGTTATTAAAAAAATTGCCACAACGTGTTCAAATAATTAAGCTCTTGCTGCAATCTTACCTCAACGCCAGTGCTATCCCTCCCAGACTCACCCCTCTACAATCCAGTGCTGGACCTCTTCTGTCTCCCAACATCATTCAACCAACCTGTAATGATGGTGCCCCGCTCTGCAGCACTAAGGACTCAATCACAAACAGAGGAGGAAGAGGACCTAGAATTGTATGCAGCTGTAAAGAAGACACCTGAATAAGGTATGTATACATATTTTCTTTGTAAAATAAGGGTGCAGGGGTATTCCAAACTTGGGGGGAGGTAATCTGGAGTTAAGCTTTAAGCAACACAATTTAGTCCAGGACCCACTTTACTTTGCCAGTAAGCATCTCCTTACTATAGGGTGACAGCATTGTGAAAATTCTAGAGCGTGGCTGGCTCAGAGTACTGACCTTTCCTATCCCAGAGCGCCTCTACCCAGAGAATTTCATCAGGCCAATTATAAAACAGATTTAGGTACTTATGTTTCTTCTGTGTAAAAATACATTTACTGTGCTTAATGAAAGCAGAAGTCAGGCTTTTTTCCTTAACGTTCAAACATGCTCAGCTTTTTTGAACATTATGGTACACCTATTTGTAAAGTGCCCCCCTCTAGTGTTCCAATGTTTATGATCTTCATTGTCAATCTGCTGATGTACTGTTACTTTAGCCGGTGGACACTCTAATTAAAGGAAGAAAAAACAGCAAATACTGTAGAGTATAGTCCAGACTGGCAGAGCCAATATCAGCATTGCCCTGTGTCATGATTTATAGAACATGTTAATTTCTCAAAGCAACAAATGACAAATGCACGTGGTTAATCCTTCAAAAAGCAAGCAAAATGCAATGTGTACTTTCTTAGTAAGTTGGTAAAATTTTTAATTTGGTTAAAGAATATCAACAAATAAATTGACAGGGAGAATGGAGCTGGCCCTGTTGCAGATTAGAAGAGAGCGGGGACCAGTGAGGGCGCGCCGTGCTACTCGCGCATGCGCAGTAGGGAACCGGGTAGTGAAGCTGCAAGGCTTTACTTCCTGATTCCCTCACCGATAATGGTGGCATCAGCATCCGAGGACCGAGCGACTGCTTGACCTCGTCTGCAGACATCGCGAGCACGCTGGACAGGTAAGTGTCCATTTTTTAAAAGTCAGGAGCTGCAGTATTTGTAGCTGCTGGCTTTTAAAAAAAAAAAAACGGCGGAACCTCCGCTTTAAGGAGTGTGGTTAATTGCCACACATATACAGTACATATGCCTAAAAAGGGGATTTTAGGGTAGAAGGAGCAGCACAGTTTCTCAGTGGTTAGCACTTAGCAAAAGGTCTATCTGCAGCCTTTAAAAAAACAAAACAGTCCAGCCATCTCTTTCAAACTCCTCAATATAGGTCCCCCAGAGGTGGATTCTCTTACAGAGTCTCTATGGTTTATTCCAGGGGTCTCCAAACTTTCCAAACAAAGGGCCAGTTTTCTGTGCTTCAGACTTGTGGAGGGCCAGACTGTGGCCAGTGGAAGTACAACATGTCCCGGTGTTAGTGGGGGTAAACAATGGCCCAGACATGGTGGTCAATGGAAGGAGGAATAGAGCCCCATCTTTGTTGTCATTGGGAGGAGGAGTGCTCCATCTTTGTTGCCATTGGGAGGAATAGCATCCCATCAATGCTGACGGTGTAAGGAATAGTGCCTCATATCAGTGGAGGAATAGTGCCCCATCATTAGTGTCAATGGAAGGAATAGTGCCCCAAGAGCCACATAGATGCAAACAATGGGCTGCATCTGGGCCCTGGGCCACAGTTTGGAGACCACTGGTCTATGCCCTAGGCTATAGGCTTACAAGTTGTATGCCAGGGGTAGTCTATTACCATAATTTCTCAGCCCTAAATCCCCCCCCCCACTCCAGAATATATACAAATATACAGCTCCACGCATCAGATTCACCCAGTGAAGGGAACTCAATAAAATGGATACTAACCCTTAATTACACGCTACCATAATTTCTACAAACAACTTTTTAGGTGCATTTTATTATGTCAGGCAACTCATTCAAATGTTTGTGTTAATGCAGCACAATAGCGTGAATGGCTCCTAAAATGGTTTTAAAGGCATAAAGTGCATTCTCTGAATTAAGATAAAAAACCTTCTATGATCAGCTCCCACCCAGATCCCCTTTAAATTCTTACCTGAGTCCTATCTCTGTTCAGCGCTGTGCCCGAGAGCAGTAGGGTTGCTTTCTCTCTCTCTCTCCTCACAAGACACAGAAGACTCACAGGCAACAGTGGGATGCATTGGCTCCTGCTGCTGTCAATCAAATCCTATAAGGAGGCAGCAGGGGGTGGGGCCTAGCCATACTGTATGTGTCTATAGATTGGGATTGAGCCCACACAAGTGCCCCCATAGAAAACAGCTTGCTATGGGGGCACTCAGAAGGGAGGAGGAGCCGAGATCACTGATGAGGACCACAGAAGAGGAGGTTTGTGACTGTTCTGTGCATTACTATTACACAGTGCAGGTAAGTATGACATGTTTATTATTTTATTTAAAAAAAATGAAGCTTTGCAATCACTTAAGGATATGAACTGCTAAATACTTCCTCCCTTGTAATGTTTTTAAAGATTTTTAGGTTGCCACTTTCCCACTTACTTTCTGTCCTGGTGATGGTGGGGGAAATTTAATTAAGAGTGGTGCAAGCACAATGCCTGTGCAATTTCTCTAAGCATAAAAACGGAGCAGATGCTTTTCTAAATTAACAAAAGATACACAAGCCATGTTCTGGATCAGTTCTCTCGTTCTATCATTTCTGTGTCAGGCAGCACAGAGAACAGAGAGCTGGAGCTGCATGCTCCAATCTCTCTGACATCCCCACCCCCTGCTTAGCTGACTGTGGAGAAGGGTCGATAACCATGCAAACTCTGCATTTTTAGTATAATCAGAGCAGAGAGAGGGATGTGAGCTGCCTGCTGACAGCTCACATCCCATACAACAGGTCACAGGTGGGATAAATCAGCAGCAGTTTTATAAATGGAAAACTGCCACATTACTACTGTTAATTAGAGGCATACCTGTGCTTGTTTCTATTTGATTCTCAAATAGAAACTGCCATAGTTGGCACAAATATACCTGAAACAGGTCTATCTGCTTAGGTCATTTGGAACACACCACTGCTGACAGTTTCCCGCACTTTATAATACTTATTATACAGGTTAGTGTTTTGTTTGGTGTCTATTAAAGGTTCTTACAGTACAAGCTAATGAAGCTTAGACTTCTGTAGTGTATTATACTTTTACTAAACAGAAAAGCTGCACATACAACTGCAGGATACACAATTTATAGCATGTAGTGTATAACATATGCCTACAACATGAACACGCTAATGTACAATATACTGTATATGCAATAAGTAAACTAAACAGTTACTCAACTTGGGCTTTCAATTAATGAACAACAGCTTTCTCCAAAGTCCTCCAGCTTCAAGCACACATGTTGTTCCTTTATCTCCTAAAACAGACTTTTGTCTCACACATGCTTGTTCAAAAGTCCTAATCTCCTCTCCCATACTTCCTGTATATCATATCCTGTAACCTGAATTAAACTAGTCCAACTGGTTCATTTGCATATCAATGGGGGTGGCTTTGCTTCTTAAAGCAGCATGTGGTCTTAAAAATCTAACTATGCTATAAAATTACCCAAAAATATCCATAGCAACATACTTAGTTAATTCCCTGGAGTGTTTTCATTCACGCCGGTCCTATAAGGCCATAATCGAAAAATATTTTTCTGGAGGGGAATTTTAATACTTTGAGGTAGGAATGTAGGAAGCTGTTTTATTGCCTTTTGCTGAATTCTTGCATCATCTATCTAAATTACAATGCTGCAGTGAATCATTTCCTGTATCCAGACTGCAATGATGGTGATTTTCCAACCCACTCTCATCTTATACTATATGTGTAACCTCGAAAAAGTAGTAAGCAAACAAAAGTTGGAATGGGCTAAAAAGATGTTTGGCTTTTGTTTACCCCTTCTGCAGTGGTTTGGGGCAAAACACAAACCCACTGCAGACGTCGCGCCTCATTTTTAACCTGTCAGTTTTTGGGTACTGTCCTCTTTTCGGTAAACCCACACTTTTTGTACACTAAAACCCAGGAATGCCAGTTTATTCAAAAACATTTTCCTTTTCTGCCCAAGTACTCCCCAATGCCTTCAAAAAAAATTGTATCTGATAAGCAACTGCAAGATTTTCATGACTGTCTCCAAAGGGTCTTGTCAGTTTTCACATTCAGTTTTTTCCATTTCTCTTTTTTTTTTTGCCTCTTTCTCAATTTTTTTGAAAAGTAATGAGCGTTCAAAAAGACAGGCACTGAGTTACTTTTGGAAGCTTTTAGAAGTCGTTATTTTTCAACAAGCTTCCTGGCATGAAAGCACTAGAGCTATTGAGCTATTTTGTAACTGCTTTCACTGCAAAAATAATATATTAAATCAGCTTGTGCTAAACATTTATAATTGGTTATATTCACCCTACTGTTTGCAAATAAAATTGAGATGAAAACTGGAGCAATTTATGTCCTGTCTCATGTGAATAAAAAAAATTAAGTTCAGTGGAATCACAATATGTGCCATTCGTCATATCACTATGGAATAATGTCTACAGTCTATTCACATTATTCCTCTAATGACTTCACGGTAGTAGCCAGTTCAACTGCAGTTTTGCTGCTGAATTTATTAACGCTTACTGCAAAATGTAAACTTTAATAGTTTGTTCCTACAGAATTAAATTCTCTAACTCTGAAATGGCTCCTGTAAAATATATTTCTTCTTTTATATTGCAGCAGCAAACAAGTTCAAAGTATAACAACTGCAGTAACCAAAAAACAAGCACACACTTCCAGTGTACCCTGTGAAAAGAACCTTATGGAAAGATAAGAAACTGTGTGTTTTTATCACTCCACCGCCTATATATTGTAAAAATACTTAAAAAAATTGGATTTCAAAATTCTGTAAATTTACTGGACAGTGATAAAAAAAGCAAGGTAAGATGGGGATTTAAAGACAAATGGAAACACACACATACAGTATACATATATAAATAATCTATTAAGGGGGGGCTCGTCAATCATCATACATGGTGAAATGGTGTTGGTGCAACTTGCATTAGAAATCATTTAAAATAAAATAGAAACACACAGGGGGCACACAGTTGGGGAATACAGAAAGGAGTGTCACTTCAGGGGTGGAGAATACAAAAATGTGCATTGGTACAATGGCAGTGAGTGCAGAAGCATTCATTAGTACAGTGGTGATTGAGGGCTTTTGGGAGAAGTGGTGAAAGTGTGGGGGGTGGGAGTCAGGTGCAGTAGTGAGAGTGTGGACTGGTGTGCAGGTGTGTTGCAAGGGAAGGAGAATGGGGGAGTCAGCTATAGTGTTGAGAAAGTAAGCTGACATGAAGGATCAGTTTTGTGAAAGTTTCATAAATGGTGATGAGAAAGAGGGTTCAGGCAAAGTGATGACAAAGAGGGTGCTGGAGTATTGGCGGTGGTAGTGGAGGGGGGGTACTTGCAATAGTAAGAGTGTGATAGTAAGTGGCTCCTCTGTAGAGAGCTATCATTTGATCATTTGTAACTCCAGATGCATCCTACCTGGCAGCAGCAGAGGCTGGGTGGGGAGGGGGGGGGGGTTGGTGGTTGTGGCAGGTTATATTAGTATATTAGTATACTGTATTAGTATATGTATTACCTAACTAGGTAACTATGTGCCCCAGTTAGAACTAGTCTAACTTATTTTTACCAGTCTGTTTGATGCCCATTTTTAGCAGATAATATGCACGCGCATTCATTATTACCTAATTTTCTAGAATGCTCATCATGTCTATGTAATCCACACCTTCTAATAAACTCTAGAAATATTTTGCACATTGAGAACATCTCCTCTCTGATATTCCTCTCGGTGCACATGCACCAAGGGCACTTTTGCTTTTACAACAAATAATCATGTCTTTAAAAATTTGGTGAGCTCAGGAATGGACACGGGGAATCTGCATAGCTGAATGGATTCATTCGATAGGAAGCTCACAGTTTAGATGCAAAAAGACGCGCATCAGTTAAGTGAATTTAACCTACTTTCTCCGTTGACTCGTTGGGCTTGTTGAACTGCGAGGTAACCTAGATTCACATACTGAGCTTTGAGCATCCTAGGAAGTAGGGTTTTGAGTCATCCCCATGAACCATAGAACCATAGATGCCAAAGGGTGGCCTTTTGTATGACTCTTACATTTTGGCAAGTGGGTTGAGGCATCTCGAGTGTCAGTGAGCATTTGTATTCATGCAGCGCAGGATTGGTCTGTGAATCCCCTAAGCCATGTATAATTGAAGCTTGTTGGGTGAACATATTGGCGTGCTTGTCATTGTGTGACTGGGTGGTTATGTCCTGTCATCCTTTTGGGCACTGTAAAAAGCGTTGGCCATCAGAGAAAACATGGTGACATATTTTCCATGTGTAAAGTAATACAGATAGTAGATCTAATAAAAAGAAGGCGCTTCCAGATGATTGTGCTACTGCTTGTGACACATGTTCAGAGTTTAGGGTTCTGAATATGTGATAGCAGATACCCTTAATATGCCAATGAATGCAGCAATGAACCTGTACATCCCCCTCAGAAGACACCCTGAATTTTATAGTATGCAAGAGTTATTTCCAGTGGTTACTGAAAGTAAGAACATAGAAAATAAAAATTGAGCTAAATATCAGACGAAATAGGGATTTTTTTTATTATATACCAGAAGAGCTTAAAAAAGTGTCCCCCTTCTCATATGCCACACTAGTAGAAGCTGGCTAATTAACCCTGTGTAGCAAGGTGCTTGGCTAAAAACAGAGAGTGAAAGAAACACTGGCTGCAGCTGCTCTCTGTAGCTACTTCCCTGCAATGCTCAACTGGTTAACAGAAGAGGAGGAGGCTGCTGAGCAGGAAGAATATAATAGATTGAGTAAAGCAACACTGCACTGTGAGAACTGTAGTTTCAGAGGAGAGAGGCTGTACTGTAATCATATTTTGAGAGAGAGAAATTGCCAGGAAGAGGGAGAAGAGCTGCATTTTCTAAGGCTGTACAGAACACATTTTTCTCTTGCCATGAGGAAGAGCAAAGAGTGCACTTCACTGTCCCCTGTGCATTATCACTGCTGCATATCAGCAGACTGAACAAGATCGGGAGTGCAGAGTATAGAGGTGCCGACAGCCTGTCATCTGGTCACCTAGGTGCAGAGCAGAGAGTGGACTGGATGATGAGCTGTAATATCACTGGGATATGTGAGCTACTGCTGTGAAGATTTACTATCTGCTGCTAGAGAGACTAAGCTCATTAGGAACTGACCTTACAACCATCTAATAGCCTTATTGCTTCCTGCAGGCTTGACTGGGACTATTCTCATGTGCACAAATGGTACAACTGGCCACAACACTAGCCGGCTGAAGACTTGTGACTAAAGACTGTCCTTTAACAGCTACTACACCAAGACTTTCATCCATTGCTTTTCTAAGAGGAAACTCTTAGGGAGCACAGCATCATACCCTAGCCATTCTCCTAGAGTGTATTCTAGACTTGTTATAGTATTATTATTCACATTGCAGTTAATGCTGACTCGTGAGTTTATCCCAGTCTAGTGGTAAACAACTCTATTCTAAATTAATCTGGCATAGTGATTATATTGTCTAGTAGACAGTATCTCAACCTACCTTCTGTTTGTTCATTTATACTCAAACCACCATTTATTCTAACTCATACAAATACATTGAGGTAATTTACCACTAAACAATCTTATGTCTATTCCCTGGTGCTAATTCACAGTTAAGCTAAATGTATCTATACTCATCTTCTTATAAGTGCTTGCAGTAACTTTAATTCAAGCAGGTGTGTCAGAGGGGCTGAGGTTGTTCTTGGAGTTGAGGCGCAGAACAGAGAGCCCAAATTATCAAGCAGCTCCTGTGGGGGTGCCACTACACCTAAATTCACCTAAATTCAGTGGGCGCAGCTTGGTCTGGATATATGTCTGAAATCCAGACCAAGTGCAATGTGGATAACGAACAGGAAATTGGGATCAATCAATTCATGGCCAAAATGAAACATCTCCTCAAGAAAAAGGCCAATCTATACTGGCATATCGAATTTTTGAATAAATATGTACGGGAAAGTATTAGCCCTTTGGGCCTAATAGTTCAGGTTTTTCCATCTTTTCAAAATATAACCCCAGAGTTTAAAGTATTATGGGAAAAAAATTGACATTATGTAGTACCGAGTTGATGAAACTTTTAGTTACACAATACCAATCTGAATTAATCATTCTGGATCAGGATATTGTGGCTTTACAGACTACCCATGAGCATATTAAAACTCATGCCCAATACACTAAACGCTGGCAGGAAATAAAAGATTTTGTTTCTAAAATTACAAAAGATATAATCTACAAGAAGCAAAACAAATTATCCAAAGATAGATTAGCCTTTATGGAGGGCTTTGCCTACCGCTGGCAGGCACCAGCCCAACATAGAGGCTCTAGATCAAATTTTCGCATGCCTAAAAATCGTGATAGCAATTTTACTACCGATGACGATACTGAATCTGACTCTTCCTCTCTCTTTCCCTCACAGCCTTCCTCTAGATGTGGTAATGCTACGCACTCCTTTGCCAACACTGGAACACGTAAGCGGGATCTTGGTGGTGGGTCTCATACACCCTATGCTTCTAAGAAACGCCCCCCTACTGTTGACACTGCCCTATTACAACTTAACGCGACACAGGTTAACTCATTACCCAATACTGGAGGAGGTCCTGCACAAACAAAATACTTGGGTGATACCGCACTCCAAGCTATTCAAATACTTAGCTCTCAAATACAAGGTCCCAATTCCACTCCTGCTGTGGCAGTTGGCCCTTTATTAGGTGAACCTAATACACCAATACCTAGAGCTAATCCCTCTTTTGAGAATGCACAAACGTTGACTCAATTACAGCATCGTCGACGTCAAAGTACTTTGGATGTACATATTTCACAGACCCCAGTGCCTATGTCTAATTTTCAGTTGCCCCTCAACCCCTTCCCACCATCCTAACACCTAGTTTGGACGTAATCAATCTGACTCCTTATGTATTTTCCTCAGATGAACTTGATGTTTTAAGACTTGGTCTCAGTTTTTGTCCATCTATGAATCTTGACAAATATGAAACCATCAAAAATTTATATATTTTTTCTCGTAATTTAACCTACAAATTTCTCTTTGATGGGGATCGTGGACATACTATTCAGGATAAATGTATTTCCGAACAACTAAAAATCTTTACAATGGAGGATTTCAGGACCCTCAGAGATCTTACGTTACTACTTTATGAAAGTGAGTCAACCAATGATCTTCCAACACATACTCAACTTTCTGGCACCAACAGTGCACCTGTATTATCAGGTGCTCATGATATAAAAAAATGTAAACTTAAATCTCAAAGGTTTCCTGATTTAGCCTCCAACCCCAATGTTTGGACCTTCTTGCTGAGCACTATAAATGATATCAAGCAACTACAAGTCTCCTCTCTAATCCCTAATCTCTCACCCATTCAAACCCAAGCTATCTTTCATCTAAAAAATCATCCAGACTTGGAAATTAAGGCAGCCGACAAAGGCAGAAATGTGGTCCTGATGACCAAGTCCAATTATGAGACTATGGCATTCAACATTCTTCACAGCAAAGAATGGTATAGAGGCATTAGTGAGACACGCATTAACCAATTCAAAACTGAATATCTTGATATCATCGGTTCTGCTCACCAGGAAGGCCTAATAGATTTATATAATTTTTTGAATACACGTAACCCCAGATTGGCAACCTTCTACGCCCTCCCCAAAATTCACAAGCATTCCTCCTTTCCCCCTGGCAGGCCAATCGTCTCAGGGATTGGCCCCTTGACCGAGAATGCTAGCAGATTTGTTGATTCCATCCTCATGCCTCACGTGCTTGCACTCCCGTCTTACACTCGTGACACCTTGGACCTGCTTAAACAGCTTGAAGATATGGTCGTCCCTCCCGATGCCCTGCTCGTGACCTTAGATGTTGAGGCTCTTTACTCGAGCATCCCTCACAAACAGGGCATCCGGATGGCACACACCTTTCTTCGGGAACAAGACCATTATCATTGGGACTTTTGTGAGTTTGTTATCTCACTAAAAAGATTTATTCTGACTAGAAACTGTTTCACCTTTAAAGAGTCCCACTTCCTCCAGGTGCAGGGCGTGGCCATGGGCACATCTTGTGCCCCAGCCTACGCCAACTTGTACCTGGGGGGTGGGAATGTGACCTCTTTTCAGATGAATTGCTGTCGATCTACACTGGCCATGCCCTGGGCTGGCTAAGGTATGTTGACGATATATTCATTGTCTGGATGGGCACTCGTGCTCTACTCCAAACATTTATTGAGATTCTTAACAACAATTGTTAAAATCTCAAATTTACTTTTTCATGTGATATTCAGTGTATTACCTTTTTGGATCTAATGATTTCTAAAGACACCAATGGTTGTCTTGCTTCCACGTTATTTAGAAAGGAAACAGCCGGAAACACTATTTTGCATGCAACCAGTGCCCATCCTGAAAGCCTGATTCGAAGTATACCCTATGCACAATATTTAAGGCTACGCCGCAATTGTACACACACAAAAGACTTTATAGTACAGGCTGGCTTATTGCATGATCGTCTTAGAGCACGAGGTTACACTAAATCCCTTCTACGGAAGGCTTACAACAAGGCCCTACACCAGTCGCGCAATTCGTTACTCTATGAGACCAAAATCAATAAGACTAATCAACTGGTCAGATTTATCACCAGATACTCTAGCCAACATTATGAGTTACGTAATGTATTAACTAACAACTGGTCACTCTTGACAGAGGATGCTATTCTTGCTAAGTATATCAATGGTAAACCTGATATTACATTCAGAAGGTCACGCTTGTTACGTGATAAGCTAACATCCAGCCATTATTTGCCCCCATGTAACTCTAAGGACCTCCCTAATGGTATTACAAAGTGTGGCAAGTGTGCATTCTGCCCATGGATCAACAATGGCACTAGTTTTATACTCCCCAACAGGGAAACCTTTATACCCAATTTCCATGCAAATTGCGAAACTCAAGGTATAGTGTATCTAATGTCTTGCCAGTGTAAGGCTTTCTATGTGGGTAAAACCATCCGACAATTTCGTTCTCGCATTAAAGGTCATGTGTATTATTCAGCAGGAGGTAAAATGGTGACCTCTGTAAGCAAACACCTAGATCTCTACCACAGATTCGACGCCTCATTAATATCGTTCATTGCCCTTGCAGTGATCCCTCGTGATCCACGAGGAGGTAATTGGGATAAACAGATACTCTGCAGAGAAACTCTCTGGATAGAACGCCTGAATGCAGTATGTGCTCCTGGCTAGAGTTGAGCGGACACCTGGATGTTCGGGTTCGACGGGTTCGGCCGAACTTCGGAAAAAAGTTTGGGTTCGGGACCGAACTTTAACCCGAACCCGAACCCCATTGAAGTCAATGGGGACCCGGACTTCTAAGGACTAAAAAGGCTCTAAAAAAGTAATGGAAAGGGCTAGAGGGCTGCAAATGGCAGCAAAATGTTGTTAAGAGCATGGCAAGTGCTCTGCAAACAAATGTGGATAGGGAAATAACTTAAAATAACATAAAAAAAATAAAAAAATAAAAAAATATGCTGGAGGCCCCCTTTTCAGCAGAAGAGGTACGGGAAGTCATTAAGAACCTCAGAAACTCAACGGCACGATGCCACACATATGGTGGGAATGCCCCAGAATACGCCCTTTCTGGAATAAATTATTCAATTTAATGGATAAGCTAGTGGGAAAATAAAATACTTTGAAATAAAAATGTAGCGGGGTGCTAAATTTAAGGGAAGTGTTTGAGTGGTAAATAGGCTCAAACACCCTAATTCTGTAGGATTCATGGACCACTTTGTCCTCGGGGGACAGTATTGGTGTGCAGTTCCCTGCGGCCTACAGGTGGCGCTGCCATGGTAGGCTAGGGTTGAACCGCCGATACAGTGCTGTGCCTTTTGTGTCCCCTCTTGGCAGCCTAGGTCCGGGAGTAAAGCCTGGAGTCCAGAGCCTTCGTCTGAAGTCCGCTAAGGGTCGAGGAGTCTTAGGGTACCACCTCGTGTAGGGGACCATGTTCCAGGGAAGGGAGGATCATTCTGATGGACCGATGCGGGAGTCACGGTGAAGGAAGGGTCTGTTGACTCCCTGGAGAGATGTCTTCCCCTTGATATGGGCTAGGTTCGTAGAAGGAGAAGCTCAAGGTCATCTTGACTGTATCAGAGGCCTTATTCACCCTGCCCGTGGCAGGGGCCTTATACACCCTGGTCAAGGGGAGAGACCAAAGTTCTCCAGGTCCGTGGCAGGGGCCTTGTACACCCGGTATGTGGCAGAGACCAACCTCAAGGTCTGT
This sequence comes from Rana muscosa, assembly GCA_029206835.1. NCBI lineage: Eukaryota > Metazoa > Chordata > Amphibia > Anura > Ranidae > Rana > Rana muscosa. The sequence goes on along the minus strand of JARGYO010005626.1, from coordinate 75,373,367 downwards.
GGCAGAGACCGTGCACCTAAAACCGTTTGAGAAACCTAAGCAGTGAAGTGAATGTGCTACGTTTGTGCCTGGACCTCCTCCACACCTTAAGCTGTCCTGTTTCTTTGCTCTAACCTTTTCTATCCGAGTAGAGTTTATTTTGCCATGAGAGAATAAGAGTTGTAATTTCAGCTGGTGTGGACATTGACTTTACTGGGAATTAAAGGACTTGCCTCTACCTAAAGTAGAGATGAGAATCATCCTCTGGAGGAGTTTTGACTCCGGCTGTGGACATGGCCCGTCAAGTACACCGCTCAACCTCTTTATATAGGAGGGTACGGGCTGGTAGTTCGGTGTGCCTTTCTCCCTCCTGCGAGGAGCCAACAACATAAAGGCAGGTAAGGGGGAAAGGATCTGTGCGCTACAAAAAATAAAATAAAAATTATAATCTTGACCTAGGAGGATGAGGTCCATATGGAGTAGGAGGTTGAGGTGGCGGTGGATGTGGCTGTGTAGGTGGAAGCGGTGGTGGAGGAGGACGAGGTAGCCAACACTGGTTCAAAAATACAACAATGGCTGGGTAAGGCCGGTGATGTGTCGAATTCTGTCCCCCGTCAAATAGTGTCCACCCTGTACTGCGCTTGCTCAGTATTAGGGATGAGCTTCGTGTTCGATCGTTCGACGAAGATCGAACGATTTGGGCCGTTCGCGCCAAATTCGAGTGACGCGAACGGCCCACAATGCACTACACCATCGCAGTGTCATCCAGGCGCTGTGATTGGCCAAGCATGCACTGTGACCCCGCATGCTTGGCCAATCACAGCGCCGGCAGCGAGGAGAGCCAATTATTGCTGAGGGTGTTTAGTACACGCCCCACACTATAAAAGGCCGCCAGCACGGCGGCCTAGTGTAGTGTGTTCCGGAGCAGGGAAAGAGAAGCATAGGCAGGGACAGTGACATTTATTTTTTTCTTGCTTAACCTGGATTCCTTTAGTTTAGGGAAAGAGAAGGATAGGTAGGGAGAGTGTCAGTGTGTTTTACTGTGCGAATCCTTGTTTCTAGGGACAGGGAAGGACAGTGAGGGAATTCTCCTTGTGCTATAGTGTGCTTTAAAAAAAACATTTTTTCTAGGGACAGAAAACTATAGGTAGGGAGAGTGTCAGTGTGTTTTACTGTGCGAATCCTTGTTTCTAGGGACAGGGAAGGACAGTGAGGGAATTCTCCTTGTGCTATAGTGTGCTTTAAAAAAACATTTTTTCTAGGGACAGAAAACTATAGGTAGGGAGAGTGTCAGTGTGTTTTACTGTGCGAATCCTTGTTTCTAGGGACAGGGAAGGACAGTGAGGGAATTCTCCTTGTGCTATAGTGTGCTTTAAAAAAACATTTTTTCTAGGGACAGAAAACTATAGGTAGGAAGAGTGTCAGTTTCTTTCACTGTGATAATCCTTGTTTCTAGGGACAAAGAAGGAAAGTGAGGGAAATTCTCCTTGTGCTATAGTGTGCTTTAAAAAAACATTTTTTCTAGGGACAGAAAACTATAGGTAGGGAGAGTGTCAGTGTGTTTTACTGTGCGAATCCTTGTTTCTAGGGACAGGGAAGGACAGTGAGGGAATTCTCCTTGTGCTATAGTGTGCTTTAAAAAAACATTTTTTCTAGGGACAGAAAACTATAGGTAGGGAGAGTGTCAGTGTGTTTTACTGTGCGAATCCTTGTTTCTAGGGACAGGGAAGGACAGTGAGGGAATTCTCCTTGTGCTATAGTGTGCTTTAAAAAAACATTTTTTCTAGGGACAGAAAACTATAGGTAGGAAGAGTGTCAGTTTCTTTCACTGTGATAATCCTTGTTTCTAGGGACAAAGAAGGAAAGTGAGGGAAATTCTCCTTGTGCTATAGTGTGCTTTAAAAAAACATTTTTTCTAGGGACAGAAAACTATAGGTAGGGAGAGTGTCAGTGTCTTTTACTGTGCGAATCCTTGTTTCTAGGGACAGGGAAGGACAGTGAGGGAATTCTCCTTGTGCTATAGTGTGCTTTAAAAAAACATTTTTTCTAGGGACAGAAAACTATAGGTAGGGAGAGTGTCAGTGTGTTTTACTGTGCGAATCCTTGTTTCTAGGGACAGGGAAGGACAGTGAGGGAATTCTCCTTGTGTTATAGTGTGCTTTAAAAAAACATTTTTTCTAGGGACAGAAAACTATAGGTAGGGAGAGTGTCAGTGTGTTTTACTGTGTGAATCCTTGTTTCTAGGGACAGGGAAGGACAGTGAGGGAATTCTCCTTGTGCTATAGTGTGCTTTAAAAAAACATTTTTTCTAGGGACAGAAAACTATAGGTAGGGAGAGTGTCAGTGTGTTTTACTGTGCGAATCCTTGTTTCTAGGGACAGGGAAGGACAGTGAGGGAATTCTCCTTGTGCTATAGTGTGCTTTAAAAAAACATTTTTTTTAGGGACAGAAAACTATAGGTAGGGAGAGTGTCAGTGTGTTTTACTGTGCGAATCCTTGTTTCTAGGGACAGGGAAGGACAGTGAAGGAATTCTCCTTGTGCTATAGTGTGCTTTAAAAAAACATTTTTTCTAGGGACAGAAAACTATAGGTAGGGAGAGTGTCAGTGTGTTTTACTGTGCAAATCCTTGTTTCTAGGGACAGGGAAGGACAGTGAGGGAATTCTCCTTGTGCTATAGTGTGCTTTAAAAAAACATTTTTTCTAGGGACAGAAAACTATAGGTAGGGAGAGTGTCAGTGTGTTTTACTGTGCGAATCCTTGTTTCTAGGGACAGGGAAGGACAGTGAGAGAATTCTCCTTGTGCTATAGTGTGCTTTAAAAAAACATTTTTTCTAGGGACAGAAAACTATAGGTAGGAAGAGTGTCAGTTTCTTTCACTGTGATAATCCTTGTTTCTAGGGACAGGGAAGGACAGTGAGGAAAATTCTCCTTGTGCTATAGTGTGCTTTAAAAAAACATTTTTTCTAGGGACAGAAAACTATAGGTAGGAAGAGTGTCAGTTTCTTTCACTGTGATAATCCTTGTTTCTAGGGACAGGGAAGGACAGTGAGGAAAATTCTCCTTGTGCTATAGTGTGCTTTAAAAAAACATTTTTTCTAGGGACAGAAAACTATAGGTAGGGAGAGTGTCAGTGTGTTTTACTGTGCGAATCCTTGTTTCTAGGGACAGGGAAGGACAGTGAGGGAATTCTCCTTGTGCTATAGTGTGCTTTAAAAAAACATTTTTTCTAGGGACAGAAAACTATAGGTAGGGAGAGTGTCAGTGTGTTTTACTGTGCGAATCCTTGTTTCTAGGGACAGGGAAGGACAGTGAGGGAATTCTCCTTGTGCTATAGTGTGCTTTAAAAAACATTTTTTCTAGGGACAGAAAACTATAGGAAGGAAGAGTGTCAGTTTCTTTCACTGTGATAATCCTTGTTTCTAGGGACAAAGAAGGAAAGTGAGGAAAATTCTCCTTGTGCTATAGTGTGCTTTAAAAAAACATTTTTTCTAGGGACAGAAAACTATAGGTAGGAAGAGTGTCAGTTTCTTTCACTGTGATAATCCTTGTTTCTAGGGACAGGGAAGGACAGTGAGGGAAATTCTCCTTGTGCTATAGTGTGCTTTAAAAAAACATTTTTTCTAGGGACAGAAAACTATAGGTAGGAAGAGTGTCAGTTTCTTTCACTGTGATAATCCTTGTTTCTAGGGACAGGGAAGGACAGTGAGGAAAATTCTCCTTGTGCTATAGTGTGCTTTAAAAAAACATTTTTTCTAGGGACAGAAAACTATAGGTAGGAAGAGTGTCAGTTTCTTTCACTGTGATAATCCTTGTTTCTAGGGACAGGGAAGGACAGTGAGGGAAATTCTCCTTGTGCTATAGTGTGCTTTAAAAAAACATTTTTTCTAGGGACAGAAAACTATAGGTAGGAAGAGTGTCAGTTTCTTTCACTGTGATAATCCTTGTTTCTAGGGACAGGGAAGGAAAGTGAGGGAAATTCTCCTTGTGCTATAGTGTGCTTTAAAAAAACATTTTTTCTAGGGACAGAAAACTATAGGTAGGAAGAGTGTCAGTTTCTTTCACTGTGATAATCCTTGTTTCTAGGGACAGGGAAGGACAGTGAGGAAAATTCTCCTTGTGCTATAGTGTGCTTTAAAAAAACATTTTTTCTAGGGACAGAAAACTATAGGTAGGAAGAGTGTCAGTTTCTTTCACTGTGATAATCCTTGTTTCTAGGGACAGGGAAGGACAGTGAGGAAAATTCTCCTTGTGCTATAGTGTGCTTTAAAAAAACATTTTTTCTAGGGACAGAAAACTATAGGTAGGGAGAGTGTCAGTGTGTTTTACTGTGCGAATCCTTGTTTCTAGGGACAGGGAAGGACAGTGAGGGAATTCTCCTTGTGCTATAGTGTGCTTTAAAAAAACATTTTTTCTAGGGACAGAAAACTATAGGTAGGAAGAGTGTCAGTTTCTTTCACTGTGATAATCCTTGTTTCTAGGGACAGGGAAGGACAGTGAGGAAAATTCTCCTTGTGCTATAGTGTGCTTTAAAAAAACATTTTTTCTAGGGACAGAAAACTATAGGTAGGAAGAGTGTCAGTTTCTTTCACTGTGATAATCCTTGTTTCTAGGGACAGGGAAGGACAGTGAAGAAAATTCTCCTTGTGCTATAGTGTGCTTTAAAAAAACATTTTTTCTAGGGACAGAAAACTATAGGTAGGGAGAGTGTCAGTGTGTTTTACTGTGCGAATCCTTGTTTCTAGGGACAGGGAAGGACAGTGAGGGAATTCTCCTTGTGCTATAGTGTGCTTTAAAAAAACATTTTTTCTAGGGACAGAAAACTATAGGTAGGGAGAGTGTCAGTGTGTTTTACTGTGTGAATCCTTGTTTCTAGGGACAGGGAAGGACAGTGAGGGAATTCTCCTTGTGCTATAGTGTGCTTTAAAAAAACATTTTTTCTAGGGACAGAAAACTATAGGTAGGGAGAGTGTCAGTGTGTTTTACTGTGCGAATCCTTGTTTCTAGGGACAGGGAAGGACAGTGAGGGAATTCTCCTTGTGCTATAGTGTGCTTTAAAAAAACATTTTTTCTAGGGACAGAAAACTATAGGTAGGGAGAGAGTCAGTGTGTTTTACTGTGCGAATCCTTGTTTCTAGGGACAGGGAAGGACAGTGAGGGAATTCTCCTTGTGCTATAGTGTGCTTTAAAAAAACATTTTTTCTAGGGACAGAAAACTATAGGTAGGGAGAGTGTCAGTGTGTTTTACTGTGCGAATCCTTGTTTCTAGGGACAGGGAAGGACAGTGAGGGAATTCTCCTTGTGCTATAGTGTGCTTTAAAAAAACATTTTTTCTAGGGACAGAAAACTATAGGTAGGAAGTGTGTCAGTTTCTTTCACTGTGATAATCCTTGTTTCTAGGGACAGGGAAGGAAAGTGAGGGAAATTCTCCTTGTGCTATAGTGTGCTTTAAAAAAACATTTTTTCTAGGGACAGAAAACTATAGGTAGGAAGAGTGTCAGTTTCTTTCACTGTGATAATCCTTGTTTCTAGGGACAGGGAAGGACAGTGAGGGAAATTCTCCTTGTGCTATAGTGTGCTAAAGCATTCCTCATCAACCATCTTTGAAATCCTTGTTTTTTTGGACAGTCAGGGAAATTGTCGTTGTGCTATTCTGTGCAAAAGCAATCATCCTCAATAGGGATGAGCTTCGAGTTCGAGTCGAACTCATGTTCGACTCGAACATTGCCTGTTCGCCCGTTCGCCGAACAGCGAACAAATTGGGGTGTTCGCGGCAAATTCGAAAAATCTATGGGGGAAATCTAAAGTGCTAATTATAAAGGCTGATAGGCAAGTTATTGTCCTAAAAAGTGTCTGGGGACCCGGGTCCTGCCCCAGGGGACATGTATCAATGCAAAAAGAAGTTTTAAAAACGGCCGTTTTTTCGGGAGCAGTGATTTTAATAATGCTTAAAATGAAAAAATAAAAGTGAAATATTCCTTTAAATTTCGTACCTGGGGGGTGTGTATGATATGCATGTGAAGTGGCGCATGTTTCCCGTGCTTAGAACTGTCCCTGCAAAAAGTGTCATTTTTGGCTTGGTACGGTTCAGGAGGGAGGGGGGGCCGCTCTCTCGTCCCCCCCTTTTCCCCTGCGGCCGGCCAGGTTGCGTGCTCGGATAAGGGGTCTGGTATGGATTTTTAGGGGGACTCCACGCCATTTTTTTTTTTAACTTGGGGTGGAGTTCCCCTTAAAATCCATGCCAGATCTGAAGGGCCTGGTAATTGAATTCTGGGGAACCCCCACGCTTTTTTTTTTTTTCTCAATGACTTTTGTATGTATTGCCGGGAGCCGACAATTCATTAATAGCCGCGAGTCAGTTTTAAATGCATTTTTTTTCTTTCAAAAATGACATTTTTTGCAGGGACAGTTCTAAGCACGGGAAACATGCGCCACTTCACATGCATATCATACACACCCCCCAGGTACGAAATTTAAAGGAATATTTCACTTTTATTTTTTCATTTTAAGCATTATTAAAATCACTGCTCCCGAAAAAACGGCCGTTTTTAAAACTTCTTTTTGCATTGATACATGTCCCCTGGGGCAGGACCCGGGTCCCCAAACACTTTTTAGGACAATAACTTGCATATTAGCCTTTATAATTAACACTTTAGATTTCGAACGTTCAAGTCCATTGTATTTAATAGGGTTCTAAAGTTTACACGAACATTTTGTCTGTTCGCAGGTTCTGGTGCGAACCGAACAGGGGGGTGTTCGGCTCATCCCTGATCCTCAACCATATTTAGAAATCCTTAAGTAAAGGGACAGAGAAGGACACCTGAAGGTAGCCCTTATTGCTTTTTTCCCATCTCCCTGCAGGCCATCTATTAGAATGTCTGGAAGGCAAACAAGGAGAGGCAGACAGTCAGGAGGCAATAAAAGAGGGCAGGCAGGCTCTGTGTCTGGGGGCAACAGTGCTGGTCGTGGACGCGGTGCATTGTCATCAGCACATGGCCATGGGACACGCTTGTCCTTCTTTTCGGCAGCTGGACATGTTGAGCCACATCATGCCAAAGACTTGGTAGAGTGGATGACCAAGCCCTCCTCCTCCTCCTCATCCTCTCTCACCCAGGCTCAGGGTACTGGCAAAGCAGCTGCCAAAGCGTCCTCTTCCCTGGTATCAATGTCAGACTCATCATCAGTCACTCCTTCCCTAGACCCACCATGTCCTCCTCCTGAGGAGTCCCCCAAACTGTTTGAGCACAGTGTTGGGTACATGCTCCAGGAGGATGCCCAGCGTTTCGAAGGGTCTGATGATGAAACCCAGCTACAGGAAGGCAGTAGCGTGAGAGCAGACAGAGGGGATGCTCAAGAAGGACACCAATCTGGCAGTCATGTTCCAGCAGCTGCAGCATACTGCCAGATTGGCTCCAGTGATGAGGAGGGAGGGGATGATGAGGTCACTGACTCCACGTGGGTGCCTAATAGGAGAGAGGAGGAGGAGGAGGATGAGGAGGAGGCACATCTCCAATGAGGCAGGATGCCCTTTGGTGGCCAGCGTAAGGGCAGTACACCGACGGAATCACACCGCAGAGCTCCGCCTGTGCAGGGCGCTGCCTCTGCCCGTCATTCAAAAAGTTCTTTGGTGTGGGCCTTTTTTGAGGCTAGTGCATCAGATCGCACAGCTGCTGTTTGCAACATATGTCTCAAGCGTATATCGCGTGGCCAAAACATCAGCCGCTTGGGTACCACATGCCTGACCAGACATATGTTGACCTGCCATGCAGCTCGTTGGCAAGCCTACCTCAAAGACCCACACCAAAGAACAAAGCGGACCTCTCCTTGCACCGCATCAGCTGGGATCTCCAACCCCACTATAACTTCAGTCCTCTCTGAAACATGCACTGAGAGGAATGAAGGTGTAGAATTAGGTGTGTCACAGCCAAGTACTTGCGGCCACTCTGCTAGCAGTACACCGACGTCCGATTCTAGCAGGCAAATTTCCCTGCCCCAGCTGCTGGACCGTCGAAAGAAGTTCACTCCCAGCCATCCACATGCCCAGCGGTTGAATGCTAGCTTGGCTAAATTGCTAGCGCTTCAACTGCTGCCTTTTCAGTTGGTAGACTCGGCCCCCTTCCGTGAGTTTGTGCAATGTGCGGTTCCTCAGTGGCAGGTTCCCAAACGCCACTTTTTCTCACGGAAGGCTATTCCGGCTCTCTACCGGCATGTGGAAGGCAATGTCTTGGCCTCGCTGGACAGGGCGGTCAGCGGTAAGGTGCATATTACCGCTGACTCATGGTCCAGCAGGCATGGACAGGGACGTTACCTTTCTTTCACGGCCCATTGGGTCACTCTTTTGGCAGCTGGGAAGGATACAGGACAAGGTGCAGTAGTGTTGGAGGTTGTTCCACCGCCACGCCTCCAAAATGCTACTACTGGTTGTGACACACCTCTCTCCTCCACCCCCTCCTCTTCTTCTTCCTCCATGGCCTCTTCCTGTGGTTTGTCCTCGGAACCAGCGGTGCTCCGTAGGCGTTCAAGGGGCTACGCAAGTACGCAGGCAAAAAGATGCCATGCCATGCTTGCGCTGGTGTGTTTGGGGGACAGAAGCCACACTGGGGCAGAGGTCCTGTCTGCTCTGCAGGGCCAGGCCGAGAGGTGGTTGACGCCACGCCAGCTTAAGCCAGGAATGGTGGTTTGCGACAATGGCACCAACCTCCTCTCCGCCCTCCGACAGGGACAACTGACCCATGTGCCCTGTGTGGCTCATGTCCTTAACCTGGTGGTGCAGCGGTTCTTGGGCAGGTACCCGGGCTTACAGGATGTCCTGAGGCAGGCCAGGAAAGTCTGTGTGCATTTCCGCAGATCTTATAATGCCAGTGCTCGCCTGGCTGAGCTGCAAAAGGAGTTGAACCTGCCCAAGAACCGCCTTATATGTGACATGCCCACCAGGTGGAACTCAACGTTGGCCATGCTGCAGCGGCTGCACACGCAGCAGAGGGCCATCAATGAGTACCTGTGCGACTACGGCACCAGGACAGGGTCAGGGGAGCTTGGTTTTTTTTCTCCACGCCAGTGGGGCATGATCAGGGATGCATGCACTGTCCTGGCACCATTTGAGGAGGCCACGAGGATGGTGAGCAGTGACAGTGCATGCATCAGTGACACTGTACCTCTTGTCCACCTGTTGGAGCACACGCTGCATGGAATAATGGACAGGGCACTTGAGGCAGAACAGAGGCAGGAAGAGGAGGACTTCCTTGCCTCTCAAGGCCCCCTTTACCCAGACAGTGTTCCTTCTGTCCCACCCATCGCACAGGAAGAGGAGGAGGAGGAGGATGAGGAGGAGGAGGAGGATTGTGTCAGCATGGAGGTGGAGGCTGGCACTCAGCATCATCAGCAGCAGTCTTTTAGGGATGATTTACAGTCCCAAGAAACCAGTGGACTTGTACGTGGCTGGGAGGAGGTGGCTGCGGATCATGTCGTCCTTAGTGACCCAGAGGACTCCGGAGCGAATGCCTCAGCAAACCTACGCTGCATGGCCTCCCTGATCCTGCAAAGTCTGCGGAAGGATCCTCGTATTCTTCGGATCAAGGAGAGGGACCATTACTGGCTGGCCACTCTCCTTGATCCACGGTACAAGGGTAAGGTTGCGGACCTTATGTTACCGTCGCAGAGGGAGCAGAGGATGAGACAACTCCGGGAGGCCTTGCAGAAAGGTCTGTGCAACGCGTTCCCAGAGACTGGGAGGTTACAAACTCCTGGTCCTGGACAACGAGTTGCTGAGGCTTCGGCCAGTCAAAGAAGGAGCGGTGGGGAAGGTGGCCGTCTGACCAATGCGTTCAGACAATTCTTTAGTCCGCAGCCCCAAAGTATGATCGGTTCCAGCAACCATCGCCAGCGTCTGATAAACATGGTGCAGGAATATCTAGGGGCAAGGTCAGACTTGGACACCTTCCCCACCGAAAATCCTCTGGCTTACTGGGTCTTGAGGATGGATCACTGGCCAGAGCTTGCACAGTATGCAATTGAGCTACTGGCCTGTCCTGCATCCAGCGTTCTTTCGGAACGCAATTCAGTGCTGCTGGAGGATTTGTCACGGATCACAGGGTGCGCCTGTCCACCGACTCGGTTGATCGACTGACTTTCATCAAGATGAACCAGTCTTGGATCACCACCAGCTACCATACACCTGATGCTGATATAACAGACTAATTGATTTTAACATGTCACATCCCTTCAAGACTGATGCTGATGCTGAGTGCCTGTGCTGTTATGTTGACTGGCTATCCTCCTCCTCCGAGTCCTCAATGATACGATTGATGATGATAGCTTGGAAGATCATTTTTGTTTATGGGTGCCGCCACCAGTGGCTAAGGCCCAATTTTTCAGCCCCTGTTTAACAGGGGCGTGTCATTACAATTTTTGAAGCAATACTTTGCAACAGGGCTCATTGCTGTGCTCCAAGTACAGTATCTGTGAGGGGTTGTAGTGTTGTGCCACCAGTGCCTAAGGCCCAATTTTTCAGCCCCTGTTCAACAGGGGCATGCAATTACAATTCTTGATCTAATAATTCACAGCAGGGCTCATTGCTGCACCCACCAAGAGTAACTCTGAGGGCTTACAGTGTTGTGGCAACGCCACCACCACCACCACCACGAAAGGCCCAATTTTTCAGCCCCTGTTCAAAAGGGGCATGTAATTACAATTCTTGATCTAATAATTCACAGCAGGGCCCATTCCTGCACCCACCAAGAGTAACTCTGAGGGCTTACAGTGTTGTGGCAACACCACCACCACCACCACCACCACGAAAGGCCCAATTTTTCAGCCCCTGTTCAACAGGGGCATGCAATTACAATTCTTGATCTAATAATTCACAGCAGGGCCCATTCCTGCACCCACCAAGAGTAACTCTGAGGGCTTACAGTGTTGTGGCAACACCACCACCACCACCACCACCACGAAAGGCCCAATTTTTCAGCCCCTGTTCAACAGGGGCATGCAATTACAATTCTTGATCTAATAATTCACAGCAGGGCCCATTGCTGCACCCACCAAGAGTAACTGTCAGGGCTTACAGTGTTGTGGCACCAGCACCACCATCAAAGGCCCAATTTTTACTACCACTGTTCAACAATTATATGTAATTAAAATTCCTGATATAATAGTTGACAGCAGGGCGTTCCAGCACCAACCAAGAGTAACTGTGAGTGCTTACAGTGTTGTGCCAACACCAACAACTAAGGGGCCTATTTCTGCAGAGTATATACGGCAGGTCCCTACTTTCAAACATCCAACTTACAAACGACTCCTACTTGCAAACGCAAGAAGACAACAGGAAGTGAGAGGAAATCTACCACTAGGAAGGAAAATTCTCTCCTGTAAGAATAAATATGGGAGAAAGGTGTCTCCTCTGTACTGATGCTTTATCAGCAATCCTTGTTTCAAGAAAAACACCACATTTCAAAAACAGTTGTCATTGGGACGGAAAGTGAGGTGAAATGTTCTGAACAGGGGCACAGACAGCAAAACAAATGTTACAGGGGTGATAACCCTTACCTATGTTTTCCAAAAAGTTTAAAAATAGATTTTTGGGCTGGAGCTACACTTCAACAATGTACCTGTTCAAAATTACAAACAGATTCTACATAAGAACAAACCTACAGTCCCTGTCTTGTATGCACCGCCTGTATACGGCTGTTCAGAGTATATAGGGCCTTTTTTATTTTATGTGCGGGGTTCCCCTTAATATCCATACAAGACCCAAAGGGGCTGGTAATGGGCTGGGGTAGGGGGGGGGTCATGGGGTAGCTATGCCATTTTTCTTAAAGATTTTCATCCATATTACCGGGACCAGACATTACATTAAAGCCGCAAGCAGTTTTAAATGGCTTTTTTTTCCTTTAGAAGTGTCATTTTGTGCAGGGACAGTTCTAAACACGGGAAACACGTGGCACTTCACAGGCATACTTTAGACACCCCCCAGGTACGATATTTAAAGGAATATTTGACTTTTTTTTTCACTTTATGCATCATTAAAATGACTGCTCCCGAAAAACGACCGTTTTTAAAACTTCTTTTTGCATTGATACATGTCCCCTGGTGCACAACCCGGGTTCCCAAACCCTTTTTAGGACAATAACATGCATAATAGTTGTTATAATTAGCACTTTAGAATTCGAACGTTCGCATCCATTGTATTTAATAGGGTTCTAATGTTCGTACGAACTTTCGGTCCGTTCGCGGGTTCTGGTGCGAACCGAACCCGGGGGTGTTCGGCTCATCACTACTCAGTATGTAGGACAAGGGGATTTCGAAAATCTCCCAAGACGAACGGCGCCTGCGTGGTGAGTTCAGGTGAAGGCCACACCATCCGTGGTTCAAGCCGAGCCAAGTGAGGCCGTGCCCGAAGCGTGGTGATCGAACCGAGCCCGTGAGGGGCCCTGTTACTATGTGCTACCTTATGTCCACTTGGATGGTGGGGCTTGAACCTGCACTCACAGCGCAGGCGCCGTTCATCTTCGGAGATTTTGTGAATCTCCTTGTCCTCTGTACTGTGCAAGCGCTGCGCCTTCGCAGTATGGGCCGGACACAATCCGATGGCCGGACAGTTTTTGTCACAACACCGGTATACATGTCTATTCTGCACAAGGTACGGACAAGTCCTGTGGGATCCATGCCTGGTTCATTTTAATGAATGTGAGCTTGTCCACATTGGCTCTGGACAGGCGGCTGCGCTTGTCTGTGATAACGCCCCCTGCCGTGCTAAATACACGTTCAGATAATACACTGGCTGCAGGGCAGGCCAGCACCTCCAAGGCATAAAGGGCAAGCTCAGGCCATGTGCCCTATTTGGAGACCCAGAAGTTAAAGGGGGCAGACCCGTCATCCAGTACGTGTAGGCCTGTGGACACATACTGCTCAACCATGTTGGTGAAATGCTGCCTCCTGCTAAGACGTTTCATCTCAGCTGGTGGTGCTGGTTGTTGTGGCTTGCTGACAAAGCTTTTCCACATTTCAGCCATGCTAACCCTGCCTTCTGAGGTGCTGCCGGTGCCCCGGCTGCGTTGGCGACCTCTTCCTCCTCCTCTACCTTCGCCTTGTGCTTCCACCGTACGCCCGCTGTCAGGTGGGAATGCCACCAGCAGCGCGTCTACCAGCGTGCGCTTGTACTCGCGCATCTTACGATCCTGCTCCAGTGAGGGAATTAAGGACGGTACGTTGTCCTTGTAATGGGGATCCAGCAGGGTGGCCACCCAGTAATCAGCACCAGTTAAAATGTGGGCAACTCGGCGGTCATTGCGGAAACACTGCAGCATGTAATCGCTCATGTGTGCCAGGCTGCCCAGAGGCAAAGAAAATCTGTCCTCTGTGGGAGGTGTATCGTCTGTGTCCTCTGTATCCCCCCAGCCACGCACCAGTGATGGCCACGAGCTGGTCTGGGTGCCACCCTGCTCTGAAAATGGCTCCTCCTCCTCCTCCTCCTCCATCTCCTCCTCCACCTCATCATCCTCCAGAACTGTGCCCTTTCTGCCGGACAATTGTGTACCTGGCGTTTGTTGGTGCAGGAACCCACCCTCGTAGCCACTTGTGAAAGACTGCCCTGAAAGCCTTTGAAATGATCCCGCTTCCTCCCCCTCCTCCTCATCCTCCTGTGCCACATCCTCTTCCATCATCGCCCGAAGCGTTTTTTCAAGGAGGCATAGAACTGGGATAGTAACGCTAAGAACGGCGTCATTGGCACTGGACATGTTGGTGGAGTACTCGAAACAGCGCAACAAGGCACACAGGTCTCGCATGGAGGCCCAGTTATTGGTGGTGAAGTGGTGCTGTTCCGCAGAGCGACTCACGCGTGATTGCTGCAGCTGAAACTCCACTATCGCCTGCTGCTGCTCGCACAGTCTGGCCAGCATGTGCAAGGTGGAGTTCCACCTTGTGGGCACGTCACATATGAGGCAGTGAGCGGGAAGGCCGAAGTTACGCTGCAGCACTGACAGGCGAGCAGCAGCAGGGTGAGAACGCCGAAAGTGCGCACACACAGCCCGCACTTTCTGCAGCAGCTCTGGCATATTGGGGTAATTTTTAAGGAACCTCTGGACCACCAAGTTCAGCACATGCGCCAGGCAAGGGATGTGCGTCAAACCGGCTAGGCCCAGAGCTGCTACGAGATTTCGCCCATTATCGCACACCACCAGGCCGGGCTTGAGGCTCACTGACAGCAACCACTCATTGGTCTGTTGTTCCATGTCCCTCCACAACTCCTGCGCGGTGTGGTTTTTTTTCCCCAAACAGGAAAGTTTTAAAACTGCCTGCTGTCGTTTACCCCTGGCTGTGCTGAAGTTGGTGGTGAAGGTGTTACGCTGACCGGATGAGGAGGCGGTAGAGGATGAGGAAGTGGAGTAGGAGGAGTTAGCAACAGGAGGCAAACTGAAGCGCCCTGCAATCCTCGGTGGTGGAAGGACATGCGCCAAACTGCTATCTGCCTCAGGCCCAGCCACCACTGCATTTACCCAGTGTGCTGTTAGGGAGATATAACGTCCCTGACCGTGCTTACTGGTCCACGCATCCGTAGTTAGGTGGACCTTGCCACAGATGGCGTTGCGCAGTGCACACCTGATTTTGTCCCCCACTTGGTTGTGCAGGGAAGGGATGGCTCGCCAGGAAAAATAGTGGCGGCTGGGCACGACGTACTGTGGGACAGCCAATGCCATCAGGCTTTTAAAACTCTGCATCTCCACCATACGGAATGACAGCATTTCAAAGGCCAGGAGTTTTGAAATGCTGGCATTCAGGGCCAGGGATCGCGGGTGGCTAGGGGGGTACTTCCTCTTCCGCTCCAATGTTTGGGAGATAGAGAGCTGAACGCTTCCATGGGACATTGTGGAGATGGTTGGTGACCCAGGTGGTAGTGTTGCTGGCAGATCCTCTGTTTGCGGGGTGGCAGGTGCCACTGTCACTACAGAGGTGGATGAAGAGGCCGAGACTGCAGCAGAAGAGGAAGCAGGAGGAGCCAGAGACCTTTCTTGGTTTTTGAGGTGTCTACTCCACTGCAGCTCATGCTTTGCACTTAGATGCCTGGTCATGCAGGTTGTGCTCAGGTTGAGAACGTTTATGCCTCGCTTCAGCCTCTGATTGCACAGCCTGCAAACCACTCGTGTCTTGTCATCAGCACATTGTATGAAGAACTGCCACGCTAGGGAACTCCTTGGACCTGGCTTTGGTGTGCTCGGTCCCTTGCTGCGTTGGGCAGTAGCAGACATACTGTCTAGGGGACGGACGCTCCGCTTTTGCACCCTGCTCCCTCTTCTGCTGTGCTGGTGGCTCTGTGCGACCACCGCCTCTTCCTCCAAACTACACTGGTCACCTGCATAACGTTGATTCCATGTGGGGTCGAGGACCTCATCGTCCTCCACATCATCTTCCACCCAGTCTTCACCCCTGCCCTCCTTGTCTGTCTGCACAATTGCGAAAGCAGCAGCAGTTGGCACCTGTGTTTCTTCATCATCCGAGACGTACTGCGATGGTCCTCCCATGTAGTCATCATGAAACATAAGTGGTTGGGCATCGGTGCACTCAATCTCTTCCACTTCTGGGGCAGGGCTAGGTGGATGGCCCTGGGAAACCCTGCTAACAGAGTCATCGAAAAGCAGAAGAGACTGCTGCATGATTTGGGGCTCAGACTGCTTGGCTGATTTGCAAGGGGGTGAGGTGAAAGACTGATGGACATGGGTTTCAGGTGCCAACTCTGATCTTTCATCAGAAGAGTGGGTGGGAGACAATGTGAAGGAACCCGAGGCACTGTCAGCAACCCAATCTACTATCGCCTGTACTTGTCCTGGCCTAAACATTCGTACAGCCTCATTAGGCGCGACAAAATACCGCCGCAGGCTCGGTCGCCTACTCGCACCTGAGGAAGGTGTTTCACTTGTGCGTGTATCTGGCAAAGATCCACCACGTCCTCTCCCTGCAATAGGAGCTCCACCAGCAGCACCACGACCGGGGCCACCATGTCCCTTTGACCTTCTCCTCATATTTTCCAAATTTAGGATGTTGCCCTAAAACGGCGTTTTTTGGAAGAGCAGAACACACCCACAGTACGTAACCGCTGAATCGCACAGCTACAGAACTGCAGATAATGCGATTAAAAGAAAATGTTGTTTTTTTAGTATAGCACAGTAGAAGAAAACTATTTAGAAATTGTTTATTTCACACACCTCCAAATATGTATAACACACTGCAAACTATTTTTTGTGCCCCTAAACGGCGTTTTTTGGAAGAGCAGAACACACCCACAGTACGTAACCGCTGAATCGCACAGCTACAGAACTGCAGAAAATGCTATTCAAAAAAAATGTTGTTTTTTTAGTATAGCACAGTAGGAGAAAACTATATAGAAATTGTTTATTTCACACACCTCCAAATATGTATAACACACTGCAAACTATTTTTTGTGCCCCTAAACAGCGTTTTTTGGAAGAGCAGAACACACCCACAGTACGTAACCGCTCAATCGCACAGCTACAGAAATGCAGAAAATGCTATTCAAAAAAAATGTTGTTTTTTTAGTATAGCACAGTAGGAGAAAACTATATAGAAATTGTTTATTTCACACACCTCCAAATATGTATAACACACTGCAAACTATTTTTTGTGCCTCTAAACAGCGTTTTTTGGAAGAGCAGAACACACCCACAGTACGTAACCGCTGAATCGCACAGCTACAGAACTGCAGAAAATGCTATTCAAAAAAAATGTTTTTTTTTTTTTAGTATAGCACAGTAGAAGAAAACTATTTAGAAATTGTTTATTTCACACACCTCCAAATATATATAACACACTGCAAACTATTTTTTGTGCCCCTAAACTGCGTTTTTTGGAAGAGCAGAACACACCCACAGTACGTAACCGCTGAATCGCACAGCTACAGAACTGCAGAAAATGCTATTCAAAAAAAATGTTGTTTTTTTAGTATAGCACAGTAGGAGAAAACTATATAGAAATTGTTTATTTCACACACCTCCAAATATGTATAACACACTGCAAACTATTTTTTGTGCCCCTAAACGGCGTTTTTTGGAAGAGCAGAACACACCCACAGTACGTAACCGCTCAATCGCACAGCTACAGAAATGCAGAAAATGCTATTCAAAAAAAATGTTGTTTTTTTAGTATAGCACAGTAGGAGGAAACTATAGAGAAATTGTTTATTTCACACACCTCCAAATATGTATAACACACTGCAAACTATTTTTTGTGCCCCTAAACTGCGTTTTTTGGAAGAGCAGAACACACACATAGTACGTAACCACTGAATCGCACAGCTACAGAACTGCAGAAAATGCTATTCAAAAATTTTTTTGCTTTTTTAGTATAGCACAGTAGGAGAAAACTATATAGAAATAGTTTATTTCACACACCTCCAAATATGTATAACACACTGCAAACTATTTTTTGTGCCCCTAAACGGCGTTTTTTGGAAGAGCAGAACACACCCACAGTACGTAACCACTGAATCGCACAGCTACAGAACTGCAGAAAATGCTATTCAAAAAAAATGTTGTTTTTTTAGTATAGCACAGTAGGAGAAAACTATATAGTAATTGTTTATTTCACACACCTCCAAATATGTATAACACACTGAAAACTATTTTTTGTGCCCCTAAACAGCGTTTTTTGGAAGAGCAGAACACACCCACAGTACGTAACCGCTGAATCGCACAGCTACAGAACTGCAGAAAATGCTATTCAAAAAAAATGTTTTTTTTTTTTAGTATAGCACAGTAGAAGAAAACTAATTAGAAATTGTTTATTTCACACACCTCCAAATATGTATAACACACTGCAAACTATTTTTTGTGCCCCTAAACTGCGTTTTTTGGAAGAGCAGAACACACCCACAGTACGTAACCGCTGAATCGCACAGCTACAGAACTGCAGAAAATGCTATTAAAAGAAAATGTTGTTTTTTTAGTATAGCACAGTAGAAGAAAACTATTTAGAAATTGTTTATTTCACACACCTCCAAATATGTATAACACACTGCAAACTATTTTTTGTGCCCCTAAACTGCATTTTTTGGAAGAGCAGAACACATCCACAGTACGTAACCGCTGAATCGCACAGCTACAGAACTGCAGAAAATGCTATTAAAAGAAAATGTTGTTTTTTTAGTATAGCACAGTAGAAGAAAACTATTTAGAAATTGTTTATTTCACACACCTCCAAATATGTATAACACACTGCAAACTATTTTTTGTGCCCCTAAACGGCGTTTTTTGGAAGAGCAGAACACACCCACAGTACGTAACCGCTGAATCGCACAGCTACAGAACTGCAGAAAATGCTATTAAAAGAAAATGTTGTTTTTTTAGTATAGCACAGTAGAAGAAAACTATTTAGAAATTGTTTATTTCACACACCTCCAAATATGTATAACACATTGCAAACTATTTTTTGTGCCCCTAAACGGCGTTTTTTGGAAGAGCAGAACACACCCACAGTACGTAACCGCTGAATCGCACAGCTACAGAACTGCAGAAAATGCTATTCAAAAAAAATGTTGTTTTTTTAGTATAGCACAGTAGGAGAAAACTATATAGAAATTGTTTATTTCACACACCTCCAAATATGTATAACACACTGCAAACTATTTTTTGTGCCCCTAAACGGCGTTTTTTGGAAGAGCAGAACACACCCACAGTACGTAACCGCTGAATCGCACAGCTACAGAACTGCAGAAAATGCTATTAAAAGAAAATGTTGTTTTTTTAGTATAGCACAGTAGAAGAAAACTATTTAGAAATTGTTTATTTCACACACCTCCAAATATGTATAACACATTGCAAACTATTTTTTGTGCCCCTAAACGGCGTTTTTTGGAAGAGCAGAACACACCCACAGTACGTAACCGCTGAATCGCACAGCTACAGAACTGCAGAAAATGCTATTCAAAAAAAATGTTGTTTTTTTAGTATAGCACAGTAGGAGAAAACTATATAGAAATTGTTTATTTCACACACCTCCAAATATGTATAACACACTGCAAACTATTTTTTGTGCCCCTAAACTGCATTTTTTGGAAGAGCAGAACACATCCACAGTACGTAACCGCTGAATCGCACAGCTACAGAACTGCAGAAAATGCTATTAAAAGAAAATTTTGTTTTTTTAGTATAGCACAGTAGAAGAAAACTATTTAGAAATTGTTTATTTCACACACCTCCAAATATGTATAACACACTGCAAACTATTTTTTGTGCCCCTAAACGGCGTTTTTTGGAAGAGCAGAACACACCCACAGTACGTAACCGCTGAATCGCACAGCTACAGAACTGCAGAAAATGCTATTCAAAAAAAATGTTGTTTTTTTAGTATAGCACAGTAGGAGAAAACTATATAGAAATTGTTTATTTCACACACCTCCAAATATGTATAACACACTGCAAACTATTTTTTGTGCCCCTAAACAGCGTTTTTTGGAAGAGCAGAACACACCCACAGTACGTAACCACTGAATCGCACAGCTACAGAACTGCAGAAAATGCTACTCAAAAAAAAATTAGCTTTTTTAGTATAGCACAGTAGGAGAAAACTATATAGAAATTGTTTATTTCACACACCTCCAAATATGTATAACACACTGCAAACTATTTTTTGTGCCCCTAAACGGCGTTTTTTGGAAGAGCAGAACACACCCACAGTACGTAACCGCTGAATCGCACAGCTACAGAACTGCAGAAAATGCTATTAAAAGAAAATGTTGTTTTTTTAGTATAGCACAGTAGAAGAAAACTATTTAGAAATTGTTTATTTCACACACCTCCAAATATGTATAACACACTGCAAACTATTTTTTGTGCCCCTAAACTGCATTTTTTGGAAGAGCAGAACACATCCACAGTACGTAACCGCTGAATCGCACAGCTACAGAACTGCAGAAAATGCTATTAAAAGAAAATGTTGTTTTTTTAGTATAGCACAGTAGAAGAAAACTATTTAGAAATTGTTTATTTCACACACCTCCAAATATGTATAACACACTGCAAACTATTTTTTGTGCCCCTAAACGGCGTTTTTTGGAAGAGCAGAACACACCCACAGTACGTAACCGCTGAATCGCACAGCTACAGAACTGCAGAAAATGCTATTAAAAGAAAATGTTGTTTTTTTAGTATAGCACAGTAGAAGAAAACTATTTAGAAATTGTTTATTTCACACACCTCCAAATATGTATAACACATTGCAAACTATTTTTTGTGCCCCTAAACGGCGTTTTTTGGAAGAGCAGAACACACCCACAGTACGTAACCGCTGAATCGCACAGCTACAGAACTGCAGAAAATGCTATTCAAAAAAAATGTTGTTTTTTTAGTATAGCACAGTAGGAGAAAACTATATAGAAATTGTTTATTTCACACACCTCCAAATATGTATAACACACTGCAAACTATTTTTTGTGCCCCTAAACTGCATTTTTTGGAAGAGCAGAACACATCCACAGTACGTAACCGCTGAATCGCACAGCTACAGAACTGCAGAAAATGCTATTAAAAGAAAATGTTGTTTTTTTAGTATAGCACAGTAGAAGAAAACTATTTAGAAATTGTTTATTTCACACACCTCCAAATATATATAACACACTGCAAACTATTTTTTGTGCCCCTAAACGGCGTTTTTTGGAAGAGCAGAACACACCCACAGTACGTAACCGCTGAATCGCACAGCTACAGAACTGCAGAAAATGCTATTCAAAAAAAATGTTGTTTTTTTAGTATAGCACAGTAGGAGAAAACTATATAGAAATTGTTTATTTCACACACCTCCAAATATGTATAACACACTGCAAACTATTTTTTGTGCCCCTAAACAGCGTTTTTTGGAAGAGCAGAACACACCCACAGTACGTAACCACTGAATCGCACAGCTACAGAACTGCAGAAAATGCTACTCAAAAAAAAATTAGCTTTTTTAGTATAGCACAGTAGGAGAAAACTATATAGAAATTGTTTATTTCACACACCTCCAAATATGTATAACACACTGCAAACTATTTTTTGTGCCCCTAAACGGCGTTTTTTGGAAGAGCAGAACACACCCACAGTACGTAACCGCTGAATCGCACAGCTACAGAACTGCAGAAAATGCTATTAAAAGAAAATGTTGTTTTTTTAGTATAGCACAGTAGAAGAAAACTATTTAGAAATTGTTTATTTCACACACCTCCAAATATGTATAACACACTGCAAACTATTTTTTGTGCCCCTAAACTGCATTTTTTGGAAGAGCAGAACACATCCACAGTATGTAACCGCTGAATCGCACAGCTACAGAACTGCAGAAAATGCTATTAAAAGAAAATGTTGTTTTTTTAGTATAGCACAGTAGAAGAAAACTATTTAGAAATTGTTTATTTCACACACCTCCAAATATGTATAACACACTGCAAACTATTTTTTGTGCCCCTAAACGGCGTTTTTTGGAAGAGCAGAACACACCCACAGTACGTAACCGCTGAATCGCACAGCTACAGAACTGCAGAAAATGCTATTAAAAGAAAATGTTGTTTTTTTAGTATAGCACAGTAGAAGAAAACTATTTAGAAATTGTTTATTTCACACACCTCCAAATATGTATAACACATTGCAAACTATTTTTTGTGCCCCTAAACGGCGTTTTTTGGAAGAGCAGAACACACCCACAGTACGTAACCGCTGAATCGCACAGCTACAGAACTGCAGAAAATGCTATTCAAAAAAAATGTTGTTTTTTTAGTATAGCACAGTAGGAGAAAACTATATAGAAATTGTTTATTTCACACACCTCCAAATATGTATAACACACTGCAAACTATTTTTTGTGCCCCTAAACTGCATTTTTTGGAAGAGCAGAACACATCCACAGTACGTAACCGCTGAATCGCACAGCTACAGAACTGCAGAAAATGCTATTAAAAGAAAATGTTGTTTTTTTAGTATAGCACAGTAGAAGAAAACTATTTAGAAATTGTTTATTTCACACACCTCCAAATATGTATAACACACTGCAAACTATTTTTTGTGCCCCTAAACGGCGTTTTTTGGAAGAGCAGAACACACCCACAGTACGTAACCGCTGAATCGCACAGCTACAGAACTGCAGAAAATGCTATTCAAAAAAAATGTTGTTTTTTTAGTATAGCACAGTAGGAGAAAACTATATAGAAATTGTTTATTTCACACACCTCCAAATATGTATAACACACTGCAAACTATTTTTTGTGCCCCTAAACAGCGTTTTTTGGAAGAGCAGAACACACCCACAGTACGTAACCACTGAATCGCACAGCTACAGAACTGCAGAAAATGCTACTCAAAAAAAAATTAGCTTTTTTAGTATAGCACAGTAGGAGAAAACTATATAGAAATTGTTTATTTCACACACCTCCAAATATGTATAACACACTGCAAACTATTTTTTGTGCCCCTAAACGGCGTTTTTTGGAAGAGCAGAACACACCCACAGTACGTAACCGCTGAATCGCACAGCTACAGAACTGCAGAAAATGCTATTAAAAGAAAATGTTGTTTTTTTAGTATAGCACAGTAGAAGAAAACTATTTAGAAATTGTTTATTTCACACACCTCCAAATATGTATAACACACTGCAAACTATTTTTTGTGCCCCTAAACTGCATTTTTTGGAAGAGCAGAACACATCCACAGTACGTAACCGCTGAATCGCACAGCTACAGAACTGCAGAAAATGCTATTAAAAGAAAATGTTGTTTTTTTAGTATAGCACAGTAGAAGAAAACTATTTAGAAATTGTTTATTTCACACACCTCCAAATATGTATAACACACTGCAAACTATTTTTTGTGCCCCTAAACGGCGTTTTTTGGAAGAGCAGAACACACCCACAGTACGTAACCGCTGAATCGCACAGCTACAGAACTGCAGAAAATGCTATTAAAAGAAAATGTTGTTTTTTTAGTATAGCACAGTAGAAGAAAACTATTTAGAAATTGTTTATTTCACACACCTCCAAATATGTATAACACATTGCAAACTATTTTTTGTGCCCCTAAACGGCGTTTTTTGGAAGAGCAGAACACACCCACAGTACGTAACCGCTGAATCGCACAGCTACAGAACTGCAGAAAATGCTATTCAAAAAAAATGTTGTTTTTTTAGTATAGCACAGTAGGAGAAAACTATATAGAAATTGTTTATTTCACACACCTCCAAATATGTATAACACACTGCAAACTATTTTTTGTGCCCCTAAACTGCATTTTTTGGAAGAGCAGAACACATCCACAGTACGTAACCGCTGAATCGCACAGCTACAGAACTGCAGAAAATGCTATTAAAAGAAAATGTTGTTTTTTTAGTATAGCACAGTAGAAGAAAACTATTTAGAAATTGTTTATTTCACACACCTCCAAATATATATAACACACTGCAAACTATTTTTTGTGCCCCTAAACGGCGTTTTTTGGAAGAGCAGAACACACCCACAGTACGTAACCGCTGAATCGCACAGCTACAGAACTGCAGAAAATGCTATTCAAAAAAAATGTTGTTTTTTTAGTATAGCACAGTAGGAGAAAACTATATAGAAATTGTTTATTTCACACACCTCCAAATATGTATAACACACTGCAAACTATTTTTTGTGCCCCTAAACAGCGTTTTTTGGAAGAGCAGAACACACCCACAGTACGTAACCACTGAATCGCACAGCTACAGAACTGCAGAAAATGCTACTCAAAAAAAAATTAGCTTTTTTAGTATAGCACAGTAGGAGAAAACTATATAGAAATTGTTTATTTCACACACCTCCAAATATGTATAACACACTGCAAACTATTTTTTGTGCCCCTAAACTGCGTTTTTTGGAAGAGCAGAACACACCCACAGTACGTAACCGCTGAATCGCACAGCTACAGAACTGCAGAAAATGCTATTAAAAGAAAATGTTGTTTTTTTAGTATAGCACAGTAGAAGAAAACTATTTAGAAATTGTTTATTTCACACACCTCCAAATATGTATAACACACTGCAAACTATTTTTTGTGCCCCTAAACTGCATTTTTTGGAAGAGCAGAACACATCCACAGTATGTAACCGCTGAATCGCACAGCTACAGAACTGCAGAAAATGCTATTAAAAGAAAATGTTGTTTTTTTAGTATAGCACAGTAGAAGAAAACTATTTAGAAATTGTTTATTTCACACACCTCCAAATATGTATAACACACTGCAAACTATTTTTTGTGCCCCTAAACGGCGTTTTTTGGAAGAGCAGAACACACCCACAGTACGTAACCGCTGAATCGCACAGCTACAGAACTGCAGAAAATGCTATTAAAAGAAAATGTTGTTTTTTTAGTATAGCACAGTAGAAGAAAACTATTTAGAAATTGTTTATTTCACACACCTCCAAATATGTATAACACATTGCAAACTATTTTTTGTGCCCCTAAACGGCGTTTTTTGGAAGAGCAGAACACACCCACAGTACGTAACCGCTGAATCGCACAGCTACAGAACTGCAGAAAATGCTATTCAAAAAAAAATGTTGTTTTTTTAGTATAGCACAGTAGGAGAAAACTATATAGAAATTGTTTATTTCACACACCTCCAAATATGTATAACACACTGCAAACTATTTTTTGTGCCCCTAAACTGCATTTTTTGGAAGAGCAGAACACATCCACAGTACGTAACCGCTGAATCGCACAGCTACAGAACTGCAGAAAATGCTATTAAAAGAAAATGTTGTTTTTTTAGTATAGCACAGTAGAAGAAAACTATTTAGAAATTGTTTATTTCACACACCTCCAAATATGTATAACACACTGCAAACTATTTTTTGTGCCCCTAAACGGCGTTTTTTGGAAGAGCAGAACACACCCACAGTACGTAACCGCTGAATCGCACAGCTACAGAACTGCAGAAAATGCTATTCAAAAAAAATGTTGTTTTTTTAGTATAGCACAGTAGGAGAAAACTATATAGAAATTGTTTATTTCACACACCTCCAAATATGTATAACACACTGCAAACTATTTTTTGTGCCCCTAAACAGCGTTTTTTGGAAGAGCAGAACACACCCACAGTACGTAACCACTGAATCGCACAGCTACAGAACTGCAGAAAATGCTACTCAAAAAAAAATTAGCTTTTTTAGTATAGCACAGTAGGAGAAAACTATATAGAAATTGTTTATTTCACACACCTCCAAATATGTATAACACACTGCAAACTATTTTTTGTGCCCCTAAACGGCGTTTTTTGGAAGAGCAGAACACACCCACAGTACGTAACCGCTGAATCGCACAGCTACAGAACTGCAGAAAATGCTATTAAAAGAAAATGTTGTTTTTTTAGTATAGCACAGTAGAAGAAAACTATTTAGAAATTGTTTATTTCACACACCTCCAAATATGTATAACACACTGCAAACTATTTTTTGTGCCCCTAAACTGCATTTTTTGGAAGAGCAGAACACATCCACAGTACGTAACCGCTGAATCGCACAGCTACAGAACTGCAGAAAATGCTATTAAAAGAAAATGTTGTTTTTTTAGTATAGCACAGTAGAAGAAAACTATTTAGAAATTGTTTATTTCACACACCTCCAACTATGTATAACACACTGCAAACTATTTTTTGTGCCCCTAAACGGCGTTTTTTGGAAGAGCAGAACACACCCACAGTACGTAACCGCTGAATCGCACAGCTACAGAACTGCAGAAAATGCTATTAAAAGAAAATGTTGTTTTTTTAGTATAGCACAGTAGAAGAAAACTATTTAGAAATTGTTTATTTCACACACCTCCAAATATGTATAACACATTGCAAACTATTTTTTGTGCCCCTAAACGGCGTTTTTTGGAAGAGCAGAACACACCCACAGTACGTAACCGCTGAATCGCACAGCTACAGAACTGCAGAAAATGCTATTCAAAAAAAATGTTGTTTTTTTAGTATAGCACAGTAGGAGAAAACTATATAGAAATTGTTTATTTCACACACCTCCAAATATGTATAACACACTGCAAACTATTTTTTGTGCCCCTAAACTGCATTTTTTGGAAGAGCAGAACACATCCACAGTACGTAACCGCTGAATCGCACAGCTACAGAACTGCAGAAAATGCTATTAAAAGAAAATGTTGTTTTTTTAGTATAGCACAGTAGAAGAAAACTATTTAGAAATTGTTTATTTCACACACCTCCAAATATGTATAACACACTGCAAACTATTTTTTGTGCCCCTAAACGGCGTTTTTTGGAAGAGCAGAACACACCCACAGTACGTAACCGCTGAATCGCACAGCTACAGAACTGCAGAAAATGCTATTCAAAAAAAATGTTGTTTTTTTAGTATAGCACAGTAGGAGAAAACTATATAGAAATTGTTTATTTCACACACCTCCAAATATGTATAACACACTGCAAACTATTTTTTGTGCCCCTAAACAGCGTTTTTTGGAAGAGCAGAACACACCCACAGTACGTAACCACTGAATCGCACAGCTACAGAACTGCAGAAAATGCTACTCAAAAAAAAATTAGCTTTTTTAGTATAGCACAGTAGGAGAAAACTATATAGAAATTGTTTATTTCACACACCTCCAAATATGTATAACACACTGCAAACTATTTTTTGTGCCCCTAAACGGCGTTTTTTGGAAGAGCAGAACACACCCACAGTACGTAACCGCTGAATCGCACAGCTACAGAACTGCAGAAAATGCTATTAAAAGAAAATGTTGTTTTTTTAGTATAGCACAGTAGAAGAAAACTATTTAGAAATTGTTTATTTCACACACTTCCAAATATGTATAACACACTGCAAACTATTTTTTGTGCCCCTAAACTGCATTTTTTGGAAGAGCAGAACACATCCACAGTACGTAACCGCTGAATCGCACAGCTACAGAACTGCAGAAAATGCTATTCAAAAAAAATGTTGTTTTTTTAGTATAGCACAGTAGGAGAAAACTATATAGAAATTGTTTATTTCACACACCTCCAAATATGTATAACACACTGCAAACTATTTTTTGTGCCCCTAAACTGCATTTTTTGGAAGAGCAGAACACATCCACAGTACGTAACCGCTGAATCGCACAGCTACAGAACTGCAGAAAATGCTATTCAAAAAAAATGTTGTTTTTTTAGTATAGCACAGTAGGAGAAAACTATATAGAAATTGTTTATTTCACACACCTCCAAATATGTATAACACACTGCAAACTATTTTTTGTGCCCCTAAACAGCGTTTTTTGGAAGAGCAGAACACACCCACAGTACGTAACCACTGAATCGCACAGCTACAGAACTGCAGAAAATGCTACTCAAAAAAAAATTAGCTTTTTTAGTATAGCACAGTAGGAGAAAACTATATAGAAATTGTTTATTTCACACACCTCCAAATATGTATAACACACTGCAAACTATTTTTTGTGCCCCTAAACGGCGTTTTTTGGAAGAGCAGAACACACCCACAGTACGTAACCGCTGAATCGCACAGCTACAGAACTGCAGAAAATGCTATTAAAAGAAAATGTTGTTTTTTTAGTATAGCACAGTAGAAGAAAACTATTTAGAAATTGTTTATTTCACACACCTCCAAATATGTATAACACACTGCAAACTATTTTTTGTGCCCCTAAACTGCATTTTTTGGAAGAGCAGAACACATCCACAGTACGTAACCGCTGAATCGCACAGCTACAGAACTGCAGAAAATGCTATTAAAAGAAAATGTTGTTTTTTTAGTATAGCACAGTAGAAGAAAACTATTTAGAAATTGTTTATTTCACACACCTCCAAATATGTATAACACACTGCAAACTATTTTTTGTGCCCCTAAACGGCGTTTTTTGGAAGAGCAGAACACACCCACAGTACGTAACCGCTGAATCGCACAGCTACAGAACTGCAGAAAATGCTATTAAAAGAAAATGTTGTTTTTTTAGTATAGCACAGTAGAAGAAAACTATTTAGAAATTGTTTATTTCACACACCTCCAAATATGTATAACACATTGCAAACTATTTTTTGTGCCCCTAAACGGCGTTTTTTGGAAGAGCAGAACACACCCACAGTACGTAACCGCTGAATCGCACAGCTACAGAACTGCAGAAAATGCTATTCAAAAAAAATGTTGTTTTTTTAGTATAGCACAGTAGGAGAAAACTATATAGAAATTGTTTATTTCACACACCTCCAAATATGTATAACACACTGCAAACTATTTTTTGTGCCCCTAAACTGCATTTTTTGGAAGAGCAGAACACATCCACAGTACGTAACCGCTGAATCGCACAGCTACAGAACTGCAGAAAATGCTATTAAAAGAAAATGTTGTTTTTTTAGTATAGCACAGTAGAAGAAAACTATTTAGAAATTGTTTATTTCACACACCTCCAAATATGTATAACACACTGCAAACTATTTTTTGTGCCCCTAAACGGCGTTTTTTGGAAGAGCAGAACACACCCACAGTACGTAACCGCTGAATCGCACAGCTACAGAACTGCAGAAAATGCTATTCAAAAAAAATGTTTTTTTTTTAGTATAGCACAGTAGGAGAAAACTATATAGAAATTGTTTATTTCACACACCTCCAAATATGTATAACACACTGCAAACTATTTTTTGTGCCCCTAAACAGCGTTTTTTGGAAGAGCAGAACACACCCACAGTACGTAACCACTGAATCGCACAGCTACAGAACTGCAGAAAATGCTACTCAAAAAAAAATTTGCTTTTTTAGTATAGCACAGTAGGAGAAAACTATATAGAAATTGTTTATTTCACACACCTCCAAATATGTATAACACACTGCAAACTATTTTTTGTGCCCCTAAACGGCGTTTTTTGGAAGAGCAGAACACACCCACAGTACGTAACCGCTGAATCGCACAGCTACAGAACTGCAGAAAATGCTATTAAAAGAAAATGTTGTTTTTTTAGTATAGCACAGTAGAAGAAAACTATTTAGAAATTGTTTATTTCACACACCTCCAAATATGTATAACACACTGCAAACTATTTTTTGTGCCCCTAAACTGCATTTTTTGGAAGAGCAGAACACATCCACAGTACGTAACCGCTGAATCGCACAGCTACAGAACTGCAGAAAATGCTATTAAAAGAAAATGTTGTTTTTTTAGTATAGCACAGTAGAAGAAAACTATTTAGAAATTGTTTATTTCACACACCTCCAAATATGTATAACACACTGCAAACTATTTTTTGTGCCCCTAAACGGCGTTTTTTGGAAGAGCAGAACACACCCACAGTACGTAACCGCTGAATCGCACAGCTACAGAACTGCAGAAAATGCTATTCAAAAAAAATGTTGTTTTTTTAGTATAGCACAGTAGGAGAAAACTATATAGAAATTGTTTATTTCACACACCTCCAAATATGTATAACACACTGCAAACTATTTTTTGTGCCCCTAAACAGCGTTTTTTGGAAGAGCAGAACACACCCACAGTACGTAACCACTGAATCGCACAGCTACAGAACTGCAGAAAATGCTACTCAAAAAAAAATTAGCTTTTTTAGTATAGCACAGTAGGAGAAAACTATATAGAAATTGTTTATTTCACACACCTCCAAATATGTATAACACACTGCAAACTATTTTTTGTGCCCCTAAACGGCGTTTTTTGGAAGAGCAGAACACACCCACAGTACGTAACCGCTGAATCGCACAGCTACAGAACTGCAGAAAATGCTATTCAAAAAAAATGTTGTTTTTTTAGTATAGCACAGTAGGAGAAAACTATTTAGAAATTGTTTATTTCACACACCTCCAAATATGTATAACACACTGCAAACTATTTTTTGTGCCCCTAAACAGCGTTTTTTGGAAGAGCAGAACACACCCACAGTACGTAACCGCTGAATTGCACAGCTACAGAACTGCCGAAAATGCTATTCAAAAAAAAAATAGTTTTTTTAGTATAGCACATTAGGAGAAAACTATATAGAAATTGTTTATTTCACACACCTCCAAATATGTATAACACACTGCAAACTATTTTTTGTGCCCCTAAACAGCGTTTTTTGGAAGAGCAGAACACACCCACAGTACGTAACCGCTGAATCGCACAGCTACAGAACTGCAGAAAATGCTATTAAAAAAAAAATGTTGTTTTTTTAGTATAGCACAGTAGGAGAAAACTATATAGAAATTGTTTATTTCACACACCTCCACATATGTATAACACACTGCAAGCAATTTTTGGTGGCCCTGAATGGCTCTTTTTGCAAGCGTACATTAAAGTGCAAATTTTTTTTGTATTTTTTTTTGCCCTATGGGTCTTTTGGAAAAGAGCACAATAAAGTGCCTTTTTTTTCCCCTTAAAGTTAGATTTTCTCTGACACTGGGCTCATGGCAGTGTAAAAAGACTGCACTGCAACACAAACAGGTAAATCTATGCAGATGATTTTAATCTCTGAATCTGGACTCCTATATAATATTCTCTCTCCCTGAAAGCACCGACAGGAACCTGGCCCTACACTACACTATCTCTCTATCTTTTCCCTCAGATTGCAGAATCAGGACTACCTCATGTATTTTACAATCTCTCCCTATTAGCAACAGCAGCAGCCAAGATCCTCTCCCTATCTATTCTGAAGCAGAGTGACGTGTGTGCTGTGTGCCTCTAGCTTATATAGAAGCTGGGTCACATGTTGCACTGACCAATCACAGCCATGCCATTAGTAGGCATGGCTATGATGGCCTCTAAGGGCACACCAGCTAATCAAAAGGTGATTGGCTGGCCCCTGAAACATTTCTAAATGCGTAATTAGATACCCGAACCCGACCCGGACTTTTGCGCAAAGTCCGGGTTCGGGTTCGGGAAAAAGCTAAAGTTCGGTACGGACCCGAACTTTACAGTTCGGGTTCGCTCAACACTACTCCTGGCATTAATGAAGCCCATTCCTACAAATCCTTCCTTTAATCAATTCAATTCCCCTCCCCCTCTCCCCCCCTCTCTCATTCCCCCCTCCCTCTTCCTCCCACCCCTTTCCTTTGGCAACTGTCTATTATTCATCCGAATACCCATTTCTGTTTTGTGTCCATATGGCCCACTTCCTGTTCTCTAGCAGTTTTAGATTCTTCTTCTCTTTTTTTAAATTTTGGGAGATATGTAATATATATTGTCTTGTCTGCATTACCCTATATGGTCTTGATTGTATTGCTGACTGATATCTACTGATATGTTTGTATATATCGATGTGGCTTTATTTATGGCCACATAGTTTGAGAATTGTGGTTCTCGCAGTAATAATAAAAATTTTTGTTTATCTAGCATTACTTTCAGTTTTGGTCCAGTTATGCCAGCCAGAGCCATTCTTTGTGACACCGGACATGTCTTCCGTGCTCCTTTTGGATTTTTTACAAATCATGCGGCCGCCCAGCGTCATCTGTACACCCTATCTCCTCCCCTCCTGCCCCCCCTCCCCATGGGTTGATGACGCTTCCATTCATCCCTTGAGTGCAACTCCCTTAGCTCTCGATGGCTGGCTGGCAACACTGCGCTTGCACAGGTTCCGCTTTTGATGGGCACCCCCCATTGAATTAGCGACTCTCGCAGAGCCTGTTTGGGCGACGCATATGATGTCATCCCGTCCTCGACGGGCTGACTCATCTGCGGTGGGACGTGGCTACTTAAGCACGCTGTTTTCAGCGTGCTAGACAGGTCACTTACTCTCATCTCCCTGTCGCTCTGCTGCCAGCCGCGTCAGTACCTCAGGTATGTACTTCTTAGGCTTAAACTTTTCACTTCTGTTAAATGATGTTCTGGAGCTAATCCTCTGTGCTTTCCACAGGGCTCTTTCGCTACAATTCACTATCCATCTGTCCTGCAGCTTTCTAATCAGCTGCACACAGTTTTTATTTGCCAATACCTAGGCTAATTACCTTCTGCTGGCTGATTGGTAAGGATGCGTTTTGATCTACTTATCTAATGTGTGGTCTCTAGCTGCTAGCATACTTCTATAAATATGTTATTTTGATAAATTATATCGATGTTCTTCCTTTTTTTTTTTCATTAGTGACTGCATCTTGTTCCTCAAGCTATTTTGGTCCACTTGCCTTTACTACACATTACAGCTTTTATTATTTCCGCAAAACTAATACTTACCTTACTGAATGTTTCCACTGACCACCTTATCGGGGACCATTTTGATATATTGGTTGACTATTTGAGTTCAACTTAAGCTACATAGGGTGAGTACTCTAGTGCTGAGTCTGTTACCCTAGGTAGGCATTTATATCAACTAGTTTACTAAATCGCTTTTTGCTATCATCTAGTACTCGCCTGACTTCATGCCTTACTGTCGGCTCGGCTGGCATCGGCTCTGATCGGGAGTTTCACCCTTTTACCCCATTGTCACCCTTCCCCCATTTTTTACCTTCCCCTCATTTCCCCCTACCCTTTTTCCTTCCGTCCCTCCCCTCCCCCCTTCCATTTCCCCCCCTTCCCCCTCCTCCCGCCTCTTTCCATCCCCCCTCTTTCCTTCCCCTCCCTTTCCCTCCCCCACCTTCCTTTTCCCTCCCTTGTTTCCCCTGTGTTCACCCCCCCGCTCTCTTTTGAGGGATTCCCCCTCTTTGGAGGCTGTTTGAACATAAATTCAGTGACACTCAAGTTTAAAGATTTCGCTCTGTGAGTATAACTTTCTATTTAGATGTTGATTATTACCCAATTATAATGTTTTTTATTGTCTATATAAATACTCAATATATCTTTGATAAACCCATTTGTAGTGTACTTAATCTAATATATTCTAATTTAGCATAAACTACTTACTGTTTACCACGCCCCCATGATTTGTCCTTTCCTGTTGGAGCGCGGGATCCTTCATGTTCCTCTGTTGTGTTGTTTTGTATGTTGCTGGCTCATTGATTGGAGCATTTATACAAAAATTATTGTCTATGTATGTTTTTATGTCTATTGATACACAATGAATTTATGACATTTCTGATATACTGTGTTCTCATTTATTAGCCTTTTGTGTTGTCGCTTTCTGAAGAAGTGTGCCTTCACGTGAAACATGTTAAAGCTTTGGATCTCACTGTGTACAACAACTTCATCTTCCTCTGTCGGTATCTAGCCAATTTTTAGGACCCTATGTTTCTGGAGAGGTTTACCTCCCCCAGGCTCCACTATTGTTATTATTATTTTGGCGTTCCTTCAGTGATTGTACCTGTTTGATCCATACACATAATTGCCTAATTGTTTTTAGAGATCTTTTAATGCTATAACTTGTAATTCAATAAATTTGTTATATTTTTCTTAAAATGAATTTTGTTATTTTGTGCCTACAAAGTCCAAAGTCCCCCATACTCTCCTTTTTCAATATTTCATAGGACGCGGCACGCATTTACCCTGTGTATCCACAATACCACTATGTGTGACGATACATTTAAATTCTCTTTCTAAATTCAGCTCCTATTGTGCCAGAGGTCCAACAAGCCCTGACAACAACACAGGCTCCTCTACCACCCTTTAATCCCCAGACTTGAAGACCGTCCATAAATATCTGACTTTACTCATAAAACAAAAGAAGATGTGATTATAGATTTTTGTAAAAGGTATGAGAACTGTAGAAAAGTAGAATTGAAGAACAGATGTCAGAACAGAGGCTTAAAAATGTATTAAGGGACTAGTGATGAGCCGAACACCCCCGGGTTCGGTTCGCACCAGAACCCGCGAACGGACCGAAAGTTCGTACGAACATTAGAACCCTATTAAATACAATGGATGCGAATGTTCGAATTCTAAAGTGCTAATTATCACGACTATTATGCATGTTATTGTCCTAAAAAGGGTTTGGGAACCCGGGTTCTGCACCAGGGGACATGTATCAATGCAAAAAGAAGTTTTAAAAACGGTCGTTTTTCGGGAGCAGTCATTTTAATGATGCATAAAGTGAAAAAAAAAAGTCAAATATTCCTTTAAATATCGTACCTGGGGGGTGTCTAAAGTATGCCTGTGAAGTGCCACGTGTTTCCCGTGTTTAGAACTGTCCCTGCACAAAATGACACTTCTAAAGGAAAAAAAAAGTCATTTAAAACTGCTTGCGGCTTTAATGTAATGTCTGGTCCCGGTAATATGGATGAAAATCTTTAAGAAAAATGGCATAGCTACCCCATGACCCCCCCCCCCCTACCCCAGCCCATTACCAGCCCCTTTGGGTCTTGTATGGATATTAAGGGGAACACCGCACACAAAATAAAAAAGGCCCTATATACTCTGAACAGCCGTATACAGGCGGTGCATACAAGACAGGGACTGTAGGTTTGTTCTTATGTAGAATCTGTTTGTAATTTTGAACAGGTACATTGTTTAAGTGTAGCTCCAGCCCAAAAATCTATTTTTAAACTTTTTGGAAAACATAGGTAAGGGTTATCACCCCTGTAACATTTGTTTTGCTGTCTGTGCCCCTGTTCAGAACATTTCACCTCACTTTCCGTCCCAATGACAACTGTTTTTGAAATGTGGTGTTTTTCTTGAAACAAGGATTGGTGATAAAGCAACAGTACAGAGGAGACACCTTTCTCCCATATTAATTCTTACAGGAGAGAATTTTCCTTCCTAGGGGTAGATTTCCTCTCACTTCCTGTTGTCTTCTTGCGTTTGCAAGTAGGAGTCGTTTGTAAGTTGGATGTTTGAAAGTAGTGACCTGCCGTATATACTCTGCAGAAATAGGCCCCTTAG
Organism: Rana muscosa; assembly: GCA_029206835.1. Taxonomy (NCBI): domain Eukaryota; kingdom Metazoa; phylum Chordata; class Amphibia; order Anura; family Ranidae; genus Rana; species Rana muscosa. The sequence goes on along the minus strand of JARGYO010005626.1, from coordinate 75,338,665 downwards.
TTGTTGGTGTTGGCACAACACTGTAAGCACTCACAGTTACTCTTGGTTGGTGCTGGAACGCCCTGCTGTCAACTATTATATCAGGAATTGTAATTACATATAATTGTTGAACAGTGGTAGTAAAAATTGGGCCTTTGATGGTGGTGCTGGTGCCACAACACTGTAAGCCCTGACAGTTACTCTTGGTGGGTGCAGCAATGGGCCCTGCTGTGAATTATTAGATCAAGAATTGTAATTGCATGCCCCTGTTGAACAGGGGCTGAAAAATTGGGCCTTTCGTGGTGGTGGTGGTGGTGGTGGTGTTGCCACAACACTGTAAGCCCTCAGAGTTACTCTTGGTGGGTGCAGGAATGGGCCCTGCTGTGAATTATTAGATCAAGAATTGTAATTACATGCCCCTATTGAACAGGGGCTGAAAAATTGGGCCTTTCGTGGTGGTGGTGGTGGTGGCGTTGCCACAACACTGTAAGCCCTCAGAGTTACTCTTGGTGGGTGCAGCAATGGGCCCTGCTGTGAATTATTAGATCAAGAATTGTAATTACATGCCCCTGTTGAACAGGGGCTGAAAAATTGGGCCTTAGGCACTGGTGGCACAACACTGCAACCCCTCACAGATACTGTACTTGGAGCACAGCAATGAGCCCTGTTGCAAAGTATTGCTTCAAAAATTGTAATTACACGCCCCTGTTAAACAGGGGCTGAAAAATTGGGCCTTAGCCACTGGTGGCGGCACCCATAAACAAAAATGATCTTCCAAGCTATCATCATCAATCGTATCATTGAGGACTCGGAGGAGGAGGATAGCCAGTCAACATAACAGCACAGGCACTCAGCATCAGCATCAGTCTTGAAGGGATGTGACATGTTAAAATCAATTAGTCTGTTATATCAGCATCAGGTGTGTGGTAGCTGGTGGTGATCCAAGACTGGTTCATCTTGATGAAAGTCAGTCGATCAACCGAGTCGGTGGACAGGCGCACCCTGTGATCCGTGACAAATCCTCCAGCAGCACTGAATGTGCGTTACGAAAGAACGCTGGATGCAGGACAGGCCAGTAGCTCAATTGCATACTGTGCAAGCTCTGGCCAGTGATCCATCCTCAAGACCCAGTAAGCCAGAGGATTTTCGGTGGGGAAGGTGTCCAAGTCTGACCTTGCCCCTAGATATTCCTGCACCATGTTTATCAGACGCTGGCGATGGTTGCTGGAACCGATCATACTTTGGGGCTGCGGACTAAAGAATTGTCTGAACGCATCGGTCAGACGGCCACCTTCCCCACCGCTCCTTCTTTGACTGGCCGAAGCCTCAGCAACTCGTTGTCCAGGACCAGGAGTTTGTAACCTCCCAGTCTCTGGGAACGCGTTGCACAGACCTTTCTGCAAGGCCTCCCGGAGTTGTCTCATCCTCTGCTCCCTCTGCGACGGTAACATAAGGTCCGCAACCTTACCCTTGTACCGTGGATCAAGGAGAGTGGCCAGCCAGTAATGGTCCCTCTCCTTGATCCGAAGAATACGAGGATCCTCCCGCAGACTTTGCAGGATCAGGGAGGCCATGCAGCGTAGGTTAGCTGAGGCATTCGGTCCGGAGTCCTCTGGGTCACTAAGGACGACATGATCCGCAGCCACCTCCTCCCAGCCACGTACAAGTCCACTGGTTTCTTGGGACTGTAAATCATCCCTAAAAGACTGCTGCTGATGATGCTGAGTGCCAGCCTCCACCTCCATGCTGACACAATCCTCCTCCTCCTCCTCTTCCTGTGCGATGGGTGGGACAGAAGGAACACTGTCTGGGTAAAGGGGGCCTTGAGAGGCAAGGAAGTCCTCCTCTTCCTGCCTCTGTTCTGCCTCAAGTGCCCTGTCCATTATTCCACGCAGCGTGTGCTCCAACAGGTGGACAAGAGGTACAGTGTCACTGATGCATGCACTGTCACTGCTCATCATCCTCGTGGCCTCCTCAAATGGTGCCAGGACAGTGCATGCATCCCTGATCATGCCCCACTGGCGTGGAGAAAAAAAAACCAAGCTCCCCTGACCCTGTCCTGGTGCCGTAGTCGCACAGGTACTCATTGATGGCCCTCTGCTGCGTGTGCAGCCGCTGCAGCATGGCCAACGTTGAGTTCCACCTGGTGGGCATGTCACATATAAGGCAGTTCTTGGGCAGGTTCAACTCCTTTTGCAGCTCAGCCAGGCGAGCACTGGCATTATAAGATCTGCGGAAATGCACACAGACTTTCCTGGCCTGCCTCAGGACATCCTGTAAGCCCGGGTACCTGCCCAAGAACCGCTGCACCACCAGGTTAAGGACGTGAGCCACACAGGGCACATGGGTCAGTTGTCCCTGTCGGAGGGCGGAGAGGAGGTTGGTGCCATTGTCGCAAACCACCATTCCTGGCTTAAGCTGGCGTGGCGTCAACCACCTCTCGGCCTGGCCTTGCAGAGCAGACAGGACCTCTGCCCCAGTGTGGCTTCTGTCCCCCAAACACACCAGCGCAAGCACAGCATGGCATCTTTTTGCCTGCGTACTTGCGTAGCCCCTTGAACGCCTACGGAGCACCGCTGGTTCCGAGGACAAACCACAGGAAGAGGCCATGGAGGAAGAAGAAGAGGAGGGGGTGGAGGAGAGAGGTGTGTCACAACCAGTAGTAGCATTTTGGAGGCGTGGCGGTGGAACAACCTCCAACACTACTGCACCTTGTCCTGCATCCTTCCCAGCTGCCAAAAGAGTGACCCAATGGGCCGTGAAAGAAAGGTAACGTCCCTGTCCATGCCTGCTGGACCATGAGTCAGCGGTAATATGCACCTTACCGCTGACCGCCCTGTCCAGCGAGGCCAAGACATTGCCTTCCACATGCCAGTAGAGAGCCGGAATAGCCTTCCGTGAGAAAAAGTGGCGTTTGGGAACCTGCCACTGAGGAACCGCACATTGCACAAACTCACGGAAGGGGGCCGAGTCTACCAACTGAAAAGGCAGCAGTTGAAGCGCTAGCAATTTAGCCAAGCTAGCATTCAACCGCTGGGCATGTGGATGGCTGGGAGTGAACTTCTTTCGACGGTCCAGCAGCTGGGGCAGGGAAATTTGCCTGCTAGAATCGGACGTCGGTGTACTGCTAGCAGAGTGGCCGCAAGTACTTGGCTGTGACACACCTAATTCTATACCTTCATTCCTCTCAGTGCATGTTTCAGAGAGGACTGAAGTTATAGTGGGGTTGGAGATCCCAGCTGATGCGGTGCAAGGAGAGGTCCGCTTTGTTCTTTGGTGTGGGTCTTTGAGGTAGGCTTGCCAACGAGCTGCATGGCAGGTCAACATATGTCTGGTCAGGCATGTGGTACCCAAGCGGCTGATGTTTTGGCCACGCGATATACGCTTGAGACATATGTTGCAAACAGCAGCTGTGCGATCTGATGCACTAGCCTCAAAAAAGGCCCACACCAAAGAACTTTTTGAATGACGGGCAGAGGCAGCGCCCTGCACAGGCGGAGCTCTGCGGTGTGATTCCGTCGGTGTACTGCCCTTACGCTGGCCACCAAAGGGCATCCTGCCTCGTTGGAGATGTGCTTCCTCCTCATCCTCCTCCTCCTCCTTTCTCCTATTAGGCACCCACGTGGAGTCAGTGACCTCATCATCCCCTCCCTCCTCATCACTGGAGCCAATCTGGCAGTATGCTGCAGCTGCTGGAACATGACTGCCAGATTGGTGTCCTTCTTGAGCATCCCCTCTGTCTGCTCTCACGCTACTGCCTTCCTGTAGCTGGGTTTCATCATCAGACCCTTCGAAACGCTGGGCATCCTCCTGGAGCATGTACCCAACACTGTGCTCAAACAGTTCGGGGGACTCCTCAGGAGGAGGACATGGTGGGTCTAGGGAAGGAGTGACTGATGATGAGTCTGACATTGATACCAGGGAAGAGGACGCTTTGGCAGCTGCTTTGCCAGTACCCTGAGCCTGGGTGAGAGAGGATGAGGAGGAGGAGGAGGGCTTGGTCATCCACTCTACCAAGTCTTCGGCATGATGTGGCTCAACATGTCCAGCTGCCGAAAAGAAGGACAAGCGTGTCCCATGGCCATGTGCTGATGACAATGCACCGCGTCCACGACCAGCACTGTTGCCCCCAGACACAGAGCCTGCTTGCCCTCTTTTATTGCCTCCTGACTGTCTGCCTCTCCTTGTTTGCCTTCCAGACATTCTAATGGCCTGCAGGGAGATGGGAAAAAAGCAATAAGGGCTACCTTCAGGTGTCCTTCTCTGTCCCTTTACTTAAGGATTTCTAAATATGGTTGAGGATGATTGCTTTCGCACAGAATAGCACAATGACAATTTCCCTGACTGTCCAAAAGACAAGGATTTCAAAGATGGTTGATGAGGAATGCTTTAGCACAGTATAGCACAAGGAGAATTTCTCTCACTGTCCTTCCCTGTCCCTACAAACAAGGATTAGCACAGTAAAACACACTGACACTCTCCCTACCTATAGTTTTCTGTCCCTATAAAAAATGTTTTTTTAAAGATGGTTGATGATGAATGCTTTAGCACAGTATAGCACAAGGAGAATTTCCCTCACTGTCCTTCCCTGTCCCTACAAACAAGGATTAGCACAGTAAAACACACTGACACTCTCCCTACCTATAGTTTTCTGTCCCTATAAAAAATGTTTTTTTAAAGATGGTTGATGATGAATGCTTTAGCACAGTATAGCACAAGGAGAATTTCCCTCACTGTCCTTCCCTGTCCCTACAAACAAGGATTAGCACAGTAAAACACACTGACACTCTCCCTACCTATAGTTTTCTGTCCCTATAAAAAATGTTTTTTTTTAAAGATGGTTGATGATGAATGCTTTAGCACAGTATAGCACAAGGAGAATTTCCCTCACTGTCCTTCCCTGTCCCTACAAACAAGGATTAGCACAGTAAAACACACTGACACTCTCCCTACCTATAGTTTTCTGTCCCTATAAAAAATGTTTTTTTAAAGATGGTTGATGATGAATGCTTTAGCACAGTATAGCACAAGGAGAATTTCCCTCACTGTCCTTCCCTGTCCCTACAAACAAGGATTAGCACAGTAAAACACACTGACACTCTCCCTACCTATAGTTTTCTGTCCCTATAAAAAATGTTTTTTTAAAGATGGTTGATGATGAATGCTTTAGCACAGTATAGCACAAGGAGAATTTCCCTCACTGTCCTTCCCTGTCCCTACAAACAAGGATTAGCACAGTAAAACACACTGACACTCTCCCTACCTATAGTTTTCTGTCCCTATAAAAAATGTTTTTTTAAAGATGGTTGATGATGAATGCTTTAGCACAGTATAGCACAAGGAGAATTTCCCTCACTGTCCTTCCCTGTCCCTACAAACAAGGATTAGCACAGTAAAACACACTGACACTCTCCCTACCTATAGTTTTCTGTCCCTATAAAAAATGTTTTTTTAAAGATGGTTGATGATGAATGCTTTAGCACAGTATAGCACAAGGAGAATTTCCCTCACTGTCCTTCCCTGTCCCTACAAACAAGGATTAGCACAGTAAAACACACTGACACTCTCCCTACCTATAGTTTTCTGTCCCTATAAAAAATGTTTTTTTAAAGATGGTTGATGATGAATGCTTTAGCACAGTATAGCACAAGGAGAATTTCCCTCACTGTCCTTCCCTGTCCCTACAAACAAGGATTAGCACAGTAAAACACACTGACACTCTCCCTACCTATAGTTTTCTGTCCCTATAAAAAATGTTTTTTTAAAGATGGTTGATGATGAATGCTTTAGCACAGTATAGCACAAGGAGAATTTCCCTCACTGTCCTTCCCTGTCCCTACAAACAAGGATTAGCACAGTAAAACACACTGACACTCTCCCTACCTATAGTTTTCTGTCCCTATAAAAAATGTTTTTTTAAAGATGGTTGATGATGAATGCTTTAGCACAGTATAGCACAAGGAGAATTTCCCTCACTGTCCATCCCTGTCCCTACAAACAAGGATTAGCACAGTAAAACACACTGACACTCTCCCTACCTATAGTTTTCTGTCCCTATAAAAAATGTTTTTTTAAAGATGGTTGATGATGAATGCTTTAGCACAGTATAGCACAAGGAGAATTTCCCTCACTGTCCTTCCCTGTCCCTACAAACAAGGATTAGCACAGTAAAACACACTGACACTCTCCCTACCTATAGTTTTCTGTCCCTATAAAAAATGTTTTTTTAAAGATGGTTGATGATGAATGCTTTAGCACAGTATAGCACAAGGAGAATTTCCCTCACTGTCCTTCCCTGTCCCTACAAACAAGGATTAGCACAGTAAAACACACTGACACTCTCCCTACCTATAGTTTTCTGTCCCTATAAAAAATGTTTTTTAAAGATGGTTGATGATGAATGCTTTAGCACAGTATAGCACAAGGAGAATTTCCCTCACTGTCCTTCCCTGTCCCTACAAACAAGGATTAGCACAGTAAAACACACTGACACTCTCCCTACCTATAGTTTTCTGTCCCTATAAAAAATGTTTTTTTAAAGATGGTTGTTGATGAATGCTTTAGCACAGTATAGCACAAGGAAAATTTCTCTCACTGTCCTTCCCTGTCCCCACAAACAAGGATTAGCACAGTAAAACACACTGACACTCTCCCTACCTATAGTTTTCTGTCCCTATAAAAAATGTTTTTTTAAAGATGGTTGATGATGAATGCTTTAGCACAGTATAGCACAAGGAGAATTTCCCTCACTGTCCTTCCCTGTCCCTACAAACAAGGATTAGCACAGTAAAACACACTGACACTCTCCCTACCTATAGTTTTCTGTCCCTATAAAAAATGTTTTTTTAAAGATGGTTGATGATGAATGCTTTAGCACAGTATAGCACAAGGAGAATTTCCCTCACTGTCCTTCCCTGTCCCTACAAACAAGGATTAGCACAGTAAAACACACTGACACTCTCCCTACCTATAGTTTTCTGTCCCTATAAAAAATGTTTTTTTAAAGATGGTTGATGATGAATGCTTTAGCACAGTATAGCACATGGAGAATTTCCCTCACTGTCCTTCCCTGTCCCTACAAACAAGGATTAGCACAGTAAAACACACTGACACTCTCCCTACCTATAGTTTTCTGTCCCTATAAAAAATGTTTTTTTAAAGATGGTTGATGATGAATGCTTTAGCACAGTATAGCACAAGGAGAATTTCCCTCACTGTCCTTCCCTGTCCCTACAAACAAGGATTAGCACAGTAAAACACACTGACACTCTCCCTACCTATAGTTTTCTGTCCCTATAAAAAATGTTTTTTTAAAGATGGTTGATGATGAATGCTTTAGCACAGTATAGCACAAGGAGAATTTCCCTCACTGTCCTTCCCTGTCCCTACAAACAAGGATTAGCACAGTAAAACACACTGACACTCTCCCTACCTATAGTTTTCTGTCCCTATAAAAAATGTTTTTTTTTAAAGATGGTTGATGATGAATGCTTTAGCACAGTATAGCACAAGGAGAATTTCCCTCACTGTCCTTCCCTGTCCCTACAAACAAGGATTAGCACAGTAAAACACACTGACACTCTCCCTACCTATAGTTTTCTGTCCCTATAAAAAATGTTTTTTTAAAGATGGTTGATGATGAATGCTTTAGCACAGTATAGCACAAGGAGAATTTCCCTCACTGTCCTTCCCTGTCCCTACAAACAAGGATTAGCACAGTAAAACACACTGACACTCTCCCTACCTATAGTTTTCTGTCCCTATAAAAAATGTTTTTTTAAAGATGGTTGATGATGAATGCTTTAGCACAGTATAGCACAAGGAGAATTTCCCTCACTGTCCTTCCCTGTCCCTACAAACAAGGATTAGCACAGTAAAACACACTGACACTCTCCCTACCTATAGTTTTCTGTCCCTATAAAAAATGTTTTTTTAAAGATGGTTGATGATGAATGCTTTAGCACAGTATAGCACAAGGAGAATTTCCCTCACTGTCCTTCCCTGTCCCTACAAACAAGGATTAGCACAGTAAAACACACTGACACTCTCCCTACCTATAGTTTTCTGTCCCTATAAAAAATGTTTTTTTAAAGATGGTTGATGATGAATGCTTTAGCACAGTATAGCACAAGGAGAATTTCCCTCACTGTCCTTCCCTGTCCCTACAAACAAGGATTAGCACAGTAAAACACACTGACACTCTCCCTACCTATAGTTTTCTGTCCCTATAAAAAATGTTTTTTTAAAGATGGTTGATGATGAATGCTTTAGCACAGTATAGCACTAGGAGAATTTCCCTCACTGTCCTTCCCTGTCCCTACAAACAAGGATTAGCACAGTAAAACACACTGACACTCTCCCTACCTATAGTTTTCTGTCCCTATAAAAAATGTTTTTTTAAAGATGGTTGATGATGAATGCTTTAGCACAGTATAGCACAAGGAGAATTTCCCTCACTGTCCTTCCCTGTCCCTACAAACAAGGATTAGCACAGTAAAACACACTGACACTCTCCCTACCTATAGTTTTCTGTCCCTATAAAAAATGTTTTTTTAAAGATGGTTGATGATGAATGCTTTAGCACAGTATAGCACAAGGAGAATTTCCCTCACTGTCCATCCCTGTCCCTACAAACAAGGATTAGCACAGTAAAACACACTGACACTCTCCCTACCTATAGTTTTCTGTCCCTATAAAAAATGTTTTTTTAAAGATGGTTGATGATGAATGCTTTAGCACAGTATAGCACAAGGAGAATTTCCCTCACTGTCCTTCCCTGTCCCTACAAACAAGGATTAGCACAGTAAAACACACTGACACTCTCCCTACCTATAGTTTTCTGTCCCTATAAAAAATGTTTTTTTAAAGATGGTTGATGATGAATGCTTTAGCACAGTATAGCACAAGGAGAATTTCCCTCACTGTCCTTCCCTGTCCCTACAAACAAGGATTAGCACAGTAAAACACACTGACACTCTCCCTACCTATAGTTTTCTGTCCCTATAAAAAATGTTTTTTAAAGATGGTTGATGATGAATGCTTTAGCACAGTATAGCACAAGGAGAATTTCCCTCACTGTCCTTCCCTGTCCCTACAAACAAGGATTAGCACAGTAAAACACACTGACACTCTCCCTACCTATAGTTTTCTGTCCCTATAAAAAATGTTTTTTTAAAGATGGTTGATGATGAATGCTTTAGCACAGTATAGCACAAGGAAAATTTCTCTCACTGTCCTTCCCTGTCCCCACAAACAAGGATTAGCACAGTAAAACACACTGACACTCTCCCTACCTATAGTTTTCTGTCCCTATAAAAATTTTTTTTTTAAAGATGGTTGATGATGAATGCTTTAGCACAGTATAGCACAAGGAGAATTTCCCTCACTGTCCTTCCCTGTCCCTACAAACAAGGATTAGCACAGTAAAACACACTGACACTCTCCCTACCTATAGTTTTCTGTCCCTATAAAAAATGTTTTTTTAAAGATGGTTGATGATGAATGCTTTAGCACAGTATAGCACAAGGAGAATTTCCCTCACTGTCCTTCCCTGTCCCTACAAACAAGGATTAGCACAGTAAAACACACTGACACTCTCCCTACCTATAGTTTTCTGTCCCTATAAAAAATGTTTTTTTAAAGATGGTTGATGATGAATGCTTTAGCACAGTATAGCACAAGGAGAATTTCCCTCACTGTCCTTCCCTGTCCCTACAAACAAGGATTAGCACAGTAAAACACACTGACACTCTCCCTACCTATAGTTTTCTGTCCCTATAAAAAATGTTTTTTTAAAGATGGTTGATGATGAATGCTTTAGCACAGTATAGCACAAGGAGAATTTCCCTCACTGTCCTTCCCTGTCCCTACAAACAAGGATTAGCACAGTAAAACACACTGACACTCTCCCTACCTATAGTTTTCTGTCCCTATAAAAAATGTTTTTTTAAAGATGGTTGATGATGAATGCTTTAGCACAGTATAGCACAAGGAGAATTTCCCTCACTGTCCTTCCCTGTCCCTACAAACAAGGATTAGCACAGTAAAACACACTGACACTCTCCCTACCTATAGTTTTCTGTCCCTATAAAAAATGTTTTTTTAAAGATGGTTGATGATGAATGCTTTAGCACAGTATAGCACAAGGAGAATTTCCCTCACTGTCCTTCCCTGTCCCTACAAACAAGGATTAGCACAGTAAAACACACTGACACTCTCCCTACCTATAGTTTTCTGTCCCTATAAAAAATGTTTTTTTAAAGATGGTTGATGATGAATGCTTTAGCACAGTATAGCACAAGGAGAATTTCCCTCACTGTCCTTCCCTGTCCCTACAAACAAGGATTAGCACAGTAAAACACACTGACACTCTCCCTACCTATAGTTTTCTGTCCCTATAAAAAATGTTTTTTTAAAGATGGTTGATGATGAATGCTTTAGCACAGTATAGCACAAGGAGAATTTCCCTCACTGTCCTTCCCTGTCCCTACAAACAAGGATTAGCACAGTAAAACACACTGACACTCTCCCTACCTATAGTTTTCTGTCTCTATAAAAAATGTTTTTTTAAAGATGGTTGATGATGAATGCTTTAGCACAGTATAGCACTAGGAGAATTTCCCTCACTGTCCTTCCCTGTCCCTACAAACAAGGATTAGCACAGTAAAACACACTGACACTCTCCCTACCTATAGTTTTCTGTCCCTATAAAAAATGATTTTTTTAAAGATGGTTGATGATGAATGCTTTAGCACAGAATAGCACAAGGAGAATTTCCCTCACTGTCCTTCCCTGTCCCTACAAACAAGGATTAGCACAGTAAAACACACTGACACTCTCCCTACCTATAGTTTTCTGTCCCTATAAAAAATGTTTTTTTAAAGATGGTTGATGATGAATGCTTTAGCACAGTATAGCACAAGGAGAATTTCCCTCACTGTCCTTCCCTGTCCCTACAAACAAGGATTTGCACAGTAAAACACACTGACACTCTCCCTACCTATAGTTTTCTGTCCCTATAAAAAATGTTTTTTTAAAGATGGTTGATGATGAATGCTTTAGCACAGTATAGCACAAGGAGAATTTCCCTCACTGTCCTTCCCTGTCCCTACAAACAAGGATTAGCACAGTAAAACACACTGACACTCTCCCTACCTATAGTTTTCTGTCCCTATAAAAAATGTTTTTTTAAAGATGGTTGATGATGAATGCTTTAGCACAGTATAGCACTAGGAGAATTTCCCTCACTGTCCTTCCCTGTCCCTACAAACAAGGATTAGCACAGTAAAACACACTGACACTCTCCCTACCTATAGTTTTCTGTCCCTATAAAAAATGATTTTTTTAAAGATGGTTGATGATGAATGCTTTAGCACAGAATAGCACAAGGAGAATTTCCCTCACTGTCCTTCCCTGTCCCTACAAACAAGGATTAGCACAGTAAAACACACTGACACTCTCCCTACCTATAGTTTTCTGTCCCTATAAAAAATGTTTTTTTAAAGATGGTTGATGATGAATGCTTTAGCACAGTATAGCACAAGGAGAATTTCCCTCACTGTCCTTCCCTGTCCCTACAAACAAGGATTAGCACAGTAAAACACACTGACACTCTCCCTACCTATAGTTTTCTGTCCCTATAAAAAATGTTTTTTTAAAGATGGTTGATGATGAATGCTTTAGCACAGTATAGCACAAGGAGAATTTCCCTCACTGTCCTTCCCTGTCCCTACAAACAAGGATTAGCACAGTAAAACACACTGACACTCTCCCTACCTATAGTTTTCTGTTCCTATAAAAAATGTTTTTTTAAAGATGGTTGATGATGAATGCTTTAGCACAGTATAGCACAAGGAGAATTTCCCTCACTGTCCTTCCCTGTCCCTACAAACAAGGATTAGCACAGTAAAACACACTGACACTCTCCCTACCTATAGTTTTCTGTCCCTATAAAAAATGTTTTTTTAAAGATGGTTGATGATGAATGCTTTAGCACAGTATAGCACAAGGAGAATTTCCCTCACTGTCCTTCCCTGTCCCTACAAACAAGGATTAGCACAGTAAAACACACTGACACTCTCCCTACCTATCCTTCTCTTTCCCTAAACTAAAGGAATCCAGGTTAAGCAAGAAAAAAACATGTCACTGTCCCTGCCTATGCTTCTCTTTCCCTGCTCCGGAACACACTACACTAGGCCGCCGTGCTGGCGGCCTTTTATAGTGTGGGGCGTGTACTAAACACCCTCAGCAATAATTGGCCACAGGCATCCTGCCTGTGGCCAATCATTGCTCTCCTCGCTGCCGGCGCTGTGATTGGCCAAGCATGCGGGGTCACAGTGCATGCTTGGCCAATCACAGCGCCTGGATGACACTGCGATGGCGTAGTGCATTGTGGGCCGCGAATTAGGCGCGAACGGCCCAAATCGTTCGTTGTTCGGCGAACGATCGAACAGCCAATGTTCGAGTCGAACGTATGTTCAACTCGAACACCGAGCTCATCCCTATAAGGGACCAAGGAAGTTGATTTAAGACTGTTGCTGGTGGAGGATGATTACCGTATATACTTTTTTTTGTGCTGAAAATGACCTCCTCAGCTTATACTCGAGTCTGCGTACCTGAGTCCGCTGCCGCTTGACCTCACCGTGCCCATTGCAGAATCCGATCTGTGCACTAGAGTCCGTGACATATTCGGACGGCGGCCGTGCAGTGTTAAAAACTTGCGCTCCTCCTTGTGCAGTTCCATGATAGGCGGACCACTCGGTTTCCCAGCAAAAACTGTGTTCAGTGTTCCGCCTATCACGGTCGCCCTCTCGTCCGTGATAGACGAGAGGACGAGAGGGCGATCATGATAGGCGGAACACTAAACACAGTGTTTTCTGGGAAACCGAGTGTTCCGCCTATCACGGAACAGCACAAGGAGGAGCATGAGTTTTTAACACTGCACAGCCACCGTCTGAATATGTCACGGACTCGGGTACACAGATCGGATTCTGCAATGGGCAAGGTGAGGTCAGGCTGCAAATTACCATGGTGAGAGGATGGTCGAGTTGAAGAGCTGCAATGGACACAGAGAGGTCAGGCTGCAAATGGGCACAGTGAGGTCAGGCTGCAAATGGGCACAGTGAGGTCAGGCTGCAAATGGGCACAGTGAGGTCTGGCTTCAAATGGGCACAGTGAGGCTGCAAATGGGCATTGTTGACCCCCTTTTCTGCTTACAGTAGCTGCTGCGTTCCCACCCTAGGCTTATACTCGAGTCAATACGTTTTCCCAGTTTTTTGTGGTAAAATTAGGTGCCTCGGCTTATACTCGGGTCGGCTTATACTCGAGTATATACGGTATTAAAAAGAGCAGTGCCCCATTGAGGCCAAAATGGACTGGGATGGATTAAGGTAGACTTGTAAACAACTCATATTAATCCCCCCCAAGCAGCAGAAATAAAGCACAATGGCACAAGAGGGGGTGGTTAAAAGAAGTGAGAGAATGTTATGTGCTATGTAAAGAAAGTGGTATGAGAATAACAAGAATAGGGTTAGAGAATATGATGTGATTGCATAAATGCCCTGATATATATATATCTCCAGGAGTTATTATAATATTTGTGTTTTGTTCTTTTAGAAAAAATTGTGTAGATGTGCCAGCTTTATTTCAAATGATGAGAAACAATGGTAAAATGAAAGTATTTTCATTGGTGGTTTTATGGGCAATGGGATTTGCAAGTTAAATTTAAGGGAAAAATTCCATGTGGTTCAAATCCAACATGAAATCATTAAATATTCTTAAAAGTGAAAACAGCGCATTTAAAAAGAAAAAAATGTTTTTATGAGGTAAAACATCCTAATTTAACCACTTAACGACCGCCCCATGTATATTTACGTCGGCAAAATGGCACGGACAGGCACAATCACGTACCTGTATGTGACTGCCTTCGTATGGGTGGGGGGTCCGATCGGAAACCCCTCCGGTACATGGAGCGGTCGGTATCGGTTCGGGAGCGATCCGTGATGAGGGGGCTGACATTGGTTTCTGGCCACCCCCTCGCGATCACTCCCGGCGAATGAGATGCTTCCTCTGCCTGTGTAATGTAAACACAGGCAGAGGAAGTGATGTCATCTCTCATGATGTCATGCGGCGCTCTATTCGTCCTGAGTGCCGAGAAGAGAAGACATCAGGTTAGTGCACGAACAGTACACTGACACCAGGACACATAGGCACACAATCCCCCCCCCAGTCACCCCCAGATAACCCCCCAGTCCCCAGTCACAGTGTCACCGATTGCAGTGATCATTTATTTACTGATCACTGCAATCAGTGACATTTGTGATAGTAAAAGTGTCAGGGAAGTTAGTGTTAGGTCCCTTTAGGTCCAGGGTAGCCCCCTAACCCCCCCTAATAAAGGTTTAACCCCTTGATCGCCCCCCAGGTAACCCTTTCACCCGCTATCACCACTGTCACTAAGCAATCGTTTTTCTGATCGCTGTATTAGTGTCGGTGGTGCCGCTAGGTAGCCAGTTATTTTTTTAGGTTCGTCGCCAGGTTTTTATAGCGTGAGGTACCCCCATATATTACCTAATAAAGGTTTAACCCCTTGATCGCCCCCCCACGTAACCCTTTCACCCCTGTCACCAGTGTCACTAAGCGATCGTTTTTCTGATCGCTGTATTAGTTATGCTGGTGCCGCTAGGTAGCCAGTTATTTTTTTAGGTTTGCCACCAGGTTTTTATAGCATCAGGTACCCCCATATATTATCTAATAAAGGTTTAACCCCTTGATCGCCCCCCACCCCCCCACGTAACCCTTTCACCCCTATCACCAGTGTCACTAAGCGATCGTTTTTATGATCGCTGTATTAGTTATGCTGGTGCCGCTAGGTAGCCAGTTATTTTTTTAGGTTCGCCGCCAGGTTTTTATAGCGTCAGGTACCCCCATATATTACCTAATAAAGGTTTAACCCCTTGATCGCCCCCCAGGTAACCCTTTCACCCCCTATCACCAGTGTCACTAAGCAATCGTTTTTCTGATCACTGTATTAGTTATGCTGGTGCCGCTAGGTAGCCAGTTATTTTTTTAGGTTTGCCGCCAGCGTCAGGTACCCCCATATATTATCTAATAAAGGTTATAGCATCAGGTACCCCCACATATTATCTAATAAAGGTTTTAACCCCCTGATTGCCCCTAGAGTTAACCCTTTCACCAGTGATCACCGTATAAGTGTCACTGGTGACACTGGTTAGCCAGTTAGTTATTTTGTTATTTAGGTTCCCCGTCAGGTTTTTATATAGCGTCAGGTACCCCCATATATTACCTAATAAAGGTTTTAACCCCCTGATTGCCCCTAGTTAACCCTTTCACCAGTGATCACCGTATAAGTGTTACGGGTGACGCTGGTTAGTTAGTTTGCTTTTTATAGTGTCAGGGCACCCGCCGTGTATAACCCAATAAAGTTTTAACCCCCTGATCGCCCGGTGGGTGATATCAATTAGGTTTTAGCGTCAGAGAGGGTCTGCGTCGCCCCAGGCAGCGTCAGGTTAGTGCCAGTAATGCTAAAACCCAAGCACAAAGCATACACCTCCCTTAGTGGTATAGTAACTGAACAGATCAATATCTGATCAGATCTATACTAGCGTCCCCAGCAGTTTAGGGTTCCCAAAAACGCAGTGTTAGCGGGATCAGCCCAGATACCTGCTAGCACCTGCGTTTTGCCCCTCCGTCCAGCCCAGCCCACCCAAGTGCAGTATCGATCGATCACTATCACTTACAAAACACAACACACATAACTGCAGTGTTCACAGAGACAGGCCTGATCCCTACGACTCCAGTGCTGTAGGAGGTGATTTCACCACCACAGTTAAAAAAAATAGCATATTTGCAGAAGCATGGGGGCAGCAGGGGCGGAGGAGTGATTTTGCTCCTAATGCCGCGTACAAACGTTCGAAATTCTGACGGAGGCTTGCCCGTGGAAAAGTCAGACCGTGTGTATAACTTTTGCGGGAGGATGCCCCCATGCTTCGGCATATATAAATGGTGCATGTATGCCCATCATTAGAAGTGGGTGAATGAAGGGAGATATTCTAATGGTGGGCATACCCACCGATCAATCTCTTTTTTTCATTCAGCCAATACAGACAATACATGTCCAACAAAGACCAGCAACGTACTGGTATGTTGCTGGATTTTAAAAGGTTATACCAGAATGATGCCTGCGGGTTTAGGTATCATCTTGGTATCATTCTTTTCAGCCAGCGGCAGGCTTTCATGTAAAATCAATCCAAACGGCTAATTAGCCTCTGGACTGCTTTTACAAGCAGTGGGAGGGAATGCCCCCCCGGATATAAAAAGCGCCATTGGGAAATTGGGAAAGCATTTTATCACACCGATCTTGGTGTGGTCAGATGCTTTGAGGGCAGAGGAAAGATATAGGGTCTAATAGACCCCAGTTTTTTTTTGTTTTAAAGAGTACCTGTCACTACCTATTGCTATCATAGGGGATATTTACATTCCCTGAGATAACAATAAAAATTATTTAAAAAAAATAAAAAATGGAAGGAACAGTTTAAAAATAAAATAAAAAAGCAAAATAAATAATAAAAAAAAGCACCCCTGTCCCGCCCTGCTCTTGCGCAAATGCGAACGCAAGCGTCGGTCTGGCGTCATATGTAGCAACAGCAATTGCAACAGCAATTGCACCATGTATGTGAGGTATCACCACGAAGGTCAGATCGAGGGCAGTAATTTTAGCAGTAGACCTCCTCTGTAAATCTAATGTGGTAACCTGTAAAGGCTTTTAAAAGCTTTTAAAAATGTATGTAGTTTGTGCACTTTTGTGCGAAATTTTAAAGAATGTTGTGTTTGGTATCCGTGTACTCGGCCTAAGATCATCTTTTTTATTTCATAAAACATTTGGGCAATATAGTGTGTTTTAGTGCATTAAAATTTAAAAAAGTGTATTTTTTCCCCAAAAAATGCGTTTGAAAAATCGCTGCGCAAATACTGTCTGGAAAAAAAATGCAACACCAACCATTTTAATCTGTAGGGCCTTTGCTTTAAAAAAATATATAATGTTTGGGGGTTCAAGGTAATTTTCTTGCAAAAAAAATATGTTTTCATGTAAACAAGAAGTGTCAGAAAGGGCTTTGTCTTCAAGTGGTTAGAAGAGTGGATAATGTGTGACATAAGCTTCCTAATGTTGTGCATAAAATGCCAGGATAGTTAAAAACCCCCCCAAATGACCCCATTTTGGAAAGTAGACACCCCAAGCTATTTTCTGAGAGGCATGTCGAGTCCATGGAATATTTTATATGTTGACACAAGTTGCGTAAAAATTTTTTTGTTTTTGTTTTTGCACAAAGTTTTCACTAAATGATATATTGCACAAACATGCCATGGGCATATGTGGAATTACACCCCAAAATACATTCTGTTGCTTCTCTTGAGTACGGGGATACCACATGTGTGAGACTTTTTGGGAGCCTAGCCGCATATGGGACCCCATAAACATAAAGCACTGCCTTCAGGCTTTCTAAGGGTGTAAATTTTTGATTTCACTCCTCACCGTCTATCACAGTTTCGGAGGCCATGGAATACCCAGATGGCACAAAACCCCCCCAAATGACCCCATTTTGGAAAGTAGACACCCCAAGCTATTTGCTGAGAGGTATGGTGAGTATTTTTCAGATCTTGCTTTTTGTCACAAAGTTTTGAAAATTGAAAAAAAAAAAAATTTCCTTTCTTCATTTTCAAAAACAAATGAGAGCTGTAAAATACTCACCATGCCTCTCAGCAAATAGCTTGGGGTGTCTACTTTCCAAAATGGGGTCATTTGGGGGGGTTGTGCTATTTTGGCATTTTATGGCCTTCGAAACTGTGATCGGTAGTGAGGAGTGAAATCAAAAATTTGCGCCCTTAGAAATCCTGAAGGCGGTGCTTGGTTTTCGGGTCCCGTACGCGGCTAGGCTCCCAAAAACTCCCACACATGTGGTATCCTCGTACTCAGGAGAAGCAGCAAAATGTATTTTGGGGTGCAATTCCACATATAACCATGGCATGTGTGAGCAGTATATCATTAAGTGACAACTTTTTGTATTTTTTTTTTTTGTCATTATTCAATCACTTGGGACAAAAAAAAAATTCAATGGTCTCAACATGCCTCTCAGCAATTTTCTTAGGGTGTCTACTTTCCAAAAAAATTATTGGTCTGGGGCTTAAGTGGTTAAGGAATTTAAATGGGCGCCAAACCAACAGAAACCAATATCCCAAAAAATAATAATAATATATATTGTGTGTGAGCAGGCTGCTGCCCCTATAAGTGCCAAGTGACACCCAAAACATGTGTATAATGAAAAATGATACTACTTTAATTGTTTATTATGCTTATTTAAGGAGCTCTACTGGTGTAATTGAAATTAGGGAGTGATATTGGGATTGTCAGTCAAGTATTAGTTTCTGATATAATGTTGTTAATTTCATTAGGGATATAGATATACTATAAATGATTTGGACAGCCGATTCTATAGGAGATAGAATACTCTTTATTAACCACTTGCCCTATAGCAAATTGATGGCGGAAAAGTGGTTTCAATATCCTGACTGGACATCATATGACGTCTTCAGGATATTGAGCCGCTGCGCGCCTCCGGGGGCGCGCATCGCGGCGATCGTTGTTGCGGGATGTCAGTCTGACACCCCGCAACACCGATCTAGGTATAGAGTCTCCGACGGAGACTCTTTACCACATGATCAGCTGTGTACAATCACTGTCAGACGCGAGTAGAGGAGAGCCGATCGGCTGCTCCTCTGACAGGGGGGTTTGTGCTGATCAATTATCAGCGCAGCCCCCCCGAGGATGCCCACACTGGACCACCAGGGATGCCACCCTAGACCACCAGGGATGTCAATTAGATATGCCTAATGGATGCCAATCAGTGCCCACAATGGATGCCAATCAGTGCCCAAAATGGGCACCACTGATTGGCAGGCATTATTGTTTGGCACTGATTGGTATCCATTAGTACAAAACATTACAGTACAGTGCCACCTATCAGTGCCCATCCAAGCCACCTATCAGTGCCCATCCATGCCCATCCGTGCCACCTATCAGTGCCCATCCATGCCGCTTATCTGTGTCACCTATCCGTGCCGCCTATCTGAGCCCATCCATGCCGCCTATCTGTGCCCATCCGTGCCGCCTATCTGTGCCCATCCATGCCGCCTATCTGTGCCCATCTGTGCCACCTATCTGTGCCCATCCATGCCGCCTACCAGTTCCCATCCGTGCCGCCTATCAGTGCCCATCCGTGCCGCCTATCGGTGCCCATCCGTGCCGCCTATCGGTGCCCATCAGTGCCACCTCATCGGTGCCCATCAGTGCTGCCTCATTGGTGCCCATCAGTGCCGCCTTATCAGTGCCCATCAGTGCAGCCCCATCAGTGCCCATCAGTGAAGGAGAAAACTTACTTATTTACAAAGTTTTGTAACTGAAACAAAAAAAAACATATTTTTTTTCAAAATTTTCGATCTTTTTAAAAAAAAAATTAGCAGAAAATAAAAATCGCAGAGGTGATCAAATACCACCAAAAGAAATCTCTATTTGTGGGAACAAAATGATAAAAAATTTAGTTTGGGTACAGTATAGCATGACCGAACAATTGTCATTCAAATTGCAACAGCGCAGAAAGTTGAAAATTGGTCTGGCAGGAAGGTGTATAAGTGCCCAGTATGGAAGTGGTTAAAAATCTGTGATACAGTGTGGGGTTAATTTAAATTAAGATAAGGTGCAGTTATACTAAAACTGCCACAATACTCAATGAATGTAAATTCTAGGAGCACATATACCGCCCTGTTTGTAAAGCGAAAAAGCAGCCAGCACAGCAGTGGATGAAATTGCAAAATTATAAAAGTGTATAAAGAAAGTGCAGCGCTAATAAAACAACAATATTCAAATTGTGTAAAAGGTAAATAAATATAGTGGCATATATTCAGTGTATTGTTTTCAAAACAAGTCCATATGTGAAACAAATCCAAAAAGAACTTTGTGTCTAAAAGTCCAAAGATTGGGGAAATGCAAAAATGTACATCGAAGTGACATGATACACTTTGATAGGAGATCGATCCACCACCAATAACACCAGTCTCTTACCAGAGAGATTGAACTCAAGTGGGTGTACACCCAGTGAGTCAATCTAGCTTTGTAATGTGATTTACCCGAGATGGATCAGGTCCAGTATACGAAAACAGCTTCCAGGGGTAATATTGAGATGATGGATATCCAATAACATTTATTGGATACACAGAGGTGATACACTCACATTTTCCATGGGTAAATGCGCTTATAAAAAAGACAGTGGAATCAACATAGCATCCCCAGATGATGCCTTATGAGGCGAAACGGCGAAACGGCGTCGGGATGCTATGCTGATTCCACTGTCTTTTTTATAAACGCTTTTACCCATGGAAAATGTGAGTGTATTACCTCTGTTTATCCAATAAATGTTTAGTTTTCTTTATGGAATTACACTATATGCTTTCTTCTCTTGCTTTATTGAATGGTCTGACTGTGAGCTGGTTGTGACTACCATTGGATATCCATCATCTCAATATTAACCCCCGGAAGCTGTGTTCGTATACTGGACCTGATCCATCTCGGGTACATCACATTACAAAGCTAGATTGACTCACTGGGTGTACACCCACTTGAGTTGAATCTCTCTGGTAAGAGACTGGTGTTATTGGTGGTGGATCTCCTATCAAAGTGTATCATTTCACTTCGATGCACATTTTTGTATTTCACCAATCTTTGGACTTTAATGCCCCGTACACACGATCTGATTATCGGTTGATAGAAATCGCTTTCGGATAGATCATTCGATAATCTGATCGTTAGTACACAGCTTTCGACAGCCGATTACAACAGTTCGTTCAACTAAATCCGAAGGGACAAACACGAAATCTTTGCTCGGACGACAGCCCATCGTACGACAATCGTGTAATTAGTACAGTATGCGTCCGCTAAAAATCGATAGACAAACACCACGCATGATCAGAAACACGAAAATAAACCAGAAGGATACGTAGCTACGCACACCGTAAGGTTTTTCCAGAATCGTACAACAAAAATCTAACTTTTCATAGAGCACATTTTGCACTGTTGTATTCGATATTAGTTTTATGCAACAAAATGCGAACAATACGTCGTACGATAATCTGAACGTGTGTATAAGGCATTAGGCTCCATGTACACGGGACGTTTTTACAACCTCTCCAGAACGATTTAACTTAACCCGCGTTTAAAATATCCATTTTGCTGCGTTACATTCCGCATTTAGCCGCCGCGTTTTGCCGCGTTTGCGTTTAGAAGCGTTTTTTTTTTTAAATGGGCAAAATGAAAAACGCCTATGAACGAAACGCTGCTAAACGTGTCTGAACTAATTTTTTTGCTTTCCAAAAAAAGCCTCTAAACTGAACTACCTAGAGACAACTATAAACGACCCAGTGTACATGGACAGATAAGATAACATTGAATGAGTTCAGGGGCAGTTGAAAAAAGCATCCAACTGCCTCTGAACGTCCGTTTAGCAGCAGCAGCATACATGGGGCCTTAGACACAGAGTTCTTTTTATGTTTGTTTCTGTAAGAAGGTGGCGGAAAGGGGGAGCACTTGTTAAATCTATTAGTGTCTTCTTTCTAGGCGTTTCGTTCCAAAATCCAATAGAGGCAGGTTATCTTCAACAACGTGTGAGTTTATTCTTCAGAAAGACAAGTAAAAGACAATGCTTACATAATGACAGCTGGTAACACATGGTAAGATGGTTAATTCAGAAGGAGGAATGAGGTGACAGATGGTATGATGGTATATCTTCGAGCAGGGTCCCCTGACCTTACATAGTGAAGGGTCACTTCTCCACCATCTTCCTGCAACGGGTCCCTTCGCCCGACCTTCCTAACTCATGTTCAAAACCCTTGGGTTCTTATACTGTTTGTAAAGCTAAGCTAAGCATAATGTACATTTAGCATCGCTCCAAGGAAGGTAGCACTAACTATCCCACAGAAGTAACACCCACTTGTGTATATTAAGAAACATAACTCCACCCATTGTCCTGACATAGTTCCTTAAAATAGATGTTACATACACAGCAAATGTCCTTTCTCTGTCCTCAGCAACCTTCAAAATTAACATGAGAAGTTTTAAGTGGTTGATGTGTCCTCTGAGATATACGGCACCTCATTCCTTAATTTTGGTGAAAAAGGGAGGTAGGAACTATGGGATTATAGTGGTGCCAGAAATAAAAATTTTCAACATATATAGTAAAAAATAAAGATATTTTATTATTACAGCAATGACAAAAGAACACAATAGAAAAGCAATACACGTTATTCACTTATTGTACATAGTCAATGGTTTAACCCAACATGTTTCACCAATACATTGGCTTCATCAGGGGTAGTTGATTGTACAGTGTAGCTTAGGAAAAGATCTATAAAATAAAATATATATAATATAAATAAACAGTTTCAAACAGTATTGCATATCACGAAAAGGAGAGAAAAATTGGGTGCCCAAAGCAGGAAGCAATAAAGCCTATGGGTAGCGGAATGAGTATATACATGCAAAGACTGCCACACCTACCAGTCTCCAAGGACAACACAGTCCAAAGCCACCATGGGCCAACCGGGAAGCCGAACAATTGTGACTGCAGGAGGCTACTAGAAAATAAAGTAGAAAATAAATATATGATATGTAAGGATGACTAGTGTAGCAAGATAGATTGCCACAGCTATTAGACAACCTAATAAAGGACTAGCATAGTCTCTTATACATACCAATCTTTATATAGAAGACATGCAAAAATGTAGGGGCGCTGAATGAAGTGTTTGGACAGAAGTCCAGACACAGGGAAAACATCAATGTGTATCTGAAACAAAGATAATTGAAGGACATGCAATCACCTGGGTACAAGGAAAATGCCTACAAACTTATTGGGATGAAAGAGGGCTTACCTGCAATTATAAAGCTAGATGGAAACAAAAAATCACTCAAAAAATGGTGGTACAAAAGCAGGGACCCAGTGGGTAAAGTGTAACAAACAAAGGGAGACAGCCCAAACAGGGCGCATTCCCAGCAGCAATCCTGCTTAGCGAAAGTTGTAGGACAAGGAGTGATCATAGAAGGCAGTATTGAAAAAACCTAAAAGAGCCCAAAAAGAAGGAGAAAGTTCCATCAGATCAGCTAAACAATGGAGATGGTTAAAGGGCAATCATAGATATGGCGCCTAGAGAGGCTAGCATGAAAAAAGGATAATACATAACCAGATTACCTGTTAACAAGCAAGACATGACAGCAGTGCCCCTCACCCACAGACAGCAACAACGAGCTGTCTGTGGTGGTTTAAATAGCCTCCCAGCCGCCCAGCGTCAATCGTCACCGAGCGGCGGCGGACGTAAGGTAATCAGCGCGCATGCGCGAAGGGGCCAAAAGCCTACAATGCCCATAATGCTATGCGGACGGATGTCAAATGACGCGACCACAGCGTACAACCAGAAGGGACGCAGATGGTAAAAATTAGAAGTGGAGAATGGAACCATGGCAACCTAGCATGAAGGCGTGGCTACAAAGCGGGCAAGGTGTAAAAAACACCTGCCCTTGGGTGTCCATACAGACACGAATCAGCGACCAAGTTGGAAGCCATAATGACCATGATACCACGCTGCCCAAGGGTCCAGCATGTGTATAGCAGGCAGTGCATTAACTCTACCTCATAACCCAAAGATGGAACAAAGGCAAATCAGTTCACTCTGAGGGCACCCAGCTCCCCAAATCGTGATCGTTAAACCATTGACTATGTACAATAAGTGAATAACGTGTATTGCTTTTCTATTGTGTTCTTTTGTCATTGCTGTAATAATAAAATATCTTTATTTTTTACTATATATGTTGAAAATTTTTATTTCTGGCACCACTATAACCCCATAGTTCCTACCTCCCTTTTTCTTCAAAATTAACATGTTTCAATAAAGATTAAAGAAACTTTTATCACTTAAAATAGTAATAAATTCAAAATATAATAGTTTCACATATGGACTTCCAGCACGACTTTGGGAGGCAACTTGGACACGACTTGAGTATGAATCCCAGCGCGACATGAAGCTACTTACAAGGCAACTTCAAGTTTCCTCCAGGACAGGAGACATTCCAGTGGCCAATAAAACAAGAATCAGCTCTGTGGGAGGGAGGGGAGAGGGAGAGGTTTGCCTGAGAAATGTATGTTCTCTTCCTGGAAAGTTGCTTCTGTTAAGACAGTGATCCGACTTCTGAGGCGACTTCCATTGAAATCAATGGGTACAGGTCGCCTAGCAGTTGCCTAGAAGTCGGATTGAAGTAGTACAGGAACCTTTTTTCACTTACATTTATTTTCTCATGCAGCGCGACTTGAGGCAACTAGGGGCGAATTGGGGCGACTTGAAGTCGGATCCAAAGTTGCCCCTGTGTGAATGGGCTCTGAATATATGCCACTATATTTATTTACATTTTACACAATTTGAATATTGTTGTTTTATTAGTTATTAGCGCTGCACTTTCTTTATACACAATACTCAACAAAGCCTAGATGGACAGGATAAATGAGAGCATTTTCCACAAAAATGTAATCCAAAGGTCTGAGAAAAACTTGATGCATAGTCCGAGATTTGAGAGTAATAAACATAACTATGAATAACTATGAATTAAAAACTTTCTATAAAAATGTATTGTTAAAAAAAAAGATAACTATGGCTGTTGACACACCCGTGCATCAAGTCCACATACCCTGTTAGGATAGAAGCTACCGCAAGCCAGCTGTTTTATGTGTTTTTTTTCATCTGGCTGGTGATGATTCTTTTCTGTTCTTTTACATATTGATTGTTGGTAAATTTAGTTTTTCATTTTTAATCCAAGCAGCATGTGTGGACTCTGGAAAGATGTGTCCCTTCACTTTGGATTCACAGACGTCTCTGCATGACCACACAGTATTGTTATATTATATCGTGTTGTGATAACAGGAAAATATGTAAGACAAAAACTAAAAGTGTGTTGTGTTATCTAGCTAAAACTAACAGCAGAGCAAAGACTTTAGAGCATAGAACTGGTTGTCGCTTTAGAGCTTAGAACTGGTGTTCTTACATTAGAATATGGTGGGATAATAATAAGCCATTGTAATATATTCTATGCGAACTGTAACCAATGGTTCACCCAACTATATCACACCAGAAGCTGCATGCAAGGTGCTACTAGACAAAGTCACAGACATTATTCTGGACCATGATTTATTTTGAATGATCCACAATCAGTCCATCAAGTACTGGAAAGTGTTAAAATGAAATGTCTATCTATGTACTGATTGTATAAATACGAACTAGCTCTGTTGGCCTCCCCCATTTCACCATAAGATGATTTTATGGTGTATATTATGGTCTACTGTATTTTGTCTGGCCATTTTTTTAGAAATATGAAGAAAAGGGGGAAGTGAAGGAGTGTAAATATGCACATTTTTATTTTTATTTTCATGATGAAACTGATAGACAGTGATTCAGCTCCCATTAATTATACACAGTTATGTACATAATAGACTATTTTGCAAGTAGGGATGAGCCGAACACCCCCCGGTTCGGTTCGCACCAGAACACGCGAACAGGCAAAAAATGTGTTCGAACACGCGAACACCGTTAAAGTCTATGGGACACGAACATGAAAAATCAAAAGTGCTCATTTTAAAGGCTAATATGCAAGTTGTTGTCATAAAAAGTGTTTGGGGACCCGGATCCTGCCCTAGGGGACATGTATCAATGCAAAAAAAAGTTTTAAATACGGCCGTTTTTTCGGGAGCAGTGATTTTAATAATGCTTAAAGTGAAACAATAAAAGTGAAATATTCCTTTAAATTTTGTACCTGGGGGGTGTATATAGTATGCCTGCAAAGTAGCGCTTGTTTCCCGTGCTTAAAACTATCCCTGCACAAATTTAAAAGCACTCTCGGCTATAATTTATTGTCGGCTCCCGGCAATACAGAGAAATTCATTGATAAAAAAAAAATGCGTGGGGGTGCCCCCAAATTCAATTACCAGGCCCTTCAGGTCTGGTATGGATTTTAAGGGGAACTCCATGACAAATAAAAAAAAAATGGCATGGCGTTCCCCCCAAAAATCCATACCAGACCCTTTATCCGAGCACGCAACCTGGCAGGCCGCAGGAAAAAAGGGGGGACAAGAGAGCGGCCCCCCCTCCTGAACCGTACCAGGCCACATGCTCTCAACATGGGGAGGATGCTTTGGGGGTCTGTCATGTTGATGGTGACAATGGCATCATCCCCACTACCCTTGCCCGGTGGTTGTGGGGGTCTGTGGGCGGGGGGCTTATCAGAATCTGTAAGATCCCCAGATCCCGCCCCCCCATGTGAATTGGTAAGGGGTACATTGTACCCCTACCATTTCACAAAGAAATTGTAAAAAATTGTAAAAAAAGAAACAGACACCATTGGGAAAAGTCCTTTATTAAAAAAAAAAAAGATTCCAGCGGTGGTAATCCACTCTCGGTATCCTGTGATGGGTGATCTCCTCTCCGGGGTCCAGCGATGGATGATCTCTCCTCTTTGGGATCCGGTGATGGATGATCTCTCCTCTCCAGGTCCAGGCTCCAACGATGATGTCCAGCGCAGCGAGGAACAGCAAGCATCCTGTCTCCACCGGAGACACCCCGGGAATTGCGCGGCTTCAGCCAGTGACAGCTCTTAAGTAGCTGAGGGTGGGGCCACCCGTCACGTGACGCCATCCCCCTCTGACGCAAGGGGAAACCCGGGCTTCCCCAGTGATGTGCCGGTGACCCCGCCCCCCTCTGATGCAACGGAAACCTGCGCTGCATCAGAGGGGGGCGAGTCTATGTTAGTGTCTATGTGAGTGTCTATACAAACTACGGTGTGGGGAAGAGGCAGGCCACTCCCACATTGTAACAAGGTGATCAGTTAGGAAGGAATGGGACAACAATGCCTTTGTTCAAATGTTGCATCTATATGCTAAAAGCAACTATCCTAGTAACTGTTGAGTGTGCTTACATCTGCATCCACGCACAAGTTTGGTTCCAATGATGGCAGTTCCATTTACTTTTGCTACTTTGGATGGGTGCGACTTGGATTTGACTTATTGTCCCTCTGCAAAGTTGGACCCACAGCTGCATGTAAAACATCCAGGTACAAATTTATCATGATGGAGCTGACAGAGCCAGAACCTAGATGACCATGCCCCATTACAAGATTGCAAGGACTACTCTCAATGTGCTTTTGGCTGCATATGGCTGTTGTGGATGGTTCTGGTCTAAATTTAAATGTCACTGCTACCATACATATACAGTAGAGACACAACGTTATTACCTACCTACTGCTCCAATTATTCACATCATTGTGGGTTATCCCTCAGACTTTACAATACCTCCAGAGTAGACCTTGCATTTAGGCCCCTTTCACACTGGGGCGGGCAGGAGCGGTGGCGGTATAGCAGTGCGATTTTCAGCGCTGCTATACCGTCATCTTACCGCGGTATGCAGTCGCTAGGGGGGTGAATTTAACCCCCGCTAGCGGCCGAAAAAGGGTTAATACCGCCCGCAAACCGCGGCTATTGCCACGGTTTGCGGGCGGTATTACAGCGCTGTCCCATTGATTTAATTGGGCAGCCGCGGTAAAGGAGAGGTGAACACACCGCTCGTTCACCGCTGTAAAGAAGCGGCTAGCAGGACTTTTGGAGCGGTCCTGCTAGTGCACCGCTTCAGTGTGAAAGCCCTTCGGACTTTCACATTGAAGGCTACAGGGCAGGAATTTTTCATGCGGTATAATAGCGCTAATATTAGCGCTAAACCGCATGAAAAACTCCCCAGTGTGAAAGGGGCCTTAGTAAGTGACAGAGCTTCTGATCTTTTTGTAGATACTTGCAATCAGCTCACAGCACATGAAGTCTGCCATCACTAATAACTTATTTGTGGCTCCTTCATGTCAACCACAAAGAAATTATTAGTGATTAGCGACTTCCTGTGCCAAACAGTGACTGCTGGTATGTTTGAGGTTCGCTGGAGGTAGGAGGAGATCACCAGAACTGTCACTTGATGTTGGGTCCAGGTCCTGATTCCAATGCATGCTCTGCAGAAACCCCTTAGACTTATAAAGGGCAGAGCAGTCTCCTTGACCCTTTTATGTCTATGGGGTTCTACTACACAATGACCACAGGTAAATATTGTGTCAGAATGAAGGTTGACTTGATGCCAGAACTATGTGAGTATACCGCAGAGGAGGGACTGGGTGGCTCAGAATAATTGGGTGTTCCACTACAGTAGTTTACACAAGAAAGATAAGATTGTTTTTGTTTCCAGTTCATCTGACAGGAAGTGACAAGTGCACTACATTTCTGACAAGATAAACAGGTATTTACTGTACTTGCCAAAAATGTTCTTAGCTTGAAAACTGAAAACGAATGCAGCCACCACAACTACTGACTGGTAAGTTGTAATATACATTTTATTCTTGGGTTCAGCTATCCTTTAAATTCCATGTCATGCTGGCAGGTAAAACAGCAAACATACCAGTGGTGGCCGCTGAAATCTTTTTTGGAGGGGTGGCAAACAGTATGCCAACCGCCCCCGGTCGGTCGGTAGCACTTACCCCATCACTGGTGGCTTCTCCTGCTCGACGGCCTCCCGTTCTCCTGCTCTACTCTGGCTCTAATCAGGTGTTTTAAAAAAACACTGGCCACTGTAATTCATGTGCCCCATGCCCTCAAAGGGGCCAGACGCATGAATAGGAGGTGGCCGTGGCCACGGCAGCCGTTGATAGATTCCTGCTATGCAGGAATCTATCCATTGCATATAGGGGTGGCCTGGAGAGAGGGGGTGGCACCCGGGTGCCCCTAATGGATGGGCTGCCACTGAAACATACATAGATTTCAACAGCGGGGTTAATTTACTAAGGGGAAAAACACTGTGCATTTTGCAATATGCAGTTGCACTCTGCAAGTGCAGTTACTCCAGAGCTTAGTAAATGAGCAGAAACTCTGCTAAATTTCATCATCCAATCATGTGCAAGCAAAAATGCTGTTTTTGCAATACAGGGAGGTTGATTTACTAAAGAAAAATATACTGTGCACTAGAAGTGCACTGCAAGTGCACTTGGAATTGCACTTCAAGTGCACTGGAAGTGCAGTTGCTCTAGATCTGAGGGGAAGATATGCATTTTTTCCTTGCATGTTCCCCTCAGATCTAGAGTAACTGCACTCGTGGGTCCACTTGCAGTATACAGACTATTTATCTTTAGTAAATCAACCCCAAAGTGCACAGTCTATTTGCCTTTAGTAAATCAACCCCGGCGTAATTAACTGTTTATATGGATTTCAGCTTCGACGTATGAATATAAATTTTGCTTAAAAATAATCTAGCAAAATCTGTTCTGTATAGATACATTTTACCAGTTTAAAAATACCTCCTTACTTGTTTTTATTAAAATGTATTGCAAATGTTGTTGATAATTGATGACTCTCTAAGCCGTAACTGTTTATTTATTCTTTTTTTTGCTTAGAGAAATAAAACAGAGAAAACTTCTGAAAGCGTTGGAAGCCCAGACTAGCCTACACATATCACAATGCATTCTGGCTCCTTGAACAACACAACTTACAAGAGTACATGGAGTGTAATTTTATGTGGGCTACAATTTATTTGAAAGATAACCTCAAATACTAAAGTTGTAACCATTGACTTCCTTGTTAGGTCTGCGTACTATCTACATGGCATATTCTAGCAATAAAATGTAAAATCATAGTAATCTTTGCCTCTGCAGTAGATGGTTTACAGAAATCATGATCGTGTTGGTAAATAAATATATTTGACTGCCGGTGTCTGTGCAAGAAATACCCATGAAATATCGGTGTTAAGGTGAGACCAGGTAGAAGGCAATTTACACTCTGATCATTGCCTGCTGTCTGGCTTTTAAATGTTGTATTCAGGGGATATAAAAATGATTCATACAAATGCACCAACAAAATAAACTTTATTACACATATATTTCTAGACAGGAACTTCAGCAGAAAAGATTCAATGGGAAAAAAAATTTGATCACGAACAAATGCCATGTAGGTTTATTGCCTGTCAGAGTTATTGATTCCGAGGTGCAAGAAGATGTCAATACAACCTTTAAGTCAGCATGGGAGCTTTTAAATTTGAACTGTCAACTGAAGATGATCAGACTGCAGAAACTTTAGATATCAGCTGTTTGAAGCACATAATATCTCACAGGTATTTAAAAGGCGTGGATTACAATGTGCTACTGAGCATGTGCAGCAGAGATGCAATATTAGGCAATGTTCTGGTTGCCATTTTTTTTTCTCCATTGCCTATGCCCCAAACATGCTTACACATAACATTAGAAGGTGTTAGGTCTGTCAAAATGGACCTGTCATGAAGAAAATACAAGTACTGTCACTTCCAACTTCGTCTTGGTCAATTATACAAAAAGCTGTCAATCGCAGTCCCTATGTTTATGTTCTGACAGGTTTTCTTTAAAACAAAACTTCAGACAAAAAAAAGGGTAAAAAAAAAAAAAGAAGTTAACTGTTAACCCCCCTGGCAGGTAATCCTGGGTCTGGCTCGGAGTGGATTTTACATACCATTAGCGGTAACCCCCGAGCCAGACTCAGGATTGCATTGCAGGATACAGGGGAAGTTACTTACCTTGTCCCCTGGATCCTGCGATGTCCTCCCGCTGTGTGTGCAAGCTGTCTCCTCGCTCGATTCACACGGCGCACGGGGGCGGAGTTTGGCGGCAAATTCAAAAAGTGAAAAACACACAATACATACAGTATACTGTAATCTTACAGATTACAGTACTGTATCAATTTATTTCACATCCCCTTTGTTCCTAATGGTCTGTCCAGTGCCCTGCATGTAGTTTTATATTATAAATACTGTTGTTTTTGCCTGGAAATTGGAGATTGTCCATAGCAACCAAAAAGTGTCCCTTTATGTCAAAAGTGGTTTTAGACAGGCTAGAAAACAGCAATAATAAATTAGAATCACTCGCAGAATTGAGCGATAGCAATTTGTGGGGAGTTTCAGCATCAAACACTAAATCTAATGACAGCGACAATTCTGCAACTGAGCAAATTTCAGTGTTTTTGATTTGATTACATTAGTGAATAATTTTTATTATAATTACATTATTATTTGTTATAATTATTTATAGTTATTTATTATATCATAATTTATGATTTTGTGTTTCAAACTTTATCATACCCGGGATGTCTACTAGACTCTTGTTTGGTTAGGTTTAACCACTTAAGCCCCGGACCATTTGGTAGCTAGAGGACCAGAGGTGATTTCAGAATTTTGCACTGCGCTGCTTTAACTGTAAATTGTGCGGACATGCAATGATATACCCAAACGAAATTTGCGTCCTTTTCTTTCCACAAATAGAGCTTTCTTTTAATGGTATTTGATTGCCTCTGCGATTTTTATTTTTTGCGATATAAACAGAAATAGACCGAAAATTTTGAAAAAAAATGATATTTTCTACTTTTTGTTATAAGAAAAATCGAATAAAATGCCAAAATAGCACAAACCCCCCCAAATAACCCCATTTTGGAAAGTAGACACCCCAAGCTATTTGCTGAGAGGCATGGTGAGTATTTTACAGCTCTCATTTGTTTTTGAAAATGAAGAAAGACAATTTTTTTTTCAATTTTCAAAACTTTGTGACAAAAAGCGAGATCTGCAAAATTCTCACAATACCTCTCAGCAAATAGCTTGGGGTGTCTACTTTCCAAAATGGGGTCATTTGGGGGGGTTTTGTGCCATCTGGGCATTCCATGGCCTCCGAGCAGTGAGAAGTGAAATCAAAAATTTACACCCTTAGAAAGCCTGAAGGCGGTGCTTGGTTTTTGGGGTCCCGTACGCGGCTAGGCTCCCAAAAAGTCTCACACATGTGGTATCCCCGTACTCAGGAGAAGCAGCAGAATGTATTTTGGGGTGTAATTCCACATATGCCCATGGCATGTTTGAGCAATATATCATTTAGTGACAACTTTGTGCAAAAAAAAAAAAAAAAAAAATTCTTTTTTCCACAACTTGTGTCGACATATAAAATATTCCATGGACTCGACATGCCTCTCAGTATATAGCTTGTGGTGTCTACTTTCCAAAATGGGGTCATTTGGGGGGGTTTTGAACTGTTCTGGCATTTTATACACAACATTAGGAAGCTTACATCCACTCTTCTAACCACTTGAAGACAAAGCCCTTTTTGACACTTTGTTTACATGAAAACATATTTTTTTTTGCAAGAAAATTATGTTGAACCCCAAAACATTATATATATTTTTAAAGCAAAGGCCCTACAGATTAAAATGGTGGGTGTTGCATTTTTTTTCTACACAGTATTTGCGCAGCGATTTTTCAAACGCATTTTTTGGGGAAAAAATACACTTTTTTTTATTTTAATGCACTAAAACACACTATATTGCCCAAATGTTTGATGAAATAAAAAAGATGATCTTTGGCCGAGTACATAGATACCAAACACGACATGCTTTAAAATTTCGCACAAACGCGCATTGGCGACAAACTACATACATTTTTAAAAGCCTTTAAAAGCCTTTACAGGTTACCCCGTTAGATTTACAGAGGAGGTCTACTGCTAAAATTACTGCCCTCGATCTGACCCTGTTGAACAGGGGCTGAAAAATTGGGCCTTTGGTGGTGGTGGTGGTGGTGTTGTCACAACACTGTAAGCCCTCAGACTTACTCTTGGTGGGTGCAGGAATGGGCCCTGCTGTGAATTATTAGATCAAGAATTGTAATTACATGCCCCTTTTGAACAGAGGCTGAAAAATTGGGCCTTTCGTGGTGGTGGTGGTGGTGGCGTTGCCACAACACTGTAAGCCCTCAGAGTTACTCTTGGTGGGTGCAGCAATGGGCCCTGCTGTGAATTATTAGATCAAGAATTGTAATTACATGCCCCTTTTGAACAGGGGCTGAAAAATTGGGCCTTTCGTGGTGGTGGTGGTGGTGGCGGTGTTGCCACAACACTGTAAGCCCTCAGAGTTACTCTTGGTGGGTGCAGGAATGGGCCCTGCTGTGAATTATTAGATCAAGAATTGTAATTACATGCCCCTGTTGAACAGGGGCTGAAAAATTGGGCCTTTGGTGGTGGTGGTGTGGGTGTTGTCACAACACTGTAAGCCCTCAGACTTGCTCTTGGTGGGTGCAGGAATGGGCCCTGCTGTGAATTATTAGATCAAGAATTGTAATTACATGCCCCTTTTGAACAGGGGCTGAAAAATTGGGCCTTTCGTGGTGGTGGTGGTGGTGGCGTTGCCACAACACTGTAAGCCCTCAGAGTTACTCTTGGTGGGTGCAGCAATGGGCCCTGCTGTGAATTATTAGATCAAGAATTGTAATTACATGCCCCTTTTGAACAGGGGCTGAAAAATTGGGCCTTTCGTGGTGGTGGTGGTGGTGGCGTTGCCACAACACTGTAAGCCCTCAGAGTTACTCTTGGTGGGTGCAGCAATGGGCCCTGCTGTGAATTATTACATCAAGAATTGTAATTGCATGCCCCTGTTGAACAGGGGCTGAAAAATTGGGCCTTAGGCACTGGTGGCACAACACTACAACCCCTCACAGATACTGTACTTGGAGCACAGCAATGAGCCCTGTTGCAAAGTATTGCTTCAAAAATTGTAATGACACGCCCCTGTTAAACAGGGGCTGAAAAATTGGGCCTTAGGCACTGGTGCCACAACACTCCAACCCCTCACAGATACTGTACTTGGAGCACAGCAATGAGCCCTATGGCAAATTATTGCTAAAAAAATTGTAAGTACACGCCCCTGTAAAACAGGGGCTGAAAAATTGGGCCTTAGCCACTGGTGGCGGCACCCATAAACAAAAATGATCTTCCAAGCTATCATCATCAATCGTATCATTGAGGACTCGGAGGAGGAGGATAGCCAGTCAACATAACAGCACAGGCACTCAGCATCAGCATCAGTCTTGAAGGGATGTGACATGTTAAAATCAATTAGTCTGTTATATCAGCATCAGGTGTGTGGTAGCTGGTGGTGATCCAAGACTGGTTCATCTTGATGAAAGTCAGTCGATCAACCGAGTCGGTGGACAGGCGCACCCTGTGATCCGTGACAAATCCTCCAGCAGCACTGAATGTGCGTTCCGAAAGAACGCTGGATGCAGGACAGGCCAGTAGCTCAATTGCATACTGTGCAAGCTCTGGCCAGTGATCCATCCTCAAGACCCAGTAAGCCAGAGGATTTTCGGTGGGGAAGGTGTCCAAGTCTGACCTTGCCCCTAGATATTCCTGCACCATGTTTATCAGACGCTGGCGATGGTTGCTGGAACCGATCATACTTTGGGGCTGCGGACTAAAGAATTGTCTGAACGCATCGGTCAGACAGCCACCTTCCCCACCGCTCCTTCTTTGACTGGCCGAAGCCTCAGCAACTCGTTGTCCAGGACCAGGAGTTTGTAACCTCCCAGTCTCTGGGAACGCGTTGCACAGACCTTTCTGCAAGGCCTCCCGGAGTTGTCTCATCCTCTGCTCCCTCTGCGACGGTAACATAAGGTCCGCAACCTTACCCTTGTACCGTGGATCAAGGAGAGTGGCCAGCCAGTAATGGTCCCGCTCCTTGATCCGAAGAATACGAGGATCCTTCCGCAGACTTTGCAGGATCAGGGAGGCCATGCAGCGTAGGTTTGCTGAGGCATTCGCTCCGGAGTCCTCTGGGTCACTAAGGACGACATGATCCGCAGTCACCTCCTCCCAGCCACGTACAAGTCCACTGGTTTCTTGGGACTGTAAATCATCCCTAAAAGACTGCTGCTGATGATGCTGAGTGCCAGCCTCCACCTCCATGCTTACACAATCCTCCTCCTCCTCCTCCTCCTCCTCCTCTTCCTGTGCGATGGGTGGGACAGAAGGAACACTGTCTGGGTAAAGGGGGCCTTGAGAGGCAAGGAAGTCCTCCTCTTCCTGCCTCTGTTCTGCCTCAAGTCCAATGTCCATTATTCCACGCAGCGTGTGCTCCAACAGGTGGACAAGAGGTACAGTGTCACTGATGCATGCACTGTCACTGCTCACCATCCTCGTGGCCTCCTCAAATGGTGCCAGGACAGTGCATGCATCCCTGATCATGCCCCACTGGCGTGGAGAAAAAAAACCAAGCTCCCCTGACCCTGTCCTGGTGCCGTAGTCGCACAGGTACTCATTGATGGCCCTCTGCTGTGTGTGCAGGCGCTGCAGCATGGCCAACGTTGAGTTCCACCTGGTGGGCATGTCACATATAAGGCGGTTCTTGGGCAGGTTCAACTCCTTTTGCAGCTCAGCCAGGCGATCACTGGCATTATAAGATCTGCGGAAATGCACACAGACTTTCCTGGCCTGCCTCAGGACATCCTGTAAGCCCGGGTACCTGCCCAAGAACCGCTGCACCACCAGGTTAAGGACGTGAGCCACACAGGGCACATGGGTCAGTTGTCCCTGTCGAAGGGCGGAGAGGAGGTTGGTGCCATTGTCGCAAACCACCATTCCTGGCTTAAGCTGGCGTGGCGTCAACCACCTCTCGGCCTGGCCCTGCAGAGCAGACAGGACCTCTGCCCCAGTGTGGCTTCTGTCCCCCAAACACACCAGCGCAAGCACGGCATGGCATCTTTTTGCCTGCGTACTTGCGTAGCCCCGTGAACGGCTACGGAGCACCGCTGGTTCATAGGACAAACCACAGGAAGAGGCCATGGAGGAAGAAGAAGAGGAGGGGGTGGAGGAGAGAGGTGTGTCACAACCAGTAGTAGCATTTTGGAGGCGTGGCGGTGGGACAACCTCCAACACTACTGCACCTTGTCCTGCATCCTTCCCAGCTGCCAAAAGAGTGACCCAATGGGCCGTGAAAGAAAGGTAACGTCCCTGTCCATGCCTGCTGGACCATGAGTCAGCGGTAATATGCACCTTACCGCTGACCGCCCTGTCCAGCGAAGCCAAGACATTGCCTTCCACATGCCGGTAGAGAGCCGGAATAGCCTTCCGTGAGAAAAAGTGGCGTTTGGGAACCTGCCACTGAGGAACCGCACATTGCACAAACTCACGGAAGGGGGCCGAGTCTACCAACTGAAAAGGCAGCAGTTGAAGCGCTAGCAATTTAGCCAAGCTAGCATTCAACCGCTGGGCATGTGGATGGCTGGGAGTGAACTTCTTTCGACGGTCCAGCAGCTGGGGCAGGGAAATTTGCCTGCTAGAATCGGACGTCGGTGTACTGCTAGCAGAGTGGCCGCAAGTACTTGGCTGTGACACACCTAATTCTACACCTTCATTCCTCTCAGTGCATGTTTCAGAGAGGACTGAAGTTATAGTGGGGTTGGAGATCCCAGCTGATGCGGTGCAAGGAGAGGTCCGCTTTGTTCTTTGGTGTGGGTCTTTGAGGTAGGCTTGCCAACGAGCTGCATGGCAGGTCAACATATGTCTGGTCAGGCATGTGGTACCCAAGCGGCTGATGTTTTGGCCACGCGATATACGCTTGAGACATATGTTGCAAACAGCAGCTGTGCGATCTGATGCACTAGCCTCAAAAAAGGCCCACACCAAGGAACTTTTTGAATGACGGGCAGAGGCAGCGCCCTGCACAGGCGGAGCTCTGTGGTGTGATTCCTTGGGTGTACTGCCCTTACGCTGGCCACCAAAGGGCATCCTGCCTCGTTGGAGATGTGCCTCCTCCTCATCCTCCTCCTCCTCCTCTCTCCTATTAGGCACCCACGTGGAGTCAGTGACCTCATCATCCCCTCCCTCCTCATCACTGGAGCCAATCTGGCAGTATGCTGCAGCTGCTGGAACATGACTGCCAGATTGGTGTCCTTCTTGAGCATCCCTTCTGTCTGCTCTCACCCTACTGCCTTCCTGTAGCTGGGTTTCATCATCAGACCCTTCGAAACGCTGGGCATCCTCCTGGAGCATGTACCCAACACTGTGCTCAAACAGTTCGGGGGACTCCTCAGGAGGAGGACATGGTGGGTCTAGGGAAGGAGTGACTGATGATGAGTCTGACATTGATACCAGGGAAGAGGACGCTTTGGCAGCTGCTTTGCCAGTACCCTGAGCCTGGGTGAGAGAGGATGAGGAGGAGGAGAAGGGCTTGGTCATCCACTCTACCAAGTCTTCGGCATGATGTGGCTCAACATGTCCAGCTGCCGAAAAGAAGGACAAGCGTGTCCCATGGCCATGTGCTGATGACAATGCACCGCGTCCACGACCAGCACTGTTGCCCCCAGACACAGAGCCTGCTTGCCCTCTTTTATTGCCTCCTGACTGTCTGCCTCTCCTTGTTTGTCTTCCAGACATTCTAATAGATGGCCTGCAGGGAGATGGGAAAAAAGCAATAAGGGCTACCTTCAGGTGTCCTTCTCTGTCCCTTTACTTAAGGATTTCTAAATATGGTTGAGGATGATTGCTTTTGCACAGAATAGCACAACGACAATTTCCCTGACTGTCCAAAAAACAAGGATTTCAAAGATGGTTGATGAGGAATGCTTTAGCACACTATAGCACAAGGAGAATTCACTCACTGTCCTTCCCTGTCCCTAGAAACAAGGACTTGCACAGTGAAAGAAACTGACACTCTCCCTACCTAGAGTTTTCTGTCCCTAGAAAAAATGTTTTTTTTAAGCACACTATAGCACAAGGAGAATTCACTCACTGTCCTTCCCTGTCCCTAGAAACAAGGACTTGCACAGTGAAAGAAACTGACACTCTCCCTACCTAGAGTTTTCTGTCCCTAGAAAAAATGTTTTTTTTAAGCACACTATAGCACAAGGAGAATTCACTGACTGTCCTTCCCTGTCCCTAGAAACAAGGACTTTCACAGTGAAAGAAACTGACACTCTCCCTACCTAGAGTTTTCTGTCCCTAGAAAAAATGTTTTTTTTAAGCACACTATAGCACAAGGAGAATTCACTCACTGTCCTCCCCTGTCCCTAGAAACAAGGACTTGCACAGTGAAAGAAACTGACACTCTCCCTACCTAGAGTTTTCTGTCCCTAGAAAAAATGTTTTTTTTAAGCACACTATAGCACAAGGAGAATTCACTCACTGTCCTTCCCTGTCCCTAGAAACAAGGACTTGCACAGTGAAAGAAACTGACACTCTCCCTACCTAGAGTTTTCTGTCCCTAGAAAAAATGTTTTTTTTAAGCACACTATAGCACAAGGAGAATTCACTCACTGTCCTTCCCTGTCCCTAGAAACAAGGACTTGCACAGTGAAAGAAACTGACACTCTCCCTACCTAGAGTTTTCTGTCCCTAGAAAAAATGTTTTTTTTAAGCACACTATAGCACAAGGAGAATTCACTCACTGTCCTTCCCTGTCCCTAGAAACAAGGACTTGCACAGTGAAAGAAACTGACACTCTCCCTACCTAGAGTTTTCTGTCCCTAGAAAAAATGTTTTTTTTTAAGCACACTATAGCACAAGGAGAATTCACTCACTGTCCTTCCCTGTCCCTAGAAACAAGGACTTGCACAGTGAAAGAAACTGACACTCTCCCTACCTAGAGTTTTCTGTCCCTAGAAAAAATGTTTTTTTTAAGCACACTATAGCACAAGGAGAATTCACTCACTGTCCTTCCCTGTCCCTAGAAACAAGGACTTGCACAGTGAAAGAAACTGACACTCTCCCTACCTAGAGTTTTCTGTCCCTAGAAAAAATGTTTTTTTTAAGCACACTATAGCACTAGGAGAATTCACTCACTGTCCTTCCCTGTCCCTAGAAACAAGGACTTGCACAGTGAAAGAAACTGACACTCTCCCTACCTAGAGTTTTCTGTCCTTAGAAAAAATGTTTTTTTTAAGCACACTATAGCACAAGGAGAATTCACTCACTGTCCTTCCCTGTCCCTAGAAACAAGGACTTGCACAGTGAAAGAAACTGACACTCTCCCTACCTAGAGTTTTCTGTCCCTAGAAAAAATGTTTTTTTTAAGCACACTATAGCACAAGGAGAATTCACTCACTGTCCTTCCCTGTCCCTAGAAACAAGGACTTGCACAGTGAAAGAAACTGACACTCTCCCTACCTAGAGTTTTCTGTCCCTAGAAAAAATGTTTTTTTTAAGCACACTATAGCACAAGGAGAATTCACTCACTGTCCTTCCCTGTCCCTAGAAACAAGGACTTGCACAGTGAAAGAAACTGACACTCTCCCTACCTAGAGTTTTCTGTCCCTAGAAAAAATGTTTTTTTTTAAGCACACTATAGCACAAGGAGAATTCACTCACTGTCCTTCCCTGTCCCTAGAAACAAGGACTTGCACAGTGAAAGAAACTGACACTCTCCCTACCTAGAGTTTTCTGTCCCTAGAAAAAATGTTTTTTTTAAGCACACTATAGCACAAGGAGAATTCACTCACTGTCCTTCCCTGTCCCTAGAAACAAGGACTTGCACAGTGAAAGAAACTGACACTCTCCCTACCTAGAGTTTTCTGTCCCTAGAAAAAATGTTTTTTTCAAGCACACTATAGCACAAGGAGAATTCACGCACTGTCCTTCCCTGTCCCTAGAAACAAGGACTTGCACAGTGAAAGAAACTGACACTCTCCCTACCTAGAGTTTTCTGTCCCTAGAAAAAATGTTTTTTTTAAGCACACTATAGCACAAGGAGAATTCACTCACTGTCCTTCCCTGTCCCTAGAAACAAGGACTTGCACAGTGAAAGAAACTGACACTCTCCCTACCTAGAGTTTTCTGTCCCTAGAAAAAATGTTTTTTTTAAGCACACTATAGCACAAGGAGAATTCACTCACTGTCCTTCCCTGTCCCTAGAAACAAGGACTTGCACAGTGAAAGAAACTGACACTCTCCCTACCTACAGTTTTCTGTCCCTAGAAAAAATGTTTTTTTTAAGCACACTATAGCACAAGGAGAATTCACTCACTGTCCTTCCCTGTCCCTAGAAACAAGGACTTGCACAGTGAAAGAAACTGACACTCTCCCTACCTAGAGTTTTCTGTCCCTAGAAAAAATGTTTTTTTTAAGCACACTATAGCACAAGGAGAATTCACTCACTGTCCTTCCCTGTCCCTAGAAACAAGGACTTGCACAGTGAAAGAAACTGACACTCTCCCTACCTAGAGTTTTCTGTCCCTAGAAAAAATGTTTTTTTTAAGCACACTATAGCACAAGGAGAATTCACTCACTGTCCTTCCCTGTCCCTAGAAACAAGGACTTGCACAGTGAAAGAAACTGACACTCTCCCTACCTAGAGTTTTCTGTCCCTAGAAAAAATGTTTTTTTAAGCACACTATAGCACAAGGAGAATTCACTCACTGTCCTTCCCTGTCCCTAGAAACAAGGACTTGCACAGTGAAAGAAACTGACACTCTCCCTACCTAGAGTTTTCTGTCCCTAGAAAAAATGTTTTTTTTAAGCACACTATAGCACAAGGAGAATTCACGCACTGTCCTTCCCTGTCCCTAGAAACAAGGACTTGCACAGTGAAAGAAACTGACACTCTCCCTACCTAGAGTTTTCTGTCCCTAGAAAAAATGTTTTTTTTAAGCACACTATAGCACAAGGAGAATTCACTCACTGTCCTTCCCTGTCCCTAGAAACAAGGACTTGCACAGTGAAAGAAACTGACACTCTCCCTACCTAGAGTTTTCTGTCCCTAGAAAAAATGTTTTTTTTAAGCACACTATAGCACAAGGAGAATTCACTCACTGTCCTTCCCTGTCCCTAGAAACAAGGACTTGCACAGTGAAAGAAACTGACACTCTCCCTACCTACAGTTTTCTGTCCCTAGAAAAAATGTTTTTTTTAAGCACACTATAGCACAAGGAGAATTCACTCACTGTCCTTCCCTGTCCCTAGAAACAAGGACTTGCACAGTGAAAGAAACTGACACTCTCCCTACCTAGAGTTTTCTGTCCCTAGAAAAAATGTTTTTTTTAAGCACACTATAGCACAAGGAGAATTCACTCACTGTCCTTCCCTGTCCCTAGAAACAAGGACTTGCACAGTGAAAGAAACTGACACTCTCCCTACCTAGAGTTTTCTGTCCCTAGAAAAAATGTTTTTTTTAAGCACACTATAGCACAAGGAGAATTCACTCACTGTCCTTCCCTGTCCCTAGAAACAAGGACTTGCACAGTGAAAGAAACTGACACTCTCCCTACCTAGAGTTTTCTGTCCCTAGAAAAAATGTTTTTTTTAAGCACACTATAGCACAAGGAGAATTCACTCACTGTCCTTCCCTGTCCCTAGAAACAAGGACTTGCACAGTGAAAGAAACTGACACTCTCCCTACCTAGAGTTTTCTGTCCCTAGAAAAAATGTTTTTTTTTAAGCACACTATAGCACAAGGAGAATTCACTCACTGTCCTTCCCTGTCCCTAGAAACAAGGACTTGCACAGTGAAAGAAACTGACACTCTCCCTACCTAGAGTTTTCTGTCCCTAGAAAAAATGTTTTTTTTAAGCACACTATAGCACAAGGAGAATTCACTCACTGTCCTTCCCTGTCCCTAGAAACAAGGACTTGCACAGTGAAAGAAACTGACACTCTCCCTACCTAGAGTTTTCTGTCCCTAGAAAAAATGTTTTTTTTAAGCACACTATAGCACAAGGAGAATTCACTCACTGTCCTTCCCTGTCCCTAGAAACAAGGACTTGCACAGTGAAAGAAACTGACACTCTCCCTACCTAGAGTTTTCTGTCCCTAGAAAAAATGTTTTTTTTAAGCACACTATAGCACAAGGAGAATTCACTCACTGTCCTTCCCTGTCCCTAGAAACAAGGACTTGCACAGTGAAAGAAACTGACACTCTCCCTACCTAGAGTTTTCTGTCCCTAGAAAAAAAAATTTTTTAAGCACACTATAGCACAAGGAGAATTCACTCACTGTCCTTCCCTGTCCCTAGAAACAAGGACTTGCACAGTGAAAGAAACTGACACTCTCCCTACCTAGAATTTTCTGTCCCTAGAAAAAATGTTTTTTTTAAGCACACTATAGCACAAGGAGAATTCACTCACTGTCCTTCCCTGTCCCTAGAAACAAGGACTTGCACAGTGAAAGAAACTGACACTCTCCCTACCTAGAATTTTCTGTCCCTAGAAAAAATGTTTTTTTTAAGCACACTATAGCACAAGGAGAATTCACTCACTGTCCTTCCCTGTCCCTAGAAACAAGGACTTGCACAGTGAAAGAAACTGACACTCTCCCTACCTAGAGTTTTCTGTCCCTAGAAAAAATGTTTTTTTTAAGCACACTATAGCACAAGGAGAATTCACTCACTGTCCTTCCCTGTCCCTAGAAACAAGGACTTGCACAGTGAAAGAAACTGACACTCTCCCTACCTAGAGTTTTCTGTCCTTAGAAAAAATGTTTTTTTTAAGCACACTATAGCACAAGGAGAATTCACTCACTGTCCTTCCCTGTCCCTAGAAACAAGGACTTGCACAGTGAAAGAAACTGACACTCTCCCTACCTAGAGTTTTCTGTCCCTAGAAAAAATGTTTTTTTTAAGCACACTATAGCACAAGGAGAATTCACTCACTGTCCTTCCCTGTCCCTAGAAACAAGGACTTGCACAGTGAAAGAAACTGACACTCTCCCTACCTAGAGTTTTCTGTCCCTAGAAAAAATGTTTTTTTTAAGCACACTATAGCACAAGGAGAATTCACTCACTGTCCTTCCCTGTCCCTAGAAACAAGGACTTGCACAGTGAAAGAAACTGACACTCTTCCTACCTAGAGTTTTCTGTCCCTAGAAAAAATGTTTTTTTTTAAGCACACTATAGCACAAGGAGAATTCACTCACTGTCCTTCCCTGTCCCTAGAAACAAGGACTTGCACAGTGAAAGAAACTGACACTCTCCCTACCTAGAGTTTTCTGTCCCTAGAAAAAATGTTTTTTTTAAGCACACTATAGCACAAGGAGAATTCACTCACTGTCCTTCCCTGTCCCTAGAAACAAGGACTTGCACAGTGAAAGAAACTGACACTCTCCCTACCTAGAGTTTTCTGTCCCTAGAAAAAATGTTTTTTTTAAGCACACTATAGCACAAGGAGAATTCACGCACTGTCCTTCCCTGTCCCTAGAAACAAGGACTTGCACAGTGAAAAAAACTGACACTCTCCCTACCTAGAGTTTTCTGTCCCTAGAAAAAATGTTTTTTTTAAGCACACTATAGCACAAGGAGAATTCACTCACTGTCCTTCCCTGTCCCTAGAAACAAGGACTTGCACAGTGAAAGAAACTGACACTCTCCCTACCTAGAGTTTTCTGTCCCTAGAAAAAATGTTTTTTTTAAGCACACTATAGCACAAGGAGAATTCACTCACTGTCCTTCCCTGTCCCTAGAAACAAGGACTTGCACAGTGAAAGAAACTGACACTCTCCCTACCTAGAGTTTTCTGTCCCTAGAAAAAATGTTTTTTTTAAGCACACTATAGCACAAGGAGAATTCACACACTGTCCTTCCCTGTCCCTAGAAACAAGGACTTGCACAGTGAAAGAAACTGACACTCTCCCTACCTAGAGTTTTCTGTCCCTAGAAAAAATGTTTTTTTTAAGCACACTATAGCACAAGGAGAATTCACTCACTGTCCTTCCCTGTCCCTAGAAACAAGGACTTGCACAGTGAAAGAAACTGACACTCTCCCTACCTAGAGTTTTCTGTCCCTAGAAAAAATTTTTTTTTAAGCACACTATAGCACAAGGAGAATTCACTCACTGTCCTTCCCTGTCCCTAGAAACAAGGACTTGCACAGTGAAAGAAACTGACACTCTCCCTACCTACAGTTTTCTGTCCCTAGAAAAAATGTTTTTTTAAGCACACTATAGCACAAGGAGAATTCACTCACTGTCCTTCCCTGTCCCTAGAAACAAGGACTTGCACAGTGAAAGAAACTGACACTCTCCCTACCTAGAGTTTTCTGTCCCTAGAAAAAATGTT
The DNA here is from genome assembly GCA_029206835.1 of Rana muscosa. Taxonomy (NCBI): domain Eukaryota; kingdom Metazoa; phylum Chordata; class Amphibia; order Anura; family Ranidae; genus Rana; species Rana muscosa. The sequence continues at coordinate 75,294,698 of JARGYO010005626.1, read as the reverse complement.
TTTTTAAGCACACTATAGCACAAGGAGAATTCACTCACTGTCCTTCCCTGTCCCTAGAAACAAGGACTTGCAAAGTGAAAGAAACTGACACTCTCCCTACCTAGAGTTTTCTGTCCCTAGAAAAAATGTTTTTTTTAAGCACACTATAGCACAAGGAGAATTCACTCACTGTCCTTCAATGTCCCTAGAAACAAGGACTTGCACAGTGAAAGAAACTGACACTCTCCCTACCTAGAGTTTTCTGTCCCTAGAAAAAATGTTTTTTTTAAGCACACTATAGCACAAGGAGAATTCACTCACTGTCCTTCCCTGTCCCTAGAAACAAGGACTTGCACAGTGAAAGAAACTGACACTCTCCCTACCTAGAGTTTTCTGTCCCTAGAAAAAATGTTTTTTTTAAGCACACTATAGCACAAGGAGAATTCACGCACTGTCCTTCCCTGTCCCTAGAAACAAGGACTTGCACAGTGAAAGAAACTGACACTCTCCCTACCTAGAGTTTTCTGTCCCTAGAAAAAATGTTTTTTTTAAGCACACTATAGCACAAGGAGAATTCACTCACTGTCCTTCCCTGTCCCTAGAAACAAGGACTTGCACAGTGAAAGAAACTGACACTCTCCCTACCTAGAGTTTTCTGTCCCTAGAAAAAATGTTTTTTTTAAGCACACTATAGCACAAGGAGAATTCACTCACTGTCCTTCCCTGTCCCTAGAAACAAGGACTTGCACAGTGAAAGAAACTGACACTCTCCCTACCTAGAGTTTTCTGTCCCTAGAAAAAATGTTTTTTTTAAGCACACTATAGCACAAGGAGAATTCACTCACTGTCCTTCCCTGTCCCTAGAAACAAGGACTTGCACAGTGAAAGAAACTGACACTCTCCCTACCTAGAGTTTTCTGTCCCTAGAAAAAATGTTTTTTTTAAGCACACTATAGCACAAGGAGAATTCACTCACTGTCCTTCCCTGTCCCTAGAAACAAGGACTTGCACAGTGAAAGAAACTGACACTCTCCCTACCTAGAGTTTTCTGTCCCTAGAAAAAATGTTTTTTTTAAGCACACTATAGCACAAGGAGAATTCACTCACTGTCCTTCCCTGTCCCTAGAAACAAGGACTTGCACAGTGAAAGAAACTGACACTCTCCCTACCTAGAGTTTTCTGTCCCTAGAAAAAATGTTTTTTTTAAGCACACTATAGCACAAGGAGAATTCACTCACTGTCCTTCCCTGTCCCTAGAAACAAGGACTTGCACAGTGAAAGAAACTGACACTCTCCCTACCTAGAGTTTTCTGTCCCTAGAAAAAATGTTTTTTTTAAGCACACTATAGCACAAGGAGAATTCACTCACTGTCCTTCCCTGTCCCTAGAAACAAGGACTTGCACAGTGAAAGAAACTGACACTCTCCCTACCTAGAGTTTTCTGTCCCTAGAAAAAATGTTTTTTTTAAGCACACTATAGCACAAGGAGAATTCACTCACTGTCCTTCCCTGTCCCTAGAAACAAGGACTTGCACAGTGAAAGAAACTGACACTCTCCCTACCTAGAGTTTTCTGTCCCTAGAAAAAATGTTTTTTTTAAGCACACTATAGCACAAGGAGAATTCACGCACTGTCCTTCCCTGTCCCTAGAAACAAGGACTTGCACAGTGAAAGAAACTGACACTCTCCCTACCTAGAGTTTTCTGTCCCTAGAAAAAATGTTTTTTTAAGCACACTATAGCACAAGGAGAATTCACTCACTGTCCTTCCCTGTCCCTAGAAACAAGGACTTGCACAGTGAAAGAAACTGACACTCTCCCTACCTAGAGTTTTCTGTCCCTAGAAAAAATGTTTTTTTTAAGCACACTATAGCACAAGGAGAATTCACTCACTGTCCTTCCCTGTCCCTAGAAACAAGGACTTGCACAGTGAAAGAAACTGACACTCTCCCTACCTAGAGTTTTCTGTCCCTAGAAAAAATGTTTTTTTTAAGCACACTATAGCACAAGGAGAATTCACTCACTGTCCTTCCCTGTCCCTAGAAACAAGGACTTGCACAGTGAAAGAAACTGACACTCTCCCTACCTAGAGTTTTCTGTCCCTAGAAAAAATGTTTTTTTTAAGCACACTATAGCACAAGGAGAATTCACTCACTGTCCTTCCCTGTCCCTAGAAACAAGGACTTGCACAGTGAAAGAAACTGACACTCTCCCTACCTAGAGTTTTCTGTCCCTAGAAAAAATGTTTTTTTTAAGCACACTATAGCACAAGGAGAATTCACTCACTGTCCTTCCCTGTCCCTAGAAACAAGGACTTGCACAGTGAAAGAAACTGACACTCTCCCTACCTAGAGTTTTCTGTCCCTAGAAAAAATGTTTTTTTTAAGCACACTATAGCACAAGGAGAATTCACTCACTGTCCTTCCCTGTCCCTAGAAACAAGGACTTGCACAGTGAAAGAAACTGACACTCTCCCTACCTAGAGTTTTCTGTCCCTAGAAAAATTTTTTTTTTTAAGCACACTATAGCACAAGGAGAATTCACTCACTGTCCTTCCCTGTCCCTAGAAACAAGGACTTGCACAGTGAAAGAAACTGACACTCTCCCTACCTAGAGTTTTCTGTCCCTAGAAAAAATGTTTTTTTTAAGCACACTATAGCACAAGGAGAATTCACTCACTGTCCTTCCCTGTCCCTAGAAACAAGGACTTGCACAGTGAAAGAAACTGACACTCTCCCTACCTAGAGTTTTCTGTCCCTAGAAAAAATGTTTTTTTTAAGCACACTATAGCACAAGGAGAATTCACTGACTGTCCTTCCCTGTCCCTAGAAACAAGGACTTGCACAGTGAAAGAAACTGACACTCTCCCTACCTAGAGTTTTCTGTCCCTAGAAAAAATGTTTTTTTTAAGCACACTATAGCACAAGGAGAATTCACTCACTGTCCTTCCCTGTCCCTAGAAACAAGGACTTGCACAGTGAAAGAAACTGACACTCTCCCTACCTAGAGTTTTCTGTCCCTAGAAAAAATGTTTTTTTTAAGCACACTATAGCACAAGGAGAATTCACTCACTGTCCTTCCCTGTCCCTAGAAACAAGGACTTGCACAGTGAAAGAAACTGACACTCTCCCTACCTAGAGTTTTCTGTCCCTAGAAAAAATGTTTTTTTTTAAGCACACTATAGCACAAGGAGAATTCACTCACTGTCCTTCCCTGTCCCTAGAAACAAGGACTTGCACAGTGAAAGAAACTGACACTCTCCCTACCTAGAGTTTTCTGTCCCTAGAAAAAATGTTTTTTTTAAGCACACTATAGCACAAGGAGAATTCACTCACTGTCCTTCCCTGTCCCTAGAAACAAGGACTTGCACAGTGAAAGAAACTGACACTCTCCCTACCTAGAGTTTTCTGTCCCTAGAAAAAATGTTTTTTTTAAGCACACTATAGCACAAGGAGAATTCACTCACTGTCCTTCCCTGTCCCTAGAAACAAGGACTTGCACAGTGAAAGAAACTGACACTCTCCCTACCTAGAGTTTTCTGTCCCTAGAAAAAATGTTTTTTTTAAGCACACTATAGCACAAGGAGAATTCACTCACTGTCCTTCCCTGTCCCTAGAAACAAGGACTTGCACAGTGAAAGAAACTGACACTCTCCCTACCTAGAGTTTTCTGTCCCTAGAAAAAATGTTTTTTTTAAGCACACTATAGCACAAGGAGAATTCACTCACTGTCCTTCCCTGTCCCTAGAAACAAGGACTTGCACAGTGAAAGAAACTGACACTCTCCCTACCTAGAGTTTTCTGTCCCTAGAAAAAATGTTTTTTTTAAGCACACTATAGCACAAGGAGAATTCACTCACTGTCCTTCCCTGTCCCTAGAAACAAGGACTTGCACAGTGAAAGAAACTGACACTCTCCCTACCTAGAGTTTTCTGTCCCTAGAAAAAATGTTTTTTTAAAGCACACTATAGCACAAGCACAAAACACACTGACACTCTCCCTACCTATCCTTCTCTTTCCTAAACTAAAGGAATCCAGGTTAAGCAAGAAAGAAATAAATGTCACTGTCCCTGCCTATGCTGCTCTTTCCCTGCTCCGGAACACACTACACTAGGCCGCCGTGCTGGTGGCCTTTTATAGTGTGGGGCGTGTACTAAACACCCTCAGCAATAATTGGCCACAGGCATTCTGCCTGTGGCCAATCATTGCTCTCCTCGCTGCCGGCGCTGTGATTGGCCAAGCATGCGGGGTCACAGTGCATGCTTGGCCAATCACAGCGCCTGGATGACACTGCGATGGCGTACTGCATTGTGGGCCGTTCGCGTCACTCGAATTTGGCGCGAACGGCCCAAATCGTTCGATCTTCGTCGAACGATCGAACAGCCGATGTTCGAGTCGAACGTATGTTCGACTCGAACACGAAGCTCATCCCTAGTTGCCACTTACAAAACTGTTGCAAACTGTTTGACATCCTTTACTTTCCTTCTTTCAAGTGAAGTTCAGACTGTTGGCACTATTTACTTTAGCACAGCCCCCAATGTTGTCATTAACCACTTAAGCCCCGGACCATTTGGTAGCTAAATGACCAGAGGTGAATTCAGAATTTTGCACTGCGCTGCTTTAGCTGTAAATTGTGCGGACATGCAATGTTGTACCCAAACGAAATTTGCGTCCTTTTCTTCCCACAAATAGAGCTTTCTTTTAATGGTATTTGATTGCCTCTGCGATTTTTATTTTTTGCGATATAAACGGAAAAAGACCGAAAATTTTGAAAAAAATGATATTTTCTACTTTTTGTTATAAGAAAAATCGAATAAACTCAATTGTAGTCATACATTTAGGCCAAAATGTATTCAGCCACATGTTTTTAGTAAAAAAAATGTCAATAAGCGTATATTTATTGGTTTGCGCAAAAGTTATAGAGTTTACAAACTAGGGTACATTTTCTGAAATTTACACAGCTTTAAATTTATGACTGCCTATCTCATTTCTTGAGGTGCTAAAATGACAGGGCAGTACAAAACCCCCCCAAATGACCCCATTTTGGAAAGTAGACACCCCAAGGAAATTGCTGAGAGGCATGTTGAGCCCATTGAATTTTTTATTTTTTGTCCCAAGTGATTGAATAATGACTAAAAAAAAATAAAAAATTACAAAAAGTTGTCACTAAATGATATATTGCGCACACATGCCATGGTTATATGTGGAATTTAACCCCAAAATACATTTTGCTGCTTCTCCTGAGTACGGGGATACCACATGTGTGGGACTTTTTGGGAGCCTAGTCGTGTACGGGACCCCGGAAACCAAGCACCGCCTTCAGGATTTCTAAGGGCGCAAATTTTTGATTTCACTCCTCACTACCTATCACAGTTTCGAAGGCCATAAAATGCCAAAATAGCACAAAACCCCCCCAAATGACCCCATTTTAGAAAGTAGACACCCCAAGGAAATTGCTGAGAGGCCTGTTGAGTCCATTGAATATATATTTTTTTGTCCCAAGTGATTGAATAATGACAAAAAAAAAAAAATTACAAAAAGTTGTCACCAAATGATATATTGCTCACACATGCCATGGTTATATGTGGAATTACACCCCAAAATACATTTTTCTGCTTCTCCTGAGTACGGGGATACCACATGTGTGGGACTTTTTAGGAGCCTAGCCGCATACGGCACCCCGAAAACCAAGCACCGCCTTCAGGATTTCTAGGCACAAATTTTTGATTTCACTCCTCACTACCTATCACAGTTTCGAAGGCCATAAAATGCCAAAATCGCACAAAACCCCCCCAAATGACCCCATTTTGGATAATAGACACCCCAAGCTATTTGCTGAGAGGCATGGCGAGTATTTTACAGCTCTAATTTGTTTTTGAAAATGAAGAAAGAAAATATATATATATATATTTTTTTTTTCAATTTTCAAAACTTTGTGACAAAAAGCGAGATCTGCAAAATACTCACAATACCTCTCAGCAAATAGCTTGGGGTGTCTACTTTCCAAAATGGGGTCATTTGGGGGGGTTTTGTGCTATCTGGGCATTCCATGGCCTCCGAAACTGTGATAGGCAGTGAGAAGTGAAATCAAAAATTTACACCCTTAGAAAGCCTGAAGGCGGTGCTTGGTTTTTGGGGTCCCGTACGCGGCTAGGCTCCCAAAAAGTCTCACACATGTGGTATCCCCGTACTCAGGAGAAGCAACAGAATGTATTTTGGGGTGTAATTCCACATATGCCCATGACATGTTTGAGCAATATATCATTTAGTGACAACTTTGTGCAAAAAAAAAAAAAAAAATTGACGTTTTTCCGCAACTTGTGTCAACATATAAAATATTCCATGGACTCGACATGCCTCTCAGTATTTAGCTTGGGGTGTCTACTTTCCAAAATGGGGTCATTTGGGGGGTTTTGAACTGTTCTGGCATTTTATACACAACATTAGGAAGCTTACATCCACTCTTCTAACCACTTGAAGACAAAGCCCTTTTTGACACTTTTTGTTTACATGAAAACATTTTTTTTTTGCAAGAAAATTATGTTGAACCCCCAAACATTATATATATTTTTAAAGCAAAGGCCCTACAGATTAAAATGGTGGGTGTTGCATTTTTTTTTCCACACAGTATTTGCGCAGCGATTTTTCAAACGCATTTTTTGGGTTAAAAAAATACACTTTTTTTAATTTTAATGCACTAAAACACACTATATTGCCCAAATGTTTGATGAAATAAAAAAGATGATCTTAGGCCGAGTACATAGATACCAAACACGACATGCTTTAAAATTTCACACAAACGCGCATTGGCGACAAACTACATACATTTTTAAAAGCCTTTAAAAGCCTTTACAGGTTACCCCAGTAGATTTACAGAGGAGGTCTACTGCTAAAATGATTGCCCTCGATCTGACCTTCGCGGTGATACCTCACATGCATGGTGCAATTGCTGTTTACATATGACGCCAGACCGACGCTTGCGTTCGCCATTGGGCAAGAGCAGGGCAGGACAGGGGTGCTTTATTTTTTTTTATTTTTTTTTATTATTAATTTTGCTTTTTTATTTTATTTTTAAATTGTTCCTTCCAAGTATTTTTTTTAATCATTTTTATTGTTATCTCAGGGAATGTAAATATCCCCTATGATAGCAATAGGTAGTGACAGGTACTTTTTTTTTAAAAAACTGGGGTCTTCCAGACCCTAGATTTTTCCTCTGCCCTCAAAGCATCTGACCACACCAAGATCGGTGTGATAAAATGCTTTCCCAATTTCCCAATGGCGCTTTTTATATCCGGGGGGGGGCATTCCCTCCCACTGCTTGTAAAAGCAGTCCAGAGGCTAATTAGCCGCTAGGATTGCTTTTACATGAAAGCCGGCCGCAGGCTGAAAAGAATGATACCAAGATGATACCTAAACCCGCAGGCATCATTCTGGTATAAACATTAAAATTCCAGCAACATACCAGTACGTTGCTGGTCCTTGTTGGACATGTATTGTAATCTTTTTTTTTCATGCAGCCAGTTGGCTGAACGAAAAAAGAGATTGATCGGTGGGTATGCCCACCATTAGAATACCGCCCTTCATCCACCCACTTCCAATGATGGGCATACACGCACCATTTATATATGCCGAAGCAAGGGGGCATCCTCCCGCAAAAAAGTTATGCCGCACACACATGGCCGGACTTTTCCACGGGCAAGCCTCCGTCGGAATTTCGACCGTATGTACGCGGCATTAGGAGCAAAATCGCTCCTCCGCCCCTGCTGCCCCAATGCTTCGGCATATTTGCTTTTTTTTTTAACTGTGGTGGTGAAATCACCTCCTACAGCACTGGAGTCGCAGGGATCAGGCCTGTCTCTGCGAACGCTGCAGTTATGTGTGTTTTTGTTTTGTAAGTGACAGTGATCGATCGATACTGCACTTGGGTGGCCTGGGCTGGACGGAGGGGTAAAACGCAGGTGCCAGCAGGTATCTGGGCTGATCCCGCTAACACTGCGTTTTTGGGAACCCTAAACTGCTGGGGACGCTAGTATAGATCTGATCAGATCAGATATTGATCTGTTCAGATACTATACCACTAAGGGGGGTGTATGCTTCACGCGCGGGTGTTAGCGTTACTGGCACTAACCTGACGCTGCCTGGGGTGTGACGCAGACCCTCTCTGACGCTAAAACCTAATTGATATCACCCGCCGGGCGATCAGGGGGTTAAACCTTTATTGGGTTATATACACGGCTGGTGCCCTGACACTATAAAAAGCAAACTAACTAACCAGCGTCACCCGTAACACTTTTTTGGTGATCACTGGTGAAAGGGTTAACTAGGGGCAATCAGGGGGTTAAAACCTTTATTAGATAATATATGGGGGTACCTGACGCTATAAAAACCTGCGGCGAACCTAAAAAAAATTACCAGCTACCGATCTGCATCACCGACACTAAAACAGCGTTTAGAAAAACTATCGCTTAGTGACAGTGGTGATGGGGGTGAAAGGGTTACCTGGGGGGCGATCAAGGGGGTTAAACCTTTATTAGATAATATATTGGGGTACCTGACGCTATAAAAACCTGCGGCGAACCTAAAAAAAATTACCAGCTACCGATCTGCATCACCGACACTAAGACAGCGTTTAGAAAAACGATCGCTTAGTGACAGTGGTGATGGGGGTGAAAGGGTTACCCTGGGGGGCGATCAAGGGGGTTAAACCTTTATTAGATAATATATTGGGGTACCTGATGCTATAAAAACCTGCGGCGAACCTAAAAAAAATTACCGGCTACCGATCTGCATCACAGACACTAAGACAGCGTTTAGAAAAACGATCGCTTAGTGACAGTGGTGATAGGGGGTGAAAGGGTTACCTGGGGGGCGATCAAGGGGGTTAAACCTTTATTAGATAATATATTGGGGTACCTGACGCGATAAAAACATGCGGCGAACCTAAAAAAAATTACTGGCTGCCGATCGGCATCACTGACGCTAAGACAGCGATCAGAAAAATGATCGCTTAGTGACAGTGGTGATAGGGGGTGAAAGGGTTATCTGGGGGGTGATCAGGGGGTTAAACCTTTATTAGGGGGGGTTAGGGGGCTACACTGGACCTAAGACTAAACTTTGGTGACACTTTTACAGTCACAAATGTCACTGATTGCAGTGATCACTAAATAAATGGTCACTGCAATCAGTGACACTGTGACTGGGGGCTGGGGGGGTGATCTGGGGGGTGATCTGGGGTGTCTGGGGGGGCCTGGGGGGGCGATTTATGTCCCTATGTGTCCTGGTGTCAGTGTAGTGTTGTGTGTACTGACCTGTTGTCTTCTCTTGTACGGCGCTCAGTATATGTGAGCGCCGCACCAGAGATGACATCACTTCCTCCTGCTCCCTCTGTCTGACACAGACAGAGGGGGCATTTTCATTCGCCGGGAGCGATCGCGAGGGGGTGGCCAGAAACGAATGGCTGCCCCCTCATCCCGGAACGCTCCCGGACACTTAGCCACCGCTCACTGTACAGAAGGGGGATCCGATTGGACCCCCCAACTGTACAAAGGCAATCACGTACACTCTACGTGATTGTGCCTGTCGGTGCCATTCTGCCGACGTATATATACAGTGAGCGGTCGTTAAGTGGTTAAAGTATACCTAATCCCTAACATACATTTTTTCCTGACCTGACCTGTTAAAGTGTTACTAAACCCAGGGCCCTGCATTCACTATACCTGGTCTCCCACAGTACACAGAACATGGAAATGCAATTATTTTAGTAATTATAAACTGCTAAATACCTTTTCTGATGAGCAGTTTATAGCAGTCTTGTGACTTCTATCAGTGTCTGGCCAAGCACTGGTTAAAGCTTGTAGGTGGAGTTTTCATTCTGCCCTGACTGTCCTATGAGGCTGCATGACCCCTGACTTTCTGTCTGGACAGTGCTGATTGGCCCTGTGCTGATCACCTGCACCCTCCCAAAAAAAAAAAACTCTCTAGCAATACACACCAAACTGAGCATGTGCAGAGTGCCTCGAAGGTTCTGTTCTATAAGCAGATGAATTGAGGACAGTAAAAGAAGGGGAGGTTAACTTTGTACACAATACAGAGGATTAACCCCTTAGGTTCTACAGTGAGTATAACAAACATGCTTTACTGCATGTACTTTTATTGTTGTGGGTTTAGTAACACTTTAAAGACTGTTTCTAGCTAATGCGTGGAATATACAGTATGTATATATTTTTGTATTTGTTTATACTTAACTCCTTTGCCCTCCTTGGCTGCTTTCACTTTGTTTACATACACTATGCTCCCAGTTGCACATGCCTCCTATGATATTGGCAGCTTATGATGCCTTACACTTCCTGTGGAATCCAAGCTGTACATGGCAGCATTTTGTATGTATGCGCGGCAGCTTGAGGTCAGTAAGCATGCTCTCTAGGGTATACAATATATAGGCGAAAAGTTGCGCTACTGGGTGAACAAGTGAAGAAATGGCTGCCAGCATCAGCAATTAGACATATTGCAAAAATAGAAAGTGAAACGTACAAAAAAATGCAGCGCCTAAAAAACAAAAATACAAATGAAAAAGGCCCAAAGACATATATGAATCTGGGCATATAGTGATATATAAAGGTGTGCGGCCACGAAAGGCCTAAACAAATGGACCTAGGTATGGACACACTAGTCCAAAATCACAAATATCATCACATGTGCATAATAGCTTGTGTATATGAAACAATATGCATACATAAAATAATAACAAAATCCAGTGAAGGTGCCCAATGTATGAAATGGAAGCAGAGAGAGATAATATATGAAAATCATTCAATCATCAATTCAGTGCATTGTCCCCATTTTTCAAAATCCAAAAGCTTCAAGTTCATATAAATGTAAGCATTTGTTCAGAGAGCCGCAACACCCAGGGACATGACTCCAACACCGAGAAAGGGGGAAAGAAATGGATACTCTTACCCCTAAACGTGGACACCAGGGATGAGCCGAACACCCCCCTGTTCGGTTCGCACCAGAACCTGCGAACAGACAAAATGTTCGTGTGAACTTTAGAACCCTATTAAATACAATGGACTCGAACGTTCGAAATCTAAAGTGTTAATTATAAAGGCTAATATGAAAGTTATTGTCCTAAAAAGTGTTTGGGGACCTGGGTCCTGCCCCAGGGGACATGTATCAATGCTAGGGATGAGCTTCGTGTTCGAATCGAACATACGTTCGACTCGAACATCGGCTGTTCGATCGTTCGACGTTCGAACAAATTCGAGTGACGCGAACGGCCCACAATGCACTACGCCATCGCAGTGTCATCCAGGCGCTGTGATTGGCCAAGCATGCACTGTGACCCCGCATGCTTGGCCAATCACAGCGCCGGCAGCGAGGAGAGCAATGATTGGCCACAGGCAGGATGCCTGTGGCCAATTATTGCTGAGGGTGTTTAGTACACGCCCCACACTATAAAAGGCCGCCAGCACGGCGGCCTAGTGTAGTGTGTTCCGGAGCAGGGATAGAGCAGCATAGGCAGGGACAGTGACTTTTATTTCTTTCTTGCTTAACCTGGATTCCTTTAGTTTAGGGAAAGAGAAGGATAGGTAGGGAGAGTGTCAGTGTGTTTTGTGCTTGTGCTATAGTGTGCTTAAAAAAAACATTTTTTCTAGGGACAGAAAACTGTAGGTAGGGAGAGTGTCAGTTTCTTTCACTGTGTAAGTCCTTGTTTCTAGGGACCTGGAAGGACAGTGAGTGAATTCTCCTTGTGCTATATTGTGCTTAAAAAAAACATTTTTTCTAGGGACAGAAAACTGTAGGTAGGGAGAGTGTCAGTTTCTTTCACTGTGCAAGTCCTTGTTTCTAGGGACCTGGAAGGACAGTGAGTGAATTCTCCTTGTGCTATATTGTGCTTAAAAAAAAACATTTTTTCTAGGGACAGAAAACTGTAGGTAGGGAGAGTGTCAGTTTCTTTCACTGTGTAAGTCCTTGTTTCTAGGGACCTGGAAGGACAGTGAGTGAATTCTCCTTGTGCTATATTGTGCTTAAAAAAAACTTTTTTTCTAGGGACAGAAAACTGTAGGTAGGGAGAGTGTCAGTTTCTTTCACTGTGCAAGTCCTTGTTTCCAGGGACCTGGAAGGACAGTGAGTGAATTCTCCTTGTGCTATATTGTGCTTAAAAAAAACATTTTTTCTAGGGACAGAAAACTGTAGGTAGGGAGAGTGTCAGTTTCTTTCACTGTGCAAGTCCTTGTTTCCAGGGACCTGGAAGGACAGTGAGTGAATTCTCCTTGTGCTATATTGTGCTTAAAAAAAACATTTTTTCTAGGGACAGAAAACTGTAGGTAGGGAGAGTGTCAGTTTCTTTCACTGTGCAAGTCCTTGTTTCTAGGGACCTGGAAGGACAGTGAGTGAATTCTCCTTGTGCTATATTGTGCTTAAAAAAAACATTTTTTCTAGGGACAGAAAACTGTAGGTAGGGAGAGTGTCAGTTTCTTTCACTGTGCAAGTCCTTGTTTCTAGGGACCTGGAAGGACAGTGAGTGAATTCTCCTTGTGCTATATTGTGCTTAAAAAAAACATTTTTTCTAGGGACAGAAAACTGTAGGTAGGGAGAGTGTCAGTTTCTTTCACTGTGCAAGTCCTTGTTTCTAGGGACCTGGAAGGACAGTGAGTGAATTCTCCTTGTGCTATATTGTGCTTAAAAAAAACATTTTTTCTAGGGACAGAAAACTGTAGGTAGGGAGAGTGTCAGTTTCTTTCACTGTGTAAGTCCTTGTTTCTAGGGACCTGGAAGGACAGTGAGTGAATTCTCCTTGTGCTATATTGTGCTTAAAAAAAACATTTTTTCTAGGGACAGAAAACTGTAGGTAGGGAGAGTGTCAGTTTCTTTCACTGTGCAAGTCCTTGTTTCAAGGGACAGAGAAGGACACCTGAAGGTAGCCCTTATTGCTTTTTTCCCATCTCCCTGCAGGCCATCTATTAGAATGTCTGGAAGGCAAACAAGGAGAGGCAGACAGTCAGGAGGCAATAAAAGAGGGCAAGCAGGCTCTGTGTCTGGGGGCAACAGTGCTGGTCGTGGACGCGGTGCATTGTCATCAGCACATGGCCATGGGACACGCTTGTCCTTCTTTTCCGCAGCTGGACATGTTGAGCCACATCATGCCGAAGACTTGGTAGAGTGGATGACCAAGCCCTCCTCCTCCTCCTCATCCTCTCTCACCCAGGCTCAGGGTACTGGCAAAGCAGCTGCCAAAGCGTCCTCTTCCCTGGTATCAATGTCAGACTCATCATCAGTCACTCCTTCCCTAGACCCACCATGTCCTCCTCCTGAGGAGTCCCCCGAACTGTTTGAGCACAGTGTTGGGTACATGCTCCAGGAGGATGCCCAGCGTTTCGAAGGGTCTGATGATGAAACCCAGCTACAGGAAGGCAGTAGGGTGAGAGCAGACAGAGGGGATGCTCAAGAAGGACACCAATCTGGCAGTCATGTTCCAGCAGCTGCAGCATACTGCCAGATTGGCTCCAGTGATGAGGAGGGAGGGGATGATGAGGTCACTGACTCCACGTGGGTGCCTAATAGGAGAGAGGAGGAGGAGGATGAGGAGGAGGCACATCTCCAACGAGACAGGATGCCCTTTGGTGGCCAGCGTAAGGGCAGTACACCGACGGAATCACACCGCAGAGCTCCGCCTGTGCAGGGCGCTGCCTCTGCCCGTCATTCAAAAAGTTCCTTGGTGTGGGCCTTTTTTGAGGCTAGTGCATCAGATCGCACAGCTGCTGTTTGCAACATATGTCTCAAGCGTATATCGCGTGGCCAAAACATCAGCCGCTTGGGTACCACATGCCTGACCAGACATATGCCATGCAGCTCGTTGGCAAGCCTACCTCAAAGACCCACACCAAAGAACAAAGCGGACCTCTCCTTGCACCGCATCAGCTGGGATTTCCAACCCCACTATAACTTCAGTCCTCTCTGAAACATGCACTGAGAGGAATGAAGGTGTAGAATTAGGTGTGTCACAGCCAAGTACTTGCGGCCACTCTGCTAGCAGTACACCGACGTCCGATTCTAGCAGGCAAATTTCCCTGCCCCAGCTGCTGGACCGTCGAAAGAAGTTCACTCCCAGCCATCCACATGCCCAGCGGTTGAATGCTAGCTTGGCTAAATTGCTAGCGCTTCAACTGCTGCCTTTTCAGTTGGTAGACTCGGCCCCCTTCCGTGAGTTTGTGCAATGTGCGGTTCCTCAGTGGCAGGTTCCCAAACGCCACTTTTTCTCACAGAAGGCTATTCCGGCTCTCTACCGGCATGTGGAAGGCAATGTCTTGGCCTCGCTGGACAGGGCGGTCAGCGGTAAGGTGCATATTACCGCTGACTCATGGTCCAGCAGGCATGGACAGGGACGTTACCTTTCTTTCACGGCCCATTGGGTCACTCTTTTGGCAGCTGGGAAGGATGCAGGACAAGGTGCAGTAGTGTTGGAGGTTGTCCCACCGCCACACCTCCAAAATGCTACTACTGGTTGTGACACACCTCTCTCCTCCACCCCCTCCTCTTCTTCTTCCTCCATGGCCTCTTCCTGTGGTTTGTCCTATGAACCAGCGGTGCTCCGTAGCCGTTCACGGGGCTACGCAAGTACGCAGGCAAAAAGATGCCATGCCGTGCTTGCGCTGGTGTGTTTGGGGGACAGAAGCCACACTGGGGCAGAGGTCCTGTCTGCTCTGCAGGGCCAGGCCGAGAGGTGGTTGACGCCACGCCAGCTTAAGCCAGGAATGGTGGTTTGCGACAATGGCACCAACCTCCTCTCCGCCCTCCGACAGGGACAACTGACCCATGTGCCCTGTGTGGCTCACGTCCTTAACCTGGTGGTGCAGCGGTTCTTGGGCAGGTACCCGGGCTTACAGGATGTCCTGAGGCAGGCCAGGAAAGTCTGTGTGCATTTCCGCAGATCTTATAATGCCAGTGCTCGCCTGGCTGAGCTGCAAAAGGAGTTGAACCTGCCCAAGAACCGCCTTATATGTGACATGCCCACCAGGTGGAACTCAACGTTGGCCATGCTGCAGCAGCTGCACACGCAGCAGAGGGCCATCAATGAGTACCTGTGCGACTACGGCACCAGGACAGGGTCAGGGGAGCTTGGTTTTTTTTCTCCACGCCAGTGGGGCATGATCAGGGATGCATGCACTGTCCTGGCACCATTTGAGGAGGCCACGAGGATGGTGAGCAGTGACAGTGCATGCATCAGTGACACTGTACCTCTTGTCCACCTGTTGGAGCACACGCTGCGTGGAATAATGGACAGGGCACTTGAGGCAGAACAGAGGCAGGAAGAGGAGGACTTCCTTGCCTCTCAAGGCCCCCTTTACCCAGACAGTGTTCCTTCTGTCCCACCCATCGCACAGGAAGAGGAAGAGGAGGAGGAGGAGGAGGAGGAGGAGGATTGTGTCAGCATGGAGGTGGAGGCTGGCACTCAGCATCATCAGCAGCAGTCTTTTAGGGATGATTTACAGTCCCAAGAAACCAGTGGACTTGTACGTGTCTCGGAGGAGGTGACTGCGGATCATGTCGTCCTTAGTGACCCAGAGGACTCCGGAGCGAATGCCTCAGCAAACCTACGCTGCATGGCCTCCCTGATCCTGCAAAGTCTGCGGAAGGATCCTCGTATTCTTCGGATCAAGGAGAGGGACCATTACTGGCTGGCCACTCTCCTTGATCCACGGTACAAGGGTAAGGTTGCGGACCTTATGTTACCGTCGCAGAGGGAGCAGAGGATGAGACAACTCCGGGAGGCCTTGCAAAAAGGTCTGTGCAACGCGTTCCCAGAGACTGGGAGGTTACAAACTCCTGGTCCAGGACAACGAGTTGCTGAGGCTTCGGCCAGTCAAAGAAGGAGCGGTGGGGAAGGTGGCCGTCTGACCGATGCGTTCAGACAATTCTTTAGTCCGCAGCCCCAAAGTATGATTGGTTCCAGCAACCATCGCCAGCGTCTGATAAACATGGTGCAGGAATATCTAGGGGCAAGGTCAGACTTGGACACCTTCCCCACCGAAAATCCTCTGGCTTACTGGGTCTTGAGGATGGATCACTGGCCAGAGCTTGCACAGTATGCAATTGAGCTACTGGCCTGTCCTGCATCCAGCGTTCTTTCGGAACGCACATTCAGTGCTGCTGGAGGATTTGTCACGGATCACAGGGTGCGCCTGTCCACCGACTCGGTTGATCGACTGACTTTCATCAAGATGAACCAGTCTTGGATCACCACCAGCTACCACACACCTGATGCTGATATAACAGACTAATTGATTTTAACATGTCACATCCCTTCAAGACTGATGCTGATGCTGAGTGTCTGTGCTGTTATGTTGACTGGCTATCCTCCTCCTCCGAGTCCTCAATGATACGATTGATGATGATAGCTTGGAAGATCATTTTTGTTTATGGGTGCCGCCACCAGTGGCTAAGGCCCAATTTTTCAGCCCCTGTTTTACAGGGGCGTGTAATTACAATTTTTTTAGCAATAATTTGCCATAGGGCTCATTGCTGTGCTCCAAGTACAGTATCTGTGAGGGGTTGGAGTGTTGTGGCACCAGTGCCTAAGGCCCAATTTTTCAGCCCCTGTTTAACAGGGGCGTGTCATTACAATTTTTGAAGCAATACTTTGCAACAGGGCTCATTGCTGTGCTCCAAGTACAGTATCTGTGAGGGGTTGTAGTGTTGTGCCACCAGTGCCTAAGGCCCAATTTTTCAGCCCCTGTTCAACAGGGGCATGTAATTACAATTCTTGATCTAATAATTCACAGCAGGGCCCATTCCTGCACCCACCAAGAGTAACTCTGAGGGCTTACAGTGTTGTGTCAACACCACCACCACCACCAAAGGCCCAATTTTTCAGCCCCTGTTCAACAGGGGCATGCAATTACAATTCTTGATCTAATAATTCACAGCAGGGCCCATTGCTGCACCCACCAAGAGTAACTGTCAGGGCTTACAGTGTTGTGGCACCAGCACCACCATCAAAGGCCCAATTTTTACTACCACTGTTCAACAATTATATGTAATTACAATTCCTGATATAATAGTTGACAGCAGGGCGTTCCAGCACCAACCAAGAGTAACTGTGAGTGCTTACAGTGTTGTGCCAACACCAACAACTAAGGGGCCTATTTCTGCAGAGTATCTACGGCAGGTCCCTACTTTCAAACATCCAACTTACAAACGACTCCTACTTGCAAACGCAAGAAGACAACAGGAAGTGAGAGGAAATCTACCCCTAGGAAGGAAAATTCTCTCCTGTAAGAATTAATATGGGAGAAAGGTGTCTCCTCTGTACTGATGCTTTATCAGCAATCCTTGTTTCAAGAAAAACACCACATTTCAAAAACAGTTGTCATTGGGACGGAAAGTGAGGTGAAATGTTCTGAACAGGGGCACAGACAGCAAAACAAATGTTACAGGGGTGATAACCCTTACCTATGTTTTCCAAAAAGTTTAAAAATAGATTTTTGGGCTGGAGCTACACTTAAACAATGTACCTGTTCAAAATTACAAACAGATTCTACATAAGAACAAACCTACAGTCCCTGTCTTGTATGCACCGCCTGTATACGGCTGTTCAGAGTATATAGGGCCTTTTTTATTTTATGTGCGGGGTTCCCCTTAATATCCATACAAGACCCAAAGGGGCTGGTAATGGGCTGGGGTAAGGGGGGGGGGGGGGGGGGTCATGGGGTAGCTATGCCATTTTTCTTAAAGATTTTCATCCATATTACCGGGACCAGACATTACATTAAAGCCGCAAGCAGTTTTAAATGGCTTTTTTTTCCTTTAGAAGTGTCATTTTGTGCAGGGACAGTTCTAAACACGGGAAACACGTGGCACTTCACAGGCATACTTTAGACACCCCCCAGGTACGATATTTAAAGGAATATTTGACTTTTTTGTTTTCACTTTATGCATCATTAAAATGACTGCTCCCGAAAAACGACCGTTTTTAAAACTTCTTTTTGCATTGATACATGTCCCCTGGTGCAGAACCCGGGTTCCCAAACCCTTTTTAGGACAATAACATGCATAATAGTTGTTATAATTAGCACTTTAGAATTCGAACGTTCGCATCCATTGTATTTAATAGGGTTCTAATGTTCGTACGAACTTTCGGTCCGTTCGCGGGTTCTGGTGCGAACCGAACCCGGGGGTGTTCGGCTCATCACTAATCAATGCAAAAAAAAGTTTTAAAAACGGCAGTTTTTTCGGGAGCAGTGATTTTAATAATGCTTAAAATGAAAAAAAAATGGAATATTCCTTTAAATTTCGTACCTGGGGGGTGTGTATGATATGCATGTGAAGTGGCGCATGTTTCCCGTGCTTAGAACTGTCCCTGCAAAAAAATTCATTTTTGAAAGAAAAAAAGTCATTTAAAACTGACTCGCGGCTATTAATGAATTGTCGGCTCCCGGCAATACATTCAAAAGTCATTGATAAAAAAAAAAAAAAAGCGTGGGGGTTCCCCAGAATTCAATTACCAGGCCCTTCAGGTCCGGAATGGATATTAAGGGGAACCCCGCCGCAAATTAAAAAAAAATGGCGTGGAGTCCCCCTTAAAATCCACACCAGACCCCTTATCTGAGCACGCAACCTGGCCGGCCGCAGGGGAAAAGGGGGGGACGAGAGAGCGGCCCCCCCTCCCTCCTGAACCGTACCAGGCCACATGCCCTCAACATGGGGAGGATGTCCCCATGTTGATGGGGACAAGGGCCTCATCCCCACAACCCTTGCCCGGTGGTTGTGGGGGTCTGCGGACGGGGGGCTTATCGGAATCTGGAAGACCCCTTTAACAAAGGGGACCCCCAGATCCCGCCCTCCCCCCTATGTGAATTGGTAAGGGGTACATTGTACCCCTACCATTTCACGAAGAAAGCGTAAAAAAATGTTTAAAAAAAACACACAAACACCTTGAAAAAGTCCTTTATTAAAAAAAAAAATATTCCAGCGGTGAAATCCAGTGTCCCGCGGCGATCCCGATGTCCAGCGCTGTCCTTCATTGGTTGTGCCTGAGCGGACCTGATGGGAACTCCCTCTCAGTATTTTAAATGTATAGACCCGCCCCTTCTAAAGTTCCCCATCAGGTCCGACCAGCGGACCAGATGCGGAACATGAGAAGGGGCGGGTCTATACATGTATTACCAAAGTGAGAGCAGTTCTCCATCAGGTCCGCCCCCTCGGTATGTCGGACCCGCCTACGTCATTGGCTTGAGCGGGGAACTTCCTTCACTATGTAAATTTAAATTACACAGTGAAGGAAGTTCCCCGCTCAAGCCAATGACGTAGGCGGGTCCGACATACCGAGGGGGCGGACCTGATGGGGAACTGCTCTCACTTTGGTAATACATGTATAGACCCGCCCCTTCTCATGTTCCGCATCTGGTCCGCTGAGCGGACCTGATGGGGAACTTTAGAAGGGGCGGGTCTATACATTTAAAATACTGAGAGGGAGTTCCCCATCAGGTCCGCTCAGGCACAACCAATGAAGGACAGCGCTGGACATCGGGATCGCCGCGGGACACTGGATTTCACCGCTGGAATGTTTTTTTTTTGTTTTTTTGTTTTTAAATAAAGGACTTTTTCAAGGTGTTTGTGTGTTTTTTTAAAAAATTTTTTACGCTTTCTTCGTGAAATGGTAGGGGTACAATGTACCCCTTACCAATTCACATAGGGGGGGGGGGCCGGGATCTGGGGGTCCCCTTTGTTAAAGGGGTCTTCCAGATTCCGATAAGCCCCCTGCCCGCAGACCCCCACAACCACCGGGCAAGGGTTGTGGGGATGAGGCCCTTGTCCCCATCAACATGGGGACATGCTCCCCATGTTGAGGGCATGTGGCCTGGTACGGTTCAGGAGGGAGGGGGGCCGCTCTCTCTTCCCCCCCTCTTCCCCTGCAGCCGGCCAGGTTGCGTGCTCGGATAAGGGGTCTGGTATGGATTTTTAGGGGGACTCCACGCCATTTTTTTAAAAATTTGGGGTGGAGTTCCCCTTAAAATCCATGCCAGATCTGAAGGGCCTGGAATGGATATTTGGGGGAACCCCACGTCAATTTTTTTTTTTAATTTGCGGCGGGGTTCCCCTTAATATCCATTCCAGACCTGAAGTCCTGGTAATTGAATTCTGGGGAACCCCCACACTTTTTTTTTTTTTTTTATCAATGACTTTTGTATGTATTCCTGGGAGCCGACAATTCATTAATAGCCGCGAGTGAGTTTTAAATGACTTTTTTTCTTTCAAAAATGACATTTTTTGCAGGGACAGTTCTAAGCACGGGAAACATGCGCCACTTTACATGCATATCATACACACCCCCCAGGTACGAAATTTAAAGGAATATTTCACTTTTATTTTTTCATTTTAAGCATTATTAAAATCACTGCTCCCGAAAAAACTGCCATTTTTAAAACTTCTTTTTGCATTGATACATGTCCCCTGGGGCAGGACCCGGGTCCCCAAACACTTTTTAGGACAATAACTTGCATATAAGCCTTTATAATTAGCACTTTAGATTTCTCCCATAGATTTTTCGAATTTGCCGCAAACACCCCAATTTGTTCGCTGTTCGGCGAACGGGCGAACAGGCAATGTTCGAGTCGAACATGAGTTCGACTCGAACTCGAAGCTCATCCCTAGTGGACACACACACCAGCGGTGGTGGTTCAACCAGACAAACGGTGTAGATGTAGACTCCTCTGGATACGTCCTCACGGAACAGCAGCAGATGGGGTATGCACAGATGATCAGATCTCTCCAAAGTGGTGACACAGGACTCTATTATGCACATGTGATGATATTTGTGATTTTGGACTAGTGTGTCCATTTGTTTAGGCCTTTCGTGGCCGCACACCTTTATATATCACTATATGTCCAGATTCATATATGTCTTTGGGCCTTTTTCATTTGTATTTTTGTTTTTTAGGCGCTGCATTTTTTTGTACGTTTCATGCTCTCTAGGACTGAAAACGAACACTGGATTAACCAAAAAAAGTGATACAAAAATGCTGCTAGAACAAGTGAAGGATAAGCTACTATTTTATACATTTTTATTTTTAGGTTTAGTTGCATTTTAACAGTCTTGAAAAGAAAGCAATTAGGTAAAATCATTAGTGTAGCGGGGTGTCATATTTAGGGGGAGCATCTGAGTGGTAACTAGGCTCAGATGCACTAATTGTTAGGTTTCATGGACCATTTCTATCCCTGGGAGATAGTGCTGGTGTGTAGTTCCCTGGGGCCTATGGGTGGCGCTGTTGCCATGGGCTCGGGTTGATCCACAGTACAGGGTTGTGCCTTTTTTTGTCCCCTCTCGGCAGCAGTACGGCGGGGTGGGGAACCTGCTGTGCCTGTCGGGAGAGGATATAAAAGGGGGCGGCCATCTTCCAGAGGGGTCTTCGTTCATCCACGCCCAGGCACCTTAGGCCTGGGTGTGTGGATGTCGCCTCCAGGTGCCTTAGGCCCGGAGGCCTGGTCGGTTCCACGCTCAGGCACCTTAGGCCTGGGTGCGTGTGGGTTGTCTTCGGGTACCCTAGGCCCGGAGAGGGAGCTGCTGTTTCCATCCCAGACACCTTCAGTCTGGGGTGAGGTACTTTGGTGAGGGCCCGAAACCAAGCAACCTTCGGCTGGGGTCCGCTACGGATCGAGGCTCCCAGGGATCTGCCTTGCGAGGGGACCCGTATCCAGGACGAGGAGGCCAGGGAGGTGACCCTTTCTGAAGACCCAGCGCAGAGTCATGGTGACAGAGGGTCTCTCCGGAGGGATGTTCTTATCTTGAAAATGGCTAAGTTACTCAAGGAAGGAGGTGCGGGTTCTTTATGTCACAGTGGCAGTGACTTGCAACTATTCACCAGGTCAGTGGCAGTGACCAACCTCATGGTCCGTGGCAGGGACCATGCGCCAAGCCTGTTCGTGCAAATCAGAATAGGAGAAACCCTAAAATTCAGTTTGTGCCTGGACCTCCTCCCACCTTATCTGACCTGTGTTTGTCTCAACCTGTCTGCTTTCAAAGAGACTATTTATTGCCCTAAAGAATAAATAAGAAGTTGGACTTTTCAGTTGGTGTGGACAGTTGCTTACTGGGGAGAACTAAGGACTTGTTTCTGGCTACCCCGGAATCTAGGTCAGATCTGGAGGTTTTAAACACTGGCTGCAAGCAGGCCCGAGAAAACTAACACTGCTCAACCTCCTCATCCAGGAGGGTACGGGCTTGTGGTGCGGTGTGCCTTAGTCTTTCCTGCGCAGGAGCCAACATAATAGAAAAGCAGATAAAGGCTGGGGTGGGTGCGCTACATTAGTAAAATTAGTGTAGAGATTTTAATGGATTTTCTTTTAAAGGAGTAGTAAAGTTACATTTTTTTTTTCCTAAATAGCTTCCTTTACCTTAATGTAGTCCTCCTTCACTTACCTTTGCTTGTAAATGTCTTTATTTCTTCTGAGAAATCCTCACTTCCTGTTCTTCTGTCTGGAACTCCACACCATAATGGGAGCCTTTCTCCCTGGTGTGGAGTGTCGTGCTCGCTCCCTCTCTTGGACTACAGGAGAGCGTGAGGACGTTCTCTACATTGAAGATAGAGAAAATAGCTGTGGGTTAGTGGGCGTGTCTACATCGCTGCAGCGCCGCCCCCCTTGGCTTAGTTTCATTTACTAAGCTTCACTGCCCTGCCTGGACTCCGCCCCCATTGCTACCTGAAGATAGAAAAATCCTAGACTCGTCTACACAGTGTACTGCAAAGAACAGCAGCAACCATCAAATCATTTTGTAAAAACCACAAGGTAAGGTTAAAACCTTAGAGTTGGCAATATAATTACAGTAAATTATAAAATGTATACACAAACTTATTACTGTCTATTTATATCGATGCCTTTATTATATTCAATAAAAAGCATGCATTGTGTGCCTCTTCCTCCTACAAAATAGCAGCAAAACCGCCCCCTCCCCCACAACATTGCCTAAACTGTAATATTTTTTTTTCATGCTTCCCACCTTCACATTTCTCCCTTTTCTATCCCTCAAACCCATTTCATGCTCATCCATCCCTCTGTCTCATTTCTTGTACACACTTCTTTTACTTCACATATTTTTCTTGTCCATCCCTCCTTCCCATCCCTCACTCACGCATCATTATTTCTTTTTCCTCACATCTCCATTCCATCCCTTGCTCACTCATCACTATTTCTCCCGTCTACATCCATCCATTCATCCCATCCCTCGCTCACGCATCACTTTCTCTTCTTTCTCCCATCTACATCCATCCATCCATCCCATCCCTCCCTCACTCATCACTTTATCTTTTTCCTCACACCTTCATCCATCCATCTAATCCCTCCCTCACTCATCACTTTATCTTATTTCTCCCGTCTCCATCCATCCATCCATCCCATCCCTCCCTCACTCATCACTTTCTCTTCTTTCTCCCGTCTACATCCATCCATTCATCCCATCCCTCCCTCACTCATCACTTTATCTTATTTCTCCCGTCTCCATCCATCCATCCATCCCATCCCTCCCTCACTCATCACTTTCTCTTCTTTCTCCCGTCTACATCCATCCATTCATCCCATCCCTCCCTCACTCATCACTTTATCTTATTTCTCCCGTCTCCATCCATCCATCCCATCCCTCACTCATCACTTTATTTTTTTCCTCACACCTTCATCCATCCATCCCATCCCTCCTTCACTCATCACTTTCTCTTATTTCTCCCGTCTCCATCCATCCATCCCATCCCTCACTCATCACTTTATCTTTTTCCTCACACCTTCATCCATCCATCCCATCCCTCCCTCACTCATCACTTTATCTTATTTCTCCCGTCTCCATCCATCCATCCCATCCCTCACTCATCACTTTATCTTTTTCCTCACACCTTCATCCATCCATCCCATCCCTCCCTCACTCATCACTTTATCTTATTTCTCCCGTCTCCATCCATCCATCCCATCCCTCACTCATCACTTTATCTTTTTCCTCACACCTTCATCCATCCATCCCATCCCTCCCTCACTCATCACTTTATCTTATTTCTCCCGTCTCCATCCATCCATCCCATCCCTCACTCATCACTTTATCTTTTTCCTCACACCTTCATCCATCCATCCCATCCCTCCCTCACTCATCACTTTCTCTTATGTCTCCCGTCTCCATCCATCCATCCATCCCATCCCTCCCTCACTCATCACTTTCTCTTCTTTCTCCCGTCTACATCCATCCCTCCTTCCCATCCCTCCCTGACTCATCACTTTCTATTATTTCTCCCGTCTCCATTCATCCATCCATCCATCCCATCCTTCACTCATCACTTTCTCTTATTTCTCTTATTAATTGTATAATAAAATGTGTATATAAAACCAACCTGAGAGCTTGAGGTAAATGATATGTCTTCTTCTAAAATAGAGTACTCTACGTCATCTAAATTCGGGGATTCCTGTGAAATGTATTTAATTATTAATAATTTATAGTAAAGTAATTATTTATATATATATATATATATATATATTTATATATATATATATATATATATATATATATATAATGGATTTAAAATAACTAAAATGATTTTTTGACTAACCAATACAGTAAAAATTTACATAAATATATTAAAACATTATTTGAGTAAATAATCTTATATTAAATTATAATTTTATTTAAGTATATATATTAAGTAAGAAATACACAACATTTTTATTATTGACATTTAATAAATAACTAACAAAAAAAATATAAAATAAACACAATATCAATAGATTTAAATCGAGACACATAAATGTTATGCATTTGAATTATCTGCAATTTAATTTACACTATACAAATTAATAATTGTTATCAATTAATAGTCATTGTCATTATTTACAATATTTTTTTTTTTTATTATTTAATGTTTTTTTTCATTATTATTAGCGAATTGTTACCCATAATTCATCATTTATGCCCTTAAATTAAATCCAGTAATCAGCATTATTTATAGTATTTTTTTTTTTTATTAGTATCTATTTTTAATTATATTTTTTATCTCATCAACTATGCCCTTTTTTTGACATACAAATGAATCTTCAAATGTTTCACATGCATTTACATTAATGTTCATATATAATCTGCCCATTATAAAACGTTACCATTGTGCTGTAAATAACGTTGTGCGTAGGCTGGGGAGGCGGGAATGGGTGTATAAGAGGGGCGGCGTGTGTAAAAAAGGGGCGGCGTGTATCTAATAGGGGCGGCGTGTGTGCACGAGAACTTTGCTTGTTCTCGTTCTGTGTTAAAAAAAAACGCACTGCGCATGCGCGATGCCGCTAAGCCTAATGGGAAATGTAGTTCCCATTAGGCCGTTATGAACGCGCACCGCAAACCCAGAAATATAGGACAGCAAGAAGAAAGGAAGGCAGGAGGAGGATATTCAAGGTAAAAATGTTATGGGAAATAATGTTTTTTAATAATAATTAATGCAATATTCTTTATCAGTAAGCAACAGACATTGCTTACAAGTAAAAAAAAAAGTAACTTTACTACTCCTTTAATCTATGAGGAAAGTAGTCAGCAAGCTTATTTATTGTAGTGTGTATTTGTTTTCATTTAATGCTTTTGTTCCCAAAATAAAAAATGTAAGTCTACCTAGAACTATTGCTGCAATAAAAAGAAATGTATTTTTAGTGGAAAAATATGTTGTGAACATCTGGTACTGACAAGGTCATGGAGCTTGGCAAGAAAATATATAAATAATATGAAACACTGCAGCATATGCAGGTAATTCATCTGCCCTAAGGTAAAAAAAAATAAAAAAATAAAAATAAAAACACAACATATTATTTCTCTTCAACAGATATGTTTCTATACGTTTTTATAAACTGTCATTAAAAGTAGGAACATGTTAAAGGGCATCTCCATGCTAATTTATCAAGTAGGGATTGAAAACGCAGTGTTGCATGCAAATGACATACCTCTGCACTTTGATCCTCTGATTCATCACATAAATTGCACCTGTGGTTTTGAAGAACATAATATGCTGCAAAGGAGGAGGCTAGAAAATGTATTTAGATAATGTATTTTTCCATTATGAATATTGTAATTTGAAGGGTGATATTCAACTCCCCATTCTTAATAATATGGTTACGTCAAAGAGGTTAGGTAGAGGAAGATATGGCTTAAACTGATTTATTGATGAGCTGAATGACAATAAAGACAACCCCTAGCTTTTCCCCACCCTAATTTAAATATTTTGAAAAAAATACAGAGAAACAGTATGGGGTATACATATGATTAGATCAAGTTATTTAACAAGATCATCTTCACAAGGCACATCAAAAACTCTGCTGCTGGGCTTCTCTTTACTTTTCTGATTTAAAGCTGCGCTCCAGGCAAATATAAAAGATACAAATTCATGCTCCTCTGTAATGAATAATGTATCATTAAATATAGGCAGTGTAAGTACCTGAACTTGACTTGGTATCAGCCACTTACAATTCACTTTACAGCAGAGCTTAGAGGGAGCAGAAGCACAATGAGCCAATCAGCTGTGCTGCAGTGCTTATATGCTAATTAAAAAAACATGTTGAGAGAAGGAGGAAAAACAAGAGGTGATTTACTAAAACTGGAGAGTACAAAATCTGGTGCAACTGTGCATGGTAGTCAACCAGCCTCTAACTAACCACTTCAGCCCCAGAATAATTTACCCCCTTCCTGACCAATCCATTTTTTGCGATACAGCACTGCATCGCTTTAGCTGACAATTGCACGGTCGTGCAACGTTGTACCCAAAAAAAATGTTTTCCTACAAATAGAGCTTTCTTTTGGTGGTATTTGATGACCTCTGCGGTTTTTACTTTTTGCACTATAAACAAAAGAAGAGCGACAATTTTGAAAAAAACACAATATTTTTTTATTTTTTGCTATAATAAATATCCCAAAATTAAAAAAACAAAAACAAATTTCTTCATCAGTTTAGGCCGATATGTATTCTTCTACATGTTTTTGGTAAAAAAAATCGCAATAAGCGTATATTGATTGGTTTGTGCAAAAGTTATAGCGCCTACAAAATAGGGGATAGATTTATGGCATTTTTATTTTACTAGTAATGGCGGCAATCTGTGATTTTTATCGGTACTGCAACATTGTGATCGGACACTTTTGACACATTTTTGGGACCATTGACATTCATACAGCGATCAGTGCTATAAAAATGCACTGATCACTGTATAAATGTCAGTGGCAGGGAAGGGGTTAACCTTAGGGGGCGATCAAGGGGTTAAATGTGTTCCCTCAGTGTGTGTTCCAACTGTGGGGGGATAGGATTTACTTGGGGAGGAGACCGATCGTTGTTCCTATATACTAGGAACAACAGATAGCTCTCCTCACCTCTGTCAGAACAGGGATTTATGTGTTTACACACACAAATCCCCATTCTCGCTCTGTCAGGAGCTATCACGGGTGCCTGGGGGACATCGCGGCCGCCAGACAATCGTATTGGCTTCTTAGGGACGTGGCAGCGCGCACGCACCCCCTATACTCCTTAAAGTGCCCGTCGTATAGCTACGCAGATTTGCGCAGGAGTGCCATTCATTGACGGCGGCCAGTCGGCAACTGGTTAAAGGCTAAGCTCACCATTGTTCACCTTTTTTTTTCTAAATTCCAGTTCTCCTATGTACCAATATAGCATTAATGTACTTCTTTTGCAAAAATAAAAGAACTTTCCATTTATCATACACAAACTTACCTCACTGTCCTCATGGATGTTTGAAAACACTGCTCCATTACTTCTGCCTTACTTCCTGGGCAGACTATAGGTCATGACACAGGAAGGAGTTGAACAGGTGACCTCATAAGCACACACCCTGCATTATCTACCCTCAACTGGTCAAATCCTTCCTGTGTCATGACCTGAAGTCTGTCCAGGAATTAAGGGAGAAGTAATTGAGCAGTGTTTTCAAACAGCCATGAGGACAGTGAGGTAAGCACGTGTAAAAGAAATGGAAAGATTTTTTATTTTTGCAAAAGAAGTACAATAATGCTGTATTGGTACATAGGGGAGCTGGAATTTTGAGAAAAAAAAAAAGAAGGTGAACCAAGGCGAGCTTAGCCTTTAAGCTTGTTCAATAAGCTTAAGCTTTGCCAAAAATTATGGAAGTGGATTGGTTTCTATGCAGAGCTGCACTGGATGTTGCACTCTCCAGTTTTAGTATATGAGCCCCACAGTGACAATCAGGGCCGCTGTTAGAAATCATGGGGCCCCATACAGCCTACCTAATGGGCCCGGCCCCGCCCACCTCGGAAAAATGCAGCCTTGTCCTCAAATTATATTTGTTTTTCTCCTGCCTGTTATAAATGTGTCCATTTACATAAGGCTGTTTGATCTGTCATGTTTAGGTCTGGAACAATAAAAAAGGATGCAGTCCTTTTCCCATTTTTTTTCTGGAGCTGAGCAGACCAGTGGCAGCTGCTCCATACGGGGCGCAGGGCTGGTCTGTTTGCCGCCCCTGGAACAGACCCGGAATTAGGTGGATATAAACAGACAGAGGTACATTTACATCCAGACTCCTGTAGACCTACATGAAGGTATGTACAAAAAATTGACCAATGGATCTAAGTGGAAAGCTTGGGCAATTAGTTCTTAAATTGGAGTGGTGGGGGCCTTAAAAACACAGCTCAGCCATTTACTGCCCCCAAACACAAATGTAACCAAGCATCTCATGCTTATGATTATCATCATCATTATGATGATCAGAGCAAAGCAGATGCTCTATGGCTCTGTCAAAGTGTCACATTGCTGTTGAATGCTGACTGTTATGGCTGTACTGTGTTATGATCTGTAACACACAGTACAGTCATAAAGTTAACAAAATAAGCACCCAACAGCATGTGACACAGACACTGTGACAGAGCCATAGAGCACCTGCTGTTCTCTGATCATCATCATAGGCAAGCACAGTGGGGAGTCAGGGAGGGGAGTATACCTTCCTTCCTTAGAAGTCAGTGCTGCTGTGTACAGTGTTAGCTGCCACTTGCCTGAGGCTGTGCCCTGCCATCGGATTAAGCCTGCTGCACCCTCTCAGCCTCCCCACCTTACATCAGTCTCTCCCTCCGTCCACGGAACTTACTGAGGGAGAAGTTTACAGGAGCAGTGTAGAGAACAATCACTCCGCCAGGGAAACCATAGGCAGTGGGTGGCTGCTGCCGGATCTATAATATGAGCAGCGTATCGGCTTGTCTGCCTGCACCCGAAAAAGGAAAAAAAGTCCCTCCTCTGCTGTCACCTCCTGCGCCCCTATGTTGACCTGATGGGGCCCAGGAAAATGTAATTACCCTCTGATTAGCAAGTAGAGCAGGGAAAGGTTTAGAAAAAAACGTTTTCTTTATTTAAGCAAAAATAACTTTAAAGTTCCCCGGGCCCCCTGCTGGACAGGGCCCGGTACAACAGGGCTGGTTGTACTGCCCTATCAGCGGCCCTGGGGACAATCAATGTGCTGCTTCTCTTTTCACTGTCCAATCACAGACTGGTGGAAGGATAAGACCTGTAACTATTACTTAAAGTGGGAGTAAACTCCCAGGCATAATTTGTACCTATAGGTAAGCCTATAAACCCAAACCCCTCCTTACTACACCAGTTTCTCAGCCACTTGTTTACTTCCCTAATCTCCCTCTGCCTTTCTGATGTGGCTCGATGTACCGGTAGTTTTCCTGAGAATATTACCTTAGAGGTCCTTTTCCTCAATTTAGCTCCTAAGTCCCTAAAATCGTTCTTTAGAACACTCCATCTGCCTCTGACTTTGTCATTGGTACTAACGTGCACCATGACAGCTGGGTCTTCCTCAGCCTCTCCCAGTAATCTGTCCACCAGATCCATGATGTGCCAAATCCAAGTGCCTAGTAGACAGCATACAGGTCGGCGCTTCAGGTCTTTGTGACAGATTGCCCTCTCTGTCCTTCTAAGAATTGAGTCCCCACCACCAGAATCTGTCTATCATTTCCCTTCGCCTCCCCCCCACTCTCACTGGAGGAGTTCTTCCCCTGCCAGCTAGGAGAGTCCATCAGCTCCAGCAGTGCTGGTCCCTGACCAGATTCATCAATGTCATTAAATGGAGCGTACTTATTGGGATGCTCCAGCCTATGATCGGCCTCCCTGGCACTTCCCCCTCTATCTTTCCTGACTATCTCCCATCTACTCGTTTCTAGTGCCTGCACCTCTTTGTCTCCACTCGCCTCTGTGCTGGCCCCTGCCGACACCTGCCGGGTACGTTCCCGGCTCTCCTTTAGTATGGAGGGTCGTCTCAGTGCTGACAGTTGCTTCCCTAGATTCAGAACTTGGGCTTCTAGGGAAACAATGTGCTTACATTTTGCACAACAGTGTTTACCCTCGATCAGATGATCAAGGAATGCATACATGCCGCAAGATGTACACGAGTCTACACAACCCGCCGGGCATCCTACATACTAATTTAATTTAAGGACTTTATAGGGCTGGGCTGACTTCTCAGTAGGTCACCAGTTCTATAGAAGGGACGGACTGCACCTAAATGAGGAGGGTGCAGATCTGCTGGGAGTGAAGATTGCCAAAAAATTTGAGGGGTTTTTAAACTAGGCGATGGGGGGGGGGGGCAGAGGTAGAGATAGTCAAGCAATGAACATATTCCAGAGGGTAGTTTTGGGGGCATTAGTGGTAGGTTGACTAAAGCACATAAACCCGAGGTAATTATAGAAACAAGTTCTATTTGCAATCTCGGAACAATCAATAAAAGAACAGTATGTGACCAGTCTAAACTACATGACATGTTTACCAATGCAAGGAGCCTGGCAGACAAGATGGGTGAACTAGAGATACTGTTGAACGAGGAGGATTTATATTTTGTGAGAATTTCAGAGACCTGGTTCAACAGCTCTCATAATTGGCTGGCAACCATTCGCAGGGATAGAGAGGGTAAAAAAGGGGAGGGGTATTTCTGTACAAGTGAATGTGAGAGATGACATCAATAAGGGAGCTAGGGAGGAGGTGGAATCCTTATGGGCAGGGCCGATCCTAGGCAGGGTGCGAGGGGTGGGGGCTCCGAAGCTCCAGAGTGCTCCCCTCCCTCCTCCTTGTCTGTGTCCAGAGGCTGAGCGCATGTAGCTGGTGCTGCGGTTCCCCATCCCGCTTGCTCTCTCCGCTGGCAACTGACAAGAGCGCATACCTACCACTGTCCCTGGAATTCGGGTTGGGTACCGCAGCGGAGCCTAGTACCGAAACACGTTCCGGTACTAGGCTCCACTAATTATTCTGTCCGGTGCTCGTGGAGCAGTCTCCTGTCTGCCCCTCCCCCTCTGCGTGTGTTGGCTTTTCTCCCATAGGCGGTGTGATGAGAGGCTTCTGGGTTGGCCGGAGCAGCTGCCAATTATCCCGTTCACTCCCAGAAATGCTCTCCGAGTGCCACCCTCCTAGTAACCAAAGATGCCACGTATGCCCCGCCCCCTGTAATGTTCTTCTGCTCCCAGCACGCCCGAGCTACAGGGATCTATTGGACAGGTACTGATCTATGGGGACTCCTGCTGTGGGGGGGGGGGCTCTGATGGGGGACACCTGATGTTGGGGGACACCTGCTTGGGGGCTCTGATGGGGACACCTGCTGTTGGGGAACACCTGCTGTGGGGAGGACTCTGATGGGGGACACCTGCTGTGGGGGGGACTCTGATAGGGGACACCTGCTGTGGGGGGGACTCTGATAGGGGACACCTGCTGTGGGGGGGACTCTGATGGGGGACACCTGCTGTGGGGGGGACTCTGATGGGGGACACCTGCTGTGGGGGGGCTCTGATGGGGGACACCTGCTGTGGGGGGCTCTGATGGGGACCCCTTCTGTGGGTGGGGACTCTGATGGGGGGACACCGGCTGTGGGGGGGCTCTGATGGGAACCCTGATGTAAAGAGGGACTTTGATATAAGCTGCGAGTGCCGCAGGTCACTCTCTCCCCAGAATGTCCCTCATTCTCAACTTTAAATGTTGGGAGGTATGCAGGATCGGATCAGGGGGAGGAGAGACTGTGCCACCGCTGCTCCTGTTATCAATGGGAAGAGGGCTCTCTGTGTTTACTGCCTATCCCCCTCCCTCCTCCTGTCAGAGGAGGAGAGCGAAGCAGCCAGAGATTGGAGTGCCCGTGTCTGAGTGGAGAGAGACCAGCCGCGGGCTCTTATACCCCCCCTCCCTCTCCTCCTCGTACTGCTGTACTAGTGAGCGGCGCTTGCCAGGACAGCTGCCTGCTATGTTTCTTATCCCTCCTTCATATTGGCCAGGGAAGAAATACAATAAAAAAGGAGCAGAGAAGAGGATTGTGGGATATATAGTCCCGAGGACTGGTGGTCCCATTGTGACCCATAAACTGCAGCCCACACAGCATGCCCAGCTGAATGGGAGAGGGGGGAGAGAGAGAGCCAGGAGCCCGGGAAAGCTTTTGGGGAAGTGCACCCAGGACTCCAGGGAGAGGACAGTGCTGAGGGGACACCATCAGAGAGAGAACCCTGCTGCCCTGCGCCACTAGAGGGAAAGCCGCACAGCCTGGCACCATCCCTGGTGAAGAAAGGAATGGAGTCATTGCCAGAATACAGATCTGAGCACTACCCAGCGGAGTCGCCACGGGCAACCCAGAGTGAGCTGACTCCTGATCAGAGGAACCAATGTTGCTGTATCGCCAGGTCTGGTGAGAGGGGCGGTCGGCCATTATCTACTGCCATCCATAGGAACTGCAGCCTCCAGTAGAATGTCTGCAGTCCCTGATCATCTTCTGTATTACGTCTGCAGTCTCTGACCATCGCCTGTACTATGTCTGCAGTCTCTGACCATCTCCTGTACCATGTCTGCAGTCTCTGACCATCTCCTTACCATGTGTGCAGTCTCTGACCATCTCCTGTACTATGTCTGCAGTCTCTGACCATCTCCTGTACTATGTCTGCATTTTCTGACCATCTCCTGTACTATGTCTGCAGTCTCTGACCATCTCCTGTACTATGTCTGCAGTCTCTGACCATCTCCTGTACTATGTCTGCAGTCTCTGACCATCTCCTGTACTATGTCTGCAGTCTCTGACCATCTCCTGTACTATGTCTGCAGTCTCTGATCATCTCCTCTATCATGTCTGCAGTCTCTGATCATCTCCTGTATCATGTCTGCAGTCTCTGACCATCTCCTGTATCATGTCTGCAGTCTCTGACCATCTCCTGAATCATGTCTGCAGTCTCTGACCATCTCCTGTATCATGTCTGCAGTCTCTGACCATCTCCTGTATCATGTCTGGAGTCTCTGACCATCTCCTGTATCATGTTTGCAGTCTCTGACCATCTCCTGAATCATGTCTGCAGTATGTCTGTAGGCTCTTTCTATCAGACTCTCTAACAGAAGCCCTCTCTGTGTGCATTAGAGAGACCCCCCTCCAGGTTCCATTAGTGTACTCATTTTCTTTATTGTTAAAAGGTCATGGGAGGATCCCAGGGTAATGAAGACTTCCTAGGGGAGCATCTGTGTTTGAGTCGTAGCCATAGAAAAATGTGTAAAGGGGAAGAGTTAGTAAGATGACCACGCCCATGTGGGGGCGCCAGAAATATTTCTGCACCCAGGCATCTGTGACCCTAGGATCGGCCCTGCTTATGGGTAGAGCTCCAAAGGGATAAAGCTAAGGGGAAAATAATACTGGGAGTATGCTATAGACCCCCTAACCTGAGGGAGGAGGGGGAGACGGACCTCCTATCTCAATTTGGATTAGCAGCAAGGATGGGAAGTGTTATCATAATGGGTGATTTTAATTATCCAGACATAAACTGGGAGGAGGGAAACACGCATTTTTCTAAGGCTCTCCAGTTCCTAAATGTGTTGTAGGACAATTTCATGGGCCAGATGGTAGATGCAACAACTAGAAACAAGGCGTTACTAGATCTACTGATTACCAACAATACAGACCTGATCACGGATGGGGAAATACGGGGGAATTTAGGAAACAGCGATCACAGGTCAATTGGCTTCAGCATAAATCACACAAATAGGAAACATAAGGGGAACACAAAGATACTGAATTTCAAAAGAGCCAACTTACCTAAACTATGAACCATGCTAAAAGATATAAATTGGGATAAAATATAAGAAACAAAGAACATGGAGGAGAGTTGGGTTTGCTTTAAGAGCATATTAATTAAGGGCATTAGCCAGTGCATCCCATTGGAAAATAAATTTAAAAGAGCGAACAAAAGTCCTGGATGGCTTAACTCCAATGTAAAAATGCATATAAAAACAAAGGAGAAGGCCTTCAAAAAACACAAGGCCGATGGATCAGCAAAGAATGCAACAAGATATGTAATAGTGCAATTAGGGCGGCTAAGATAGAATACGAAAGACACATAGTGGGGGAGAGCAAAAAAAAAAAAAAAAATCCCAAGAAGTTCTTTAAGTATATAAACAGTAAAAAAGGAAGGACAGACCATATTGGCCCCATAAAGAATGAGGAATGACATTTTGTTACAAAGGATGGGGAGATGGCGAAGGTATTGAATTTATTCTCCTCCTCAGTCTTCACAAGGGAATTGGGGGGCTTCAGTATCCAAAACGGCAATGTTTGTCCTCATGACACATCACAGGAAGCACCCTCATGGCTAACAGAGGATAGAATTAGAAATAGACTTGGGAAACTTAACATTAATAAATTACCTGGGACCAGATGGCTTGCACCCGAGAGTACTTAGGGAACTCAGTCAAGTAATTGCCAGACCATTGTTCCTAATTTTTACTGACAGTCTACTGACTGGAATGGTACCAGCTGATTGGAGAAAAGCCAATGTAGCACCAATATTTAAACAAGGGCCAAAATACATCCCTAGGAATTACAGACCAGTTAACCTAACATCAATAGTATGCAAGCTCTTGGAGGGGGTGATAAGGAACTATATACAAGATTTTAGTAATGAAAAAGGTATCATTAGCAGTAATTAGCATGGGTTCTTGCCAAACCAATCTTTTAGCTTTCTATGAGGAGGTGAGCTGCCGTCTAGATAAAGGAATGCCCGTAGATGTGGTGTATCTGGACTTTGCAAAAGCATTTGACACAGTTCCCCATAAACGTTTACTGTACAAAGTAAGGTCCATTGGCATGGACCATAGGGTGAGTACATGGATTGAAAACTGGCTACAAGGGCGAGTTCAGAGGGTGGTGATAAATGGGGAATACTCGGAATGGTCGGAATGGTCAGGGGTGGGAAGTGGGGCCCCCCAGGGTTCTGTGCTGGGACCAATCCTGTTTAATTTGTTCATAGACGACCTGGAGTATGGGGTAAACAGCTCAATCTCTGTATTTGCAGATTACACTAAGCTAAGCAGGGCAAAACCTTGCAAGAAGATATGAACAAATTAATGGGGTGGGCAGCTACATGGCAAATGAGGTTTAAAGTAGAAAAATGTAAAATCATGCATTTGGATGGCAAAAATATAAATGCAATCTACTTACTAAAAGGTAAACCTCCGGGGGAATCTAGGATGGAAAAGGGCCTGGGGGTCCTAGTAGATGATAGGCTCAGCAATAGCATGCAATGTCAAGCTGCTGCTAACAAAGAAAACAGAATATTGGCATGCATTAAAAAGGGGATTAACTCCAGGGATAAAGTGATAATTCTCCCACTCTACAAGACTCTGGTCCGGCCGCACCTGGAGTATGCTGTCCAGTTCTGGGCACCAGTCCTCAGGAAGGATGTACTGGAAATGGAGTGAGTACAAAGAAGGGCAACAAAGCTAATAAAGGGTCTGGAGGATATTAGTTATGAGGGAAGGTTGCGAGCACTGAACTTATTCTCTCTGGAGAAGAGACGCTATACTGGTGACCCCACAATAGGGATAAAACTTTTTTGTGGAAGGGAGTTTAATATGACATGTGACGAACTCACTAAATTTAGAAGAAAAGAGGTTTACCCTTAAACTGCGTAGAGGGTTCTTTACTGTAAGAGCGGAAAGGATGTGTAATTCCCTTCCACAGGTGGTGGTTTCAATGGGGGGCATCGATAGTTTCAAAAAGCTATTAGATAAGCATCTGAACAACGTCAACATACAGGGATGTACAATGTAATACTGACATATAATCACACATATAGGTTAGACTTGTGTCTTTTTTCAACCTCACCTACTATGTAACTATATATAATAAGGCTTACCTGTAGGTAATGTAAATATCTCCTAAACGTGCACCGTTTAGGAGATATTTACTGTACATGCTGCCGGTTACTTCACCAGCACATGCACTCTGGAAGAACGGCCACCCGGGCTGTTCCTTCAGAGTTCTGTGCCGTAAATGGCTGCTCATGCACACGCATGCTCGGGAGTGACGTCATCGCTGCTACACCCACTTACACAGCCGAAGTCCATGTAGGAAGACGGGTGAAGATGGTAGCCTTGTCAGCGGTGACAGCTCGCTGCTAGAAGGGCTTTGTTCTAAGGTAAGTTTCACATAATGTGCTAGTATGTGATGCATACTAGCACATTATGGCTTTAACTTACAGGTTCCAGAAAAAAAAAAATACACACAGCGGTTTACTACCACTTAAATTGAAGCAGAGACAAACTAGGTCTCTAGCCAGGCAGCACCGTGCTTTTGTGGCAGACTTGGCTGAACTGGTTGAACAGAAATGCAAATCCCCCTGGCAGGTAAAAGCTCCAATTTGTACTTTGTGTGTTTAGCTGTTTGACTGGCATTTGGCTTTAAAGAGTAACTCTACTCTTGCTGAGGAAAAAAAAAAACAACCCCCTCTTGGTGATTGTACATTGCAAAGATTTTAATAAACTTTGTTGCAGATTCCTATCTGCTCTGGAAAAAAAAGGCTGTTTGTGCGATGTGCAGGGTGAATCTGAATGGGAGTGAAATTTTCATTATTAATCAGGTGATGCATATTTAGTGTTCTAATGAGGAAACTTGGAGTGTCAGCAGCTCCAGGCCTCTTCCTCAAGATAGGCCCATTTGCCCAAAAATATAAAAATAAAATAAAAAGATTGACTTGGAGGGTTGTAGCTCGATGACCAGGGGCCACAGAGACCCCAAATTTGGGGGGTTCTATTATTTATAGTTCCGGAGATAGGGGGTGTAGGAAGCTACATACAGAGCGGCCAGTTTAAATACAAGCTGACACACTCTGCAGCAGACTGAGAGGATGAGCTCACAATGCTTATAATACATTTTTGTATATTACTTATGGTAATTAACCCCTTGCCACCCAGGCCGATTCTGACACTTCTCTCCTAAATGTAAAAATCATCTTTTTTTTTTATAGAAAATTACTCAGAACCCCCAAACATTATTTATATTGTTTTAGCAGGCACCCAATGGAATAAAATGGTGGTCTTTGCAACTTTTTATGTTACACGGTATTTGCGCAGCAATTTTAAAGAAACTGTTTCATTCATAAAAAAAAAAAACACTAAAGTTAGCATGATTTTTTTTGTATACTAAGCAATGCTTTCATTTTTTTTACAGGTTACATGTTTAGAGATACAGAGGAGGTCTAGTGCTAGAATTATTGCTCTTGCTTCAACGATCGTGGCGTATGTAACCTGTGTGTATCTGGCTCTGACACTAGCCAGTGCCTACCCAGCCACTGTGCAAAAATATATAAATAAATCAATGCGCAACCTATTAAATAAGCCAACACAGTGCTGTAACCATACAAGTGAAGATGTATGTGAAAATAATCTCGTGAAAAAAAGGGGACACTTACATAAGTGTCCTATGGTTACACCTTATTAAATAGTGAAAATAATAAGTGAAATTGAGCAAAAAACTAAAACCAACAACATATAATATCCCCTAAGGACAATATACTTGTGCATGCACAGTTCAAGTGTCTCATAGTTCATAAAGACAAAGATAACAACATCTGATGGTTTTCATCAAGCAAAACTCCTGATCTTGAAATTTAGGCAAAAACAGGGGGCTTTTCCAACTTGCTTGAATGAATGATAAAGGCAATGGAGGCTTACCAGCTCAGGTGGATCCCTATTACAGAGATCTTATGGGGCTCATACATAGATGGAGATATCCACCGACATGCCGCAAACCAATGCCACCGACCACCCGATATCCCGATCCTCCAGAAGCCCTCAGAGCAGGGTATTCATAACAAGGACCCCCTCTCTCACAGAGCAGGAAAAGATGTTGAAATGACAAAAGGAAAAAACTTCATGGTGCAATACTTCTTAGTTGTAAAAGAAGACTTTATTAGGTTCGGGCAAATAAAATCGCTTCACATGGAGTTGACAGAGGAAAAGCGGCAATTTCAAACGGATCGTACTCAGCTGCTGAGTAGCAGTCAGCTGTAGTGTAGTGACGTCCCGATCAATAGCTCCACCCGACGCGGCGTTTCATCTTACAAGGCGTCCACTGGGAAAGGAGGCTGTATATAAGTTTGCAGCACCTGTCATATTTATATTTAGTTTTTTATTCATTTGTTCAATACATTGTTTATATTCCACTGGGTATCACCTTTGGCTTAGATAGGTTAGCGCGGATTATCCACCCTTTTAAAATATAGTACCTACCCAGCTGGCAGCACTGATTGTTTTGGGAAAAACCTGACAGGCTGGTTGTACTCAAGTCAATTAATAGATTGACTTGTGTAAAACCAGCTAGCCCATACATAGATCGACTATGGCTGGTCTCTGCTTAATTGGCTTAATTTCAATCCAAGTATGGCCCGCTAAACCACTACACAGTTCCTAAACATCCTTCCACAAAGCTTTACATTTTTCCTTCCCAGATTCCTTCATCCTCCTCACCTGTACATAGTGCCCACTGTCATACTCTCCACATTTCTCTCCTGTACATACTGCTCACTGTCATACCCTCCACACTTCTCTCCTATACATAGTGCCCGCTGTCATACACTTCTCTCCTGTACATAGTGCCCGCTGTTGTACCCTCCACACTCCTCTCCTGTACTTACTGCTTACTGTCATACTCTCCACACTCCTCTCCTATACATAGTGCCCACTTTCAAATCCTTCACACTCCTCTCCTGTACATACGGCCCACTGTCATATCCTCCCCACTCTTCTCCTGTACATACTGCTCACTGTCTTACCCTCCACACTCATCTCATGTACATACTGCTCAGTATCATACCGCCCACACTCCTCTCCTGTAAATACTGCCCGCTATCATACCGTCCACACTCCTCTCCTGTACATAAGGCCCCCATCATACCCTCTGCACTCCTCTGCTGTGCAAACTCCCCACTGTCATACCCTTCACACTCCTCTCCTGTACATAGTGCCTTCTGCCATACCATACGCACTCCTCTCCTGTACATAGTGTCCACTGTTAGACCCTCCACATTCCTCTCCCTCACTTGCACATACTTCCCACATTTATACCATCCATACTCCTCCACTATGCCTCTTACCCACGGGAAACCTGCGTTGCATCAGAGGGGGGCGGGGTCACCCGTACACGTCACTGGGAAACCCCGGCGTTTCCCCTTGCATCAGAGGGGGAAGGGATCACGTGATGGGTGGCCCCACCCTCAGCTACATAAGAGCTGTCAGGCTGGCGCTGCATCATTCCCCCGATCCTGCCTCCGGTGGAGGCAGGATCGTGTGCGTGTTCCTCGCTGGAGTCGCTGGAGATCATTAATCGCTGGAGATCGAGAATTGGATTACATCGCTGGAGATCGAGGATGGATTTATTGGATTACATCGCTGGAATCTCTTTTTTTTAATTTTATAATAAACGACTTGTCCCAAGCCGTCTTCTGTGGTTTTTAACATTTTGGCCCTTTTTTGTGAAATGGTAAGGGTACAATGTACCCCTTACCAATTCACATAGGGGGGCTGGGATATGGGGGTCCCCTTTGTTAAACGGGGCTTCCAGATTCCGATAAGCCCCCCACCCGCAGACCCCCACAACCACTGGGCAAGGGTTGTGGGGATGAGGCCCTTGTCCCCATCAACATGGGGACATCCTCCGCATGTTGAGGTCATGTGGCCTGGTATGGTTCAGGAGGGGGGGGCTCTCTCATCCCCCTCTCTTTTCCTGCGGCCTGCCAGGTTGCGTGCTCGCATAAGGTTCTGGTATGGATTTTTGGGGGTAACCCTACGCCATTTTTTTTTTATTTTGGCGTGGAGTTCCCCTTAAAATCCATACCAGACACTTCAGGTCTGGTATGGATTTTTGGGGGGAACCCCATGCCATTTTTATTTTAAATATGGCGCAGGGTGACCCTTAATATCCATACCAGACCTGAAGGGCCTGGTAATGGAATTTTGGGGGACCCCACGCATTTTTTTTTTTAATGACTTTCAATGACTTTTATCTGTATTGCCACGACCCGACAATTTATTATAGCCGCGAGTAGTTTTAAATTACTTTTTTTCCTTTAGAAATGTAATTTTGTGCAGAGACTGTTATAAACACGGGAAACATGCGCTACTTTACAGGCATACTATAGACACCCCCCAGGTACAACATTTAAAGGGATATTTCACTTTTATTGTTACACTTTAAGCATTATTAAAATCACTGCTCCCGAAAAAACGTTAGTTAGTTTTTTTGCCTTGGTACATGTCCCCTGGGGCAGGACCCAGGTCACCAAACACTTTTTATGACAATAACTTGCATATTAACCTTTAAAATTAGCACTTCTGATTTTTCATGTTCGTGTCCCATAGACTTTAACCACTTAAGCCCCGGACCATTTGGTAGCTAAAGGACCAGAGGTGAATTCAGAATTTTGCACTGCGCTGCTTTAACTGTAAATTGTGCGGACATGCAATGTTGTACCCAAACGAAATTTGCGTCCTTTTCTTCCCACAAATAGAGCTTTCTTTTAATGGTATTTGATTGCCTCTGCGATTTTAATTTTTTGCGATATAAACGGAAAAAGACTGAAAATTTTGAAAAAAAAATGATATTTTCTACTTTTTGTTATAAGAAAAATCGAATAAACTCAATTGTAGTCATACATTTAGGCCAAAATGTATTCAGCCACATGTCTTTAGTAAAAAAAATGTCAATAAGCGTATATTTATTGGTTTGCGCAAAAGTTATAGCGTCTACAATCTAGGGTACATTTTCTGGAATTTACACAGATTTTAATTTATGACTGCCTATCTCATTTCTTGAGGTGCTAAAATGGCAGGGCAGTACAAAACCCCCCCCAAATGACCCCATTTTGGTAAGTAGACACCCCAAGGAAAATGCTGAGAGGCATGTTGAGCCCATTGAATATTTTTTTTTTTTGTCCCAAGTGATTGAATAATGACAATAAAAAATAAAAAATTACAAAAAGTTGTCACTAAATGATATATTGCTCACACATGCCATGGGCATATGTGAAATTACACCCCAAAATACATTCTGCTGCTTCTCCTGAGTACGGGGATATCACATGTGTGGGACTTTTTGGGAGCCTAGTCGCATACGGGACCCCAAAAACCAAGCACCGCCTTCAAGGTTTCTAAAGGCATACATTTTTGATTTCACTCCTCACTACCTATCACAGTTTTGAAGGCCATAAAATGCCAAGATGACACAAAACTCCCCCAAATGACCCCATTTTGGAAAGTAGACACCCCAAGCTATTTGCTGAGAGGCATGTTGAGCCCATTGAATATTTTTTTTTGTCCCAAATGATTGAATAATGATAAAAAGAAAAAAAAAAGAAAAAATGTACAAAAAGTTGTCACTAAATGATATATATTTTCATGTAAACAAAAAGTGTCAGAAAGGGCTTTGTCTTCAAGTGGTTAGAAGAGTGGATGATGTGTGACATAAGCTTTCTAATGTTGTGCATAAAATTCCAGGACAGTTCAAAACCCCCCAAATTACCCCATTTTGGAAAGTAGACACCTCAAGCTATTTGCTGAGAGGCATGTTGAGCCCATTGAATATTTTTTTTTTGTCCCAAGTGATTGAATAATGACAAAAAGAAAAAAAAAATGTACAAAAAGTTGTCACTAAATTATATATTGCTCAAACATGCCATGGTTATATGTGGAATTGCACCCCAAAATACATTCTGCTGCTTCTCCTGAGTACGGGGATACCACATGTGTGGGACTTTTTGGGAGCCTAGCCGGGTACGGGGCCCCAAAAACCAAGCACCGCCTTCAGGATTTCTAAGGGCGTAAATTTTTGATTTCACTCCTCGCTACCTATCACAGTTTCGAAGGCCATAAAATGCCAAAATAGCACAAACCCCCCCCAAATG
This sequence comes from Rana muscosa, assembly GCA_029206835.1. Lineage (NCBI taxonomy): Eukaryota > Metazoa > Chordata > Amphibia > Anura > Ranidae > Rana > Rana muscosa. The sequence goes on along the minus strand of JARGYO010005626.1, from coordinate 75,252,528 downwards.
ACCCCATTTTGGAAAGTAGACACCCCAAGCTATTTACTGAGAGGCATGTTCAGTCCATGGAATATTTTATATTTTGCCACAAGTTGCGGGGAATATGACAAACTTTGTTTTTTTTGCACAAAGTTGTCACTAAATGATATATTGCTCACACATGCCATGGGCATATGTGAAATTACACCCCAAAATACATTCTGCTGCTTCTCCTGAGTACGGGACACCACATGTGTGGGACTTTTTGGGAGCCTAGCCGCGTACGGGACCCCAAAAATCAAGCACCGCCTTCAAGGTTTCTAAGGGCATACATTTTTGATTTCACTCCTCACTACCTATCACAGTTTTGAAGGCCATAAAATGCCAAGATAGCACAAAACCCCCCAAAATTACCCCATTTTGGAAAGTAGACACACCAAGGAAATTGCTGAGAGGCATGTTGAGCCCATTGAATATTTTTTTTTGTCCCAAGTGATTGAATAATGACAAAAAGAAAAAAAAATGTACAAAAAGTTGTCACTAAATGATATATTGCTCAAACATGCCATGGTTATATGCAGAATTGCACCCCAAAATACATTTGGCTGCTTCTCCTGAGTACGGGGATACCACATGTGTGGGACTTTTTGAGAGCCTAGCCGCGTACGGGCCCCCGAAAACCAAGCACCGCCTTCAGGATTTCTAAGAGCACAAATTTTTGATTTCACTCCTCACTACCTATCACAGTTTTGAAGGCCATAAAATGCCAAGATAGCCCAAAACCCCCACAAATGACCCCATTTTGGAAAGTAGACACCCCAAGCTATTTGCCGAGAAGCATGGTGAGTATTTTACAGCTCTCATTTGTTTTTGAAAATGAAGAAAGACATATTTTTTTTTTTTCTTTTTTTAATTTTTAAAACTTTGTGACAAAAAGCGAGATCTGCAAAATACTCAACATACCTCTCAGCAAATAGCTTGGGGTGTCTACTTTCCAAAATGGGGTCATTTGGGGGGGTTTTGTGCCATCTGGGCATTCCATGGCCTCCGAAACTGTGATAGGCAGTGAGTAGTGAAATCAAAAATTTACACCCATAGAAATCCTGAAGGCGGTGCTTGATTTTCGGGGTCCTGTACGCGGCTAGGCTCCCAAAATGTCTCACACATGTGGTATCCCCGTACTCAGGAGAAGCAACAGAATGTATTTTGGGGTGCAATTCCACATATAACCATGGCATGTTTGAGCAATATATAATTTAGTGACAACTTTTTGTACATTTTTTTTTTCTTTTTGTCATTATTCAATCACTTGGGACAAAAAAAAATTATTCAATGGGCTCAACATGCCTCTCAGCAAATAGCTTGAGGTGTCTACTTTTCAAAATGGGGTAATTTGGGGGGGTTTTGAACTGTCCTGGAATTTTATGCACAACATTAGGAAGCTTATGTCACACAAGATCCACTCTTCTAACCACTTGAAGACAAAGCCCTTTCTGACACTTTTTGTTTACATGAAAACATTATTTTTTTGCAAGAAAATTATGTTGAACCCCCAAACATTATATATTTTTTGAAAGCAAAGGCCCTACAGATTAAAATATTGGTTGTTGTTTTTTTTTTTTTACACACAGTATTTGCGCAGCGATTTTTCAAACGCATTTTTTGGGGGAAAAACACACTTTTTTATTTTTAATGCACTAAAAAACACTATATTGCCCAAATGTTTGATAAAATAAAAAAGATGATCTTAAGCCGAGTACATGGATACCAAACACGACATGCTTTAAAATTGCGCACAAACGCGCAGCGGCGAGAAACTACATTCATTTTTAAAAGCATTTAAAAGCCTTTACAGGTTACCACGTTAGATTTACAGAGGAGGTCTACTGCTAAAATTACTGCCCTCGATCTGACCTTCGCGGTGATACCTCACATGCATGATGCAATTGCTGTTTACATATGACGCTAGACCGACGCTTGTGTTCGCCTTTGCGCAAGAGCAGGGGGGGACAGCGGTGCTTTTTTTTTTTTTTTTTTTTTTATTATTTATTTTGCGTTTTTATTTTATTTTTAAACTGTTCCTTCCATATTTTTTTTTTATAATTTTTATTGTTATCTCAGGGAATGTAAATATCCCCTATGATAGCAATAAGTAGTGACAGGTACTCTTTTTTTGAAAAACAAAATGGGGGGTTAGACCCTAGATCTTTCCTCTGCCCTCAAAGCATCTGACCACAACAAGATCGGTGTGATAAAATGCTTTCCCAATTTCCCAATGGCGCTGTTTATATCCGGGGGGGGGGCATTCCCTCCCACTGCTTGTAAAAGCAGTCTAGAGGCTAATTATCTGCTAGAATTGCTTTTACATGAAAGCCGGCCACTGGCTGAAAAGAATGATACCAAGATGATACCTAAACCTGCAGGCATCATTCTGGTATAAACATTCAAAGTCCAGCAACATACCAGTACGTTGCTGGTCCTTGTTGGACATGTATTGTAATCTTTTTTTTCATGCAGCCTGTTGGCTGAACGAAAAAAAGAGATTGATCGGTGGGTATGCCCACCATTAGAATACCTCCCTTCATCCACCCACTTCTAATGATGGGCATATATGCCGAAGCATGGGGGCATCCTCCCGCAAAAAAGTTATGCCGCGTACACACGGTCGGACTTTTCCACGGGCAAGCCTTCGTCGGAATTTCGACCGTATGTACGCGGCATAAAAGGTTATGCCGCGTACACACGGTCAAACTTTTCCACGGGCAAGCCTCCGTCGGAATTTCGACCGTATATACGCGGCATTAGGAGCAAAATCGCTCCTCCGCCCCTGCTGCCCCCATGCTTCGGCATATATGCTCTTTTTTTTTAACTGTGGTGGTGAAATCACCTCCTACAGCACTGGAGTCACGGCTTTATGTATCGTGGGAGCAAACGCTGTTGCTGTCAAGACAAATAATTCCGCGCTGCAGTTGAATGGCGCACCTGAAAAAAAAAATTACATACCTGAAAAGCAAGCATGATAAAACATTGCAGAATGGAATACAGTAAAAAAGAGCAGAACAATAGAGAGAAAATAGAGAGAGAGAGAGAGAGAACAATAAAACAACAACTATTTTTGTTTTTTTTATTTTATATTTTTTTTGTGTTTTTGTTTTTTACGTATTTTTTTTTCTTTTTTACACTTTTTTTTTAAAACTTGGTTGAACAGAAATGCAAATCCCCCTGGCAGGTAAAAGCTCTAAATTTGTACTTTGTGTGTTTAGCTGTTTGACTGGCATTTGGCTTTAAAGAGTAACTCTACTCTTGCTGAGAAAAAAAAAAAAAACAACCCCCTCTTGGTGATTGTACATTGCAAAGATTTTAATAAACTTTGTTGCAGATTCCTATCTGCTCTGGAAAAAAAGGCTGTTTGTGCGATGTGCAGGGTGAATCTGAATGGGAGTGAAATTTTCATTATTTATCAGGTGATGCATATTTAGTGTTCTAATGAGGAAACTTGGAGTGTCAGCAGCTCCAGGCCTCTTCCTCAAGATAGGCCCATTTGCCCAAAAATATAAAAATAAAATAAAAAGATTGACTTGGAGGGTTGTAGCTTGATGACCAGGGGCCACAGAGACCCCAAATTTGGGGGGTTCTATTATTTATAGTTCCGGAGATAGGGGGTGTAGGAAGCTACATACAGAGCGGCCAGTTTAAATACAAGCTGACACACTCTGCAGCAGACTGAGAGGATGAGCTCACAATGCTTATAATACATTTTTGTATATTACTTATGGTAATTAACCCCTTGCCACCCAGGCCGATTCTGACACTTCTCTCCTAAATGTAAAAATCATCTTTTTTTTTTTATAGAAAATTACTCAGAACCCCCAAACATTATTTATATTGTTTTAGCAGGCACCCAATGGAATAAAATGGTGGTCTTTGCAACTTTTTATGTTACACGGTATTTGCGCAGCAATTTTAAAGAAACTGTTTCATTCATAAAAAAAAAAAAACACTAAAGTTAGCATGATTTTTTTTGTATACTAAGCAATGCTTTCATTTTTTTTACAGGTTACATGTTTAGAGGTACAGAGGAGGTCTAGTGCTAGAATTATTGCTCTTGCTTCAACGATCGTGGCGTATGTAACCTGTGTGTATCTGGCTCTGACACTAGCCAGTGCCTACCCAGCCACTGTGCAAAAATATATAAATAAATCAATGCGCAACCTATTAAATAAGCCAACACAGTGCTGTAACCATACAAGTGAAGATGTATGTGAAAATAATCTCGTGAAAAAAAGGGGACACTTACATAAGTGTCCTATGGTTACACCTTATTAAATAGTGAAAATAATAAGTGAAATTGAGCAAAAAACTAAAACCAACAACATATAATATCCCCTAAGGACAATATACTTGTGCATGCACAGTTCGAGTGTCTCATAGTTCATAAAGACAAAGATAACAACATCTGATGGTTTTTATCAAGCAAAACTCCTGATCTTGAAATTTAGGCAAAAACAGGGGGCTTTTCCAACTTGCTTGAATGAATGATAAAGGCAATGGAGGCTTACCAGCTCAGGTGGATCCCTATTACAGAGATCTTATGGGGCTCATACATAGATGGAGATATCCACCGACATGCCGCAAACCGATGCCACCGACCACCCGATATCCCGATCCTCCAGAAGCCCTCAGAGCAGGGTATTCATAACAAGGACCCCCTCTCTCACAGAGCAGGAAAAGATGTTGAAATGACAAAAGGAAAAAACTTCATGGTGCAATACTTCTTAGTTGTAAAAGAAGACTTTATTAGGTTCGGGCAAATAAAATCGCTTCACATGGAGTTGACAGAGGAAAAGCGGCAATTTCAAACGGATCGTACTCAGCTGCTGAGTAGCAGTCAGCTGTAGCGTAGTGACGTCCCGATCAATAGCTCCACCCGACGCGGCGTTTCGTCTTACAAGGCGTCCACTGGGAAAGGAGGCTGTATATAAGTTTGCAGAACCTGTCATATTTATATTTAGTTTTTTATTCATTTGTTCAATACATTGTTTATATTCCACTGGGTATCACCTTTGGCTTAGATAGGTTAGCGCGGATTATCCACCCTTTTAAAATATAGTACCTACCCAGCTGGCAGCACTGATTGTTTTGGGAAAAACCTGACAGGCTGGTTGTACTCAAGTCAATTAATAGATTGACTTGTGTAAAACCAGCTAGCCCATACATAGATCGACTATGGCTGGTCTCTGCTTAATTGGCTTAATTTCAATCCAAGTATGGCCCGCTAAACCACTACACAGTTCCTAAACATCCTTCCACAAAGCTTTACATTTTTCCTTCCCAGATTCCTTCATCCTCCTCACCTGTACATAGTGCCCACTGTCATACTCTCCACACTTCTCTCCTGTACATACTGCTTACTGTCATACCCTCCACACTTCTCTCCTATACATAGTGCCCGCTGTCATACACTTCTCTCCTGTACATAGTGCCCACTGTTGTACCCTCCACACTCCTCTCCTGTACTTACTGCTTACTGTCATACTCTCCACACTCCTCTCCTATACATAGTGCCCACTTTCAAATCCTTCACACTCCTCTCCTGTACATACGGCCCACTGTCATATCCTCCCCACTCTTCTCCTGTACATACTGCTCACTGTCTTACCCTCCACACTCATCTCATGTACATACTGCTCAGTATCATACCGCCCACACTCCTCTCCTGTAAATACTGCCCGCTATCATACCGTCCACACTCCTCTCCTGTACATAAGGCCCCCATCATACCCTCCGCACTCCTCTGCTGTGCAAACTCCCCACTGTCATACCCTTCACACTCCTCTCCTGTACATAGTGCCTTCTGCCATACCATACACACTCCTCTCCTGTACATAGTGTCCACTGTTAGACCCTCCACATTCCTCTCCCTCACCTGCACATACTTCCCACATTTATACCATCCATACTCCTCCGCTATGCCTCTTACCCACGGGAAACCTGCGTTGCATCAGAGGGGGGCGGGGTCACCCGTACACGTCACTGGGAAACCCCGGCGTTTCCCCTTGCGTCAGAGGTGGAAGGGATCACGTGATGGGTGGCCCCACCCTCAGCTACATAAGAGCTGTCAGGCTGGCGCTGCATCATTCCCTCGATCCTGCCTCCGGTGGAGGCAGGATCGTGTGCGTGTTCCTCGCTGGAGACGCTGGAGATCATTAATCGCTGGAGATTGAGAATTGGATTACATCGCTGGAGATCGAGGATGGATTTATTGGATTACATCGCTGGAATCTCTTTTTTTTTAATTTTATAATAAACGACTTGTCCCAAGCCGTCTTCTGTGGTTTTTAACATTTTGGCCCTTTTTTGTGAAATGGTAAGGGTACAATGTACCCCTTACCAATTCACATAGGGGGGCTGGGATATGGGGGTCCCCTTTGTTAAACGGGGCTTCCAGATTCCGATAAGCCCCCCACCCGCAGACCCCCACAACCACTGGGCAAGGGTTGTGGGGATGAGGCCCTTGTCCCCACCAACATGGGGACATCCTCCGCATGTTGAGGTCATGTGGCCTGGTACGGTTCAGGAGGGGGGGCTCTCTCATCCCCCTCTCTTTTCCTGCGGCCTGCCAGGTTGCGTGCTCGCATAAGGTTCTGGTATGGATTTTTGGGGGTAACCCTACGCCATTTTTTTTTAAATTTTGGCGTGGAGTTCCCCTTAAAATCCATACCAGACACTTCAGGTCTGGTATGGATTTTTGGGGGGAACCCCATGCCATTTTTATTTTAAATATGGCGCAGGGTGACCCTTAATATCCATACCAGACCTGAAGGGCCTGGTAATGGAATTTTGGGGGACCCCACGCATTATTATTTTTTAATGACTTTCAATGACTTTTATCTGTATTGCCACGACCCGACAATTTATTATAGCCGCGAGTAGTTTTAAATTACTTTTTTTCCTTTAGAAATGTAATTTTGTGCAGAGACTGTTATAAACACGGGAAACATGCGCTACTTTACAGGCATACTATAGACACCCCCCAGGTACAACATTTAAAGGGATATTTCACTTTTATTGTTACACTTTAAGCATTATTAAAATCACTGCTTCCGAAAAAACGTTAGTTAGTTTTTTTGCCTTGGTACATGTCCCCTGGGGCAGGACCCAGGTCACCAAACACTTTTTATGACAATAACTTGCATATTAACCTTTAAAATTAGCACTTCTGATTTTTCATGTTCGTGTCCCATAGACTTTAACCACTTAAGCCCCGGACCATTTGGTAGCTAAAGGACCAGAGGTGAATTCAGAATTTTACACTGCGCTGCTTTAACTGTAAATTGTGCGGACATGCAATGTTGTACCCAAACGAAATTTGCGTCCTTTTCTTCCCACAAATAGAGCTTTCTTTTAATGGTATTTGATTGCCTCTGCGATTTTAATTTTTTGCGATATAAACGGAAAAAGACTGAAAATTTTGAAAAAAAATGATATTTTCTACTTTTTGTTAAAAGAAAAATCGAATAAACTCAATTGTAGTCATACATTTAGGCCAAAATGTATTCAGCCACATGTCTTTAGTAAAAAAAATGTCAATAAGCGTATATTTATTGGTTTGCGCAAAAGTTATAGCGTCTACAATCTAGGGTACATTTTCTGGAATTTACACAGATTTTAATTTATGACTGCCTATCTCATTTCTTGAGGTGCTAAAATGGCAGGGCAGTACAAAACCCCCCCAAATGACCCCATTTTGGTAAGTAGACACCCCAAGGAAAATGCTGAGAGGCATGTTGAGCCCATTGAATATTTTTTTTTGTCCCAAGTGATTGAATAATGACAATAAAAAATAAAAAATTACAAAAAGTTGTCACTAAATGATATATTGCTCACACATGCCATGGGCATATGTGAAATTACACCCCAAAATACATTCTGCTGCTTCTCCTGAGTACGGGGATACCACATGTGTGGGACTTTTTGGGAGCCTAGTCGCATACGGGACCCCAAAAACCAAGCACCGCCTTCAAGGTTTCTAAAGGCATACATTTTTGATTTCACTCCTCACTACCTATCACTACCTATCACAGTTTTGAAGGCCATAAAATGCCAAGATGACACAAAACTCCCCCAAATGACCCCATTTTGGAAAGTAGACACCCCAAGCTATTTGCTGAGAGGCATGTTGAGCCCATTGAATATTTTTTTTTGTCCCAAATGATTGAATAATGATAAAAAGAAAAAAAAAAGAAAAAATGTACAAAAAGTTGTCACTAAATGATATATATTTTCATGTAAACAAAAAGTGTCAGAAAGGGCTTTGTCTTCAAGTGGTTAGAAGAGTGGATGATGTGTGACATAAGCTTTCTAATGTTGTGCATAAAATTCCAGGACAGTTCAAACCCCCCCCCCCAAATTACCCCATTTTGGAAAGTAGACACCTCAAGCTATTTGCTGAGAGGCATGTTGAGCCCATTGAATATTTTTTTTTTGTCCCAAGTGATTGAATAATGACAAAAAGAAAAAAAAAATGTACAAAAAGTTGTCACTAAATTATATATTGCTCAAACATGCCATGGTTATATGTGGAATTGCACCCCAAAATACATTCTGCTGCTTCTCCTGAGTACGGGGATACCACATGTGTGGGACTTTTTGGGAGCCTAGCCGGGTACGGGGCCCCAAAAACCAAGCACTGCCTTCAGGATTTCTAAGGGCGTAAATTTTTGATTTCACTCCTCGCTACCTATCACAGTTTTGAAGGCCATAAAATGCCAAAATAGCACAAAACCCCCCCAAATGACCCCATTTTGGAAAGTAGACACCCCAAGCTATTTACTGAGAGGCATGTTCAGTCCATGGAATATTTTATATTTTGCCACAAGTTGCGGGAATATGACAAACTTTGTTTTTTTTGCACAAAGTTGTCACTAAATGATATATTGCTCACACATGCCATGGGCATATGTGAAATTACACCCCAAAATACATTCTGCTGCTTCTCCTGAGTACGGGATACCACATGTGTGGGACTTTTTGGGAACCTAGCCGCGTACGGGACCCCAAAAATCAAGCACCGCCTTCAAGGTTTCTAAGGGCATACATTTTTGATTTCACTCCTCACTACCTATCACAGTTTTGAAGGCCATAAAATGCCAAGATAGCACAAAACCCCCCAAAATTACCCCATTTTGGAAAGTAGACACACCAAGGAAATTGCTGAGAGGCATGTTGAGCCCATTGAATATTTATTTTTTTGTCCCAAGTGATTGAATAATGACAAAAAGAAAAAAAAATGTACAAAAAGTTGTCACTAAATGATATATTGCTCAAACATGCCATGGTTATATGCGGAATTGCACCCCAAAATACATTTGGCTGCTTCTCCTGAGTACGGGGATACCACATGTGTGGGACTTTTTGAGAGCCTAGCCGCGTACGGGCCCCCGAAAACCAAGCACCGCCTTCAGGATTTCTAAGGGCACAAATTTTTGATTTCACTCCTCACTACCTATCACAGTTTTGAAGGCCATAAAATGCCAAGATAGCCCAAAACCCCCACAAATGACCCCATTTTGGAAAGTAGACACCCCAAGCTATTTGCCGAGAAGCATGGTGAGTATTTTACAGCTCTCATTTGTTTTTGAAAATGAAGAAAGACATATTTTTTTTTTCTTTTTTTAATTTTTAAAACTTTGTGACAAAAAGCGAGATCTGCAAAATACTCACCATGCTTCTCGGCAAATAGCTTGGGGTGTCTACTTTCCAAAATGGGGTCATTTGTGGGGGTTTTGGGCTATCTTGGCATTTTATGGCCTTCGAAACTGTGATAGACAGTGAGGAGTGAAATCAAAAATTTACACCCATAGAAATCCTGAAGGCGGTGCTTGATTTTCGGGGTCCTGTACGCGGCTAGGCTCCCAAAATGTCTCACACATGTGGTATCCCCGTACTCAGGAGAAGCAACAGAATGTATTTTGGGGTGCAATTTCACATATAACCATGGCATGTTTGAGCAATATATAATTTAGTGACAACTTTTTGTACATTTTTTTTTTCTTTTTGTCATTATTCAATCACTTGGGACAAAAAAAAAATATTCAATGGGCTCAACATGCCTCTCAGCAAATAGCTTGAGGTGTCTACTTTCCAAAATGGGGTAATTTGGGGGGGTTTTGAACTGTCCTGGAATTTTATGCACAACATTAGGAAGCTTATGTCACACAAGATCCACTCTTCTAACCACTTGAAGACAAAGCCCTTTCTGACACTTTTTGTTTACATGAAAACATTTTTTTTTTTGCAAGAAAATTATGTTGAACCCCCAAACATTATATATTTTTTGAAAGCAAAGGCCCTACAGATTAAAATAGTGGGCGTTGTATTTTTTTTTTACACACAGTATTTGCGCAGCGATTTTTCAAACGCATTTTTTGGGGGAAAAACACACTTTTTTATTTTTAATGCACTAAAAAACACTATATTGCCCAAATGTTTGATAAAATAAAAAAGATGATCTTAAGCCGAGTACATGGATACCAAACACGACATGCTTTAAAATTGCGCACAAACGCGCAGCGGCGAGAAACTACATTCATTTTTAAAAGCATTTAAAAGCCTTTACAGGTTACCACGTTAGATTTACAGAGGAGGTCTACTGCTAAAATTACTGCCCTCGATCTGACCTTCGCGGTGATACCTCACATGCATGATGCAATTGCTGTTTACATATGACGCTAGACCGACGCTTGTGTTCGCCTTTGCGCAAGAGCAGGGGGGGACAGCGGTGCTTTTTTTTTTTTTTTTTTATTATTTATTTTGCGTTTTTATTTTATTTTTAAACTGTTCCTTCCATATTTTTTTTTTATCATTTTTATTGTTATCTCAGGGAATGTAAATATCCCCTATGATAGAAATAAGTAGTGACAGGTACTCTTTTTTTGAAAAACAAAATGGGGGGTTAGACCCTAGATCTTTCCTCTGCCCTCAAAGCATCTGACCACACCAAGATCGGTGTGATAAAATGCTTTCCCAATTTCCCAATGGCGCTGTTTATATCCGGGGGGGGCATTCCCTCCCACTGCTTGTAAAAGCAGTCTAGAGGCTAATTATCTGCTAGAATTGCTTTTACATGAAAGCCGGCCACTGGCTGAAAAGAATGATACCAAGATGATACCTAAACCTGCAGGCATCATTCTGGTATAAACATTCAAAGTCCAGCAACATACCAGTACGTTGCTGGTCCTTGTTGGACATATATTGTAATCTTTTTTTTCATGCAGCCTGTTGGCTGAACGAAAAAAGAGATTGATCGGTGGGTATGCCCACCATTAGAATACCTCCCTTCATCCACCCACTTCTAATGATGGGCATATATGCCGAAGCATGGGGGCATCCTCCCGCAAAAAAGTTATGCCGCGTACACACGGTCGGACTTTTCCACGGGCAAGCCTTAGTCGGAATTTCGACCGTATGTACGCGGCATAAAAGGTTATGCCGCGTACACACGGTCAAAATTTTCCACGGGCAAGCCTCCGTCGGAATTTCGACCGTATATACGCGGCATTAGGAGCAAAATCGCTCCTCCGCCCCTGCTGCCCCCATGCTTCGGCATATATGCTCTTTTTTTTTAACTGTGGTGGTGAAATCACCTCCTACAGCACTGGAGTCACGGCTTTATGTATCATGGGAGCAAACGCTGTTGCTGTCAAGACAAATAATTCCGCGCTGCAGTTGAATGGCGCACCTGAAAAAAAAATTACATACCTGAAAAGCAAGCATGATAAAACATTGCAGAATGGAATACAGTAAAAAAGAGCAGAACAATAGAGAGAAAATAGAGAGAGAGAGAGAGAACAATAAAACGACAACTATTTTTGTTTTTTTTATTTTATATTTTTTTTGTGTTTTTGTTTTTTACGTATTTTTTTTTCTTTTTTACACTTTTTTTTAAAACTTTAACAACTGTAATGGTTCGAGTCTCTCAAAATGTAATGGCATCTTGGGAGACCCGGTGTAAGTGTGTCCTAGTCTGTGAAATGCTGTACCCTACGCTAAAACTTCACTTTTGAGCGGTAGCGTTCAAAACATTCACCAAGGCAAAGACCAGGTTTGTCAGGACAGAGTGGACAATAATAACGCGTGTCACGCCTAAATCCGCGCTTGCTACAGACACGACATCTTTTTTGGGGGGCTCGTTGGGTAGGGGTACTCGGGAGGAGATGCGTATAATGCCTCTCATGCAGCCGGCTTACTGCATTTGGTAGGGGATGGTGAGGTGCAGAACCGCCTGGATACAGGAGTTTTAGAAGAGATAAAGTCCCGCCTGAAGCTCTGTATAGCACATGAGCGTTCAGCAAAGCCAATTGGAATAAGGATAGAGACACTTTTTTGTACCAGCGTCTCGCCTTACGGTCAATTAGATATGGCGCCATCAACTGGTCGTTGAGGTCCACCCCTCCCATATTTTTGTTATATTCATGGACACAGAGGGGTTTCTCCACAACACCAGTCGCCGTACGAATTTGGACTGTCGTGTCTGCATGAAGGGAGGTAAGAAGGAAAACATTCTTATTGTCCCTCCACTTCATAGCGAGCAAGTTATTACACTTTACGCAGGCTCTCTCCCCCAGCCTAAGACGGGCATCTACAAGCCGCTGGGGAAAGCCCCGGCGATTAGGTCGCACGGTGCCACATGCTCCAATCTGATGATCAAGCAAGTGACTAAACAGTGGCACGCTCGTGTAATAATTGTCCACATACAAGTGGTACCCCTTTCCGAATAAGGGTGACACCAAGTTCCACACTATCTTGCCAGCGCTCCCTATGTAATCCGGGCAGTTGACCGGCTCAACCTGACTATCTTTTCCCTCATAAACCATAAAGCTCCATACATAGCCTGTTGCCCTGTCACAGCACTTATAGAGCTTGACCCCGTATCTGGCACGCTTGCTGGGAAGGTACTGCTTGAAAGCCAAGCGGCCAGAAAATGTAATCAGGGACTCATCAACGCAGACAGCTTGATCGGGAATAAACAAGGCTGCAAAACGTTCGTTGAAGTGGTTTATGAGGGGCTGAATTTTATAGAGCCGGTCGTATTCAGGGTCCCCACGTGGACGACAAAGTTCATTGTCGTTGAAGTGCATGAACCGCAAAATCTGCTTGTATCGTTTCCTGGACATGGAGGCAGAGAACACGGGCATGTGGTCAATTGGGTGCGTGGACCAATAAGCACGCAATGACGGGAATTTATGTGTGCCCATGTTGAGGGAAAGGCCCAGAAAGGTCTTAAATTCGGAAACCGTAATTGGTTTCCAATCTTTGGCAATGGAAGGCAACTGGGGATTAGCGGCGATGAATTGACCAGCATATAAATTACCCTGGTCCACAATAGATCTATAGAGATCTTCCGTGAAAAACAGCGAATAATAATCGATTGGCATAAAATCAGCTGTTTCCACCTGAATACCGGGTTGGGCAGTGAATGGGGGAAGTACGGGTTCTGCAGAAGTGGTGGGGACCCAATCAGGATAGGCGAATTGTGCAGGAAGAGCACTATGGGTACGACGGGCCTGCCTTTGGCTTCTTATTGGTGGCAGCGGGACACTACTTGTGCTTGCCACCTCGCCAGCTTGAACTGCACTTATGGGACTCGCCACGACACCACGTGATACTGCAGTGCTGGATGCCCAGGCTGTACTAGGCCGCTGGTGCTTGCCAATTCACCAGAAGGAATAGCGGCGCTAGTACTCCTCTGCTCCATGATACGAGAGCCCTGCGGTTCTTGCTCCTCAACAACCTCAGAAGATCGGGTACGCCTGACCTTAGCAGGGACCTCAACTTCGTCGTCAGAGCTATCTGACGTGGGGCCGCTGACGTCACTGTCTTCTACGGGAAGATATTCTGAGCCTGAATCTGACAGATACGTGACCTCCTCTTCACTATCTGTCATGCTCAGAATCTCGTAGGCCTCTTTACTAGTGTACCTTCGACTTGCCATTTTGGGCTCTAAATTTAGGGGTACACTAGTAAGATTCACAGGAAAAAAAGCACCCGACTGTCGTCAGCAAATATATCAAACGCTACAAAAAAAACTGTTAGCGGTCGCAGGGATCAGGACTGTCTCTGCGAACGCTGCAGTTATGTGTTTTGTGTTTGGTAAGTGACAGTGATCGATCGATACTGCACTTGGGTGGGCTGGGCTGGGCTGGGCGGAGGGGCTAAACGCAGGTGCTAGCAGGTATCTGGGCTGATCCCGCTAACACTGCGTTTTTGGGAAACCCTAAACCGCTGGGGACGCTAGTATAGATCTGATCAGATACTATACCACTAAGGGAGGTGTATGCTTTGCACGTGGGTGTTAGCGTTACTGGCACTAACCTAACGCTGCCTGGGGCGACGCAGACCCTCTCTGGCGCTAAAACCTAATTGATCTCACCCGCCGGGCGATCAGGGGGTTAAACCTTTATTGGGTTATATACGGCGGGTGCCCTGATGCTATAAAAAGCAAACTAACCAACCAGTGTCACCCGTAACCTTTATATGGTGATCACTGGTGAAAGGGTTAACTAGGGGCAATCAGGGGGTTAAAACCTTTATTAGGTTAAATATGGGGCTACCCGACGCTATATAAAAACCTGACGGGTTACCTAAATAACTAAATAACTAACTGGGTAACCAGTGTCACCAGTGACGCTTATACGGTGATCCCTGGTGAAAGGGTTAACTCTAGGGGCAATCAGGGGGTTAAAATAATATATGGGGGTATCTGACGCTCTAAAAACCTGCGGCGAAACTAAAAATAAATAACTGGCTATCTAGGGCACCACCGGCACTAAATACAGCGATCGAAAATACGATTGCTTAGTGACGCTGGCGTTAGGGGGTGAAAGGGTTACCTGGGGGGCGATCAAGGGGTTAAACCTTTATTAGGGGGGGTTAGGGGGCTACCCTGGACCTAAAGGGGCCTAAACCTAACTGCCCTGCAACTTTTTACTATCACAGATGACACTAAATGCAGTGATCAGTAAAATAAATGATCACTGCAATCAGTGACACTGTGATTGGGGGCTGGGGGGTGACCTGGGGGGTGATCTGGGGGTGACTGGGGGGTGAAATGTGTGCCTATGTGTACCTAAGTGTCAGTGGACTGTTGGTGCACTAACCTGCTTCCTCTCTCCTCGGCGCCGGAATCAAAAAGACCGCCGCGAGGGAGATGACATCACTTCCTCCTGCCTCTGTTTACATCACATGGCGGAGGAAGCATTTTCATTGGCCGGGAGCGATCGCGAGGGGGTGGCCGAAATCGAATGGTCACCCCCTCATCTCTGATCGCTCCCCAACGATTAACGGCCGCTCACTGTATAGGAGGGGGGTCCGATCGGACCCCCAACTGTACAAAGGCGATCACGTACACTCTACGTGATTGTGCCTGTCGGTGCCATTCTGCCGACGTCAGAACACAATGAGATCAAACTATTTATTCAAACATCTGTATCATTTATGAACAAGTTAAACAGAACAGAGCCTTGTCCTCTGTGATGACCTTAAAGTAAATAACTCAACACTAAGTGTACTATATGGATCACTTAAGTATTTATACATGTTGAACACATCCCCCCTTAATCTCCTCTTCTCAAGAGAGAATATACCCAGTTCCTCTAATATTTCCTCATAGCTGAGCTCCTCCATGCCTCTTATCTGTTTGGTTGCCCTTCTCTGCACTTTCTCCAGTCTCCCAATATCCTTTTTGTGAACTGGTGCCCAAAACTGAACTGTTTATTCCAGATGAGGTATTACTAATGATTTGAACAGGGGCAAAATGATATCTCTTTCCACAGTCAATACCTCTCTAAATACAAGAAAGGACTTTGCTTTGCTGACCTCACCATTTTACTATTAATATGTTTGAAAAACGTTTGGGTATTTATTTATTTTTATCTTCTCCGCAATGTGTATCTCATAATATATTTTAGTTGTCCTGAGTGCGCTCTTGCATTTTTTTTTCTTGCATTTTTTGTAGATTTGGAATGATGTCCCCTTGTTTTAGACACAAGTACTCCACCTTGTCACTAGCCCAGTTAGCAATGTCATCCCACATATTTACTATCAAATCACTCTCGACATACAGGCACAACCCTCCCCCTCTTCCAACTACCTTCTCACTCCTATACAGGGGGTACCCCTGAACATTTGTGAGCCAGTCATGTAAGCTGTCAAACCAAGTTTCTGATATTCCCATCATGCAGCAGAAGTTCTAGTTTTTCTATTTAAATTATTTAGACATCTAGCATTTGTGTACATGCCTTTTATGTTTTGGACTGAAATTTTTAAATAGTAGACAAAAAGATCTGGGATGTGGAGATGTAAGCAATTTATTCTCTCTATACATCTCATCCCACTCCACTCATTTCCACATTATAGATTAGTCTAGAATTGCCATACTATACTCATGTCTTCCTACTTCACCCATCTCTACTTGATGGATTAGTATGGAGCTGACCTTTTAATGAGAGCCAACATGCTATAACTAGAAATGTAAAAAGAACAAGAAGCACAGCTCCAAAACAGGCATTTTAACAATTATTAGCACTGTCTGCAGAAAATTAGAACTGTGGCTAATTAGTCCGTTATAGATTTGCCTACAACAAAAACATTACTTTTGGGTAGAGTGACAATTTTCTGGATAAGCCAAATGTGCCTTTTTACATATAGTTTTAAATGTTGTTTTATCTTACTCCTAATATATATTTTAAATATCCTCCTATTTTTAGCATTTCACCCAAAAACAAAAGTGTAATATATTGTAGCCTACCAAACCAGATGTGGTGGCTGCATTATTTTATTTTTTTTAGGCTAGGAACATTTTCAGCTAGAACAGAAAATAGCTGATTATCTTGTCAGAAATCAATTTTACTTGTCAAATCATGTAAGCTAAAAAGAAAGCATCTGTTAATCCACCATGTGATGCAAATGAACAGGAGGCAGATATTTTCTTAGTCCAGCCTTTGACAGCCATGGCTGCCCCCATAGATATAGTGTAGAAGTGGGTGTAGACATGAAGAAAAAGGATTTGCATTAGTCCTGGGATTTCCAGTTTAAAATAAAAGGAAAAAGCCTGAAAAAAGAAAACAAATACAGTACCCACATCTAAGGACTGGTAAGCTGCAATATATTATATTTTTTTAAAACAATAACATTGTTTTTAACAATGGACATGATTTGAATACCTTGACCTAGATATCTCTTGCTGGGGACTTCTAAGGAAATTCTCAAAAAATCAGAAACACTTTAGCTTGATATCAACAATCAACTTGTGCCAATTCCCACAAGGCTCCAGTCCTTTCACTTCTAGTAGAGTCACAGTGATATTCAGCCAAGGATGGTACCTGCTGCTGAATGGAATTAGCAGAAAGAAGAAGAGAGGGGCCTTCAAAGTAATCATAGCATTAATTTAGGGATCTTGTTTCAATGTAGAGAAGATTGATTTAGACTAATTTCATTAAATAGGGGTTTTATATTTTGGTATATCGGTAACCTTTCTACAGGGCAGTGATTCTCAAACTGTGTGCCATGGCACACTAGAGATTTGCAGGTGTGCCTTCTTCCCGAGACTCCTCTGTATGGGCATCTTGTATTGTTTGCCGGTGGAGCCGCATTAGACTCCATGGCTCCGCTGGCCCGGCATACTGCTGCAGACAGTCACTGCTGAATGTCAATGTGCAGCACTGTGCAGACCTCACCTGTGTGCGAAATGGAGCGCGACCCAGAATGATTGATATTCGTCGGACTTACTCTGCCAATCCGGATCGCGAATAGCCAGAGAGTGCCAGGAGTCCAGGACAGGTGCCTGCCAGGCAGCTCTTCCAGCCAATGAGGTGCTGCGCGTGGCGTGCCTCATGTCATTTCCTCCTTCCACCCACACAACAGAGTGGGTCACAGTCAGTCCCTGTCCCTCTGTACATGGAGCTTGGAAGAAGGTAAGACTAAGACTAAAGACGAAAGAAGAGAGAAAGGATGGGGGGCCGGGAAAGCAGCAGTCTTTTGATTTTAAATCTGATTTGCTCTCGAAAGCAGGCACATCCTTCACTTCAAATTTAAAATTAAATATATATGTAAGGGGCGTGTCCAGGATGGCGACGGGAGAGGACGCTCAGTAACAGAGCTCCTGGAGTCCGTCTATTGATCCTGCTAATTGCCGGTGCTGCGGCTGCTGCAGAGCGGAGAACTGACCTCAGTTGCATAGCGGGGGCTCCGGGTCATGCCCAGTGGTAGAAACCGTCGCTCCAAGTCTGCTGTGGCATCCGTGGATAGAGCCGTGACGAGGGGCCAGGCCGCCATTACAGGCCACATGGCGTCCCAGACGGATGCGGTGGAGTCTCCCCCCGCCACGGTGGCGGATCTCGCAGCTGCCATGCAGTCCATCGCTACAGGTCAGGCGGCTCTTATGGACAAGATAGACCACATTCAGACGAATATGGACTTCATCCGCCGGGACCTGGACTCCTTCCGCGGCCGAGTGGCGGAGGTGGAGCAGCGGGTCTCGGTGACAGAGGACACTGTCCGGGAGCACTCTGGGGACCTACATACCCTGAAAGTTAAGGTGAAGGCCCTGGAGTCACGTGCCGAGGACACGGAGAACCGCAACAGACGCAATAACCTGCGGGTCATCGGCCTCCCGGAGGGAGCGGAAGGTAAAGATCCGACCACGTTTATTGAACACCTCCTTAAGGAACTGCTCCCCCAGGCCAAGTTCTCCCCCTTCTTCACTGTGGAGAGGGCCCATCGCATGCCGGCTACCCGTGGGCCTGCTGGCTCTCCCCCCCGCACGTTCATTTTCAAACTGCTGCACTTTAAAGACCGGGACATGGTGCTGAGGGAGGCCAGGGCCCTGCAGGAGTTAAGGTTTGAGAACACTAGGCTAATGATTTTCCCCGACTACTCCGTGGAAACCCAACGGCAGCGTAAATCCTTCGATACGGTGCGCGCCAAACTGCGTGCAAAGGGCCTCAAATATAGCATGCTTTTCCCTGCTAGGCTACGGGTGGAAGATGGGGAGGCAGTTCGTTTCTTCACTTCTCCTGAGGAGGCCTCGTCCTGGATAGAGACGGTACGCAGACACTAGATGACATTGTATCCCCTGCAGGGCGGGTAGTCTGTCCCTGGAAGGCCCCTGTTGTTTGAGGATACTATGGGACTGCTTGCAAGGCCTGTTGCTATTGCCCTCCTTACAGTTAGTGTTTCAGCCCTGATAATATCTGGAGGGGAGTTTGTTGGGTGGGGGGGTGACCCCCGCTGGTCCCTCTATACAATCCTTCCGTTGGAGCAGGGGCAGATGCCCGATGTTTGACTGCTACTGTTCCTGCCATCAGAGTAACTAAGTTTGTACCCCCAGCCTCTGCTGGGAGATTGCACCGCTTCATTTATCCGGACTCCATGACCCGATCCATGTACTGTGTTCCAGAGGACGGGACTCCAGTGCCATCTTGCACATCGTATCCCCACATGGGCATGTTGCCCTCATCTGGTTTGGGAAAAGGGCCCCCTCCGGTTGGGGTGGGGGGTGGCGGGGTGGGGGGGTGGGGTTGGGGGGGTTTGTTTTGGTTCATGTTTGGGGTTAGGTTGTTTTGTTTTACGTATGCATTCATGAGTCAGTATACTTGTTGCTTCATATATTTAGTGCTTTGCTCAGGGATTCCTTTCTATGTACCTGGTGGGGGTGGTGGGGTGATTGGCCAGCCCGCTGACTATGTGTTTTATCCTCCGGTAGATTGGCTGGTGGGCCCTTATGTCTGTCTGTAAAATCGTGTCCTGGAACACCCGGGGCCTGAACTCTAAGGTCAAAAGGTCACTGGTGTTCCAGTTTCTGCAGCGTCATTCGCCCCACATATGTATTCTCCAAGAGACCCGTCTGACCGGGGGAAAGCTCCTGAGTCTTAGAAGAACGTGGGTAGGTCACTCATATCATTCCACCTATTCTAATTATTCGAGAGGTGTTAGCATATTGATACGCAAATCTTTACCATTTCGCCTACTGGCGCTTGAGGTGGACTCTGGGGGGCGTTATGTGATTGTTCATGCCAACATAATGAATGTGGAAGTTGTCATTGTGGGATTGTATGTGCCTCCCCCTGCCTCCATTTCCTTCCTCTATCAGGTGGTGTCCAAACTCCTGCAATATGCCACTGACAATATCCTGATGTTGGGGGACTTTAATATGGTCCCGGACCCCGGGATGGACAGGCTCTCCCAGACATCCAGCCCCGCTGCCGAATTGAAGGCCTGGGCGGATGCATTTAATTTCACGGATGTCTGGAGATGGAGACATCCCCAGATGAGGGCTTCTACGTGTCACTCCGCTACATACAGAACGTTTTCCAGGATTGACCTGGTTTACTCTGGGGGTTCAATCCTGTCCAGGGTGAGAGATGTTACTATCCTCCCCAGGGGGGTCTCGGACCATGCCCCGGTTTCCTTGCAACTAGAATTGTCCTATCCACCTTCAGAGGGCTTGTGGCGACTGTCCAGGTTCTGGCTGTCTGACTCGAGGGTGGAGATGCCATGTAGAGCTGATATGGTCTCCTTCTGGAACACGCGGGATAGATCTATCCCTGGTCCAGTTGTCTGGGATGCCTTCAAGGCTAGTATGAGGGGCAGCTTCCAGGAGCACATTGGGAGGGTCAGGAAGGGGGCACGTAGAGCATTGCAGGAGGCTGAGGAGAGAGCCGGAGCCCTGGAGGCTGTTTACATTCGGGAGCGTACCCCGCAGGTGTACTCCTCACTGCAGGAGGCCCTTCGGGATGTGTCCCTAATCCGGGTATCCACTACTAAAATCCACCTATTGCATCAGAGTCAGAGAATTTTCGAACAGGGGGAGAAGGGCGGCCGATTGCTAGCCTGGTTGTCAAGGGAGCACTCCTCCCCGGTGTCCATAGCCCGCATACGGTCCAGTGATGGGGAGGTCTTAACGGACCCTGCTCACATTAATACCCGGTTTGCCTCCTACTACCAGGAGCTCTATAGTACTAGGGCGCAATATACTGAGAGGGAGCTGGGGGATTACTTAGACCAAGTAGACTTGCCCTGTCTTACAGACTCCGTTAGGAAACGGTTGGATAGTCCGTTGACACTTGAAGAAATTCAGTCTGCGGTCAAATCTTTGCAGAGCGGGAAAACGCCGGGCCCGGATGGGCTCCCGGTGGAATTCTATAAGCAGTACACTGTAGACCTTCTACCCACTTACCGCAAAGTCCTTATGATGGCCTTAGACAGGGACGAATTGCCCTTGTCTATGTCTGAGGCGGTGGTGGTGATCCTCCCTAAGCCAGGCAGGGACCCTGAACTGTGTTCCTCTTATCGGCCAATATCTCTCCTGAATACAGACTTAAAAATACTCGCAAAAGTTCTAGCTGGCCGCCTGAATTCTGTGATAACGGCACTGATTCACCCCGACCAGTCTGGGTTTATGCCTGGCAGGGGGACCGATATAAACATACGTAGACTGCTGACCCACATCGATATGGCGGGGGGAGGCAGCCCGGGGGTGGTGGTGTCCCTCGACGCCGAGAAAGCCTTTGACTCGGTCGAGTGGGACTACCTCTGGGCTGTCCTCCGAAAGTTTGGGTTTGGGCCGGAATTTATCAGGTGGCTGCGTCTGATGTATGCCTCTCCTAGAGCCCGGGTATGTACTAATAACTCGCTCTCGCCGGCCTTCCC
This sequence comes from Rana muscosa, assembly GCA_029206835.1. Taxonomy (NCBI): domain Eukaryota; kingdom Metazoa; phylum Chordata; class Amphibia; order Anura; family Ranidae; genus Rana; species Rana muscosa. The sequence goes on along the minus strand of JARGYO010005626.1, from coordinate 75,230,850 downwards.
GCTGGGCAGGGGCACTCGGCAGGGGTGCCCCCTTTCCCCGGGATTGTTCGCCTTGGCGGTGGAGCCTATGGCTTCACGGATTAGGGCAGAGCCCACGGTCAGGGGAATCCAGGTGGGGGTGGTGGAGGAGAAAATATCCTTGTATGCAGATGACACTATCCTGTATTTGAGTGATGTCTCCTCCTCACTCCCAGCGGCCCTGCAGGTGATAGATGTGTTCGGGTCGTACTCTGGTGTCAAGATAAACTGGGACAAGTCCCTTGGACCAAAACGGGCCGAGACCGCCCATGCTGGGCCCGTTGGTGTGGGTGGATAGCTTTAAGTACTTGGGGATCCGTATGGGTGGACCGGTAACTAGGTATATGGACCTTAACGTGACACCCCTGCTGGAGTCATTCTCGAAACGCTGCTCGGATTGGAGGTCGCTCCCCCTGACCCCAGTGGGTAGGGTCAATTTGATAAAAATGATTTATCTCCCCAAATTCCTATATTTCTTCAGGAACTGCCCAATTTTGATTCCGGCGTCATTTTTAAAAAAACTGAGATCCATAGTCATCTCCTTTATTTGGCTAGGTGGGGTCCCCAGGCTGGCTGAGACCACGCTGCAGCTACCGTTAGGTCGGGGAGGTTTGGCCCTCCCTAACTTCCAACAATACTACTGGGCGGCTGTCCTGGTGACGGTCCGCTGGTGGTTCTCACAACCTAAGGATAACCCGGCTGTGACCCTGGAGGCAGCGCTTCTAGGGTCATATGCTGTGCTTAGCAACCTGGTGTTCCGTGGAATTAGGGCCCATCCGGATTTGACAACTCTGATGCGCACCACAGTGGTGGTATGGAATAGGGCTCGGGCTGTATATCGTTCCCCTGACACTCTCTCCCCTCACACACCTCTATGGGGCAATCCCAACTTGCCTCACCTGCGCAGTGTGCCTGACCCGCGGGTCTGGGCGGATAGGGGCGTAGTGGTACTGAAGCATTTAGTGTCAGGACGTAGGTTGTACACATACCCAGAACTCAAGGCTGCACATAGCCTCCCTAATTGGATGTTTTTTAGGTTTCTGCAGGTGAGACATGCCTTTCAGCATCAATTCCCCAATGGGGTCACCCTCGAGTCGGACCCGGTGGAACGTTTGCTGTCCTCTAGGGTCCTGGTGGGTCCACTGTCCGCATTGTACTTCCGCCTTTCGGTCCCCTCCCCCGCTAAGTTAACTAAAACTTTTACTAAATGGAGGCAGGACATTCCGTCCCTTACGGAGGAGGCTTGGGAAGATTGCGTATCCACATATGTGTCCACCATGATCTCCGCTAGAGATCGCTTTATACAATTAAAAACCTTACACCGGGCGTACTATACACCACGCAGGCTAGCTGTCATTTACCCAGAAAGGTCCCCTGCCTGCCCTAGGTGTGGGGATCAGGAGGCCTCCTTTATACACATGACATGGTCCTGCCCCTGTCTGCAGGGGTATTGGGCTCAGGTCTTGGAGGATATTAATCAGGCGGGGGGACTTCGCTCCCCCTTGCTCCAGAAACTATGCTGCTGGGTGTGGTAACGGACCCCACGGTGAGAAAATATACTAAATTGTTAATAGCATACTCTACCTTCTATGCCCCTAGGGAAATTTTGCTGCGATGGAAGAATAGGCCACCGCCCACCGCCACTGCTTGGAGGAAAACCCTGAATGCTGTATTACCCTTGTACAAAATTACGTACATTAATAGAAACTGCCCAAACAAGTTCGACAAAATCTGGTCTTCCTGGATAGACTCCTGGGGATCTTTGCAGTCGGATGTGGCCCCGCCCATTCCGGACGAAGATCCTTAGCTTAGTCTCGCCTGGGGCTGGATGGACCACGACCTGGGAGAGTCCCCTGCACGTCCCTATTCCCTGTCTATTCCTTGTGGTGATTTCCTGCTCCCTTATCCTTCTCTCCCCTTCTTCCTCCTCCCTTCCCCCCCTTCCCCTTCTCTCCTCCCCCCCTACTACTTTCTCTTCTTCTTCCCCTCCCCCCCTATTCCTGTCTCTCCCTCCCCCTCCCTTTCTTCTCCCCCCTCTTTCTGTCTCCCCCGCTCTTCCATCTCTCTTCCCCCGTACTCCCCCCTTTCTCTTCCTTTCCCCCCCCTCTTCCATCTCTCTTCCCCCATACTCCCCCCTTCTCTTCCTTTCCCCCCCCCCTCCCTCCCCCTCCATATCTTCTCCCTTTTTATATCCAAGACTCATGGGTCTGGGTGAGAGTACTCTCCTGGTTAGATCTGATACCTTGTACCCCTATGGCTCGATATTTCACTATACAGGTTATGACTGCGAACGGATTATTATGCAGATGTATGTATGTAATGTACACTACTAATTCTTATACTTTTTTTTGTTTATAACGCAATAAGTTGTGAACTGACATGTACCTATTGAATTTGAATAAAGTTTACTTTGTAAAAAAAAATATATATGTAAAAATAAATATGTTCTTCACCACAAAAATTGTTAAATCTTTTCAGGTGTGCCATGAAAAATGTGAAATCTTTTTGGTGCCCCGCAAGAGAAAAAAGTTTGAGAAACACTGCTTTCCAGTGTTAATTTTTTCACCTAATTTTGCTTAACATGGTTTCCAACATAATGCAATAGAGTCCACAGCAAATTTTGCAAAAATAATTAAATAAATAAATAAACCTTCACAATTTTTACATGATTGTAGTGACTTCTATATACAAAGGTTTGGATTTTTCTTTCTGTTTTTTTTTTTTTGGTTTATTTTATTTTGTCTTGGAGCATGCCCACCTGTCAATGCCTGCAATATCTATGGGCTCAATCGTATTGAGATTTTTTTTTATCACTGTGGGGTGATTTTCTTCTGCACTCGAGCGTTGGTGGATGAGAATGGCAGATTTATTTTTCTTCAATGTCAAATATATGATTTAGAATTAATTTTTACAGCAATTTATATTCCCCTCCATATAATCCAGATGTGCTTCTTCAATTTATCATTTTCAAAGGTTTGCCCTTCTCTTCCTGTTTTGGTGATGAGGGTTTTCAACAGTGTGGGTTATCCAGAGTGTAATAGATTTCTCTCCTCGGACTCTCCCTGCAGATAGCCTCTCTTATTTGGGGAGGTTCTGCAGGGAATTAGGCCTGCAGCATATGTGCAAGGTTCCACCCCAATGGAAATCTATACACGTGCTATTATAAAACGCATAATTCATTGTCCAGAATCGACCTGGTCCTATGCTCTGCAGATCTTGCCCTGACTTTAAGATTTGTGGTAATAGCACCAAGTGGCATTTCTGATCATTCACCACTAATATTTAGGCCTCTTTCACACTGAGGCGCTTGAAAAATTGGCAGTAAAACACTGAGCGCTTTTGAAGCGGTTTTCAGACGCTTTTGAAGCGATTTCAATTCATTTCAATGGAGAGAGGCGTTTTTTCAGCGCACTACCCCAGTGTGAAAGCATTCATTGATTTTAATGGAAATACGTTTTCGTAAGATTTTCAGATGCTTTTTTTAGCGTGAAAACGTCTGAAAAGCGCCTCAGTGTGAAAGTGGTCTTACTATTACTTCCGGTCGTCCAGAGGTTAATATATTGTGGCGTTTGAACTCATTCTGGCTGGATTTATTTCCTCAAAAGGACCCCTTGTTCTCACATCTCGAGTTGTTCCTTGTTCAGAATGATGGTTCTGCATCTCCAAATATAGTATAGGATGCCCTAAAGGCATATATTTGTGGTCTTCTAATTAAACAAGTTAGTGCTATTAAAATTTTATTATGGATCCTAATCCAATTAATAAATCATTTTGGATGGACTCTCAAGCCAAGCTCAATTCACTGCTGGCATATAGGGCCTTAAATAAACAATGTTTTCAGAAACGATCAACATGAGCAGAGGAAAGGCATCTGGTAGACTGTTAGCCCAAGTAGTTTGTATACACCCAGTGAGTTGTTGGAGTATCTTAATACATTTACCCTTCCAGTGCTATCGCAGGAAGATCAACAAATTCTTGATGCCCCGTTTACCCAACTGGAACTGGAAGCTGCAGTTGCAGCTGCAGCTGCAAGTTTCCCTAATGGCAAAGCGCCAGGATTAGTTGGTATCCTGATTGCAATTTATAAAAGATATGGCGAGTTGTTGAGGCCAGCTCTACTCTGTACACTTAATGCAGTGCTCTTGGAAGACTATCTTCCTGATACAATGTGCCAGGCTGCAATTATAGTTGTTTAAAAAAAAAAAAGATAAAGATCCCTTACACCCAGAGTCGTATGGACCTACCTCTTTACTTACAATCGATGTTAAACTATTAGCTAAAGTTTTGGCCAATGGATTAAAAAAGGTGATAGCACATATTATTCACCCAGATTAAAGGGGTTGTAAACCTTCCTGTTTTTTCACCTTAATGCATCCTATGCATTAAGGTGAAAAAATATCTGATAATTACCAGGGGTGTCCTTTATTCCCCTTCCTCTTTGCCATTGATATTGAACCCTTGGCCAGTTTGTTAAGGGCAGCCTCTGATGTTACCGGTTTATCGGAATCTGGAAGCCCCCTTTAACAAAGGGGACCCCCAGATTCCGGCCCCCCCTATGTGAATTGCTAACGGGGAACATTGTACCCCTACCATTTCACAAAAGAAAGTGTCAAAAATTTTAAAAACCACACAGACACATTTGGGATAAGTCCTTTATTTAAAAAAAATATATAAAAAAAATAAAACATTTCAGCGATGTAATCCAGTCTGTCAAGCGTTGTAATCCATTCTCTATGTCCCGCAGTGATCCATTCTCCAGTGGTGCTCCAGTCTCCACTCCACACGAAACCCCCATGACACGCAAGAGGGGGCGGGGTCACCCGTCCCCGTCATTGGGTAACCCCCGGCTTGCCCAATTACGGGACGGGTGACCCCGCCCTATGACGTCACGGGGCGGGTCCCCTGTCCCATCATTGGGCAAACCGGGGGTTACCCAATGATGGGGATGGGTGACCCCGCCCCTCTTACTCGTCAGGGGGGTTTTGTGTGGAGTGGAGACTGGAGCATCGCTGGAGAATGGATCATCAAGAATGGATTACATCGCTGGAATGTTTTTTTTATTTTTTTATTTTTAATAAAGGACTTATCCCAACTGTGTCTGTGTGGTTTTTAAAATGCTTGACACTTTCTTTTGTAAAATGGTAGGGGTACAATGTACCCCGTTACCAATTGACATAGGGGGGCGGAATCTGGGGGTCCACTTTGTTAAAGGGGGCTTCCAGATTCCGATAAGCCCCTCGCCCACAGACCCCCACAACCACCGGTAAAGGGTTGTGGGGATGAGGCCCTTGTCCCCATCAACATGGGGACATCCTCCCCATGTTGAGGGCATGTGGCCTGGAACGGTTCAGGAGGGGGGGCGCTCTCTCATCCCCCCTCTTTTCCTGCGGCCTGCCAGGTTGCGTGCTCGGATAAAGGGTCTGGTATGGATTTTTGGGGGGAACCCCACGCCATTTTTTTTTATTTTGGTGCGGGGTTCCCCTTAATATCCTTACCCAACCTGAAGGGCCTGATATGAATTTGGGGGGACCCTCAAGCTTTTTTTTTTGGTTCGACCCCTGCCGTTTTTCTCAATGACTTTGATCTGTATTGCCGGGACCCGACAATTCATTATAGCCGCGAGTAGTTTTAAATTACTTTTTTTCCTTTAGAAATTACTTTTTGTGCAGGGACAGTTCTAAGCACGGGAAACATGCGCTACTTTACAGTAGGGGTGCAACTGATCAAAAAACTCACGGATCGGATCGATCCTCGGATCAGAGCCACGGATCGGATCATTTTCGGATCGGCAAAAAAAATTATAATAATCTTACACCCACCGGAATTTTCGATTTCACGGTTATTTTCAACACAAAACAGAGTTTGTATATGTAAATACAGTGTTAAAAAAACTTATTTTAAAAGTTCAAAGTAAAACTGTAGCAGCGCTACAGACAAAAGTTCATATGCAAGTCTTCTATACAAATTGCTCATATAGGTGATGAGTAGGGATGAGCTTCGAGTTCGAGTCGAACTCATGTTCGACTCGAACATTGCCTGTTCGCCCGTTCGCCGAACAGCGAACAAATTGGGGTGTTCGCGGCAAATTCGAAAAATCTATGGGAGAAATCTAAAGTGCTAATTATAAAGGCTTATATGCAAGTTATTGTCCTAAAAAGTGTTTGGGGACCCGGGTCCTGCCCCAGGGGACATGTATCAATGCAAAAAGAAGTTTTAAAAACGGCCGTTTTTTCGGGAGCAGTGATTTTAATAATGCTTAAAATGAAAAAATAAAAGTGAAATATTCCTTTAAATTTCGTACCTGGGGGGTGTGTATGATATGCATGTGAAGTGGCGCATGTTTCCCGTGCTTAGAACTGTCCCTGCAAAAAGTGTCATTTTTGAAAGAAAAAAATGCATTTAAAACTGACTCGCGGCTATTAATGAATTGTCGGCTCCCGGCAATACATACAAAAGTCATTGAGAAAAAAAAAAAAAAAAAGCGTGGGGGTTCCCCAGAATTCAATTACCAGGCCCTTCAGGTCTGGAATGGATATTAAGGGGAACCCCGCCGCAAATAAAAAAAAAATTGACGTGGGGTTCCCCCAAATATCCATTCCAGGCCCTTCAGATCTGGCATGGATTTTAAGGGGAACTCCACCCCAAATTAAAAAAAAATGGCGTGGAGTCCCCCTAAAAATCCATACCAGACCCCTTATCCGAGCACGCAACCTGGCCGGCCGCAGGGGAAAAGGGGGGGACGAGAGAGCGGCCCCCCCTCCCTCCTGAACCGTACCAAGCCACATGCCCTCAACATGGGGAGGATGTCCCCATGTTGATGGGGACAAGGGCCTCATCCCCACAACCCTTGCCCGGTGGTTGTGGGGGTCTGCGGGCGGGGGGCTTATCGGAATCTGGAAGACCCCTTTAACAAAGAGGACCCCCAGATCCCGGCCCCCCCCCCTATGTGAATTGGTAAGGGGTACATTGTACCCCTACCATTTCACGAAGAAAGCGTAAAAAAATGTTTAAAAAAACACACAAACACCTTGAAAAAGTCCTTTATTTAAAAAAAAAAAAAAAAAAAAAACATTCCAGCGGTGAAATCCAGTGTCCCGCGGCGATCCCGATGTCCAGCGCTGTCCGTCATTGGTTGTGCCTGAGCGGACCTGATGGGGAACTCCCTCTCAGTATTTTAAATGTATAGACCCGCCCCTTCTAAAGTTCCCCATCAGGTCCGCTCAGCGGACGAGATGCGGAACATGAGAAGGGGCGGGTCTATACATGTATTACCAAAGTGAGAGCAGTTCCCCATCAGGTCCGCCCCCTCGGTATGTCGGACCCGCCTACGTCATTGGCTTGAGCGGGGAACTTCCTTCACTATGTAAATTTAAATTACACTGTGAAGGAAGTTCCCCGCTCAAGCCAATGACGTAGGCGGGTCTGACATACCGAGGGGGCGGACCTGATGGGGAACTGCTCTCACTTTGGTAATACATGTATAGACCCGCCCCTTCTCATGTTCCGCATCTCGTCCGCTGAGCGGACCTGATGGGGAACTTTAGAAGGGGCGGGTCTATACATTTAAAATACTGAGAGGGAGTTCCCCATCAGGTCCGCTCAGGCACAACCAATGACGGACAGCGCTGGACATCGGGATCGCCGCGGGACACTGGATTTCACCGCTGGAATGTTTTGTTTTTGTTTTTTTAAATAAAGGACTTTTTCAAGGTGTTTGTGTGTTTTTTTAAACATTTTTTTACGCTTTCTTCGTGAAATGGTAGGGGTACAATGTACCCCTTACCAATTCACATGGGGGGGGCGGGATCTGGGGGTCCTCTTTGTTAAAGGGGTCTTCCAGATTCCGATAAGCCCCCCGCCCGCAGACCCCCACAACCACCGGGCAAGGGTTGTGGGGATGAGGCCCTTGTCCCCATCAACATGGGGACATCCTCCCCATGTTGAGGGCATGTGGCTTGGTACGGTTCAGGAGGGAGGGGGGGCCGCTCTCTCGTCCCCCCCTTTTCCCCTGCGGCCGGCCAGGTTGCGTGCTCGGATAAGGGGTCTGGTATGGATTTTTAGGGGGACTCCACGCCATTTTTTTTTTTAATTTGGGGTGGAGTTCCCCTTAAAATCCATGCCAGATCTGAAGGGCCTGGAATGGATATTTGGGGGAACCCCACGTCAATTTTTTTTTTATTTGCGGCGGGGTTCCCCTTAATATCCATTCCAGACCTGAAGGGCCTGGTAATTGAATTCTGGGGAACCCCCACGCTTTTTTTTTTTTTTTCTCAATGACTTTTGTATGTATTGCCGGGAGCCGACAATTCATTAATAGCCGCGAGTCAGTTTTAAATGCATTTTTTTCTTTCAAAAATGACACTTTTTGCAGGGACAGTTCTAAGCACGGGAAACATGCGCCACTTCACATGCATATCATACACACCCCCCAGGTACGAAATTTAAAGGAATATTTCACTTTTTTTTTTTCATTTTAAGCATTATTAAAATCACTGCTCCCGAAAAAACGGCCGTTTTTAAAACTTCTTTTTGCATTGATACATGTCCCCTGGGGCAGGACCCGGGTCCCCAAACACTTTTTAGGACAATAACTTGCATATTAGCCTTTATAATTAACACTTTAGATTTCGAACGTTCGAGTCCATTGTATTTAATAGGGTTCTAAAGTTTACACGAACATTTTGTCTGTTCGCAGGTTCTGGTGCGAACCGAACAGGGGGGTGTTCGGCTCATCCCTGGTGATGAGGTAGTGGATGGTGGGTCTAGTTGTAATTAGTCCAAATCCTAGTTCCAGTGCTCCTTTCACCAAAGTGTATTTCACCACGTGTGGGGATTTTGAAAGTCCCCTTCAGGGGATGCACTCACCAGATTTTAGAATAATGTAAGCATAGATAAACCATCCTCCTCCAATATGTCAATATTCCTCTCTTCTCCACAATATTAGATCAATGGTACCACAGACATATGTAAGGGGAAAGAACATATCCACATAGGGCAGTATTGTTTGAACAATTTATTAAGTAACAAACCCCCAAGTGTCCCCCTTTACAAATGTGCGTACCAAAAGTGCATAATAAACAGGCGATTGTAATAAATGAGTGCTTCTGCGCTTAAAACTTGCCCCTGATGAGCGCCGACCAGTAATTCCTGTTGGCGTCTTCCTGTGTGGCAGGTCCTGGAACGCGCAAGCGTCACTTCCGGTTTGCTAGGTGTGTTGGTCACGCCCTGACGTTTCGTCACTTCCTGACTTTTTCTGAGGGCGTGACCAACCGTCATAGCAACCGGATTAAGTACACATTGAAGCCCCGCCCCCGGCTGGACGTCGGATCACGTCCTGTGCACCCGCATCATCACGCATGCGCACTGAGGGGGTCCGAGTCCATGCCCTGTTGAGGGCGGAATTACTCAGCCGTGCAGGTCAGAGTGCACCGCTCTGATTGGCGCGTGCACTCGGTCTGCATACTGATTGGCTAATGAAAGTAACTGCTAAGACATGGATAAAATACATAGTTTCTCGCGGCTCGGGTTATCGGATATATGCTGTTGAACAGGGTTCTCTTAATGCAAATCCGCATAGCCCGGGTTTCAAAGCAAACAGACTTGACGTCAAAGATCCGGTGTGAGGCTTGCATTGGCTATATGAGATGCCTCGGTGCCGTGTCCCATATAGATGCAAAGCATCAATATCTGTATGTTGCTACTTATGATAATTTTTAAAAAAGCTTACACAGCTCGTAAGCTATGATGACCCCTGCTAGGTGCATGTGGGTCATAATATATACAAAACCATATGTATAAAATTGGTACGTGTATCGTATCCGTATAAAATATCCGTGTATAATATGTATGTTTCACGTAGCTGTTAATGGATAAAAAGACCTCTGGATAAACCGTATATGCAAGATTTATGTGAAGGATACATATAAAAGGGGCCAAAAAATGCACATAAAATCACTCATTTCCTTAAGTAAAACACTAGATGTCTAAAATCGAATGTAAAATATAGTATAAAATACAGTATAAAAATATAGACTTAAGTGTAAAATACAGTATAAAAATATAGTATAAAAATATGCTCGTGCATAAAATCAGATATTAAAATCAGATGAGCAATATGCTAATCAGAACTTCTAAGAATGTAGAATCCAAACAATTAAAGCTTTCCCCATAGACCTTGTGTTGACTAATTGTTTTGGCTGGGGCTTAATATATTGAGGATCTCTGATTGCTAGTTAGTCCTCATTTTCATGGGCCCATAACTACTTATCCCATTATGTTTCGGCACGAGTAATGCCCTCATGGTAAAGGTGAGGTTTCTACATACTGACTAGCGTTGAGTAAAGTGGATGTATGTGGTCATGGTGTAGGTTGGATGAGTCTGTTGTATGACAGACAGTCCCCCCTAATGTTTATGTGTAGAGTCACTTATAAAACAGTTGATATCAAGTTCTACGTTTAATCCTTTGGGCTAAGAATGCGGGCTAAGAAGGAGGGCCAAGTTATTTTAGTATCTTTTATTGATTTTACAAAACAGAGTTTATAAGCTTAACCACTTAACGACCGCCCACCGCCGATTTACGTCGGCAGAATGGCACGGACAGGCAGAATCACGTAGATCTACGTGATCGCCTTTGTGCAGTTGGGGGGTCCATCCGGACCCCCCTTCACTGCAGTGAGCGGCCGTTAAGTGTTCGGGAGCGATCAGGCATGAGGGGGGGGGCGCTCGATTCCGCCCCCCCCCCCCTCGCGATCGCTCCCGGTCAATGAAAATGCTTCCTCCGCCATGTGATGTAAACAAGGCTGGAGGAAGTGATGTCATCTCCCTCGCCGCGGTCTTTTCGTTCCCGGCGCCGAGCAGAGAAGAAGCAGGTTAGTGCACCAACAGTCCACTGACACGTAGGTACACATAGGCACACAAATCACCCCCCAGTCACCCCCAGTTAACCCCCCAGGTCACCCCAAAGCCCCCAATCACAGTGTCACTGATTGCAGTGATCATTTATTTTACTGATCACTGCATTTAGTGTCATCTGTGATTGTAAAAAGTTGCAGGGCAGTTAGGATTAGGCCCCTTTAGGTCCAGGGTAGCCCCCTAACCCCCCCTAATAAAGGTTTAACCCCTTGATCACCCCCCAGGTAACCCTTTCACCCCCTAACTTCAGCGTCACTAAGCGATTGTTTTTCCGATCGCTGTATTCGTGTCGCTGGTGTTTTAGATAGGCAGTTATTTTTTTTTAGGTTCGCCGCAGGTTTTTATTAGTGTCAGGTACCCCCATATATTATTTTAACCCCCTGATTGCCCCTAGAGTTAACCCTTTCACCAGTGATCGCCGTATAAGCGTCACTGGTGTCACTGGTTAGCCAGTAAGTTATTTAGTTATTTACGTTACCCGTCAGGTTTTTATATAGTGTCAGGTACCCCCATATTTAACCTAATAAAGGTTTTAACCCCCTGATTGCCCCTAGTTAACCCTTTCACCAGTGATCACCAAATAAAGGTTACGGGTGACGCTGGTTGATTAGTTTGCTTTTTATAGCATCAGGGCACCCGCCGTATATAACCCAATAAAGGTTTAACCCCCCTGATCGCCCGGCGGGTGAGATCAATTAGGTTTTAGCGCCAGAGAGGGTCTGCGTCGCCCCAGGCAGTGTTAGGTTAGTGACAGTAACGCTAACACCCACGCGCAAAGCATACACCCCCCTAGCATCCCCAGCGGTTTAGGGTTCCCAAAAACGCAGTGTTAGCGGGATCAGCCCAGATACCTGCTAGCACCTGCGTTTAGCCCCTCCGCCCAGCCCAGCCCAGCCCACCCAAGTGCAGTATCGATCGATCGCTGTCACTTACCAAACACAACACACATAACTGCAGCGTTCGCAGTGCTTGGTTTTTGGGGCCCTGTACGCGGCTAGGCTCCCAAAAAGTCCCACACATGTGGTATCCCCGTACTCAGGAAAAGCAGCAGAATGTATTTTGGGGTGCAATTCCACATATAACCATGGCATGTGTGAGCAATATATCATTTAGTGACAGCTTGTTGTACATTTTTTTTTCTTTTTGTCATTATTCAATCATTTGGGACAAAAAAAAAATATTCAATGGGGTCAACATGCCTCTCAGCAAATAGCTTGGGGTGTCTACTTTCCAAAATGGGGTCATTTGGGGGGGTTTTGTGCCATCTTGGCATTTTATGGCCTTCAAAACTGTGATAGGTAGTGAGGAGTGAAATCAAAAATTTATGCCCTTAAAAACCTTGAAGGCGGTGCTTGGTTTTTGGGGTCCCGTACGCGGCTAGGCTCCCAAAAAGTCCCACACATGTGGTATCCCCGTACTCAGGAGAAGCAGCAGAATGTATTTTGGGGTGTAATTTCACATATGCCCATGGCATGTGTGAGCAATATATCATTTAGTGACAACTTTGTGCAAAAAAAAAAAAGTTTGTCATATACCCGCAACTTGTGGCAAAATATAAAATATTCCATGGACTGAACATGCCTCTCAGTAAATAGCTTGGGGTGTCTACTTTCCAAAATGGGGTCATTTGGGGGGGTTTTGTGCTATTTTGGCATTTTATGGCCTTCGAAACTGTGATAGGTAGTGAGGAGTGAAATCAAAAATTTGCGCCCTTAGAAATCCTGAAGGCGGTGCTTGGTTTCCGGGGTCCCGTACGTGGCTAGGCTCCTAAAAAGTCCCACACATGTGGTATCCCCGTACTCAGGAGAAGCAGCAGAATGTATTTTGGGGTGCAATTCCACATATAACCATGGCATGTGTGAGCAATATATCATCTAGTGACAACTTTTTGTAATTTTTTTTTTTTTTTTTTGTCATTATTCAATCACTTGGGACAAAAAAAAAATATTCAATGGGCTCAACATGCCTCTCAGCAATTTCCTTGGGGTGTCTACTTTCCAAAATGGGGTCATTTGGGGGGGTTTGTACTGCCCTGCCATTTTAGCACCTCAAGAAATGAGATAGGCAGTCATAAATTTAAAGCTGTGTAAATTTCAGAAAATGTACCCTAGTTTGTAAACGCTATAACTTTTGCGCAAACCAATAAATATACGTTTATTGACATTTTTTTTACTAAAGACATGTGGCTGAATAAATTTTGGCCTAAATGTATGACTAAAATTGAGTTTATTCGATTTTTCTTATAACAAAAAGTAGAAAATATCATTTTTTTTCAAAATTTTCGATCTTTTTCTGTTTATATCGCAAAAAATAAAAATCGCAGAGGCAATCAAATACCATTAAAAGAAAGCTCTATTTGTGGGAAGAAAAGGACGCAAATTTCATTTGGGTACAACATTGCATGTCCGCACAATTTACAGTTAAAGCAGCGCAGTGCAAAATTCTGAAATCACCTCTGGTCCTTTAGCTACCAAATGGTCCGGGGCTTAAGTGGTTAAAAATCACTGCTCCCAAAAAAACTGCAGTTTTTAAAACTTTTGCATTGATACATGTCCCCTGGGGCAGGACAACTTTTTATGACAATAACTTGCATATTAACCTTAACCTTTAAAATTAGCACTTTTGATTTCTCCCATAGACTTTTAAAGGGTGTTCCGCGGCGTTTAGAATTTGCCGCAAACACCCCAAATGGTTCGCTGTTCGCCGAATGGACGAACAGCCAATGTTCGAGTCAAACTCATGTTCAAATCGAACATAAAGCTCATCCCTATTCATATGGATGCTGTTGGCTATACAAGAGACCGGCTCCTAACAACCAGTGATGCTGACAGTGGGTGAGCTGGTGACTAGATACAGATTATCTACACCGGTCTATTGTTCCTTAAATATTCACCAAAAAAAAGAATTAGTCTTTAGTTTAGAGCAGTAGCACAAACTAGCCCAGTTTTCAGGTGCTTTGCTGCTCATCCTTCTGTGCTATGTTGTATCTGCTCCTCACAAAAACAAAAAAACAAAAAAAAATGGGCTTTCCAGGAACTTTACAAGTTTACATAAAGATTTCTGACCTGTAACAGCAAAATTATAGTTGTTGAAAAATACTGTAATTTTTCTCATCTAGCCCCCGGTTACACTAGTGCGGCTTGTCACGCAATTTGATAGTTTCAAATCGCATGACAAGTCACACCCTATTGTCTGCAATGGAAGCAGTCAAATTGGTGTAACTCTGACTCCATCGGAGTCCCACCAAGTTTGAAAGTAGTACTTGCATTACCTTTGCAAGTTCAGGTGCGACTTGCATAGACGACATGAAGTTCACACAGATGTCTCCCAAGCTGCACTGACATATGGCTTAGAAATCATGTAGCTTTGAGTGAAGTTGTACAATTTCAAAGCCGTGTTCAGTGTGACCGAAGATTAAAATGAAGTCTACAAGGAGAAAAGCTGCAGCAAGGGCTGAGCTGTATCACACATTTGTGAATACTTACAAGAACTGCACAGTCACCATGCATTACATGAATGTGTCATCTCTGGGCTCAGTCCAAGAAGTAGATGCTAACCCTAAAAAAGTTGCTGAAAAAAGTTGGCTTCATCTTTCTAGAAAGGAAGTCTAAAGAAGACATTATTGAGAGATAAATACTTGTAATGCCGCGTACACACGATCAGAGTTTCCGACAACAAATGTTCGATGGGAGCTTGTTGTCGGAAATTCCGACCGTGTGTAGGTTCCATCAGACATTTGCTGTCGGAATTTCCAACAACAAATGATTGAGAGCTGGTTCTCAATTTTTCCAACAACAAAAGTTGTGATCGGAAATTCCGATCGTGTGTATCCAATTCCGACGCACAAAATCCTAAGCATGCTCGGAATCTATTTGAAGCATGCTCGGAATCATTGAATTTAATTTTTCTCGGCTCGTTGTAGTGTTTTATGCCACCGCATTCTTGATGTTCGGAATTTCCGACAACATTTGTGTGACTGTGTGTATGCAAGGCAAGTTTGAGCAAAAATCCGTCGGAAAAATATCCACGGTTTTGTTGTCGGAATGTCCGATCGTGTGTACTCGGCATTAGTGTTTCACATTACTTTGCACACATGCACTTAACAATAAAACAATATATCTGATGCTATATCTACTTTTAATACCACAATATCTCATTTTGTTAGTTTGTGGATTTAATATCTGCAGATGCCAAGAATTTTGGTTGTATGTTTCACAAATGGCGATCAATGGAATTTGATAGATTTACTTATCTTGATTAACCTAGTATTATCCAGCAGAAGGATAACTAATATACATAGAGTAGCATTCTTCTATGAATAATCTTATTCCCTATGGAGCGTAATAGATATGAATAATAGTAGAACTGATTTAATTTAATTCAGCTAAGCTGGGGAATGCTTGCTGTTATTTATTGTTTGTGTATACCACTGCCAATCTATTGCCATCCAGTTAGGTAATGATCAAACTGATTTATAAGTAAAAATTATATACTTTGGGCAATATCTTGTGCGCTTTGTATTTGACCAAACTCTGTCTGAAATAAAATATAACTTTCATTGCTTAGATTAAATAAGAGTAATTATATAAGCAGTACTAGCAATAAAACAGACATCTCATATGAATCCACAGGGCAGAGTCAGCATTATACATTACATGACATTAATAGTTTGATGAAAAATGTATCTGTGTCTTGCCACAAATAAAGTTATATATGATAAAAAAATGTAAGTTCTGTAATGTTTCTACCACCTCCAGAGACCATGTAATCTCTAAGTGGATTTTGCTTGGCAAAATAAGGATGGACACTGTAGTTCCTTTGTGCAGTTGGCAAGAGTCACTTCCAGAGCTTGTAGTGGCATCAATTTCCCACCACCCCTAACCTGCAGAGTGTTCAGGAATGGGAATAAAGGGGTAATAATAAGTAAGGATGAGCCGAACACCGCCCGGTTCGGTTCAAACCAAAACTTGCGAACAGGCAAAAAATTAGTTTGAACACACGAACACCGTTAAAGTCTATGAGACACGAACATGAAAAACCAAAAGTGCAAATTTTAAAGGCTTATATGCATGGTATTGTCATAAAAAGTGTTTGGGGACCCGGGTCCTCCCCCAGGGGACATGTATCAATGCAAAAAAAAGATTTAATAATGGACGTTTTTTTTTTTCGGGAGCAGTGATTTTAATAATGCTTAAAGTAAAATAATAAAAGTGAAATATTCCTTTAAATTTCGTACCTGGGGGGTGGCTATCGTATACCTGTAAAGTGGCTCATTTTTCCCATGTTTAGAATATTCCCGCAGCAAAATGACATTTCTAAAGGAAAAAAAGTAATTTAAAACTACTCGCAGTTGTAATGAATTATAAAACCACGGTATAAGAATAAAACAGTTCAGTCTCTGTGATATTGAAATACACAAAACAGCGCTTAAAAATCAATAATGATAGACTCGTGGAAAAACCACTGAATAAAGAAAGTCTTAGATGTAGTTAAGGTGATGTAAACAATCCAAAGTGCTGAATGGTGTCTTAGTAGTAATCCTAGCGTGCACCTTCCACCAGGGAGAAACAATAATCTCAATCCACCGCGTGATGCACTCTCGCCAAGGGGGTTATCTCACCAGAAGACTAAAAAATCAGAGCCTTAAGCAGATACACCAGCCACTTTTTCACGGACCATCACCAGCAGGCGGGGACAGCAGGCACAGGAGCTCCACACAAGGTCATAAAAACAAGGAACAGCAATATAGTGTAATCCTGTTTATTATTCCAAAGTAGCCCATACACTGAAAGCCCCCTTAAATCTACGTACATCAAATCACAAAAAATGAGCATAAAAGTGACCCCAGAGGGCGCTATCACCAGATCCAGCCGTCCATGGAGAGCAGGTGAATCCTTGCAGACACTGTAGCAGCTTCCTAATAGGAGAGCGGTGTGTGTGAAGCGCACATGTCACTTCCGGGCTAGCGGGGATGTTGTGGGTCAAGCTCTGACGCAGCGTTTCTTCAAACGACTTCAACAGAGAGCGTCAGTTGTAATGAATTGTCGGGTCTCGGCATCCATACCAGACCCTTCAGGTCTGGTATGATTTCAAGGGGAACCCTGCGCCAAAATAAAAAAAATGGTGTAGGGGTCCCCCCAAAAATCCATACCAGACCCTTATCCGAGCACGCAACCTGGCAGTCCGTAAGAAAGAGGGGGTGAGTGAGCGCTCCCCTTCCTGAACCGTACCAGGCCACATGCCCTCAACGTGGGGAGGATGCTTAGCACCTTGTCCCCATGTTGATGGGGACAAGGGCCTCATCCCCACAACCCTTGCCCAGTGGGTGTGGGGGTCTGCGGGCGGGGGGCTTATCAGAATCTGGAAGCCCCCTTTAACAAATGTCTTGAGGGGCTTTAGGCTTGAATGTGGAGCTTGGACCTCACTGGAGTCTGTGATCTTCTACCATCAGGGTGCTAGCAGCTGATCTGCCAAGTGATTTACAGTCAGGAGCAACAATAACAGAATGCAAGGTCGGCTTTAAGGTTCTCTTGTGAAGTCTGTGAGTACTTTTTTTTCCTTTTTGTGGAGTCTGCTAGTTTTGGTGTCCTGTGCACTTACCTTCTCTCCCTGGAGTTTGGCTATGAACAATAAACTCCTTGTTATACCCTAAAGTGACTGGTGCCCATCTGTTCACATCCCACTCTTGCCTAAGTAATGTACACCCTGAGGTGAAATATCAGCCCCCCTATGCAAGTGCAGCAAGCAACAGGTCTCTTCCAGTATAAGGGACCTGATATAGAAGCACAGCATGTCTGTGCATGCACAATGATTTTGTCTGATTTCATGAATGTGCAGACACTCCACAGCATGTCTGCGCATATACAAGAATTCATTAAAAGATGGTGGCACCTAAGTAAAGCAGTAAAGAAGAACATTGGGTTGGGAGTAGGACAATTCTGGACTCCATGGACTGGTTACTTTGTATTTTTTTATTTACATACAGGAAAAATTACCAGGGACTAGAAATAACATTTTAGATAGGTAAGGTGATGTACCTTTTTTAGGGTTGAGAGCACACACAGACTATTAAAAGACACATACATTACCAGTGGCGCTCAAATTTTTTTTGGGGGGCCAGCACAAACTAGCATCAAAACCCCCCCACCCCCCATAGGAGATGGATGGCGGCCATTACCACCCCCTGTGATCTCCCACCAAACACCCCCCCACCCACAGGAGACAGGCAGCAGAGTTCACCCTGCACACAGCCACCTCCATCCCCCACAATGGGAGACGGATGGCGGAGATCACCCGGCACATGGACCTAAGACTCCCTGACCAATAGGGGCTTCCTGATTGGCGGGGAGGAGAATGAGGAAGACAGTAGCGAATATTCATTCGCTATTGTCACACAACTGGGTGGGCTCTGCGCCCAGAGCCCACCCTTTTTTGAAGCCTATTAGAGCCTCTGGCTCTAATTACGTGCTTAAAAAAAAAACATTGGAATCCATGCGTCCGGCACCCCGCATGTAGATTAGGGGGCTGGACGCATGAATGGGGGGATGGTGCCCCTGCGCCCCTAATGGAGTGGCCGCCACTGTACACTATCTATTAAAGAACTTTCTAATGTTTGGACCTAGAAGCCCCAGTCATGCTCCTGTGATCTGCAGCTACAGGAGACCTATTCATGAAGATGTTGCTTTAATGCTCTTATCATTTGCTTGTTTCTTTAGAAATTAGTAGTATTCAGGGTGTATATACAGTATGTATACATTATTTTTTACATTTATACAGTTATGGAAAATTTATCTGTTCAGACAACAGAGCAAAGTTGGGATTAAACTCTTGCAGATATTTGCTCTTTTCTTAGAAGCTATGGACTGTGTTTTTTATACAAACATGTGGAAAAGAAGAGCAAGAACAGTATTCATACTAAAATAGAAGTTATCTATGATTAATTAAAGTGGTTTTAAACCCATCTAAAAAAAAAAAACCTGCAAGACAAAGGCATAATGAGCTAGTATGGCGATGTGATTGGCCAGAGCCATGATGATGTCACTCCTGTGCATACGCGCAGGAGCCGCCAGTCGCGTCACAGGCCCCTTAGAAATGGCGCGATTGAGCCGTTTCTTCAGTGCGCATGCACCAATGACGTCGGCACAAGCATACATGGTAAATATCTCCTAAACCGTGCAGGTTTAGGAGATATTTACAGTACCTACAGGTAAGCCTTATTATAGGCTTACCTGTAGATACAAGTGGTGGAACAGGGTTTACAACCACTTTAAACAAATATTTTTATGAGTATATGTCAGCTGATACAGCTGCCAATAGTTACGCTGAAATGTAACAGTAACAAATTCTGCTACTTTGCCATAATAAAAAGGTGGTTTAATGCAGTTTCTGTGACAACATCTGCACAAGAAAATAAAACCTGCTATTATATCATGAACTAGTGTATTATCTTCAACATTTTATAATCCCAAAGCACTTCAGGCAAGATTAGGTAAATCCATATCCCTCCCACAGTTATGTAGTCAATATTCTTCTGTATCCAAATATCAGCTTCAAAACAAATAGGGTGATCTGGTACTGCAACTGCAAGCAAAACACATTTCACCATTTATTAAAAGTAAGCCATAAAACTATACTCACACGCATAAGAGAGTGAGTGAGTCAGCATATAATTCCATGACCAATAGAAAATGGACACTTAAAAAGGTGTAAAACCCAAAAGTGCCCCTCTAGCCACCATAGCGACTGTAGACCATTTCAGGGAATTTCTGTTAGCTAGCATTTTCTCATGGCTCTGTGCATAGGATTGTGGCTAGGTGTGTGTCTGCCCACAAAAGTGAACATGTCTGTACACACGTGGGCATGTGCACGTCTACAGTCAGTATTGGTGCCAGATGTCCTATTTAGGGCTGCTTTAACTAAGTTTCAGTAATGACTGGTCTTCACCTTGTGCTCCACATTCTGACCTGTGTCGTGCATTTGATTCCTGTTTGTGACCCGGCTCTCCCCTGATCTGATCTCGGATCCTGCTGTGTACTGCTGTCTTCCTGACCTTGGGTTTATCCACAACTCAGATTTGGCTTATGAACAGAGAGGCTGGACTGCTGGCTGGATCTGAAAACATTACAACGACCCAAAGGAATTGTGTGGAGGGATTTTTTAGGCACCATTATATGCAAGATGATGGGAAGATGGTAGAGCCACTGTCAATAGGCGGGCATGCTGGCCTCACTGGAAGCGGATGCTACCACGCCAGAAGTGTTGCCTCCCACCACCTGGACATGATGGTGGGATGCAGAAAGAAGGAACCGGTAAGATCGGGTTGAAGTAGGGCACATGCAGCACTAGCAATTGATGGCCAATACTTACTAACTTGATATACCTGGTGTGAGTCATCACCTTATAAATCGTGTGCCTCTGGGCTAACTGTTTGGCTGCTGCTTGGAATCATGCTGATATTATAAGAGGAGACAGGACAAGTGGACCCATATAAAGGTGTTTAAAACTACGTGAGTGGTAGCTATATAAAAGAAAGAGGGGGAGGGCACATTATAAATTGCATTCTAGATATCAATTTTTTCCTCTCTGGAAATTTTTAATTGAGTGCACCTCCTTACATCCTCCATTGGGTCACCAGGAATACAAAACTGATCTTTCCAAGTAGGACCTCTTATGCCACGTACACACGATCAGAATTTCCGACAACAAATATTCGATGTGAGCTTTTGGTCGGATATTTCCGACCGTGTGTAGGCTCCATCAGACATTTGCTGTCGGAATTTCCGGCAACAAATGTTTGAGAGCAGGTTCTCTATTTTTCCGACAGCAAAAGTTCTTGTCGGAAATTCCGACCGTGTGTATGCAATTCCGACGCACAAAAATCCTACGCATGCTCGAAATCAATTCGATGCATGCTCAGAATCATTGTACTTCATTTTTCTCGGCTCGTCGTAGTGTTGTACGTCTCCGCGTTCTTGACATTCGGAATTTCCGAGCAACATTTGTGTGACCGTGTGTATACAAGACAAGTTTGAGCGAAAATCCGACGGAAAAAAATCCAGGGTTTTGTTGTCGGAAATTCCAATCATGTGTACGCGGCATTAAAGGTACAAATATTTAATATAGGTTTTGTGAGACCAGACTACAGCAATAAATATTAATTATTTGATCTTCCACAGCTCCACTGAGGCCCTTTTTAGCAACTTTTTGTGCGCACCTCCTCTGCTCCTCTATGGGCTCTCCAGAGATGTCACCAAAATCCATATACATGTGCCATAATAAGGGAAAAAAGAGAGACACTATCCATAGTGAAGACCCATTTAAAAGTGAATATTTTTTAAGAAAATGCACTCACAAATCATGCAGAGTATGCAGTGTTTCAGGTACATGAAAGGACTTCCACATGACAGATTCCAAGATGTCTTCCGCTCATCGCGCATGCGTGTTTTATTACATATGACGTCACCAGGGGCCCCACATCCTCATCCTTGGAGGGCCATGAAGTGTAGGAGCACGTATGTGGAGACAGAGTGTTTTTCGAGATGCCATACACACCTGTGGGCCATGCGAATATGAGAGGTCTTCATAACATCACAAGTGCTATATGAAGACTCTATATGTGGGGTCTTTTGCCTCTGGTAAGCCCCTGCATACTTCACAGGGGTGGTGTGTCATGCATGTAATCTGGGACCAGGAGCTTTCTACTATTTTCATCTGCCAGTTTTGGGAGACTCACCCCCTCTTTTTTTATACTCTCGCCATTGAAACTCTTTTGATTTAGGTCGACTTATTTATTATCTTTACCTCCACAATGGACTCTTCTACATATATAGTGTATTTCATTTGCAGTTTATGTATGGTTTGCACTAAAGTTTTATTCATTTTTGTGAGCCTATTTGCACATTGTTTCAGGACTTGAATTTTGAATTGCTTCACTATTGTGATATGTTTATGAGCCTGCTGTAGCTGACACGCACGTATCTGATTGCAGTCATTTTCAATTATATTTTAGTGCTGCACTTCTTGGTTTTTAGTTTTGTTATGCTCTGTATCTGAGTATAGTGATAGTTGCTTATTGGTAACAATTTGTAGGCCCTAGCGCAAAATGTTTCAGTTTTTTTAAATTCAGTTGTTATTATCTCTCAAGCCCTGTACACACGATCGGATTTCCGATGGAGTAAAATCCAATGGATTTTTCCATCGGATTTCCGATGAAGCTGACTTCCATCAGTCTTGCCTACACACCATCAGTCAAAAATCTGACCGTCCCAAACGTTGTGACGTAAAACACTCCGACGAGCCGAGAAAAATTAAGTTCAATGCTTCTGAGCATGCGTCGACTTGATTCTGAGCATGCGTGGGTTTTTTCTCCGATGGAGTTCCACACAGACGATCGGAATTTGCTATCGTTTTTTTTTTCCATCGGATAAATTTAAAACATGTTCTATTATTAATCACCAATGGAAAAAAGACCGATGGGGCCCATACACGATCGGTTTGTTTGATGAAAAAAGTCCATCGGACTGTTTTCATCGGTAAAACCGATCGTGTGTACAGGGCTTCAGAGTACAATTATTGTTTTTTTGGGGTTATTTGTATAAGTACACTTGCTAACCCTCTCTTCATTTAGGGTATTCTTGGCCTAATAAAATATACCAAGGTGTGTCGATCAGCGTTGGGTGATCGAGGTGTGTCGAAAAAACACAAGACAATACAACGGCTTCTCTGGGGGTAAACCTACATGTGTTTTGGCAACCAGGTTTCCTTTTTATTATGTGCCTTATACTGCTTGTGCTTTAGACTATGCTTTCAATGACTCTAATACCGTTCCCATATTAATCATATGTGTTTAAAGGGGTTGTAAAGGTTCGTTTTTTTATTTTCCAAATAGGTTCCTTTAAGCTAGTGCATTGTTGGTTCACTTACCTTTTCCTTCTATTTACCTTCTAAATGTTTTTTTTCTTTGTCTGAATTTCTCCCTTCCTGTGTTTCTCCTCAGTAAACTTCACACCATCATCCGAGTGGTGTGGAGTCAGCCAGAACAGCTTACTGAACAGCTTTCTGAGGAGGAACAGGAAGTGAGAAATTCAGACAAAGCAAACAAAGAATAAAAACATTTAGAAGGTAAATAAAAGGAAAAGGTAAGTGAACCAACAATGCACTAGCTTAAAGGAACCTATTTAGAAAATAAAAAACAAACCTTTAAAACCCCTTTAATACATTTGTCTTTAACCACTTAAGCCCCGGACCATTTGGTAGCTAAAGGACCAGAGGTGAATTCAGAATTTTGCACTGCGCTGCTTTAACTGTAAATTGTGCGGACATGCAATGTTGTACCCAAACGAAATTTGCGTCCTTTTCTTCCCACAAATAGAGCTTTCTTTTAATGGTATTTGATTGCCTCTGCGATTTTTATTTTTTGCGATATAAACGGAAAAAGACCGAAAATTTTGAAAAGAAATGATATTTTCTAATTTTTGTTATAAGAAAGATCGAATAAACTCAATTGTAGTCATACATTTAGGCCAAAATGTATTCAGCCACATGTCTTTAGTAAAAAAAATGTCAATAAGCGTATATTTATTGGTTTGCGCAAAAGTTATAGCGTCTACAAACTAGGGTACATTTTCTGGAATTTACACAGCTTTTAATTTATGACTGCCTATCTCATTTCTTGAGGTGCTAAAATGGCAGGGCAGTACAAAACCCCCCCAAATGACCCCATTTTGGAAAGTAGACACCCCAAGGAAATTGCTGAGAGGCATGTTGAGCCCATTGAATATTTTTTTTTTTTGTCCCAAGTGATTGAATAATGACAAAAAAAAATAATTACAAAAAGTTGTCACTAAATGATATATTGCTCACACATGCCATGGTTATATGTGGAATTGCACCCCAAAATAAATTTTGCTGCTTCTCCTGAGTACGGGGATACCACATGTGTGGGACTTTTTGGGAGCCTAGTCGCATACGGGACCCCAAAAACCAAGCACCGCCTTCAAGGTTTCTAAGGGCATACATTTTTGATTTCACTCCTCACTACCTATCACTACCTATCACAGTTTTGAAGGCCATAAAATGCCAAGATGGCACAAACCCCCCCCCCAAATGACCCCATTTTGGAAAGTAGACACCCCAAGCTATTTACTGAGAGGCATGATTAGTCCATTGAATATTTTTTTTTTGTCCCAAATGATTGAATAATGACAAAAAGAAAAAAAAATGAAAAAAATTACAAAAAGTTGTCACTAAATGATATATTTCTCACACATGCCATGGTTATATGTGGAATTGCACCCCAAAATACATTCTGCTACTTCTCCTGAGTACGGGGATACCACATGTGTGGGACTTTTTGGGAGCCTAGCCGGGTACGGGGCCCCAAAAACCAAGCACCGCCTTCAGGATTTCTAAGGGCGTAAATTTTAGATTTCACTCCTCACTACCTATCACAGTTTCGAAGGCCATAAAATGCCAAAATAGCACAAAATCCCCCCAAATGACCCCATTTTGCAAAGTAGACACCCCAAGCTATTTACTGAGAGGCATGTTCAGTCCATGGAATATTTTATATTTTGCCACAAGTTGCGGGGAATATGACAAACTTTGTTTTTTTTGCACAAAGTTGTCACTAAATGATATATTGCTCACACATGCCATGGGCATATGTGAAATTACACCCCAAAATACATTCTGCTGCTTCTCCTGAGTACGGGGATACCACATGTGTGGGACTTTTGGGGAGCCTAGCCGCGTACGGGACCCCAAAAATCAAGCACCGCCTTCAAGGTTTCTAAGGGCATACATTTTTGATTTTACTCCTCACTACCTATCACAGTTTTGAAGGCCATAAAATGCCAAGATAACACAAAACCCCCCAAAATGACCCCATTTTGGAAAGTAGACACCCCAAGGAAATTGCTGAGAGGCATGTTGAGCCCATTGAATATTTTTTTTTTTTGTCCCAAGTGATTGAATAATGACAAAAAGACAAAAGAAAAAAAAATGTACAAAAAGTTGTCACTAAATGATATATTGCTCAAACATGCCATGGTTATATGCGGAATTGCACCCCAAAATACATTTGGCTGCTTCTCCTGAGTACGGGGATACCACATGTGTGGGACTTTTTGAGAGCCTAGCCACGTATGGGCCCCCGAAAACCAAGCACCGCCTTCAAGATTTCTAAGGGCACAAATTTTTGATTTCACTCCTCACTACCTATCACAGTTTTGAAGGCCATAAAATGCCAAGATAGCCCAAAACCCCCACAAATGACCCCATTTTGGAAAGTAGACACCCCAAGCTATTTGCCAAGAGGCATGGTGAGTATTTTACAGCTCTCATTTGTTTTTGAAAATGAAGAAAGACATATTTTTTTATTTATTTTTTTCTTTTTTAAATTTTTAAAACTTTGTGACAAAAAGCGAGATCTGCAAAATACTCAACATACCTCTCAGCAAATAGCTTGGGGTGTCTACTTTCCAAAATGGGGTCATTTGGGGGGGTTTTGTGCCATCTGGGCATTCCATGGCCTCCGAAACTGTGTTAGGCAGTAAGGAGTGAAATCAAAAATTTACACCCATAGAAATCCTGAAGGCGGTGCTTGGTTTTCGGGGTCCTGTACGCGGCTAGGCTCCCAAAATGTCTCACACATGTGGTATCCCCGTACTCAGGAGAAGCAACAGAATGTATTTTGGGGTGCAATTCCACATATAACCATGGCATGTTTGAGCAATATATAATTTAGTGACAACTTTTTGTACATTTTTTTTTTCTTTTTGTCATTATTCAATCACTTGGGACAAAAAAAAAAATATTCAATGGGCTCAACATGCCTCTCAGCAAATAGCTTGAGGTGTCTACTTTCCAAAATGGGGTCATTTGGGGGGGGTTTTGAACTGTCCTTGCATTTTATGCACAACATTAGGAAGCTTATGTCACACATCATCCACTCTTCTAACCACTTGAAGACAAAGCCCTTTCTGACACTTTTTGTTTACATGAAAACATATTTTTTTTTTGCAAGAAAATTATGTTGAACCCCCAAACATTATATATATTTTTAAAGCAAAGGCCCTACAGATTAAAATAGGGGGTGTTGCATTTTTTTTTCCACACAGTATTTGTGCAGCGATTTTTCAAACGCATTTTTGGGGGAAAAACACACTTTTTTTTTTTTAATGCACTAAAAAACACTATATTGCCCAAATGTTTGATGAAATAAAAAAGATGATCTTAGGCCGAGTGCATGGATACCAAACACGACATGCTTTAAAATTGTGCACAAACGCGCAGCTGCGAGAAACGACATTTATTTTTAAAAGCATTTAAAAGCCTTTACAGGTTACCACGTTAGATTTACAGAGGACGTCTACTGCTAAAATTACTGCCCTTGATCTGACCTTCGCGGTGATACCTCACATGCATGATGCAATTGCTGTTTACATATGACGCTAGACCGACGCTTGTGTTCGCCTTTGCGCAAGAGCAGGGGGGACAGCGGTGTTTTTTTATTTTTTATTTTTTTTTATTTTGCTTTTTTTTTTATTTTTAAACTGTTCCTTCCATATTTTTTTTTTATAATTTTTATTGTTATCTCAGGGAATGTAAATATCCCCTATGATAGCAATAAGTAGTGACAGGTACTCTTTTTTTGAAAAAAAATGGGGGGTTAGACCCTAGATATTTCCTCTGCCCTCAAAGCATCTGACCACACCAAGATCGGTGTGATAAAATGCTTTCCCAATTTCCCAATGGCGCTGTTTATATCCGGGGGGGGGGGCATTCCCTCCCACTGCTTGTAAAAGCAGTCTAGAGGCTAATTATCTGCTAGAATTGCTTTTACATGAAAGCCGGCCACTGGCTGAAAAGAATGATACCAAGATGATACCTAAACCTGCAGGCATCATTCTGGTATAAACATTCAAAGTCCAGCAACATACCAGTACGTTGCTGGTCCTTGTTGGACATGTATTGTAATCTTTTTTTTCATGCAGCCTGTTGGCTGAACGAAAAAAAGAGATTGATCGGTGGGTATGCCCACCATTAGAATTCCTCCCTTCATCCACCCACTTCTAATGATGGGCATATATGCCGAAGCATGGGGGCATCCTCCCGCAAAAAAGTTATGCCGCGTACACACGGTCGGACTTTTCCACGGGCAAGCCTTCGTCGGAATTTCGACCGTATGTACGCGGCATAAAAGTTTATGCCGCGTACACACGGTCAAACTTTTCCATGGGCAAGCCTCCATCAGAATTTCGACCGTATATACGCAGCATTAGGAGCAAAATCGCTCCTCCGCCCCTGCTGCCCCCATGCTTCGGCATATATGCTCTTTTTTTAACTGTGGTGGTGAAATCACCTCCTACAGCGTTGGAGTCACAGCTTTATGTATCGTGGGAGCAAACGCTGTTGCTGTCAAGATAAATAAATCCGCGATGCAACTGAATGGCGTACCTGCTAAGCAAATGATGGTTAACATTAAAACAAAGTAACATTACAGTACAACAGTCAGACCTTACCATACCATACCTGCAAAGCAAATACCAAAACAAAACCTAGTAAAAAATAAAACATTTTTTAACGCAACCTGTGCCTAAAATATATATATGCCGAAGCATGGGGGCATCCTCCCGTAAAAAAGTTATGCCACGTACACACGGTCGGACTTTTCCACGGGCAAGCCTTTGTCGAAATTTCGACCGTATGTACGGGGCGTAAAAGGTTATGCCGCGCACACACGGTCGAACTTTTCCACGGGCAAGCCTCCGTCGGAATTTCGACCGTATATACGCGGCATTAGGAGCAAAATCGCTCCTCCGCCCCTGCTGCCCCCATGCTTCGGCATATATACTCTTTTTTAACTGTGGTGGTGAAATCATCTCCTACAGCGTTGGAGTCACGGCTTTATGTATCGTGGGAGCAAACGCTGTTGCTGTCAAGATAAATAAATCCGCGATGCAACTGAATGGCGTACCTGCTAAGCAAATGATGGTTAACATTAAAACAAAGTAACATTACAGTACAACAGTAAGACCATACCATACCTGCAAAGCAAATACCAAAACAAAACCTAGTAAAAAATAAAACATTTTTTTAACGCAACCTGTGCCTAAAATATATATATGCCGAAGCATGGGGGCATCCTCCCGCAAAAACGTTATGCCGCGTACACACGGTCTGACTTTTCCACGGGCAAGCCTTTGTCGAAATTTCGACCGTATGTACGCGGCATAAAAGGTTATGCCGCGTACACACGGTCAAGCTTTTCCACGGGCAAGCCTCCGTCGGAATTTCGACCGTATATATGCGGCATTAGGAGCAAAATCGCTCCTCCGCCCCTGCTGCCCCCATGCTTCGGCATATATGCTCTTTTTTTTTAACTGTGGTGGTGAAATCACCTCCTACAGCACTGGAGTCACGGCTTTATGTATCGTGGGAGCAAACGCTGTTGCTGTCAAGATAAATAATTCTGCGCTGCAGTTGAATGGCGCACCTGAAAACAAAAAATTACATACCTGAAAAGCAAGCATGATAAAACATTGCAGAATGGAATACAGTAAAAAAGAGCAGAACAATAGAGAGAAAATAGAGAGAGCGAGAGAGAACAATAAAACGACAACTATTTTTGTTTTTTTTATTTTATATTTTTTTGTGTTTTTGTTTTTTCCTTTTTTTTTTCTTTTTTACCCTTTTTTTTTTTTAAACTTTAACAACTGTAATGGTTCGGGTCTCTCAAAATGTGATGGCATCTTGGGAGACCCTGTGTAAGTGTGTCCTAGTCTGTGAAATGCTGTACCCTACGCTAAAACTTCACTTTTGAGTGGTAGCGTTCAAAACATTCACCAAGGCAAAGACCAGGTTTGTCAGGACAGAGTGGACAATAATAACGGGTGTCATGCCTAAATCCGCGCTTGCTACATACACAACATCTTTTTTGGGGGGCTCGTTGGGTATGGGTACTCGGGAGGAGATGCGTATAATGCCTCTCATGCAGCTGGCTTACTGCATTTGGTAGGGGATGGTGAGGTGCAGAACCGCCTGGATACAGGAGTTCTGTGACTATCTCATTCTGGAATTTTAGAAGAGATAAATTCCCTCCTGAAGCTCTGTATAGCACATGAGCGTTCAGCAAAGCCAATTGGAATAAGGATAGAGACACTTTTTTTGTACCAGCGTCTCGCCTTACGGTCAATTAGATATGGCGCCATCAACTGGTCGTTGAGGTCCACCCCTCCCATATTTTTGTTATATTCGTGGACACAGAGGGGTTTCTCCACAACACCAGTCGCCGTACGAATTTGGACTGTCGTGTCTGCATGAAGGGAGGTAAGAAGGAAAACATTCTTATTGTCCCTCCACTTCATAGCAAGCAAGTTATTACACTTTACGCAGGCTCTCTCCCCCAGCCTAAGACGGGCATCTACAAGCCGCTGGGGAAAGCCCCGGCGATTAGGTCGCACGGTGCCACATGCTCCAATCTGATGATCAAACAAGTGACTAAACAGTGGCACGCTCGTGTAATAATTGTCCACATACAAGTGGTACCCCTTTCCGAATAAGGGTGACACCAAGTTCCACACTATCTTGCCAGCGCTCCCTATGTAATCCGGGCAGTTGACCGGCTCAACCTGACTATCTTTTCCCTCATAAACCATAAAGCTCCATACATAGCCTGTTGCCCTGTCACAGCACTTATAGAGCTTGACCCCGTATCTGGCACGCTTGCTGGGAAGGTACTGCTTGAAAGCCAAGCGGACAGAAAATTTAATCAGGGACTCATCAACGCAGACAGCTTGATCGGGAATAAACAAGGCTGCAAAACGTTCGTTGAAGTGGTTTATGAGGGGCCGAATTTTATAGAGCCGGTCGTATTCAGGGTCCCCACGTGGACGACAAAGTTCATTGCCGTTGAAGTGCATGAACCGCAAAATCTGCTCGTATCATTTCCTGGGCATGGAGGCAGAGAACACGGGCATGTGGTCAATTGGGTGCGTGGACCAATAAGCACGCAATGACGGGAATTTATGTGTGCCCATGTTGAGGGAAAGGCCCAGAAAGGTCTTAAATTCGGAAACCGTAATTGGTTTCCAATCTTTTGCAATGGAAGGCAACTGGGGATTAGCGGCGATGAATTGACCAGCATATAAATTACTCTGGTCCATAATAGATCTATAGAGATCTTCCGTGAAAAACAGTGAATAATAATCAATTGGCATAAAATCAGCTGTTTCCACCTGAATACCGGGTTGGGCAGTGAATGGGGGAAGTACGGGTTCTGCAGAAGTGGTGGGGACCCAATCAGGATAGGCGAATTCTGCAGGAAGAGCACTATGGGTACGACGGGCCTGCCTTTGTCTTCTTATTGGTGGCAGCGGGACACTACTTGTGCTTGCCACCTCGCCAGCTTGAACTGCACTTATGGGACTCGCCACGTCACCACGTGATACTGCAGTGCTAGATGTACGCCCAGGCTGTACTAGGCCGCTGGTGCTTGCCAATTCACCAGAAGGAATAGCGGCGCTAGTACTCCTCTGCTCCATGATACGAGAGCCCTGCGGTTCTTGCTCCTCAACAACCTCAGAAGATCGGGTACGCCTGATCTTAGCAGGGACCTCAACTTCATCGTCAGAGCTATCTGACGTGGGGCCACTGACGTTACTGTCTTCTACGGGAAGATATTCTGAGCCTGAATCTGACAGATACGTGACCTCCTCTTCACTATCTGTCATGCTCAGAATCTCATAGGCCTCTTTACTAGTGTACCTTCGACTTGCCATTTTGGGCTCTAAATTTAGGGGTACACTAGTAAGATTCACAGGAAAAAAAGCACCCGACTGTCATCAGCAAATATATCAAACGCTACAAAAAAAACTGTTAGCGGTCGCAGGGATCAGGACTGTCTCTGCGAACGCTGCAGTTATGTGTTTTGTGTTTGGTAAGTGACAGTGATCGATCGATACTGCACTTGGGTGGGCTGGGCTGGGCTGGGCTGGGCTGGGCGGAGGGGCTAAACGCAGGTGCTAGCAGGTATCTGGGTTGATTCCGCTAACACTGCGTTTTTGGGAACCCTAAACCGCTGGGGACGCTAGTATAGATCTGATCAGATACTATACCACTAAGGGAGGTGTATGCTTTGCGCGTGGGTGTTAGCGTTACTGGCACTAACCTAACGCTGCCTGGGGCGACGCAGACCCTCTCTGGCGCTAAAACCTAATTGATCTCACCCGCCGGGCGATCAGGGGGTTAAACCTTTATTGGGTTATATACGGCGGGTGCCCTGATGCTATAAAAAGCAAACTAACCAACCAGCATCACCCGTAACCTTTATATGGTGATCACTGGTGAAAGGGTTAACTAGGGGCAATCAGGGGGTTAAAACCTTTATTAGGTTAAATATGGGGGTACCCGACGCTATATAAAAACCTGACGGGTAACCTAAATAACTAAATAACTAACTGGGTAACCAGTGTCACCAGTGACGCTTATACGGTGATCACTGGTGAAAGGGTTAACTCTAGTGGCAATCAGGGGGTTAAAATAATATATGGGGGTACCTGACGCTCTAAAAACCTGCAGCGAAACTAAAAATAAATAACTGGCTATCTAGGGCACCACCGGCACTAAATACAGCGATCGAAAAAACGATCGCTTAGTGACGCTGGCGTTAGGGGGTGAAAGGGTTACCTGGGGGGCGATCAAGGGGTTAAACCTTTATTAGGGGGGTTAGGGGGCTACCCTGGACCTAAAGGGGCCTAAACCTAACTGCCCTGCAACTTTTTACTATCACAGATGACACTAAATGCAGTGATCAGTAAAATAAATGATCACTGCAATCAGTGACACTGTGATTGCGGGCTGGGGGGTGACCTGGGGGGTGATCTGGGGGTGACTGGGGGTGAAATGTGTGCCTATGTGTACCTATGTGTCAGTGGACTGTTGGTGCACTAACCTGCTTCTTCTCTCCTCGGCGCCGGAATCGAAAAGACCGCCGCGAGGGAGATGACATCACTTCCTCCTGCCTGTGTTTACATCACATGGCGGAGGAAGCATTTTCATTCGCCGGGAGCGATCGTGAGGGGGTGGCCGAAATCGAATGGTCACCCCCTCATCTCTGATCGCTCCCCAACGATAAACGGCCACTCACTGTATAGGAGGAGTGTCCGATCGGACCCCCCAACTGTACAAAGGCGATCACGTACACTCTACGTGATTGTGCCTGTCGGTGCCATTCTGCTGACGTATATATACAGTGAGCGGTCATTAAGTGGTTAAGGCATCATTTATTTAATAAAAATGCTGTGGCAACTAAAATCCAGCCCCCGGTGTGTTCTCAATTTTATGATTAAGGGTGAAGGAGAATGAAGGAAATAAGTGATGGTTTTTATGGGAACTCAGCTGATCTGCAGTACCCTTGTCATTCACCAAGGCTGGTTTCACACTGGGGCGGTGGGGGCGGTGGCGGTATAGCGCCGCTATTTTTAGCGGCGCTATAACGTTGGGATTGTTGAGCTATTCGGCCGCTAGCGGTGCGGTTTTAACCCCCGCTAGCGGCCAATAAAGGGTTAATACCACCCGCAAACCGCGGCTACAGCCACGGTTTGCGGGCGGTATTACCGCGGTATCCCATGCATTTCAATGGGAAGGAGCGGTGGAGGAGTGGTAAACACACCGCTCCTCTCACCGCTCCAAAGATGTGGCTAGCAGGACTTTTTTTACCGTCCTGCTAGCGCACCGCTCCAGTGTGAAAGCCCTCGGGGCTTTCACATTGGAGAGAAAGGAGCCGCTGTTTAGGCTCGGTTTGCAGGCGCTATTTTTAGCTAAATAGCGCCTGCAAACCACCCCAGTGTGAAAGGGGCCTAACTCAAGTTTTTTTTTTTTTTAAGGTTATAACATAAATTAGGCTCAAATCACAAAGCTGGTACACTAGAAAAAAACTATCTTTATTTTGCCTTGTTTAATATGTTCACAAATACCAGTGTGTTTTAGACTTTGCACCCAATGCCATTCCATAAATAATCTCATGTGTTTAATACATTATATTTTGGGCATTATTTATTGGCGTATAACACTCACTTTTTTACCCTGAAAATAAAGGGTAAACTGTGTCTGCGTGTTATATGCAGGGGGCTGTGGAAAGTTATTTTCCTGAAACTTCCCTCTTAAAGTTAGGGTGCGTGTTATACGCCTGTGCGTGTTATACGCCAATAAATACAGTAATTATTAAAATGCTGTGGCCATTTAAATCCAGCCCCTGGTGTGTTTCCATTATTATGATCGAGGCTGAAGGAGAGGGAAGGAAAAAGGTCATGGTTAATATGGAAATCTAGCTAATCTACAAAAGTGCTGCATGTGGACTTTTTTTATATTTTTATATTTGCTTATCAACAATAGTGCTGGCTGTTTTCCTCTTCCAATATTAGTAAATTTTTCAGTAGTGCAGATACCCACCTGTTTTTATTAATCTACAATACCCTTGTCATGAGCTCATTCATTATCTTTTTTTATAACAATACATTTTTATTGGAAAAAAATTCAAGCAATATCACATATAAACGATTTTGTAGCATAAATAAAAATAAGAATCGTAAGTAAAACCCAACTAGTATACGATTGTTATAAAGTAAGTTATCAATACAGGATGTATAAGTATATCATGGTCATTACTTACAATTGGTCAATAATTGCCAATCCTAATCCTTCAGGTGTTTATATTACAGTCATAGGCCAGTATCAAATATCTGTTACAAAATCAAATCAAGTAGGCACTGGAGGTACCTAAATATACATCAACCAGATAGATAACAGATCTAGAAGAAAAGAGGTGACGAGAGGAAAAAGAGAGAGAGAGAGAGGGAGATAATGTTTATCATGAGAGGTTCAGTAAGAACTGAGTCAATTCTATTTTATAAAAGCTCTTTTGTGGAAAATAAAATAGCAAATAAAATAATAATAATATAGCGTGAACAATTGTGACACAAGTCATATTGTAATTGAATATTATTAAAAATTACCTTTCCTTTTCAATCTGCAGCTCTGTAATTTTCTATGAAATGCAATGCAATAAGGCTACCTGGTGGTGTTCTGTGTATAGAACTCCCCCCAGATATGTCATTTGCTGCTTGTGTGATTGGCTCACTGCTTTTTTTTCCCAGAAGTCTGCAGATACAAGTCAGATTTTAGCCATCTCCTGCAACAAAAATGTAATTTTTCCCAATAGGAAATCACATCTTAGCCCAGGTTCACACTGGGGCTGCGGGAGTGAAGCCGTGCGAGTTCAGCTGAACTCGCATGATTTCACTCCTGCCTGTCAGTCCCGATTTCAGCTCGATTACAGAGACATCTGACACAGATGTCAATGTAAATCGCAGCTGAAATCGCAAAAAGTAGTACAGAAACTACTTTTTGTAATCAGTGCAGCGCCGCAGATGCGGCGTCGCACCGATTAGGACGGTGCCATTGCCCGCAATTTGCGGCAAATTTCGCCGATTTGACATGCGATTTGACATGTCAAATCGCATGTCAAATCGCACCAGTGTGAACCAGAGCTAAAGGGATGCAGGCCCAGCAATTTTACTCATTAGATCCCAGCAGGTGCAGCAGCTGGTTGATAATTAAGAAACCACTCCCATTAGACTCACATGGGCACAGACAAACACATAGGGGGTTTCTTCAGAATAACAGGAGGTAGGAATATGCAACAAAGTTTATCAAAATCCTTTAAATGTACAATGTTTTTTTTTTTTCTCAGCAAAAGTGGAGTTACTCTTTAAAGTATCAAAATCCTCTGAGTATCCGAATGCAACCCAAGTGGACCAAGTTTTAATAAATGTGTCAGTTGTTTAAATTGGTTATTGTCCTTGTTTCTTCCATAGCATGGAGGTTTTCTATGGTATGAAGCCACTCTTTAATCATGGGGGTATGAGTGGATTTCCAATGTCTTGGAATCAGAGTTTTCGCTGAGTAGAAATCTGGTCAAAGAGCATTTATATTTCTTCATAGAGCACTTAGAAATGTGCAAAAGGCAACAAGCCAATGTTAGTTAAATTGTAGTTTCGGTAATGTGCTTTATCATGTCACAATTTGTTTTGCCAAAAAAGATATTATGAAGGGGCATTCCCACCAAATGTGCACTAGAGTGCCTTTCTCTCTCATTCATTATCTTAAGGTTTTTCAAAGGTTATGATACAAATTAGGCCCAAATTCCAAAGCTAGCACACCAGAAAAGAATTAATTAAAATGAAGTGACAGTCATTAGCTCAATGAGATTTGAATATTATAGTCACACGATGAAAATAAAGGTGTATTCCTTTGTGTTAAAGTTTTGTGAATTAACTATTTGCTGACTGCCCCATAGCAGATTTACTGCTACAGGGTGGCCACGCTGTGCAGAATCACATATATATATACAGTATATGTGATTCTGCACTTCCTGGTTTTGGGCGTGAGTGCAAGCCCCTGGCGGCTCGCTTCCGCTGTGATTTTACACGGCGGATTCGATGTACGCTGGCACCCGCTGATCGTTCAGTACAATGACAAAATGCCAGTCTGCCTATGTAAACAAGGCAGATTGTCGTTCTGTCAGTACAGAAGGTGTGGATCCTGTGTTCCTGTAAAGCAGAAACACTGATCCATGTCTTCCAATAGTAAAAGCACCTCCCCCACTACACTGAAACATTAGCTAGGCACACAGTTAACCCTTTGATCCCCCCTAATGTTAACCCCTTCCCAGCCAGTGTCATTAGTACAGTGACAGTGCATATTTTTAGCACTAATCACTCTAATAATGTCACTGGTCCTCAAAAGAGTGTAAAAAAGTGTCAGTTAGGTCTCCGATCTGTCCGCCGCAATATCGCAGTCCCACTACAAGGTAGCTGATCGCCACCATTACAAGTAAAATTAATAAATAAATAAAAATATCCCATAGTTTGTAGACGCTATACATTTTGTGCAAACCAATCAATATACACTTAATGAGATTTTTTTACAAAAAAATATGTAGCAGAATACATATGGTCTAAATTGATGAAGAAATTTGATTTTTAATAAAAAATAATAATATTGGATGTGTTTTATAGCATAAAGTAAAAAATATTTTTTTTTTTTAGTTTTTTTTTTAATTATCGTTCGTTGTTTGTTTCTAGTGCAAAAAAAAAAAAAAAACAGAGGTGTTCAAATGCCACCAAAAGAAAGCTCTATTTGTGGGTAAAAAGGACATACATTTAATTTGGGTACAGCGTTGCATGGCCGCGTAATTTTCAGTTAAAGTAACGCAGTGCCATATCGCACAAAATGGCCAGTGATAAGATAACTTTTTATCTGTTTCCTCAGAAAGCAATGTTAGTAAATATTCATACATGAATTCACGTGATAACAGAGCTGAGGGGTATTGACGATAATTTAACTATAAAAGTAAAGAGAGGAAATTTTCCTAGAGTCAGATCTTGTTTTTATGAGAGCTACTTTTCTCATAAGCTTTGTCACAAAGGAAATGTTGTTGGATGCTCAAAGCGGCTGTATGCAAAATAATGGACTACTTCCCAGTTTAGATGTTTGTCGGTAGCTCTTCTTATGCCAAGTGGTTCTATGCTTGTGGCATTTATACTTTAAAAAATGATTCCTGAAAATTGTGGAAAACAGCTGTTATAGCGTGTGGACTGCCTGAGGTTAATATATGACAAGTTGCAATAAAAATAATTGATTTTTGTGCTGACACATGAAGAGCGCTCTATATATGCATATATGTGTAATAAAGCCAAAAAAAAACACAGAACCAACAAAATATAAATTCTTTATTTCTATTATTTAACCACTTCAATACAGGGCATTTTCACCCCCTTCCTTTTAGTTTTTAGCGCGGTCGCACTTTGAATGACAATTGCACGGTCATGCAACACTGTACCCAAATTAAATTTTTATGATTTTTTTCCCATAAGTAGAGCTTTTTTTTGGTGGTATTTGATCACCTCTGTGGTTCCTATTTTTTGAACGAAACAAAAATATTTTTTCCTTTTTGCTATATGCTCATGCTACATTGCGTCTCTGTCATCAGCCAAATAAATGGACTATCTGGAAGCCGGCTGTTCTGAACAGATATAGACCAACGCACGCCAATACCTTGCTGCTGGATATTAGTACTTTCATCCCAGGACTTGGAACTGCCCTCCTTACTGAGTAAGCGTCTCGGCATTTGTGGAGGCTAATCTGAAGGGCTTTCAAGCTAAAGAAGACGTCAAGCGGTGAGCTGCAATCCTTTTTTCCCCCAGTCCCAATACGGGAATGTATATCTGCATGTAACCGCTTGTTTCCTCCAACTGTCACTCTGAATTCCAACTATATTGGGGCTTATACAGTACTTAACCATGCAATGCATGTTTGACTTGGCCAAACGTGTTTGAACAGCATGTTAGTGTCCCTGTTTTTATACCTGGATATTCTACAGTGACTGAACCAACAACATTTGAGCATTTAAATCCTTTTTCAATCCGATGGTCAGACCTATCTATTCATGCAATGAGGGAATTCTATATTTCTAATTGCTGCACGGTTTGAGATTGAAATTGGATGGATGAGTCATGAGAGTGGTTGTGATGTGTATGGCTGAAATGGTGGCCACCCATGTTCCCAGTTTAGACTAGTTCTAATTTTAATCAATGTGGTGGAGGAGGGTGTGTTTTTTCTATAATGTTTTTTGTAACTTCATTAATTGCGGATAACTAATTAAAGTTTATAGTTCCAACAGCTGTTCCTCATTGAAGAATTATTTCGGGAGGCTACACCCTCCCTTCTCTCCCCCCTTTTTTTGTATATGCTCATCCGCAAATACCAAGATTGAGCTGTTTACCCCATACTCCAGGTCGTTTATGAACAAATTAAACAGGATTGGTCCCAGCACAGAACCCTGAGGGACCCCACTACCCACCCCTGACCATTCCGAGTACTCCCCATTTATCACCACCCTCTGAACTCACCCTTGTAGCCAGTTTTCAATCCATGAACTCACCCTATGGTCCAACAGACCTTATTTTGTACAGTAAACGTTTTTGGGGAACTGTGTCAAATGCTTTTGCAAAATCCAGATACACCACATCTACAGGCCTTCCTTTATCTATTTGGCAACTCACCTCCTCAAGGTTAATAGATTGGTTTGGCAAGAACGATTGTTCATGAATCTATGCTGATTACTGCCGTTCTCATTATTAAAATCTTGTATATAGTCCCTTATTATCCCCTCCAAGAGCTGACATACTATTGATGTTAGGCTAACTGATCTGTAAATCCCAGGGATGTATTTTGGGCCCTAAATATTGGTGCTACATTGGCCTTTCTCCAATCAGCTGGTACCATTCCATTCAGTAGGCTGTCAGTAAAAATTAGAAACAATGGTCTGGCAAGTGGCAATTACTTTACTGAGTTCCCTAAGTACCCTTGGGTGCAAGCCATCTGGTCCTGGTGATTTATTAATGTTAGGTTTCCCAAGTGTAATTTTTATTTATTTTTTTGAATAAAAAAGGTTTTTATTGAACGTAAAACATAGCACAACTGTTTTCAATGCACAAGAACATACAGGATTTTTTTTCCACACACAAACATTGTGCGCACATTCAAGTTTAACAATCCAAGTATAATTTTAATTCTGTCCTTTGTTAACCATGGAGGTGCTTCCTGTGATGTGTCATGAGGATAAACACTGCAGTTTTGGTTACTGAAGCCCCTCCGATTCCCTCATGAAGACTGAGGAGAAGAATAAATTCAATACCTTCGCCATCTCCCTATCCTTTGTAACCAGATGTCCTTCTTCATTCTTTATGGGGCCAATATGGTCTGTCCTTCCTTTTTTACTGTTTACATACTTAAAGAATTTCTTGGGATTTTTTTTTCTCTCCTCCGCTATTTGTCTTTTTTATGTTCTATCTTAGCCGCCCTAATTGCACCCTTACATGTCTTGTTGCATTCTTTATAAAGTCTGAATGCTGATGATGATCCCTCAACCTCCGCCCAGTCTATGTCAAATAATGCATTTGTGTGGAAAAAATATGAATGCAATCTATACGCTGGGGGGAGAACCTCTGGGGAAATCTAGGATTGAAAAGGACCTGGGGGTCATAGTAGATGATAGGCTCAGCAATGGCATGCAATGCCAAGCTGCTGCTAACAAAGCAAATAGAATATTGGCATGCATTAAAAAGGGGATTAACTCCAGAGATAAAACGATAATTCTCCCGCTCTACAAGACTCTGGTCCGGCCGCATCTAGAGTATGCTGTCCACTTCTGGGCACCAGTCCTCAGGAAGGATGTACTGGAAATGGAGCGAGTACAAAGAAGGGCAATAAAGCTAATAAAGGGTCTGGAGGATATTAGTTATGAGGAAAAATTGCGAGCACTGAACCTATTCTCTCTGGAGAAGAGACGCTTGAGAGGGGATATGATTTCAATTTACAAATACCGTACTGGTGATCCCACAATAGGGATAAAACTTTTTTGCAGAAGGGAGTTTAACAAGACACGTGGCCACTCATTAAAATTAGAAGAAAAGGGGTTTAACCTAAGTAGAGGGTTCTTTATTTTAAGAGCGGCACAGATGTGGAATTCCCTTCCACGGGCGGTGGTCTCAGCGGGGGGCATCAATAGTTTCAAGAAACTATTATATAAGCACCTGAATGACCACAACATACAGGGATATACAAGGTAATACTGACATATAAATACACACATAGGTTGGACTTGATGGACTTGTGTCTTTTTTTAACCTCACCTACTATGTAACTATGTAACTATGTAACTAAGACAGGGTCAATTTGGTTGTTTTGCAGGCTAGCTGGTAAGTGTGCTGGGAAATATTTGTTTGTGATGTGCATTGCCCTTCTATGTGTACCTTACTGCAAAGGCTAGTTATAGGTTGGGGTGTCACGTACCTGATGGTTTGAGCCCGATTAGCAGAGGGAGGCCTCCCTTACGGCTCCTACTCGCGGCCCCTGGTAAGGTAACAGAAGGCACAGGAGTGAGGAGTGGTACAAGTGCCTGGCAGGATCAACAACGGAGGAAGTCAGTCCAGAAGTCCAGTAATCCCTTGCAGGAGACAGGAGACAGGAACAGGGGGGCAGACTGGAGCTGAAGTACTGACTGGAACCAGGAACTGGAACAGCTGACAGTTTAGCAGGCTGGAACTGGAGTACTGGACTGGAACCAGGAACAGGACAGCTGACAGGTGAGCAGGCTGGAACTGGACTACTGGACTGGAACCAGGAACAGACAGCTGGCAGGTTAGCAGGCTGGAACCGGAGTACTGGACTGACACCAGGAACAGACAGCTGGAGTACACTGAGAGCAGTCAGGCAGGCCGGGTCGGATATCAGGCGGGCAGCAGAAGAACCAGAGGAACAAGCAGGAGAGTAGTCAAAAGCAGGCCGGGGGTCAAATACAGGCAGATAGCTGGGATGGTCACAGATGGGATAGCCGGGTATTCACAGGTAAGTCTCAGATCAGGTTTAGGCACACAGAGTGCTTTAGAGCAGACAGCAAAGTTTGTATGTGACAGGCAGGTTTAAAAAGCCCGCCTGGCGCAAACAGAGGTGCGGGCGCGCGCACGCGCAAGTGAGCCTGGAGTGCCTGTTACTGCCAGGATCTTCCTGACATGGGGCGTTTGCAACTTTTTTGTACAACCACAAATAATGACCTTAGAATTATTGCTCTTACTCTGGTGTGGTCAGCTATATGCAATGCAATCAGCGTTTTCATAAGTAGGTGCCCCCGACGCATGTGTTTGTGTTCATTCATGCGTGTAATTGAGGGCAGGATAGGTACGACATTTTTTCAGTGCATGGGCGTAACTTCAATTTCTTTTAAACTTTTTTTTTCTTCACTTAAATTTATTTATAGAGAACCAAAAGTCCTGTATGCTATGGAAGGTTCTATTTGATGAAACATTATGAGTTGCTGGTCTTTCTCCCCTCTGCCCAGCAACACCTGCTTTGGGGGCCCCAGGGCCACAGGTTGGACAGCGGAGGCCAGGAAGCATGGTGGGGGGCATTTAGAACCGGCATGTTAACCGCTGCTAATCACTGGTTTCCAGCGTTTTTTGTTTTTTCTTAGCCAGCGGCCCTCCAGCTTCCTTGGCAACAAGTTTGTAGATGGTTGTTGAAGAGTGGGCTGGGAAGCTGGCAGCTTCACCCTTAACAATGGATGACTCATCATCTGTCAGACAGATTTTAGGGGAATCCCACGCTAAAAATGAAAAAAATTGTGTGCCTCCCCCAAATACCCTTAGGTCTGGTATGGATTTTGAGGGGAATCCCACACCAAAATGTAAAAAAATAATGGCGTGGGGTCCCCCCCAGAATCCATACCAGATCCTTATATGAGCATGCAGCCTGGCAGGCCAGTAAATAGGGGGGATGAGTGAGCACCTAAACCATACCAGGCCATGTGCACTCAATATGGGGGGTGCTTTGAGGTAACAGGGCTCCTCCCCAAAGCACCTTGTCCCCATGTTGATGAGGACAAAGGCCTCTTCCTCACAAGCATAGCTCAGTGGTTGTGGGGGATGACTTATCGGAATCTGGAAGCCTGCTTTAACAAGGGGGTCCCCAGATCCCTGCCCCCCATGTGAATAAGTGTGGGCTATACTGGCCACGAACCTGAAGGAAAAAAATGACAAAGGTTCCCGCTGTCTGACAGCTCCGCCACCTCCTAACGCTAAATAAACAAGGGGGCAGGGCCACCCAGGGATGTCACAGGGTGACCCCGCCCCTTGTGCCATCACCCACCCAGTATGCCCCAGTCGGGATGTCACAAGGGGGTGGGGACCACCCAGTGACATCACTGGTAACCCCGTCCCTTAGTTTATTTAGCGGCAGGAGGCTGCAGAGCTGTCAGAAGGCAGGATCTTTCATCGGGTGTGGACCTCTTTTTTTGGGTTGGTATGGATTCCCCCAATCCATACCTTCACGCTGTTTTTTTTTTTGTTTGTTTCCGGCAATTGTTTATATTACATTCAGCTGTTAGGGAGGAACCCCCCTGACAGCTGACGAGTCATCCATTGTCAAAAACGCCACGGTCCTTGACCACCACCACTCTTAAACACTTTTGAAAAAGTTCCTAAACACTGCAAAAACGCTGTATTTGCAAATATTTGCGTTTTTCCATCCAGCATTTTATTTGTGTTTTTTTGAGCATCTAGTGTGCATGGAGCCTTACAATTAAATTGAATATGCAAAATGATGCAGTGCACCCTCCTAATTGATAAAAATATAAAAAATGCAATCATATATTAGTGACATATAATATAAAACATCCAAAACATAAGGTACGATCTTATCTATACTTTTTATGTTTCCACTGTCATGACTTCAATCTTATGAGGACAAACTCTATAATAAGTAAATCCTTGTGCTGTGTCAAACTGTGTGATATTTTATAAACGACCATCACGCAAAACGCATATCATGTGACTCCTATACCAGCATGCAAGCAGGGAACTCGCTAGAAAGCAATGACCTCTTTTTATCAAGAAGGTCTTACAAAGTTTGTTTATAATCCACTCCCCGATCATTTCCTACTCAGATACTTTCACTCAAGCCATACTGAATACATAAAAAAGCTCCACTATTAAAAATTGTATTAAACTATAAAAACAAAAACAACTTACATGAGCCAGTGCTGCCAAACGCACTGATTTGTACTGCTTTGTGCCTATGTTTCACCGGACCAAATCAGTCATGGAGAAGCATACACTAGCAGCTCCTAAACTTGAGTTTAGGAGCTTTTGGCATTTTTATGCCAAAGCTGCTGAACTCCATAAAAGCCTATGGGGGTTATTTACGAAAGGCAAATCCACTTTGCACTACAAGTGCAAACTACAAGTGCAAAGTGCACTTGAAATTGCACTTAAAGTGCACATAATAAAATCAGCAGAGCTTCCCCTAATTTCACTTATAAAACATGAGGTTTTTGTGGTGGGAATCAATTTGGGGCCTTTTCAGATCTTCATCTTGTTTTACTATACATTACCACAATGCATGGTAATGTAGCACCCTCCTAGTCAGATGCTATGTAGGGTAGTGAAAGGTAAATTTAGTTGTTTAAGCTCTGCTTTAGCCAGTGGAGCTTGTGAATTGCTTTTTGCCTACTCTTGTTCTGCAGCTGCAGGTTTGATGTCTTCCCATCTTTCCAGAAGTCTCTGGAACATAGTGGGTGGAGAAGGTAGAGTCTGAGCTGACCCTGGATACAGCCTCAGCCAATCCCTTGTCATGAAAATGGCCAGCAGGGGGCTGAGAGGTGTATATAAGGGCTAGAGTAGAGACTGCAGGGTCTTTTACCTGCTGGAGAGTGACCCAGCCTGGAAATGCTGTTAAACCTTCCAAGGCTTCTAAGAAGCTTTATGAAGTTCTGGATGATTCTAGCTTACTCAAGAAGCTGAAGAATCATCCCAGGTTGCAGGAACACCTAAAGCAACACCCAAAGAGGACACTCCTGGAAGACTTTGTGTCAGTGTCAGCTGAAGGAAGGCCTTCAGATTGCCTAGGTCACAGTGAGTAGGCCTTAGTGAATTTTCAGGAGAGAGGTTGCCTTTACACCCATTTTACTAGAGCGACTGTTCCAGACATGCTGCCAAGGCTGAGTCCTTAGAGAAAGCCCCCCTGTACTGAGCTATTGCTACTGTCTGTACAGAAGATTCTGCTCTACTTTAGTTAAACATTGCAAGATTGTGTACTCCTTCAAACTGTTAGTTCTGGCCATTCCAAAGCTTTTCTCAATCCTTGTCTCAATTCTACAAAACAAAAACAGCACAAAAGACACTATTACTGTCTGAGTGAGATTTTAGGCACCAAGCTGAAAATATCCTGTGCCTGGCTGCTTGCTCCACTAAGGGATCAGAACCTGCTTTAACAGCGTGACCAGACAAAGGAGGTCTGCACTACAGTAACATACACATTGCGGTGTGGTGTGCTGCCATGCCATTCATTTTGAATGCCACCCACAACACGCTTTTACAGTAGCAGGACACAAAGGAAAAGTCATCGCTTACGCCAAGCACAATGTGACTCCACCAACCTAGTTGGTTGGGGTAAAAGGAAGTGGAAATGATACAAAGTGATGTTTAAAACAATGACATAGAAGAAAAGTCCATAAAAATCTTTAAAAGCAACTTTTGAAGGCAGCCCAATGGTAGAATACGAAGGATCTTCTGAGGTAGCTGGAAATTAACCACAGGCGCCACTCTAAGTGCAGTATGTTGATAAAAAATGTTTTTAATTCCACACATAGACAGGGTACTCACAAAGGTACGATCATTACAGGCATGTAGGCATAAGAGCTGAACGTTTATGAAGGCTGTACATCCGTAGGCTGATGGCTGCGGTCTCTGTATGCAGGCTGCACCGGTGGTTGCCGACACTTCCTGTGTCTGGAGCGCACGCAGATGGAGCCAGGGGGATATCGTCACTTCCGGGTAGCGGGGAACCAAGTTGGCCCAGCAGGCTCTACCCACTACAGGCTGCAAAAACTACAGGAGGGTGCGTAGACAAGACCAGTCACCCTGCACAAGGAGAGACAGCATCAGGACGAATATGCATCTTTCTTATCTAGACAATATCTACTTATCCTAGAGTTCAGCTTTAACACAATTGTAATGCGCAGGAAATTGGTAAGAATGGGTTCTTAAGGTTAGCATTTGTGGAAATTCATGGGCTTTGAAATTCATGGCAAAA
Source organism: Rana muscosa (assembly GCA_029206835.1). NCBI lineage: Eukaryota > Metazoa > Chordata > Amphibia > Anura > Ranidae > Rana > Rana muscosa. The sequence goes on along the minus strand of JARGYO010005626.1, from coordinate 75,186,209 downwards.
GCTTATAGAACCAGGCTGTCAATCTATCTATGACCCTGTCTATAATCTGAAGGTCAATTGACTATGCACTTTGTAAAATCGTAAATTAAAAGCTTTTTTTTTTTCCATGGAAAGAAGCATATGTACTTGTTGCAGTGATTAATATTTAGAAGGTGGCTTAGCTTATGAATCTACTTTCATACTGCCTAATTTAAAAATGACATCTGAGCAAAAGACAGTAAGTCATTTAAAAAAATTCAAATGATTTCTTACCTCCGTGCAATGGTATTAGGAAGACCTGGTGAGGACAGCCAGGAATGTTTTAAATCTATCTAATCTGGAGCTGTTTGCGGGAAGGTCCCAGCAGTCTGATCTCTGGCATGTACACTTATTATTGTCTGTTTATCAAAGCAAAGAAAAGTGCTCCTTGATGCATGGCGATTCTTTAATTAACTTTATGCTTCAGTCTATGCCGATTGTAAAGCTCTCCTTTGGGTTTATTTTTACATTTGGCAGCTTGTTAGCTTTTTCTAACATCTCTGACAGATGGTTAACAGTGTACAAAATTACTGCATACACATTTATGTTTACCGTGTGTCACATACAAAACATAGAGTGATTATCAGTCAGAATGGAATCCTGTCTGGTTTATTTTAAATATCTGACAGCAGGTAGAAGATCCAGCGTTTATTTTTCTGTTTTCTAAGTTTAATATGTTATTAATATTACTAGTAAAAATGCCCAGAGGGAACATGATTGCCAGAAATAAATAATTGGAGTTTAGAGATTGAGTTTTTTTTGAGTAAGGGCTCTTTCACACGGAGGTCCGTTCAGGTCCGCCTGTCAGTTTTTTAGGCGGTCCTAAAACGGATCCTCCATGTACCCCTATGGAAGCACGGATGTCAGCGGAGACATGTCCGCTGACATCCGCTCCGCCAAAGTGTGACGGAGGAAAACCCTATTTTTCCTTCCGTCGGCGGAGCGGATCGGATGACAACGGACTCTACGGTCCGTCGTCATCCGATTCCCCATAGGGGAGAGCGGCGCTCTGACAGGGCGGTCCCTGCACAGTGTGCGGGGACCACCCAGTCATCCATCGGCTCAGCGGGGATCAACGGAGCGATCCCCGCTGAGCAAGCGGAGCTTCATGGGGCGGATCTTCACGGATCCGCCCCGTGTGAAAGGACCCTAAGTTGTGGGACTTCGAGTTATTGCCAGTGCTGTTTTGTATGCTGCACACACAGAGGGCCTCAATGCTGCCATATATTAATGTATAATGTGTTATTGGAGGGGATCAAGTGTAATCCCTTCATTGTTTCAACCTATTGTGGCAGAATGACCTGCTTGCTTTATTTGCAGGCTTAGTAGCAGGCAATATCTTTATGCCACCTCTTCAGTAGGGTGTGCTAGTATGGTTTAGCTGTTTAAAGCAGACCTTCACCAAAATATAAGGTGTACATATTATTGGTGCCCACTTCCTCTATGTACAAACACTGCATTTTAAGTTAAAAAAAACGTGGGGGTTATTTCCGAAAGCCAAATCCACTTTGCACTACAAGTGCAAACTATAAGTGCAAAGTGCACTTGAAATTGCACTGAAAGTGCACTTGGAAGTGCAGTCGCTGTAGATCTGAGGGGTAGATCTGAAATGTGGGGAAGCTCTGCTAATTTTATTATCCAATCATGTGCAAGCTAAAATGCTGTTTTTTATTTTCCTTGCATGTCCCCCTCGGATCTACAGCGACTGCACTTTCAAGTGTACTTTGTACTTGTAGTTTGCACTTGCAGTGCAAAGTGGATTTGCCTTTCGGAAATAACCCCCATGGTGTCATTTATTGCTCTGTACATACAGCCTATAGTAGAATAAATCTTCACATTCTGGTGTCAGACTTTTCCAGTGTCAGAACTTCTGGGTTCAAACATGAGGCATGTGGCATGACACTGCACAGGGTAAAGTGGTAGTTAAAGCGGAACTCCACCCAAAAAGGGAAGTTCCACTTTAAGGACTTGTCCTCCGCTCCTCTGGCACAATTGAGGAGTGGTGGGGGTGAGCAGGTACTCGATTTTGACAGGTACCCGCTTCCCAATTCCGTTCTGAGAGCAGCAGCGCTCGGAAACAGAAGTTCTCTCTCCCTCCCCCCTGCAGTCTTCTGGTGATACTGACAGGTCCCAGAAAACTGCATCCACCATTCATGATGCACACGACTCTTGTATGCACAGTGGGCACCCGGCTGTGAAGCCATAAGCTGTCACAGCCGGTAGACAGTGAAGATGCCAGCGCCGGGGACCGAAGACAATGGGTAAGTCCGACTGGGGTGATCACACCGCTGGATCGCGGGACAGGTGAGTGGCTGTTTTTTAAAAGACAGCAGCTGCAGTTTTACTACTGTAGCTGCTGACCTTTTTCTTTTCCACAGGTGACTGGAACTCCGCTTTTAGACCCCTTTCACACTGAAGGCGCTTTTCAGGCATTGTAGCATTAAAAATAGCGCCTGAAAAGCACTTCTCAAGCCTCCCCAGTGTAAAAGCCCAAGTGCTTTCACACTGGGGCGGTGCACTTGCAGGACCGAAAAAAAAAAAGTCCTGCAAGCAGCATCTTTGGGGCGGTGTGTCAATCTATCGAAGCCCATGAACCTGGAGGGAAGGCCAGTGGAAGCCCTGTCAGCAGAGATGGCGCACCACTGGAGGGCTTTGTTCTAAATTAAAGTGTTACTAAACCCAGGACCCTGCATTCACTATATATGATCTTCCACAGTACACAGAGCATGGAAATGCAATTATTTTAGTAAATATAAACTGCTAAATACCTTCTCTCATCAGCAGTATATATCAGTCTTGTGACTTCTATCAGTGCCTGGTTAAAGCTTGTAGGGGGAGTTTTCATACGGCACTGGCTGTCCTATTAGGATGCAGGACCCCTGACCCTCTGTCTGGACAGTGCTTATTGGCCCTGTGCTGATTACATGCACCCTCCCAAGAAAAAACTCTAGCAATACACACCAAACTGAGCATGTGCAGCCTGACTCCAGTAACTCTGTCTTACCCGGACATGTTTTGGAGACAGTGCAAGAAGGGGAGGATCTGTGCATGCAGGATCAAACAGCCTTTTTACACAATGCAGAGGATTAACTCATTAGGTTCCACAGTTAGTATAGCAAGCATACTTTACTGCATGTACAGACTGATTTTACTGTTGTGGGTTTAGTAACACTTTAAGTATTTCATAATGTGCTAGTATGCAAGGCATTTTTCCAATGTCACGTTTTACTACTGCTTGTATGCATGTCCTCTATATGTAGTCTAAGAACTGACACTTGCTGTGAAGAAACTTCATATCTCACAATTCCTGGGTCTCTCAGTCTAGCACTGGTACATGTGCAAAAATTTTATCTGACACAAGCAGGCAAAACAATAAAGGAAAGAGATGTGCTTGTGATGCAACACCCGAGAAATGGTAGGGCATTGATTGGATGCTGAATGACCCTGAACAAGAAGTTGCCTGTCTCTTTGGCAAATAGGGACAAGCTAGGGACAAGCTAGACTGAATACATGGACAGCCATGACACTACAAACTGCAGCCACAACATGTGAACCTATCATTGCAAGATACGACAAAGAAACAACACTGGAAAAGTTTAATCATTTAAATTTTATACATTTTGTGTTGGAGGCTACCTCCATCATGTGACAATGCTTGGGCCTAGTTATTGGCTGCTAAACCTGCACTGTCAATGAGAGGAGGTCACTGACTACCCCATACCTGAAAGCTCCAGGTATTCTACCTGGTGGCAGCCAAGGTAGGAATGGTGCACTACCACTGGTAATGTTAGTCTAAATATGACTCCCTTAGACAGACACTGTTAGTTTACATTACACTGATATGTCCTGATCTTATGTTGAAATTTCAACCTAAAATCTGAAATTTACTGATACTTTGAAGGAAGCTCAGGAACATTACAAACAGGTCACTGACAGTCATCTCAAGTCACGACTGAGGACCGTGACCTGGAACTAACGCAGATCAAAAACTCCATCATCAGGAGCTCTGGTGAACACCAGTTAGTACTTAGACTCCACACCTCAGATGAGCCTGTGTCATACATTGGGGTTACCTGCTTCTGTACTTATCCAGTTGGTCAGTGGGTGCCTCTCTTCTGGTATAGCTACTGGCCTCTGAGCCTGATCCCAGACCATTACATTAATGTATAGAACACTTATTGCAACCAAAAAAGTTGAAAAATGCTGAAAGAGTGGAAAGGACTCATACGATATATGAAGAAGGAAAGAAGAGTAATAATAAAAAAAAAAACTCCAGCTTATCCCCTACCCTCACTCCTCCCTGAAGGTCCCTTCAGATGTATAAAAAGAAAAATCTCTATACATACCATATTTTCCTGTAACCTTTATGCCAGTCCAGTAACATGGATCCTCCCTCTTCTTCCCCAGTGGTGGCGGTCCTTCCTCCGGACTGAGCAGGTTTCATGTAATAGTGTGTGAACACCACTCAGTCCAGAGATACTGAGCCCAGACTAAGTGATGACATGCCATGGGGTGAGAAGATGCTGGTCAGGACCAGGAGAGTTAAGCCGTGTACACTTTTTTCATCGGACAAACCGATCGTGTATGGGCCCCATCGGTCTTTTTTCCATCGGTGTTTAAAAATAGAATATGTTTTAAATTTATCCGATGGTTAAAAAAAAACGATAGCAAATTACTATCGTCTGTGGGGAACTCCATCGGACAAAAAATCCACGCATGCTCAGAATCATTAAACTTAATTTTTCTCGGCTCATCGGAGTGTTTTACATCACCGCGTCGGTCGGTTTTTTGACTGATGGTGTGTAGGCAAGACTGATGGAAGTCAGCTTCATCGGTTTTATGATGGAAAAATCCATTGGTTTAAAAACCATAGGAAATCCGATCGTGTGTACAGGGCTTTAGTGTTAGTGTTAAGGTCTGAAGAGGATATCACTTGAGTTGGTTTGTATTGCAGCAAAAAACTGTTTTATTTTAAAACTGAACTCCAAGGAAAGTAAAAATCCTCCCTTTCGGTGGGGCTACCTTCACTATGCAAGGGTTAAATATTAGTTTACATACAGGGGAACAGGAAAAGCTCCTTCACACTGCTAGAACATTTCCTACAGCCACTTTTTCCCTCATTGCTATGAAAATCTGTTGCCCCTGGTGTCATCACTGAGACAGCGACCAGAGAAGCCCAGGGACAGTCCACTGCCAGGGGATAGGGGAACGCTGTCCGCTGGAGGAGTGGAGGACTGGGTAAGTAAAACTGCTTTTCTTTCAATGTTTTTTATTAAGATTTTAGAAATAAAGCAAAAATACATGACATCTAAATTTCCCTGTGAGGGTAGGAAACATGCAGTGCAAGTGCAATCGAAGGGTACATGGTTCAGCCTTCATGACAATATAAACAAAGCAACAACATGAGGAATGAACACAAGAAAAAAAAAAAAAAACTTTGTTTGGGCTACGTTATATAGACAGGATTGGGACGTACAGCCCACCAATATGTCATGGATAAAACTCAGACCAAGCATAACAACTAACAGATAATAAAGATAGGGTCAGACAAGGGATAATGTCCACAAGTCCTATGATAAAATTAGGAGGTGAGGAAGGGCCGTGACCCCCCCCCCTTTGCCCCCAAGGGGATCAAACTGCGGCAGGAGGTATCCCAATCCCCCTCACTCCCCCAATGACCGGTCCCAAAAGGCCTAGCAAAGAGAGACAAAAAACGTGGAGTAATTTGAGAATCCGGGGTAAAATAAAATAAACTGCAGTGAAGCATCTGGATAGAACTTGGCGAGGAGGGAGGGAACCCTGTACCACCGTGTAAATACCTTAAGGCTTGCTTCAATTAGAGAAATATTTAAAATACCTTTAAAAGTAAAACCATTATGGAGATCCCACCCCTCTGATCCATGACAACCGAGCACCAAGTTTCGTAGGGTGTAGCCCTAGGTGGGGCCGATCTATTAGGCCAGAGCGAGTGAAGGAAGTGAGATATTTGTGTGAATCTAAACTTTTCGGATGAAGGCATTTGCAGCTTACTAACACAATAGGCATTGGTAATGGGACCTGTGTGCGTGAAAAAATTCCCGATTCTAAGTAATCCCTTGTTAAGCCACGAACTGAATGCTAGTATATTCATTCCTGGGGGGAATGCAGGATTATGGAACATATGAGCTTAAGGTTGCAGGGCAGAAACCAGGGAGGAGTGTTTGTGCAATTAAAATAAAAATTGAAGCAGCGCTAAGTGTCAGTGAATACAATAACCGTGCTATATCTGATAAAAAACCAGCAAAAAACTAATATACGTGCTAATTATACTAAACAAAAAGTATAACTATAATTAATAAAGTGCAAAACGTGCAATACAAAGTTTTAATACGTCCCCAAAGGGATAAAAGTGCAAAAAGTCCAAAAACACTGAAAAAGATATTATAAAAATATTTAAGTGATATTGTAAAAAAAGTCATCGGCAGCCAAAAGCAGGCAGGGAGTGAAAAAACAGGTGTAGAAATCCAGCTAATTACAGGTGTAGACATCCAGCTAATTACATCAGGGATATCAGGGATCAGTAGGGAATCACTCAGCATACACAATCCTCCACTGTAGACACCAGCCTCTCACCTTACTGATGGACCCCAAGGGGTCAGATACAGCCTCAAATGATCTCCACTGCACCAGATAGTTGCATCCAACCCTTTTGTATGGATAGGGATCACTGCAAGGCTCTCCACCACTTCCTGTAGTTGTTCCTTGGGTTCAATCTTGCTCCACGGTTTAAAAGCAAAACAAAGGGGACTCCATGGTGAAGTAAGTATAAGTAACCCAAAAAACGGCGTTTATTAAAGGTAAAACAGCATAAAAACATATAAAAACCATAAGGTGGATAAAAAACGCCCAAAAAACTTTCACAAAATACCCACTTCCGGTCCGCGGCTGCAAACCTGAAATACAACGTCACTAGGCTCCTCCTCCCGACGCGTTGCGTCACTACACACGTGACTTTATCAAGGGTGTAGGGGCCAAGTGACAAATGGGAGCTTAAATACCTTCCTGGTATTCATATGCAAATTCCTGGAAAGAAAAGGATTCTGGGAGGTGTGCCTGATCAGTCCAGGAGTCTCCATAACCTTGACCACCTCCAACCAGACCATAGTATAAATACAAGTTAGACATTCTTATACACAGGTGAAAATGTAGGTATACTTCAAAAACCGGCACCCCAAAACATCAGGCAGAAAACCACACAAATATACATACATAAAAACCATATACATATATTTATAAAAAAAAAACAACAAGGAGAAAGGACAAAACAGAGAGGAAAAAGAAAAAAGAGAAAAGAAATGAAAAAAGGAAAACGGGAGAAAAGAGACGAGAAGAGAGAAAAGGAGAAAGGACAAAACAGAGAGAGAAAAAAAAAGAGAGAGAGAGAGAGAAAAGAAAAGAAAAAAGAAAGAAAAGAGAAAGAAAAAGAGTGGAAGAAAAAAAACAAGGAGAAAAGACAAAACAGAGAGGGAAAATAAAGAAGAAGAGAAAAAAGGAAAGGAAAACAGGAGAAAAGAGAAGAGAAGTAATAAAAGAGAAAAAAAGAAGAATAAAGGAAAATGGAAAAAAATTTGGGTTGAAATTTGCACCGAAGAGAAACTTTAATAAATTTAGTGTGTATGTGGATATACAAAAATTCACCAGGAAATTAAATATAAAAAATATATGCTATCAAAACCTGGTGATGTGCCAAGGAATGCGATCAAACCTGACCGGTATGCACATAGCACTTTGAAAAACAAATCGCTTTTCAATCCACCGCCTGGAAAGGAAGGACATGTAGATGTCTTCAAAAGAATGGTGACACAAGATCTGAATAAACTACAAGTCAAGAAAGCGTGGGATCCGATGGAAATTAGAAAGGGAATAAAACAACTAGAAGAGAGGAAAAATATAGTAATAAGACCAGCGGATAAAGGAGGGGCCATTGTTATCTTATCGAAGGACTTATATAAAAAAGAAATGGAGAGACAGCTTGAGGATGAATATACATATCAGAAACTGCTGAGTAATCCTACTTTGCAATACAAAAAGGATTTGGGGAAATTGGTAGAAAAAGGAAAGGAGAAAAAACTCTTGAAAGAAAAAGAAGCAATATACCTGGTTCCTAATACATGTCGGATACCAGTGATATATATTCTGCCAAAAGTACATAAAAATAAAAAAAAATCCCCCCGGTAGACCCATTGTAAATGGGATAAATTCAGTGGGAGCAAGAATGGGAGAGTATCTTGATTCATTTCTACAACCAGCAGTCAAATAAACACAATCTTATCTAAAAGACACAAAGCACCTTATTCAACTACTGGAAGCCACCATCTTGGATGATGAACCAATTTTTGCTACGGCAGATGTAGCTTCATTGTACACCAATATCAGTCATGAGGATGCCCTAGCAGCTACCAGATGGGCTCTAAGGAAATATAGTAGTTTGAAGTGCAAGCAGAGAAAATTTCTTCTGGAGTGTCTAGACTATAGTCTGAATCATAATTATTTCTGGTTTGACTCCCATTACTATAAACAAATAAAAGGGGTGGCTATGGGGGCTACATTTGCCCCCAGTGTTGCCAACCTCCATATGGCATTATGGGAAGAAGACTCAATATACAAAAATAGTCCCTCCCAACTGATTATGTATAAACGGTATATTGACGATATATTTTTAATCTGGAAAGGGGAGAAAGAGAGCCTGATAGAATTTAGCCAGGAATTAGAAGTAAATGATAAAAATATCAGGCTGTCCTGGAATATAGATGAATTAAAAATAAATTTTTTGGACTTGGAAATCTGGCAAGAAGAAAGAATGATTAAAACTAGAACTTTCTTCAAAACAGTGGATAGGAATAGTTATCTTCCAACTGATAGCTGTCATCATGCACCCTGGTTAATGAACATTCCCAAGGGACAGCTAGTGAGGCTGAGAAGAAATTGCACTACAGAGTCGGAGTTCAGACAACAAGCTGAATTCATTGGGGAAAGATTCCGTGACAAGGGATATGATCAGGACTTCCTTCAAAAGAAGATCGACGAAGTAGGTAGCATGGAAAGGAATAACCTTCTCAGAAATAAAGAAAAAGAAAAGATGAACTATGCAGAGGTTCCACTGATTCTCGACTACAATATGCAGTTTAAAAAATTAGAATCCATTATCCGGAAACATTGGAATGTCCTCAAAGCTGATCGCCATTTGACTCAAATACAACCCTTGTTCCCAAAATTTATTTATAGAAGGGCCCCTACCCTTCGTAACATTCTAGCTAAGAATGTGTTGGACCCTCCCACGAAGAAGCCCTTTTCCTTTTTTGAAGGAAAGGGCTTCTATCCATGCAAGTATTGTTATGCTTGTAGGCACACTAAGTTTAAGAAATCCAAGAAAGATGAGTTCGTAGCCACTCCTACAGGAAAGAAATATGCCATCAAAGAATTTATCTCATGTAAGACAGAGGGAGCTGTCTACATGTTGGAGTGTTCATGTAAACTTCAATATGTGGGCAGAACTAAAAGGCCCCTCTGGAAACGTTTGAGGGAGCATGTTCAAAATATCAAATCTGGTTTCCCCAAGCAAAGTGTATCTAGGCATTTTGCCGAATGCCATGGGAAAGATCCTAGCTCTCTCTCTTTTTGGGGCATTGAAAGATTCAATCCCCACTGGAGAGGAAGCAATAAAGTTATCACTCTCAGCCAAGCTGAATCTCGATGGATTTTTGAGCTACAGTCGCTTGCCCCTTCAGGCCTTAATATTGAGTTTGATTTAAATTGTTTTATTTCAAATTATTAGATATGTATTATGATCGGTATGTTTTTTCATTGCGTAGAATCCCTTTTTTTTTTCTTCTTCTTTTTTCTCTCTCTGTTTTGTCCTTTTCTCTTTTGTTCCTTTTTTTTTCCCCTTTGTTTTGTCTTTTCTCCTTGTTTCTTTTACCTTTTTTTTTTTCCTTTCTCTTTTGTTCTTTCTCCTTTTCTCTCTTTTCTTTCCTTCCGTTTTCCTTCTTCTTTCTCTCTGTTTTGTCCTTTCTCCTTGTTTTTTTTTCCATTTTCCTTTATTCTTTTCTTTATTCTCTTTTCTCCTGTTTTCCTTTTCTTTTTTCTCTTCTTCTTTATTTTCCCTCTCTGTTTTGTCTTTTCTCCTTGTTTCTTTTCTTCCATTTTTTTCTCTCTTTTTTTTTTCTCTCTCTCTTTTTTATTTTTTTTCTCTCTCTGTTTTGTCCTTTCTCCTTTTCTCTTTTCTCCAGTTTTCCTTTTCTCTTTTTCCTCTCTGTTTTGTCCTTTCTCCTTGTTGTTTTTTTTTTTTATATTTTTTATTTTAATAATTATATGTTTATGGTTTCTATGTATGTATATTTGTGTGGTTTTCTGCCTGATGTTTTGGGGTGCAGGTTTTTGATGTATACCTACATTTTCACCTGTGTATAAGAATGTCTAACTTGTATTTATACTATGGTCTGGTTGGAGGTGGTCTAGGTTATGGAGACTCCTGGACTGATCAGGCACACCTCCCAGAATCCTTTTCTGTCCAGGAATTTGCATATGAATACCAGGAAGGTATTTAAGCTCCCATTTGTCACTTGGCCCCTACGCCCTTGATAAAGTCACGTGTGTAGTGACGCAACGCATTGGGAGGAGGAGCCTAGTGATGTTGTACTTCCAGTTTGCGGCCGCGGACCGGAAGTGGGTATTTTGTGAAAGTTTTTTTGCCGTTTTTTATCCACCTTATGGTTTTTATATGTTTTTATGCTGTTTTACCTTTAATAAACGCTGTTTTTTGGGTTACTTATACTTACTTCACCATGGAGTCCCCTTTGTTTTGCTTTTAAACCGTGGAGCAATATTGAACCCAAGGAACAACTATAGGAAGTGGTGGAGAGCCTTGCAGTGATCCCTATCCATACAAAAGGGTTGGATGCAACTATCTGGTGCAGTGGAGATCGTTTGAGGCTGTATCTGACCCCTTGGGGTCCATCAGTAAGGTGAGAGGCTGGTGTCTACAGTGGAGGATTGTGTATGCTGAGTGATTCCCTACTGATCCCTGATATCCCTGATGTAATTAGCTGGATGTCTACACCTGTAATTAGCTGGATTTCTACACCTGTTTTTTCACTCCCTGCCTGCTTTTGGCTGCCGATTACTTTTTTACAATAGCACTTAAATATTTTTATAATATTTTTTTCAGTGTTTTTGGACTTTTTGCACTTTTATCCCTTTGGGGACGTATTAAGACTTTGCATTGCACGTTTTGCACTTTATTAATTATAGTTATACTTTTTGTTTAGTATAATTAACACGTATATTAGTTTTTTGCTGGTTTTTTATCAGATATAGCACGGTTATTGCATTCACTGACACTTAGCGCTGCTTCAATTTTTATTTTTATCTGCTGATGTTGGTTACATTTTATAAGCTAGCTGCTGTGTGTTTTATTTATTTTGTCTAGCACGTTGCACTTTGCTAGTGCAGCAACACCTAGCGGCAGGCGCACAGGCACTTTTTCTTTATAGTGTTTGTGCAATTGGTCGCACAAGCATATTGAATGAGAAAGTGTAGGAGCCAAGATAGGAGGTCTAAGTTTGGCAGGGGACCATATGACAAAGTCTATTGTGAGAAGCGGGATGGCTTGTCTCTCCATGGAGACCCAGTCAGGTTTTGGGCCTCGTGTATAGACAATAGATATCTGGGCTAGTTGCGCTGCTTGGTAATACCATCAGATGTTAGGTAGTGCTAGACCTCCTTGCGATTTAAGTCTAAATAAGATAAGCTTTGAGCATCGCCTGCCTTTCGGGTTCCAAATGAACTGTAGAATTTTGGATTGTAAATCCTTTATTTGTGATTTCCTGATTGGTATAGGGAGTGATCTGAATAGGTAGAGGAGACGGGGGGAGTAGTGTTATTTTGACTGCGTTTATTCGACCCAACCAGGATAAATTCTGTTCATCCCAGTGTTTAAGGTCCGTTAATAGTTTATGGAAAGCTGGTGGATAGTTAGAGGCGTATAGGGAGTCTATTTTGGGTGAGATATTGACCCCCAGGTAAGGGAGAGAGGCCGAGCACCAGGAGAACAGAAAACGGCTTTGTAGGCTACTAAGTAATTTGGGTGGTACGGTGATGTTTAGGGCTATGGATTTCGAGGCATTTATCCGCGAACCAGAGACATCTCCAAATTTTTCCAACAGTGAAAATATATTAGGTGTCGAAATCAGAGGGGATGTGACAAACAAGAGCAAATCATCCGCAAATAGTGCACATTTGTGCTCCTGCTTCCCACATATAACTCCTTTAATATCCGGGTGGTCTCTGATTGCTATAGCCAGGGTCTCAATTGCTATGGCAAAGAGAAGAGGGGAGAGTGGACAACCCTGTCTAGTACCTTTTCTATCGTGAGAGGGTCAGAATAGCAACCCTGTAGTCTGACCTGTGCAGTAGGAACAGAGTATAGGGTTCGTGAGGATCCCAGGAAATGTGGGCCGAAGCCCCACCTCTGCAATACATTAAACAGGTATGGCCAGGAGATGGTGTCAAACACCTTTTGTAGGTCGATCGACAATAAAAACCCCTCTTGGTGGGGATCGCCGTCCCAGCGAGAATTCAGAAGGGACATTATGTCAACTGCTCTCCTAATCTGGTCAGGTCCTTGTCTCCTCAGGATAAAGCCCACTTGGTCCCTGTGTACATAAAGAGCAATAAAGGATGAAAGTCTATTGGATAGTATTTTTGTAAAAATTTTGAGGTCATTGTTGATAAGTGAGATAGGTCGATAATTAGATACTAAGGTTGTGTCTTTGCCAGGTTTAGGGATAACCGAGATGTATGCAAGGTTCAGGGCTTTATCCAAGGGAGAACCAGACCTGAGAGAATTAAAAAATTTGACCATATACGGGGCGAGAGAGGTTGCAAATTTTTTGTAATAGCCGACTAAGAAGCCATCCGGGCCTGGGGCCGAATTCTGTTTGAGACCTTTTATAACTCCCAGGACTTCCGCTTCAGATATCGGATCATCCAGGAGATCCGAATGCTCTGAGGAAAGCCTCGGGAGGGGGACAGAGTTAAGGAAGTCATCGAGTTGAGGTTGGGATACTGCTTGTTCATTTTTATATAAAGCGCAGTAGAATTTATGGAACGTTTCCATAATGCGTTGTGGGTTATGTGATAAGTCACCAGAGAGGGTGCGTATTTTGCGGAAGGTATTAGGCTTAGGAGTTAATTTAGTCGCAAGTTTGGATCCAATTTTGTCTTTTTGGGAGTAAAACCGTGCCCCCGACCATCTAAGATGTTTTTCAGCCGCAGTGGTGAGCGCTAGATTCAAAGACGTTCGGGTTGCCTCCAGGGATCTCAAAGACTCACGAGTAGGGTTGAGTTTATGTGATTTGCTAAAGGAATGAAATTCTTTGGTGAGTTTGTCTATATCTGCCTTACGTTCTTTTTTAAGTTGGGAGGAGATTTAAATAATTCTTCCTCTGATTAACGCTTTGTGGGCGGCCCACAGAGTTTCTGGAGAGACTGAGTCTGTATTATTCAGAAGGAAGTATTCCTGAATGTTGCGTGTGATGATTGTGCATTGGATGGGATCACTTAAGAGCCCCTCATTGAGACGCCAGATGAATTTATTACTAGGGGAGTGGGACCGCTGCATGTAAACTATGACCATAGAATGGTCAGATATGGGGGACTCCCTGATAATAGCTTTCGTTGTTAATGGGATGTTCTGGGATTGGATGAATTTGTGATCTATTCTGGTGTATAGTTGGTGTGGGGCTGAGAAATGGGTGTAGTCCTTAGATCTAGGGTTCAATTCCCTCCAGATGTCCACCAGACCCAAAGCGTGCAATGTGGATGCAATTTTGGTACTCTGTCTCTAGGGTTTCGGAGATTGAGGAACCCCCGAGGCAGATTTATCAAGGGATTGATCAAAAGGATTTATCAAAACATCAAGAGGGGACTTAAGACACATCATGTGTCAAGGCATTTTAAATTAATGCACAACCAAAACCCAAAGGGGTTGAAATTCTGGGGCATCGAGAGGGTTAATAAGCATTGGAGAGGTGGCAGTTTTATACGTCAATTAAGTCGCAGAGAATCTCATTGGATTCATGAGACAAAAGTTTTAGTACCTGCTGGCTTAAACGTTGATTTTGACGTAAACTGCTTTATTTCTGATCGTTAGTTTTTAGTATGTGTATCCTGCGGTCTTTTTATATTTTTTATATATATTACAATATGTTTCGAGTTATTGTCTGTTTTTTCTTAACCACTTAAGCCCCGGACCATTTGGTAGCTAAAGGACCAGAGGTGAATTCAGAATTTTGCACTGCGCTGCTTTAACTGTAAATTGTGCGGACATGCAATGTTGTACCCAAACGAAATTTGCGTCCTTTTCTTCCCACAAATAGAGCTTTCTTTTAATGGTATTTAATTGCCTCTGCGATTTTTATTTTTTGCGATATAAACGGAAAAAGACCGAAAATTTTGAAAAAAATGATATTTTCTACTTTTTGTTATAAGAAAAATCGAATAAACTCAATTTTAGTCATACATTTAGGCCAAAATGTATTCAGCCACATGTCTTTAGTAAAAAAAATGTCAATAAGCGTATATTTATCAGTTTGCGCAAAAGTTATAGCGTTTACAAACTAGGATACATTTTCTGGAATTTACACAGCTTTAAATTTATGACTGCCTATCTCATTTCTTGAGGTGCTAAAATGGCAGGGCAGTACAAAACCCCCCAAATGACCCCATTTTAGAAAGTAGACACCCCAAGGAAATTGCTGAGAGGCATGTTGAGCCCATTGAATATTTTTTTTTTTTTTTTTGTCCCAAGTGATTGAATAATGACAAAAAAAAAAATACAAAAAGTTGTCACTAAATGATATATTGCTCACACATGCCATGGTTATATGTGGAATTGCACCCCAAAATACATTCTGCTGCTTCTCCTGAGTACGGGGATACCACATGTGTGGGACTTTTTAGGAGCCTAGCCACGTACGGGACCCCGGAAACCAAGCACCGCCTTCAGGATTTCTAAGGGTGTAAATTTTTGATTTCACTCCTCACTACCTATCACAGTTTTGAAGGCCATAAAATGCCAAAATAGCACAAAACCCCCCCAAATGACCCCATTTTAGAAAGTAGACACCCCAAGGAAATTGCTGAGAGGCCTGTTGAGCCCATTGAATATTTTTTTTTTGTCCCAAGTGATTGAATAATGACAAAAAAAAAATAATTACAAAAAGTTGTCACTAAATGATATATTGCTCACACATACCATGGTTATATGTGGAATTGCACCCCAAAATAAATTTTGCTGCTTCTCCTGAGTACGGGGATACCACATGTGTGGGACTTTTTAGGAGCCTAGCCGCGTACGGGACCCCGAAAACCAATCACCGCCTTCAGGATTTCTAGGCACAAATTTTTGATTTGACTCCTCACTACCTATCACAGTTTCGAAGGCCATAAAATGCCAAAATAGCACAAAACCCCCCCAAATGACCCCATTTTGGAAAGTAGACACCCCAAGCTGTTTGCTGAGAGGCATGGTGAGTATTTTACAGCTCTCATTTGTTTTTGAAAATGAAGAAAGAACATTTTTTTTTTTTCTTTTTTTTTTTCAATTTTCAAAACTTTGTGACAAAAAGCGAGATCTGCAAAATACTCACAATACCTCTCAGCAAATAGCTTGGGGTGTCTACTTTCCAAAATGGGGTCATTTGGGGGGGGGGTTTGTGCCATCTGGGCATTCCATGGCCTCCGAAACTGTGATAGGCAGTGAGAAGTGAAATCAAAAATTTACACCCTTTAGAAAGCCTGAAGTCGGTGATTGGTTTTTGGGGTCCCGTACGCAGCTAGGCTCCCAAAAAGTCTCACACATGTGGTATCCCCGTACTCAGGAGAAGCAACAGAATGTATTTTGGGGTGTAATTCCACATATGCCCATGGCATGTTTGAGCAATATATCATTTAGTGACAACTTTGTGCAAAAAAAAAAAAAAAAATTGTCTTTTTTCCACAACTTGTGTCAACATATAAAATATTCCATGGACTCGACATGCCTCTCAGTATATAGCTTGGGGTGTCTACTTTCCAAAATGGGGTCATTTGGGGGGGTTTTGAACTGTTCTGGCATTTTATACACAACATTAGGAAGCTTACATCCACTCTTCTAACCACTTGAAGACAAAGCCCTTTTTGACACTTTTTGTTTACATGAAAACATATTTTTTTTTGCAAGAAAATTATGTTGAACCCCCAAACATTATATATATTTTTAAATCAAAGGCCCTACAGAATAAAATGGTGGGTGTTGCATTTTTTTTTCTACACAGTATTTGCGCAGCGATTTTTCAAACGCATTTTTTGGGGAAAAAATACACTTTTTTTAATTTTAATGCACTAAAACACACTATATTGCCCAAATGTTTGATGAAATAAAAAAGATGATCTTAGGCCGAGTACATAGATACCAAACACGACATGCTTTAAAATTTCGCACAAACGCGCATTGGCGACAAACTACATACATTTTTAAAAGCCTTTAAAAGCCTTTACAGGTTACCCCGTTAGATTTACAGAGGAGGTCTACTGCTAAAATTACTGCCCTCGATCTGACCTTCGCGGTGATACCTCACATGCATGGTGCAATTGTTGTTTACATATGACGCCAGACCGACGCTTGCGTTCGCCATTGGGCAAGAGCAGGGCAGGACAGGGGTGCTTTTTTTTTATTTTATTTTTTTTATTATTAATTTTGCTTTTTTATTTTATTTTTAAACTGTTGCTTCCATATTTATTTATTTTTTTATCATTTTTATTGTTATCTCAGGGAATGTAAATATCCCCTATGATAGCTATAGGTAATGACAGGTACTCTTTTTTGAAAAAACTGGGGTCTATTGGACCCTAGATCTTTCCTCTGCCCTCAAAGCATCTGACCACACCAAGATCGGTGTGATAAAATGCTTTCCCAATTTCCCAATGGCGCTTTTTATATCCGGGGGGGTCATTCCCTCCCACTGCTTGTAAAAGCAGTCCAGAGGCTAATTAGCCACTAGGATTGCTTTTACATGAAAGCCGGCCGCTGGCTGAAAAGAATGATACCAAGATGATACCTAAACCCGGAGGCATCATTCTGGTATAAACATTCAAAGTCCAGCAAAATACCAGTACGTTGCTGGTCCTTGTTGGACATGTATTGTAATCTTTTTTTTCATGCAGCCTGTTGGCTGAACGAAAAAAAATGATTGATCGGTGGGTATGCCCACCATTAGAATACCGCCCTTCATCCACCCACTTCTAATGATGGGCATACATGCACCATTTATATATGCCGAAGCATGGGGGCATCTTCCCGCAAAAGTTATGCCACGTACACATGGTCAGACTTTTCCACGGGCAAGCCTCCTTCGGAATTTCGACTGTATGTACACGGCATTAGGAGCAAAATCGCTCCTCCGCCCCTGCTGCCCCAATGCTTCGGCATATATGCTTTTTTTTTTTAACTGTGGTGGCGAAATCACCTCCTACAGCACTGGAGTCGCAGGGATCAGGCCTGTCTCTGCGAACGCTGCAGTTATGTGTGTTGTGTTTTGCAAGTGACAGTGATCGATCGATACTGCACTTGGGTGGCCTGGGCTGGACGGAGGGGCAAAACGCAGGTGCCAGCAGGTATCTGGGCTGATCCCGCTAACACTGCGTTTTTGGGAACCCTAAACTGCTGGGGACGCTAGTATAGATCTGATCAGATCAGATATTGATCTGTTCAGATACTATACCACTAAGGGGGGTGTATGCTTCACGCGTGGGTGTTAACGTTACTGGCACTAACCTGACGCTGCCTGGGGTGTGACACAGACCCTCTCTGACGCTAAAACCTAATTGATATCACCCGCCGGGCGATCAGGGGGTTAAACCTTTATTGGGTTATATACGGCGGGTGCCCTGACACTATAAAAAGCAAACTAACTAACCAGCGTCACCCGTAACACTTATATGGTGATTACTGGTGAAAGGCTTAACTAGGCGCAATTAGGGGGTTAAAACCTTTATTAGGTAATATATGGGGGTACCTGACGCTATATAAAAACCTGACGGCGAACCTAAAAAAAAATTACTGGCTACCGATCTGCATCACCGACACTAAGACAACGATCATAAAAACGATCGCTTAGCGACAGTGGTGATAGGGGGTGAAAGGGTTACCTGGGGGGCGATCAGGGGGTTAAACCTTTATTAGATAATATATGGGGGTACCTGACGCTATAAAAACCTGCGGCGAACCTAAAAAAAATTACTGGCTACCGATCTGCATCACCGGTGCTAAGACAGCGATCAGAAAAATGATCGCTTAGCGACAGTGGTGATAGGGGGTGAAAGGGTTACCTGGGGGGCGATCAAGGGGGTTAAACCTTTATTAGGTAATATATTGGGGTACCTGACGCTATAAAAACCTGCGGCGAACCTAAAAAAAATTACTGGCTACCGATCTGCATCACCGACGCTAAGACAGCGATCAGAAAAATTATCGCTTAGTGACAGTGGTGATAGGGGGTGAAAGGGTTACCTGGGGGGCGATCAAGGGGGTTAAACCTTTATTAGGTAATATATGGGGGTACCCGACGCTATAAAAACCTGCGGCGAACCTAAAAAAAATTACTGGCTACCGATCAGCATCACCGACGCTAAGACATCGATCAGAAAAATGATCGCTTAGTGACAGTGGTGATAGGGGGTGAAAGGGTTACCTGGGGGGTGATCAAGGGGGTTAAACTTTTATTAGGTAATATATGGGGGTACCCGACGCTATAAAAACCTGCGGCGAACCTAAAAAAAATTACTGGCTACCGATCAGCATCGCCGACGCTAAAACATCGATCAGAAAAATTATCGCTTAGTGACCGTGGTGATAGGGGGTGAAAGGGTTACCTGGGGGGCGATCAAGGGGGTTAAACCTTTATTAGGTAACATATGGGGGTACCCGACGCTATAAAAACCTGCGGCGAACCTAAAAAAATTACTGGCTACCGATCAGCATCACCGACGCTAAGACATCAATCAGAAAAATGATCGCTTAGTGACGGCGGTGCTAGGGGGTGAAAGGGTTATCTGGGGGGTGATCAGGGGGTTAAACCTTTATTAGGGGGGGTTAGGGGGCTACACTGGACCTAAAACTAAATGTACTGACACTTTTACAGTCACAAATGTCACTGATTGCAGCGATCACTAAATAAATGGTCACTGCAATCAGTGACACTGTGACTGGGGGCTGGGGGGTGATCTGGGGGGTGATCTGGGGGGGTCTGGGGGGGCCTGGGGGGCGATTTATGTGCCTATGTGTCCTGGTGTCAGTGTAGTGTTGTGTGCACTAACCTGCATCTTCTCCTGTACGGCACTCGGTATGTGTGAGCGCCGCAGGAGAGATGACATCACTTCCTCCTGTCTGTGTAAACAAGCACACAGGCAGGGGAAGCTCTCATTCGCCGGGAGCGATCGAGAGGGGGTGGCCTGAATCGAACGGCCGTCCCCTCATGCCGGATCGCTCCCGAAGGTAAAACGACCCCCCAACTATACAAAGGCAATCACGTACATATACGTGATTCTGCCTGTCGGTGCCATTCTGCCGACGTATATTTACAGTGGGCGGTCGTTAAGTGGTTAATGATACTGTGTTCATGTTTTCCATATGCTGTAAGGGTGTCAGCTGTGATGCGGGTGTCCTATTACACGCTTTCTAGTTCCCTGTGGGAATTTTTTATCTCATTTGCATAATGCTCTTAAAATGTTATATTTGAATGTATTTTAACAGTTGGTATGTCCTTTTACTATTATTGGGCTGCGTTCGGTATGAATGCAATGCCGATACTTCATTCCCATTTGAGTTCCGGTTGTTTGCATACTTGTTTAGCAGGTTGCCATGGAGTTGGATTGTTTACCTCTCCATGACTGGGCGGACGTCAGCTTTCCCTTTGGTAAAAATAGCGGGTGACTCACGTCGTCACGTTACCGCTGATGAAGTCCCGCCCCCCTGGACGTAACGCGTGCGGAATGACATGACCCTGCGTGACGTCACCCGCGTCCCATGCTGACATCCGTTGGATATACTTTGACATGCTGCACATCCTCCGCACTGAGGCACAGTGCTAATTTTGTACGTTTATTTCTTGTTTTTATGATCATTAAATCCTTTTACACGGAGAGCACTAGATTTTCTTTGCTTTTCATTTTATATCTGGCCTCCTGGATCTGATTGTCTGGATTACTGGCTGTGAGACTGATCAGTGCTCTAATTATACCTTGTCTACCTGATGTGGATTCAGTATAGCCTGGATGTCTGTTTTTCTCCCGGAGGGGGAACTGCTTAAGTGACCTGACTGACTAGCTCAGGGGTCCACTCGCTGAGGTGAGCTGCTAACCATTACTAGTGGTGGAGGTCGTCACACAAGTCACTATAAAGAATCTAGAAGTCACCTACTGAACACATATTGGTGTTTTTTAGTTTATTGCTCCTCAAAGAAAGACTCTGGGACTATCTCTATCATTTGTAGTCTTTAATCATATGTGTGTTTTTTATGTTTGCGCTGCACTGCCTTTTTATATTTTCTGATGGGGATTTGATATTTTGAACCTCAGTGTTTCAGCTGCTGTATGTTTAATGTTATTTGCGCTGGTCGATTTTACTTTTTATTATTACCGTTATCAATTTATCACAATTCAGCTGCAAATATGGATGTATTCCAATTTCTAGAGAAACGTGAGGTGAAACTGGGTGAAGTTTTCTCCCGCAATTCATCTAATGAACAGGCCAATGATTTGGCGTATTCTTTTAGGAAATTGGGTCATATATTTGAGAAAAAAGTCAAAACCTGGTGGGACATTGCTTCCTTTGAACAGTATCTGACTGCCCAATTAATTCCTCATCGTTTAAGGTGGGATGTCCCACCTAATGATGGACTTACTGATGAGGATTCTATGAAAGAATGGGGTGATTTCTTTGTAAAAAAGGGTCTGGAACTACTTGAGTTTTTACTTCTGCGTAAACAGAGGAAAATGAAAGTATTGGAATCTCAGATTCGAGATATAAAAAATCTTATTGAACCATTTAAAGAAAGTGAGGAATTCTTAAGGCTATTATTGGAATTGAGAAACAAACTTACCAAATGGGACCTAGAAGTCCAAAATAAGAAAAGTATATTAGGGATTCTGACAATTTTAATAGTGGGAATATTTTTAAATGGCAAATTGTCAGTACCCCTAATCAGTCAAATCCAGATAATATTCCCAGTCATATCACCACCCCTTTACCTATACCTACTTCAATAAGGAACCCTATTCACTGTTATGACTATCCTGAACAAGGTCCCTTACCTCAAAGGGAAGACCAGTCATATAGAGGGAATAACCAAAGGGGTAAAAAAGGAAGGGGTTGGGGGGGGAGGGGGTTCATATCAGTCTCCCTCTGGATACTACCAATACCAAGATTACTATGAGTCCCCCCATGGCTGGGATCATCACAGACAGGATCAGGGTCCCTATACTTATACCCAGGGTAGAGGGAAACCCCACTTTCCACGTGGAGGACAAATACCTATCTCTAACAGATTTGCACCTTTGCAGAATCAAGCAATAAGGGAGGGGGGTATTTTTCGGGAGCCCAGAGTGGACCAGGGAGAGGTTCCCCTGCATACCAGACCAATCCAGACGATTGGTGGAGGCACCAATCACAGGAAACCCCACAGGGAAGTGGCCATCCACGAAAAAGAAAGGAAAGAGAGGAAGGAGAGGGGGTAGGAGAATACAAAAGGCCAAAACCCCAATAGGCACTGGTATTTACAATCTGAGCAGTTGCTCATTAAATAATGATGAATTACGGGTTCTGGATAGGGGCCTAAAATTTGCCCCTACTAAGAACCTTAATAAATTCCAGACCTATGTTAATATTCATAAGTTTGTCAGAAACCTTAACATGAAAAAATACTTCCTGTCTAACCCCACTAGATCCTCTATTGTGGATGATGGTGTCCACTCTAACCTTCGTAATAAGTCCACTTTTAATCCTTTGAACACTGATAACAAATATTTGGAAGTATTCAAACATATGATGTTCAATGATTTGGATAAAATGAGGATTAGAAAGGTGGTGGATCCCCAATACATCAGAAATGGTATGGAATCTTTGGAAAAAAGAAAAGATATAATTATTTGTCCGGCTGATAAAGGAGGAGGGCTGGTTATTTTGGACAAGGCTTACTATACAGCAGAGATGAACAGACTGTTGAGTGATCGTGACACATATAAAGTCCTTAATAAGGATCCAATGTTGGTGTATAAGGATGAACTACATCTATTGGTTGAATCTGGGAAGGCTAGTGGTGTTTTAAATAAAAAGGAGGCACTGTATTTGGATCCTCTGTTTTGTAGGACACCGATTATATACTGCCTACCAAAGGTCCCTAAAGATAGTGTCAACCCTCCTGGGAGACCTATCGTAAATGGTATCGACTCAATTTCATCAAGGGTTGGACAGTATATTGATACATTCCTGCAACCGTTAGTCTCCAAAATTTACGCCTTCCTTAAGGACACCAAACATATTATCCAGCTTTTGGAATCTGTCACCTGCTCTCCATCTAGCATCCTTGTAACCGCAGATGTTAGCTCACTGTACACCATTATTGGGCATGAGGATGCTTTATCCTCTGTACAGTGGGCTCTATCTTCATCAGACCTTCCATCCAAGCATAAGAAGTTCCTTCTGCAGAGCCTCAGTTTCTGTTTGTCCAGAAACTATTTCTGGTACAACAGAGAGTTCTTCTTGCAGACAAGGGGGGTTGCAATGGGAGCCCGTTTTGCTCCCAGTGTGGCCAATTTATTTATGGCCCACTGGGAGGAGGATGTGGTTTTCAAGTGTCGCCCCCCTGAACTGGTCTGCTACAAAAGATACATCGATGATCTTATCCTGGTGTGGGGGGGTGATCGATCAGGCCTTGATCAGTTTATCCAGACCATGAATGATAACATTAGGAACATCGAGTTATCTTGGACGATTAGCAGGGAGCAGATTGTATTTTTGGATCTGGAAATCTGGAAAGACGATGAGCATTTCCGTTTGTGCAATTATTTGAAACCTACTGACCGTAATTCCTATATACCTCTGGGGAGTTGCCACCACAAGTCGTGGTTGTGCAACATCCCCAAGGGTCAGTTCATTAGGCTTAGGAGAAATTGCACACGAGAAAATGATTTCCTATCTCAGTCACAGGTATTATCATCTAGATTTCAACAGAAAGGTTATGACAAAAACACTCTTGATAAGGAAATTGAGATGGTACGCAACATGGACAGGGGTCTGCTGGTTGCTAATAAGATTAAACAAACCAATATTAGCATTTCCAATTATAAGATGGTATTAGATTACAACATTCAGCATAAGAAATTTGAGAAGCTTGTGTCAAAGAACTGGTCCGTGATAAAACAAGATAAAGTGTTGGGACCCTTATTGCCTGAACGACCATCTTTTATTTACAAGAAGGCCTAGTCATTACGTAACAAACTAGCACTAGGGGTAGTTGATCCACCGGTCCAGTCTGAGAATAGGCTTTTTTCTTTCCTTTCGGGTTTTTACGCATTCAGACGCTGCACTGCTTGTAAACACTCTAAATGTAATATTAAAAAGTGAAAAGAATTCCTTGCTACGGCCACCAATAAACTACAGTAGGTGCCGCCGATATTGTGTCAATCTTGCCGCTTCTAGCGGTGAGATTGACACCCTATGAGCTCCGTCGCGAGAGCCAGCGCCGAGCTGTCTCGTCATCGGGAAAGGAAAAATGTTCCTTTCACGATGAGCGACACGCATTGCCGGTAGATGGAGATCCGACGTGGATTCCCGCCAATACCAGGCACTGCGTTTAGTATGAATCCTGAGTGGGAACTCCACGCCAATTTTTAAAGAAAAAAACGGCATGGGTTCCCCCTCCAGGAGCATACCACGCCCTTGGGTCTGGTCTGGATTTGAAGGGGAAACCCTACGCCGAAAAAACAGCGTGGGGGTCCCCCTCAAAGTCCAAAAAAGACCCTTATCCGAGCACACAACCTGGCAGGCCGCAGGGGAAGAGGGGGGGACGAGAGAGCGGTCCCCCCTCCCTCCTGAACCGTACCAGGCCGCATGCCCCCAACATGGGGGTTTTGGTGCTCTGGGGCAGGGGGGCGACCTGCGGCCCCCCAACCCAGAGCACCCTGCCCCCATGTTGATGAGGACAGGGCCTCTTCCAGACAACCCTGGCCGTTGGTTGTCAGGGTCTGCGGGTGGGGGGCTTATCGGAATCCGGGAGCCCCCTTTAATAAGGGGGCCCCCATATCCCGGCCCCCCCACCCTATGTGAATGAGTATGGGGTACATCGTACCCCTACCCATTCATCTGGTGGAAAAAAATTGCAATAAAAAAACAGTATTTTATTTCACAGCCCCGGGGGTTTTCTTCCGACTTCGGGGGTCTCCGGTGTCATCGCTGCGCTCTCCGGTTCTTTCTTCTGCCGGGCCTCCGCTATCTTCTTGCAGCTCTTTTGCTAGCGGGGCCCGGTCTTCTCCGTCGTCGGCGTCTTCTTCCCTCTTCTCCTCCTCGATGTTGACTCATCGCTTCCCTCCGCTGTAATGCTGGGTTTTGCGGTGCGCTCGGTTTATATAGGCTTCTCATGACGTCAGAGTCACATGCTCCGGGTGGCCCCGGAGCATGTGACTGTGACGTCATGGGAACATGTGACTGTGACGTCATGAGAAGCCTATATAAACCGAGCACACCGCAAAACCCAGCATTACAGCGGAAGGAAGCGATGACTCAACATCGAGGAGGAGAAGAGGGAAGAAGACTCCGACGGCGACGACGGAGAAGAACGGCCCCTTCACTAGCAAAAGAGCTGCAAGAAGGTAGTGGAGGGGCTGGCAGAAGGACAACGGAGAGCCGGACAAGACGACGGGGAAGACCGGGCATCCGCTAGCAAAAGAGTTGCAAGAAGATAGCGGAATCCCGGCAGAAGAAAGAAAGAACCGGAGAGAAGAAGAGGGAAGAAGGCGACGGAGAAGACCGGGCCCCGCTAGCAAAAGAGCTGCAAGAAGATAGCGGAGGCCCGGCAGAAGAAAGAACCGGAGAGCGCGGCGACAACACCGGAGACCCCCGAAGTCGGAAGAAGACCCCCGGAGCTGTGCAATAAAATACTTTAAAAAGCTGTGTGTTTTTTTTATTGCAATTTTTTTCCACCAGGTGAATGAGTAGGGGTACGATGTACCCCATACTCATTCACATAGGGTGGGGGGGCCGGGATCTGGGGGCCCCCTTATTAAAGGGAGCTCCCGGATTCCGATAAGCCCCCCGCCCGCAGACCCCGACAACCAACGGCCAGGGTTGTCGGGAAGAGGCCCTGTCCTCATCAACATGGGGGCAGGGTGCTCTGGGGTGGGGGGGCGCAGGTCGCCCCCCTGCCCCAGAGCACCAAACCCCCCCATGTTGAGGGCATGCGGCCTGGTACGGTTCAGGAGGGAGGGGGGCCGCTCTCTTGTCCCCCCTCTTCCCCTGTGGCCTGCCAGGTTGAGGGTCTGGTTTGGACTTTGAGGGGGACCCCACGCCGTTTTTTCGGCGTAGGGTTTCCCCTTCAAATCCAGACCAGACCCAAGGGCCTGGTATGCTCCTGGAGGGGGAACCCATGCCGTTTTTTTCTTTAAAAATTGGCGTGGAGTTCCCACTCAGGATTCATACCAAACGCAGTGCCTGGTATTGGCGGGAATCCACGTCGGATCCCCGTTCAATACAGTGCCGCATCTCCTCGCTATTGCAGCGAGCGCGACATGTGTCGCCACCCTGTCGCCGGGATGTCGGCACCCCTGTCGCCGAGAATCTCCGCGATAGGATCGCGATGAATATACAATGTCAGTGGCACCTACTGTATATAAGATTGAAAAATTAATCACGTGTACCACCGTTGGTGTTGTTTACATGCTTGAATGTGGTCTCCAATATATTGGGAGGACCTCTAGACCACTTCACGTTAGATTGGGAGAGCATGTGAACAACATCAAGAGGGGACTTAAGACACATAATGTGTCAAGGCATTTTAAATTAATGCACAACCAAAACCCAAAGGGAACCCAAAGGGATTAAAATTCTGGGGCATTGAGAGGGTTAATAAGCATTGGAGAGGTGGCAGTTTTAGCTGTCAATTAAGTCGCAGAGAATCTCATTGGATTCATAAAACAAACGTTTTAGTACCTGCTGGCTTAAACGTTGATTTTGACGTAAACTGCTTTATTTCTGATCGTTAGTTTTTAGTATTTGTATCCTGCGGTCTTTTTATATTTTTTATATATATTACAATATGTTTCGAGTTATTGTCTGTTTTTTCTTAATGATACTGTGTTCATGTTTTCCATATGCTGTAAGGGTGTCAGCTGTGATGCGGGTGTCCTATTACACGCTTTCTAGTTCCCTGTGGGAATTTTTTATCTCATTTGCATTATGCTCTTAAAATGTTATATTTGAATGTATTTTAATAGTTGGTACGTCCTTTTACTATTATTGGGCTGCGTTCGGTATGAATGCAATGCCGATACTTCATTCCCCTTTGAGTTCCGATTGTTTGCATACTTGTTTAGCAGGTTGCCATGGAGTTGGATTGTTTACCTCTCCATGACTGGTCGGACGTCAGCTTTCCCTTTGGTAAAAATAGCGGGTGACTCACGTCGTCATGTTACCGCTGATGAAGTCCCGCCCCCTGGACGTAACGCGTGCGTAATGATGTGATCCTGCGTGACATCACCCGCGTCCCATGCTGACATCCGTTGGATATACTTTGACATGCTGCACATCCTCCGCACTGAGGCACAGTGCTAATTTTGTAAGTTATTTTTTTTTTTATGATCATTAAATCTTTTTACACGGAGAGCACTAGATTTTCTTTGCTTTTCATTTTATATCTGGCCTCCTGGATCTGATTGTCTGGATTACTGGCTGTGAGACTGATCAGCGCTCTAATTATACCTTGTCTACCTGATGTGGATTCAGTATAGCCTGGATGTCTGTTTTTCTCCCGGAAGGGGAACTGCTTAAGTGACCTGACTGACTAGCTCAGGGGTCCACTCGCTAAGGTGAGCTGCTAACCATTACTAGTGGTGGAGGTCGTCACACAAGTCACTATAAAGAATCTAGAAGTCACCTACTGAACACATATTGGTGTTTTTTACTTTATTGCTCCTCAAAGAAAGACTCTTGGACTATCTCTATCCTTTGTAGTCTTTAATCATATGTGTGTTTTTTATGTTTGCGCTGCACTGCCTTTTTATATTTTCTGATGGGGATTTGATATTTTGAACCTCAGTGTTTCAGCTGCTGTATGTTTAGGGTTATTTGCGCTGGGTGATTTTACTTTTTTTTTTTTTTTTAGAAATTTATATAGAACTGAAAAATAAGATCAATCAAAGCCGAGCCTCAGGGTGTCTGCCTTCTGACCCCAACTATGTCTGAGGGAGAGGCGGAAGACACCGGGCTCCGGGCTACAAACGGGGTAAAACATTAGTTCAATGAGCAACCATAGAGAGAGTTCATCTTGATGGAGATGATTTTGCGTGGAATCACTGGGTAGGGCTTAGACTGTTGTACAGCCAGTAACGCTACCAAAGGAAACATAGAAGGTGGTCAAGTGTGGAACTTCAGAACGGACGACCATCTTTGGGTCTCTTTGCTAGTTGTAAAACTGCTTTTCATGTCTCCTAAACCTGAATGATCATTTAACCCTTGAAATGTAGGGAGCAGTACCACTGCAAGGGAGGATTTTAATATTTACTGAAATCTGGCTTTAACAGGTATTTGACATAACTTTAAATCAAAAAGTAAAACTGGTGTTCTGCTTTCACAAATTAAAGGAAATAAACAGCTACAATATTTATAGGTGTAATTGCTTTGCAGCTACTGGGATTCGTCCAGCACTCTGTTGACCTTATACTCTACATTTCACAAAATAACACAATAATGAGATAACTAACCATTTCAATGAGTTGTTGTTGTAGTTTGCTTTGTACTTTCATTTGGCAAATAAAGTGGTACATTTTGTGATCATCCAGCCTTATGGTTATATGCTCCTATTTGGTGGATGTTCACATTTCATTAACATTTCCCCTGACTTAATTATGCCATCATCGTTATAACACTATAGGAAATATATCTTTACCATCTTGGTTAATAATTTTCATTATCTGCCTTGCATCGCATAACAGTGACATTAAAACTAAGAAAACATTTTAATTGCTTATGTATTTTCTTCCTGACTTGCTTCATCATTAAAAATCAAGACCAGGGTAGAGAAAAATAAATTTCAAGTTCATAATGTAATCTCGAAGAAAGTAAAATTAAATGTTAAAATGTCACAGATTGTGTCAGACATGATGTTGGGGGAAATCATAAGCATATTTGAAAATGTCAAAACAAAGAAAACGGCAAGAAGGCTTCTTTATTGTCAACAAGCCAAAAAGAAACAAAAGCAATTATATATCTAGTTTTTGTAAAAAAAAAATAATCTTACTTTTGAGTCTGTCAGAATTATTTCCTTAATCCAAGACTGAGCAGAAGAAGCCCCTCAGAGGTTGCTGAACAATTTGCTGAATGTATAGATATTTATAATCTCCTTATTTGTATTTCCTTAAAATGACCCAGTCTGTCACTTAAAAAATATCCAGTTTCCTGCAACAGAAGTGATATTATGAGCACCTCACCGGTAGACTAGATCTCCAACCTTTGCTCCATTCCAGCTCTGTAGCCTCCATAAGACTCTGTAAAATTTCCTTTAAAGGGACCCTTTCAATTACCTAAACAAAACAAACATGTCATAATTACCTGCTCTGCTCTGTGGAATAGTTTTGCACAGAGCAACCCTGATCGTCCTCCTCTCGGGTCTCCTACCAACACTGTTGGCTCCTGCCCCCTGCCAAGTGCCCCCCATATCAGCTTACAATGGAGCCACTCATACAGGTTTGCTTTCCAGCTGGCTCTGTGTGTCTCCGCCCTACTTCACCTTCCCTCCTCACTGACTGTGATTGAGACAATGAGGAGGGAGAGCGCCAAGAGAAACTCTGCTCTTGTGCACATCGCTAGATCAAAATCGGGATTAGGTTACCTTAAGGGGGGCTGCATGAAGAAGGTTTTTTACCTTAATGCCTGGTTCTTCCCTCCCCCCTGTAAACTGATGAATGAATGAGTGACTTCTATAGCGCTACACATGCAAACTGAATCGCCTCTAGGCGCTTTTTGCAGCCAGTATCTGCCTGGCTGGTGTGGTCATTTACCCCGTAGGATCTCGACACGCTTGGGACACACAGTCATACACACATATATATTGGGCCAATTTGGACAAGATCCAATTAACCTAACAGCATATCTTTGGAGTGTAGGAGGAAACCAGACTACCCGGAGGAAACCCACGCAGACACAGGGAGAACATGCAAACTCCAGGCAGATGGTGTCGTGGTCAGGATTCAAACCAGCGACCCTTTTGCTGCTAGGTGAAAGTGCTAACCACTACACCACTGTGCACGGTTTATCATGGCTGCTGAGCCCTGACACCGTTGTCAGTTTACGTGCCGCCATCATCCACAGCTCTCCTCTGTCCTTCTCTCCCTCCCCTCCCTGTCTGTCAGATTGTACCAGTGCCCACCCACTTCCCTCCTGCTTCTGAAATAACTTTATTGTTTCCAGACAATCCCCATTGTTAGATAATGCAATGTCTCCACTGTATGCGCTATATTAAAAAAATGCTGCTGTATACTACATTTCAGAGTGCCGCTTAGCGCTCACATGACCGCCCGCTGTTCCTGCTCCCGATCTGACGGCTATAGCGGGAGGGGCTGAAAATTCTCTGCTGACGTCATTCAAAAGAAGAGAAGAAGAGTGGTGGGCGGTCACGTGAGCGCCGAGCTATACAACAGCATTTTTTTAATAAAGCACATACAGTGGAGAGATTGCATTATCCAGCACTGGGGATTTCTTGAAAATTATAAAGTTATTTCAGCAGCAGGAGGAGAGGGGGTGGGCACTGGTACGAACTGACAGGCAGGGAGGTAAGGGAGAGGAGGACAGAGGAGAGCTGTAGATGATGGAGGCATGTAAACTGACCACAGTGTCAGGGCACAGCAGCCATGATAAACCGTGGTCAGTTTACTGGGGGGAGGGCAGAACAAGGCAGGATCAATCAGGTATTTTAGATGATACAAAGGGCCAAATTACACAGCACAAGCACTGTGCAGTTATTAGTGCTTCTGAGGAACAGGATCCTTTTTTTTTTTTTAGGGTAACAAACGCTTTAACACTTAACCCTAGGTGAACATCATATGACGTCCTGGACTTTAAGTAGTTAAATCTAAATGATGCCTGCATTTAGATATTGTCATGATGTCACTTTTGCGCTGGCAGATGTAAACACTGCAGTTTTTTAAGTAGGAAAGCCAGAGATGGTTTATTTTTTTATCTCAGGCTTTCCAGCATAGAGAAGAGATCTGGGAATGGAACTTATAGACCCCAGATCTCTCTGTAAAGAGGACCTGTCATGCCCTATTCCTATTACAAATTATGTTTAAATTCCTAGGAATAAAAGTGATCTTTTTTTTTAAGGGAAAGTATAAAAATAAAAATACAATTAACAATTGAAAAGAAGATCTCCGCAACACAGAATAACCTGATTTGGCAGGGGAAGAGACTTGATTTTTCTCTGCTACAGTTCAGTAACATTGACAGGTCTTGATCCGACACAGGCCGTAGGTGAGGCTGGAGCAGGCTGGCTTAGCTGAGTGCCGAATGCATCGATGTGAACGTCTGACGCAATCCGCCACAACTAGGAACTGGGTGGAAGGGCAGAGCACAGGGAGGTCATCGGAGACAGATCCCGGGCGGACATCGGGGACAGATCCCGGGCGGACATCGGGGACAGATCCTACGCTCTGCTGCCCAGCCCGTGGCCGGCTCCATACACCGGGGACCCGCCACCATCTTGAGGCCTATGAGACCTCTGTAGCCTCTGCGCTCGAGTGCCGCGAGGGACGAACGGCGGCCCCATCTGTGAACACCAGCGACAGCTTCACCGGACTGGGAGGGCAGCAGTCATAACATCCGAAGTCCGGAGACCGGGTGTACCAGTACTACACACCCGTGGCCCGACGCCATCTTGAGGCCTAAGAAGTCAGTCAGCCGCATCATCATCTCTAAGGTACACTTCTTCCCCTGTGTCAGCACTCCTAAAAGCGGTGGACTGTCTGAATATCAGCTAGGGACAGTTCTGAGAGCTCTGCCCTAGACGGAGCGACGCTCCTCCAGACGGTGGCTGTTTTAGGAAAGGCCGCGGCTTCGGCCTACCCCTGGAGGTCAGCGGCCATATTGCTGCACCCAGACTCCCGGCCAGTTCTTGATCCCGGTCTCCCTGGCGCATTATCTTCCCTACTTGGTTGCTAAGGCACTAGCTAGACATCCAGAGCCATATAGCAGCACACTCACTAGGCCTCAGCTTGTTACATCCTTGGCCTAGTAGCAGCAAAGGCCCAGTCATCCCTGTCCTCTCCAGCTCAACCCCTATTCAGCAGATGAAGCTCAGCATGAGCCTGAATAACCATATGTTCCACACTACGCTGTACACATGTTGTTAAGCGAATGAGACTGAGGGGCGCTCCACATAGCATTCAGTTCTGAAGCTCCAACTATGCCAGCAAAGATACACAAAATCCGCTCTACAACTCCCAAGACACATAATAAAGGAACGGCGACTAACCAAACCACCTCTAGTTCCATACAGCGATTCCTGGTTGCTAGTGGAACCGGCCCCGGCGCATGTAGCAGTCAAGCTAGACGCACGAGACGCAACGCATCTCTCGCTTCACTAGCAACCTCTGTAAGAGAAAGTTCCCCTGTATCATCTTACTGCTCAGATCTCATGGAAGAACCTGAGTCTCCTACAGGCTCAGATTTGGCGACTCTGCTGAGCGGCATTAGAAAAGAGTTAGCCGGGATGTTCCATGGACTCGAAAAATCAATAAAAAAGGAAATCACAGGGGTAAGAACAGATATGGCGCATATTCTCGATAGGGTGGAGGGCACAGAGCAGAGACAAGGTACTCATGAAACAGCTATAAGAGAACTACAAAAGTCTGTCACACAGCTAGCCCTTGCTCAACGTGCCTCACTATATAAGTTAGAGGACCTCGAGAATAGAAATCGCAGAAACAACCTACGAATTAGAGGTCTGCCCGAAGTGACTGGAGATAAAGATTTGGAGTCGCAGATTAGAGGTATATTTAATTCAGTGTTGGGAAATGAACCCACTGATTCGTTGCATTTTGATCGGGTCCATCGGGCTCTTAGGGCTCGTACCGTTGCTCCTGAGCAACCCAGAGACGTAATATGCCGTCTACATTATTTCACAGATAAGAACGCCATTATGGCCAAGTTGAGGAGCATTTCCAACATTGACCTTGATGGAGCAACTCTCAATATTTTCTCGGATTTATCTAAAGAAACCTTAGACCGCCGCAGAGCCCTTAAACCACTTTTGGAACAGTTACGTTCTAAGGAGATTACCTATAGATGGGGTTTCCCAGCGTGCCTTATTGCTACCAAAAATGGTCGCTCCCACACCCTCCGGTTCCCAGAGGAATTGTTACAATTTTTAAAGGACCTTAATCTGCCCTTAGTGGACCTTCCGGGCTGGCATGATCCGGTCCCTAAGTTTTTACATATCCAGGACTCCCATTGGCAAAAATCTCCTACTACTAAAAAAGGGCGCTCTTCAGCGTCAGGTCCTGTATAATAACATAGATGAGTAAAGGGTGATTATGCCTATGTACTTTCCTTTTTTTCTTTGTTTGAGTATGCCTGTAAGTTATTATATCTAATGAGATGTGACTTGGCTGCTAAAGTATATTTGTTATAAAAAGGTTTATGGTTTACTGTTGGAGCAAAAAGTATTCTTCTGCACATTATTTGACGCAAGCTGAATGCGGGTGGAGCACAATGCTCCTATGTGTCTCTTATATGACACGTTCCCCTCCCCTTCTTCCCTTTTGGGGTTGTGGAGAGCGGGTAGCCTTCGAGTTTCCTTATCCGTTCTCCTACGGGAGTTCTGGACGGCTGCCCGTGCTCTCTCCCCCCATAGGGACCACCGCAGAAATCTGCGTGATAAATTAAGGTTTCCCACATGCGTCCAGATGGACGTTTTTGTTGTTTATGTAAATTTGTCTTTTTGTTTTTCTCAATACTTACCCGTTTCTTTTTTGTTTTATTTTCCCTATCAAGGCTGGCATGCATGGCTAAGTAGGTTTAAGGGTTATGCTTTACGGTGATAAATGGCCACACTTAAAGTTATTTCTTATAATGTTAGGGGTTTAAATGCCGCGGCAAAACGGCATCAGGTTATCCGTGAATTACGGAAACTTGCCTCTTCTATTGTGTTTCTTCAGGAAACACATTTAACTCATACTACGCAGGTCAAATTGACCTCGCTTTATTTTCCTCAGTGGTATTATAGCCTTTCAGATACGAATAAAGCTAAGGGGGTGGCTATTGGTTTTAGTAGCGTACCCTTCCGTTTTTTAGAGATGCAAGCCGATGACCATGGTCGTTTTCTTTTTCTAAAGGGCTTTTAGGTACTACCCAATGTACTCTAGCAAACATATACTGCCCGAACCAAAATCAACCTACCTTTTTTTCTCAAATTCTTACTGATTTATCACAATTTGCTGAGGGTTTAATCATACTGGCAGGAGACATAAATATGTCTCTAGATCCTGTTTTGGATACATCCCACGGTCGCTCTAACATCTCTTTTAAGCACCTGTCCTTTGTTAAAAAGAGACTAATAGACCGACAATTGATAGACGTATGGCGTATTTTACATCCAAAAGAAAAAGATTTTTCCCATTTTTCGAAGACTCATCAGTCTTATTCCCGAATAGATAATATCTTTTTAGACCATTACCACCTCCCATTAGTACAATCGGCGAATATAGGCACTGCGACACTGTCAGATCATGCACCTGTGTCGATGAGTATGACTATGCCCACTTTGACTCAGCGCTCCAATAATTGGAGACTCAATGATTCTCTTCTTTCAAACCCAACAGAAGTTTCTGTGTTGGCCTCTCATATATTGCAATATTTTAAAGACAATAAACCTTCCGAGACATCCCCTGCTATTGTATGGGAAGCTCACAAGGCAACTATGAGAGGCCGACTCATAGAACTTGGGGCAAGGAAAAAAAGAGAGCGTGGTCAACAACTTGAACAGGTACTGCACCAAATAACAGAACTTGATAAACAACATAAATTCACTTTGCATACATCCCAGCTAGAAGCTCTCACATTGAAACGAGAGGAATTAAAAAATCTTCTTAACCTTGATACAGCTCGGAAATTCCAACGATATTCACAAAAATTCTATGAGTGGGGGGACAAACCTAGCAGACAATTAGCAAGATCCCTCAAAGAAAAACAGACTAGATTGTTTATTCCTAAAATAAAGCTATCAAACGGAAATTTAGTCCATGCGACTCCTCACATTTCTACAGCTTTCAGGGACTATTATGCAGATTTGTACAAAGTACAGTGTGACTCTCCGTCTCTGACTGTGAAGGAGAGACGTAATCTTATGCTTACATATTTAAAAGAAGCAAATTTGCCCAAACTTTCAAATTTGACTCTCAGGGAACTTGAATCTGAACTTCCGGTTGAGGAATTTCAGGCGGCTTTGAAGTCTTCACCGACAGGTAAAGCCCCGGGACCGGATGGTTATACTATCCGGTACTATAAAACATTCAGTGATATCCTTCTGCCCCGCCTTACGTCTTATGCCAACTCAATCTCACAGACCTCGGGAATACGCCCGGAATCTCTTACAGCCCATATTTCAGTTATCCTTAAAATAGATAAGGACCCCACTCAATGCAGTAGCTATAGGCCAATTTCCCTATTAAATGTTGATATCAAATTATATTCTAAGGTAATGGCCAATAGACTACTCCCTCTTATACCTAGTTGGGTTTCTACGGATCAGACGGGCTTTATGCCACACAGAGAAGCCAAGGATAATTCTCTCCGGGCGATATCTCTTATACAATACGCCCAAAGGTCTTCCCAGTCCACCCTATTCGTATCTACAGATGCTGAAAAAGCGTTCGATAGGGTGGACTGGGATTACTTAAAATTGACCCTGCGACATTTTGGGCTGGGACCCAAGATGTTTTACCGCATTACTTCCCTCTATTCTAACCCCACGGCACAAATTCGCATAAATGGCACTTTGAGTGACTCATTCCAACTATTTAACGAGACTAGACAGGGCTGCCCTCTTTCTCCCCTCTTATTTGCCCTTACCCTCGAACCCTTTTTGGCAACCATAAGATGTAAATTAAATATACATGGGATTCAAGTAGGTAATAAAACGCACAAATATGCGGCATATGCGGACGATATTTTATTTTTTATCCAGCAGCCTCGTATCTCGCTTCCTAATTTAATGTCAGCGTTTTCTACTTTTCAGACACTCTCTAACTTTAAAATTAACCTATCTAAGTCTGAAATTCTAAATATTAATCTACCTGGAAGGGAGGTGGAAAATTTAAAACCCCTCTTTCCTTTTAGATGGGTTCAACAAAGTATGAAATATCTGGGAGTGAATCTTGTGCCTCACATTCAGTCCCTCTTTAAATATAATTACATCCCATTATTGAATAATATTAGAAGGGATTTACAAAAGTGGAACACGCTGACACACTCATGGTTGGGTAAAGTCAGTATAATTAAAATGAACATTCTGCCTAGAGTTCTTTTTTTCTTTCAAATGATCCCATTGGGTGTGCCTATAGGATATTTTTCCCTATTACAGACCATGGTCTCCCGCTTTATTTGGAGGAACAGTCACCCCAGAGTAACTAAGGAAGTATTATTTCGCTCCAAGGAAGCTGGGGGACTGGCCCTTCCAAATTTTAAGGCTTATTATAATGCTGTGATTCTGTCTAGGATATCCGAATGGAAATATGCTGCTAATTCCAAACTTTGGGTGAGTTTGGAACATGTTCTTAGTAACACAGACCTAGCAACTACACCCTGGTTGCCATGCTTACATAGACACCTTGCTCCAAGTACCTCCATTTTAACCACTTCCACCCTTGATGTATGGGATGCCTTACACAGGAAGTTCTCGTGGTCATATGCTTCTCCTCTGTTACCGCTTTTGGACCACGATTATTTCTTACCTGGCCTACTAGATCCTGGCTATAGGTCGTGGTTGCCAGAAGAACCTCTTCTACTACATCATGTTCTTCGAGCAAATGCGCTTAAGCCTCTTAAGGAGATTCTCGGCCTTAAGCCCATTATGTTTCTTGATAAATGGAGATATAATCAATTGCAAAGTTTTCCTTAGAACTCTGCCTCAGCCGCTTAGAGGGATACAGGACTTAAACAGTATTGAGGAAGTTTTTAATTCAATGGATCCACCTGAACATTGTATCTCGGTATTCTACAAATTACTTATCAAGCTCCAAGGTGATACTTATCCTCCCTTTCTCGCTAAGTGGGAGGCAGACTTGGAATCCTGCCTCTCAGACAGCCAAAAGGATAAAGTCCTACAGCTGACTCATATCTCTTCAATTGCATCAAGGATGGCTGAGGTCAATTACAAGCTACTAACCAGATGGCACTACACCCCATCAAAGCTTCATCAGATGTTCCCGACAACTCCCCGTTGTGTTGGAGGAATTGTGGGAACAGAGCAACCCACGCTCATATATGGTGGTCGTGCCCACTCATCCGCCCCTTCTGGTCTAGCATTATTCGAATTATTAAAACAAATATCCAATATTAATCTTCCTGCTGATGCATGGACCATTCTTTTTCATGCTACTAAGGAACCCGTCAGAAAATACAAATGTTCTTTAGTTCCACATTTGCTTAATACGGCTAAAGCACTTATAACTACCCTTTGGGGTCAGCCTGAGACTCCATCCGTGAAAAAGTGGTTTCAAAAAATTTCAGAGGTCCATCTTATGGAGGTTATCACTCATTGTAACAAGGACACTTTTCAACGACACACTTTAACTTGGACTCCGTGGATGGAGTTCAAGGACACCACAACCTATAGAGAGATACTTGCACAATCCCACTGAGACTCGTTTACACCTATTGAATAAGCTATCTATATCTTAAGGATGATTCCCTGTGGTTATTCTTTGGCTTATCCCTTAAGAGACTAAAATGTAATGTGACAAACATTTTATTGGATACCATGCATGCCGGCCTTTCCTTTCCTTCTTTTTCTTTTCTTTTTTATACCCCTAATTATGTTTTCTTCCTTTTCCCGGAGAGAGTGAGAGAGGGCGATTAGATTTTGTTCTTCGTTGAGGCTCCCCATACCTTCCCCCTCCTCCTCCCCCCCCCCCCCTTTTTTTTTTTTTTTTTTTTTTTTTTTTTTGGGCACAGGTGACGATAATTTTACCTGTTATTTTTCTCTCTATATATATGTTTTGTCACTTCATCAGTGTAGTCACTTGGCAATTCATCCCTTAGTCTTTTATATAGTCCACTTTTAGATTTTAACACTTGTCTTTTAGTTTGTAGTAGTTTTTTTTTCACTTTTTTTTTTCACTCTTTTTTTAATTTATTTTTAATTTATTTTTTTATAAATTTTACGTTAGAAGACATCAACACTAGAGTGATAGCACATAATATATCTGGGGGAGAGTATGGGGGATCGTATTCCCCCATCCCCCCCTTTCTAAAATCTTTCCCCCTCCCCTCCCCCTTTTTTTTTTGGCACAGGTGACGATAACTTTACCCCTCACTTTTCTCTTTATATACATGTTTTGTCACTCTATCAGCACTGCCACTCATAAATTTATCCCCTAGTTCAGTGATGGTGAACCTTGGCACTCCAGATGGTTTTGAACTACATTTCCCATGTTGCTAAGGCACTCTGCAGTGGAGTTGAGCATCATGGGAAATGTAGTTGCAAAACATCTGGAGTGCCAAGGTTCACCATCACTGCCCTAGTTCTTTATATTGTCTATTTTTAGATTTAACTCCTGGGTTTTTTTTTATTTTTTTATTTTTTTTTATTTTTTATTAGTTTTTTAGTTTATAGTAGTTTTCGGAACCACTTTTTGTTTCCCTTTATTATTTAATTTCACTTTAGAAGACATTAACACTAGAGTGATAGCACATAATATATTTGGGGGAGAGTATGAGGGATTGTATTCCCCCATCCCCCCTCTTCTAAAATCATCCGCACTCCCTCCCCCCCTTTTTTTTTTCTCCTTCTCTCTCTCTCTCGCTCCATTTCCCCATTTCCCCATCCTTCCCTCTTTTCTCCCCCCCCTTTTTTTTATGGGAAATATTGAGACTGTAAATGTGTTTCATGTATTGTAATGTGTGTTATATATGTTTTTGGAAAATTAATAAAAAAGATAATAAAAATAAAAAAAAAACAATTGAAAAGAAAAAATTAAACCGCCCCTGTCCCTGCATGCTCAGATGCAGAAGGAAACACATACGTAGGTCACGCCCGCATATGTAAACAACGTTCAACTCTAAACTGGTAACCTGAAAAATGTTTTATAACATAGCTTATGGAGATTTTTAAGTAACAAAGTTTGGTACCATTCTCCTGAGTGTGCGCAATTTTAATGTGTGACATGTTAGGTATCTATTTACTCGGCGTGACATCATCTTTCACATTATACAAAATGGGGCTAACTTTGTTGTTTTTTTTATTTTTATTCATGAAAGTGTTTTTTTTTTTCCCACAAAAATAGTGTTTGGAAAATCGCTGCGCACATACTGTGTGACATAAAAAATTGCAATGGCCACCATTTTCTTCCCTAGGGTCTCTGTTAAAAAAAAAAAAACATATACGGGGCGATCCCCTAGTTACAAACATCTGACTTACAAATGACTCCTACTTACAAATGGAGGCAGACAACAGGAAGTGAGAGGAAATCTACCCCTAGGAAAGAAAATTCAGTTCTGTAATGCCTCGTACACACGATCGTGATTTCCGAAGAGAAAAGTGCGATGTGAGCTTTTTGTCGTGATTTCTGACCGTGTGTATGCTCTATTTTCGTGACGGGAAAAATTCCTATCGGGAATCGCGACCGTCTGTATGCAATTACGATACGCAAAAAAACACGCATGCTCAGAATCAAGCAGAAGAGCCGAACTGCCTATTGAACTTCATTGATCTCGGCTCGTCGTACATGTTGTACGTCACCACGTTCTTGAAAGTTGGAATTTCAGCCAAGATTTGTGTGACCGTGTGTATGCAAGACAAGTTTAAGCCGTTTTCCGGCTGAAAACAAAACGCGGTTTTCTTGTTGGAAATCGCGATCGTGTGTACGAGGCATAAGAGTTATTATGATGAAAAAGGTGTCTCCACTGATGCTTTATCACCAATACTTGTTTCCCTAATAACCCAAATTTTTTTAAATCCATTTGTCATTGGGACAGAAAATTAGGTGAAATCTTCTGAACAGGGGCACAGACAGCAAAACAAATGTTATAGGGGTGTTAACCCTTCCCTATGCTATCCAAAAAGCTTAAAAATGTTTTTTTTGGCTGGAGCTACACTTAAAAAAATTACCTGTTCCGACTTACAAACAGATTCAACTCAACCTATAGACCCTATCTTGTTTGTAACCCAGGGACCGCCTGTATAGTGTTCGGGGGTTCTGAGTAATTTTCTAGCAAAAAATATTGTGATTTTTACATGTAGAAGAGGAATGCCAGAATTGGCTTGGACTGGAAGTGGTTAAAGTAAAAATCTTTCTGCCTATAGAACCACTTTTAATTGTCTTTCTATGAAACAGAACTATAGTCAAAATGAAAAAAAAAATAAAAACAGCAAGTTTGCTTATATTTTATCAAATATTAAGATTTTCATAATGTAATAAATATTGATTTCATCCTGCCAGTGAAAGGTCCCTCTTAAAACAGGGTGACAGCATTAATTCCCCTACAGTGAAATCATTGCAGGATTGTCAATCTGTGCTACCACTGTATTGAACTACAGGGCTACATGCTTACGTACATTGGCTGCATTCACTGCAAGTCAGTGGCAGGACAATCCTACAGGCATTGACTGACAGAATAATGCTGTCCACATTGCCTAGTTTATTTCACATTCGGGAATCTATGTATAAAAGATTTGCAATGCAGATATCTTCACCACACGCACATTAAATTATACCCATAGTGTTTATAATACGATTATCTCATTATGATAATCAGCTCCATGTAGTGGCCACAATGTGAAATGTATTTGTTTATTTATTTATTTTGAATGAGGTGTTTTAGAAAAATATTGTATTATTGCCACTAGATGGTGTTGGCAATCATAGGACAGGATCATTCATTGTGCCTGTTAGAATGCTTAGGATATATGCACCGTAAGTAACCCTATTTGATGGGACTAGTGGATTTCTGTTAATTGATGTACTCATTATTATACTATATATATTATTTTTTCTCTTTTTCTGTAATTATTTTACAAATTTTTCCTTAGGGCAGTGGCATCGGGAGGGGGGGCTATAGCCCCGAGTGGGCCCTCAAAAAGCCCCAGCTCTCGTATTGCTCATTGAGAATTATTAGCTCAGAGTCCCAAGGCCGTTTACACACATCCAGGGCCGGACTGGCCTACTGGAATAGCGGGAAATCTCCCAGTAGGCCCCCTGCCCAGGTGCCACTTTTAGATGTGGCTGCAGCAGGGCCAATTCTGGGCGGCCAAGCTCAAGTGCCAGACTTCTCCCCTCCCTCCTTTTCTCCTTGTTTTACGTCACACACAGTGGGAATCTCCCCTGTGTCACGGAGCTTAGGTCTGAAATGTTTGGCAGCCGCTGTAACAAAGTCCTGCCTCCTAGACCTGCTCTTGTGATAGATGAAGCGCTGATCTAATTGAATCAGTGTGATGTGTATCATAGGAGCCGGTCTAGGAGGTGGGACTTTGTTCCAGTGACCGCCGGGATATTCAAATCCAAGCTCCAATCGTGACACAGTGGGAAATCGCTGCTCTGTTTGTTATCCATCCAGGCACTTGTAGGCTGCATTGGTGGGCACTGGTAGGCTACATTGGTGGGCACTGGCAGGCTGTATTGATGGTCACTGGTAGGCTGCATTGATGGGCAATTGTAGGCTGCATTTGTGGGCACTGGTAGGCTGCATTGATGGGCACTGGTAGGCTGCATTGGTGGGCACTGGTTGGCTGCATTGATGGGCACTGGTAGGCTGCATTGGTGGGCACTGGTAGGCTGCATTTATGGGCACTGGTAGGCTGCACTGATTGGCACTGGTAGGCTGCATTGATGGACACTGGTAGGCTGAATTAGCGGGCACTGGTAAACTGTATTGGTGGGCACTTGTAGGCTGCATTTAATGGGCACTGGTAGGCTTCATTGGTGGGCACTGGTGTGCTGCATTGGTGGACACTATGAGGCTGCATTTGATGGGCACTGGTAGGCTGCATTTGATGGGCACTGATGAGGCTACATTGATGGGCACTGGTAGGCTGCATTTGATGGGCAGTGAGGAGGCTGCATTGATAGGCACTGGTAGGCTGCATTTGATGGGCACTGGTTAGGCTGCATTGATGCATTGATCTCTTGTATCAGGTCTGCAGTCTCTGACCATCTCTTGTATCATGTCTCTAGTCTCTGACCTTCTCCTGTATCATGTCTGCAGCCTCTGACATCTCCTGTACCATGTCCGCAGCCTCTAACCATCTCTTGTATCATGTCCGCAACCTCTGGCAGCTCAGAGAATACATTGGGATGGCGTCATATGTGAGACAATACATACCCTATGCTAACCAAGTTGAAACTTTTGTATACTGTCCTGACCACACCCTTTTGCCGCGTACAGACGATCAATCATTCCGACAACAAAACCATGGATTTTTTCTCACAAATGTTGTCGGAAATTCCGAATGCGGTGACATACAAGATGTACGACGGCACTATTAAAGGGAAGTTCAATACCAGTCGTGTTAGTAGAAGTTTAGTGAGAGACGATTCGCACTTTTCAGCCTCTTGCTTTTCAGTCCGCTATCACCATTACGAACGCTAGTTTTACCAGACCGAGCTCTTGCGTCTCGTACTTGATTCAGAGCATGCATGGAATATTTAAACTGTTTTCTAGTCAAGGAAGCTTTAAAGTTTGCAGCCATGGTAACAAGTAAAAAAGTATTTAAAGCCATAACTTACATTTTCCATAGAAAATTAAATGTTCAGTTATATTTGTTTGTTTGTTTGCTTGTTTTCATTTTAGAAATGTCTGCATGTAGGTTTTTTTATTGTCAGTGGGGAGGAAAAAAGCTTTAATTTAATCTATGAAAAAAATAAACTATATTTCCATTATACAGTTTCCTTTCCTTTTCTTTTCCATTTCCTTAAATTTTTGCTCTCTTTTCCATTTTCTTACCTTTTCCCTCCCTTGTCCATTTCTTCATCCTTTTCTTACCTTCTCTTTTACTTTTCTATTGCATTACCCTTTTCTCACCTTTCCCCTCCTTTCCCTTTTTTTTTACCTTTTCCCTTTCTTCCCCATTTTGTTTCCCCTTTCTTACCTTTTCCCTTTATTTTCTATTTCCTCACCCCTTTAATACCTTCTCCCTTTCTTTTCCATTCTCTTACCCTTTTCTTACCTTCTCACTTTAGTTTCCATTTCTTTACCCTTTTCTTACCCTTTCCTTTTTTATTATTGTTTTTCCCTTTTCTTACCTTTTTGCTTTCTTTTGCATTTCCCTTTATTTTTTTTATTTTTTTTCCCTTTTTTTTCCCTTTTTCCTTTCTTTTCCATTTCCCTACCCCTTTAACACCTTCTCCCTTACTTTTCCATTCTCTTATCATTTTCTTATCTTCTCCCTTTCTTTTCCATTTTCCTACCATTTCCTTCTCACTAGTAGGGATGAGCTTCGAGTTCGAGTCAAACTCATGTTCGACTCGAACATTGCCTGTTCGCCCGTTCGCCGAACAGCGAACAAATTGGGGTGTTCGCGGAAAATTCGAAAAATCTATGGGAGAAATCTAAAGTGTTAATTATAAAGGCTAATATGTCATTTTTGAAAGAAAAAAAGTATTTTAAAACTGACTCGCGGCTATTAATGAATTGTCGGCTCCCGCAATACATACAAAAGTCATTGATAAAAAAAAAAAAAAAAAAAGCGTGGGGGTTCCCCAGAATTCAATTACCAGGCCCTTCAGGTCTGGAATGGATATTAAGGGGAACCCCGCCGCAAATTTAAAAAAAAATTGACGTGGGGTTCCCCCAAATATCCATTCCAGGCCCTTCAGATCTGGCATGGATTTTAAGGGGAACTCCACACCAAATTTGAAAAAAAAATGGCGTGGAGTCCCCCTAAAAATCCATACCAGACCCCTTATCCGAGCACGCAACCTGGCCGGCCGCAGGGGAAAAGGGGGGGACGAGAGAGCGCCCCCCCCTCCCTCCTGAACCGTACCAAGCCACATGCCCTCAACATGGGGAGGATGTCCCCATGTTGATGGGGACAAGGGCCTCATCCCCACAACCCTTGCCCGGTGGTTGTGGGGGTCTGCGGGCGGGGGGCTTATCGTAATCTGGAAGACCCCTTTAACAAAGGGGACCCCCCTATGTGAATTGGTAAGGGGTACGTTGTACCCCTACCATTTCACGAAGAAAGCGTAAAAAAATGTTTAA
Source organism: Rana muscosa (assembly GCA_029206835.1). NCBI lineage: Eukaryota > Metazoa > Chordata > Amphibia > Anura > Ranidae > Rana > Rana muscosa. The sequence continues at coordinate 75,142,435 of JARGYO010005626.1, read as the reverse complement.
AAAAACACACAAACACCTTGAAAAAGTCCTTTATTAAAAAAAAAAAACATTCCAGCGGTGAAATCCAGTGTCCCGCGGCGATCCCGATGTCCAGCGCTGTCCTTCATTGGTTGTGCCTGAGCGGACCTGATGGGGAACTCCCTCTCAGTATTTTAAATGTATAGACCCGCCCCTTCTAAAGTTCCCCATCAGGTCCGCTCCCTCGGTATGTCGGACCCGCCTACGTCATTGGCTTGAGCGGGGAACTTCCTTCACTGTGTAATTTAAATTTACATAGTGAAGGAAGTTCCCCGCTCAAGCCAATGACATAGGCGGGTCTGACATACCAAGGGGGCGGACCTGATGGGGGACTGCTCTCACTTTGGTAATACATGTATAGACCCGCCCCTTCTCATGTTCCGCATCTGGTCCGCTGAGCGGACCTGATGGGGAACTTTAGAAGGGGCGGGTCTATACATTTAAAATACTGAGAGGGAGTTCCCCATCAGGTCCGCTCAGGCACAACCAATGAAGGACAGCGCTGGACATCGGGATCGCCGCGGGACACTGGATTTCACCGCTGGAATGTTTTTTTTTTTTTTTTTAAATAAAGGACTTTTTCAAGGTGTTTGTGTGTTTTTTTTAAACATTTTTTTACACTTTCTTCGTGAAATGGTAGGGGTACAATGTACCCCTTACCAATTCACATAGGGGGGGCCGGGATCTGGGGGTCCCCTTTGTTAAAGGGGTCTTCCAGATTCCGATAAGCCCCCCGCCCGCAGACCCCCACAACCACCGGGCAAGGGTTGTGGGGATGAGGCCCTTGTCCCCATCAACATGGGGACATCCTCCCCATGTTGAGGGCATGTGGCCTGGTACGGTTCAGGAGGGAGGGGGGGCCGCTCTCTCGTCCCCCCCTTTTCCCCTGCGGCCGGCCAGGTTGCGTGCTCGGATAAGGGGTCTGGTATGGATTTTTAGGGGGACTCCACGCCATTTTTTTTTTAAATTTGGGGTGGAGTTCCCCTTAAAATCCATGCCAGATCTGAAGGGCCTGGAATGGATATTTGGGGGAACCCCACGTCAATTTTTTTTTAAATTTGCGGCAGGGTTCCCCTTAATATCCATTCCAGACCTGAAGGGCCTGGTAATTGAATTCTGGGGAACACCCACGCTTTTTTTTTTATTTTTATCAATGACTTTTGTATGTATTGCCGGGAGCCGACAATTCATTAATAGCCGCGAGTCAGTTTTAAATGCATTTTTTTCTTTCAAAAATGACATTTTTTGCAGGGACAGTTCTAAGCACGGGAAACATGCGCCACTTCACATGCATATCATACACACCCCCCAGGTACGAAATTTAAAGGAATATTTCACTTTTATTTTTTCATTTTAAGCATTATTAAAATCACTGCTCCCAAAAAAACGGCCGTTTTTAAAACTTCTTTTTGCATTGATACATGTCCCCTGGGGCAGGACCCGGGTCCCCAAACACTTTTTAGGACAATAACTTGCATATTAGCCTTTATAATTAACACTTTAGATTTCGAAAGTTCGAGTCCATTGTATTTAATAGGGTTCTAAAGTTTACACGAACATTTTGTCTGTTCGCAGGTTCTGGTGCGAACCGAACAGGGGGGTGTTCGGCTCATCCCTGCTCACTAGCCTTTTTTCTTTTTCTTCTTCCTCTTTTTATCCTTTTTTCTTTCCTTGCCCTTTATTTTATCTTTCCTTACCCTATTCCCTTTCTTTACTCTTAAATTATCTCTTCTTACCCTTTCTCTTTCCTTGCTATTTACCTTTTTTTAATCTTTCCTTTCTCGTTCTTTTGGCTTTCCTAATCCTTTCCTTTGCCTCCTTTCTTTGAACTCATAAGCTATTATATTATGACAATAAGCCCTGCCACCACCTTAGTAACATTAGATAAATCAGTACATCTGGGATAAAATGTTCCTCGTTGTTCATTATGACTAATAGCTCATAGAGATGTACTAAATACTTCACGTAACAGAACATTGTTTATCTTCTTTTCTAGATAATGATTTGGTTTTGTCCTTTTTACAGTAGTTACAAAACCATTGAAAAATCAACTTACAGAAGGATACAGAGCTCACACTGCATTCACAGTTACTCTATGCACTTGCAACATGATTGCTATTATTTGTTCCCCCTCAAAGACCTTTCCCTGAAGCTATTTTTATTCAGGATAAAGCCAATTTTGTTTCACAATCCTTCATAAAATCATCTATGAAATGAGTCACCTTTCCACATTTGAAAATGAATGAATGTTCAAGCATCCTCCTATCCAATTTCGATAGGTCTTTAACCTTTAAAGGAAAACTACAATCGGGATACACATTGCCAGTATACTTACCTATGATGAGGATAAATGCATTTTTTAAAATCTTTTATTGCTAGCTGCAGGATAGCCCACACTGAATCAGTTTACAGCAGGTACACAGCTCTACTGTACAATTATGACTACAGTAAATGGGGAGCAGCATTCCTGGATCCAACTGCATTGTATGTAATTAGTAGACAGTTGTTACTCAAAATTGTAGAAAACAGGCTCAATTTTCACAGTTGTGAGGATTGTTCCTTTTTTTCCCAAAGGGTGCATCCAAAAGCAAACTGATAACTACATTGGATTGTGTTAATATATTTTGTATAGTTTAAACCATGTGCAGCTGTGTCACACTTGTAAATATATGACATATATTGGAGACTGCACCATGTTCATCTCTGGGTTGCCTTCACTAGCCATGCCAATCTGTTATTGAATATTGACAGAGTCACTAGAACTGAGTCTAAAGCCCTGTACACACGATAGGTTTAACCGATGAAAACAGTCCGATGGACTTTTTTCATCGGACAAACCGATCGTGTATGGGCCCCATCTGTCTTATTTCCATCTGTGTTTAAAAATAGAACATGTTTTAAATGTATCCGATGGTTAAAAAACCGATAACAAATTACTATCGTCTGTGGGGAACTTCATCGGGTAAAAAACCCACGCATGCTCAGAATCAAGTCGATGCATGCTCAGAAGCATTGAACTTCATTTTTCTCGGCTCATCAGAGTGTTTTACGTCACCGCATTTGGAACGGTCAGTTTTTTTAATGATGGTGTGTAGGCAAGACTAATGAAAGTCAGCTTCATCGGTTTTCCGATGGAAAAATCCATTGGTTAAAAAACCATAGGAAATCCGATCGCGTGTACAGGGCTTAAGATATAAAGGTATGAGGAAAATGAAGGAGAGGTTGTGGGTATGCTAGAGAGAATGCTGGTATGGTTGGCTGAGGTGGTGAAAGTGCAGTAAGTCCCTTTTTCTTTCTCGTACATCACGGGACACAGAGCGGCATAGCCATTACTATGTGGGTTATATAGTTTACCTTCAGGTGCTGGCACTGGCAACTTCCAAACCGGAAGTACCCTCCCCTATATAAGCCCCTCCCATCCGGGAGCACCTCAGTTTTTTGCCAGTGTCTAAGGTGTTGGCCAAGAAGTAACATGTGTTTTTCACTGAGCTTGCGTACAGGTTCTTTTGGGCCTCAGTAAGCTATTCCGGATCCGACCAAAAAAGCTTCATAGCTAAACGGTCGGTACCCGGGCCTTGCAGAGAAGAGCAAGGTTTTGCCTGTAATGCTTCTCTTAGGAGAGCTGGAACCTGGGATCCAGAGCTCTGGTCATACCCACGACCAAGATGTTTTCTGTGCAGGGTGCTATAGAGGTCCAGGGGAGTGGAATCCTTGGGAACCCGGTCCCTGAAGGTTTAATTACAATGCCTGCCGTGATAGGTGAAGTTTGGGCTTCTGTGGACCAAACAGAGTCCTGCGGCGGGGAAAAGGTAAGTGGGGGCCCCTCAGGAACTTGGTTCTATTGAGGGGACCCCCAAGCCTAATATGTCTTTCTGCCTGTTACCTAACGGTATTCCCGCTAAATATTTATGCATGCCTGTAACTACTAAAAAATGTAATATTTTTAATAGTGGTCAAGAAAAAATAAATAAAAAATAATATAGACTGCGGTACCTGTGTTAATCCACTAGAGGCCGCTGTGGAACATTTCTTGTCATGTGGACTAGTTTCTTTTCATCAGAGCAAGTCCAGGCAGATGGTGAGTTCTCTTGTGGGAAACTGCTTCCTCCGCCATGTTGCAATGCTCGTCCATCCCCCGGCCTGCGGCAAAAGGGCCCTGTCTCTTGTCCCTAGTTTCCTTTTTCAAAAAAGAGCGCCGAAGGCGCACGTGCCCGCGCGCGAGCACGTGCACGCGCCTCTATATATAGAGGTGAGCTGGGAAAGGGGGCGGAGCTTGGGGGATGACGCTCTTTGCGTGCCGCAGCGCTTCTGCGCATGTGCGGGCGTCCCAGCATGTTAAAAAGCACAATTATGTGTTGTGAGCTGGCTATGGAGTGCAGAGACAGAGCTGGCAACATTTAAAAAAGGCATACAGCAAGCGGTTGATGCAGGCATCCCCATAGAAAGGCACATTAGTAGACACCAACTGTTTTTATAGCAGCAATTGTGCTAGACTATTGTCAGTAAGTGGTGTATTTCGGCTGGAATACCTCAGCTTTGGGCTTAGGAATATGCCGTCTAAAAACTCCGGGACTAAAAATCCCAGGAAGCATAGGGGGTCTCCATCGGGCTCTGAGGATCTTGGGCATGCTTCGGCTGCACCAATCTCCCCTGAAGAATCAGAGGTTAGTGACCGTAGAGCACCCTCAGGAGTACCTGGTACTGTGGCTGTCCTCAGTTCACCTGCTCCTGTGTATGTAACAGAGGAAGTTTTTTCCTCAGCTCTGGAAGGGCTGGAAGAGAGATTGTCAACATTGATCGCTGCTTCCCTGTCACAGGGAAAAAGCACTCGATCTCCGTCTCCTCCCTCAGAGTACCTGTTAGCAGAGCAACAGTCCCATACAGGGATCGACCTACCTGAAGGGGATCAGGATGAGGTCGATTCTGTTGTAGAGGAATCAACAGTGGAAGAGCCATTCTCAGCATCACATGCTGAAAGATTATGGGTTCAGTCCCTGACTAACATGGTCCGATCAGCATTTAAAATGCCCCTTGCGGAGCCATCATCCACTTCTGTCTCCTCGTTGGGGTCGCTAAAAGCTCCCCAGACTGTTTGTTCCTTTCCGATACATCCTTTACTGGAAGGGCTCATTTACCAGGATTGGGAGCATCCTGATAAAATATTTACTCCTCCCAAGAGATTTCAGGTGGTCTATCCCATGGAGGATAAGTTCATCAAAAAATGGAGGGTCCCTACAGTGGACACAGCCATCTCTTGTGTGAATAAATCACTGACATGTCCAGTGGATAATGTCCAAATGTTCAAGGACCCAATAGATAAAAAATTTGAGTCCTTATTAAAATCTGCTTTTGCTACAGCAGGCTTGGTGACACAACCAGCAGTGGCAGCTATTGGGGTCTGCCAAGCAGTGAAGGATCAGTTGAAACAGGTCTTAAGAGACTTGCCAGATCAGCAGGCTTTTGCCCTAGCTGATCTACCTAGAGCCTTATGCTTTGCGGTTGACGCTATAAAGGATTCAATCCATCAGGCCTCCCGCCTTACGCTGTCTGTAGTACATATGCGCAGGCTTCTGTAGCTCAAAAACTGGTCTGCTGAAGCTCCCTGTAAATTTCCAGCGGTAAAAGTACACTTTTGCCGGTTAAAAACAGAGTTAGAGGTCCCTCTTTTAAGAGGCCTGCTTCTCCAGTCCCTAGGACATCGGCTGTGAAACAGTTCCGACGGCCTCCTCGGTCAAATCCCGGGGGTAAAAATCAGGGACAATTGCAGGGTAACAAGAAACCCTGGATCAGGAGAGGTACAAAACCTCCCCCAAAGTCAAATGCATGAAGGGTTGCCCCCACTCAATCGGGTGGGGGGAAGACTTCAGTTGTTCGCAGAGACCTGGCGGGACATGATCAGAGACAGATGGGTGCTCTCCGCACTAAGTCTGGGATACAAATTGGAGTTAAAAGACTCCCCTCCTTCCCATTTTATAAGGTCAAACGTGCCAAGGGATCCCCAGAAGAGAGGATCCCTCCTGTTGGCACTAGAACAATTATTGCTCCAAGCAGTAATTATAGAGGTTCCCCTGGAAGAATGGGGGTTCGGGTTTTACTCAAACCTCTTTACAGTCCCGAAGCCAAACGGGGACGTGAGGCCCATATTAAATCTAAAAGGGCTAAACAAATTCCTACATATCAGGACTTTCCGGATGGAGTCGATCCAATCGGTGGCCACTGCCCTACAAGGGGAGAAATGGTTAGCCTCAATCGACATCAAAGATGCTTATTTGCACATTCCCATCTTTCCAGTCCACCAAAAATTTCTACGCTTTGCGGTAGAAGGGCGCCATTTTCAGTTCAGAGCCTTACCCTTCGGTCTGGCCACAGCACCACGAGTGTTCACAAAAATTCTGGCCCCATTATTGGCCAATCTAAGAACACGAGGTGTAACGATAATGGCATATCTAGACGACTTGTTGCTGATAGACCACTCAGTGGAAAAACTAGAAGTGGTTGTTCACGAGACAATCGAGTATCTGGAATATCACGGTTGGATTATCAACCGAGACAAGTCAGCCCTAAAACCAGTCAAAAGTCTGGAATACTTGGGGCTAAGGCTGGATTCAGACCAGAGAAAAATTTTCTTGCCTCAAGAAAAGGTGTCGTCTTTGAGAGATTTGATCCACCTAGTGGGTACAAAAAGACAGCCATCCATACGCCTGTGCATGAGGCTGCTGGGAAAAATGGTGGCATCATTCGAAGCAGTACCCTACGGTCAATTCCATTCAAGGAATTTGCAAAGGGCCATACTGTCAGCCTGGAACAAAAAAGTTCAGGCCCTAGACTTACCAATGTCCTTGTCCCCTTCCGTTCGCAAGAGCCTCCGTTGGTGGTTGGTTCCCCAGCATCTGGAAAAAGGGAAAGCCTTCAGTCCGATTTCTTGGAAGGTGGTCACTACAGATGCCAGCCTTATAGGCTGGGGAGCAGTACTGGAGCAATGGTCTCTCCAGGGCAGATGGTCGGATGCAGAAAAGGCCCTGCCCATCAATCTCTTAGAGATACGAGCAGCCCGGTATGCCCTAGTAGCATGGACATCCAAACTCCAAGGGTCCCCTGTCAGAATTCAATCGGACAATGCCACTGCAGTGGCATATATCAATCATCAGGGTGGCACCAGGAGTCGTGCAGCCCAGAGGGAAGTAAATTGCATCCTGAAATGGGCAGAAAGATATGTCCCAGCCATATCTGCGGTATTCATTCCAGGAGTGGAGAATTGGAAGGCGGACTTTCTAAGTCGGCAACAATTATGCCCAGGGGAATGGTCCCTTCATCCCGAGGTTTTCCAGACAATATGTCAGCGGTGGGGAACACTGGATGTAGATCTGCTAGCATCCAGATTCAACGCAAAAGTGGACAGGTTTGTCTCTTGGACAAGGGATCCCTTAGCTTGCGGCTCGGATGCCCTAGTGTTCCCTTGGGATCAGTTCAAGCTGATATATGCATTCCCACGCCACAATTGTTACCTCGATTACTCCGCAGAATCAGGGTAGAAAAGAAACCAGTGATTCTGGTAGCTCCAGCGTGGCCCCGAAGAGCATGGTACGCGGAGATTGTAAAGATGTCTGTGGGGAGTCCTTGGACCCTCCCACATCGTCCGGACCTGCTTTCGCAAGGACCGATATACCACCCTTCCTTACCAGCCCTAGGTTTGACGGCCTGGCTATTGAAGCCCACATTCTAAAAAAGAGAGGTCTCTCTAATCCTGTGGTATCTACCATGATCAATGCCAGGAAGCCGGTATCCAGGCAGATCTACTATAGAATCTGGAAGGCGTACATCGCCTGGTGTGAAGCCAAGAAATGGCATCCACGTAAGTACGAAATAGGTAGGATTCTGGACTTCCTACAGTGGGCTGTAGATAGGAAGCTTGCCTTGAGTACTATCAAGGGTCAGATTTCGGCCTTGTCAATATTTTTTCAAAGGCCCTTGGCTTCGCATTCACTAGTCAAAGCCTTTATACAAGGAGTGATGCGTATTAGCCCTCCGGTTAATATTCCCATATGTCCATGGGACTTAAACCTGGTTCTGTCGGTTCTACAGAAATAACCATTTGAACCATTACAGCATATTTCCCTGGTTCTTCTCACCAGGAAATTGATTTTTCTAGTAGCCATTTGTTCGGCTAAAAGAGTGTCAGAATTAGCCGCTATGTCCTGTAGGGAGCCATATCTGGTTATCCATAAGGACAGAGTAGTGTTACGTCCTCATCCAGCCTTTCTTCCTAAGGTGGTATCGAGGTTTCATTTGAACCAAGATGTGGTTCTTCCTTCTTTTTTCCCCAAGCCTAGTTCGGTAGAGGAAAAGTTATTACATTCTTTGGATGTAGTAAGAGCAGTTAAAGCTTATCTAAAAGCCACTGCTCAGATTCGCAGAACAGATACTTTGTTTATTCTGCCGGAAGGCCCCAGAAAGGGTCAGGCAGCGTCAAAATCTACTTTAGCCAAGTGGATTCGACAGGTCATTATGCAAGCCTATGGCTTGAGAAGGAGACCGCCTCCGTTCAAAGTTAGGGCGCACTCCACGAGAGCAGTTGGAACTTCATGGGCAGTGCATCACCAGGCCTCCCTGGCTCAAATCTGTAAGGCCGCAACATGGTCTTCAGTACACATGTTTACTAGGTTCTACCAGGTGGACGTTAGAAGTCAGGAGGATGTCGCCTTTGGGCGCAGTGTGTTGCAGGCCGCAAAAGATCCTCATGTCTGATAGCGCTCAGCTTATGTATGGTGTACCCCCCCTCATTGGGCATTGCTTTAGGACATCCCACATAGTAATGACTATGCCGCTCTGTGTCCCGTGATGTACGAGAAAGAAAATAGGATTTTTATAACAGCTTACCTGTAAAATCCTTTTCTTGGAGTACATCACGGGACACAGAGCTCCCACCCCTCTTTTGGGGACACTTATTGCTTTGCTACAAAACTGAGGTGCTCCCGGATGGGAGGGGCTTATATAGGGGACGGTACTTCCGGTTTGGAAGTTGCCAGTGCCAGCACCTGAAGGTAAACTATATAACCCACATAGTAATGACTATGCCGCTCTGTGTCCCGTGATGTACTCCAAGAAAAGGATTTTACAGGTAAGCTGTTATAAAAAACATATTTTTTGCAGCTGGGAGGAGTGGTCTAACGGTCAGAAAAAGACCCATGTGAGTAGCTAGAGCAGATAGAGCAATTTTCTGTGTACCATGGAGTGTGTCATAGTTGCATGGTGCCATAACTACTGTCCATGTGAATGATTTTCTACCTATGACTAAGTATTGTGGCCAGTTTGTTTTTCACACAACAAGGTGTCTGATACAATCTTGTCAGAGCCTCTGTCCATATTGGTATCATCTGTATCTGTTTTGACCTCCTGCTGCATTATTACATTAAGTAATGTATAAAATGTTGTGCAGTGAGTGCACGTCAGACAGGCGTCATAGTTAAGGGCCTGGTAGCCCACGTTTATTAAACGCAAAAACAAAACACATGTCCATTCAGCATTTCCCATACAGGGTTTCAAGCTTCAGTTAAATACACAAAATTCAAATGAAAATGGTAGCCCACCTGGCTATTCTTCAGCAGCACTGCTGCTATAGATACTGGTCCCTCAGACCTCCAGCTCTTCCAGGCCTACAGTTTGGATGCACACAGTCTTGTGCTCCTTGGATGTACACAGCTTCAAGCCCTTCAACTGACACAACTTTGGGCTCCTTGGATGCACACAGCTTCAAGCCCTTTAATGCACACAGCTTTGGGCTTCTTGGACGCACACAGCTTCAAGCCCTTTAATGCACACAGCTTTTGCTCCTTGGACGCATACAGCTTCAGGCCCTTCAATGCACACAGCTTTGGGCTCCTTGGACGCACACAGATTCAAGCCCTTCAACGCAAACAGCATCTATCTTCACACATAGACTCTCTCAATAGCAGCCTTCTGCTCTCACCAGCCCATCATTATATGGGCTGTGTGCACCTAGGCACACACCTTGCTGGCTCTCCACAAGACCCAGACACAGGGTTGGAGATCCCGTCCCACCCAAAACACAGGGTACAATCCGGCAACAGCAAACTCTGAAGAAAACTGCCAGAGCAGTTTTTTCCATTTAGAATCTACGCTCTGTAGTTCAGCAGACATGCAAACTCTGAGTCCATTTTCAATCCCTTCCCATAGGGACAGAGCCTCGCTCTGCCACACCATTTAACCGATTCATATGTAGAAGGTGTGGTGGGGAAAATGGGAAGGAGGATAAACTCAGAAAAGAGAAAAAAAAGGGGGAGGGGAAGGGGGAAGGGGGGTTTTAAGAGAAAAATTATGTGTGGAGGGGGTTCCATCTCTTACTTCCCTTCTATGTAAAGTCGTGGAGGTTTGCATCTCCTGAGGAGTATAAATAACTTACAGAGGGGGATGGCCTCTATGGGAGAAAGGATAACCGGTCAGATAGATCTTTTATATCTTGAGTTATGGTGTTTCTAGGGTTAGTGAGGGGAGCTATTTAGTCTAGAGAATTCCATCATTGATTGAAAGTGCATGCCCATTTATTTCCAAATTTTGTTGGTGTATCTCGTGATTAGTGTTGAGCGAACCCGAACTGTAAAGTTCGGGTCCGTACCGAACTTTAGCTTTTTCCCGAACCCGGACTTTGCCCAAAAGTCCGGGTTCGGGTTCAGGTTCGGCAATCTAATTACGCATTTAGAAATGCTTCAGGGGCCAGCCAATCACCTTTTGATTAGCTGGTGTGCCCTTAGAGGCCATCATAGCCATGCCTACTAATGGCATGGCTGTGATTGGTCAGTGCAACATGTGACCCAGCTTCTATATAAGCTAGAGGCACACAGCACACATGTCACTCTGCTTCAGAATAGATAGGGAGAGGATCTAGTCTGCTGCTGCTGCTTTTAGGGAGAGATAGAAAGATAGATGAGGTAGTCCTGATTCTACAATCTGAGGGAAAAGATAGAGAGATAGTGTAATGTAGGGCCAGGTTCCTGTGTTGTTGCTTTCAGGGAGAGAGAATATTATATAGGAGTCCAGATTCAGAGATTAAAATCAGCAATCTCCATAGGTTTAACTATTTGTGTTGCAGTGCAGTCTTTTTACACTGCCATGAGCCCAGTGTCAGAGAAAATCTAACTTTTAGGGGGAAAAAAAGGCACTTTATTGTGCTCTTTTCCAAAAGACCCTTAGGGCAAAAAAAAAAAAAAAAAAGCATTTTATTTTGCTCGTGCAAAAAAAGACCCGTTTAGGGCAAAAAAAAAAAAAATTGCCCTTTAATGTACGCTTGCAAAAAACGCAGTTTAGGGGCACAAAAAAAAGTTTGCAGTGTGTTATACATATTTTGAGGTGTGTGAAATAAACAATTTCTATATAGTTTTCTCCTACTGTGCTATACTAAAAAAACAAAAATTTTTTTGAATAGCATTTTCTGCAGTTCTGTAGCTGTGCGATTCAGCGGTTACATACTGTGGGTGTGTTCTGCTCTTCCAAAAAACGCAGTTTAGTGGCACAAAAAAAGTTTGCAGTGTGTTATACATATTTTGAGGTGTGTGAAATAAATTATTTCTATATAGTTTTCTCCTACTGTGCTATACTAAAAAAACAACATTTTTTTTGAATAGCATTTTCTGCAGTTCTGTAGCTGTGCGATTCAGCGGTTACGTACTGTGGGTGTGTTCTGCTCTTCCAAAAAACGCCATTTAGTGGCACAAAAAAAAGTTTGCAGTGTGTTATACATATTTTGAGGTGTGTGAAATAAACAATTTCTATATAGTTTTCTCCTACTGTGCTATACTAAAAAAACAACATTTTTTTTTGAATAGCATTTTCTGCAGTTCTGTAGCTGTGCGATTCAGCGGTTACGTACTGTGGGTGTGTTCTGCTCTTCCAAAAAACGCAGTTTAGTGGCACAAAAAAAAAGTTTGCAGTGTGTTATACATATTTTGAGGTGTGTGAAATAAACAATTTCTATATAGTTTTCTCCTACTGTGCTATACTAAAAAAACAACATTTTTTTTGAATAGCATTTTCTGCAGTTCTGTAGCTGTGCGATTCAGCGGTTACGTACTGTGGGTGTGTTCTGCTCTTCCAAAAAACGCCGTTTAGTGGCACAAAAAAAAGTTTGCAGTGTGTTATACATATTTTGAGGTGTGTGAAATAAACAATTTCTATATAGTTTTCTCCTACTGTGCTATACTAAAAAACAACATTTTTTTTTAATAGCATTTTCTGCAGTTCTGTAGCTGTGCGATTCAGCGGTTACGTACTGTGGGTGTGTTCTGCTCTTCCAAAAAACGCTGTTTAGTGGCACAAAAAAAAGTTTGCAGTGTGTTATACATATTTTGAGGTGTGAAATAAACAATTTCTATATAGTTTTCTCCTACTGTGCTATACTAAAAAAACTAAAAATTTTTTGAATAGCATTTTCTGCAGTTCTGTAGCTGTGCGATTCAGCGGTTACGTACTGTGGGTGTGTTCTGCTCTTCCAAAAAACGCCGTTTAGTGGCACAAAAAAAAGTTTGCAGTGTGTTATAAATATTTTGAGGTGTGTAAAATAAACAATTTCTATATAGTTTTCTCCTACTGTGCTATACTAAAAAAACAACATTTTTTTTTGAATAGCATTTTCTGCAGTTCTGTAGCTGTGCGATTCAGCGGTTACGTACTGTGGGTGTGTTCTGCTCTTCCAAAAAACGCTGTTTAGTGGCACAAAAAAAAGTTTGCAGTGTGTTATACATATTTTGAGGTGTGTGAAATAAACAATTTCTATATAGTTTTCTCCTACTGTGCTATACTAAAAAAACAACATTTTTTTGAATAGCATTTACTGCAGTTCTGTAGCTGTGCGATTCAGCGGTTACGTACTGTGGGTGTGTTCTGCTCTTCCAAAAAACGCCGTTTAGTGGCACAAAAAAAAGTTTGCAGTGTGTTATACATATTTTGAGGTGTGTGAAATAAACAATTTCTATATAGTTTTCTCCTACTGTGCTATACTAAAAAAACAACATTTTTTTGAATAGCATTTTCTGCAGTTCTGTAGCTGTGCGATTCAGCGGTTACGTACTGTGGGTGTGTTCTGCTCTTCCAAAAAACGCCGTTTAGTGGCACAAAAAAAAGTTTGCAGTGTGTTATACATATTTTGAGGTGTGTGAAATAAACAATTTCTATATAGTTTTCTCCTACTGTGCTATACTAAAAAAACAACATTTTTTTTGAATAGCATTTTCTGCAGTTCTGTAGCTGTGCGATTCAGCGGTTACGTACTGTGGGTGTGTTCTGCTCTTCCAAAAAACGCCGTTTAGTGGCACAAAAAAAAGTTTGCAGTGTGTTATAAATATTTTGAGGTGTGTGAAATAAACAATTTCTATATAGTTTTCTCCTACTGTGCTATACTAAAAAAACAACATTTTTTTTTGAATAGCATTTTCTGCAGTTCTGTAGCTGTGCGATTCAGCGGTTACGTACTGTGGGTGTGTTCTGCTCTTCCAAAAAACGCCGTTTAGTGGCACAAAAAAAAGTTTGCAGTGTGTTATACATATTTTGAGGTGTGTGAAATAAACAATTTCTATATAGTTTTCTCCTAGTGTGCTATACTAAAAAAACAACATTTTTTTTGAATAGCATTTTCTGCAGTTCTGTAGCTGTGCGATTCAGCGGTTACGTACTGTGGGTGTGTTCTGCTCTTCCAAAAAACGCTGTTTAGTGGCACAAAAAAAGTTTGCAGTGTGTTATACATATTTTGAGGTGTGTGAAATAAACAATTTCTATATAGTTTTCTCCTACTGTGCTATACTAAAAAAACATTTTTTTTGAATAGCATTTTCTGCAGTTCTGTAGCTGTGCGATTCAGCGGTTACGCACTGTGGGTGTGTTCTGCTCTTCCAAAAAACGCCGTTTAGTGGCACAAAAAAAGTTTGCAGTGTGTTATAAATATTTTGAGGTGTGTGAAATAAACAATTTCTATATAGTTTTCTCCTACTGTGCTATACTAAAAAAACAACATTTTTTTTTGAATAGCATTTTCTGCAGTTCTGTAGCTGTGCGATTCAGCGGTTACGTACTGTGGGTGTGTTCTGCTCTTCCAAAAAACGCTGTTTAGTGGCACAAAAAAAAGTTTGCAGTGTGTTATACATATTTTGAGGTGTGTGAAATAAACAATTTCTATATAGTTTTCTCCTACTGTGCTATACTAAAAAAACATTTTTTTTGAATAGCATTTTCTGCAGTTCTGTAGCTGTGCGATTCAGCGGTTACGTACTGTGGGTGTGTTCTGCTCTTCCAAAAAACGCTGTTTAGTGGCACAAAAAAAAGTTTGCAGTGTGTTATACATATTTTGAGGTGTGTGAAATAAACAATTTCTATATAGTTTTCTCCTACTGTGCTATACTAAAAAAACAACATTTTTTTTGAATAGCATTTTCTGCAGTTCTGTAGCTGTGCGATTCAGCGGTTACGTACTGTGGGTGTGTTCTGCTCTTCCAAAAAACGCCGTTTAGTGGCACAAAAAAAGTTTGCAGTGTGTTATACATATTTTGAGGTGTGTGAAATAAACAATTTCTATATAGTTTTCTCCTACTGTGCTATACTAAAAAAACAACATTTTTTTTTTAATAGCATTTTCTGCAGTTCTGTAGCTGTGCGATTCAGCGGTTACGTACTGTGGGTGTGTTCTGCTCTTCCAAAAAACGCCGTTTAGTGGCACAAAAAAAAGTTTGCAGTGTGTTATAAATATTTTGAGGTGTGTGAAATAAACAATTTCTATATAGTTTTCTCCTACTGTGCTATACTAAAAAAACAACATTTTTTTTTGAATAGCATTTTCTGCAGTTCTGTAGCTGTGCGATTCAGCGGTTACGTACTGTGGGTGTGTTCTGCTCTTCCAAAAAACGCCGTTTAGTGGCACAAAAAAAAGTTTGCAGTGTGTTATACATATTTTGAGGTGTGTGAAATAAACAATTTCTATATAGTTTTCTCCTACTGTGCTATACTAAAAAAACAACATTTTTTTTGAATAGCATTTTCTGCAGTTCTGTAGCTGTGCGATTCAGCGGTTACGTACTGTGGGTGTGTTCTGCTCTTCCAAAAAACGCTGTTTAGTGGCACAAAAAAAGTTTGCAGTGTGTTATACATATTTTGAGGTGTGTGAAATAAACAATTTCTATATAGTTTTCTCCTACTGTGCTATACTAAAAAAACATTTTTTTTGAATAGCATTTTCTGCAGTTCTGTAGCTGTGCGATTCAGCGGTTACGCACTGTGGGTGTGTTCTGCTCTTCCAAAAAACGCCGTTTAGTGGCACAAAAAAAGTTTGCAGTGTGTTATAAATATTTTGAGGTGTGTGAAATAAACAATTTCTATATAGTTTTCTCCTACTGTGCTATACTAAAAAAACAAAATTTTTTTTTGAATAGCATTTTCTGCAGTTCTGTAGCTGTGCGATTCAGCGGTTACGTACTGTGGGTGTGTTCTGCTCTTCCAAAAAACGCTGTTTAGTGGCACAAAAAAAAGTTTGCAGTGTGTTATACATATTTTGAGGTGTGTGAAATAAACAATTTCTATATAGTTTTCTCCTACTGTGCTATACTAAAAAAACAACATTTTTTTTGAATAGCATTTTCTGCAGTTCTGTAGCTGTGCGATTCAGCGGTTACGTACTGTGGGTGTGTTCTGCTCTTCCAAAAAACGCCGTTTAGTGGCACAAAAAAAGTTTGCAGTGTGTTATACATATTTTGAGGTGTGTGAAATAAACAATTTCTATATAGTTTTCTCCTACTGTGCTATACTAAAAAAACAACATTTTTTTTTTAATAGCATTTTCTGCAGTTCTGTAGCTGTGCGATTCAGCGGTTACGTACTGTGGGTGTGTTCTGCTCTTCCAAAAAACGCCGTTTAGTGGCACAAAAAAAAGTTTGCAGTGTGTTATACATATTTTGAGGTGTGTGAAATAAACAATTTCTATATAGTTTTCTCCTACTGTGCTATACTAAAAAAACAACATTTTTTTTGAATAGCATTTTCTGCAGTTCTGTAGCTGTGCGATTCAGTGGTTACATACTTTGATTGTGTTCTGCGCTTCCAAAAACAGGATAAGTACAGGCGATAGTAGATTGGGTTGCTGACAGTGCCTCGGGTTCCTTCACATTGTCTCCCACCCACTCTTCTGATGAAAGAACAGAGTTGGCACCTGAAACCCATGTCCATCAGTCTTTCACCTCACCCCCTTGCAAATCAGCCAAGCAGTCTGAGCCCCAAATCATGCAGCAGTCTCTTCTGCTTTTCGATGACTCTGTTAGCAGGGTTTCCCAGGGCCATCCACCTAGCCCTGCCCCAGAAGTGGAAGAGATTGAGTGCACCGATGCCCAACCACTTATGTTTCATGATGAGTACATGGGAGGACCATCGCAGTACGTCTCGGATGATGACGAAACACAGGTGCCAACTGCTACTGCTTTCGCAATTGTGCAGACAGACAAGGAGGGCAGGGGTAAAGACTGGGTGGAAGATGATGTGGAGGACGATGAGGTCCTCGACCCCACATGGAATCAACGTTATGCAGGTGACCAGTGTAGTTTGGAGGACGAGGCGGTGGTCGCACAGAGCCACCAGCACAGCAGAAGAGGGAGCAGGGTGCAAAAGTGGAGCGTCTGTCAGCTAGACAGTATGTCTGCTACTGCCCAACGCAGCAAGGGACCAAGCACACCAAAGCCAGGTCCAAGGAGTTCCCCAGCGTGGCAGTTCTTCACACAATGTGCTGATGACAAGACACGAGTGGTTTGCTTGCTGTGCAATCAGAGCCTGAAGCGAGGCATAAACGTTCTCAACCTGAGCACAACCTGCATGACCAGGCATCTAAGTGCAAAGCACGAGCTGCAGTGGAGTAGACACCTCCAAAACCAAGAAAGGTCTCTGGCTCCTCCTGCTTCCTCTTCTGCTGCAGTCTAGGCCTCTTCATCCACCTCTGTAGTGACAGTGGCACCTGCCACCCCGCAAACAGAGGATCTGCCAGCAACACTACCACCTGGGTCACCAACCATCTCCACAATGTCCCATGGAAGCGTTCAGCTCTCTATCTCCCAAACATTGGAGCGGAAGAGGAAGTACCCCCCTAGCCACCCGCGATCCCTGGCCCTGAATGCCAGCATTTCAAAACTCCTGGCCTTTGAAATGCTGTCATTCCGTCTGGTGGAGACGCAGAGTTTTAAAAGCCTGATGGCATTGGCTGTCCCACAGTACGTCGTGCCCAGCCGCCACTATTTTTCCAGGCGAGTCATCCCTTCCCTGCACAAGCAAGTGGGGGACAAAATCAGGTGTGCACTGCGCAACGCCATCTGTGGCAAGGTCCACCTAACTACGGATGCGTGGACCAGTAAGCACGGTCAGGGACGTTATATCTCCCTAACAGCACACTGGGTAAATGCAGTGGCGGCTGGGCCTGAGGCAGATAGCAGTTTGGCGCATGTCCTTCCACCACCGAGGATTGCAGGGCGCTTCAGTTTGCCTCCTGTTGCTAACTCCTCCTACTCCGCTTCCTCATCCTCTACCGCCTCCTCATCCGGTCAGCGTAACACCTTCACCACCAACTTCAGCACAGCCAGGGGTAAACGACAGCAGGCAGTTTTAAAACGTTCCTGTTTGGGGGAAAAACCCCACACCGCGCAGGAGTTGTGGAGGGACATGGAACAACAGACCAATGAGTGATTGCTGTCAGTGAGCCTCAAGCCCGGCCTGGTGGTGTGCGATAATGGGCGAAATCTCGTAGCAGCTCTGGGCCTAGCCGGTTTGACGCACATCCCTTGCCTGGCGCATGTGCTGAACTTGGTGGTCCAGAGGTTCCTTAAAAATTACCCCAATATGCCAGAGCTGCTGCAGAAAGTGCGGGCTGTGTGTGTGCACTTTCAGCGTTCTCACCCTGCTGCTGCTCGCCTGTCAGCGCTGCAGCGTAACTTCGGCCTTCCCGCTCACCGCCTCATATGTGACGTGCCCACAAGGTGGAACTCCACCTTGCACATGCTGGCCAGACTGTGCGAGCAGCAGCAGGCGATAGTGGAGCTTCAGCTGCAGCAATCACGCGTGAGTCGCTCTGCGGAACAGCACCACTTCACCACCAATAACTGGGCCTCCATGCGAGACCTGTGTGCCTTGTTGCGCTGTTTCGAGTACTCCACCAACATGTCCAGTGCCAATGACGCCGTTCTTAGCGTTACTATCCCAGTTCTATGCCTCCTTGAAAAAACGCTTCGGGCGATGATGGAAGAGGATGTGGCACAGGAGGATGAGGAGGAGGAGGAGGAAGCGGGATCATTTCAAAGGCTTTCAGGGCAGTCTTTCACAAGTGGCTACGAGGGTGGGTTCCTGCACCAACAAACGCCAGGTACACAATTGTCCGGCAGAAAGGGCACAGTTCTGGAGGATGACAAGGTGGAGGAGGAGATGGAGGAGGAGGAGCCATTTTCACAGCAGGGTGGCACCCAGACCAGCTCGTGGCCATCACTGGTGCGTGGCTGGGGGGATACAGAGGACACAGACGATACACCTCCCACAGAGGACAGCTTTTCTTTGCCTCTGGGCAGCCTGGCACACATGAGCGATTACATGCTGCAATGTTTCCACAATGACCGCCGAGTTGCCCACATTTTAACTGGTGCTGATTACTGGGTGTCCACCCTGCTGGATCCCCGTTACAAGGACAACGTACCGTCCTTAATTCCCTCACTGGAGCGGGATCGTAAGATGCGCGAGTACAAGCACACGCTGGTAGACGCGCTGCTGGTGGCATTCCCACCTGACAGCGGGCGTACGGTGGAAGCACAAGGCGAAGGCAGAGGAGGAGGAAGAGGTCGCCAACGCAGCCGGGGCACCGGCAGCACCTCAGAAGGCAGGGTTAGCATGGCTGAAATGTGGAAAAGCTTTGTCAGCACGCCACAACAACCAGCACCACCAGCTGAGATGGAACGTCTTAGCAGGAGGCAGCATTTCACCAACATGGTTGAGCAGTATGTGTCCACAGGCCTACACGTACTGGATGACGGGTCTGCCCCCTTTAACTTCTGGGTCTCCAAATTGGGCACATGGCCTGAGCTTGCCCTTTATGCCTTGGAGGTGCTGGCCTGCCCTGCAGCCAGTGTATTATCTGAACGTGTATTGAGCACGGCAGGGGGCGTTATCACAGACAAGCGCAGCCGCCTGTCCAGAGCCAATGTGGACAAGCTCACGTTCATTAAAATGAACCAGGCATGGATCCCACAGGACTTGTCCGTACCTTGTGCAGAATAGATATGTATACCGGTGTTGTGACAAAAACTGTCCGGCCATCGGATTGTGTCCGGCCCATACTGCGAAGGCGCAGCGCTTGCGCAGTACAGAGGACAAGGAGATTCACAAAATCTCAGAAGATGAACCGCGCCTGCGCTGTGAGTGCAGGTTCAAGCCCCACCATCCAAGTGGACATACGGTAGCACATAGTAACAGGGCCCCTCACGGGCTCGGTTCGATCGCCACGCTTTGGGCACGGCCTCACTTGGCTCGGCTTGAACCACGGATGGTGTGGCCTTCACCTGAACTCACCACGCAGGCGCCGTTCGTCTTGGGAGATTTTCGAAATCCCCTTGTCCTACATACTGAGCAAGCGCAGTACAGGGTGGACACTATTTGACGGGGGACAGAATTCGACACATCACCGGCCATACCCAGCCATTGTTGTATTTTTGAATCCGTGTTGGCTACCTCGTCCTCCTCCACCGCCGCTTCCACCTACACAGCCACATCCACCGCCACCTCAACCTCCTACTCCATATGGACCTCGTCCTCCTAGGTCAAGATTATTATTTTTTATTTTAATTTTTTTTATGTTATTTTAAGTTATTTCCCTATCCACATTTGTTTGCAGAGCACTTGCCATGCTCTTAACAACATTTTGCTGCCATTTGCAGCCCTCTAGCCCTTTCCATTACCTTTTTAGAGCCTTTTTAGTCCTTAGAAGTCCGGGTCCCCATTGACTTCAATGGGGTTCGGGTTCGGGTTCGGGTTAAAGTTCGGTCCCGAACCCGAACTTTTTTCCGAAGTTCGGCCGAACCCGTCGAACCCGAACATCCAGGTATCCGCTCAACTCTACTCGTGATATATGAATTAGTTCCTCCATTTCTGCTTTTTTTGCCTATTCTGGTAAACCATTCCTTAATTGACGTGTGGTGCGAGTTCCAGTGTATAGGAATACATTGCTTTGCTGCATTTATCATGTGCATGGCTAGAGATTTTTGGTAGGTGTTGTGCGGTAGGGAGGAATGGTGTAGTAGGAAATGGGCTGGAGATAGAACTAATTCATAGGACGTTACCATTGAATTAATGTGGTGTATCTCTTTCAAGAAGGGTTGCATATTGGGGCAAGACCACCAGATGTGTGTGAGTGTACCCCTATCTGCTTGGCATTTCCCTTAAGTTTCTGATATTTTTGTATTACATTTATGTAGAAGGGTTGGTGTACAATACCGTTGTGTTTGAATTTTGTATCAATTTTCTTGTGTGGACACGTTCATGGAGCCTTTGTGGATATTCAGGTATATTTGTTCCCATTTTTCCTGTGAGAAAAATAGGGATAGATCTCTTTCCCATGACATGCAGGCCTTACTATTGTTTGGAGAGTGGTCCATAAACAATAATGAGTGTATGACTGATATGATGTGGCGTTGGGGTGTCCTTCATGTGTATATTATTTCAAAGGTCGTTAGTTGTCTTGAGTAAGAGGATCCCTTGTTTTTTAAATGTAGGTAATGTGCGAGCAGAAGGTACGTCCATGTTGGCATGAGTGGTCTTTCTATTGGGGTAAATAATTGTGAGTTAGATAGCAATCTGCCTTTGTCAAAAAAGTGAGTGGCTAACATTTGGTCATGGTGCCAGTGCTCAGTGAGGAATTGGAGATGTAGCCCTGGGGCAAAATACGGGATCATTTGCATCGGAGTAATTGGTCCCGATGTAGTTGAAAGGGAGGTAGTCTTGCAAGTAGTTTTAAACGTGGTCCTATCAATGGGTGTGTATGTATTTCTTGAGGGATATGGTGGTCAAGTAGCCAAGGTAGGCAGTTGAGGGGTAAAGAAGTGAAAGAAGCTTCTAAGGTGACCCAGTCTTTAAGAGAGCTGTGGACATTCCAGTCCAATATTCTAACAAGATGGCAGGCTCAGTAAAAGTTTTTGATGTCTGGTAGGCCTATCCCTCCTAAGTGTTTGGGTAAGGTGAGATGGGCATAGCTAATCCTGGGTATACGGTCTCCCCAGAGAAATCTAGAACAGACACTTTTATATGTCTTGAGAAGGCTGGTGGTAGATGAAGGGGGATGGTCTGTAGTAGGTAGAGCAAACATGGAAGGGCATCTTTAGGATTACCACCCTATCAAACCAAGAAGAGATGGGCTTATTACAGTTTTTGAGATCAGTCATTAGTTTATTTAAGATGGGTATGTAGTTTTTTATGTATAAGTCTTGCAGTTTGGAGGGAAGCTGTATGCCGAAGTATGTTCTGGATTGGATTTCCAACAGAAGGGGAATTTTTTCTGGCAGAGGTCCACCAATCTCTGTGGTAGAGATAGGTTAAGTGCAAAGGATTTTGAGAAATTCATTTTTAGATTGGATATTGTATAAAAGTGTTGGGATTTGGCTAGTAGGACTGAGAGTGTTGTAAATGGTTCAGTAAGGAATAGTAGGATGTCATTAGAAAATGCTGAAAGTTTGTATCCCTTATTAGCAGTGCATATTCCTTGAATGTTCGGATTTTGTCTGAGACTGTAGAAGAAGGGTTCTAGGGTAATTATGAAGAGAATGAGAGACAGTGGACAACCTTGTCTAGTTCCATTGTGAATGGGGAAGCATTCGACAGGGTTTGGTTGATGTGTACCTTAGCAGAAGGGTTGGTATATAGTGACATGATGAGTTCCAGCATATGGGTGCCTAGTCCTATTGTTTGAAGGACTGCTGTCATATAGTCCCTTACCACCCTGTTGAATGCCTTCTCCGCATCCAGGGATAGGTAGAAGCAATTCTGTTCTGAGAGAGTCGTCACATGATGTAGGTTAAGTGCCTTGACAGTGTTGTCTCTTGCTTGCCTGATAGGAAAAGGGAGATTGAGAGAGTACATCAGTAGGATGTGACTATGAAGGATCTGGGATAGTAAAGTAGGAGTTCCGGAGGTGGGTGTGTACCTGAAACCCTACCCTGTTTGGGGTGAAAATCCGGAATTGGTTAGCGAAGTCTACCAGAGACAGCTGGGTGTGGGGGTGACAGGCTTCGGTTTTTAGAAGGGGCTAGTCTCGGGCCCCTCAGAGGTCAAGGTGGCTAAAGAAAATGTTAAGGGGCAATGGAGAGAGTAAAAGAAGAATATCTCTCCACTAGGGATGAGCCGAACACTCCCCGGTTCGGTTCGCACCAGAACCTACGAACGGACCGAAAGTTTACGCAAACTTTAGAACCCTATAAAAGTGCTAATTATGAAGGCTAATATGTAAGTTATTGTCCTAAAAAGGGTTTGGGGACCCGGGTCCTGCCCCAGGGTACATGTATCAATGCAAAAAAAGTTTTTAAAACGGTTGTTTTTTCGGGAGCAGTGATTTTAATGATGCTTAAAGTAAAAAAAAAAAAAAGTAAAATATTATTTTAAATATCGTACCTGGGGGGTGTCTATGGTATGACTGTGAAGTGGCACGTGTTTCCCGTGTTTAGAACTGTCCCTGCACAAAATTACATTTCTAAAGGAAAAAAAGTAATTTAAAACTGCTTGTGGCTTTAATGAAATGTCTGGTCCCGGCAATATGGATGAAAATCATTGAGAAAAATGCCATGGGCACCCCCCCCAACCCTGGTCTTGGTCCAAAACAAGCAGACCAACACCAAACGCACGCACAGCATGAACTCGACAACGAGAACGTCCAGGCGACATGGCTAGGAAACGGTCGTCTTATCAGAACGTGCAGAACAGAACGCACTTTAGAACAGCAAGGCCTATGAATAACGAACTGAAAAACAGAAACGAACAGGCAAGAACGCACTGTAAAACAGATACGACCTGCCTAGACGCCCTGAAAGTCAAGATACGAACCCACAAGCACAAACTGAACCGCAGAAAACGAACTGAAAAATACGAAGACTGAAAAGCGCGAATCGTCTCTTCCCAAACTTTTACTTCACACGCGGTAACACGAGATCAGCAAAAGCAGCCCAAGGGGTGGCGCCAAGAAAAAAGTTCTTCCCCTTTATAGTGCCATCGTACGTGCTGGACATGACCGCGGAGAACAACAAGGAAATTGGGAAATGTTAGTGTGTACGCATGGAAAGCTTGACGAGAAAATCGACAAGGTTAACAAGAATCTCGTCGAAAAAAACGACGTGTTTTTTACGACGAGAAACTCGGTCGTGTGTACGAGGCTTCACTGTGAGGACTTACAGTGTTGTGGCAACACAACCACAACAAACGATTCTCAGGCAAAGTCCTTCAGTAGCAGCCTTAAAGTGTTACTAAACTCAGGACCTGCATTCACTATATCTGGTCTCACATAGTAAACAGAGCATGGAAATTTAATTATTTTAGTAAATATAAACTTGCTAAACACGTTTTCTCATCAGCAGTATTTAGCAGTCTTTTACAGACAACGAAAAATAACCTAACTGAGTTTTAGTTTTTGTATTTAAAATAAAAAAATACAGTTTTAGCTATGCATAGTATTTAATTTATTTAACCTCCCTGGCGGTATGATTATGTCAGATTTTTGATGCTGAAACCAATACCATTATTTTGCATGGAAATTTGGCGTTTTATATTGTAGGTCTGTAATTCTTAGAAATAACTCACTTAAATCTGTCCAAACAAGAGTCTAGTAGACATCCCGGGTAGGATAAAGTTTGAAACACGTAATCGTTAATTATAATATAATAAATAACTATAAATAATTATAACAAATAATATAATAATAATAATAGAAATGTATTCAATAATGTAATCAAATCAAAAACACTGAAATTTGCTCAGTTGCAGAATTGTCGCTGTCATTACTTTCAGTGTTTGATGACGAATTTCCCCACAAATCACTATCGATCATTCCTGCAAGTGATTCTAATTTATTGTAAAAGAGGGGTACCTATGCGCCTGCCAATAGGTACAACTAAATTAAAGTGCTAATATAAAGTGCTAAGTGCAAAGTGCTAAAAATAAATAACTAATATATGACATACAGCAGCTGACTTCTATAGTGCAACCAACACAAACAAGTACAATAAAAAAATATTGAAGCAGCGCTAAATGTCCGTGAACAATAATAGATTATCAACGTGCTGTAAAGGCGCTAAAATATAAATGAACAATTCCAATGAAAGTGCTAAATAGCGTCAATAATGATAATGACTGTTAATAAACGTGCATACTGTGCAAAAAAAAATTTGTTTACAGAAAATACAAAAAACATCCAAATGTTGATGTGTCCCAAAGGAATAATATATATATGTGTAAAAAGTTCACACATAAAGTGCTAATCTAAAAAAAAAGTGAAAATATCAGCAGCCAAGAGCAGGAAAAAAACGAAAAGAACAGGCGTGGGAGTCCAGCTCATCACATCAAAAGGGAATCAGTAGGAAATCGATATGCATGTACAATCCTCCCCTGTTGACACCAGCCTCTCACCTTACTGATGGACCCCAAGGGGTCAGATACAGCCTTAATAGATCTCCACTGCTCAGGATGATGAACTCCAGTTCTTGTATGCAAACAGGAATTACTGCAACCTTTTCACCTCTTCCAACCGTGGTTTCTTAGGGTCTACCTTGCTCCAGAGTTTCAGGGATAAAACAAGAAGGACTCCATGGTGAAGTAAGCATAAAAAGCCCAAAAACAGCGTTTATTTAAAATAAAGGGGCTTAAAAACAGATATTTAAACCATGAGGCAAATAAAAACGCAAAAAAAATGTCAATAGGGTACACACTTCCGGTTCACGGCCGTAAACCGGAAATCAACGTCACTAAGCTCCTCCTCCATCTTGCTCCACTCACACTCCTGCACAGTAATGATAGTAAGAAGGGACCAGGCGGACATCTTGTTACACCCAACGGAGTTTTAAATTTCACAGTTATTTTCAACACAAAATGGAGTTTATATGCTTAAATACATTATTTGGAAATCCAACAGACTGTTTACATGTTAAATTTTAAAAGCGGCAGCAAACCTGCTGACCTTACATGCTTGCTAATGTGACAGAACACCTCTGATTTTCACATTTAACATTTAGTTAAATGTGAAAATCAGAGGTGTTCTGTCACATTAACAACCATGTAAGGTCAGCAGGTTTGCTGCTGCTTTTAAAATGTAACATGTAAACAGTCCATTGGATTTACAAATACTGCATTTAAGCATATAAGCTGAGCTTTTGTGTTGAAAATAACTGTGAAATCTAAAACTCCGGTGGGGGTAACATGATGTGTTTTTTTTTTTTTTTGCCGATCCGAAAATTATCCGATCCGTGACCCCTGATCCGAGGATCGATCCGTGAGTTTTTTGATCCGTTGCACCCCTAATATATATATATATATATTATTCCTTTGGGACACATCGACATTTGGATGTTTTTTGTATTTTCTGTAAACTAATTTTTTTTGCACTGTATGAATGTTTATTAACAGTCACTATTATTATTGGAGCTATTTAGCACTTTCATTGGAATTGTTCATTTATATTTTAGCGCCTTTACAGCACGTTGATAATCTATTATTGTTCACAGACATTTAGCGCTGCTTCAATATTTTTTTATTCTAATTTATTATCGCTTTTTTCTAGCTGGTCTAAAACCACATTTGACGTAAACGGACACTTTTTGATTGCTATGGACAATCTCCAGTTTCCAGGCAGAAAGAACAGTATTTAGAGTATAAAAGTGCATGCAGGAGACTGGACAGACCACTAGGGACAAAGGGGATGTGTAATTATTTGATACAGTACTGTAATCTGTAAGATTACAGTATACTGTATCTATACTGTGTTTTTTACTTTTTGAATTTGACTCTGAACTCTGTCCCTGTGCGTCACAACGCTCGCAAGGAACGGAGCTCGGCACTGTGAATCGAGTGGAGGACACACGGCTCGCAGATCACATCGGGGAGACATTGCAGGATCCAGGGGTCAAGGTAAGTAACCTCTACATGGATCCTGCGATGCAATCCCAAGTGTGGCTCGGGGTTACCGCTTTTGGTATGAAAAATTCACCCCGAGCCACACTCGGGAATACCGCCAGGGAGGTTAATAGAGAAGTATGGGTTGTTTTTGTTTTTTGTAGATTCATACTTACCTAGGTGGATGCAGCATCAGACTGATGCTGCATCTTTCCTCCGCTGCCTCTTCACTGAGAACCGAGCCATCGAGCATCACCGATGGCTCGGGTCTCTCCCCTCCCCAAGCGGAGAGCTGCTGCCTGTCAATCAGAAGCTCTCCTGCTCTGCCCCTCCACGCTCATTGGAGGGCTAAGCTTTGGAGGGGCGGGGAGCGGCCATCTCAGCGTGTCAGCGTCTCACTGTGAGGCTGAGACTGCCATCAGTCCAGGCACCTGGCGGATCCAGACTTCCTAAGTCAGGATGACGCGCTGCCTAGACTGATTCCAGTAACGTCAGTGGAGAGCGGACTTCAGACGGCTCTCTGCTGAAAACGGGTCACAGGAGTGCAAAATGAATTGCACGCCTGTGACCCATAGGAGAAGCCCAGCCAAACGAGCTCAGGCTGGACTTTTCCTTTAACCACTTAAGCCCCGGACCATTTGGTAGCTAAAGGACCAGAGGTGAATTCTGAATTTTGCACTGCGCTGCTTTAACTGTAAATTGTGCGGACATGCAATGTTGTACCCAAACGAAATTTGCGTCCTTTTCTTCCCACAAATAGAGCTTTCTTTTAATGGTATTTGATTGCCTCTGCGATTTTTATTTTTTGCGATATAAACGGAAAAAGACCGAAAATTTTGAAAAAAAATGATATTTTCTACTTTTTGTTATAAGAAAAATCGAATAAACTCAATTGTAGTCATACATTTAGGCCAAAATGTATTCAGCCACATGTCTTTAGTAAAAAAAATGTCAATAAGCGTATATTTATCGGTTTGCGCAAAAGTTATAGCGTTTACAAACTAGGGTACATTTTCTGGAATTTACACAGCTTTTAATTTATGACTGCCTATCTCATTTCTTGAGGTGCTAAAATGACAGGGCAGTACAAAACCCCCCCAAATGACCCCATTTTAGAAAGTAGACACCCCAAAGAAATTGCTGAGAGGCATGTTGAGCCCATTGAATATTTTTTTTTTTGTCCTAAGTGATTGAATAATGACAAAAAAAAATAAAATTACAAAAAGTTGTCACTAAATGATATATTGCTCACACATGCCATGGTTATATGTGGAATTGCACCCCAAAATACATTCTGCTGCTTCTCCTGAGTACGGGGATACCACATGTGTGGGACTTTTTGGAAGCCTAGCCACGTACGGGACCCCGGAAACCAAGCACCGCCTTCAGGATTTCTAAGGGTGCAAATTTTTGATTTCACTCCTCACTACCTATCACAGTTTTGAAGGCCATAAAATGCCAAAATAGCACAAAACCCCCCCAAATGACCCCATTTTAGAAAGTAGACACCCCAAGAAAATTGCTGAGAGGCCTGTTGAGCCCATTGAATATTTTTTTTTTTGTCCCAAGTGATTGAATAATGACAAAAAAAAATAAATTACAAAAAGTTGTCACTAAATGATATATTGCTCACACATGCCATGGTTATATGTGGAATTGCACCCCAAAATACATTCTGCTGCTTCTCCTGAGTACGGGGATACCACATGTGTGGGACTTTTTAGGAGCCTAGCCACGTACGGGACCCCGGAAACCAAGCACCGCCTCCAGGATTTCTAAGGGCGCAAATTTTTGATTTCACTCCTCACTACCTATCACAGTTTTGAAGGCCATAAAATGCCAAAATAGCACAAAACCCCCCCAAATGACCCCATTTTGGAAAGTAGACACCCCAAGCTGTTTGCTGAGAGGCATGGTGAGTATTTTACAGCTCTCATTTGTTTTTGAAAATGAAGAAAGAACATTTTTTTTTTTCTTTTTTTTTTCAATTTTCAAAACTTTGTGACAAAAAGCGAGATCTGCAAAATACTCACAATACCTCTCAGCAAATAGCTTGGGGTGTCTACTTTCCAAAATGGGGTCATTTGGGGGGTTTTGTGCCATCTGGGCATTCCATGGCCTCCGAAACTGTGATAGGCAGTGAGAAGTGAAATCAAAAATTGACACCCTTAGAAAGCCTGAAGGCGGTGCTTGGTTTTTGGGGTCCCGTACGCGGCTAGGCTCCCAAAAAGTCTCACACATGTGGTATCCCCGTACTCAGGAGAAGCAACAGAATGTATTTTGGGGTGTAATTCCACATATGCCCATGGCATGTTTGAGCAATATATCATTTAGTGACAACTTTGTGCAAAAATATTATTTTTTCCGCAACTTGTGTCAACATATAAAATATTCCATGGACTCGACATGCCTCTCAGTATATAGCTTGGGGTGTCTACTTTCCAAAATGGGGTCATTTGGGGGGGTTTTGAACTGTTCTGGCATTTTATACACAACATTAGGAAGCTTACATCCACTCTTCTAACCACTTGAAGACAAAGCCCTTTTTGACACTTTTTGTTTACATGAAAACATATTTTTTTTTGCAAGAAAATTATGTTGAACCCCCAAACATTATATATATTTTTAAAGCAAAGGCCCTACAGAATAAAATGGTGGGTGTTGCATTTTTTTTTCTACACAGTATTTGCGCAGCGATTTTTCAAACGCATTTTTTGGGGAAAAAATACACTTTTTTTAATTTTAATGCACTAAAACACACTATATTGCCCAAATGTTTGATGAAATAAAAAAGATGATCTTAGGCCGAGTACATAGATACCAAACACGACATGCTTTAAAATTTCGCACAAACGCGCATTGGCGACAAACTACATACATTTTTAAAAGCCTTTAAAAGCATTTACAGGTTACCCCGTTAGATTTACAGAGGAGGTCTACTGCTAAAATTACTGCCCTCGATCTGACCTTCGCGGTGATACCTCACATGCATGGTGCAATTGCTGTTTACATATGACGCCAGACCGACGCTTGCGTTCGCCATTGGGCAAGAGCAGGGCAGGACAGGGGTGCTTTTTTTTTTTTTATTTTTTTTTTTTATTAATTTTGCTTTTTTATTTTATTTTTAAACTGTTGCTTCCATATTTATTTATTTTTATCACTTTTATTGTTATCTCAGGGAATGTAAATATCCCCTATGATAGCAATAGGTAATGACAGGTACTCTTTTTTGAAAAAACTGGGGTCTATTGGACCCTAGATCTTTCCTCTGCCCTCAAAGCATCTGACCACACCAAGATCGGTGTGATAAAATGCTTTCCCAATTTCCCAATGGCGCTTTTTATATCCGGGGGGGGACATTCCCTCCCACTGCTTGTAAAAGCAGTCCAGAGGCTAATTAGCCACTAGGATTGCTTTTACAGGAAAGCCAGCCGCTGGCTGAAAAGAATGATACCAAGATGATACCTAAACCCGCAGGCATCATTCTGGTATAAACATTCAAAGTCCAGCAACATACCAGTACGTTGCTGGTCCTTGTTGGACATGTATTGTAATCTTTTTTTTCATGCAGCCTGTTGGCTGAACGAAAAAAAATGATTGATCGGTGGGTATGCCCACCATTAGAATACCGCCCTTCATCCACCCACTTCTAATGATGGGCATACATGCACCATTTATATATGCCGAAGCATGGGGGCATCTTCTCGCAAAAGTTATGCCGCGTACACATGGTCAGACTTTTCCACGGGCAAGCCTCCGTCGGAATTTCGACCGTATGTACGCGGCATTAGGAGCAAAATCGCTCCTCCGCTCCTGCTGCCCCAATGCTTCGGCATATATGCTTTTTTTTTTTTAACTGTGGTGGTGAAATTACCTCCTACAGCACTGGAGTCGCAGGGATCAGGCCTGTCTCTGCGAACGCTGCAGTTATGTGTGTTGTGTTTTGCAAGTGACAGTGATCGATCGATACTGCACTTCGGTGGCCTGGGCTGGACGGAGGGGCAAAACGCAGGTGCTAGCAGGTATCTGGGCTGATCCCACTAACACTGCGTTTTTGGGAACCCTAAACTGCTGGGGACGCTAGTATAGATCTGATCAGATCAGATATTGAACTGATCAGATAATATACCACTAAGGGGGGTGTATGCTTCACGCGTGGGTGTTAGCGCTACTGGCACTAACCTGACGCTGCCTGGGGTGTGACGCAGACCCTCTCTGACGCTAAAACCTAACTGATATCACCCGCCGGGCGATCAGGGGGTTAAACCTTTATTGGGTTATATACGGCGGGTGCCCTGACACTATAAAAAGCAAACTAACTAACCAGCGTCACCCGTAACACTTATATGATGATCACTGGTGAAAGGGTTAACTAGGGGCAATTAGGGGGTTAAAACCTTTATTAGGGTAATATATGGGGGTACCTGACGCTATATAAAAACCTGACGGCGAACCTAAAAAAAAATTACTGGCTACCTATCGGCATCACCGACACTAAGACAACGATCATAAAAACTATTGCTTAGCGACAGTGGTGATAGGGGGTGAAAGGGTTACCTGGGGGGCGATCAGGGGGTTAAACCTTTATTAGATAATATATGGGGGTACCTGACGCTATAAAAACCTGCGGCGAACCTAAAAAAAATTACTGGCTACCGATCAGCATCACCGACGCTAAGACATCGATCAGAAAAATGATTGCATAGTGACGGCGGTGCTAGGGGGTGAAAGGGTTACCTGGGGGGTGATCAAGGGGGTTACACCTTTATTAGGTAATATATGGGGGTACCCGACGCTATAAAAACCTGCGGCGAACCTAAAAAAAATTACTGGCTACCGATCAGCATCGCCGACGCTAAGACATCGATCAGAAAAATTATCGCTTAGTGACAGTGGTGATAGGAGGTGAAAGGGTTACCTGGGGGGGCAATCAAGGGGGTTAAACCTTTATTAGGTAATATATGGGGGTACCCGACGCTATAAAAACCTGCGGCGAACCTAAAAAAAATTACTGGCTACCGATCAGCATCACCGACGCTAAGACATCGATCAGAAAAATGATCGCATAGCCACGGCGGTGCTAGGGGGTGAAAGGGTTACCTGGGGGGTGATCAAGGGGGTTAAACCTTTATTAGGTAATATATGGGGGTACCCGACGCTATAAAAACCTGCGGCGAACCTAAAAAAAATTACTGGCTACCGATCAGCATCGCCGACGCTAAGACATCGATCAGAAAAATTATAACTTAGTGACAGTGGTGATAGGGGGTGAAAGGGTTACCTGGGGGGCGATCAAGGGGGTTAAACCTTTATTAGGTAATATATGGGGGTACCCGACGCTATAAAAACCTGCGGCGAACCTAAAAAAAATTACTGGCTACCGATCAGCATCACCGACGCTAAGACATCGATCAGAAAAATGATTGCTTAGTGACAGTGGTGATAGGGGGTGAAAGGGTTATCTGGGGGGTGATCAGGGGGTTAAACCTTTATTAGGGGGGGTTAGGGGGCTACACTGGACCTAAGACTAAACTTTGGTGACACTTTTACAGTCACAAATGTCACTGATTGCAGTGATCACTAAATAAATGGTCACTGCAATCAGTGACACGGGGGCTGGGGGGTGATCTGGGGGTGTCTGGGGGGGCCTGGGGGGGCGATTTATGTGCCTATGTGTCCTGGTGTCAGTGTGCTGTTTTGTGTACTAACCTGCATCTTCTCCTGTACGGCGCTCGGTATATGTGAGCGCCCCAGGAGAGATGACATCACTTCCTCCTTCCTGGCAGGCAGGGGAAGCTCTCTCATTCGCCGGGAGCGATCGAGAGGGGGTGGCCGGAATCGAACGGCCGTCCCCTCATGCCGGATCGCTCCCGAAGGTAAAACGACCGCTCACTGTAAAGAAGGGGGGTCCGATCGGACCCCCCAACTATACAAAGGCAATCACGTATATATACGTGATTGTGCCTGTCGGTGCCATTCTGCTGACGTATATTTACAGTGGGCGGTCGTTAAGTGGTTAAAGTAGAACTAAAGGCAAAACCATTTGTAGCACACCCCAGAAGGAGCTGCTGGTTTAGATTTTGGGCCTTGCACGTTACCTCAATATTCGTTGTCTAGGGGTTGAGAGTCTACAGTAACTTCAATGTCCACACAAGTTATGAATCCTTTTTCTTCAGGCTTTATTTTCCAAATAAAATTGTATAGGTAGAGGAATGGAGGGTTAGAGCCGGTTTACACAGGGGCAACACGACTTCAACACGACTTCAGACTTCAACGCGACTCAGACACGACTTGAGCATGAATCACAGAGCGACTAAGTGGTGATTTACAGCACGACTGAAGTTGCCCCCAGGACAGGAGACATTCCAGTGGCCAATAAAACAAGAATCAGCTCTGTGGGAGGGAGGGGTTTGCCTGAGAAATGTATGTTATCTTCCTGTAAAGTTGCCTTCAAAATGAACACTGATCAGACTTCTAAGCGACTTCCATTGAAATCAATGGTACAAGTTGCCTACAGGTCGCCTAGAAGTCTGATTGAAGTAGTACAGGAACCTTTTTTGAAGTCGGAGCGACTGCAGTCGTGTACATTAAAACATCTCCATTCACTTCAATTAGTTTTAAAAATAGCACGACTTGGTGCAACTCAGGGCGACCAGATGTCACGTCCGGAGTCGCCCCTGTGTGAACCGGGTCTTAGGGGAAGGTTCAGGCACACACAGCAGATCACTGGGGAAAACTCCTAAGATACAAAGTCTCACTCACCACTCTCCTTCGAGTGGCTATTGCTCACCCGGATAGGCCCCTCTCACTTGGCCTAGCATCCGGAATGATGCACGAACAGATAAGAAATAACAGTCTCTGCCACAGACCTTTTTGATGGTTATGTTGAACCGTTTAGTTATCCTCTGCCACAGGATTTTAGTACCCGGATATCCAGCCTTACAGTCTAAGAGTCTTTAAGCCAACCCGGCAGACTGTAAGGTTACTTTAGTTACGGTGCATCCCTCAATAATGTCCCCAGGCCTTCCGCAAGATACCAGCCTTCTGCTCGGTCCTCTCCTGGACAGGTCCTCCCCTGGTTTCCTCCATTGAGTGGCTTCCTCCTGCAGGATGGACAACACAGGATCACCTTCAAGCGTAGGCCCCAGTCAAGACAACTGGGCATACCTGACATAGTTACAGCCTCGGACCAACGTGGCTCTGAGGCTGAATTCCCAGTAACACATGCCACGAGGCGAAGAAGAGCCCCAGAAAATGGCGTCTGCCCCTTAAGTACCCTTCCCCAGCATGCTCAGCGGGTAGACCACTCCCACTGAACTGTTCCCGGGGAAAGACACCCTATGCACTCTGACCTGTTTGTCTTCCACATTGGCCTGGGGTGGTAACGCCACCTACAGGCAAACAGTGGGAAGTCCTTCCAAACACTGCCATAGCCGGAACAGAGGCTGATTTAGCCTTACTTATTTACAAAGTCTTAGCTAATACCAGCTCAGACACCCACTAAATTTAACATAATGCCTGGTCATCAGGAGCAGGGTGCTACACATTTATTTTTTCATTTTGGATAGCGTAAGGGGGGTTATGACTGTCATTCTTTTTTTGCTGTCTCTGTCCCATTGGGGAGATTACCTTCACTTCCTCTCCCATAGTCAAAACAGGAAGTGAGAGGAAATCCTTCCAGAGAGAGGAATTACTTAGTTGTCACCATGGTCACAAGAACTAGTGTGCTTAATTTAAGCTTTTTCCTCTATTCCTCTTCTTTCAGTGATAATGGTACAGATAGCATAGAAAACCCGACTCCACTCTAATCCCTCTCCACTCTATATAAAACAAAATATAAAGTGTTGCCTTTAGTTATACTTTAAATGTATATAGCTTTATAGTCCGTGTTAGCACGCTAATTTATTTAACCACTTCATTACTGGGAATTTTCACCCCCTTCCTGCCCAGGCAAATTTTCAGAGCCACCTTGCAGCCGTCATTTTACTATATGCGGGATGTGAAGCGGTTAAGTTCTATGAAATATGGTTATTTTTAATAACCATATTAAAATTGGCTTGCTAGGTAAAACCTTTTAGAAAATTTTATAATTTCTGGTATATAAGAGCATATTTATTCTGATTGTACTTAAAATAATTACATTAAAGAGGAAGTAAACCCTGATGGGTTTTACTTCCTCTTTGTTTCCCTGAAAAGGTAAATCATAATGGACTACTATGCATCGCATAGTAGCCCATGTGTCACTTACCTGAAACCGAAGCCTGCGATGTCACCGCTGTCCCCTCTTCTATGAAGCGTCCATCTTCCTTCTGGGTATCGCGGCTCCGGCACTGTGATTGACCGGAGCCGCGATGACGTCACTCCCACGCATGCGCGCGGGAGCCGGCAGTCACGGCATGATCTACTTTAAAAATGTCACGCTCGCCGTTTCTAAAGGTTTCTAAAGTGCGCCTGCGCCGTTGTCTACGGCGCATGCGCCGTAGACATCGGCGCCCGTCTCATTTGTAAATATCTCCTAAACCGTGGAGGTTTGAGAGATATTTCGAGCACCTACAGGTAGGTAGGTAATCTAGGCTTACCTGTAGGTAAAAGTGGTTGTAACAGGTGACTCTCCTGATAACAGAGGAAGGAAGCAGCAGAAAGACACGGCACTTGGAGCTTTGGAGATAAGTAAACACTACAGATATATGTGCCTAGGTCAAATTTCATGAATCAGGTTTACTTTAAATAGGATAATTCAAATAGCATGGCAAAATATTTTTCTGTTTGCATTCAGGTGTAAATGAGAACAGGATTCTCAGCAAAACATTAAAATAGCCACAGATATAAATGGATCACCTTAGCCTTTGGGTTGTTGGGAGTTTTCAGCAAACTTGTGAAATTCATCTTTGACATTAATTAAATCTACTGTGATATTGATGGTTCAGCTTGGCAATTGAGCTGAACCAAAATAAATTTTTGGCAGGATTTCTTTATTTCTATGGGCTCTTAGCCATCTGAAATTTATCAAATAGTATTTTTTTTTGTATTGTGCCCAGTTTGCGTGTTTTATTTTGTCAGTAGATTAATGATGGTAATAATGATAATAGTAATAAAAAAAAAGAATTACTATCTTTGCCTCCCACAATCTCTTGCTTTTTTTCCTATGTACTTTTCAGTGCAGTTACCCCTTATTGTTGCAGTCCTAAACTGGCCATACACTAGTAGAAATTTTATTCAATTGTTAGTGGGTCAAATTGAAGTTTGTTTTTGACTGCAGTGATGACAAAATTCAAAGCAGTACAATGACATTTTTTTCTTAAACAAATAAAAATAATGCTGCAACCGTGAAATTAGCTTTTTCACAACCATGAAGGGAAGGATGTGAAACTGTAAAAGGGAGCCAGGAAATGGCCTCATGAAGCCGACAAAGTTTAAGACATCAAAAAAATGTATTTATACTCACAGACATCTTCAAATCTGCCTGATCTGAGTTGGATTTAAACACTTGCCACCAGTATTACGTCCATATACTGCGGCAAGGTGGCACTGCTGCGAAGGATCACGTATCTAGTACATTTCCAGGTCTGGGGCGCGCATGTGCACTTCCGGCAACCCGCTTCAGCTGTGATTAGATACTCGATTTCCATTGGCACCTGCCGATCATTAGGCAGAGAGCCAGAACAGCGATCTGCCTATGTAAACAAGGCAGATCGGCATTCTGTCAGTACAGAACGCATGGATCCTGTGGTTCCTTGCTTCCTCCTAGTAAAAGCTCCTCCCACACACAGTTCAGAAACACTGGCTAGGCCCACATTTAACCCTTTAATCGTCCCTGATTTGTAACCCCTTCCAAGTCAGTGTCATTAGTACAGTGACAGTGAATATTTTTAGCACTGCTAACTGTAATAATGTCACTGGTTCCCAAAAAAGAGTCAAAAGTGTCAGTTAGGTGTCCAATTTGTCCGTCACAATATCAAAGTCCCACTATAAGTCGATGATAGTCGCCATTATAAGTAAAAAAAATAAACAAATAAATATAAATATCCCATAGTTTGTAGACACTATAACGTTTGCACAAACCAATCAGAAATTGCTTATTGGGATTTTTTTTACCAAAAATATGTAGCAGAATACATATTGGCCTAAATTTAAGAAGAAATTAGATTTTTTCATTTTTTTTTTATTGGATATGCTTTATAGCAAAAAGTCAAAAATATTGTGTTTGGTTTTTTCAAAATTGGCAGTATATTTTTGGTTCATAGCGTACAAAATAAAAACCGCAGTGGTGATCAAATACCACTAAAAGAAAGCTCTAATTGTGGGTAAAAAAAAAGGACATACATTTTGTTTGAGTACAGTGTTGCACCACCGCACTGTCAGTTAAAGTAACGCAGTGTTGTATCGCAAAAAAAAAACCTGGTCATGAAGGGGGGGGGGGGGAGTCAAGTGGTTAAATAGAGCTGATGAACTGGTATATCTGAAGACTCATAGTGACTCAATGCCTTTCATACCATTATATTGTAGAAGAATGGATTGAATATTGTACTTCAGTGATTAATGAGGCAGATAAAGTAACACATTCCGAATAGTGCTTCATTCTGGCAAGAAGATTACAATTTGAGAGCATGCAGACCAGATGCTACTGCACTTTACAATGTCCAACAAAGTTATCGAATCCAAAAATCTTCCATTACCTGAGTGAACAAGTTATTACATTGGCTTGAATTAAAGAGTACTTTTTCTGTCATTTTTATGTTTTTACTATGTTCTATTGATTAACAAATTCTGAAAACTGTCTCTTAATTTCTTTCCAAATCAAGTAGGTTCAAAAGTCAGTAGCTTGTAAGTGTAAGACATTTTTTAAATCTTTATTTCATTTATTGAGAAGAATAAGAGTTGAACTTCCATGCTATCTAAGAGAACTTGATTAGAGAACATATTCCCTTCCCTTAATATATAGCCGTTCATACTCTCTTCCGCAGCACATTTACTTTGGATTATTGCCTATAGATTGACTTTGATTGTGTCCTTGGTACAATGCCAGCAGACAGTGAGTACCCTCGTGTTCTATTTGGATTCTGGCTCAGATTCTCTTAATTAGAAGGATATATTGACTTGACTCCATGACCAGCCTTAAATCTGATATACAACATTGTCCTATTTTAATACGCCTTTCTGAGATGAGGTCATCCCAGCCATCACTCAAACCTAGTCATAAAATTCAACATGGATGTGGGGGTTAAAAGAATTAATAGCTCTGTAAAACTTTACCACACTAAAAAACCCATAACAAGCAACAATAGCTGAATTCACAGCATAATTTAAAACTTCAGCTTGCAATCCTTTAAAAATGTAATTACTTTGCACATTAAAAAGGGACATTAATGCTGTAATCTGTGGTTTTGATAGTCCAAAAAGACAAGTTTTGTGGCTCGAAGGAGGTTTTAATTTTTATAAAATGTTTCTGCCCCCATATGCATGAAATTCATTTTATATATTCCAATGAACTATTCAGGCAGAATGTTGATTAGGTTGAATACATCTGAGAATTTCACTGCAAAGGCAGAACTTACACTCCCATTAAATTATGTACAGGGATACTTGCATACAATTCAGTTTATGCATGTGAACAATGGAAATATGCTTTATAGTGTTGTGTTGTTGCATTAAACTAATAGTTATTTAAAATCTAAATAAAATTCAGCTATATTTATCATGAGCATTTGTGGTTCTGTTCTTGGAACAGTAGACTGAGATCCAGAAAGGCATTATTTTTTTATATTGTCTAGCCTCTTATACTTATAGTAAAATATATCAATAGAAATGGTTAGCTTAGTGTAACACACCACTGCAGAAATGTAGGCATGGCTAGATAGCACAAAATATTGGGTATGGTTTAAAGGAGATAGGTAAATTAAGCCTGAGCCTACTTACACTATACCCATAAAAAACAGCTCAACTTCTGTGCAACAGTCTCACAGACACACAACCCTCAGAACAAAATTTTAAATGCTTCACAAGAGTTTCGGTGAAATCATTAGAAGCCTAAATCCCACCCAAACGTTTCTTTAGCTTTGAATAGAACTTCTGTCAGGGTAGTAGAGTTGTGATTATATTAGGGAGCTTCCCCTTTTTATTTTTTTGGCCCCCCGAAAAATCAGATCAAGGGAAAATATGGGGGTCACTGAGACTGAATAAGACACAGGTAGCAATCAAAATACTCACAGAACTATTTTATGGAAAGCAGTGGTATTTTTTGCTGTCTTTATCCCCATTAGGGAGATTTCCCATCACTTTCTGTCCCCCTTAACCCCTATAACTACAAAAAAAGTGAATAGAAATATAATTTATGGAGAGAGATGTTAATACAATAATGACAGAGATATTAAACCTACCCAAATCTATAAAAAAAATGGCAATTATTTGTCCCCCCTGGACCAAAACTGCTAATGTATAGAAGGCTAAACTTGCAACATAGTTGATAACTTTCAGGGGTTTTTTGTTTTTTTTTTCACAGAAATTTTAGTGCTTCTAAACCCAGGGCCGTGCATTCATTATATCTGGTCTTCCACAGTACACAGAACATGGAAATGCAATTATTTTGGTAAATATAAACTGCTAAATACCCTTTCTCATCAGCAGTTAGAGCAATCTGGTGGCTTCTACCAGTATCCAACCAAGCACTGGTTAAAGCTTGTGGGAGGAGTTTTCTGAGTGCCCTATGAGACTCCAAGACCCCTGACTCTCTGTCTGGACAGTGCTGATTGGCCCTGTGCTGATCACATGCACTATTTAGGGAAAAAAATACCCTCTGTAGAAATACACACCAAACTGAGCATGTGCAGCCTGACTCTATTTCCAATCCACTTTTTTACTACTTTAACAGTAAAAGTACCCTTTCTGCGATTTACGGTTAAATGTCCTTCACTTATTTATCTACTGATGATTAAACACCTATCACTGATTCTCCCAGGAGAGCCCCTCTATCACGTACCTGGTGAAGACTGGAATGTGGCCGAGGCCTCTCTTGCACCTCCCTCCTAACACCTCTGAAGGCGGGGACAGAGAGTGTAAGGCAAGAAGTGTCACGAGTGCCGTAGCAGCTGGCTGGTGATGTCCACGCTATAGGTGGGTAGAGCTGATAGTCGCAGTCCTCGGAACCAGATGCAAGAACAGCTTGGCACCAGAGCGTGGGACAGAAGCGGAACCAGGAGAGGAGCAGCAGTCAGCGACAACCAGGCAAGTCCATAAGATAGGCCAGGGTCAGTAATAGTGGGGCAATGTGGTACCAAGTCAGCAGCCAGATCAGATCCAGTAAACAAGCCATGGTCTTGATACCGGGTAACAGTGCTAGAGCGCAAGCAGGGGCGAAGTCCAAAGGCAAGCCGGGTCATACACGAGCAAACAGGAACAGCAGATCAGGTCTTGGGAAGTCAGAAATTAGCTCAAGATCATCCAGCAACTGCTCACAGTGACAGAGCAGTTTAAATAGGCCACTGGGCGCCAAGTGCTTGTTGATATGCGCACGTGTGTGCGATGAACTGGCACTGTAGAAATTACATTGGTCCTTTGCTTATACATATTAGTACGTAGTACATGTGCAATGTGCACGAGCGTGAGCATGTATCCGCACTGGCCTTTTAGTGATGGAGATCCGGTTTACCTTACACCCTCCTTATGTGTAGTTTGTATGAGTATGTTTGGTACCCAAGTGCATAACTTTACATTCTTCAATATAGTAATTCATCTGCTATGTAGTTGCCCAGCCCCCATTTTTATCAAGGTCTTCCTGTATTGATGCTGCATCCTGTGCCAAATTTGCACATCTTGATTAAAAGATCAGGCACATGCTTGAACATGATACAAGAAATTTCAAACATCCATTATGTGTCAATAGGAATTACTGGTTGGTGAGTGTGTTACGATGTAGCATCTCTCTGCAAAAAAAAAAAGTCTCTAACAATCCTTTTTTCTCACTCTTCAGCAATGCCTGGAGCAACAAGATTCCCACTTTGTGTTTTCCCAAAGTGAAGAACCCTCTCAAGCATAAATAAGCCCCATAGAATGTGCTCTCTCTAGTCTGTTAAAGAAAAGGCCCCCTCACTTAAGCACATGCTCTTTAGTGATAAATATAATTATATCAGTCTACTAGTCCATAGAGATTGCTGTATGCCAAATCATCACATTACATGAAGATCATCATTTTTGAATGATCCCTTTTCAGTTATTCTGACAATGAGCAGGACGCAAAAACATTTACACATTGTCACACAGTCCCTACTGTCTATAGCAGGGGTTGTCAACCCCCGGTCCCCGGCCCACTACCGGGCCGTGGCCCTTCTGCAGTCGGGCCGCGGGTGCGGGTGGCTCTCAAGAGACATGCTGGGCTGCCGGGATGAGAGCGCTGGGTGGATTGAAGAAGCGAGCGGGCAAGCAGAGATATCATCTCTCTCCGCCCATTGCATCACCGCTCTTCAGCCCTCAAAGCCAGTGCTCTGTCTCAGTGTCGGAGGGAGCAGAGAGATGACATCATCTCACACTGCCCGCCCCGCATCGCCGCTAGGGTTGCCACCTGTACGGGATTCACCCGGACAGTCCGGGTTCTGAATCATCTGTCCGGTTTTCAGACTGCCTGAAACCCGGACAAACCCTTCTGGCAGAGGGGGAAGCTTCATTAGCATAACTGCCACTGTGGAGACAGTCACAGCAGCAGTGTCATTTCTTCTCATTAAATAAACACACTGTGCTGGTGTGTGTATTGGCAATCTGCACCTCTTTTCTGTCTCCCCCATCCAGGCTCCTGCAGTCTCTGTTATCTCTTACCCCCCCTCTTTCCAGTCACTAGTGCCGTGTTCCGAGAGAAGGGGGAGGCGGAGAGGCGGAGTTGAGGAGATCACTGGAGCTGCTGTCGGGTTTGCCGGTTTGCCGCTGCTCACTAGGAGGTGAGCTGACTTTTTTTTTTATTAAGGAAAGTTTCCCAGGGTGGAAAGTTCCAGGAGGATTTATTTTGCATTGAACTTAAGATAAGCAGAATCTGAAGACACAGTGAGCAAGTGTGTGTGGGGAGGAGGGGGGAGTCTGCAGCCCGATGATGACAGCTGATTCACAGTATCTCCCAAGCAGCACACTTATCTATCTATACAAACATCCCTCTGTCCAGATTATGTGAAGTTCATTTATGACCATTCACTTAACCCTGTGTGTATGTGATGATTGTCCAGACTCAGAGCCTGGAGAACACAGGGTTACATGAATGGTCATCAATTACCTTCATATCATCTGGACATACAGAGTGCTGGGGGCCAGCATCTTATAACACAATGTTTTCATTGAGTAGTATTGTTGTATATTTTAGTAGATGACCACAATATTTTTTTTTGAATTATAGACATCACTATCTGACCACTTCTCAGCCCCCCCACTCCCCCCAGCTTACATCACCCCCAGACATCACTCAGAGCTGCTTCCTACCCCCCCAGCTGAGGGACATCATTCCATAGTCACCCCACAGACACTGCAAGAAATCCCTCCCCATACTGCCCCATCATACCCTCCGCACTCCTCTTCTGTACATACTGCCCCCATCATACCCTCCGCACTCCTCTTCTTTACATACTGCCCCCATCATACCCTCCACACTCCTCTCCTGTAAATACTGCCCCCATCATACCCTCCGCACTCCTCTCCCCTACATACTGCCCCCATCATACCCTCCGCACTCCTCTCCCGTACATACTGCCCCTATCATACCCTCCGCACTCCTCTCCTGTACATACTACCCCCATCATACCCTCCGCACTCCTCTCCCCTACATACTGCCCTCATCATACCCTCCGCACTCCTCTCCCGTACATACTGCCCCTATCATTCCCTCCGCACTCCTCTCCTGTACATACTGCCCCCATCATACCCTCCGCATTCCTCTGCTTTACATACTGCCCCCATCATACCCTTCGCACTCCTCTCTTTACATACTGCCCCATCATACCCTCCGCATTCCTCTCCTTAACATACTGCCCCATCATACCCTCTGCACTCCTCTCCTTTACATACTGCCCCCTCATACCCTCCGCACTCCTCTCCTGTACATACTGCCCCATCATACCCTCCGCAGTCCTCTCCTTTACATACTGCCCCCATCATACCCTCCGCACTCCTCTCATGTACATACTGCCCCCATCATACCCTCCACACTCCTCTTCCGTACATACTGCCCCATCATACCCTCCGCACTCCTCTCCCGTACATACTGCCCCATTATACCCTCCGCACTCCTCTCCCGTACATAATGGATTTAATGTACTACAAAAATAAATTTTTGCCGTGCGCTGCAAAAGTGTTCGGGTTTGGCTTGAAGAAAAGGTGGCAACCCTAATCGCCGCTCTCCTGCGGCTCCTGTGAGAACTTCCTGAGATTCCTTGTTCAGCGGCACAGATTGCCTGCCCCCCGGACAGCTAATCAGGAATGGCAGAAGGGTGAAGGGTGACAGCCGAAGGAGTCCCGAACCCTCCCTCTGCCAGGTGAGACCGGCTGCAGCAAGACGAGGGAGACACCCTGCTACATCCAGAGGGGCGATCCCACAGAGATGTGACATCATCAGTTACAGGTGAGCTGTGTGTGGGAGTACATGTGAGGTGTGCTGGGACTTGTAGTTCACCCCCTCTGCTGTCTGCCTGATATACCACAAGGGGCGCTTCACTCACTCCGCATCTGGTGACAGGCAATGTGGCAGGTGGCATGGCAAGTGACATTCCACATTTGGTGACAGGCAACGTGGCAGGTGGCAAGTGACATTCCACATCTGGTGACAGGCAACATGGCAGGTGGCAAGTGACATTCCACATCTGGTGACAGGCAACGTGGCAGGTGGCAATCCACATCTTGTGGCAGGTGATGTGGCAAGTGACATTCCGCATTTTGTGGCAGTAAGCGTGGCAGGTGATGTGGCAAGTGACATTCCGCATCTGGTGACAGGCAACGTGGCAAGTGACAATCCACATCTTGTGGCAGTAAGCGTGGCAGGTGATATGGCAAGTGACTATCCACATCTGATAGCAGGCGACAGTGGCAAGTGACACGCTCAGGGCTCCCACTGATTTTACATTATGGTGAGTTGAACTATTTCATTTATTACTACAATGTAATAATAGAAATAATGCGCTTCAATCACCCTGATACCATATTAAGCATGGTGCCGTGATGATTGAAGCGCTAACACCAGCCATTGCCCGCAAAAAATCGTACCCCCCCCCCCCCCGGTCCTTGGCACAATTTTCTTCCACGCAGCCGGTCCCCGGTGCCAAAAAGGTTGGGGACCACTGGTCTATAGTACCACTGAATTCCATTCCATACAGGGACCAGATGTAGATATTCTCTTACTGACAGTGTTGTTCAAGCACAAACAATAAACTAGCAGACGCGATGATACCTTTTTATTGTACTAACCTAACACTTAAAAGACAAGCTTTCTAGAGCTTGCCTTTCTTTCTCAGGTATTGCCTCAGACCTGAGAATCAGAGGAAAACTCTCAAAAGCTTTCTTTATAGTTTAAAGCAATTTTAGCAAATACCAGGGCTGTGTAATAATTGGCTTAGGCAGGAAGGGGATGCTACGTGGGCACTTGTGCATGCTCGCTCCCAAGCCCTGTTTTATGCGTCTGTAAGACACACAGAGCTGTGGCTGCACCCCTCCCTCCACTCTCTCGTCACTGGCTGTGATTGACAGCAGTGGGAGCCAATGAGGAAAGACACAGAAAAGCCAATGAGGAGAGAGAGAGGCACGGGAAAGCCTG
This sequence comes from Rana muscosa, assembly GCA_029206835.1. Taxonomy (NCBI): domain Eukaryota; kingdom Metazoa; phylum Chordata; class Amphibia; order Anura; family Ranidae; genus Rana; species Rana muscosa. The sequence goes on along the minus strand of JARGYO010005626.1, from coordinate 75,098,493 downwards.
AGGCTCCTGTGCACATAACTGGATCGACAGGGGTCTCAGGTAGGTGTTGGAGGGGGGGGGGCTACTGCACAGCAGGTTTTTTACCTTAAAGCAGAAGTCTGCCCTCCACTGCAAAAATTAAAAACCAGCAGCTGCACTGGAGTCCAGCGATGTCGGCACCACAGCTGATGTTTCCATCAGCTGTCGGGTGCATGCCGCCCCCATTGCAAATAAGGGAACCTGGCAGTGAAGCCTTACGGCCACACGCAGGGAACCCTACTGCACATGTGCGAGGCTCTGCTCCTCTCTCCTACTGGCCCGGCGGACGGGGAAGGAGGAGGGAGCCCGGGCGGTGATGTCAATACCGGCAGCTGAGGCTCCCGGAAGTGGGAACAGGATACCTGTGAAAGACAGGTATCCTGTCCCCCCTCCCCCAAAAGGTGGCAAATGTGGCACAGGAGGGGAGGAGGAGTACAACAAGCAGAAGTTCCACTTTTGGGTGGAACTCCGCTTAAATGCATAGAGTTGGGCTAACAGTTCGAGCCAAGCCAAAGTTTGGCCCGAATATCGCCTGTTCACCCGTTCGGTGAACAGCCAAATTTGCGGGGGGTGCTCAGCGGGATATTTGTCAGCCGAGGGCCCCACAATGCACTGTGCACTGCACAGTGCATTCTAAGCCCTGATTGGGCAAAGCTTTGCCCAATCAGGGCACAGTGAATAGATAGTTGTTAAGAAGCAGGCCAGGAAGCCAGCCGCCACATCCTTAACAATGGGTGAGTCATCAGCTGTCAACAGGCTTCTCCGCTGACAGCTGAATGAAAAAAAAACATTTTTCCAGCAATAGAAAAAAGTTAAAGGAATGTAGTGGGGGTCCCCCTCAATCCATGCCAGGTCCTTTGGATCTGGCATGGATTTTAAATATCCAGGGTCTAAAAAGAACTGTGATGTCTCACTTTTGAGACAGGGGAATGGACTGAGGACATAAGTTCCTTTCTCTTTAGCTACACCGGACAGTGAATGAACAGAATGTTCTCTGTACATAGTTACATAGTGACATAGTTGGTAAGGTTGAATAAAGACAATAGTCCATCCAGAGTGGATGTACAGAGCGACTTCCTGTTCATTCACAAACTGAAGCATAGTAAACACAGTTTACTATGGTTTAGATACTGATTGGTATATATCATATTTGTCACTCCCCTACTGTCCATCCTGAACCCAATCATCCTGTGCCCACAGCAACTGCAGCCAGTGGGAGGGAGAGAAAGAGAGCCAGCAGCATTCCCAAGTGGGGGCACACAGGGGGATCAGAGCAACAGGAGCCTGGATCTGCTAAATGCCGGGATTTCAATGAAATTAAATCTCAGGATGGTTTTGCCCATTCTGGGATGGTTGGAAGGTATGCTTTATGCTCCACAAGCCAAATGAACATTCAAATCTATCCACAGATCCACTGATGCATAGAGCAATTGTAGCCTAATATTGTAAAACCTTTTTTTTAACCTGCATATAGCTGTATCCAGATTTTTAGCCAACAGTGAAGTGAAATCATGGCTTCTATGGAGTAGGATTTGGCATCCAGCAAGACATATAACCATAGATGTTAGGGTGAGAAATAAATAAAAAAATCCTGAAATATGGGATAATCATTTTATTTTTTGAGCCATGTGATGGAATGAGACATATTGAATACCTTCTTTTGTTCTATGAAGAATTTAGAGTGCTATACACTGACTGAAATCATTTCAAATATAAACATAATTACATTCATTGGTGTCTTTTCAATACCTGTCTGCAGTTTAGCTTCAAGTAGAAAGTCATGGGGTGGTGCTAAGGAAATCAGAATTCAACAATGAAAAAGAACCCAGGTATTCATGAAAGTGTCAATACCAAGGCAGAGCCAGCTGATTGACGTCATTGCGTAACTGAAAGTTTACACGGAAGTTCTGTGTTTGCTGCCCTGAGTGTGTTTCTTAAATGCAAGTACAATACTTTATTAAATAAAGGTGTTAAATGGTTCTACACTATGTGGAGTATTTGCTCTTATTTTTCTTATGAGTTGCTGTGATAGATAGTTGAACCTGAGCTGAACCTGGGGCTATTTTTGGACCTCATTTGAAATGGGCCATCTGATCACCCTGAGAAGGAGCCAGAGAGACATGGTTCACATGGAATTATATTACTAATGCCTTAATTTACTTCTCCTTAACTAGAGGATCATTTACATTTTGGTAAGCCTTCATTTTGCTACAATCTGGGGGAGGCTCCAGTTCTATCCTGAGACCTGTTTCAATATGTTTTGGGTACATTTCTCAAGTTTTCCATTTTTTTGCAACTTCTTTGGACATTTACTTAAAGGGGTTGTAAAGGTTCATTTTTTATTTTCTAAATAGGTTCCTTTAAGCTAGTGCATTGTTGGTTCACTTACCTTTTCCTTAGATTTCCCTTCTAAATATGTTTTTCTTTGTTTTCTTTGTCTGAATTTCTCACTTCCTGTTCCTCCTCAGTAAGCTGTTCAGTAAGCTGCTCTGGCTGACTCCACACCACTCGGATGATGGTGTGAAGTTTAGTGAGGAGAAACAGGAAGTGAGAAATTCAGACAAAGAAAAAAACTATTTAGAAGGTAAATCAAAGGAAAAGGTAAGTGAACCAACAATGCACTAGCTTAAAGGAACCTATTTAGAAAATAAAAAACGAACCTTTACAACCCCTTTAAGTCATTTGTGGGACTTTTATAATTATAATTTTATTGATTTTGTATTCATTTTACTCATATTTATATACTGTGTACACATTAATTGTGGCACTTTATAAATTTGCACATGATCACTTATTGTTTTTTATTTATTTATATGATTAATTGTGGCATTAATTATTTTTCGATTCACAAGGATGTTTTAGATTTTTAAGAATTTGCGCAGCGTTTTTTTTTTTACACAATGCATGAGAGTGGACACCAAGATCAAATAGGGTGCTTTCTGTGATATCACGTAGCTCATTGAGATGAGCTAATGTTAGAGCACATAGGAGTTTTTAAGATGTGCAACCCACATTCATGTGTATTGCTCCATTTGGCCCAATCCTTGGCATTAGAAAGATCTTGGAGTGTGCCAAGTGTTCCCTCTCGTTGCATTTTTTCTGTTATACTGCCAAGTAGCTTTATTTTCTTGGGATATTGTGCCCCTATTAAAAAATATAACACGAAATAACACAGATGATCTAACATACTGCATTATGAGTACAGATATATGTTTCATACTGCTTAATTTCATACAATTATCACACATTTTTAAATAAAAATGTTTGTAAATAAAACATCAATCTTAGAAGTGCTTTCTGGGTTGTCAAAATAGCATGTGATTTAAATCCTTGTTTAATGCTCTTTGCTGATTTCACAATCAACACAGAGAATGGTTAGAGATAAGATCTATCTGCCCGCAGTGTCTATAAAAAAAGAGTTATGTTTTGAATAAGAAATTAGACTTGTGATATTTTTAATCTATTACAGGGAAAATGCAAGACTGTGTCCCCGCTAAAAGTCTCTGGTGTTAAATTTCATCTGTAAGACATCCCAGGTTTCCACAAACTATTTACAAAGCACAAACCTCAGTGGCACTTGGCTGATACAGTCAATCATCTGCTAAATAAGATCTTTTTTATAGGTCATTTCATATGACCAGTTTTGTCAGTTCACTTGATTCTTGAATGACCTCATTCTCGCAAAAAGCTAGAAAGTTGTTTTTTGGTCCTGTCTTTCTTTCCTGGCAAAAAAGAAAAATAAGATTTTATTGTACTCATAGTAAAAAATCCTTTTCCATGAGTTCATTTAGAGATGCAGGTCTGCTTTAGATAATCAAAAACCGGATATAGTGCTACCTGTAGGAGTAGGATGCTAGGTACAACTAAAATAAATTAAGACAGTCAAGGGGGTAGACATGTGCAGAATGAAAAAATGAATTTAGTTTAGTTTCGTTATTTACATAAATTTGTTTAGTTAAATTAGTTATTCTGTTTAATTCATTTACACAATTTGTTTTGTTTATTCGTATTCAAATCCATTCCAATTTTCCAAATTCGAATTGATTCGAAACGTTTTCGAATCAATTTCAAATAGTTTTTGAATTCGAACAGTTTTTAAATTCTAATCATTTTACAATTTCCAAAGAGAATAAAATAGAATAGAAAATAAAGGAATAGAATAGTTTTTTTAATATAGAATAGAAAAGAATTTTACAGAAAATAAAAGAATAGAATATAATAAAATAAAATAACAAAATAGAATAGAAAATAAAATAGCAGAATAGAATGGAATAGAATAAAATAGAATATAAACTAATAGAATGGAATAAAAAAGAATAGAATAAAACAGAATATAACCATCTTTGAATTTGAATAGAAAATAATAGAATAAAAAAAACAATAGAATAGAATAGAATAGAAAAAAATATAACCATTTCCCAAAATTCTAATTCAAAATTTGGTATGTTAACGCAATCATAATGTCCACATTTTTTTGCTAACGTCATGTGCTGTCCCCACTACATGAAATATAGCGGTGTTCAGCCAATGATGTGTTGGATGCAGGCGATTCTCGCTGTCTCATAGCGAGGCGTGAGCCGCAGACGTCCTTGTCTTCAGGATTTCTGATGAGTCGGTGGGTGGTCCTACGCTTGCGACTGAGTGTAGATGGACCAATAAGCATTGGCGCTGCAGTATCTGGAGAATGTTGGGCGTCTGATAATGAGGCTTGGTGGGCACACTACAAATCCATAGGACGAAGGTCAGATGACCTCGTTTGCATGTGTGCTGATTCGCTATTCATAGCCAGACATGATCCGCACGCGCCACCACCATTTTGAGAACCAGGAAGTGATTGTATTATTGCATGACCAATTACCCTCAAGTTTGTAGATTGTTATTGGGGTACTGTGTCTATTTAAATGCAATGGCCACTGCATGTCTACACCCCATTTGATGTCTCCTCGGAATGAGCCTGCTGATGCCATTGCGTTACAAGAGATTTTTATCTGCTCAAATGTGAGTGTTCCTCAAATTTTAATAAATATTACTTGTTATGCAGATTTATACTATGTGGAACTTTTGTTTCATTTATGGTTGCATCTTGTGAGCATATGAAAAGTATTCGATCTACTTATCCCTGAGTTTCCCTTCCTTGCTGTGAGGGACAGTGTGAACATCATCCTCCTGTGCCAACATCCGCAGGCATGGATGTCCCCGCCTATTGGTGTGTTGTCACCACAAGTCTTGATGACTCATTGGGCTTACACCTTGTTGAGTCCATTAGCTCTGGTAAGCCTCGCTTATGTTGGTGGTGGCTTCTCCCATTATCTTCTCTTCACATATGCCCTCCTATTGATGTCTGAAAGTTGATATTCACTCACCTGTATTAACATCATATCCCAGTTTTTCATCCGTATATTAAATTACTTATTTACCATCACAATGTGGACTTTATTTAACATATTCATTTATGTTTTTGCATGTATATCATTTAGAGTGATTAATACTTAATCTTAGGCTGCACTTCCGGCTATCTACCGCCTCATTGGCTCCCGCCGCTGTCAATTACAGCCAGTGAGGGGGAGGGAATGCCAGGGCTGAGCCCTGTTCTGTTTGTCTTATGGACACACATAGTGGGGCTCTGGAGCGAGCACACACGAGTGACTTCATAGGAGGCTGCTTGCTATGAGGTCACTTGGCGGGGGGGAAGGAGCCCAGAGTGCGTGCAGGGGACCCAAGAAGATGAGGATTGGGCTACTTTGTGCAAAACCATTGCACATAGCATGTATGTATAACATGTTTGTTATTTTTAAGAACCTTCAGTAACCCTTTAATGGCATCCCAACAGCCAATTGAAGGAATGCACGTAATAAGCTAACCATATTCTGCCAATTAGAAGGCAGGGCTTAGCATTGTCAGCTTGCAATGGAAAGTGTTATTAATGGCAGGACCTCTATGTAAGAAACTTTTCAACAGATTCACAAAAATTATTACATTTTAGCGTATCTAAACACAAAATCAAAAATTGTATATATTGCAGCTTACCAATCTTTAGATGTGGTGGCTTCAGTGGTTTTCTTTCTTTAGGTTTTTTTTTCCCATATTTTCATCCAGTAATCCGTCCCAAACTGCAATTCCTGTCTTAGGGTGGCTATGCTCCTTCTATCTAATGAACGATCTGAAGGATCAATGTAGTCACTCTTGGACAGCATTATTGTTATCTTTTTTGGTATGAAAGTGTTAAATGGATTTAGATAGACTTGAACAACAAATTCAAACCTAGTTACAGAAACAGCCTTTTCTTTTTGAGATAAAGGTTTAACATACATTTAAAAAAGATGTTCATTGTAAGCACTTCTGTCAGTGTTAAAGTGTTTATTTCAGTTGAAAAATAACAGACATACTGGTAGGATCAACATGTAATAATAATAATATTTTTTTTTAAATAGAAGTCCAGTCAAATCCACTCTAAACTTAAAGCTGCCCCACCCCCATTTTAAGTCTTACACAAACTACCCTGTAGAGGAAAGATGCATATACTTACCTATTCCCTGGGCGCTCTGGTCTGGTCATGTGATCGGCTCCAGAGGAGAGGAGGGACAGATGAAAAAGTATGCCGCATAGTAGGTCTATGGGATGATCTGCCATTGTCAGCAATCTCTCCTCTTCACTGAAGCTGGCCAGTGGGGAGATCACGTGACCGGACTGGAGCACCCAGGGAATTAGCAGGTATAAGCATCTTTACTCTAGAGGGCAGTTAGTAAGGGGCTTAGAGAAATGTAAATGTATTTTATTGGGATTTTATGGGATAGACCAACACAAAGTGGCACATAATTGTGAAGTGGAAGAAAAATTATAAATGGTTTTCATATTTTTTTTGAATATCTGAAAAGTGTGGCGTGCATTTGTATTCAGCCCCCTTTACTCTGATACCCCTAACTAAAGTCTAGTGAAACCATTTGCATTCAGAAGTCACCTAATTAGTAAATAGAGTGTAATTTAATCTCAGTATAAATACAGCTATTCTGTGAAGCCCTCAGAGGCTTGTTAGAGAACCTTAGTGAACAAACTGCATCATGAAGGCCAAGGAACACACCAGATAGGTCAGGGATAAAGTTGTGGAGAAGTTTAAAGCAGGGTTAGGTAATAAAAAAATATCCCAAGCTTTGAACATCTCACTGATGTTCAATTCATCATCCCACAGATGTTCAATCCATCATCCGAAAATGGAAAGAGTATGGCACAACTGCAAACCTACCAAGACATGGTCTTTCACCTGAACTGACAGGCCGGGCAATGAGAGCATTAATCAGAGAAGCAGCCAAGAGGCCCATGGTAACTCTGGAGGAGCTGCAGAGATCCACAGCTCAGGTGGGAGAATCTGTCCGCAGGACAACTATTAGTCATGCATTCGACAAATCTGCCCTTTATGGAAGAGTGGCAAGAAGAAAACCATAAGAAATCCCATTTGCAGTTTGCAAGAAGCCATGAGGAAGACACAGCAAACATGTGGAAGAAGGTGCTCTGGTCAGATGAGACCAAAACGCTATGTGTGGCGGAAAACTAACACTGCACATCACCCTGAACACACCATCCCCACCGTGAAACGTGGTGGTAGCAGCATAATGTTGTGGGGATGCTTTTTTTAAGCAGGGACAGGAAAGCTGGTCAGAGTTGATGGGAAGATGGATGGAGCCAAATACAGGGCAATCTTAGAAGAAAATCTATTAGAGTCTGCAAAAGACTTGAATTAATGTGCAAAGCTGGTAGAGACATACCCAAAATGAATTGCAGCTGTAATTGCAGTGAAAGGTGGTTCTGCAAAGTATTGACTCAGGGGGGCTGAATATAAATGCACGCCAAACTTTTCACATATTTACTTGTAAAATGTGTTGAAAACCAGTTATCATTTTCCTTCCACTTCACAATTATGTGCCACTTTGTGTTGGTCTATCACATAAAATCACAATAAAATACAGTTTACATTTTTGAGTGTAACATGACAAAATGTGGAAAATTTCAAGGGGTATGAATACAAGGCACTGGGTTTCATAAGGAAACTGTATACAGTGAGATATGTTGTCAAAAATACTGAAAATAGGTTTTGGATTTATTTATACTGTAAAAGGAAATAACACACAGCACTGTAAGAAGAAACCTCAAACAGCCTTTGTTGTTTAAACACTGAATAACAATTTACTAGACAAGCATCTGTCAGTCTTTGTTCAACACCGATGCATTTACTGCACTTAGCGGACAATGAAAGTCTAAAATTAGTACTGGTTTCTGAAAAGCATTCTACCATTTACCACGTCTGATTTAAAGTGAAATATTGTAACTAGTTTAGGAAAATAGTATTGACCCATCTCAGTAACTGTAATTTCATTGATCTGGGAGGAGAAAGATTGATTTGTATTAAGTGTAGCACACAGACCCTTCTGCTCCATCCATTTTTCTGCAGTAAGGCACACCTGCTACGTGTCCGTTGTCCAACTCCAGATATGGAGAGGCGAGCGGTGTTAGATTTTTGGGCCTTGCGGTGAGTTACCTCTCCAGAGTGGATCCCTGGTCTCCGTTGTCTAGGCGAAAGTCCCTTTGTAATAAAGCCAATGTCCACACAGGTGTAAAACCTAAGCAGCAAGGATTTATTATTTTCTCAAGGTAAAATTTGGAAGAAAGAGAGAGTAGAAATGACAAGTAGGGGAAGGTTCAGGCACGCAACGCTTAGAGAACACTTTCGTCGCCACTTAAGCCTGAGTGGGTATTGCTCACCTGGATAGTCCCTTTGAGAGCGGTTCTAGCAGCTGGAGTGGAGCACGGATGTCAGAGATGATAGATCCCCCTTTAGGTAGGCCTCCAGGCCTCTTCCCAAGATAGCAGTACCATCGCTATCTCCGCCGGGACTGATCTTCCCCTGGAACTCCTTCCCTAAAGATGGGCCCCCTTTAACCGGGCAGCCTGGGATCCCTCTCCGAAGCATAGGCCCTCGATAGGAGAGCTGGGCCTACTATACAGCAGTAGAGCCTCGGGCTAAAGGTGCCCGAGACCAAACACATGCATCCCGTGCCATGAGGGCCACGAGACACGCTCACTGGACCAGAGGTCCCCCCAAACTCCTTGGGGTCCCCCTGGAATCGCCTCACGCCTAATGGCGTCAGCCCATTTTGTACCCTATCCCAGCATGCACAGCGGGTAGACCACACCCACTGCACGGCTGCCGAGAGAGGACACCCAATGGCGCTGCAATACCCCCTGTGGTCCAACCTGAGCCGAAGACGACAGCACCATCTACAGGCAACAGGGAACTATACTGCCAGGCAGCACGGCACCCAGAGCAGAAGCAATTTAATATATAAACAGGTCTGAGCCAAACTATTAGCTCAGACCACCCCTAAATTTGCACATACAGTGTCCCATAAATTGGGATGGGCGCTACACAAGAAAAACAGAAAACAAAAATCAATACAAAAAGAACAATACTGTATATGGATTATACAGCATAGGTCCAGTTTCTAAAGCAGACCATTACGCAATAGTTTCCAAATTTTGCACACAGTTTCCGGCATAAGAACCAAACAGTTGCTAAGTATTTACTACATCTATTTTCTACTTTCTGGAAGCTTTTAAATCTTACTTTATAGGTAAATTTTTTATGCAGCTTTAGGCTCCATGCGCACTTGTTTTGAGCTTGTTTTTTGATGCTTTGAACATTTTTTTCTGCCTTTAGAAGAAAACAGTGTTACCCTGTGTGTCCATGAACACTATTGTAAGCTAAAAGCGTTTTCAAACTTCAGCTTCTGGAGGCAATTTTTTTTTTTGCGTATTTGGTAGTGATTTGCCAGCAGAAAGAAAGCTGACAGCTCCTAAAAGCTGCTAAGCACTGGTTTCCAGCGTTTTTGTTTTCTTAGCCAGCAAATCGTTGGCATCCTTAACAGCCAGTGTATAGCTGGTTGTTAAGGAGTGGGCTGGCAAGCTGGCCGCCGTGTCCTTAACAAAGAATCATCCCTACTGACAGCTGAATGTAGACAAAATCGCCAGCAATAAAAATCGGGATAAAAAACAGCGTCCTTCGGTTCTGGTATGAATTTTAAGGGGAACCCCACGCAGAAAAAAGGGATTTTTATAACAGCTTACCTGTAAAATCCTTTTCTTGGAGTACATCACGGGACACAGAGCGACTTAGTCATTACTAATGGGTTATATAGATTACCTTCAGGTGCTGACACTGGCAACTTCCAAACCGGAAGTACCCTCCCCTATATAAGCCCCTCCCATCCGGGAGCACCTCAGTTTTGTAGCAAAGCAATAAGTGTCCCTAAAAGAGGGGTGGGAGCTCTGTGTCCCGTGATGTACTCCAAGAAAAGGATTTTACAGGTAAGCTGTTATAAAAATCCCTTTTTCTTTTTCGTACATCACGGGACACAGAGCGACTTAGTCATTACTAATGGGACGTCCCAAAGCAATGCCAAATGAGGGGAGGGATACACTATACATAAGCTGGGCGCCATCAGGCATGAGGATCTTTTGCGGCCTGCAACACACTGCGCCCAAAGGCGACATCCTCCTGACTTCTAACGTCTACCTGGTAGAATCTAGTAAACGTGTGTACTGAAGACCATGTTGCGGCCTTGCAGACTTGAGCCAGGGAGGCCTGGTGATGCACTGCCCATGAAGTTCCAACTGCTCTTGTGGAGTGCGCCCTAACTTTGAACGGAGGCGGTCTCCTTTTCAAGCCATAGGCTTGTATTATGACCTGTCGAATCCACTTGGCTAAAGTAGATTTTGATGCTGCCTGACCCTTTCTGGGGCCTTCCGGCAGAACAAACAAAGTATCCGTTCTACGAATCTGAGCAGTGGCTTTTAGATAAGCTTTAACTGCTCTTACTACATCCAAAGAATGCAATAACTTTTCCTCTACCGAGGTAGGTTTGGGAAAAAAAGAAGGAAGAACCACATCTTGGTTCAAATGAAACCTCGATACCACCTTAGGAAGAAAGGCTGGATGAGGACATAATACTACTCTGTCCTTATGGACAACCAGATATGGCTCCTTACAGGACAAGGCGGCTAATTCCGATACTCTTTTAGCCGAACAAATGGCTACTAAGAAAATCAATTTCCTGGTGAGAAGAACCAAGGAAATGTGTTGCAATGGTTCAAACGGTTGTTTTTGTAGAACCGACAGAACCAGGTTTAAGTCCCATGGACATATGGGAATACTAACTGGAGGGCTAATACGCATCACTCCTTGTATAAAAGCTTTGACTAATGAATGCAAAGCCAAGGGCCTTTGAAAAAATATTGACAAGGCGAAATCTGACCCTTGATAGTACTCAAGGCAAGCTTCCTATCTACAGCCCACTGTAGGAAATCCAGAATCCTACCTATTACGTACTTACGCGGATGCCATTTCCTGGCTTCACACCACGCGATGTACGCCTTCCAGATCCTATAATAGATCTGCCTGGATACCGGCTTCCTGGCATTGATCATGGTAGATACCACAGGATTAGAGAGCCCTCTCTTTTTTAGAATGTGGGCTTCAATAGCCAGGCCGTCAAACCCAGGGCTGGTAAGGAAGGGTGGTATATCGGTCCCTGCGAAAGCAGGTCCGGACGATGTGGGAGGGTCCAAGGACTCCCCACTGACATCTTTACGATCTCCGCGTACCATGCTCTTCGGGGCCACGCTGGAGCCACCAGAATCACTGGTTTCTTTTCTACCCTGATTCTGCGGATTAATCGCGGTAACAATTGTGGCGGTGGGAATGCATATATCAGTTTGAACTGATCCCAAGGGAACACTAGGGCATCCGAGCCGCAAGCTAGGGGATCCCTTGTGCGAGACACAAATCTGTCCACCTTTGCGTTGAATCTGGATGCTAGCAGATCTACATCCGGTGTTCCCCACCGCTGGCATATTGCCTGGAAAACCTCGGGGTGAAGAGACCATTCCCCCGGGCATAATTGCTGGCGACTTAGAAAGTCCGCTCTCCAATTTTCCACTCCTGGGATGAAAACCGCGGATATGGCTGGGACATATCTTTCTGCCCATTCCAGGATGCAATTCGCTTCCCTCTGGGCTGCACGACTCCTGGTGCCACCCTGGTGATTGATATATGCCACTGCTGTGGCATTGTCTGATTGAATTCTGACAGGGGACCCTTGGAGTTTGGATGTCCATGCTACTAGGGCATACCGGGCTGCTCGTATCTCTAAGAGATTGATGGGCAGGGCCTTCTCTGCTTCTGACCACTTGCCCTGGAGAGACCATTGCTCCAGTACTGCCCCCCAGCCTATGAGGCTGGCATCTGTAGTGACCACCTTCCAAGAAACTAGACTGAAGGGTTTCCCTTTTTCCAGATTCTGGGGCACCAACCACCAATGGAGGCTCTTGCGAACGGAAGGGGACAGGGACATTGGTAAGTCTAAAGCCTGAACTTTTTTGTTCCAGGCTGACAGTATGGCCCTCTGCAAGTTCCTTGAATGGAATTGACCGTAGGGTACTGCTTCGAATGAAGCCACCATTTTTCCCAGCAGCCTCATGCACAGGCGTATGGATGGTTTTCTTTTTGTACCCACTAAGTGGGTCAAATCTCTCAAAGACTACACCTTCTCTGGAGGTAAGAAAATCTTTCTCTGATTTGAATCCAGCCTTAGCCCCAAGTATTCCAGACTTTTGACTGGTCTTAGAGCTGACTTGTCTTGGTTGATAATCCAACCGTGATATTCCAGATACTTGATTGTCTCGTGAATAGCTACTTCCAGTTTTTCCACTGAGTGGTCTATTAGTAGCAGGTCGTCTAAATATGCCATTATCGTTACACCCCGTGTTCTTAGATTGGCCAATAGTGGGGCCAGAATTTTTGTGAACACTCGTGGTGCTGTGGCCAGACCGAAAGGTAAGGCTCTGAGCTGAAAATGGCGCCCTTCTAATACAAAGCGTAGAAATTTCTGGTGGGCCGGAAAGATGGGAATATGCAAATAAGCATCCTTTATGTCGATCGAGGCTAACCATTCCTGCCCTTGTAGGGCGGTGGCCACCGATCAGATCGACTCCATCCGAAAAGTCCTGATATGTAGGAATTTGTTTAGCCCTTTTAGATTTAATATGGGCCTCACGTCCCCATTTGGTTTGGGGACTGTGACAAGGTTCGAGTAAAACCCGAACCCGCTTTCTTCCAAGGGAACCTTCATGATTACACCTTGGAGCAATAGTTGTTCTAGTGCCAGAAGGAGGGATCCTCTCTTTTGGGGATCGCTTGGCACGTTTGACCTCATAAAATGGGCAGGAGGAGTGTCTTTTAACTCCAACTTGTATCCCAGACTTACTGCGGAGATCACCCATTTGTCTCTGATGGTGTCCCGCCAGGTCTCTGTGAACAACTGAAGTCTTCCCCCCACCCGATTGAGTGGGGGCAACCCTTCATGACTTGGGGTGAGGTTTTGTACCTCTCTTGACCCAGGGTTTCTTGTTACCCTGTGATTGTCCCTGATTTCTGCCCCCTGGATTTGACCACGGAGGCCGTCGGAACTGTTTCACAGCCGATGTGCCAGGGACTGGAGAAGTAGGCCTCTTAAAAGAAGGACTTCTACCCTTATTCTTAACCGGCAAGAGTGTACTTTTACCGGCAGAAATTTTCTGGATATACTTGTCCAGATCTTCTCCAAATAAGCGTTCTCCATGAAATGGGAAGCTAATCAGCAATTTCTTACAGGGAGCTTCAGCAGACCAGTTTTTGAGCCATAGAAGCCTACGCATATGTACTACAGACAGCGTAAAGCGGGAGGCCTGTTGGATTGTATCCTTTATGGCATCTACCGCAAAACACAAGGCTCTAGGTAGGTCAGCTAGGGCAAGAGCCTGCTGATCTGGTAAATCTCTTAAGACTTGTTTCAACTGATCCTTCACTGCTTGGCAGACCCCAATCGCTGCTACTGCAGGTTGTGTCACCATGCTTGCTGTAGAGAAAGCAGATTTTAGTAAAGACTCCAATTTTTTATCTATTGGGTCTTTGAACATTGGAACATTATCTACTGGACATGTCAGTGATTTATTCACACAAGAGATGGCTGCGTCCACTATAGGGACTCTCCATTTTTTTATGAACTTATCCTCCATGGGATAGATCACCGGAAATCTCTTGGGGGGAGTAAGTATTTTATCAGGATGCTCCCACTCCTGGTAAATAAGCCCTTCCAATAAAGGGTGGATTGGGAAGGAACAGACAGTCTGGGGAGCTTTCAGCGACCCCAGCGAGGAAACAGCAGTGGTTGATGGCTCTGCAAGAGGCATTTTAAATGCTGATCGGACCATGTTAGTCAGAGACTGAACCCATAATCTTTCAGCCTGAGATGCTGAGAAAGGTTCTTCCCCTGTTGATTCCTCTATAACCGAATCAACCTCATCCTGATCCCCTTCAGGTAGGTCGATCTCTGTGTGGGGCTGTTCCTCCACTAACAGGCACTCTGAAGGAGGAGACGGAGATCGGACGCGCTTTCCCTGTGACAGGGAAGCAGCGATCAATGCTGTTAATCTCTCTTCCAATCCTCCCAGAGTTGAGGAAAAAACCTCCTCTGTTATATATACAGGAGCAGGTGGACTGGGGACAGCCGCAGCACCAGGTACTCCTGCGGGGTTCCTACGGCTACTGACGTCTGAAATTTCAGGGGAGATTGGTGCAATACAAGCATGCCCAAAATCCTCAGAGCCCGATGGAGACCCCTTTGGCTTCCTGGAAGACTTATTTCCGGAGCGTCTGGACGACATATCCTTTAAGCACAAAACTGAGGTATTCCCGTCGTCATACACCAATCTTTCTGGTAATAGTCTAACACAGTTGCTGCTATATACCAGCTGGTGTCCACTAAAGTGTCTTTCTATGGGGATGCCTGCATCAACCGCCTCTGTGTGCCACCGTTTGTTGCTAGCTCTGCTTGCATCCAGCTGACACTTGTACTGTGTCTTTTATCCATGCTGGGACGCCTGCACATGCGCAGAAGCGCCGCGGTGCGCATCGAGCGTCATCCACCCGCCCCGCCCCTTTCCTTTCATAGGAGGCGCCCGCGCGCGCCCGTGCGCCTTCGGCGCCTTTTTTGAAAACAAGCAGGGACTAGGAGCCAGGGCCCTTTTTGCCGGAGGGCCTGTGCGGTGGATGAGCGCAGCAACAGGGCAGAGGTAGTGGATTCCCACAGAGAAACTTACCAACTGCCTAGATCTTTTGACTTAACAAAACCAAAGATCCACATGACAAGAAAAATGGACCATAGCGGCCTCTAGTGGTTTAACACAGGTACCGTGGTCTCCTTTTTTTTTTTTTTTCTTGACTACTATTAAAATTTTACATTTTCCAGTAGTTACAGACATACACAGATATTAGCGGGAATACCGTTAGGTAACAGACAGAAAGACAAATTAGGCTTGGGGGTCCCCCAATAGAACCAAGTTCCTGGGGGCCCCCACTTACCTGTTCCCTGCCGCAGGACTCTGTTTGGTCCACAGAAGCCCAAACTTCACCTATCACGGCAGGCATTGTAATAAAACCTTCAGGGACCGGGTTCCCAAGGATTCCACTCCCCTGGACCTGTATAGCACCCTGCACAGACAACATCTTGGTCGTGGGTATGACCAGAGCTCTGGATCCCAGGGTCCAGCCCTCCTAAGAGAGGCATTACAGGCAAAACCTTGCTCTTCTGTTGCAAGGCCCGGGTACCGACCATTTAGCTATGAAGCTTTTTTGGTCGGATCCGGAACAGCTTACTGAGGCCCATAAAAGAACCTGTACGCAAGCCCAGTGAAAACACATGTTACTCTTTGGCCAACACCTTAGACACTGGCAAAAAACTGAGGTGCTCCCGGATGGGAGGGGCTTATATAGGGGAGGGTACTTCCGGTTTGGAAGTTGCCAGTGCCAGCACCTGAAGGTAATCTATATAACCCATTAGTAATGACTAAGTCGCTCTGTGTCCCGTGATGTACGAAAAAGAAATAGAAGAAACAGCATGCGCCCAAATCCATACCAGACCCAGCAAGCCATGGTTGATGACGTCACAAGTGGGTGGGGTCATCCGGTGACCTTAGTTTATGTAATGGTGGGAGGTGACAGAGCTGTTATTCGTCGGGAGCCTTCGTCGGGTGTTGAGTGTTGACCTTTTTTTTTTCAGGTTGGGGGCTGGCATTCATTGTGATTGATGATATATTTACACTGAGGGGAGATTGTTTTTGCTTTTTTTAATAAAGGACTTTTAAAAAACTGTGTGTGCATTTTTATTTACTCTATGCTATTTTACATGGGGGGGGGGGGGCTGGCATCGCCCTCATCAACATGAGGACAAGGTGCTATGGGGGTCTGAGTCTGGTATGGATTCTGTGGGGGCCCCTACGCCATTTCATATTTGTTTATTTTGACGTGGGGTTCCCCTTCAATTCCATACTAGACCTGAAGGAAGAAAAAGACCAAATATAATATGTTCTGCAAAAATAAAAATAAAAAGACCAAAAGATTCTTCTTATTACAAGCACATTACCTACGTAATATGTGCCAAAGATGGTTTGCTAATAATTTTGTTGGTTAAAAACACTGAAGCAGCAAGCTTAAGGTATTATACCAGTGGCAGCTGGTGCTAAACTTTTTTTGGGGGGCGGCAAACAAACCCCCCCAGGTTCGCACTCACCCCTCCATGGTCGCGGCACCGCAGCTTCCTCGGCTTCTTCTCCCGGCCAATCCGATCCGCCTCCTGTCCCGATTGGGCGGGAGGAGAAGCCAGAAGACAATAGCGAATATTGATTCGCTAGTGTCCCAAGTGGGTGGCCCAACCTTTTTCAACCCAATTAGACTCTCAGGCTCTAATCATGTGACTTGAAAAAAAATAAACCTTATATGTATAAGTCCGGCATCCCGCATGGGGGGTGATGCCCCTGCGCCCCTTATGGATATGCCGCTCCTGTATTATACCATTCTTTTGCTGAGCGGTTTAAAAAATCAACATGGAAAAATCTACAGATAAAATACCCCCCATCCCCATGAATTAAACAAAAGGATAAATTAAACATTAGGCAAAAAAAAACTACCTTTCCCCCAGACTTTTGACACAGGCTTGCCTAGGTGAGGATGAAAATGATAGAGTGTCTTTTTGTGAGATTTGAAGTCCTTACCTTTCGCCAGGGGCGTACCAAGGGGTTGGTGAGACCGGCGCCCGCCAGGGGCGCAGGCCGAGGGGGGGCACCAAATGCGGGCTCCCGGACACCCGCAAGTGCACAGGGCGATCTCCCGGCTGTGCCTGTCACTCATCCACAGACAGACAGAGCAGCCCGAATGGCCGAATGGAGTACGGCTGCTCTGTCTGTGGCTGAGTGACAGGCGGGGATGTAAGGTGCTGCGAGCTGAGGCAGAGGGGGGGGGGGCAGCCCATACTGCTGTCCCCAGTCTGCTTTGGCTGCTGCATGGGCACAGGTACTTTTTTTTCGTCCGGTCAATTCATCAGGGAAGGAGGGGGGTGGGCGGAGGCAGTGTTATGAAGGGGTTGGGGGTGCGGGCCGCATCTGGGGTGACACCTGTGGGCAGCGCCATTGCACGATCTGCACACCCCACTGATCTGTGTCTCTCCCTCTCCACTGGCTCTTGGCTCAGATCGGTACCCCACCCCTCCAGCCCTCTGCACTGCAGCTCCTCACACACTACTGTACACAGGAGGATGGATGAGAGAGTTAGTGGAGGGACACGCCGCTGTGCATATCCCGCGCTATTCTGAGGTCTGAACAGTGTACTGTATTTGTGTTACTGTAGTGTACATATGCTGGGGGCGCTATGGGAGGGGGGACTACTAGCACAAGTGGAGAGGGGGGTCTGCACTGGGGGGGTCTATACTGATGGAGGGCGGTGTATATGCTGAGGGGGTCTATGCTGATGGAGGGGGGTCTGCACTTAGGGGGGTCTATGCTAATGGGGGGTCTGCACTTAGGGGGTCTATGTTGATGGAGGGGTGGCTGCACTGGGGGGTCTATACTGATGGAGGGGGTGTCTATACTGCGGGGGGTCTGCACTGCGGGAGGGGGGTCTGTACTGAGGGAGAGGGGTCTGTACTGAGGGAGAGGGGTCTGCACTGACGGAGAGGGGTCTGTACTGTGGGAGAGGGGTCTGTACTGCGGGAGGGGGTCTGTATTGGGGGAGAGGGGTCTGTACTGCTGGAGGGGGGTCTGTACTGATGGAGAGGGGTCTGCATTGATGGAGGGGGGTCTGTACTGCGGGAGGGGGGTCTGCACTGAGGGAGAGGGGTCTGCACTGTGGGAGGGGGGTCTGCACTGCGGGAGAGGGTTCTTCACTGCGGGAGAGGGGTCTGTACTGTGGGAGGGGGGTCTGTACTGCGGGAGGGGGGTCTGTACTGAGGGAGAGGGGTCTGCACTGATGGAGAGGGGTCTGTACTGCGAGAGGGGGGTCTGTACTGCGGGAGGGGGGTCTGTACTGAGGGAGAGGGGTCTGTACTGTGGGAGGGGGTCTGTACTGATGGAGAGGGGTCTGCATTGATGGAGGGGGGTCTGTACTGCGGGAGGGGGGTCTGCACTGAGGGAGAGGGTTCTGCACTGATGGAGAGGGGTCTGCACTGCGGAAGGGGGATCTGTACTGCGGGAGGGGGGTCTGCACTGAGGGAGAGGGCTCTGCACTGTGGGAGAGGGATCTGCACTGCGAGAGTGGGGTCTGTGCTGAGAGAGAGGGGTCTGTACTGCGGGAGGGGGTCTGCACTGCGGGATGGGGGTCTGTACTGCGGGAGAGGGGTCTGCACTGATGGAGAGGGGTCTGCACTGCCGGAGGGGGATCTGCACTGCGGGAGAGGGGTCTGCACTGAGGGAGAGGGGTCTGCACTGCGGGAGGGGGATCTGCACTGCGGGAGGGTGGTCTGTACTGCGGTAGAGGGGTCTGCACTGAGGGACAGTGGTCTGCACTGAGGGAGAGGGGTCTGCACTGTGGGAGGGAGATCTGCACTGCGGGAGGGGGTCTGTACTGTGGGAGAGGGGTCTGCACTGAGGGAAAGGGTTTCTGCACTGCAGGAGGGGGATCTGCACTGCGGGAGGCATGTCTGTACTGTGGGAGGGGGGTCTGTACTGCGGGAGAGGGGTCTGCACTGCGGGAGGGGGGTCTGTACTGAATTTGCTGACTGGGATGCCTCACCAACCCTATTGCAGCCATGGTCCAGGACCAGCAACCAGACCCTTGGCCCCAGCAGCCAGACTCCAGGATCAACAGCCCATCTCCAGCAGCCAGACTCTAGCAGCCAGACCCCAGAACCACCGGCTGGGGGGGGCGCCGGTACAGATTCTCGCCAAGGGCGCTGGAGACCCTACGTATGCCTCTGGCTTTTGCAGAAACCAGTAGGAAGGCCAAGTGAAGTCACTACAGCTCTTAGAAGCATGCAGGAACTCTGGGTTAAAAGGGCAGCCTTTTTTGTCTCCTGAGGTTTAATTTTTTATTTAAAAAAAAATATAACATTTTTATTTGGGTGGTGGGGGGTTAGGCAGTAAGTGGAGCTTGCATTTTCTTACAAGATCTGCTTCAAAGCAAATTCTAATAGTCAGAATCCCAAAATGTTTTAGTTGTATATACTGTATATAAGTAGCATTGGCGTCAGTAAACCTTATGCTTATTATATTAACCACTTGCTTACTTGGCACATATACCCCCTTCCTGCCCAGGCGAAATTTCAGCTTTCGGCACTTTCGAGTTTTGAATGACAATTGCGCGGTCGTGCGACGTGGCTCCCAAACAAAATTGACGTCCTTTTTTTCCCACAACTAGAGCTTTCTTTTGGTGGTATTTGATCACCTCTGCGGTCTTTATTTTTTGCGCTATAAACAAAGAAAGAGCGACAATTTTGAAAAAAACACAATATTTTTTGATTTTTGCTATAATAAATATCCCAATTTTTTTTTTTTTTGATATTTCTTCCCTCAGTTTAGGCCGATACGTATTCTTCTACACACAGAGATCCACGTCCTTGTCTGTGTAATGGGCGATAGCGGGTACCTGGCGGACATCAAGGCCGCCAGGCACGCGCATCGGCATCACAGTGACGCGCCCCCCAGTGGCCGGAGGAGTGGAGGCCGTAAAAAGACGGCCTCTCGGCATTGTAGAGCCACCTTGCAGCCGTACATAGTCGTACGGCAGGCGCGAGGTGGTTAAAACTGTATATTACTTATCCATTCAAATATATCACAAAGTGGATAAGAAATTTTAATTCCTGCACATCATGCAATGTTTAAAATTAATGAATATATCCTGCAAAGACATTTCAGTCCGGGCACATCTGTTGTCCTCAGTTTGACCTGCCATGGAAGATTGAATTTGTTATGATGGACTTCAGTTTGCATGAGATCAGCACTCTGCCCAAAATGTCACTTATTTGTTTTAATTTTGCTTTAAAGTAGAACTATAAGTAAAACTTTTTTTTTTCATTTTGGCTAGATCAAGGGAGGATAATAACCCCAGTCAGTTTTTTTGCCATCTGTGTCCCATTGGGGAATTTACCTTCATCTCCTTTCTCATAGTTAAAACAGGAAGCGAGAGGAAATCCCTGCAAAATAAGGGAATCCATTGGGGCCCCCAAGTCATCAGAACTAGTGTCCCCATTGGAAGATTTCCCCTCTATTACTGTTCTGGGGACAAGCCAAAATTTGTCAGTAAACAGATCAAACAGAGAGGGGGAATCTCCCTAACAAAGGCAGAGGTAGCAATAAAAATCTGACAGGTGTTCTAATCCATCTCCACTCTGTCCAAAACTAAAAAAAAATGTTTATCCTTTAGTTATACTTTAATGTGTTGGTGTTCCCACAAATGAAATCTTATCATGCTGTAAAACTAACTGTGTAGCTGCCCAGATTGGAGATTATAAATTTAGCCTATTTTTGGAAGGACCCTTCACTGCCCATTTTATAAGTAGAGCAGGTTCTAATCTTCAGAATTTATTGGTTCTCCATAAAAGGCACAGTAACAGACAGCAGGTGTAAATGTGTTTCAGACTTGTGGGCCTTGTTTACTACCAAAGCCAAATGGTCACCTCTCTGTCGCCCTTCACAGCCACACATACCGTCTTTCTGCTCACTCGCTTCTCTGACTGGCTGGTAGAAACAAAAAGAGGAAACGTTGTGTAAGTAACCACTTGAAGCATACCGAGGACTAGCGATTTTCTCCCTGTCCCCATGTGACAGCACTGATCAGTAAATCACTACACATTAGCACTATCAATTGGGAGAAAGGGAAGGGAGTTAAGAGCTCTCAAGTAAGTCGCTCTGCTGTCAGTCCTTGAAAAGAGAGGCATTAAAGAATAGAGCAAGAGAACATGTGCCATTCTGTACCATTCTGTGAACCTGACATTTTGTCCTGCATAGGCAAATAATAGGTTCCTTTTAAAAAAGAACAAAAATTCATCAATTAGTAAACTGACTTTTATAAAACACTAAAAAGTTAGTTATTTAGTTAACACATTCAAGGTTTAGGAGAAAAGTCAAGTAGAACATTCATGACATCATCACTTTGATTCAAAAGATAACAGCTTCAGCCGAGCAGAGATGGAGGTGTAAAATGCAGGGGAGACATCTCACCCTTCACTTAATACAAACAACATTTCCCATCATGCCAAGGGAATTGTAGTGTGTGTGGGTGGCTACACTGAGGATGTGTACTCACCCACTTGTACATCAAACCATGCCCCCTTATTCTTCAGCCTCACTGCTCACTAACACAAAGCCAAAGGGTTTTATGGTCTTTCTGTATTTTTTTTTTTTTAATTAAAGAGGTTTTTATTGAACAGGTAATTATACAACAACTTCCAATGTACAAGTACCGAAATTAGCTTTTCACCAATCATCGTATACACAAACATAGTAGCCCCACAAGTACTACAAAACCACATACTCCAAGCATCTGCAAGACACCACTCCATCCCCCCACCATCTCTAAGCATATAAGTCATGGTTTAAACACGGTACACATTCCCCCTATGGACATTGCAGAATTCGAGACATCACAAGCTCCTTAGGGCTAAGACCAGGTGTATCCAACCACCGTGACCATATACGTTCAAACCTGCCCGAGCATCCCCTGTGCTGGAAAATATATTTTTCCATAATAAGGGTGTTCCCCATGTGGGTAATCCAGGAGGAGCAAGTGGGTGGTGAGGTGGATTTCCAGTCCATTAAAATCAATTTCCTCCAGAACCCCCAGTATACAACACATAGTACCTTAGTTTGAAACACCATGTTGAGTGTCCCCACCACCTCACTCCAGTATCGATGTAACTTCGGGAAACACCACAGAAGATGGATGAGATCCCCATCCTGCTGCTGACAACGGCAGCACATATGGTCCGCCAGTCTGCCCATACTGTGTAGTTTTGCCGGGGTGTAGTGTACTCTTATGCCATGTACACACGATCGTTTTTACAGATGAAAACAGTCCGATGGACTTTTTTCATCGGACAAACCGATCGTGTATGGGCCCCATCTGTCTTTTTTCCATCGGTGATTAAAAATAGAACATGTTTTAAATTTATCCGATGGAAAAAAAACGATAGCAAATTTCGATCGTCTGTGTGGAACTCCATCGAAGAAAAAACCCACGCATGCTCAGAATCAAGTCGACGCATGCTCAGAAGCATTGAACTTAAATTTTCTCAGCCCGTCTGAGTGTTTTACGTCACGGCGTTTGGGACGGTCGGTTTTTTGACTGATGGTGTATAGGCAAGACTGATGGAAGTCAGCTTCATCGGATTTCCGATGTAAAAATCCATCGGATTAGAATCCATAGGAAATCCGATTGTGTGTACAGGGCTTTAGTATTATATACAGTTGGGAAACTTTTTGTGCCACATTAAAAAACAAGTGGTTATGGACTGGAGGGCCTCTTCCCACTGGTCTCCCAAAATTTGGCCGATGTCTCTCTCCCACAAAGACACCGCCTTACAGTGATAAGCCCGCAAGTGTCCAGAGAGCAGCATTTGGTAGCATTGGGAAGTAATCCCCTTTGTCTCAGTGGTGGACTGCAGCACATGGAATACAGGAGTGGGTGACAGCGTCCACTCTCCCGCATCCCCCTGTGCAGCAATAGCATGCCGGAGCTGAAAGTATGAGTATAGCATAGTCGCGGGTAGGTTGAATTTACCTTGTAGTTCTGGGAAGGAAACCAGCTTACCGTCAGTAAATACGTGGGATAACATAGTCACACCATGGGCGCACCAACGGGGCCCCTGCTGCAACTTAGCCAGCTCCACGTATGAGCAATTACCCCATATTGGGCTAAAGTCTGTGAACCCCCGTACTCCCTGGAGCTGCCTGCCCTTGTTCCATATTTTTGGGATTAGCACTAGTGTTGGAGTCTGTTTATTGGATTTTATGGTCTTTCTGTATAAGCAGAGGAGAACAGGGGAGGGAGCTGAGCGGCTGTACAGACTTAACTGACTCTGTGGCTAACACTTAACCCCTCAATTGCCAGACAGTTAAGGTAATCAGTGGGTACTTTAACCACTTCAGCCCCAGAAGAAATTACCCCCTTCCTGACCAAAGCACTTTTTGCGATTCGGCACTGCGTCGCTTTAACTGACAATTGCACGGTCGTGCGACATGGCTCCCTAACAAAATTGACGTCCTTTTTTTCCCACAAATACAGCTTTCTTTTGGTGGTATTTGATCACCTCTGCAGTTTTTATTTTTTGCGCTATAAACAAAATAATTCGGAAATTGAAGAAAGTTTGGACAGCCGCACTTCAAAAAATAGTTCCTTTTATTGTAAAATCAAATCACCAAAATACATGCCACAGCAAAAAAAACAAATGCAAGCTGACGCGTTTCACACTGTAGTTCAGTGCTTATTCATAGCTAACAAACATGACAAATAGATATCAAATATATACTCTTGTCCACATGATTAGTGAAGGAGTGGTTGGGGATCCAATCAATTAATTAACAAATTAACTGGTATCTCCTGTGAATGTAATTAAATCCAACATGCGGTTGAGAAGCACACACACACACACACACACACACTCATGAACGGACCTACATATATTGTGTATATTACTAGTGAGAATTAAAGTGAATAGGAAATGAATTATATGGTGAAGAATGAGTAAAGAACACAAAATAAAACAACACATAAGAAAGAATAAGTAGAGACTTGCTGTAGTGTGAAAATATCCACCTTATTTGGAAACCTTTATATGTAGCAACGAAATGGTGTATATGTGAAGTAGAACAAAACAAAATTATTTTCGCTTCAAATGTGGCATTAAAAGTTGTGATTACTGCCGCTTTATTAAGAAGGGCAATCTTGTCAAGTCCTGTACTAATGAAAGGAGTTTTGACATTACACAATTTATAAATTGCAACACCAAATAAGTAGTCTATGTCATCACCTGCGAGATATGCAACATACAATATGTAGGGCGCACTATTCGTAGACTCAGAGACCGTCTACGAGACCATCTGTATGATATAGAAACAAATAAAAAGACGAATGTGGCCCAACATTGGAATATTGTACACTCAAAAGACACTTCTCACCTCCAGATACAAGGCATAGAATATATGAAGATCCCCATTAGAGGAAGAGATAAGTTCAGGATATTGTGCAAACGTGAGGTATTTTGGATCTTTTCTTTACACACGAGGATACCACTGGGATTAAACTTCAAGTGGGATGTGTCTCATTATTATGATTAACCTTGTGTAAAAACAATTTTTTCAATTTTTTTTTATTTTTATTTTTATTTGTACCAATTATCCTCACGTTTTTGCACACATCCTAAGACATCGACATCATTGGTATCTGACTGTCACGTCATCACTAGCACTATCCGCTGGTCTGTAGATTTAATATACATGACGTCTAGCACATATTTGCAGTGGTTTGTTATGTCCTTCCCATGCAGTCCACCGTCTATGCCCATACACTCCCTCATAACAGGCGTCTAGTGTTGAGGATGTCATACATGATTTTAGGTTTTTCACCATCATTGGTGAACTCCACAGTCGCTTGAGGAGATGGGTAAATGGGGCCATATACTAACTTACTTGTGTTATTCCACGGTCGATCCAAACTTGATGTGGCATGGTGAATTTTACTTTGGATATTTCGGCCATGGAATGCAAATCCATTTGTTTCTGTGAGTTTTTTGTCTTATTTAGATACACACTCACCGATTTGCACTATCCCATGGTCGATCCAAACTTGACATTATATTATATACTTCACTTTGGACACTTCGGCCATGGATTGCATATCCATTTGTTCCTGTGGGGTCCTTTTGGCCTATCTAGATATGGCCTCAAATGTAATGCCCCATACACACGATCGTTTTTCATGCCATTAAAAATGCCATTTTTAAAAATGGGCATTAAAACCGATCGTGTGTATGCTCCAGAGCATTTTTAACGACGTGAAAAACGGCCATTAAAAATTTTGAACATGCTCTATTTTTTCACGTCGTTTTTCATGTCGTTTTTTTTAACGACGTGAAAAACGATAGTGTGTATGCTTTCACGAGGAGAAAAAAACGTGCATGCTCAGAATCAAGTATGAGACGGGAGCGCACATTTTGGTAAAGCTAGCGTTGGAAATGGAGATGGCACATTCGTCACGGTGGAATTAATAGCATTGTTTTAATGCTGCGCATTCCGTTCTTCTTTTGATAATGCTTAAATAATTACCTTCTTTTGCTAATGACATTAAGAGTTATGCCAAACTTGTTTCTTAAGTAATTCCTAATTGATCTAATGATTGTAAAATATTCTTTTGAAGCCACATCTCCCTCATAAATTCATAAATAAATGTAAAGATCACAATTATTTTTATTTTTATTTTTTGTGTTTTTTATTTTTTATTTTAGTAATTAAGTTAGCTTTATTATTTTTTTTGGGCTTCTTTGATATATGTAGGCTTCTTTTTTTTTTTTTTTGATTTTGCTTAAATTATTGGTGTGTAAAGTTACCACACCAACCTTCAAAATTTGTCTCATTTTGCCTCAAGGAGGTTTGTGTCCCTTGTTAATAACAATAATATTATTTGAAATGTCCCTGCCTACTCCCTAGCAAACTCTCTTTTGAAATACAAATCACATAGTCAAGTATTTGAAGCCCAAAAAAATAATCCTTTATTTAGGTACATTACAAATTAAAGGGGAAGGCAACACTGGAGAGCCTGCTTGCATTTGTGCATCCTTTGGACCCCACAACAACCATCCAAGATGTCAAAACCAAACTATTTAATAAAAAAAAATCTTGGCTTGAACTCCCAGAGGTCAGGAACAGCAGCAGATAAGTCATATATGTCCCCAGTCTGTGGTACCACAGCAGGCATTATTTTTTCCTCTTCCTTGTAGCATTCACTCCAGCCTTCTCTGCAGCCTTCCCTGCAGCCTTTATTGCTTGCTTCCTCGGAGGCTGGGGATCAGGAGGAGAGGAGGTGGCAGGAGGAGTAGTAGGAGGAGGAGGAGGAGGTGGAGGAGTAGGGACAACCTCAGTGATGTCGGTGAACTTGGTCAGTTCACCGAGCAACACCTTGTTAATGACCTTCAGCAGAAGGTTCTCACTATATAGCTTTTGCCGCAAGTCCATTTGGCCTAACTTATGGGCCAGGACTGCGGCAAAGCCCTCCTCATCAGAGGGTGCCTCTCTGAGGGCCACAGTAGCCTCTTTTAGGAAGGCTTGTGTTTCCTCCCCTACCTGCCTAGCTCTCCTTGGCCCTCGTTGTTTCATTATCAGGGGAGGCATCTGGGCTCTTGTGCTGGGCCCAGCCTCCTCCTGTGTGCCACTGGGCCCTGCCTCCTCCTGGTCCCCAACATCACCCTCTTCCTGGCTCTGCTCTGGCTGTAAAAAAAGAAAGGGACATTCTTTATTTTTTGCCACCATCAATCACACACATTGTTCACCTCCAGACATTTTTTAATTGAATGTCAAAAGTTATTAAATTTGCATAGATTCCGCCTCCTGAAATTGTTGCCTTGTCCCCATCAAATTTGACCACTACTGTATCTTGCTCTTTAAATCCTAATTTTTTATAACATTAAATACCTAACAATACTAACATCGATTTAAAATCATCACTTTTGTAACATATAAGTGTAGATATCAATACTTTACCTGGCTCCATATATCCAAATCTGCCTCCTCAAGGACCTCATCTTGATCCTCAGAGGAAGCCAGAGCAGGGTTGCTAGGAAGGCTGGAGGGCTGGCTGCAAGGAAGGCTGGAGGTCTAGCTGCAAGGAAGGCTGGAGGGCTGGCTACAAGGAAGGCTGGATTGACCTCTGGGGGGAAGGGTGGACAGAGATTCCCGCACTTCCAGCTGGTCATCCAGGAAAGATAACTTGCTGTAGTACCACAGACTGGGTTTATAAACCTTATCTGCTGCAGCACCTGACCTCTGGGACTTCAGGACCATATTCCTCTGAGTCCTGTATGTCCCCCTGATGGTAGCAATTTTGGTTTTCACATCTTGGAGAGTTGTTGTGGGTATCTGTGTTTGTACAAATGCAAGCAGGCTCTCCAGTGCTGCTGTCCTGGCCACTTTATTTTTATTTCCACCACTTTTTGTCTGCCAAAGGATAGGGAGTTCTTTCCATTTATCAATGAACTCCCCCATAAACTCTGTGTTTTTGAAACTATTCATTCTCTCTGTAAAATCAAGAAACAAGAAAATACAAATGTTTCAGGCAACATTCTTCAAATCAGCATTTTCGACAGATTTTCAAGCCCCAAATCTCCTCCTCTGATGAAACCCAAATCCTTAAAATGTTATGTACCTTGGTCAACACGTTCGTTGCTAACTCCCTCTCCCGCCAAATGAACGTATTTTCGACACATGGATCTTCACTTGATATACACTGCGCATGCTTGAAACTCTGCACGCTTTCCCCGCCCCTGACGTTCGATATTGTACTTTCCCCGCCCCTTCTCGCTTGTCGTAGTGCTTAACAACATGGCGGAGACACAGGTGGCTGAGATTACCTCTACAGAGGAGGAAATTCCAGAGGAGCCCAAATCCCGATCCAGGAGATATAAGGCATCCAACATGTCATTCGAGGAAATGGTGGAGATGGTCGCCATTTTGAGGGGGGGAGGATTATGATGCGAAGCATGGGCCGTATAAAAGGCCTAATCTTGTCAAGACAAAAATTATGGGCAAAGTGGTCAAAACTCTTCACCAAAAATTCGGGGTGTGCAGAACGAAGGAACAGCTCAGAAAACTATGGTCTGATCTGAAGTTGCGGGAGCCCGACCAATACAAAAGAATCAAGAAAGTTTTAGGAAAAGTAAGTACTTTTTCTTCATTTTCCCTGCTAAAGATTATTACTTGTATTAAGTCGTGTATATTTGACTTTGATATAGTACAGTGAAAGATACCAACTTTCATGTTCGTCCGCACAGTAAACGGACGTAGTAAACCTCTTTCTCCGTACAGTTCCTAAAATGATGTTTTTGGATCATCCAGTGTGAACACCCAAATTTCAAAAAAAAATTTGGGGAGCAAATTTGGTAAACAAGTTGCTTTATTTTTATAATCCAAATGACATTTAAAAAAATAAAAAAAGAGTATGCATTGTAATGTTAAGGGAGAGAATGCTCAGCAGCTGATTAAACATCTGAACGCAGTAGTACAAGTGTGGGACAAAACCCCTAAATTTTTAGGGTGTCACACACAGGTGATCCTGTGTATATACTTTGGGGTGTTACAATGTGTCAAACTTTGTTTCAAAAAGTATATGCTCTGGTTTTGGCTATGTATCCAATCATGTGTTCCGGTTGTCACTGGGGGTACATTTAAAAATGGACCACACTTCCAAATAATCTTTACAAATTTATTTTTCAGGGTTTTTTGTTGGCAAAAAATTATTAGTTACTAATGAAACTATACCTTTTATTGCAATCTCCATAGGGCTTCAAAAAGCTACGTCAGATGAGCCTATGAATCCAACACCTTCAACAATACCCCCAGAACCACATGATGGAGAGGAATGTGAAGTTGTGGAAGTGGAAAGTGGCACCACAACAGGTCAGTGTCAAACCAGACAGATGCAGGTTAATAGATGTAGGCCTACATATTCTATACTATATGATTTTTTTTTATTTAGGTGCAGTTCTGGCCGGAGACCCCGAAAAGTTTACACATCACAGTGCCCAGATCCTGATCCAATACCTCATGGTCTGCTGTCGTGACCTTAAAAAAATAAAGGGAGACTTGATAGAGATCAGGCAAATACCAAGCGGGTTGAGGAAAGGCTACAAAATATCATGGCTGTGCTTGGGCGTGTATAATGTTTTAACACAAAAGAACGTTGAACTTGCTGTGTTTTGGCAGGTATGTTTTTCTTTTAAGCTTTTATGAATAGTACATGTTTACATTTTCACTATATTTTTTTAGATTTTTTTTTTATGCATGGCTGTTCATGCGTTTTAACCCCAAAAATATTTTTATGACATCTACATTTAAAAGGAAGTTTCCTAAAAAAAAAAAAAAGGTATTTTCTTACCAAGAATTTGTGGCTTCATTATGTAAATGTTGTGCAAAGTGAACTAATCAATGTTTTGTGTTTACACTGACAATGAAGGCTAATTAAGAATGCAAAATACACATGGCACTACAAGTGCACTAGGTAAACCAACGAGAAACCTAAAAGAATATTAAATGAAAACACCAAAACAATATTTTCTCAAAAAAAGGTTTTATTTTTACAAATAATAATGTTAAAATTCATCAGGCATATCAATGGCCCCCCTACCCACAAAATAATCAACATATTGTTGACGGACCTCACGTCCGGTTTGGGGGGCCAAGCCTGGACGGCCAGCTTCCTGGGCCACTAAATTTTCAGATTCCAATAATGAGGCCTCAGGCCGACTCAAAGTCATATAATTGGTTGAATGCACCCTGAGAAAATTATGGAGCACACAACAAGCCATTACAACATGGTTCCATTTGTAAGGGGCAAGGTGGATGGAGGTGAGGAACAGGCGGAAGCGGCTAGCCATGATGCCAAAGGCATTTTCCACCACCCTTCTTGCTCTGGCCAGCCGATAGTTGAACACCCTCCTCTCAGGGGTGAGGGTGCGTTGCGGGAATGGCCTCATCAAATGGGGACCCAGGCCAAACGCCTCATCCGCCACAAAGACAAATGGGAGTCCCTCCACATTCTGCTCCGCTGGTGGCAAGGCCAGCTGATCCAAAAGGAGCCGTTCCCCAAACTCCGTCTGTGCAAAGACTCCTCCATCAGACATCCTGCCATTCTTGCCAACGTCCACATAGAGGAATTCGTAGGTGGCCGACACCACTGCCATCATGACGATGCTGTGGAACCCCTTATAATTATAATAAAAGGATCCCAAATGGGGTGGTGGGACGACCCGAACATGTTTGCCCTCGATGGCCCCTCCACAGTTCTGAAAGTTCCATCGTTGGGCAAACTCAGATGCCACATTCTGCCATTCATGTGGTGTAGAAGGGAACTGTGGAATTAAATTAAAAATAAATTAATACTTTGAGACAGAAACATTGAAAGCAGATTTAAGAAAACCATTCATGGCCAACATTGGGAGAAACCGAAAAATTAAAACATTATTAGTAAGCAACAACAAACCAAAAACAAACCCAAAATAAAAACTGGGGGGGGGGGTTGAAGATGAGTTGGGGAGATCACAAATGAAGGCTGTAGCACTCTGTATGAAGTTTAAAAAAAATTAACATTCCTAGGCAATCTTTAGGGTGCGTTTAGGGTAAAGCACTACGATGGAGCATAGAATAAAATACATGGAAATGACTAGGCAAGGTGGGTATGGCCCCAGGATAGCATGCTGGAGAGGTTAGGTAAGGCACATTTAAATGTAGGCCTAATAAAAACATTCCCAAAAATAAATAACCATGTGGAGAAAGGGGACATTCCCTGCAGCTAAGAATCATGGGAATTAGGGACTGCTAATAAACCAAAAAAAATATATTAACAAATAAATACATACAATGTGAGGTTTGAAATAAGAACACTTACCTTAATATAGTCCTCCTGCAAAACTTGAAGAATGGCAGAACACGTCTCTGGTATAATGATATCCAGAGCCTGGGGGGATATGCCTGTGGAGAACTTTAGGTCCTGCAGGCTTCTCCCAGTCGCCAGGTATCGCAACGTGGCAATGAGCCTCTGCTCAGCACTGATGGCTTCACGCATAACGGTGTCCTGCCTGGTAATGTAGGGGGACACCAAAGCCAACAGATGCTGAAATACGGGGTCAGACATCCTGAGAAAATTCCTGTAGTCCTCAGGCTTATTCTCCCTGATCTCCCGCAACAAAGGCATATGACAGAACTGGTGCCCGCTGGAGCAACCAATTCTTGGTCCATGAACTCCTCCTTACCCTGTTCATGGCCTGGAGTCGGGATACAGCATGAACCCCGGCACCAACTACAGTACGAACTCTACGACGAGTACGTAGCCGCAACATGGCTAGATAACGGTCGGCAGCTCAGAACGAACTAGAAGAACGAACGAAAGAACAGCAAGGCCTATGAAGAACAAGCTGAAAAACAGGAACGAGCAGACAAGAACGCACTGAATAAACAGATACGAACTGACTACAAGCACTGCAAGACAGATACGAACCCACAGGCACAAACTGAACACCACAAAACGATCTTCAAAGCACGAAGACTGAAAAGCGTGAATCGTCTCTCACCAAACTTTTACTAACACGCGGTAACAGGAAATTAGCAAAAGCGTCCCAAAGGGTGGCGTCATTAGAACGGAACTTCCCCTTTATAGTGCCGTCGTACGTGTTGTACGTCACTGCGCTTTGCTTGAACGTTTTTTAAAATGATCGTGTGTACGCAAGATAGGCTTGAGAAGAAACATGAAAAAAAAAACTACGAGAAAAACGTTGGTTTAAAAAATGACATGAAAAACAATTGTGTGTACGCCGCATAAGAGTTCTGTCCATCTATGTACCATCATTTTAATTTTCTTTCCATATGTTGATCTCCATATATTAACATGATTGAGTCATTCTCCTTTGTTTTTGGACAACTTATTTGGACAAGAAACTGATTAATATGATGTGCACATCATAGCACACTCACCATTATGTGGGGGGGAGGGGGGAGTTTCTTTTTGGGTTTTCTCCAGAGTTTTTTCGTTGCTATATATACATGGTGAACACCACACATGATACAATTTGGCCGTCAATTTATTATAAGCTAAACGCCAAGCAAGTTTTATATGACAGTTTTTATGTATGAATTGTATATAGAGATCTAGTGTGTTTGGAATTATATATATATATATATGGATTCAGTAGTGAGCAGGTTACAAAAGGAAAATATAGACATGTATATTAATGTATGGACCCATACCTAGCATCGTAGTTCATAGGACAATGTTTCTGTTGAGTCCACTTGAGGCATGCGGTTGGGAATCCATCTCACACATAGCAAAGGGGCTTTGTCACATACACAAATCACCATTATTAATATGATATACTCTACGTTTGGTTCATCGCCCCATTTGCTTTTACATGTAATATCCATACATACATATGTTTCCATTTTGTTTTATTTTTTGACATTGTTCTTTATTCATTTTTTAAACATCCCAATTTCCCGGGACATATGCACAACAAACATTTATGCAGAGATTTCATTTCCATTTTTCTTTTTTCTCGGGCTTGAGAATCTATACCTGCCATACTACTTGCTACCATTTTTGGCCATCTATTTTCTTTGTCGATTTTAACTTTAATTTTAAATATTAATTCAAATCTACTATTGAAAAACTAAATAGTGCCAAATCAAGCAAGCAAATCTCATGACTGACCACATTCACTTGGTTATTAAATTCTCAAAATTTTTGCACTATATTATCACTTTACCCATTATTTTACCAGGTTTTACATCACACCATTTATTCGAGACCCATACAAAAGTTGTCTCCCCTTTCCCTCTCTCTTTATCTATCATCACTTAATTAATATTTACTTTTTAATTTTTGCTATATGTTTTCTAGGAATTCACTAGTGACCCACACATATATGTCAATATTACACATATAGAAAGAGAGATCTGTGATTTTATTAACGAAGCGAAAATATATTTTTTTTGTTCTACTTCACGTATACACCATTTCGTTGCTACATATAAAGGTTTCCAAATAAGGTGGATATTTTCACAATACAGCAAGTCTCTACTTATTCTTTCTTATGTGTTGTTTTATTTTGTGTTCTTTACTCATTCTTCACCATATAATTCATTTCCTATTCACTTTAATTCTCACTAGTAATATACACAATATATGTAGGTCCGTTCATGAGTGTGTGTGTGTGCTTCTCAACCGCATGTTGGATTTAATTACATTCACAGGAGATACCAGTTAATTTGTTAATTAATTGATTGGATCCCCAACCACTCCTTCACTAATCACGTGGACAAGAGTATATATTTGATATCTATTTGTCGTGTTTGTTAGCTATGAATAAGCACTGAACTACAGTGTGAATCGCGTCAGCTTGCATTTTTTGCTGTGGCATGTATTTTGGTGACTTGATTTTACAATAAAAGGAACAATTTTTTGAAATGCGGCTGTCCAAACTTTCTTCAATTTCCGCATCTTTATATGCATTGCCTGCACTCGCGGCTTTGGATCCAGTGAGAGGTACAGCAGTCATATCTGAGCGGTAACTCTTCTCCTCTATAAACAAAAAAATAGCGACAATTTTGAAAAAAAAGCAATATTTTCTACTTTTTGCTATAATAAATATCCCCAAAAAATATATAAAAAAAACTTTTTTTCTCAGTTTAGGCCGATATGTATTCTTCTAAATATCTTTGGTAAAAAAAAAAAATCGCAATAAGCATATATTGATTGGTTTGCGCAAAAGTTATAGCGTCTACAACACAGGTGTCAAACAAAAGGCCCGTGGGCCGAATCCGGCCCTCAAGGCCATTTCATGTGGCCCTCGCACCTCTCCTGCAGCTGCAGGAGAGCTCCAGCCCTCCTCTGATCCTACTCCAGACCCTTACTTTTTTCTTTTCAAGCAATGGATCCAGCTTCTTCCCAGCAACAGCATAAGGAAAGGGGGGTGCACTGTGATGTAAGGGAGAGTGGGGGACTCAACTTCTGATAGTGGGGTGGCTCTTGACATCTAATATAAAGGGGAGGGGATGCACTGGACTTCTATTCTTACAGATACAACCGGCCCTTTTCAGGGCAATCATAATGCTGATGCGGCCCACAATGAAATTGAGTTTGACATCCCTGGTCTAGAACATAGGGGATCGTTTTATGGCGTTTTTATTATATTTTTTTTATATTAGAAATGGCGGAGATCTGCGATTTTTATCATGACTGCGACATTATGGCGGACACATCGGACACTTTTTACACTATTTTGGGACCATTGTCATTTATACAGCGATCAGTGCTAAAAAAATGCCCTGATTACTGTGTAAATTACATTGTCAGGGAAGGGGTTAACCACTAGGGGGCGAGGATGGGGTGAAGTGTGTCCTAGGGAGTGATTCTAACTGTGTGGGGGCTGGGCTACCTGTGACACGACATTGATAACTGTTCCCGATCACAGGGAGCAGTAGATCAGTGTCCTGTCACAAGGCAGAACAGGGAAATGCCTTGTTTACACAGGCATTTCCCCGTTCTGCAGCTCCGTGACACCATTGCGGGACACCGGCGGACATCGAGTCCGCGGGACCCATGGGCACGGTCACGGAGCTCGCGGCAGGGGCACGCCCACACGGCGGCAAATTCAAAGCAACGTACCTGTACTTTGGTTTGCGCAGCCGTGCTATTCTGCCGATGTATATCTACTGGCGGCAGCCGGCAAGCGGTTAAGTAGTACAAGGTAAAGGTGTCTGGCAATTGAGGGGTTAACTGTTAGCCACAGGTTCAGCTCCCTTCCCAGCAGCTATGGGTTTAAGTCTGTGCAGCCGCTCAGCTCTCCTCTGCTTGTACAGAAACACCATAAAATCCTTTATCTCTCCCCTGTGTGTCTCCGGTAATCGCCACAGTTAATACTGATCACTGATGTCTGTTTCCCACTGACTGTTCCAGTGCCTTCTCAATATCACTAGGGAAATCTGTACCCCCTGGCTGCCTGGGTAGTTGCCCAGCATGTATGGAGTTAAATGGATAAAGGCACTTGTTGGCTCCAGGTCAGTTTGTGATGGGAGGAGGGGCCTCTGTGGGCGGTTCAGACCGGGTGTCTTAGACTTGCTGGTCCACCCACTGCAGTGAGCAGGAAGTGCTGGCTGAACTAAACTACAGATGGGATGTCACAAGACTGGTGGAATACAAGGCATAGCAGCCACCTGTCTTGCAAAGAGAGAACCATAGGGAATCAATCCCATTATTTAAAAAATGCACAGGCTGTTTCTCAAAAACGAAAAAGACAATCAGAAGACTGACTACATATTCTCAAAATGTAGGAAAGCATTAATAAAACTATGTAAAAAAGTTTATGCCCAGATGGTTAAGATATCAAAATTAGAAGTAAAGTAGCTAGAATGGAAGCTGCTGCCTTTTATAACATGCATCAGAACATGCGTGTGACTCTCAAAATGTTGCTTCTATTGTTCTAAAATTCCGGGTAGTCTGCACCTTCCTACAAAAAGGGTGTGAGCATGTGTGCTATATATAAGGAACAATGTTTTTTAAGGACTGAATGTGGCTAGAATTCCACAGAAAATATGTTAAACAGCATAACAATCCATGATTATATTTGTTACAAAGGTGACATACAGTACCTATACATTTATACATACTTTACATCCTTATATATCTTTACAAAACATTAATAACCAGAGCTATCATTAGATACAGGTGGAAGGTTTCTATAGGCATCTCCTCTGAAGAGGGAGACATTTTCACCCTTTCTAGTGGATTCTTGTTTCAATTTTCATCACAGACCTAGATGAACAAAAACTGATAAAAACAGCAGAAGAGAGGTGGTGCCATCTACACAGACTTTCCTTCTCCACAGAAGTTCATATGGGACTTTGATGTTATTTTCTATCCAAATGAATTTATTTCAGTCTCACATTTCAGCAACACATGATCTGTGATATGTGCAAAATACAGTATATCAGCTTATTTCTGCCATGTAGGCAACATGCATTACATGCATTTGCAAGATTGTAGGACAAAATGAACCTTTTTCCAAGATTAGAGTGACATATAACATAACCTCTATGTGCAAGCATTTTTGCTAGAGTTTCTAACCCTCATCCAATCCAACATTTGAAAATGTATATGGAACTGTTATAACTACATGCCAAGCCATTATATTTTACACTGAAAAAAAGGAGAGAGATGGCGCAAGAACAAACTAAGTAAGTACCGGTAATTGATAACTGTGTAAACATTTAAACACTCCCAAATAAGGTGCATAAAACATATATATTTATCCAGGGGAAAGGGATGGGGCGAGGTGGGGAAAGGTTCGAAAAGTCAGTTCAGGTAAATCAGTTCCAGTATACACTGGCGGCAGCGACTTTGAGAGTGGAAGCACAACTCTAGAGGACAAAATAAAACAGAAACAAGGTGAGCCAGACTCAGTGTAGTGTTTGGGAATTTGTTTAATCAAAAAGCACAAGCCAAATAGCTACTCACAAAGGGATGTAAAATTCAGGCACATAAGTGGTAAGGGCTTCGGAGTCACTGTGCGGTCCGTGATGCAGTCCGTGTGGTGGAGGACTGTGAGGAGCTGTGTCCCAATGATGTAGATGGTAGCCGCTTAGAGATGGAACAACGATGAAGCCTCTATAGATGTCAGGACGACTAACCGACCACCGCGCTGTCTGTCTCTGTAGCGTCCGGATACTACCGGAACCAGAAGTACGGGCGAGCATGGAACGCAAGCTCCGAGGACCGGAACTGATGTGTGGGCGACCAATCAGATGACGCGTTTCACAGCATCCGCTGTTTCCTCAGATCTATCTGACTATCAGGAAGTCAGGTATTTATGGAGTGAAGGGGGGACGTCCATAGTGAACGTTATGTTGTGTTTATACATGGATATGGTAGCATATATAATTACATGGACAAGTAATCACCAAATATGAATAAAAGGGAGATGAATCGGAGTTCTATATTAAAAATGAGTAAAATGTGAATACATTATTAAAATATATATATATATATATATATATATATATATTGTGAGGGGGTTAGCTCGGCAGCGGGTGTGTGTGACCCCCGGGATGGGCTCCCCACACAAAACAGGCCCAGCAAACGGAGGTTGTGGTTTTCAAAATCAAAAAGGTGCGGTTTATTTTCTATTTACAGTGACAAAACACAGCAAAGCAAAAGAAACATAAACAAAATAAATCCTGGTCAAGTTGACCTCTGACTAAACATACAGGTTTCCTAACTAACAACTGGGATCAGCCTAGGGCTGTCCTAGTCCCTAAGTCCCTGGTTTTAAATGTCCAAGCAAATAGCCACACAGGCTTTGTCTCACCGCACAGGGGTTCACTCTCCCTAGACAGTCCACACAGGTCTGGTTCCAGGCATGAGCTAACATCTAATGAAGCTGGGAGTTCTTATAGAGGCCTAAATGAGCTGACAAGCTTCAGCTGGTCTCATCAACTCCCTGTCTGCACGACGCCCAGCACTCTCCCTAGAGGTATGAGTCATCCATGAGCCCACTAGCCTTAGCTGGGCTTATACAACTCTCCACCTAGTTGTATAAGTCGGCGTAAAGCCTGAATCTGGGCGAAATATATCTACCCCCCTGGATGCAACCAGGTGACTTTACCTTCCTGCTGTCACATACCCCCCCCTCTTGTTTTAACCTCGGGGTTGGAACACCAGCAATCAGGCATTCATGTACTCGAGACAAAGCATCCACATTCCCCATTTGAACGCCAGGGCGATGCTTTACTGTGAAGTTGAATTCCTGGAGGGCCAGGAACCACCTATTCACTCTTCTATTTGTTTCCTTGTTTTGAGCCATCCACTTTAACGGAGCGTGATTCGTAACCATGTCAAAGTGCCTACCTAGCAGGTAGTACCGAAGGGAATCTAGAGCCCACTTCACCGCTAAACACTCCTTTTCAACGGTGGCGTAATTTACCTCATGGGACCTCAACTTCCTGCTGAGGTAAATGACTGGGTGCTCTTCCCCGTTCCAGACCTGGGACAATACTGCTCCTAACCCCACATCTGACGCATCACTTTGTACGACAAAGTCTTTAGAGAAGTCGGGTGAGTACAACACTGGCTGGCTACATAAGGCTTGTTTCAAGAATTGGAATGCTGCCTCAGCCTCGGGGGTCCATTTAATCATGACCGACACTTTCCCCTTCGTCAGGTTGGTTAGGGGCACAGCCTTAGAAGCAAAGTGGGGAATGAATCGCCGATAATACCCAGCGATTCCCAGAAAGGCTCGTACCTGCTTCTTGCTGTTGGGACGTGGCCAACTCTGGATGGCCTCGACTTTGTTGAGTTGGGGTTTTATTACTCCCCTCCCAATGGTGTACCCAAGATATTTGGCCTCCTCCTGCCCAATGGTACACTTCTTGGGGTTAGCCGTAAACCCCGCTTCCCGAACAGAGTCCAGGACTGCTTGCACTTTTGGCAGATGTGAGGCCCAATCTGTGCTATGGACAATTACGTCATCCAGGTAAGCCGCAGCATACTTCCGATGGGGCCTCAGCATCTGGTCCATTTTCCGCTGGAATGTGGCTGGCGCATTCTGTAACCCGAACGGCATTCTTTTATATTGGAACGCCCCGTCTGGGGTTACAAATGCGGTTTTCTCTTTGGCCGACTTGGCCAGGGGGATTTGCCAATACCCTTTTGTGAGGTCAAGAGTCGTCATGTATCGGGCTGTTCCCAGCCGGTCGATCAACTCATCTATACGTGGCATGGGGTAGGTGTCAAATTTTGTAACTTTGTTCAACTGACGAAAATCGTTACAAAATCGCCAGCTCCCATCCGGTTTAGGCACCAACACGATGGGACTAGACCAATCACTTTGGGACTCCTCTATCACCCCTAAGTTCAGCATTTTCTGTACTTCCTCCCGTATTGCCTCCCGTCGGGCCTCTGGGATCCGATAGGGTTTTAACTTCACCCTTTCACCGGGCGGGGTAATGATGTCATGCTCTACCCCAGATGTTTGTCCCGGCAGCTCAGAGAATACCTCCTTGTTGCGAAGCACAAACTCCTTAACCTCCTGTTGTTGGGGTTGTGACAAGGTGGCTGCTATTCCAACCTCAGGAATCACGCAACCAGTTTGAGCTGGTGACCAAGTGTCTGCGACTAGGGACTCTCTATCCCTCCAGGCTTTCAACAGATTAACGTGATAGATCTGTTCGGGCTTTCGCCTTCCTGGTTGTCTGACCTTGTAATTCACTTCGCTCACTTTTTCCATTATCTCGTAGGGGCCTTGCCATTTGGCAAGGAATTTACTTTCAACCGTAGGGACAAGTACCAGTATCCTATCCCCCGGGGAA
The DNA here is from genome assembly GCA_029206835.1 of Rana muscosa. Lineage (NCBI taxonomy): Eukaryota > Metazoa > Chordata > Amphibia > Anura > Ranidae > Rana > Rana muscosa. The sequence continues at coordinate 75,059,004 of JARGYO010005626.1, read as the reverse complement.
AAGGTACGGGTCTTGGCTCCACGGTTGTACACTCTCTGCTGTGCTAACTGCGCTTGGGCCAAATGTTCCTTCACGATGGGCATTACCTGTGCAATTCGGTCTTGCATCAGGGCGACATGCTCAATCACACTCCTGTGGGGAGAACTCTCACTTTCCCAAGTTTCCTTGGCAATATCCAACAGCCCTCTTGGGTGTCTCCCATACAGTAACTCAAAGGGGGAGAATCCCGTAGAGGATTGGGGCACCTCCCTAATAGCAAACATCAGATAAGGAAGTACACAGTCCCAATCCTTTCCATCTCTATCCACCACTTTCTTCAACATTTGTTTTAGGGTTTTGTTGAATCTTTCAACCAGCCCATCTGTTTGGGGGTGATACACAGATGTACGTAATTGCGTCACTTTGAATAATTTACACAGCTCCTTCATAACCCGGGACATAAAGGGTGTACCTTGGTCCGTAAGCAGTTCTTTACAAATACCCACCCGGCTAAACACAAGAGATAGCTCTTTGGCTATGGTTTTGGCCGAGGTATTTCGGAGAGGGATCGCTTCTGGATAACGGGTGGCATAGTCCATTATAACTAATATGTACTGGTGCCCCCTAGCGGACTTGATTATAGGACCTACCAAATCCATGGCGATCCTCTCAAACGGGACCTCAATGATGGGTAGAGGGACCAGCGGGCTACGGAAATGTGGCATCGGGGCCGACCTCTGACACACAGGGCAGGAGGAACAATAATTTTCTACGTCCTTCATCACCCCCGGCCAATAGAATCTCTGTAATACCCTCTCTCGGGTTTTCTCTGTCCCCAGATGACCTCCAAGAATGTGCCCATGGGCCAACTCCAACACCAACTTCCTGTAAGGTTTGGGCACCACAAGCTGCTCAACGGTTTCTTCTGCCCTTTTTGCCACCCGATACAGTAGGTCCTTCTCTACGCTGAAGTATGGGTAAGTGCAGGTATTATCTGGGTTCACTAACTCGCCATCTATTTTCACTACGTTTTCCCGTGCCTTTATTAGGGCGGGGTCTTTCAACTGTTCTGTGGCAAAGTTTTCCCTGTGAACCTCAAGATCAGAAAACTCCACAGACGGTAGGTTTTCGTCTGAGGAGGTGGGCTCCTCTCCAGTTTCTTGAGTCTCCCCTGCCAATACTGATAAGGGAAATTCCGGAGAGTCCTCACCACTCTCAGGGGAGTTTTGGCTATCACATTCCTGGTACATAGGGGCACCAGTGAGGGGCTCAGGATCATCCCACAGTTCCCAGAACTTCGGAAAATCCCTTCCCACAATGGCGTCATGCGGTAACTGAGATACTAAGCCCACTGGATGAGAGAGGGTACCTTTGGGGGTCTCGAAACACACTGTAGTCACTGGATACTCTCGGGTGTCCCCATGCACACAAATAACAGCTACCTTGCTATTCCCAGAGACCTCTGTTTTAACTAACTCAGCCTTTATCAGGGTCACAAGGCTACCTGAATCCAGCAATACCACAACATTTCTACCATTAACACACATTTTGCATAAATGTTTCTCAGTTCCTCGAATGGCAGTGCATGCGACTGTCGCACACAGCGACTGACGTCTGCCCGTCAGAAAGTCACACTGCATGGGTTCCTCCACAACCGGGCAATTGTCTGCAATATGTCCCGCTTGCCGGCAGCGGTAGCAAACGATCCTTCTTGCCGCCTCTTGAGCCGCTGATTTCCCAGGCTGTTCTCACCAAACTTGGGGTAGAGCTCCCACCCTCTCACTCTCTCCACCCTCACCCCTTGGAATCCTCTTATCCGCCCCTGGGGATGGTCTGGTCTTAGGGTGGAAAGTCCGAGTGTCTCTGGAAGAGGCCGTCAGGTTCTCTGTAGCCAAGTATTTCTCCACACGATCCACAAGACCATCGGCCGTCTCTGGGTCTCCATGGCTTACCCACTTTTGGATGGCAGTAGGAAGAGCTCTCAAAAACCGATCCATTACAACACGTTCCACAATCTTTGGTGCGGACAAAGCCTCTGGCTGTAGCCACTTTCTGCTCAGGTGAATGAGATCATACATTTGAGACCTGGGGGGTTTTCCAAGCTGGAAAGTCCAGTTATGCACACGCTGAGCCCGGACAGCCTGGGTGACACCCAGCCTTGCCAATATTTCAGCTTTTAGCATCACATAGTCTTTTGCTTGGTTAGGCTCTAGGTCATAGTAAGCTTTCTGCGATTCACCAGTTAACAGAGGAGCCACCAGTCCAGCCCACTGCTCCTCAGGCCACTTTTCTCTTTCAGCGGTCCTTTCAAATGTGGTCAAAAATACCTCTGGATCATCCTCTCCAGTCATTTTTGTCAATAAACGACTCACCCCAAAGGACGCGGTATTAGTGGGACGGCTTTCCTCACTGGTCTGCGGACGTTGCTGCATTACTGCTTCCATCTGTTGTTGTAGTCTCTGCTCTTGCTTCTGCAACAGGTCTATGAAGCGGGCCTCAGATTGCTGCTGGGCTCGTTGCTGAGCCTCCAGACTCTGTTGATGAGCTGCAAGGCTCTTTTGCAAACCTGCATTTGTCTGCTGTTGATTGGCATTTGCTAGAGCCAGCTGCTTCAGTATCTCCTCCATGCTGGCTTAAAAAAAACTGCCACTGGTTCTCCACCAACTGTGAGGGGGTTAGCTCGGCAGCGGGTGTGTGTGACCCACGGGATGGGCTCCCCACACAAAACAGGCCCAGCAAACGGAGGTTGTGGTTTTCAAAATCAAAAAGGTGCGGTTTATTTTCTATTTACAGTGACAAAACACAGCAAAGCAAAAGAAACATAAACAAAATAAATCCTGGTCAAGTTGACCTCTGACTAAACATACAGGTTTCCTAACTAACAACTGGGATCAGCCTAGGGCTGTCCTAGTCCCTAAGTCCCTGGTTTTAAATGTCCAAGCAAATAGCCACACAGGCTTTGTCTCACCGCACAGGGGTTCACTCTCCCTAGACAGTCCACACAGGTCTGGTTCCAGGCATGAGCTAACATCTAATGAAGCTGGGAGTTCTTATAGAGGCCTAAATGAGTTGACAAGCTTCAGCTGGTCTCATCAACTCCCTGTCTGCACGACGCCCAGCACTCTCCCTAGAGGTATGAGTCATCCATGAGCCCACTAGCCTTAGCTGGGCTTATACAACTCTCCACCTAGTTGTATAAGTCGGCGTAAAGCCTGAATCTGGGCGAAATATATCTACCCCCCTGGATGCAACCAGGTGACTTTACCTTCCTGCTGTCACAATATATATATATACTGAATATAAAAAATATATAAATATAAAAAAATGTTAATAACAACGGTCCTATAAATATGTCTCATGATCATCATTGGCAGTAAAATAACTTTAATTCTGTATATGAATAGGCAAGCCATAGAGAGACTTGGAAAATTAGCATAAAAATCATCATAAAATTAATCATAATAAATATATATATATAATTAATCGTAAGGATTAAATTCATAAAAAATCAATCCACCATCAAATAAATCAACAGTCATCACTAAACAAACTGGATCAAGGCAATAGTACCAAATGTGCTTACTTACCTGAGAGGCAAGCACATGTGCATGCATGATGTGCGTCATACTGTATGTATTGTAACAACCAAAGGAAAAAGAACATATACATGCATATAAATATACGCATATACATTGCAAATGTTCTGGACATATATAGAGAGGAGTAAGTTGACCCACATAAAGAAAATATACGTGGAACAACACACACACACATATATATACATATATATAAATATATATATATATATACATATACATATACACATAAATACGGGTAAGGAACAGGCCAATTGAAAAGTGTCTCATATACTAAATGACTGTGGGGTACAGACATGTGAGTAGTATGGGGAAAATAAGGCTCTAGGGGGTGTAGGAGATGCAGGTTACGTTATTACTTACCACCCAAAAAATAATATATATATAGAACTTCAAAGAAAACTGACTAGGTAGATGGATAAAGGAACCTATAACAATGCAAGTGGAATATTAGAGATATTTTATAAAAAAAGGGGAGGCAACATTTAATAATTATATTACTGTATTAAAAAATATTCTCCATTTTTTTATGGCTGGCATGATTCAGACGTAACTGTCCGAGATTTATATGCATGTACATGTTCTTTTTCTTTTGGTTGTTACAATACATATGACGCACATCATATATGCACATGTGCTTGCCTCTCACGTAAGTAAGCACATCTGGTACTATTGCCTTGATTCAGTTTGTTTAGTGATGACTATTGATTTATTTGATGGTGGTTTGATTTTTTATGAATGTAATCCTTATGATTAATTATATTTATATTTATTATGATTAATTTTATGATGATTTTTATGATGATTTTCCAAGTCTCTCTATAGGTTGCCTATTCATATACAGAATTAACGTTATATTACTGCCAATGATGATCATGAGACATATTTATAGGACCGTTGTTATTAGCATTAATTAATAAAAAAAATTATATATATGTTTTTTTATATACAGTATATATATATATATATATATTATTATTAATGTATTCACATTGTATTCATTTTTATTATATAACTTCAATTCATCTCCCTTTTATTCATATTTGGTGATTACTTGTCCATGTAATTATATATGCTACCATATCCATGTATAAACACAACATAACGTCACTATGGACGTCCCCCCTTCACTCCATAAATACCTGACTTCCTGATAGTCAGATAGATCTGAGGAAACAGCGGATGCTGTGAAACGCGTCATCTGATTGGTCACCCACACGTCAGTTCCGGTCCTCGGAGCTTGCGTTCCACGCTGTCCCGCACTTCCGGTTTCCGGTATCTGGACGCTACAGAGACAGACAAGTGGTCAGCCAGCTGTTCTGACATCTATAGAGGCTTCATCGTTGTTCCATCTCTAAGCGGCTACCATCTACATCACAGTGACTCCGAGCACCTTACCACTTATGTGCCTGAATTTTACATCCCTTTGTGAATACCTATTTGGCTTGTGCTTTTTGATTAAACGAATTCCCAAATACTACACTGAGTCTGGCGCACCTTGTTTCTGTTTTATTAGATTTTACACCTGTGACAGATACTTTGAATGTTGCTGGCATTTGGACACCTGAATGCATTCATTTTAAAAGTCTTATTAGTTAAAGTGGAACTGCACCCATACATTCCATACATTCCACATTAATAATTATGCTACCAAAATTAGTGGGTGCTGTAAATTGCCTCCAGAATTGTTCCTTTGTCTTCTTGCTGGAGACTGCCATTTTGTTTAAGTCCAAAGGCCCTGAGCAGTAATAAACCTTTGGGCTGTCAGCAGAGCATGGTAAGACAGTGTATTACTGGATATTAAACAGCATAGGCACTATTTCTTGTTCATACATCACGGGACACAGAGCAGCATAGTCATTACTATGTGGGTTATATAGAATTACCTTCAGGTGCTGGCACTGGCAACTTCCAAAACAGGAAGTACCCTCCCCTATATAAGCCCCTCCCATCCGGGAGTACCTCAGTTTTTTGCCAGTGTCTAAGGTGTTGGCCAAGGTTAACATGTATTCATCTGGGCTTGTGTACAGGTTCTCTGGGCCTTAGCAAGCTATTCCGGATCCGACCAAAAAAGCTTCATAGCTAAACGGTCGGTACCCGGGCCTTGCAGAGAAGAGCAGGGTTTTGCCTGTAATGCCTCTCTTAGGAGGGCTGGACCCTGGGATCCAGAGCTCTGGTCATACCCAAAACCAAGAGGCTATCTGTGCAGGGTGCTATACAGGTCCAGGGGAGTGGAATCCTTGGGAACCCGGTCCCTGAAGGTCTAGTACAATGCCTGCCGTGAGAGGTGAAGTTTGGGCTTCTGTGGACCAAACAAAGTCCTGCGGCAGGGGAAAAGGTAAGTGGGGGCCCCTCAGGAACTTGGTTCTATTGAGGGGACCCCCAAGCCTAATATGTCTTTCTGCCTGTTACCTAAAGGGTATTCCCGCTAATAGCTGTATATGCCTAAGAAATCCTAGAAATGTTTTTTCATAAAGGAAGTTTTAAAAAAACTGTAAACCTGGAAATGTTTTTCATAAAGGAGGTTTTAAAAAAAAAAAAAAAAAGACAAAAGTGCGGTACCTGTGTTTGTCCACTAGAGGCCGCTGTGGAACGTCTTTTTTCTTGGGACTATTCCTTCCATGGTGAAAGTCCAGGCAGATGAGTGAGCTCTCTATCAGGGAAGCTGCATTCCTCTGTCATGCTGCCAAGTAGTTTCCTTCCATCCCCGAGTCCTGGTGAAACAGGGACCCTGGCTCCTCTCCCTACATGGCGCCAAGAGCGCACACGTGCACGCGCGCGCGCACACATGCTTTCTTTTTATAAGGTTTAGCTTCAAAAAAGGGGGCGGAGCCTGGCGGATGACGCGCTCTGTGCGCCCAGCGCTTCTGCGCATGTGCGGGCGTCCCAGCAAGATAAAAGGACTCAGTCCATGCTGCTTACTATGGACACAGAGCATGAAAAGGAGCTGGTAGCATGGTATAGGGGCTTACAGCGGGCGGTTGATACAGGCATCCCCAGAAAGACGCATTAGTAGACACCCACTGATGTACATAGCAGCAAATGGCATTAGACTATTTCAGTAAGGGGTGTATTGCGGCTGGAATACCTCAGCTTTGAACTAAGGAATATGCCGCCTAAAAAACTCCGAGATATACCTCTCAGGAAGTGTAGGGGGTCTCCATCGGGCTCTGAGGATCTGGAGCAGTCATCTGCACCCTCCTCCCCTGAGAAATCAGAGGTTAATACCCATAAGGAACCCCCAGGAGTGCCAGGTACTGCGGCTGTCCTCAGTCCACCTGCTCCTGCATATATAACAGAGGAGGTTTTTTCCTCAACTCTGGAGGGATTGGAGCAGAGATTGGCTGCATTGATCGCTTCTTCTCTACAGGAAAGAAAGCGCGCCAGATCTCCATCACCTCCATTAGAGTGCCTGTTGGCAGAGCAACAGTCCCAGGAAGGGACCGACCTACCTGAAGGGGATCAGGAGGAGGTTAGCTCTGTTTTTGAGGAATCGACAGTAGATGAACCATTTTCAGCATCACAGACTGAAAGATTGTGGGTCCAGACCCTAACTGACATGGTTCGATCTGCATTTAAAATGCCTCTTGTTGAACCATCAACTACTGCTGTCTCCTCATTGGGGTCGCTAAAAGCTCCCCAGGTTAATTGCTCCTTTCCAATACATCCATTATTGGAAGGACTTATATACCAGGACTGGGAACATCCTGATAAACTATTTGTTCTGCCTAAAAGGTTTCCGGTGATCTATCCCATGGAGGAAAAGTTCACCCAGAGATGGAATGTTCCTACGGTGGATGCAGCCATCTCTTCTGTGAACAAATCACTGACATGTCCAGTAGATAATGTTCAAATGTTCAAAGATCCAGTGGATAAAAAATTGGAATCTTTATTAAAATCTGCTTTTTCCACAGCAGGGGCTGTTACACAGCCAGCAGTGGCAGCTATTGGGGTCTGCCAAGCTTTAAAGGATCAAATGAAAATGGTCCTGAGGGATTTGCCAGAACAACAGGCCCAGGCTCTGGCTGATCTGCCTAGAGCATTATGCTTTGCAGTTGACGCCATCAAGGATTCTATCCATCAGGCCTCCCGCCTCACGCTGTCTTTGGTACATATGCGTAGGCTTCTGTGGCTCAAAAACTGGTCTGCTGAAGCTCCCTGTAAGAAGCTCTTAGTTAGCTTCCCATTTCATGGGGAACGCCTTTTTGGCGAAGACCTGGATAAGTATATCCAGAAGATTTCCAGTGGTAAAAGTACTCTCTTACCGAGTAAGAAGAGGTCTAGGGGTCCATCTTTTAAGAGGACTACCTCTCCTATCCCTGCGACGTCTGCTACTAAGCAGTTCCGACGGCCTCCTCGGTCAAACTCAGGAGGTAAAAATCAGGGACAGCCACAGGGTAATAAAAAGCCCTGGATCCGAAGAGGTACTAAACCAGCCTCCAAGTCAAGCCTATGAAGGGCTGCCCCCACTCAAATGGGTGGGGGGAAGACTTCAGTTGTTCGCAGAGACCTGGCGGGAGACGATCAAAGACAGATGGGTGCTCTCCGCAGTAACTCTGGGATACAAGTTGGAGTTAAAAGAGTCTCCTCCGTCCCATTTTATGTGGTCAGGCATGCCAAGAGACCCTCTGAAAAGACGGTCTCTCCTATTGGCGTTAGAACAACTATTGCTCCAAGGAGTAATTATGGAGGTTCCTATGGAAGAGTGGGGGTTGGGTTTCTACTCAAACCTTTTCATAGTCCCGAAGCCAAACGGGGACATAAGACCCATATTGGACCTAAAGAGTCTAAACAAATTTCTAAACGTCCGGTCTTTCCGGATGGAGTCGATCCGATCGCTGCCCTACAAGGGGAGGAATGGTTAGCCTCGATTGACATCAAAGATGCTTACTTGCATGTTCCCATCTTTCCAGGTCATCAAAAATTCCTACGCTTTGCAGTAGAAGGGTGCCATTTTCAGTTCAGAGCCTTACCATTCGGTCTGGCCACAGCACCACGAGTGTTCACAAAAATTCTGGCCCCACTGTTGGCCGATCTAAGAACACGGGGTGTAACGATAATGGCATACCTAGACGACCTGTTGTTGATGGACCACTCAGTTGCCAAGCTAGAAGTGGTAATTGTCGATACAATCAAGTATCTAGAATCTCACGGTTGGGTCATCAACCTGGACAAGTCAGCCCTACAGCCAGTGAAAAACCTGGTATATCTAGGGCTACGGCTGGATTCAGACCAGAGGAAGATTTTCTTACCTCTAGACAAGGTATCCTCTTTGAGGGGCTTGGTCCGTCTGCTTTGTGCAAAAAGACAGCCGTCCATACGCCTGTGCATGAGGCTGCTAGGAAAGATGGCAGCATCATTCGAAGCTGTGCCATACGCCCAATTCCACTCAAGGAATTTACAAAGGGCCATATTGTCAGCCTGGAATGGAAAAGTTCAGGCTCTAGACTTCCCGATGGCTTTGTCCCCTTCCGTTCGGAAGAGTCTCTGCTGGTGGTTGATCCCCCGGAATCTCCAGAAGGGAAAACCCTTCAGCCCGATATCTTGGAAGGTGGTCACTACAGATGCCAGCCTTACAGGCTGGGGGGCAGTACTGGAGCAATGGTCTCTCCAGGGCAGATGGTCAAATGTAGTAAAAACCCTGCCCATCAATCTCTTAGAGATACGAGCAGCCCGGTACGCCCTAGTAGCCTGGACATCCAGACTCCAAGGGTCCCCTGTCAGAATTCAATCAGAAAATGCCACAGCAGTGGCATATATCAATCATCAGGGAGGCACCAGGAGTCGTGCAGCCTAGAGGGAAGTAAGTCACATCCTGGAATGGGCAGAAAAGCATGTCCCATGTATATCGCTGTCTTCATTCCAGGGGTGGAGAATTGGAAGGCGGACTTTCTGAGTCGCCAACAGTTATGCCCAGGGGAATGGTCCCTTCATCCCGAGGTCTTCCGAGCAATATGTCAGCGGTGGGGAACACCGGATGTAGATCTGCTAGCATCCAGATTCAACGCAAAGGTGGACAGGTTTGTCTCCCGGACAAGGGATCCCCTCGCTTGCGGCTCGGATGCTCTGGTGTTCCCTTGGGATCAGTTCAGACTGATATATGCATTCCCTCCGCTACAATTGTTGCCTCGACTCCTTCGCAGAGTCAGGTTGGAGAAGAAGCCGGTGATCCTGTTGGCTCCAGCGTGGCCCCGAAGGGCCTGGTACGCGGAGATCATCAAAATGTCTGTGGGGAGTCCGTGGACCCTTCCACGTCGTCCGGACCTGCTTTCGCAAGGACCGATATACCACCCTTCCTTACTAACTCTAAGTTTAACGGCCTGGCTATTGAGTCCCACATCCTAAAGAAGAGAGGTCTCTCTAACTCTGTGGTATCAACTATAATCAATGCCAGGAAGCCTGTATCCAGGCAGATCTACTATAGAGTTTGGAAGGCGTACATCACTTGGTGCGAGGCCAGAAAATGGCATCCACGTAAGTACGTTATAGGCAGAATTCTGGACTTCCTGCAGTGGGCTGTAGACAGGAAGTTTGCCTTAAGTACTATCAAGGGCCAGGTTTCGGCCTTGTCAATTCTATTTCAAAGGCCCCTGGCTATGCATTCACTTGTCAAATCCTTTATGCAAGGTGTGACTCGTATTATTCCACCGATTAAGGCTCCCATATGCCCATGGGATCTAAATTTGGTTCTGTCGGTTCTGCAGAAGCAGCCATTTGAACCTTTGCGGCACATTTCCTTGGTTCTACTCACCAGGAAATTGATATTTTTAGTAGCCATATGCTCGGCTAGAAGAGTGTCGGAATTAGCCGCCATGTCCGGTAAAGAACCATATCTGGTTATCCATAAGGACAGAGTAGTATTACGTCCTCACCCAGCCTTCCTTCCTAAGGTGGTATCGAGGTTTCACTTGAACCAGGATGTGGTTCTTCCTTCTTTTTTCCCCAAACCAAGCTCGGTAGAGGAAAAGTTATTGCATTCTTTGGATGTAGTAAGAGCAGTTAAAGCTTATCTAAAAGCCACTGCTCAGATTCGTAGAACGGATTCTCTGTTTGTTCTGCCGGAAGGCCCCAGAAAGGGTCAGGCAGCATCAAAATCTACTTTAGCCAAGTGGATTTGACAGGTCATAATACAAGCCTATGGCTTGAAAAGTAGACCGCCTCCGTTCAAAGTTAGGGCGCACTCCACGAGAGCAGTTGGAACTTCATGGGCAGTGTATCACCAGGCCTCCCTGGCGCAAATTTGTAAGGCCGCAACATGGTCTTCAGTACACACGTTTACTAGGTTCTACCAGGTGGATGTGAGAAGTCAGGAGGATGTCGCCTTTGGGCGCAGTGTGTTGCAGGCCGCAAAAGATCCTCATGCCTGATGGCGCCCAGCTTATGTATGGTGTATCCCCCCCCTCATGTGGCATTGCTTTGGGACGTCCCACATAGTAATGACTATGTCGCTCTGTGTCCCGTGATGTATGAACAAGAAAGTAGGATTTTTAAAACAGCTTACCTGTAAAATCCTTTTCTTGGAGTACATCACGGGACACAGAGCTCCCACCCCTCTTTTGGGGACACGTATTGCTTTGCTACAAAACTGAGGTACTCCCGGATGGGAGGGGCTTATATAGGGGATGGTACTTCCTGTTTTGGAAGTTGCCAGTGCCAGCACCTGAAGGTAATTCTATATAACCCACATAGTAATGACTATGCTGCTCTGTGTCCCGTGATGTACTCCAAGAAAAGGATTTTACAGGTAAGCTGTTTTAAAAATCCTACTTTTTAATGTTTTACTTAGCTATAGCTGCAAAAGGGGCCAGCCTGAAATGATCTAGCAGGACTTTCCTGATTAAAGTTCTACTTTAACCACTTGCCGACCGCCTCCTGTACTTATACGTCGGCAGAATGGAATGTACAGGCACATCCACGTACCTGTACGTTGCCCTTTAACTGCCTGACGTGTGGTCACGCACGCGCCGGCGACGGCACGCTTGCTACCCTGCTGCCCTCCCCGTGAGACGGACCGCGGGTCCCGCGGACTCGATCGTCACGGGGATCCCCGCGATCGTCTCACGGAGGTATAGAGCAGGGAGATGTTTGTGTAAACAAGCATCTCCCCGCTCTGCCTAGTGACAATGACACGGATCTCGGCTCTGTGTACTCGGAGCGGAGATGGGTGTCATGTGACACAGAGCCCAACCCCCCTACAGTTAGAAACACAATGCAGGGAACACTTAACCCCTACAGCGCCACCTAGTGGTTATCCCCTTCACTGCCAGTGTCATTTTTACAGTAATCAGTGCATTTTTATAGCACTGATCGCTGTAAAAATGACAATGGTCCCAAAAATGTGTCAAAAGTGTCCGATGTGTCCGCCATAATGTCGCAGTCACAAAATAAATCACTGATCGCCGCCATTACTAGTAAAAAAAAAATGATTAATAAAAATGCCATAAAACTATCCCCTATTTTGTAAACGCTATAACTTTTGCGCAAACCAATCAATAAACGTCGATTGCGATTTTTATTACCAAAAATATGTAGAAGAATACGTATCGGTCTTATATTTTTTGGGGATATTTATTATAGCAAAAAGTAAAAAATATTGATATTTTTTCAAAATTGACGCTCTATTTTTGTTTATAGCGCAAAAAATAAAAACCACAGAGGTGATCAAATACCACCAAAAGAAAGCTCTATTTGTGGGAAAAAAAGGACATCAATTTTGTTTTGTAGCCACGTCGCACGACCGCGCAATTGTCAATTAAAGCGACGCAGTGCCGAATCGCAAAAAGGGGCCTGGTCTTTAACCAGACAAAATGGTCCAGGGATTAAGTGGTTAAAGGGACACTAAAGGTGCCCCTTTTATTTATTTTTTAAATAGCAAACATGTTATACTTATATGGTTTCCACCTTTTCTTTAAGCCAAATCCGAACACTTTCGCAGCCTGGGATACCTTTGGGTGCCCCAAAGAGAATAGTAATGCGGTGCACATAGTGTGCTGTAGCAAAGAATGGGTGTGACAAAATTGCTTTTATTGACATCATTGCCCTGCCCTCAGTGATGTCAAACCTACCCCCAGACAGCCGCCCACAGTTCCTGGACGGCAACAGATTTGTGTGTGACTATCTTGGTTACTTGGGGAGCACCAGCCCAGTCTGAATAATGTGTCCGGGTTTCAGTCTACCTAAAACCCGAACACATGATTTAAAACCCGGACTGTCCGGGTAAATCCTGGACAGGTGGCAACCCTATATACTTGCCTCCTCTGTGCAGTTGGTTTTGCACAGAGTGGCCCTGATTCTCCTCTTCTGAGGTACCTCTGTGGTGGTCCTGGCTCCTACCCGCATTGAGTGACCCGTCAGAGAAGCGATCTCCTTCGAGGCAACTGTGCGGGCACTCTCCCGTGTCTTGTTGCTGCGTCTATAAAAACAGACAGCAGGACTTGGCACCGCCCCCCGTAGCCCGCATCATTGGATTTGATTGACAGCAGTGGGAGCCAATGGCTGGGCTGCTATCAATCTTTCCAATCAAGAGCCGAGACACAGGCCAAAGATGGTGTGCATGTCTCCTGCATTGGAACAAACGGGCTCAGGTGAGTAAAACGGGGGCTGGGGGGCTGGTGCACTACAATAGATTTTTCACCTCAATGCGTAGAATGCAATGAGGTGAAAAAACGGGGCCCCTTTAAGTCCCCTGTCCTAGCCTTCTTTGGATACAAAGGATGTGGGGGGGTTGTGCCCTGCATGTGAGGGGTTTGGGTGATGAATGGGACATATTATATGGTTCTAAACCAAAAAAACAGAAGCACCAAGAAGGTGAAAAAAACTGCCACAAAAAGCAGTTGCCTAGTTGACTGCAGTGCAATGTCAGGTCCCTGGAAATAAATTGCATATAACATGTAGCGACAGCGTAGGATGATTAACCAAAACTTGCACAACTATTATTGATAATAGTGAATAGACTCATACAGTGGAGAAAATAATTATTTCATCCCCTGCACATTTGTAAGTTTGCCCACTTACAAAGAAATGAAGGGTCTATCATTTTTATCATAGGTGTATTTTAAATGATGGAGAGAGAATATCAACCAGAGCTCAATTTTGGTCTCATCTGACCACAGCACTTTCTCCCAATCCTTCGCTGAATCATTTAGATGTTCACTGGCAAACTTCAGACGGGCCTGTACATCTGCCTTCTTGAGGAGGGGGACCTTGCAGGTGCTGCAGGATTTCAATTCAGTTCTGGGCTGATCCCTCACTTTTCTCATGATCATCCTTACCCCATGAGGCTAAATCTTGCAAGAAGCTCCAGACCGAGAGCTATTGATGGTTATTTTGTATTTCTTTCATTTGCGAATGATGACTCCAACCGTTGTCTCCTTCTCACCAAGCTTCTTGCTTATGGTCTTGTAGCCCATTTCAGCCTTGTGCAGGCCTACAATCTTGTCCCTGACGTCCTTTGACAGCTCTTTGATCTTGCCCAGAATAGTGGGGTTTGAATGGAAGAAAGAGATTCTGTGGACAGTTGTCTTTTACACACATAAAAAAGTTGACTTTGGGAGCACCTTCTTAAATTGACTGGACTAATCTGTGTACCACATGAGCACATACTGTAGGCAGTCTGTGGGAGCCAGAATTATTGTTGGTTGGTAGAGGATCAAAAACTTGTTTTACTCACTGAACTGCAACTCAATTTATAACATTTGAATTATGTTTTATTTCTGGATTTTTGGTTGATATTTTGTCTCTATCATTTAAAATACACCTATGATAAAAATTATAGACCCTTCATTTCTTTGTAAGTGGGCAAACTTACAAAATGTGCAGGGGATAAAATAATTATTTTCCCCACTGTAAATGCCTCAATTAATATAGTAAGAGGTAGGGGTGCAACGGATCAAAAAACTCACAGATCGGATCGATCCTCGGATCAGGGGCCCCGAATCGGATCATTTTCGAATCGGCAAAAAAAAAAAAGTTAAATGTGAAAATCAGAGGTGTCCTGTCACATTAGCAAGCATGTAAGGTCAGCAGGTTTGCTGCTGCTTTTAAAATTTAACATGTAAACAGTCTGTTGGATTTCCAAATAATGTATTTAAGCATATAAACTCCATTTGTGTTGAAAATAACTGTGAAATTTAAAACTCTGTTGAGTGTAACAAGATGTCCGCTTGGCCCCTTCTTACTATCATTACTGTGCAGGAGTGTGAGTGGAGCAAGATGGCGGCGACGAAACGTCATTACAGCGGCGCCACCGGGTGTACCAAGATGGCCGCCGCTCCGGAGCTAGGCCGAAGCCGCGACCTTTCCTATGGCCGAGGCTCCGGAGCGCTCCGCGGATCGCGTGGTGATCCGATCCAAACAGGGTGACCCGTTTGGATCAAGGATCACCACCGATCCGTTGCACCACTAGTAAGAGGCATACCCGTTCAACACAGTCCATCAGCTTAGGGCACATATTACCATAAGATGGATTGCAGATTATTCAGTAAAGCTCAAGTTCCATGTAGCTTTAGCAGGTCATCCAGTTGAGTCTACAGATCAGCTATATAGACAGCTTCAAACAGCTTTAACCTTTATCGGCTGCTAGCCATTAGTTCCTGTGGGATAATGATTGCCCCGGCCTCTGGCCAGCTTTAGAGAATCCAATTATAGGCAAATAGAGTAGGATCAATAAGTATGAGAAGCAAGCAGACAGTTCATTGAGCTTAGAAGCAATAGATAGTCTATCAGAGAGAATCATATGTTAATGCAGTCATCTCCGGCATTCATCTCCATAAAGCAAAGAGGCAAAGTCCTCATAAGCACTCAGATTCATACGCTAACACTGTCTGGAGGCTCTCACCCATCGGGTGTCAGTGGATTCAGTTCATGGCTTTTGCTTTATCAAAGGAGCCTGTGTTGTCAAAGTCCTCTCGGCACAGTCTAACCGTGCAGTCATCCCGAGTTGGTTAGTTCGCCATTGACGTTGTGTCAGCGGGGCAGCAAATGGAAAGTCGCTGGTGTGAACAAAGCCCTGCTCGTTGACGCTGCCTAAGTCAATATGTTTTTCATCACTATAAACTTTGTCAGGACATATGGACATCCATTCCTGGGGCATTTAAAGTGGTAGTCCGCCCAAATTCACACAAATGCCATCATCCTATTTCTCACAGCACCTGTCGCTACTACACTTTAACTAATTCAAATAAAATAGGAAGCGTCTTAAACCCATATTTTAGCCTTTATAGAAAATAGCCATAAATAGGGGGCTAATTTAGGTCTCTGCCAATCATATAGTTCAGAGCCGACTGGAATATAGAGATAAATAGTGAACCTTCATAGAGCACAGCTATTAACCATTTAATCTAATTATACATTTTGCAGAGGGGAATTTAGGGTTCTAAGAAGACTTTCAGACTTAGTTCTGTATTCAGCCCTTTAGGGCTCATAGTTCTCAACCTAAAGATCCACCTTTTTTTATTTTCTTAAAAGAATTGTGTTGAAGTCACCCCTTCTTTTTGTTAGCTTTAGGGCATAGAAAACTTTTAGCCCTTCCACTCTTCCTTCATGATATTCAATGAAGTGTTGAACTATTGGGGTATCTGCATTTTGATTAATACTACCGATGTACCCACTGATTCTAAAGCAAAGTTGTCTCTTGGTTTTACCCACAGAGTTTCTTACACGAGTAGCAGATGGTTGCTACTAGTTACTAACATCCACCATATCACCCTGCTGCCAGACCTCCATATATCACTCTCAGAGACAATGAACAGTCATTTTGCTTTGTTTTGTTTTTTGTTTATTTGGGGGATATGACTTGGTTGGGGAAAGGGGTTATGGGATGCCCATAGGACAGATCACTTTACCAACATAGCTTAAAGAATTACTGAATGAATTAAGCTTTAAATAACTGATGGACTCTAGCATTCACAGTCTCTTCCCCTGCACCAGCTCCTCCTCTGCACTGACTCTTGCAGAGTCTTCTCCTCCTGCACAAAACTTCACTGGGCAATGCTAGCTCCTCCGCCCCATCATCTTCACATTACACCAGGGATCACTCTGAATGGTCCCAGGTGCTCACTGAACATGGCTTGTTAATAGGCCAGGGGCCTGCAGTACCCATTCTTGCGGTCTAGTTGTTTAGCAGCTTGAGTTAGTTGGTGGACTACTGATCCCAGCTAGCCCGACTTGCAAATCCTGTGTCCGCAGGCCACATTGATTTGACACAAAACCCCACAGTCTCTCCTCTGGCCTTGCCCCCAGCTCCGCTGGTATGCCTCCTCCAGATATCCACTGTGACTCACTCACGACCTTCTCCTGCCCTGAGTCCATGATGAAGAACTTAACCGGACATGCGTATGCGACCAATAATCTTACTAGCAACACATCAGAGCTATTAACATGTCAGCAAACCAACTTTTGCAAGTACACAGGCAGAGGGTAAAGTGTGCCTATATTTTCCCCTTTAAGTCTAACCCTGATTATATTATTAAAATATTATGCCGTCTAATTGTATTACTGTATATTATGATTAAGATGTTGCTGATATGATTATAAATGTATATACTTTGTGTGTGTGTATTTAGAGAATTCTCTTATTGTGCTAGTACCTTGATTTTATTGATTTTCTGTACCGTTCATATTATATGATAGCACGTCCACTGTCAGTATAGTTGCAGCGTTTTAGTCCTAGGCGCTGAGTGGTGTATTGAAGGCCGTATATATACATCCTTGCTTTGATATATATATATATATATATATATATATATATATGCACTAGACACTTGTATAAACACTTGCTGCTACAAAGACTTTTGGAAATATTCAGTATATGTACAGTTGTGTATAGGTTTATAATAAAAATTATTATTTTTCATTTATTTTTTGTTCTTCACTGTGTTTTTATTCTTTGTATATTTATTTATAATTATGTTTAGTTTGTATGTAGCACCGTGGCCCTGTGAGATATAACATTTTGTTCTACTGTATGTCCTCACGTGTAGTAGAATGACAATAAAGCTTGACTTGACTTGACTTGACTTGATATATATATATATATATATATATATATATATATATATCAACATTTTTTTTGTGGATGGAATTTTAAGCAGTTTTTTTTATGGTGGGCAGAAAGTTCAAGCTGTCAATTTGTAATGCACTGTTTTTTTATGCCTTTTGTCAGTTTTGAATGTAGACTCAGCATTTCATTTTATAGAACACCATTTTCTACAAACAGTAATTTATAGTTTAGTATAGCAGGTGCATGTGTGCTGTATATTTCAGATGACTTTGCCTTCTTTCATCTTCTAGTGTGAAGATATAAAATGCAGATGTTTATGAGCCATCAAATATTTCTGAGCTAATAGTACAATTTGAGCTCTGAGAATCTGATCGTAAGATAATACAGCTTCATTCTTCCTTGCGGTATAAAATTGAAGGATAATTTTGTATATTAAAGGAAACCTGTGCTGAGAAAAGTATGTGTGCTGCCTTAACTGACATTTCCGTCTGAAAATTAAGCAGATGGGCTAGCATGCAGTAATACCAACGTTAGTTCACAGTCCCACCCTCTTCCTCCCCATCAGATCAAGTTCTGATGACTGTCTACCGAAGTTGCTCTTGCCTGTACTGCTATTCATGCAGGACCAGCAACCACACCCTCAGGATGGAATATGGGTCCAGTCAGGAGTGTCTACCAGGGACATTGCTAGGATTGTGAAAGACCTTAGACACCCTAGGACACAATAGGGAAACGAGTTCAGTAGGCATGACCAGATTGCACCTAACAGAGGGAGTGGCTTAATGGTGTGTGATTAAATGAGGATGACATTTTGGAGATACCTGTGCTGCTAGGTCCCTGGTGCTGGGGTCTGCTATGCCATTGGTTTCTGCACACATTCCAGTACTGGAGAGCAGTGTATCAGCCAAAAAAAAACAAAAAAATGGCTTTGAAAATAAATGGGGAAAAAATAGTTTTCCCCCAATTTTTCCATTTTTTTTCTGAGCCTTCCCATCTCTGGTCCTCACTGGTCAGCTTTACCCATTTTGTTTGCCCTGGTGTAATTGGGACAAAAAAGTGTTGGTACTTTTAAAATTTGACAGCTGTCACAGAAGATCAAGGGACATTTTCCAACAAATGTCTAAAAGTGGATTTCCCTTTACTTTGGAGAAAGTTCTTTTAATATCCTATGTCTCTGGGACAAACAGCAAAGGTACATCTCCCAACAGGACTAAATATATGATGGTTCTATGTTATATATTATATTAAATGTTCTAACCATCCTCTACTTTATGCAAAACTAAAAGAAAGGAGTGTCATTGCTAACCACATATCTTGAAGCAACAGCCAGAAGATTCATGCTAAGCACATTCATTTTTTCCCTGCCTCATCAAACTGTGCTTCCCATTTCTATTAGGGCCAGTTCGCACCATGCCCGCACATGAATCACACAGGAATGCGCTGTGCGTTCCTGTGCTATTCACATGTGGTTCAATTCCGTGCATTGTGATTTCAGCCCATTCATTTTGAATGGGCTAAAATCACACTGCACTTAAAGTATTGCCCGCACTACTTTTTAAAACGCACTGTAAACTAGATCGCATGGTACAAAAGTACAATGCAATCCAGTGCAAGCAGGTGCTGGGGCATTTGCAACCTGCATTTGGAGTGTCATTAATTTGTGATCGTCGAGTCTTTTGGACTCGGCTGATCAAAGAGCAGGGTAAAGGGCAAATCACAGCAGGCCCTTTAGTACATGATCAGCTGTCTGCCAATGACAGCGGATCATGGAAGTAAAGAGAAGCCTGTTACCGCATTATTTTTTTCTTCACACTTTCAGCATCACAGTCAACTGGACCTCCCATCCTAATAACATCTGCCTTTCCATGAAGATTGGATTAAATTGCTGGTGCTACCAGTGTGGATATAAAAGTTTTTAGAACAGGGTAAGCGGCTTTAACCCCTTCAATACAAGGCACTTTTACCCCCTTCCTGCCCAGGCCAATTTTCAGCTTTCAGCGCTGTCACGCTTTCAATGACAATTGCATATTCATGCAATGCCGTACCAAAACGAAACTATTATAATTTTTTGGAGACAGATAGAGCTTTCTTTTGGTGGCATTAAAAATTAAACATTTGAAAAAAAAATGTTTTTCTTAGTTTCTAGTAGAACATTTTGTAAAAAAAAAAAAATTCTCCTTCACTGATGTGCACTGATGAGGTGGCAATTATGAGGAGACACTAATATGCAGCACTGATGAATAATTATAGGCGGCAATGTTGAGCACTGATAGCTGGCACTGATGGGCACTGATAGGTGGCACCTATGGGCGGCACTGATGAGCAGGCACTGATGGGCACCAAAAGGCAGCACTGAAAGGCATCACTGATTGGCATCACTGATGGGCACTGACTGGCAACACTGATGGGCACTGACTGGCATCACTGATGGGCACCGACTGGCATCACTGATGGGCACTGTTGGGGCTGCATTGATAATTGGGGCACTGATAATCAGTGCCCTCATTATCTGTGTAGGTCTCCCCTGTGAGGAAATGCTGCTGATCCACTCTCCTCGCCCCACACTTTGTCAGTGTGAGGAGAGGAAAGTCCATAACTGACATCTCCTTGTTTACATGTGATCAGCTGTGACTTGACATCACATGGGTAAAGAGCCACGGAATCGGCTCTTTACCGAGATCGGGGATGCGCCGTGTCCTGGGGATGCGCTGTGTCCTGGGGACACAGCACACCACCAACCATCGTGCTGCATGCCCCCGCATGCGCAATAGCATGGCAAGGGTGGGATGACATCATATGACATCACCTCCGAGCAATAGAACCACCCTGCAGCCTTAATTTCCCTGTACGGGAGGTGGTTAACCACTTTGCGCCCGCCATAAAACAAAATGCGCAAAGTGCTTAAGTTATCCTGACTGGACATCATATGACATCCAGCAGGAAAAAACGTGATCAGTGGTGTGGTGTGTCACTCTGACACACCGCAACTCCGATCGTGGTAAAGAGCCTATGACGTAGGCTCTTTACCATGTGATCAGCTGTAACCAATCACAGCTGATCACAGAATGTAACCAGGAAGTGCCGGTAAACGGCTTTCCTTGGTTTGCGCTGACAGGAGAGCATTATAGCGGCTCTCCTGTAAGAGGGGGGTCTGCGCTGATAATCAGTGCATTATCAGCTCAGCCCCCATCAGAGGTGCCCACCACATCTGAAAATCATTGCCCATCAGCTGCCAGTCAGTGCCCATCAATGTGCCAATCAGTGCCCAATCAGTGCCCATCAAAGTGCCCATCAGTAACGCCTGTCAGTGCCCATCAC
Organism: Rana muscosa; assembly: GCA_029206835.1. Lineage (NCBI taxonomy): Eukaryota > Metazoa > Chordata > Amphibia > Anura > Ranidae > Rana > Rana muscosa. Next base: position 75,038,112 of record JARGYO010005626.1, on the reverse strand, counting down.
AGATGCCAATCAGTGCCCATCAGTAATGCTTGTCAGTACCACATCATCAGTGCTGCCCATCAGTGCCATCTATTAATGTCCATCAGTGCTGCCTGTCAGTGTCCATCAGTGCCACCAATCAGTGCCTATTAGTGCTGCATATCACTTGCAAAAGACTTGCGACTGCAGCAGAAGTTCACCTTCCAGCATGACAACAACCCTGAACATACAGCCAGAGCTACAATGAAATGGTTTAGAGCAAAGCATATTCATGTGTTAGAATAGCCCAGTCAAAGTCCAGACTTAAATTCAGTTGAAAATCTGTGGCAAGACTTAAAAATTGCTCTTCACAGACGCTCTCCATCCAATCTGACAGAGCTTGAGCTCTTTTACAAAGGAGAATGGGCAAAAATGTAACTCTCTAGATGTGCAAAGCTAGTAGAGATATCCCCCAAAAAAACTTGCAGCTGTAATTGCAGTGAAAGGCGGTTTTACAAAGTATTAAACAGTGCTCCATGAGATGGTCAAAGCTTGAGATATTTTTTTATAACCTAACTCTGCTTTAAACTTCTCCACAACTTCATCTCTGTCCTGTCTGGTGTGTTCCTTGATCTTCATGATGCTGTTTGTTCACTGAGGTTCTCTAAGAAATCTCTGAGGGCTTCACAGAACAGCTGTATTTATATTGAGATTAAATTACACCTATTTGCTAATTAGGTGACTTCTGAAGGCAATTGGTTCCACTAGATTTTAGTTAGGGGTATCAGAGTGGCTGATACAGGGGGCTGAATACAAATGCACGGCACACTTTTCACATATTTATTTGTAAAAAAACTTTGAAAACCATTTATCATTTTCCTTCCACTTCACAATTATGTGCCACTTTGTGTTGGTCTATCACATAAAAGCCCAATAAAATGCATTTACATTTTTAGTTGTAACATGACAAAATGTGGAAAATCTCAAGGGGTATGAATACTTTTTTCAAGGCACTGTATGTGTAATGCAGCGTACACACGATCGTTTTTCATGCCGTTAAAAATGCCATTTTTTAAAATGGCCATTAAAACCGATCGTGTGTATGCTCCAGAGCATTTTTAGCGGCGTTAAAAACGGGCATTAAAAATTTCGAACATGCTCTCTTTTTTCACGTCGTTTTTCATGTCGTTTTTTTTAACGACGTGAAAAACGATAGTGTGTATGCTTTTACGAGGGGGAAAAAAACGCGCATGCTCAGAATCAAGTATGAGACGGGAGCGCTCGTTCTGGTAAAACTAGCGTTCGTAATGGAGATAGCACATTCGTCACGCTGTAACGGACTGAAAAGCACGAGGCTGAAAGCGTGAATCGCCGCTCAACAAAGTTTACTAACATGAAGGGTGGCGCCATTCGAATGGAACTTCCCCTTTATAGTGCCGTCGTACGTGTTGGACATCACCACGCTTTGCTCAAGCGGTTTTTTTTAATGATCGTGTGGATGCAAGACAGGCTTGAGAGGAAACATGAAAAAAAACTACGAGAAAAACGTTGGTTAAAAAAATGGCATTTAAAACGATCGTGTGTACGCCGCATAAGTCCTAGGGGCATTCAGGTAAACTGAATCTTGACATAAATAGTTCAAAATGTAAAGGGTCAGCTCATCTAAAAGTGATATTCTATTATACGCAAAGTCTGGTAGAATGTGTAACCCCTAAATTATTATATTGCTTAATCAATACAGCTATGAAATCTCCCCTTCATAATTCCCAGGTATATTAATGTTCACACTGGAGTTCCATCCCTTCTGCTATAAAAAGGATGCTCCTATTCAATGCTCCTATTCGATGCTCCTATTCGATGCTCCTATTCTCCCTATCAAATAAACTACGGAACAATGAAGCGTGGGACTCCTTTCTTACTGCCAAGACAGGTAGAAATAAACTGCAGCTACAAAAAAAAAGGAGTTTGAGGTGGACTCCCCATTTAGGGAAAAGACAAAAGTGAAGTACATCATTAGGGCAGCCATTATATTTGAGTGCAATCTTTGATTGACACAGAAGTAGATTTTCTAAAATCAAATTGTTGTCAACATACTTCTTTTTCTTTGATAATAACTGATAAAAATCTGGCATTCACTGTTATATGTTGTTCAGCCACACTTGTTTGATAAAACATACTTTCCTTGGTTGTCATAGAGATAAGAAGTGGCAGTAATCAGAAGTTGTACTTCTTCAAAAGAACAAAATTCATTCTGTCAGTACATTGTTTCAATGGAAAAGCTGGCCCTGTGGATCAAGCTGCATCCCTCAATAAGGTTCATAAGTAGGTGGCACACTCTCATAGAGAAAACATTTGTGTGTTCCCTAACCAAGATAACAAATCGCCAAATCTCACCTAACAAAACATGACTGCTGCTTGGATTTCAGATTTTAAGATTAGTTGGACTATAAAAAATATCAGACTCATTTTCTGTGTTTCCTTTTAAGCCTAAAAAGACATTACTGATGGATTAGATAAGAGTAGCCATTTCTTACCCACAACAAATTCCTACAAGGAAACATCAGATTTCCTGATGCTGGGTATCCAGGAGTTATTACATCAGATTTTATTGAAAATAGCTGGATAAGATATGAAGAAATTAAAGAGTTCCAGGCTTTTTTTGTTTATTAAAAGTCAGCAGCTACAAAAAGTTTAGCTGCTGACTTTTAATAAACAGACACTTACCTGCCCTGCGGTCCAGCGATGCGGCCGCCCAGAGCGTCGCTCCTCTCCCCCTCCTCTCCGCCGGCGCCGTCATAGCCACTGTTGGCACCCGGCTGTGACAGCTTTCGGCTGTGCGTTACCAGTGGACAGGCAATCTTCTGGGACCTATCATGTGTCCCAGAAGATTGTCGAGAGGGAGGGGCCGCCTAGGAGGAAAGGAGGAGTCGCCTAGGCAGCCCGTGCGAGGAAGGAGGAAGTGAGACAGGAAGTCCCCTTCAAAAGTACCCACCCCCCCCAAATGTGGCATGTAAGGGGGCGAGGAGTACTTAAAGCGGAAGTTCCACTTTTGGGTGGAACTCCTCTTTAAAGCTCCTGCCAGTTTATTTGCTACTGTCTTTGTACTAATTGGCTGCATTAAAATCTTGATGTTTTTTCCCGCAATTTCAAAGCGCCAAGGTGCGAATGACAAATTGCAGAAAGCACATTTGAGAAGCTATTATTTTGAATGGCACCTAAAATCGTGGTGCGGTTCTGCCGTGATTGTCTTGCTGCAATTGCTGTAGCGCGTATCTTGTGAAAGCTTGTCGCCAAAAAATAAAGTGCTGGAGCTACTTTTAGGCGATATGTTTCACGCATTGCGGGTTGCCTCGATTGCAGTTCGATTTATCATGCGACAATCGCAGCAGATGCGCACTGTGATTTTAGGTTAGGTGCCATTCAAATTTGAATCTGCCTGCAAGTTTCCCTATATTTCCTGTCCCAGAGGCACAACAGGGAGAAAGAAGTCTCCCAATTTGGGGAATTCTCTTTTAAACAGTTGGGCCTGGAATAGGTGTCCCCATTGGTAGACTTTCCCTAAGCTCATGTTCTGGGGAAAGTCAAGAATTTTAGATTCCCTTTCACTTTATTTCTCCAGTGCTCATAGAGAATTGAATCTCTCTGATGGTTACACAGACAGCAATAAAAACGTGACAGAGGGCTTTGTTTGTAGAAGTAATCAGGGCAATCAGTTCTAAAGGCAGCTTAACCACTTAAGCCCCGGACCAATACGGACCATAATGACCAGAGGTGATTTCACAATTTGGCACTGCGCTGTTTTAACTGTAAATTGTGCGGACATGCAATGTTGTACCCAAATAAAATTTGCGTCCTTTTCTTCCCACAAATAGAGCTTTCTTTTAATGGTATTTGATTGCCTCTGCGATTTTTTTTTTGCGATATAAACGGAAAAAACTGAAAATTTTGAAAAAAATGATATTTTCTACTTTTTGTTATAAGAAAAATCGAATAAACTAAATTTTAGTCATACATTTAGGTCAAAATGTATTCAGCCACATGTCTTTAGTAAAACAAATGTCAATAAGCGTATATTTATTGGTTTGCGCAAAAGTTATAGCGTCTACAAACTAGGGTACATTTTCTGTAATTTACACAGCTTTTAATTTATGACTAATTTCTTGAGGTGCTAAAATGGCAGTACAAAACCCCCCCAAATGACCCCATTTTGGAAAGTAGACACCCCAAGTAAATTGCTGAGAGGCATGTTGACCCCATTGAATATTTTTTTTTTTTTTGTCCCAAGTGATTGAATAATGACAAAAAAAATAAAAAATTACAAAAAGTTGTCACTAAATGATATATTGCTCACACATGCCATGGTTATATGTGGAATTGCACCCCAAAATACATTTTGCTGCTTCTCCTGAGTACGGGGATACCACATGTGTGTGACTTTTTGGGAGCCGCGTACGGGCCCCCGAAAACCAAGCACCGCCTTCAGAATTTCTAAGGGCGCAAATTTTTGATTTCACTCCTCACTACCTATCACAGTTTCGAAGGCCATAAAATGCCAAAATAGCACAAAACCCCCCCAAATGACCCCATTTTAGAAAGTAGACACCCCAAGGAAATTGCTGAGAGGCATGTTGAGCACATTGAATATTTTTTTTTTGTCCCAAGTGATTAAATAATGACAAAAAAAAAAAATTACAAAAAGTTGTCACTAAATGATATATTGCTTACACATGCAATGGTTATATGTGGAATTGCACCCCAAAATAAATTTTGCTGCTTCTCCTGAGTACGGGGATACCACATTTGTGGGACTTTTTAGGAGCCTAGCCGCGTACGGGACCCCGAAAACCAAGCACCGCCTTCAGGATTTCTAAGGGCACAAATTTTTGATTTCACTCCTCACTACCTATCACAGTTTCGAAGGCCATAAAATGCCAAAATAGCACAAAACCCCCCAAATGACCCAATTTTGGAAAGTAGACACCCCAAGCTATTTGCTGAGAGGCATGGTGAGTATTTTACAGCTCTCATTTGTTTTTGAAAATGAAGAAATAAAATAATATTTTTTTTTTTTTTCAATTTTCAAAACTTTGTGACAAAAAGCGAGATCTGCAAAATACTCACCAGACCTCTCAGCAAATAGCTTGGGGTGTTTACTTTCCAAAATGGGGTCATTTGGGGGGGGGTTTGTGCCATCTGTGCATTCCATGGCCTCCGAAACTGTGATAGGCAGTGAGGAGTGAAATCAAAAATGTATACCCTTAGAAAGCCTGAAGGCGGTGCTTGGTTTTTGGGGTCCCGTACGCGGCTAGGCTCCCAAAAAGTCTCACACATGTGGTATCCCCGTACTCAGGAGAAGCAACAGAATGTATTTTGGGGTGTAATTCCACATATGCCCATGGCATGTTTGAGCAATATATCATTTTGTGACAACTTTGTGCAAAAAAAAAAATATATATTTTCCACAACTTGTGCCAACATCTAAAATATTCCATGGACTCAACATGCCTCTCAGTATATAGCTTGGGGTGTCTGCTTTCCAAAATGGGGTCATTTGGGGGGGTTTTGAACTGTCCTGGCATTTTATACACAACATTAGGAAGCTTACATCCACTCTTCTAACCACTTGAAGACAAAGCCCTTTCTGACACTTTTTGTTTACCTGAAAACATATTTATTTTTTTGCAAGAAAATTATGTTGAACCCCCAAACATTATATATTTTTTTAAAGCAAAGGCCCTACAGATTAAAATGGTGGGTGTTGCATTTTTTTTTCCACACAGTATTTGCGCAGCAATTTTTCAAACGCATTTTTTGGGGATAAAATACACTTTTTTTTTTATTTTAATGCACTAAAACACACTATATTGCCCAAATGTTTGATGAAATAAAAAAGATGATCTTAGGCCGAGTACATAGATACCAAACAGAACATGCGTTAAAATTTCGCAAAAACGCCCAGTGGCGACAAACTACATACATTTTTAAAAGCCTTTAAAATCCTTTACAGGGTACCACGTTAGATTTACAGAGGAGGTCTACTGCTAAAATGACTTCCCTCGATCTGACCTTCGCGGTGATACCTCACATGCATGATGCAATTGCTGTTTACATATGACGCCAGACCGACGCTTTTTTTTATTTTATTTTTATTATAAATTTTGCTTTTATTTTATTTTTAAACTGCTCTTTCCATATTTTTTTATCATTTTTATTGTTATCTCAGGGAATGTAAATATCCCCTATGATAGCAATAGGTAGTGACAGGTACTCTTTTAAAAAAAAAAAAAAACTGGGGTCTATTGGACCCTAGATCTTTCCTCTGCCCTCAAAGCATCTGACCACACCAAGATCGGTGTGATAAAATGCTTTCCCAATTTCCCAATGGCGCTTTTTATATCTGGGGGGGGGACATTCCCTCCCACTGCTTGTAAAAGCAGTCCAGAGGCTAATTAGCCGCCAGGATTGCTTTTACATGAAAGTCGGCCGCTGGCTGAAAAGAATGATACCAAGATGATACCTAAACCCGCAGGCATCAATCTGGTATAACCAAAGTCCAGCAACATACCAGTACGTTGCTGTTCCTTGTTGGACATGTATTGTAATCTTTTTTTTGATGCAGCCTGTTGGCTGAACGAAAAAAAGAGATTGATCGGTGGGTATGCCCACCATTAGAATACCTCCCTTCATTCACTCACTTCTAATGATAGGCATACATGCACCATTTATATATGCCGAAGCATGGGGGCATCCTCCCGCAAAAGTTATGCCGCACACACATGGTCGGACTTTTCCACGGGCAAGCCTCCGTCGGAATTTTGACCGTATGTACGCGGCATTAGGAGCAAAATCGCTCCTCCGCCCCTGCTGCCCCCATGCTTCGGCATATATGCTCTTTTTTTTTTAACTGTGGTGGTGAAATCACCTCCTACAGCACTGGAGTCACAGGGATCAGGCCTGTCTCTGCGAACGCTGCAGTTATGTGTGTTGTGTTTTGTAAGTGACAGTGATCGATCGATACTGCACTTGGGTGGCCTGGGCTGGACGGAGGGGCAAAACGCAGGGGCTAGCAGGTATCTGGGCTGATCCCGCCAACACTGCGTTTTTGGGAACCCTAAACTTCTGGGGACGCTAGTATAGATCTGATCAGATCAGATATTGATCTGTTCAGATACTATACCACTAAGGGAGGTGTATGCTTCACGCGTGGGTGTTAGCGTTACTGGCACTAACCTGACGCTGCCTGGGGCGACGCAGACCCTCTCTGACACTAAAACCTAATTGATATCACCCGCTGGGCAATCAGGGGGTTAAACCTTTATTGGGTTATATACGGCGGGTGCCCTGACACTATAAAAAGCAAACTAACTAACCAGCGTCACCCGTAACACTTATACGGTGATCACTGGTGAAAGGGTTAACTAGGGGCAATTAGGGGGTTAAAACCTTTATTAGATAATATATGGGTGTACCTGACGCTATAAAAACCTGCGACGAACCTAAAAAAAATAACTGGCTACCTATCGGCACCAGCATAACTAATACAGCGATCAGAAAAATGATCGCTTAGTGACACTGGCAAAAGGGGGTGAAAGGGTTACCTGGGGGGGCGATCAAATGGTTAAACCTTTATTAGGTAATATATGGGGGTACCGACGCTATAAAAACCTGGCTACCTATCGGCATCACCGACACTAAGACAGCGATCAGAAAAACGATTGCTTAGTGACAGCGGTGAAAGGGTTACCTGGGGGGCGATCATGAGGTTAAACCTTAATTAGGGGGGTTAGGGGGCTACACTGGACCTAAAACACTCTGCCCTGACATATTTACAGTCACAAATGTCACTGATTGCAGTGATCAGTCAATAAATGGTCACTGCAATCAGTGACACTGTGACTGGGGGCTGGGGGGTGATCTGGGGGTGTCTGGGGGGGCCTGGGGGGTGATCGTGTGCCTATGTGTGTGGTGTCAGTGTGCTGTTATGTGCACTAACCTCTGTGTCTTCTCTCATACTGCGCTCGGTATATGTGAGCGCCGCATGAGAGATGACATCACTTCCTCCTGCCTGTGTAAACACTACACAGGCAGAGAAAGCTTTTCATTCGCCAGGAGCGATCGCGAGGGGGTGGCCAGAATCGAATGGCGGCCCTCTCATCACGGATCACTCCCGAAGCGATCCCGGCCGCTCACTGTACCGGAGGGGGGTCCGATTGGACCCCTCACCCATACGAAGGCAGGCACGTACAGGTACGTGATTGTGCCTGTCCGTGCCATTCTGCCGACGTATATATACAGTGAGCGGTCATTTAGTAGTTAAAGCGGGGTTCCACCCAAAAGTGAAAGTTCTGCTTTAAGCACTCCTTGCCCCCTTACATGCCACATTTGGCATGTAATGTTTTTGAGGGGAGGCGGTTACCTAGTTTTGACAGGTCCCCAGCTCCCACTTCCGCTCTCGCCACCTAGGCGACTTCTTCTCTCCCCCTCCCTGCAATCTTCTGGGACACTTCACAGGTCCCAGAAGATCGCCCGGCCACTGAGAAGGCGCAATGCGACTCACGTATGTGCAGTGTACACCCAGCTATGAAGCCGCAAGCTGTCACAATCGGGTGCCCCCACTTGCAATGCCGGTGCCGGGGAGAGGGAGAGCAGCGAGGCTTCTGGCGACCGCATTGTGGGACAGGTGAGTGTGTGTTTATTAAAAGTCAGCAGCTACACTTTTTGTAGCTGCTGACTTTTAATAAACTTAAAAATTAGTGGAACTCCGCTTTAAGTAGCACTTATCAACCTCCTTGTAATAGAAATATAGTGAAGTAAAAAAAAAAAATACTGTACATAAAAATGTGCATCAACTTATCACTGAAAACAAATTCTGTGACCATTATTTATTATATTTATTACCTCTAAAATGATGAGCTTTCATTTTAGTTTTTCACTGTTTAATGTGTGCACACAATTTGTAAGCTTGACATGTTTGGTATCTAATTGCTCAACACGATCTCATAGTTTATATTTTACAAACAAACTAGGAATTGTATTGTGTTTGTTTGTTATTTTAGTGTATTTACGAAAAATGAATAAAATACTCCAGCAGTGAAAGGGTTAAATGATCTGCTGAAAGAAATTCCTGCAGCAACTTCTGACCCAGCTGACCACACAAGATACACCTTTTGCTTATATTAGTTATGCAGTCAATTTGTCAAACCGGCTTTACTTCTTAACTTAACCACTTCAATACCCGGCACTTTCACCCCCTTTCTGCCCAGGCCAATTTTCAGCTTTCAGCGCTTTTGCACTTTGAATAACAATTGTGCAGTCATGCTACACTGTACACATATGAAATTTTTATCATTTTTTTCACACATATAGAACTTTCTTTTGGTGATATTTAATCAGAACTGTTTTTTTAGTTTTGTTTTGTTTAACCGCTTGCCGACCAGCCGCCGTCATTACACGGCGGCAGGTCAGCACGATCCCGTGAGCCATCGTAGCTGTACATCGGCTCCTTTAAGCGGGGGTATATATATATATATTGTGAGGGGGTTAACTCGGTAGCGGGTGTGTGTGACCCCCTGGATGGGCTCCCCACACAAAAACAGGCCCAGCAGACGGAGGTTGTGGTTTTCAAGATCAAAAGGTGCGGTTTATTTCTCTATTTACAGTGACAAAAACACAGCAAAGCAAAAAGAAACATAAACAAAATAAATCCTGGTCAGCTTGACCTCTGACTAAACATGCAGGTTTCCCTAACTAACAACTGGGATCAGCCTGGTGCTGTCCTAGTCCCTAAGTCCCTGGTTTAGTAAATGTCCAAACAAATAGCCACACAGGCTTTGTGTCACCGCACAGGGGTTCACTCTCCCTAGACAGTCCACACAGGTCTGGTTCCAGGCATGAGCAAACACCTAATGAAGCTGGGAGTTTTTATAGAGGCCTTAAACGAGCTGACAAGCTTCAGCTGGTCTCATCAACTCCCTGCCTGCACGACGCCCAGCACTCTCCCTAGAGGTATGAATCATCCATGAGCCCACTAGCCTCAGCTGGGCTTCATCAACTCTCTCCCTAGTTGTATAAGTCGGCATAAAGCCTGAATCTGGGAGAAATATACCTACCCCCCTGGATGCAACCAGGTGACTTTACCTTCCTGCTGTCACATACCCCCCCCTCTTGTTTTAACCTTGGGGTTGGAACACCAGCAATCAGGCATTCATGTACTCGAGACAAAGCATCCACATTCCCCATTTGAACGCCAGGGCGATGCTTTACTGTGAAGTTGAATTCCTGTAGGGCCAGGAACCACCTATTTACTCTTCTATTTGTCTCCTTGTTTTGAGCCATCCACTTTAACGGAGCGTGATCCGTAACCATGTCAAAGTGCCTACCTAGCAGATAGTACCGAAGGGAATCTAGAGCCCACTTCACCGCTAAACACTCCTTTTCAATCGTGGCGTAATTTACCTCATGGGACTTCAACTTCCTGCTGAGGTAAATGACTGGGTGCTCTTCCCCGTTCCAGACCTGGGACAATACTGCTCCTAACCCCACATCTGACGCATCACTTTGTACGACAAAGTCTTTAGAGAAGTCGGGTGAGTACAACACTGGCTGGCTACATAAGGCTTGTTTCAAGAATTGGAACGCTGCCTCAGCCTCGGGGGTCCATTTAATCATGACCGACCCTTTCCCTTTCGTCAGGTTGGTTAGGGGCACAGCCTTAGAAGCAAAGTGGGGAATGAAGCGCCGATAATAACCCGCGATTCCCAGAAAGGCTCGTACCTGCTTCTTGCTGTTGGGACGTGGCCAACTCTGGATGGCCTCGACTTTGTTGAGTTGGGGTTTTATTACTCCCCTGCCAATGGTGTACCCAAGATATTTGGCCTCCTCCTGCCCAATGGTACACTTCTTGGGGTTAGCCGTAAACCCCGCTTCCCGGATAGAGTCTAGGACTGCTTGCACTTTTGGCAGATGTGAGGCCCAATCTGTGCTACGGACAAGTACGTCATCCAGGTAAGCCGCAGCATACTTCCGATGGGGCCTCAGTATCTGGTCCATTTTCCGCTGGAATGTGGCCGGCGCATTCTGTAACCTGAACGGCATTCTCTTATATTGGAACGCCCCGTCTGGGGTTACAAATGCGGTTTTCTCTTTGGCCGACTTGGCCAGGGGAATTTGCCAATACCCTTTTGTGAGGTCAAGAGTCGTCATGTATCGGGCTGTTCCCAGCCGGTCGATCAACTCATCTATACGTGGCATGGGGTAGGTGTCAAATTTTGTAACTTTGTTCAACTGACGAAAATCGTTACAAAATCGCCAGCTCCCATCCGGTTTAGGCACCAACACAATGGGACTAGACCAATCACTTTGGGACTCCTCTATCACCCCTAAGTTCAGCATTTTCTGTACTTCCTCCCGTATTGCCTCCCGTCGGGCCTCTGGGATCCGATAGGGTTTTAACTTCACCCTTTCACCGGGCGGGGTAATAATATCATGCTCTACCCCAGATGTTTGTCCCGGCAGCTCAGAGAACACCTCCTTGTTGCGAAGCACAAACTCCTTAACCTCCTGTTGTTGGGGTTGTGACAAGGTGGCTGCTATTCCAACCTCCGGAATCACGCAACCAGTTTGAGCTGGTGACCAAGTTTCTGCGACTAGGGACTCTCTATCCCTCCAGGCTTTCAACAGATTAACGTGATAGATCTGTTCGGGCTTTCGCCTTCCTGGTTGTCTGACCTTGTAATTCACTTCGCTCACTTTTTCCATTATCTCGTAGGGGCCTTGCCATTTGGCAAGGAATTTACTTTCAACCGTAGGGACAAGTACCAATATCCTATCCCCCGGGGAAAAGGTACGGGTCTTGGCTCCACGGTTGTACACTCTCTGCTGTGCCAACTGCGCTTGGGCCAAATGTTCCTTCACGATGGGCATTACCTGTGCAATTCGATCTTGCATCAGGGCGACATGCTCAATCACACTCCTGTGGGGAGAACTCTCACTTTCCCAAGTTTCCTTGGCAATATCCAACAGCCCTCTTGGGTGTCTCCCATACAGTAACTCAAAGGGGGAGAATCCCGTAGAGGATTGGGGCACCTCCCTAATAGCAAACATCAAATAAGGAAGTAGACAGTCCCAATCCTTTCCATCTCTATCCACCACTTTCTTCAACATTTGTTTTAGGGTTTTGTTGAATCTTTCAACCAGCCCATCGGTTTGGGGGTGATACACAGACGTACGCAATTGCGTCACTTTGAACAATTTACACAGCTCTTTCATAACCCGGGACATAAAGGGTGTACCTTGGTCCGTAAGCAGTTCTTTACAAATACCCACCCGGCTAAAAACAAGAGATAGCTCTTTGGCTATGGTTTTGGCCGAGGTATTTCGGAGAGGGATCGCTTCTGGATAACGGGTGGCATAGTCCATTATAACTAATATGTACTGGTGCCCCCTAGCGGACTTGATTATAGGACCTACCAAATCCATTGCGATCCTCTCAAACGGGACCTCAATGATGGGTAGAGGGACCAGCGGGCTACGGAAATGTGGCATCGGGGCCGACCTCTGACACACAGGGCAGGAGGAACAATAATTTTCTATGTCCTTCATCACCCCAGGCCAATAGAATCTCTGTAATACCCTCTCTCGGGTTTTCTCTGTCCCCAGATGACCTCCAAGAATGTGCCCATGGGCCAACTCCAACACCAACTTCCTGTAAGGTTTGGGCACCACAAGCTGCTCAACGGTTTCTTCTGCCCTTTTTGCCACCCGATACAGTAGGTCCTTCTCTACGCTGAAGTATGGGTAAGTGCAGGTATTATCTGGGTTCACTAACTCGCCATCTATTTCCACTACGTTTTCCCGTGCCTTTATTAGGGCGGGGTCTTTTAACTGTTCTGTGGCAAAATTTTCCCTGTGAACCTCAAGATCAGAAAACTCCACAGACGGTAGGTTTTCGTCTGAGGAGGTGGGCTCCTCTCCAGTTTCTTGAGTCTCGCCTGCCAATACTGACAAGGGAAATTCTGGAGAGTCCTCACCACTCTCAGAGGAGTTCTGGCTATCACCTTCCTGGTACATAGGGGCACCAGTGGGGGGCTCAGGATCATCCCACAGTTCCCAGAACTTCGGAAAATCCCTTCCCACAATGGCATCATGCGGTAATTGAGATACTAACCCCACTGGATGAGAGAGGGTACCTTTGGGGGTCTTGAAACACACTGTAGTCACTAGATACTCTCGGGTGTCCCCATGCACACAAATAACAGCTACCTTGCTATTCCCAGAGACCTCTGTTTTAACTAATTCAGCCTTTATCAGGGTCACAAGGCTACCTGAATCCAGTAATACCACAACATTTCTACCATTAATACACATTTTGCATGAATGTTTCTCAGTTCCCCGAATGGCAGTGCATGCGACTGTCGCACACAGCGACTGACGTCTGTCCGTCAGAAAGTCACATTGCATGGGTTCCTCCACAACCGGGCAATTTGCTGCAATATGTCCCGTTTGCCGGCAGCGGTAGCAAACAATCCTTTTGGCTGCCTCTTGAGCCCCCGACTTCCCAGGCTGTTCTCGCCAAACCCTGGGCAGAGCTCCCACCCTCTCACTCTCTCCACCCTCACCCCTTGGAATCATCTTATCCGCCCCTGGGGATGGTCTGGTCTTAGGGTGGAAAGTCCGAGAGTCTCTGGAAGAGGCCGTCAGGTTCTCTGCAGCCAAGTATCTCTCTACACGATCCACAAGTTTACCGGCCGTTTCTGGGTCTCCATGGCTTACCCACTTTTGAATGGCGGTAGGAAGAGCTCTCAAGAAACGATCCATCACAACACGTTCCACAATCTCCGGTGCGGACAAAGTCTCTGGCTGTAGCCACTTCCTGCTCAGGTGAATGAGATCATACATTTGAGACCTGGGGGGTTTTCCAAGCTGGAAAGTCCAGTTATGCACACGCTGAGCCCGGACAGCCAGGGTGACACCCAGCCTTGCCAATATTTCAGCTTTTAGCATCACATAGTCTTTTGCTTGGTCAGGCTCTAGGTCATAGTAAGCTTTCTGCGATTCACCAGTTAACAGAGGAGCCACCAGTCCAGCCCACTGCTCCTCAGGCCACTTTTCTCTTTCAGCAGTCCTTTCAAATGTGGTCAAAAATACCTCTGGATCATCCTCTCCAGTAATTTTTGTCAATAAACGACTCACCCCAAAGGACGTGGTATTAGTGGGACGGCTTTCCTCACTGGTCTGCGGACGTTGCTGCATTACTGCTTCCATCTGTTGTTGTGGTCTCTGCTCTTGCTTCTGCAACAGGTCTATGAAGCGGGCCTCAGATTGCTGCTGGGCTTATTGCTGGGCTGCGAAGCTCTTTTGCAAACCTGCATTTGTCTGCTGTTGATTGGCATTTGCTAGAGCCAGCTGTTTCAGTATCTCCTCCATGCTGGCTTAAAAAAAACTGCCACTGGTTCTCCACCAACTGTGAGGGGGTTAACTCGGTAGCGGGTGTGTGTGACCCCCTGGATGGGCTCCCCACACAAAAACAGGCCCAGCAGACGGAGGTTGTGGTTTTCAAGATCAAAAGGTGCGGTTTATTTCTCTATTTACAGTGACAAAAACACAGCAAAGCAAAAAGAAACATAAACAAAATAAATCCTGGTCAGCTTGACCTCTGACTAAACATGCAGGTTTCCCTAACTAACAACTGGGATCAGCCTGGTGCTGTCCTAGTCCCTAAGTCCCTGGTTTAGTAAATGTCCAAACAAATAGCCACACAGGCTTTGTCTCACCGCACAGGGGTTCACTCTCCCTAGACAGTCCACACAGGTCTGGTTCCAGGCATGAGCAAACACCTAATGAAGCTGGGAGTTTTTATAGAGGCCTTAAACGAGCTGACAAGCTTCAGCTGGTCTCATCAACTCCCTGCCTGCACGACGCCCAGCACTCTCCCTAGAGGTATGAATCATCCATGAGCCCACTAGCCTCAGCTGGGCTTCATCAACTCTCTCCCTAGTTGTATAAGTCGGCATAAAGCCTGAATCTGGGAGAAATATACCTACCCCCCTGGATGCAACCAGGTGACTTTACCTTCCTGCTGTCACAATATATATATATATATATATATATATATATATATATAGGGCGTAACCACGACAACCCGTGACCCGGAAGTGACGTCTGCGTTCCAAGTCTGCGCTCCACCGCCCATAGCTACCACCTGGAAGTGTCTGCAGGATCCGCGAGGATACACACACTCTCCATGGGATGCTGGAAATGGTGATAGCACCCTCTTGGGCCATTCATTGCTCATTTTCTGTTATTTTATGTACGTAGTTAGGTTAAAGGGGTCTCCTACTGTTTGGGTTACAGATTTAAAATAAACAGGATTACACTATTGTGTTGCTATTTTCTCGTTATTTTATGATCTGCTTTGGAGCCCATTCACACTGGTGGACCCTGATGGGAGAAGATTTTCCACACAGAGTAGCTGATGTTACTTCTTGCTTTAGGCTCATTTAAATCTTGCCTCTGGTGAGTGTGAATCCCTGAGGGGATATTTTCATCACGCAGTGGATTGCAAATTTATGTCTTTGGTGGTGGAAGGTGCTCACTTGGACATTTGCTGATACTCACCTCATTACTCTGAACTGGTTATCTCTCTAGTACGTTCTGGACTTTTTTACAGTGGCATTGTCCACGGGTCTTTTGTGTGTGTATATGTAAATATATATTTATACTGTGTATACATACCCCTCAAAATTTCCACTCGCCTGCTCGCATTTGGTGAGTGAAGATTAGCTGAGGGCGATTTTGGAGCATAGGTGGACTGGGCCAACAGTTTTATGGCTGATCACTTCTGGCAAAAGTGGTGCAGCCTTTTTTACAGGGCATCAGAGCAACCCTGGGGGAAATTGCCTCCCTGGCCCTGGGCCACTCTGATGCCCTGTAAAAAAGGCCTCACTGCTTCTGCCAGAAGTGATCAGCCAGCAAACTGTCAGAAGGAGAGCCAGCCAGATCACACGGATCACAGCTTGGATATGAAATGCCATCAAACAAAGTCCCACCTTCTGGACCAGCTCCTATGATAGACAGCACACTGGTCCAATGCCAGTCCAGGAGGCCGGACTTTGCTTGAGAGCAGCCAGCATTTCATCTCCCAGCTGTGTTACATGGCCATGTGTTACATGGCCTGTCAGTTTAGGTGGACAGCCATGTCTTGCTAGGTTTGCAGTTGTGCCATACTTTTTCCATTTTCAGATGATGGATTAAACAGTGCTCCATGAGATGGTCAAAGCTTGGGATATTTTTTTATAACCTAACTCTGATTTAAACTTCTCCACAACTTCATCTCTGTCCTGTCTGGTGTGTTCCTTGATCTTCATGATGCTGTTTGTTCACTGAGGTTCTCTAACAAATCTCTGAGGGCTTCACAGAACAGCTGTATTTATATTGAGATTAAATTACACACAGGTGGACCCTATTTGCTAATTAGGTGACTTCTGAAGGCAATTGGTTCCACTAGATTTCACTAGATTTTAGTTAGGGGTATCAGAGTGGCTGATACAGGGGGCTGAATACAAATGCACGCCACACTTTTCACATATTTATTTGTAAAAAAAAATGAAAACCATTTATCATTTTTCTTCCACTTCACAATCATGTGCCACTTTGTGTTAGTCTATCACATAAAATCCCAATAAAATACATTTACGTTTTTAGTTGTAACATGACAAAATGTGTTAAATTTCAAGGGGTGTGGATACTTTTAAAAAGCTTAACAGCAATGGCACAATCCATCAATACTCTTGTCTGCACATCTATATAGATAGAAACACAAGATAAAATAATGACATAGCAGAAGTGTGAACAATTCCTTAATAATTCTTCTATAAGTTGTAATATCAAATAAGTTGAAACCTCCAGTTCCCATGTATTACAGATAATAGATTTGCTATGAGTAATTTGTATAAAATAAAGATATATTTTGTTGTGCCACTTTCATAGCATCCTTTAGAAAGGACTCCTTGAAATAAAGTTGAGGAGCTTTTCTTTTAGTGGACAGAAAAGATTATGTGTGGCTGCTTTGCCTGAAACAATCTCACTGTTATGCCTTGGGAACATTTAAGACATTTATATGCTGTTTTTGTGCTTTTGGAGTTAACAAAGTGTGAAAAAAGTCACTGGATGGTAATACAAACTGATTGAATAATATATCAGTGAGGGCAAGACTGTCGTGTGGGAAAATACATGCACTGTTTTATGTCTAGACCATATCGATTAAGCTAAAACACACTGACCTCATGTTCTTAAAGGGACTAAGGGAACTATAGTTGCTTTTGTTTAGTCTTATTTTAATTTTTATGTTTATTTTTATACTGTAAACCAATCTTTTTTAGCCAATTTTTCATTATACGTAAATGAAATTCCATTTATCGAATGGATGTTAAATTCTGGGTTATTGTTTTTAGACTTTGTTTCATAAGAAATCCCAGCAGTGCCTGCTCACCTTTTGATAACCTCTCTCTAACTGAAAATCCATACAGAGCCACACAAGACACAAATGAAACAGGGTCAGGGGTATATCACTCCTCTTACTTATTCATATGTGTTTGTTATAGCAATAGGGAACCCTTAAAACACTGTACTAAAACACTGTACCGTGTGCAACAATCTTTACTAACCTTCATCATATGATTTACCAGCTTCTAGGAGCCACTTTGTCTCAAAAAGGAACATTGTAAGAAATACTTAGGAGCTATCAGACCTCATGCCTCGTGGTCCAGAGTCCCAAAGACCCAGATCAATGCATATATTAGATCACTATGTTTCAAATAAAATGAAGATGCATTTGTGTAAAACGTCCACTTTATATAATATAAACACAAAAAAGGCACTTGAACCTTTTAATTAATTAAAAGCTGCAATAATGTCACAAGCACAGTCTCCATTCAATGTGTTTCAACCTTTTAGGCTTCATCAGGGCTTGTGCAGTGAAGCTTTGCCCTCATTATAACCACAAGTCCCATTCAGAGTACATTTAATCAAAATGACCTCGTACTGATAAAACAGTTCAGATCAAGGTCAATATTCAATTCTCCTGGTGCAGAAATGTCTATTTTCTAAATCCATCAAGCTCCGTCTCTAGCTTAGACATCTCCATTTTTTTTAATCATAACCCACCAATTTGTACCACGTTTGCTCATGCCTAAACATTTTAGTCCAGATGTTGTTTTTTTTTCTGTGAAACATTGTGAAATAAATGAAGAGACTGGCAGCAGAAAAAGAACATACAGCATGATCTATCGAGTATGCTTCTTTTTTTATTTTTATTTCTGAGTATAGATCTATCTTTGTCCCAATCATGTTTAAATCTATTCACTGATGACTGACTCACTACCTCTGCTTGAAGTCTCTTCCAAGTATTTACTACAGTTTCTGTAAAATAATTGTTAAGGTTAGTTTTGAACTTGATAGTTTGAGAATATGTACCTGTCTCAATTTCATATTAAAAAAACTGCCCTAAACGTATTCATGCCCATGGTGTATTTAAAGATTTCAGTCATGTCTCCCCTTTTCCTTCTTTCCTTCATTCTACACATAAGTTCCTGAAGTCTCTCCTGATATATTTTATCCCTCAGACCTATCACCATTTTTACTACCCATCTCTAGACTCCTAACCTGGACAGTGTATTCTAAATTATGTCTCACTAAAGATCTAGATACAGGGATCAGGAACTCCTTCCTCCTGCTGGTGATCCCTCTATATACAGATCTGTATAAGAAAATCGATATAGGGGATGGGAATCAGGATCTCCTTCCCATTGCTTGTGTTTACTCCATATAAAGAACTATGTAGGAAAATCAGGACCTTCTTTCTCCTGTTGGTGATCCTTCTAGTGATACAGCCCAGAATTCTATTTACATTCCCCAATTCCTGACCAAACTGTTTTCTAATTTTTGCAAACACCTGAAATAAGCACCTCTATGATAGACCCAAGTGAAACAGAGGCTTTTGGAGGGGACTAGGGGCAAGCGTACTACCTACTGATTATGGCCCATAGAGGTGACCAGGGATTTTATCTGCTTCTTCCAGTCAGATCATGGTGAAGAGCTCAGTTCAGCCTCTGATCCCATGGAGAGAGCAGATCATTCTCTAATGATGGAGAACAGCCTGATGAACGCTAAGAGCAAAGCTTGGATTAATTCTCTGAACAAGTGGCCCTCCTGCAGACTGGGTTAGAGAAGCCCTTCACTTGGAACAGAAATATTTATCAACAATAAGAAATCTATGAAGATAAAGTAATTCCACCTTTTTAGACTACTGGAACATGTATGAGTTGTCCAGTGGCGGCTGGTGCTCAAAATTTTTGGGGGGGCGCAAACAAACTGAAAAAAAAAAAATTCAATTGCCGCCACTGTGCCCATTAAACGCAGCCACTGTGCCCAAATGCCACCAGTTTGCCCCCTCAAATACAGCCAGTTTGTTTCCATATACAGCCAGTGTGCCCCCATATATATACAGCCAGTGTTCCCCCATATACAGCCAGTGTGCCCCCATATATATATATATATAGCCAGTGTGCCCCCATATACAGCCAGTTTGTCCCCATATATATAGCCAGTGTGCCCCCATATACAGCCAGTGTGTCCCCATATATATATAGCCAGTGTGCCCCCATATACAGCCAGTTTGTCCCCATATACAGCCAGCTCCCCCCAAATGCAGCCAGTTCTCCCCCCCATATACAGCCAGTTCCCCCCAAATGCAGCCAGTTTGTCCCCCATATACAGCCAGTTCCCCCAAATGCAGCCAGTTTGTCCCCCATATACAGCCAGTTCCCCCCAAATGCAGCCAGCGTGTCCCCCATATACAGACAGTTCCCCCAAATGCAGCCAGTTTGTCCCCCATATACAGCCAGTTCCCTCCAAATGCAGCCAGCGTGTCCCCCATATACAGACAGTTCCCCCCAAATGCAGCCAGTTTGTCCCCCCTATACAGCCAGTTCCCCCAAATGCAGCCAGTTTGTCCCCCATATACAGCCAGTTCCCCCAAATGCAGCCAGCGTGTCCCCCATATACAGACAGTTCCCCCCAAATGCAGCCAGTTTATCCCCCATATGCAGCCAGTTTGTCCCCCATATACAGCCAGTTCCCCCCCCAAATGCAGCCAGCGTGTCCCCCATTTACAGCCAGTTCCCCGCAAATGCAGCCAGTTTGTCCCCCATATACAGCCAGTTCCCCCCAAATACAGCCAGCGTGTCCCCCATATACAGCCAGTTCCCCCCATATTCAGCCAGTTTGTCCCCCATATTCAGCCAGTTCCCCCCAAATTCAGCCAGTTTGTCCCCCATATTCAGCCAGTTCCCCCCATATTCAGCCAGTTTGTCCCCCATATTCAGCCAGTTCCCCCAAATGCAGCCAGTTTGTCCCCCATATTCAGACAGTTTGTGCCCCATATTCAGCCTGTTTTCCCCCAAATACAGCCAGCGTGTCCCCCATATACAGCCAGTCCCCCCCATATTCAGCCAGTTTGTCCCCCATATTCAGCCAGTTCCCCCCATATTCAGCCAGTTTGTCCCCCATATTCAGCCAGTGTGTCCCCCATATTCAGCCAGTTCCCCCCAAATGCAGCCAGTTTGTCCCCCATATTCAGACAGTTTGTGCCCCATATTCAGCCTGTTTGTCCCCCAAATACAGCCAGCGTGTCCCCCATATACAGCCAGTTCCCCCCATGTTCAGCCAGTTTGTCCCCCATATTCAGCCAGTTCCCCCCAAATGCAGCCAGTTTGTCCCCCATATTCAGCCAGTTTGTGCCCCATATAGTTTGTCCCCCAAATGCAGCCTGTCCCCCCCCCCCAGCCCTGCACTTACCTTTCTCGGTCCGCGCTGTCCTCGATGTGTTCTCCCGCCCTCGATGTCGCTTCAGCCAATCAGGTTACCGGTAACCAGATCCGGTGAACCTGATTGGCTGAAACCTCCACACAGTCTTCTTCCAGGAACGCACCCCCGTGCGTACCTGGGAGGAGTTTTTGGAAGCCGAATACAGCCTGAGAGCTGTATTCGGAAAGCCTATCAGAGCCGCTGGCTCTGATAGGCACTTCCAAGTCACACCCACCGCCGGCCGCCGCTCTAATTCATATGGCCGGCGCTCACCAGGAGGCCGGCCATATGTATAGTGGGCAGCGCGGCAGCGGTGACAATACATAGATTCATGCAATGCATGAATCTGTGTATTGTCTTTCAGTGGCGGTGCGGGAGCGAGAGGGGGCGGCGCTCCGGCGCCCTCTATGGACGCACCGCCACTGGAGTTGTCTCATAGACTGGTGTAGACTTTTGCTGGGCAGTTCGAGGTGAGGTGGGATCACTGTTTGTTATGTGTGTCTTTGTACCATTGTGTGCCTCCTAGGTGTGCATTCCCATTGTTAATTGAGTCACGTATGGTTTTTGTCCGTCTGATCACCACTTGGAGAAGTGATTAATATTGTGTCCACTTTAAGTTGTTATTGAACTATTGGGGGATACTATGTGTTTATGTTGATTAGCTTATGGGTTAATTAGGTCACTGTCAGCTATTAGTTGCTAGATGTGGATTAGCATTACGTGTATGTTGGCTGTTCCTTAGCTATGTTAATTATATTCCTGTTTACAGTTTGTATTGTTAGGGTAATGTGATCAGGCCCTACCTGAAATTGTGTGGTATATATATTCTGTGAGTTCCAGTTTGCATCTAAGATAGTGCTGTATAGTCTTGGGTGCAATATTCAGCTATAATATTGGGTTCCTGGGTCCAGAGTGGAGGAAGCTATATCTTGACAGAAGCACCCAATCTGGGTGCTGGATGGTTCTGTCACAACCTCTAATTCTTTTTTCTCTGTGGTTCTAGCCAGCACTGTACCCCCAATATTGTACTCTATTAGATGATTGTTTTCCCCAAGTATATTATTATTTTATTTATAGATCTAAACAAATGAAGATTAAATACTGCAGGATTTTTAGAGCATATAAATAAATTAAATCAGCAGACATGCTAGTAGAGACCTGCCTCAAGCACACCACCTGCTGACTGCAGGTAGTAAAAATGTAATATCCATAAATAATAGTTCAAATTTCCTAACTAGAAAGACTTAAAAAAAAAGTCTTACTTTTATTTTTCAGTCCTGATCATAATAAATAAATTAATAAATTATATACAAAGCACACTATTTAAATTGCTGACAGTTGACAACATGCTTATATTTATAAATATTCTGTAATGGATATTTTATAATGACAATTCTTATCACATTTTATGGGCCCGATTGACTAAAAGGAAATAAGAGCAGGCAAGAATCATTATGGTGCGCCTGCACTGAAGGCTCACATAAACGCGTGGATAAGCGCAGATCCTATATTGATGTTGAACATCCAAATGATGGTATTAGGTTGCACAGAGGAGTGCATGTGTCAATATTTTACCAGAGATATTTTAATAGAGATACATTAAAACATATGTTCTGCCCCACATTCATGTATTTTGTTTTGTCTTGTAATAAATTGTATGAGGTTATCATATTTCTGTAGTAAGCTGACATGTAGTGGTGCAACTTGTTTACTAATGTGATTTTGGTATCTTCCTCTGTCCTCCTCTCCTGTTTAGTGCTAGTTAGTTTAGTCCTAGCTAGATCCTCTCCATTTCTTCCATGTTCCTTCACTCGGTTCCATTATTTGCAGAAATAGGGTTTAATTGTCTTCTTACACTTCAAAAGACTGGGAAAGACTACCATGTGCTGCAATTAACTGAAGTAAAATTGTGTTGGATTCAACTTCTGTGTCTTATTGAAGGGTTAAGCTGCTAGTGGATGATGCTAAGTCAGCAGGTGACCAAACTGTCTAGACAGACTGGGTCTAAGAAGGCATATGCATGCATAAAAGGGACTCACAGCTCATTGAGGTACAAAAGAGGATGAGTTCT
Organism: Rana muscosa; assembly: GCA_029206835.1. Lineage (NCBI taxonomy): Eukaryota > Metazoa > Chordata > Amphibia > Anura > Ranidae > Rana > Rana muscosa. The sequence continues at coordinate 75,015,221 of JARGYO010005626.1, read as the reverse complement.
GAGTTTGGGTTAGAGGTGAGTTTGGAGGATGCATGAGCTCATGGCTATCACACAGCCTGGATCCAAAGTGTATTTCTCAAAGTAAAGTGCTTACAGGTCTTAATGTAACAAGATGTTTTGCAAAACTCATACGGAGAAATTAAGGTCACCCATTTGGTTATACGGTGTGGTAGAGATGTAAAGACCACAATGCTAGTTAAACAGCTTTGGGAATCTTTTGCCAGGTAAAGCAGTTCTAGTATATGTATTTCAACTGTATTTAGTTACCTGGACACATTTTAGCTTTATTGAGGGTACTGCTTTTTTCAGCAGTAATAATTGACAAGCAAGATAGTCGTTCACTGCCATGTTTTGCATTTGGGTGCTTTATTTCAGCATCATGCTGCATACCAGTCATATAAGATGTAAATGTTGCCCCATGTAATCATTGGACGTTTGCGGTGTGATTGCCATGTTCAAGCGCTGTTATGTAAATTGGTGATCTTGGTTTCGGAAACCTGTACACCTTTATGTGTTCCTAAACTTCAGCCGCACAATTGGAGGCCTTCCTCAGGATGGTCATTACCCTTTAGAACCTAGCCCTATGTTGACCCTTCACACTTTATTGTAGTTTGCAGATACAGGAAGTCACTTGCTAGGGAGCAGTCTGCTTAATGCTAAATTAACTTGTAAGCATTTGTTTAGGTATCCTTTAAGAATGCCAGATGTCTCTAGTTTCTCGTATAACATACCTATAACCCCAATACACCCATTAAAAATCTATATCAGCATGCATCTCTGCATGCTGATATGAAATTATCTAACACTGTGTTTTAAAAAAAATGTCATTTACTTACTATATTTCTTTAATCCACTTTCTTGGAAGGCACTGATGTTGTAGCCCTGTTCACTTTGATGACCCTGGGAAGGCAATGTCATGAATGCCTTCTGGGAGATCTTGCAAGGTCTCATAGTATTGTTGAACTGCGCACGTGCAAGATGTGAAATTATCTAATGCCTTGTACAAGTGTTTCTCAACTCCAGTCCTCAAGGTGCACCAACAGGTAATGTTTTCAGGATTTCCCTCAGTTGAAACGGCTGTGGTAATTTCTAAAGGCAGTGAAACTGATCAAATCACCTGTGCAAAATAATGGAAATCCTGAAAACATGACCTGTTGGGGCGCCTTCAGACTGGAGTTGAGAAACACTGCCTTGTACACACGATCAGAATTTCCGATGAAACAAGTCCGATGTTTAGAAATAGAACATGTTTTAAATTTGTCCGATGGAAAAAAAAAAAGATAGGAAATTCCTATCGTCTGTGTGGAACTCCTACGGAGAAAAAACCCACACATGCTCATAATCAAGTTGACGCATGCTCGGAAGCATTGAACTTAATTTTTCTCGGCTCGTCAGGGTGTTTTACGTCACCGCGTTTTGGACGGTCAGAATTTAGTCTGACAGTGTGTATGCAAGACAGCTTGAACGGAATTCCGATGAAAAATTCTATCGGATTTTAGACCATCGGATACTCCGATCGTGTGTACTGCACATGTGCAAGATGTGAAAATATCTAACACTGTTTTTTATGTTTTTTTAATTTACGTATCTTTTTTTTGTCCACTTTCTGGTTTCCCTGAAGGCGCTGATGATGTAGCCCTGCCCACACTGATGACCCTGGGAAGGCAATGTCATTAGTGCCTTCTAGAAGTTCTTACTAGGTCTTATAGTATTGTTATACTGTGCATGTGCAAGATGAGGCACATGATGTCATCTGCTCTACTTCGAGCATGCATACTCAAATTAAAGTGTGAGCTCACCCTGGACAGATTTTCAAAATAGTGGCATGGAAGCAAGGGCACAGGCACCGGTGAGGCACCATAAGAAGAACAAAACAAGAAAGAGAGGCAGCATGGAAGTTGGCAAGTGTACTTTTTGTGTTTTAAGTCACCTTTATATATTTATTTTTAAAAGAGGTAGGAGTGGGTCCTCTTTAACCCAATTACACATTACACATAGCCACCTCTTTAACATTCCCCTGCATTCGATTTTGAACATATACTCACACATAATACTAAAGTATTTCTATAGCATTTCAACTCTCTGTAGACTCAAATTATGCTTTTCAAAAGAACAATGCTTCTAGACTGACTAAAGCTCTAAAAGTATTAAAAGCCCACTCTCGTGTGCTTGCTATCTTGACATGTAAAAATAAAAAAATATACCGATTAGGCATTTTTAATAAAGCTAAAACAAATGATAAAAACAAATCAATAGGCTCAAACAGTTGTCATATTGTGACAACATTCCATGGAAAAGAATGTAAGCATTTTCTACCATATGCCATGTACAAGTATAATCATTGTCTAAAAACTATAAAGACCCATCACAGCCAAAGAGTTCATCATTACTAATGTAGAAGGTAAAGATTGCAATTATATAGTCCTCAAAGTTTAGCACAATAGATGAAAGCCCATCTCTTCTCCAATATTGACTGATTGATCAGTAACAATGTATTCAGAAAAAAAGGCATTAAGGCATATGCTGGAGGCAGCTGTCTTTGCATCTGGACAGATTTTTAAAAATGAATAATGTTATATCTGTAGAAAGGAGGATTCCCCTGTGCCATTAATAAACAAAACCAGTAAAAAATCAATATGTATTACTGACGAAAAAAACCTACAATATAGTGTGAAGGAAACGTAATAGGCTTATGATAAAGTAAGATAAAAGGTGAAAGCATTCAGTGATACTGTAAAACTATTAAAGGTGTTGTAGACTCTCATGGATAGAATGCATTAAGGTGAAAAACCTTCTGTAGTTCTGCAGCCCCCAGCCCCCCCGTTTTACTTACCTGAACCCTGATATTTCCGGGCTGGGAATGAGCACAACAGCTCTAGCTGGTGTCTCATGTCCTGATTGGATAGATTGATAGCAGCGCAGCCATTGGCTCCCGCTGCTGTCAATCAAATCCAATGACGCGGGAGCCGGGGGGGAGTCCTGCTTTCCGTGTGAATACACGCAAAAGCAGGACTCGGGAGCACGCCCGCACGGGTGTGCACCAAGGAGAGCGCTTCTCCAACGTGGACACCCGATGCAGGAAGGAGCTACCAGCGCCACCGGGGGACCCCAGAAGAGGTAGATCGGGGCCAATCTGTGCAAAACAAACTGCACAGTGGAGGTAAGTATGACATGTTTGTTCTTAAAAAATAAAAAACCTTTAAGAAAAACTGCATAATTGCTAAAATGTGTATTTTCACTCAGTTTATTTTAGTTCTAGTTGTTCTAGATATTCCACTGCATCCAGATTTTCACATATTTTTATTGTGACTGCGACATTATGGTGGACACATCAGACACTTTTGACACATTTTTGGGACCATTGTCATTTTTACAGCGATCAGTGCTATAAAAATGCACTGCTTACTGTGAAAATGACACTTGCAGTGAAGGGGTTAACCACTAGGTGGCGCTGTAGGGGTTAAGTGTGCCCTAGGGAGTGATTCTTACTGTAGAGGGAATGGGCTGTGTGTGACAAGACAGTGATCACCGCTTCCGATTGCAGGAAGCGGTGATTAGTGTCATTGTCCCTAGGCAGAGTGGGGAGATGCTTGTTTACATCAGCATCTCCCCGTTCTTACTCACCATGAGACGATCGCGGGTATCCCCACGGCGATCGAGTCCACGGGACCCGCAGTCAGGCTCATGGAGCTTGCGGCGGGCGCAAGTGCGCTGCCGGTGGCGCGCGCGTCCACAATGCCGCTTTCTTAAAGGGGACGTATATATACGTTCTTCTGCCCAGGAGTGCCATTCTGTCGACGTATAAGTGCGTTTGGCGGTCGGCAAGTGGTTAATCATCACTGGATTTTTTATTCTTTGTTATATAAATTTAAAAGTAGATTTTTATAATAAAAGTTTGCAAAAAATAATAATCGTTTTTATAAACTTAGGCCAAAATGCATTCTGCTACATTTCTTTGGTAAAAAAAAATAACCCAAATCGGTGTATATTATTTAGCCTGTGTGTAAAGTACACAGTCCAATGTCTTTTTAGTAAGAGGTACAGGGAGTTTGTTTAAGTTGTAATTTTTGTAACAATGTTTTGGAAAATTAGGAAATAAAAAAAAAGTTGTCATTATTATTTCTTACACACAGCATAGGCTTACTAATAACTACACTCCAAAACATTTTTTGTTGTAACTCCTGACGGGGGATACCATATGTGTTAGACTTTTTCCCAGCCTAGACACATTGTGAGACCCAAAGTCCAATTTGTACTTTTGGGCTTTCAAAGAGCATAAATTACACATCTAATTTTCTGACTACCTATATTTCTTCATTTCCTGAACTGCCAGGACAGGAGAAACACCAACAAAATTAGCACATTTTGGAAAGCAAACATCCCAAGGTATTTTCTGAAATACACAGTAATGCCGCGTACACACGAACAGATTTTCTGTCGGAAAAACTTTGGATGGTTTTTCCGACGGAATTCCGCTCAAGCTTGGCTTGCATACACATGGTCACACAAAAGTTCTCTGAACTTTCGACCGTCAAGAACGCGGTCACGTACAACACTACGACAAGCCGAGAAAATTAAGTTTAATGCTTCCGAGCATGCGTCAAATTGTTTCCGAGCATGCGTTGGAATTTTGTGCGTCAGAATTGCTACAGACGATCAGAATTTCCAATCGGAATTTTTTCTGTCTGAAAAATTGAGAACCTGCTCTTAAACTTTTGCTGGCGGAAATTCTGACAGCAAAAGTCTGATGGAGCATACACACTGTCGGAATTTCCGTTGAAAAGCTCTCATCGGACTTTTGCTGACGGAATTTCTGATCGTGTGTACGCGGCATAAGTCTTTTGAAAATGTCACTTTTTGCCACAAGTTTTCAGAAAATGCAGGAAATAAAATGAAAATGTATTTTTTATACACAAAGTTATCAATTTTTTTTATAATCAAATTTTATTTTATTTTATTATAAGCTTCAACATTTTACATTTCCATTCAACCTTGTACATTTACATAAGGACAAATGAGCATTGCAAGACAGAACTAAGTACAAAATTGTCTTATTGAAATTATATCCCCCCTCCTCCCCCCCCCAAGAGAAAAGAAAAAAAAAAGAAGAAAGTATATAATTCCCTCTCCCCCCCTCCCTCAGCGCCATCCCTGGCTGCGGTGGAGTAAGTCTGCTCTGTCCCCACTCACTCCTTTCCTTCTACTTATGTTGTGTGTTATCCTGCTGTGTCCTTATTTGTCCCTTGAACAGTGCCCCCTCCTACTTCCAAAGAGGCCACTAATGGCCATGGTGTCTATTCTTTTTATGTGGGGGAGAAAAAAAAAATAGAAAAATGCAGGAGAGAAAAAAAAAAAAGATAATATATATGTATTTATTTGTGCCTCGTGGTTGGGTATTAATTACCCATAGTCGTGTATAGCGGCCCCCATGGCCTAATTCCCCAGCTTGAGAAAGAACAAACAAACTTAAAAAAAAAAAAAAACGTGTTTATCCACTTCTCTACTGTGCACGAAAACCCCCTTCCTGCCCAAGCCATTTTTCAGTTTTTAGCGCTGTCACACTTTGAATGACAATTGCGCGGTCGTGCAACGTGGCTCCCAAACGAAATTTGTGTCCTTTTTTTCCCACAAATAGAGCTTTCTTTTGGTGGTATTTGATCACCTCTGCGGTTTTTATTTTTTGCGCTATAAACAAAAGAAGAGCGTCCAGTTTGGAAAAAAAAACACAATTTTTAACTTTTTGCTATAATAAATACCCATTTTTTTTTTAAATAAAATTTTCCTCAGTTTAGGCCGATACGTATTCTTCTACATATTTTTGGTAAAAAAAAAAAAACGCAATAAGCGCGTATTGATTGGTTTGCGCAAAAGTTATAGCGTGTACAAAATAGGGGATAGATTTATAGCATTTTTATTTTTTTATTTTTTTATTAGTAATGGCGGTGATCTGCGATTTTTTATTGTGACTGCGATATTGTGGCGGACACATCGGACACTTTTGACACATTTTTGGGACCATTCACATTTATACAGCGATCCCTGCTATAAAAATGCATTGATTACTGTATAAATGTGATTGGCAGGGAAGGGGTTAACCACTAGGGGGGGGGCGGGAAGGGGTTAAATATGTTCCCTCAAAGTGTTCTTACTGTGGGGGGAGGGGACTGACTGGGGGAGGTGACCGATGGTTGTCCCTATGTACAAGGGACACACCATCGGTCCCCTCTCCCTCACAGGACGTGGATCTCTGTGTTTACACACAGAGATCCACTTTCCTGCTCATTTCCCGGGCAATCGCGGGTGCCCGGCGGCAATCGCGGCCGCCGGGCACACGCGCCTCCTAGCTCGTTTTAAAGGGAGGATGTCATATGACGTCCTCCCAGAACGAGAGTATCCTCCGCCCGCCGTCAATTGACAGTGGGCGGGGGACAAGTGGTTATTTATTGATTCCCCTCTACCAGGGCCTGTTAAGAGGCCACTAATGGCCATGGTGTTTAAATATAAATGATTATACCTTGTCATATCTTCGCCCGTGTTTACGTTCAGGCGATCCTCCCAACCTACTCTTCCCCCAATTTTAAGTGACAGACCCGTATTCCCCAGGGGAATAAAATGAAAAATTGTGATGTCCTCTCATTGATCATGTACAATCTCTATCCTAATATCCTAATATTACTTCCAGTCTCTCTTCTCCTGTGTGTGCCCTACTCCTTATCCTCCACCCCCCTCCCATCCCTCCCCTCTCCGCCCCAGCACGACTCAACTCCCTCTCTCTCCCAGTTAGGGGCAGACATCTCACTCCACACCATCAACGTAGTCAGAATTTATTAGGGAGGTCGATGAGAGAGAGAGGGAGGGGAGAAGGAAAAAACAAACAAAAAAACAAAACAAAAAAAAAACCTATATCAGTCCTGGTCAAGGTTCATGATTCGGTTCTTTATACTTCTATAGCTTAACCCATAAGCAACTATACTGGGGGTCCTTATGGATCCAATATGCCCCCTGCTTTCCCCCTCTATATCTCCTATCCTCAGCCCATTTCAGGTGCACACTGTATCCAGCCTGCCCAAGTCCTCTCAAATTCCCTTTTTTTGTCCTTCACTACTTGAGTCCACCTTTCAGCTTCCATTATCCGGTTAACCTCCTTTTTCCAGTCCTCTAGTGTTGGACAGGCGGCCTGTTTCCAAAATCTAGGGATCAATGATTTGGCTGTGTTCAATAGGTGTAGTGTGATACTCTTCCTGTAAGCTTTAATCGAGCCGGGTGTTCCATGGAATAGGAAGCATAGAGGAGTAAACTCCATAGGTCTAGGGGTCAACCTCTCAATCCATGGTGCGATTGATACCCAAAATGTTTTAATCATGGGGCATTCCCGCCACAGGTGGAGAAATGTACCCCTCTGCTCACATCCTCTCCAACACCGGGCATCTGCCTCTGGGTACATCTGAGTTAATCTTACTGGTGTCCTGTACCACCTTTTCATAAATTTATAGGCCATCTCTTGAACGTACGAACTTATAGATGTAGAGTAAGTTGATTTGATCATTTTTTTTATTTGTTCCTCAGATAGTTCTTTATTTAATTCTCTTTCCCACTCTCTGATAAAATATGGGACTGTACTCTTTTGGGCGCCTAATATCAGTCTATACATCTGAGACAGCAGGTGCCTAGCATCCCTCAAACGCTCACACTGGCCCTCAAACACCGTGATTGAGGTTATTGATCTCAATAGAGGTTTCATCTTGTTAAAGAAACCTGTCATTTGATAGTACCTCCAACCTGATGTGGGTATATTCCCTAGTGCTGTAACCAGCTCCGAATAGGTTGCTAGGGTTCCCCGCGGGGCGAATTTACCACACGAGGTATCTCCTTCCCGACCCCATGCCCCCAGGAAGTTATCAATTAATAAGTTATTTCTAACACATATCACAGGCATATTTAAAATTAAACCCCAAAGCACACTCTGATATTGCTTCCGAGTATAGAGTTACCATATGTGTGTGAGAGTTTTTCACAGCCTAGCCAAGTAGAAAGCCCCAGAATCCAAAGAGCACCTTCAGGCATTCCAGGGGCATAAATTACAAATTTTCCTGACTACCTATCACTTTTTAGAGACCCTGGAGCACCAGGACAGTGGAAAAACTCACAAAATGACCACATTTTGGAAACCAAACACCCCAAGGTATTTTTAAGGGGTATGGTGAGTCTTTTGAAGACTTAATTTCTTTGCCACAAGTTTTTGGGAGATTTGTTTTTTTACAAAAAGTTGTCAATTAATAAGATATTTCTAACACACAGCATACTTAGAATTACACCCCAAAACACACTCTGACACTCCTGAGTGTGGCGATGCCACATGTGTGAAACTTTTTCACAGCCTAACTCATAGAGAGGCACAAAATATAAGGAACACGTTTAGGCTTTCTAGGGGCATAAATTACACATCTACATTCCTGACTACCTATCACAACTATAAAGTTGTTTAATTTATCCTCCCATACGTCCCTGAGGACATCTCCTTATTAAGTAAAGGTCTTACCTTTTCTTCCACTACACGACCAAATTAATTTCTCTTGTTTAGGACCTTAATAAATTTATAAGGAATCTTATTCCTAAAAGATTCTTTAACATTCAATCCACCAAAAACATGCCAGTGGATGGTAATACCACGCCAACTATTACATTTCCTCCAGAAGCCACCATAGAGGACTCTCCCGAGAGCTCTATCAGCATCTATGACCCTGATCTAGATCCAGGTGAGATAGATTTCAACTTAGACCTGGAACTACTCACCAACACCTTCAAACCTCGCCTCCCGTTGTACATACACAGTTAAAACCAAAATCAATTTTCTACCCCACCAAATCCAAGGGCCCTTACCTGGAAGCTTTTTATAGAGTGTTTTTTTCAGAATTACAAAAATTATGCCAACAGATCGATACCATGAACAAATACTAGTATCATAATCTGATTCCTGGTGAAAAGGCCACACTCAAATCCTTCACCAATAACCCAGGATTAATCAATAAACCAGCAGACAAAGGGGGGGGGGGACTGTAATCCAAGATTGAATCTCTTACATTGCAGAAGCTTCCAGATTGCTCTCAGATCATAAAACGTATAAAAAACTTCCCACAGACCCCTTGCCCCAATTTAGAATAGAGGCCGAGTCACTCATTAAAAAAGCTACTTCTGATCAAGTTATCAACAAAAAAGAAGCATCCTTTTTACACAAGGATTTTTTTAGCACACCCTATTTTTATCACCTACCGAAGGTGCACAAGGATCTGTTGCACCTCCCAGGTAGACCTATTGTGGCTTCCATTAATAGTGTGACCAGTGTTTTTTCCCTATATATTGATTATTTTTGTGGCCCCTAGACCAGAACCTCCAATCGTATGTACATTTAATGGAACTCCTATCCCCCTATATATGGCATGACAGCTACTCTTGGCTGTCCCTTGACGTAAACTCCCTATATATGTCTATTTCCCACCACATAGGCTTGTTGGCTGTACAACATTTTTTTATCATCAGACCCCATGCTTAACACCAAACAGGCTTAACGCACAACTATTTTCACTTTGAGAAAGCGTTTTACCTACAAACCCATGGCACAGCATGGGTGCCAATTTTTCCCCGTCATACGCCAACCTGACCATGGGTTTGTGGGAAAATGGGTTCATATGGAACAAAAACCCCTTTGCCAAACATTTGATGTTTTATGGCAGGTACATTGACGACATTATCGTCATCTGGGATGGTTCTCTGTCCACGATTGACGATTTTGTCCTACACTACAATACAAACGATGTGGGGCTTTCTTTTACATCTGTATTTAACAAGGACAGTCTATCCTTTCTATATCTTGAACTCTTTCATTAAAACAATCCCATTTGTGCTTGTAATTATACTAAACCCACTGCGGGGAACTCGTATCTACACTTTGACAGTTGTCATCATCCCCAGTGGGTTAACAATATACCCAAAGGACAGTTTTGCAGATTAAGACAAAATTGCACTAGAGATTGTGACTACATCTCTCAGAGTACACACCTCAAAAACCAATTCCTAGAAAAAGGATACCCTGAAAAACGAGTGGATCAGGCCTACACCACTTTCCTCCCAGTAAAAGAACAAAAATTGACAAACCGTCTGAAAATGTAGCTGCACGTTTTATCACCAGGTATCATGGCCAATACAAGAAGATGGAGTATATTTTTAACATCATTGGAATATTTTAAAACAAGACCCGTTTTTTGAGTACTACCCTTAGTGAAAGACCCAAGGTTACCTACAGAAGGGTCCCTACACTAAAAAATAAAATAGCGCCCAGTAAACTAAAAAGTACCAAAAAAGATAATCCTTTATGTCTAATTGCAATAAACTTTTATGTAAGACCTGTGCTTTTGTGAGACACGGTCAAAATAGATTTCAGCACAAGGACAATATCTGTCACCTAGACAAGTTCTACAACTGCTCTACTGACTATGTTGTCTATTGTCTGACGTGTCCTTGTAAGCTTGTGTATGTTGGCCGCACCATCCGTCTACTGAGACAACGTTTCAGTAAACACTGTTGCTTTGTGCAGGTAGGCTGTGACCAACATAGTGTGCCTCGCCACTTTTTAGAGCACCACAATCAATCCACAACAGGCCTACCGGTATGGGTTATAGAATCCGTACCTAGGAACTTGTCTAAAGCCGAATGTTACTCGAGATTATGTGAACGTGAAACTTTTTGGATTTATACTTTGGATACTCTTGCGCCCAATGGGTTGAATGAAGAACTAGAAGTTAGCACCATACTATAACGTGTATGTGCATATATATGTAGCGTGCTATAAAGGACTATGATTATATTAAGAATATCTTCAGCTCCCTCCGGAGTCTCTTTAGGAGATTGCAGCAACTGTTGTTTACCTTATTGAACAATGCATTGTGGAACTTATGGTATAGGGAGAAAGGGACTCAATTGCCTTAGGTATCTAATAGACTATGGTACCCACAGTGCAGCTGTACTCCCAAAGTGCATTGCATTCTCGCACAGCTTTCTGGGGGAGGTTACTTAAAGGAAGGGAGGGGCTACGCTAGCTCTCTCTGGACTTCGCCCTCAATCAAGCAGGAAGTCTGTGTGAAGCCTGCTGCTGAAGCAACTAGGCCTAAAGCCTGGGCCTACAGCTTTTGCGGAGGATCATCTAGCTAAAAGAGGGATAATTTTCTGTGTGACCAGCTCGCGTTTCTCAGAGATCGGAGTCGTCCTTCAACCGACATCTACTGCGGCTGTGAGAGTAACCGGAGACTGCAAGTTGCGGAGGGGTCGCGGATCAAGGTACTGACAGCGGGAAGTACCGGAGGGACGAGGCCTACTTTGGTGAGAGGGCACCTGCCCGGATTTCATTAACTGTTTATATAGGCCTGTGACTTTGTAAGGCCCACCATTATTAGAAGTGCGCCACATGCCAGGACATAACGCATCTCATGGAGGCCGCATGGCTTAAGGTTGGCGTTTGCACCGCTATAGAGTTTTCATTCACAAACACTGTGAAAGTTTAGTTTGCTTTCCTTTAAATACCCATTTGGATTACAAATGTTATGTGCACCAACGTTTGCTAGCGAAGACTCCTACCATTGAAGGAACTGGACATTGAATTCAGTCAGGCCTGACTAGGATTAATAGTGACTAGAGTTGAGCGGACACCTGGATGTTCGGGTTCGACGGGTTCGGCCGAACTTCGGAAAAAAGTTCGAGTTCGGGACCGAACTTGACCCGAACTTGACCCCGAACCCCATTGAAGTCAATGGGGACCCGAACTTCTGAGGACTATTCGCGCTTGTTTCCTGTGCTTAGAACTGTCCCTGCGCAAAGTGTCATTTCTGAAGGAAAAAAAGTCATGTAAAACTCACTCGCGGCTATTAATGAATTGTCGGCTCCCGGCAATACATAGAAAAGTCATTGATAAAAAAAAAAAGCGTGGGGGTTCCCCCAAATTCAATTACCAGGCCCTTCAGGTCTGGTATGGATATGAAGTGGAACCCTACCGCAAATTTAAAAAAAAATGCGTGCGGTTCCCCCAAATATCCATACCAGGCCCTTCAGGTCTGGTATGGATTTTAAGGGGAACTCCACCCCAAATAAAAAAAAATGGCGTGGAGTACCCCCAAAAATCCAGACCAGACCCTTTATCCGAGCACACAACCTGGCAGGCCGCAGGAGAAGAGGGGGGGATGAGAAAGCGCCCCCCCTCCTGAACCATACCAGGCCACATGCCCTCAACATGGAGAGGATGTCCCCATGTTGATGGGGACAAGGGCCTCATCCCCTCAACCCTTGCCCGGTAGTTGTGGGGGTCTGCGGGCGGGGGGCTTATCGGAATCTGGAAGATCCCTTTAACAAAGGGGACACCCAGATCCCGGCCCCCCTATGTGAATTGGTAATGGGGTACATTGTACTCCTACCATTTCACAAAGAATGTGTAAAAAATTGTAAAAAAAATACACAGACACCATTGGGAAAGTCCTTTATTAAAAAAAAAAAAAACATTCCAGCGATGAAATCCAGTGTCCCGCGGCGATCCCGATGTCCATCGCTGTCCAGACGAAATGTCATTGGCTGGGCCTGAACGGACTTGATGGGGAACTTCCTCGGCAGTGTATTAAATATATAGACCCGCCCCTAAAGTTCCCCATCAGGCCCGCTCAGCCAATGACGTAGTGTAAGGCTGAGGACCTGATGCGGAACGTGAGAAGGGGCGGGTCTATTCATTTATTATACTGGAGGAAGTTCCCCATCAGGTCCGCTCATCCAATGACGAAGGCAGGGTCTGACATACGAGGGGGCGGACCTAATGGGGAACTTCCTCCACAGTGTAATACATGAATAGACCCGCCCCTTCTCATATTTCGCATCAGGTCCTCAGCCTTACACCTACGTCATTGGCTGAGCGGACCTGATGGGGAACTTTAGGAGGGGTGGGTGTATGCCCAACATGCCTCTCAGCAATTTCCTTGGGGTGTCTACTTTCCAAAATGGGGTCATTTGGGGGGGGGGGGTTTGTACTGCCATGCCATTTTAGCACCTCAAGGAATGAGATAGGCAGTCATAGATTAAAAGCTGTGTAAATTCCAGAAAATGTACCCTAGTTTGTAGACGCTATAACTTTTGCGCAAACCAATAAATATACGCTTATTGACGTTTTCTTTTTTACTAAAGACATGTGGCTGAATACATTTTGGCCTAAATGTATGACTAAAATTGAGTTTATTCGATTTTTCTTATAACAAAAAGTAGAAAATATAATTTTTTTTCAAAATTTTCGGTCTTTTTCCGTTTATATCGCAAAAAAAATAATTGCAGAGGCAATCAAATACCATTAAAATAAAGCTCTATTTGTGGGTAGAAAAGGACGCAAATTTCGTTTGGGTACAACATTGCATGTCCGCACAAATTCCAGTTAAAGCAGCGAAGTGCCAAATTGTAAAAACACCTCTGGTCATTAAGCTGCGCAATGGTCCGGGGCTTAAGTGGTTAAAAACAAATAATATATATATTTTTTTCTCTGTAATTAATTTTTTATTAAATAAATGCATAAATACAGACATGAGACAATCCATATTAATTCATACTTTGTGAGAAATGTTGACAATCAACCAACCAAGTTCGATAGAGCAGATCATATAGTCAGTAAAGCCATTTTGTCAGCGAACCCTCCCGCCGCCCTTCGCACCCCAAATGGGATGAAGCTGTGAAAAGGGCGGCCCGACCGCTCAGCCTTAGTGTTAATTGTCTGCTAAAGGCAAGAAGATAACAACCGAAAAATGAATAAACCCCAGAAACATTCAAAGTTCAACCATAGCTTTAGGGAACTGCTCCATCGACTTATCTAAGACCTGGTTGACTAAAGTAGAGCAACCTTTCTATGGATGAATAACAGGAAGGGAAATCATAACATATTCCATTTCTGTACAATAACCAGTTAATAAAGTGAAGGAATTTTGTATAGAACAACGCATTTCTGCCTGCAGAGGCTCACAGGAATACTAGGAGCTTGAAAAGAGAGAAGGGGTGAGAGAGAGAGAGAGGGAGGAAGGAAAGAGACAAAGGGGAAAAGAAGAGAGGGGGGAGGTAGGGGTGGCAGTACAGGCTATACGGAGAGCTGAGAGAAGATTGGGGTCCCATGTGAATGTGGGCCCCAGATGCAAAGGAAGAGGTCTAGTATTTATAAGGTTACCCCAACGTGTTGTGCCCAGGGCTCCAAAATACGTTTGAATTACTCCACGTTATCCAGGATGGTGTTGGAGATTCTCTCTTTTTTGTTTTGTTGAGAAGAATGAAACTGAGGGGGATTTCCAGGCTCGTGCTAATTATATATATTTTTTATAAAAGTGCAACAATAAAATATGTCAACCATGACAATTACTCCAGCTACAAGTGACCGCTTGAAGTGGCCACTGTAATACTTTTGGTTATATACCGTATATACTCGAGTATAAGCCGACTCGAGTATAAGCCGAGGTACCTAATGTTGCCAAAAAAAACTGGGAAACCTTACTGACTCGAGTATAAGCCGATGCCCCACTGTTCCCTAGCTCGCTGTTCCCTATTTTACATTGTAAATATTACCTGTAAAGAAGTTGCGGCTGCGGCGTCCATCGTTCAAATTCCGCGGCGTCCATCGTTCAAATTCCGCGGTCTCTTCCTGTTCCTTCCTTGATAGGCGAGTCTCAGCAGACACTCTCCGCCTATCACGATCATTCTCTCATCCTTAGTTTTCCCAGCAGACACTGTGTTGGGTGTTCCGCCAATCACAGACGTCTGCTGGAAAACTGAGGATGAGAGAACGTTCGTGATAGGCGGAGAGTGTCTGCTGAGACTCGCCTATCAAGGAAGGAACAGGAAGAGACCGCGGAATTTGAACGATGGACGCCGCGGAATTTGAACGATGGACGCCGCAGCCGCAACTTCTTTACAGGTAATATTTACAATGTAAAAATTTCTATGACTCGAGTATAAGCCGAGGGGGGGACTTTCAGCCCCAAAAAAGGGCTGAAAATCTCGGCTTATACTCGAGTATATACGGTACCCCATTGCTACAAGTTAAACTTAGATAGGAACATGAAAAATAAATAAAAATGTTTAAAAAAATAATAAAAAAAATAGTCAAGTTTTCTTTATTTTCCACAATATAAACATAGGCAGCAGCACAGAATTGGGCCAAAAACATAGAACAATCTAGTAAAGAGCACTTTTAACAGCTATAGTAGGCCATACATTTACAAAAAAACAAAATGTTTTATGATTGTATGGCATGATGGATTTAGTAAAGAGTGCAACACAGCTTAACAGCTATTTCCTGACACAAGCATGACAGCATACACAAATGGGATAGGCTCCGCCCCTCGCCCAATCAGGCCTGGTTATACTATACTATATAAATGAGTCACCTCCCCCCAGGCGGCATTCTCTTTTTGTTCCTCAAATGCTCAACTGGTTATAGCTGTGAAACAAAGAAGATTTTTATTTCCCCCTCACCTTTCCGGATTCATCTGGTCAGCCGCGAAGGTTCAGCCTTTTTTCTGTGACGAAGCCCCTCCGTTCGGTTGTAAAATTTCCATATGAGGTAGACCCCCCCAGGCCCGGATACTGGGGGGCTGGATACTGGTCTCTGGATACAGGTAAAACAGTCCTGCCTCTTGTGGCTGATTGGGACTGATCCAGTCTCTACTCCCTGGTGAGTTGGGGCCCCACACACACTATTTGGTTAATCTGGCTTTGGGTATGTTTGGTTTCCCTTGTAACAATACTGGCATTGTTGTCAGGGTTGCCCCCTTCCAAGATGGCTCCTTGTCTGCTTCCTGTGATTTCCCTTTCCTGATGGATGTGGATGGGGTGCCCGACGGGCTTCCAGTTGGCAGGGAGCAGCATGATGACATTGGGGTTAACTTCTGGCCCACTGTAGCAGTGGCCGGGAGATCTAGGTGTCTGCCTGTGGATGGATTGGTGGCCACCTGTCAGGAATGGATCCTCTCCCATCCCCCCTTAAAGCCAGTCAGGGAAGGGTGTTGCACAAAGCAGGTAAGCTATCCATGCACTGTCATGGTGTGTCTAATCATTATGCTGTTAATATACAAGCTGCCAAAGTAGGTTAAACAGCTGTGTATAGTTCTGTCTGTTTCATTTTGCCTCACAGGTTTTGTTTGTCTGTAGGACTACTAATGCATGAACTGATATACAGATATCTTCTGCAAAGTGGAGTCTTTCCTATTAAATCAGCAAGGCCTGGCTTTGCAGGTTTGGGATCACTGTGTTATTGCACTAATGCTTGGATTTTCTGTTTTTAACCTTTACAGGTCAGTGGCCTAGGGTAGGTGATCCTGCCAGGTATATTAACCCTTCATTGCGCTGCTTATTACAGAGTAATGCTTCAGTATGGCTGACACTGCTATGCATTGTGTTGCTGCTATGCATTCAAGGTCTGCTTTTTGGTACAATGTGTTTAATGATTGCTATACATTAACCTGTTATGTCTAAATGCCAGAGTGTAATTCAGTGTTCCGCTTAAGCTACAGTGCCTTAAGACCCCTTTCACACTGAGGAGCTTTACAGGTGCTATAGCGCTAAAAATGGCACCTGTAAAGCACCTCTCGTGGCACTCCAATGTAAAAAGCCTGAGGTGTATACACTGTTCCTAAAGCGCCCCTGCCCATTTAAATCAATGGGCAGCGCCGGCAAAGTGCAGGTACAGCGGTGCTTTTCAGGCACTTTTAACCCTTTTTCGGCTGCTAGCAGGGGTAAAAGCACCCTGCTAGCAGCTGAAAAGCTCCGCTAAAACAACGGTAAAGCGCTGCAAAAAATAGGAAATCACAATAAGGAACATCCTGGGCGGTATGGGGAGTGTGGTTAGCTGACGTGCCCGCCAAGATGCTATACCAAGTTGCATATCAGGCAGCAGTAAACATAAAGGCAGATGTGCTGACTCAAGTGCAAACTGACTGGGTGGATCTCTAGTAGATACCTGACGCTCAGGTACTAAGCTACACAGGTGAAGGGAGAATCAGCAGAAAGTGTGCTGCAGTATATATTGTATGCTGAAAAGAGGTGAGAGCAGAGTGAGTGAGAGATGAGTTCATATTTGTTCTGATTCACTATGCTCTGTCCAGTCACATGGTGGGGAAGGGGGGGCTGAAGTGAAATTTGCTACAGCAGAGAAAGATCAAGACATCTGCCTAGTGTTGTGTGGCAGTGTTGTGTAAATCTCAGAACTGGATTGGCAGAAATACAAATCTTTTGGCTGGTAAAATAGCTCCCTTATTTATATTTTATCTGTGTATTTGCCTGGATCTGTGTTAAGGGTACTTTTAAAGCAGTTTCAACTAACAAGGCAGAGGCACGCAATACCCACAGCTTCATTTATTGACAGAGCCAGGAATAGAAACTTTTGATTTCACTGGCAAAACTTTGGGTTAAATCAATATAACAGTTCAACCAATCATGCATACTTATGGATTCCGTAAAAAAACTGAAGTCAGTATTAATATTATTCTGTAACCCCAAACCCCTCATTAAAATATTATAATGCTTATCAGCTACTGCATCTTTTATCAATTCAGCTATATTACGTAAAAGAACTGACACAGCTATTAGGCTCAATAATGCAAAATAAGCACATACGCTCATGTTCCAAGAACAAAATGTTCTACAGCAATTTAGTATATTGTATATTTAAAACACAGCTGCATTAATTAACATACAGGGTCACTGAGGTTGATAAAATATCTATTCTTCATTAAAGATAATTAAATCAGGTTGGAACCAAAATATCATTGTTCCTTGATGGCTTTTTTGTATAGGAGCCATTTGTAGAATTACAAGTATGTCCTTTATTAATTTTCTTTGTAATCCCCATATTAGTTCATTTAATGCAAACCACTAGTTCCTCAACATTTTCCAGTAGAGACCATGTTACCAATGCCTTGGCAATGGTTATGAAACCGGCAGTAGGACAGCTGGATAAATATTCAAAGACAATGACATAGCTCAGCACTCTGCCCTTTCCTTGTAGATAAATGGACTTTTAAAAATATATATATCTAGTCTCCTTGCCTTAGCAGAAGTGACTCCTTAAAGTTTGTGATGCTTAGTTGTAATCAGCCTAAGCTGAATTAATAGTTTGGTATTTACTTGTTTTTTGCTAAGCCCAGTTGTCTTGTTTGCTTCTGCCTGCTGCTGAGGTGTGTCCTTGGCAATGGTGCCAGAAGATTTAATATTGCTGTGTTATGAGTATTTATGGCTTCCTGGCCAACCACAAGTTGGTTTACTGACAATGATGCAGGCTGAGGATATAAATATTTGGATGTGATTGTGTGAGGTTCTCTTACCCCCCAGGATCCTGCCTGGGTGAGGGTGTGTGTTGGATGCCTTGTTCTCCTATGCCTGCTGCTTTGGCAGGGCACCTCATGTGTTCTTGGAACAAGGCCTCGGTCTGGGACCTGGTCTTACATGGTCTAAAGGAGGTGATTTTCCCAGGAGCAGTGGAACCAGTCCTCGGAAGGTGCACTAGGGAGTAACTTTGACTGGAGGAGGTGCCTGTAGAGTTAGAATTTAGTTAGGACCTTCTAGGAGTATTCTGTGTCCTGTACCCTAAGCCTTGTTCCCCGAGTTTAAGATTTTAAATAAACTCTAAAGCTTAACTGCCAAGTTACCAGTGCCCGTCTGTTCGCAAGTGATAGAGTTTATTTGACACCATAAATCAATATAAAACAGTGTCTCCAGACTACCGAAGTGCCAAAATAATTAGCATAAAATGTATTGGTTAGAGATAAACCAGACTGACTTGATGAATTTCTTGAGTTCCTTCATGTTTATGTAGAGATTTTTAGCACATTAAAATTTTCCATGAAAGTATGGTCTATGTAACGATAAAACAAATGTCAGTTTAATTAACGTCAAGTCACCAACAAATCATATATGTCTGATGTCGAGATACACGTAATCAAAGTTATATCAATAGCATGCTGCTTTAGCAGTAATAAGTATACCATATATTGGGGCATAGGAATTTAGGTGAAATCAGATTCCCTAATTTTCATTCAGTAGGTATCGTTACCACCATCTCAGAATACAAGTAATTTTGGACTATACTGGCAGACAACAAGGCCAACCCCAATCGGTCCCTCCCCTGGAATTCCCTGCAGCAGAGTGCAAGGATTTAGTGTTTACAACTAGTTATGGTGACATAGCTCAACCTAATTATTTAGATTCCATAAGTGGAGGTGACAACTTTGAATATGATTTACCGCCAAATGTATATTACACAAATCTATAAAAAGCTGAAATTCAGTCAGATTCAAAAATGAGATGAAGTTTTGCAGTAGAGAATTTATACTTTTACTTTCAAAGATAGCTTCAGTGGATTATAGGTAACAACAAGACCTGGGGAATGCCCAGGGAAAAACCAAGCCTACTTACCGACCAGCTCGCTGACAACCAAATAACCTGTCTAACAGTATGCGTTAAAAACAGGGGTTTGTCCGCACGCATTTGCAAACGCATGCGTGAGCCACAGAGCCACGTCAAGGCCCCCTGGAGTCTGTGGTCCTACACTTACTATGAGTGCCCCCACAATGGAGGCACATGCATTCTGATGGTTAGATGAGGGCAGGTGGACTGAAGGGGAGCCACCCCTCCTTAAAGGTACAGGAGCACACCAAACACCCAGCAGGTAGCACAATGGCTGCAAAGGTGCTGGTGCGCTGCTGGACCAATACAAGCACCATAGGTGAAAACAAAAACCATGTCCACCGCCCCCATCTATAGCTGGCTATCACGGCAAGTAGCATTGGAAGGCTAAAACAGGTAACAACAAGGCCTGGGGAATGCCCAGGGAAAAACCAAGCCTACTTACCAACCAGCTCGCTGACAACCAAATAACCTGTCTAACAGTATGCGTTAAAAACAGGGGTTTGTCCGCACGCATTTGCAAACGCATGCGTGAGCCACAGAGCCACGTCAAGGCCCCCTGGAGTCTGTGGTTCTACACTAACTATGAGTGTCCCCACAATGGAGGCACATGTATTCTGATGGTTAGATGAGGGCAGATGGACTGAAGGGGAGCCACCCCTCCTTAAAGGTACAGGAGCACACCAAACACCCAGCAGGTAGCACAATGGCTGCAAAGGTGCTGGTGCGCTGCTGGACCAATACAAGGACCATAGGTGAAAACAAACCACGTCCACCGCCCCCATCTATAGCTGGCTATCACGGCAAGTAGCATTGGAAGGCTAAAACAGGTAACAACAAGGCCTGGGGAATGCCCAGGGAAAAACCAAGCCTACTTACCGACCAGCTCGCTGACAACCAAATAACCTGTCTAACAGTAGGCGTTAAAAACAGGGGTTTTTAACCCCTGTTTTTTAAGCATACTGTTAGACAGGTTATTTGGTTGTCAGCGAGCTGGTCGGTAAGTAGGCTTGTTTTTTCCCTCAGTGGATTATAGGACCACACCCCGAAGAATTGCAATGTCTGTTTAAAATAGAATTTGATCTGGCATGGAGAGCCTTGATTCGTGATGGATAGTCAAGATGATGATCAGATGAGTGTTTGAGAAAGTTTAAAAATTTGAGAGAGTTTGAGAGTCTGAGAGTTTAAGGATTTAAGACTCCTCTTTCTCTCTGAACTTCCCCTTATATCCCCAAAATTCCCTTATCTAAGGACTAACCTAAAAGGTGTCGTTTAGAATAATTACCCACATCTGATTGCAAAGCATTTCTATTGTTTACCCTCATATTTATTTAGGTAGTGATCATACCTGTAGATGGTTCTCTAAGACATTGAATTCCTATTTTTGGGTCTGGAAATACATTTTGTATTTCAATGGATGAATTAACCTTATCTGGGCTATTACATTCATATCCATGAGTTAATTCGAGATATCTTGCGCTTAAAATAGTATGGATGAGATCCCCAATTTAGATAATATTACTTGTGGTCTTGTATTTTTAATGTTTTTAACCGCTTGTCAACCGCCCACCGTCAAATGACGGCGGGCGGAAGACCCTGTTGTTCTGGGCGGACGTCATATGACATGATCGCCTTCAGAAGCCACTAGGGGGCGATGCGCATTCCCGGCGGCCACGATGGCCACTGGGCACTCGCGATTGCCCAGTAACTGAACAGGACCGTAGATCTGTGTGTGTAAACACACAGATCCACGTCCTGTCAGGGAGAGGAGACCGATGGTGAGCCCCTTGTACATAGGGACAACCATCGGTCACCTCCCCCAGTCAGTCCCCTTCCCCTACAGTAAGAATCACAATCTAGGTAACACATTTAACCCCTTGATCGCCCCCTAGTGTTAACCCCTTCCCTGCCAGTCATATTTATACAGTATTCAATGCATTTTTATAGCAGGGATCGCTGTTTAAATGTGAATGGTCCCAAAAATGTGTCAAAAGTGTCCGATGTGTCCGCCGCAATATCGGAGTCACGATAAAAATCGCTGATCGCCGCCATTACTAGTAATAATAATAAAAAAAAAATATATAAAAATGCTATAAATCTATCCCCTTTTTTGTAGCTGCTA
The DNA here is from genome assembly GCA_029206835.1 of Rana muscosa. Lineage (NCBI taxonomy): Eukaryota > Metazoa > Chordata > Amphibia > Anura > Ranidae > Rana > Rana muscosa. Next base: position 74,993,641 of record JARGYO010005626.1, on the reverse strand, counting down.
TAACTTTTGCGCAAACAATCAATATACGCTTAGTGCGATTTTTATTTTTTTACCAAAATTATGTAGAAGAATATGTATCGGCCTAAACTGTGAAAAAATTTATTTTTTTTTATAGATTTTTTGGGGATATTTATTACAGCAAAAAGTAAAAAATATTGAATTTTTTTCAAAATTGTTGCTTTATTTTTGTTTATAGCGCAAAAAATTAAAACCGCAGAGGTGATCAAATACCACCAAAGAAAAGCTCTATTGTGGGGAAAAAATGCAAAAAATTTCATTTGGGTACAGCGTTGCATGACCGCGCAATTGTCATTCAAAATGTGACAGCGCTGAAAGCTGAAAAATGGCTTGGGCAGGAAGGGGGTGAAAGTGCCCTGTAGGCAAGTGGTTAATGTTCTCTCATTTTAATCATGGAATATTTATGGATGATGCATGACTGATCGGAATATCAATTTTGAGATAATAATTATTCACCCATAAAGGACATCTTGAAAAGTATCACATTATAATTTCCTTATCATTTCTGAATTCATACTATTAAGAATTAAGCTCTGTAATTTCAAATTCATTGGTTCTAATTTTTAGGGAATGTTTAATGACTGGCATAGCACCAGTGGATTGAAGATTGGCGTAAGGTCAATGTGGTGCCTATATTTAATAAAGGTTCAAAGTCTTTACCAAGTAACTATAGACCTGTTAGTTTAACTTCTATAGTTGGGAAGATACAAAGATAACATAGATGAGTGTTTTCTTGGGGACATTTTTTTTTTTTTTAAGCAATAGACTGCATGGGTTCATGAAAGATAGAAGTTGTTAAACAAATCTGAATTATTTTCATGAGGAGGTAAGCAAAACCTTAGACAAAGGAGTGGCTGCGGATATAGTATACTTGGATTTTGCTAAAGCATTTGACACAGTTCCCCACACATGGCTTATGTGTAAGGTAAAGTCTTCAGCCTGGAAAAATCAGTTTGTAAATGGATGGAAAACTAAGCTAAAAGACAGTATTCAGAGAGCAGTGATTAATGATTCATAGTCTGAATGATCTAACGTTGTTAGTGGTGTACCCCAAGGTTCAGTGTTAGGATCCTTACTTTTTAATACATTTTCAAATGATATAGGGTCTGGGATTAAAAGTACCATTTCAGTCTTTGCAGATGACACAGTGGAATAACATTCTTACTAGATGTCTCCAATTTACAAACAGATCTCAATGCACTGTTTAACTGGACAACTGTGTGGCAAATAAGGTTTAATGTTGATAAATGTAAATTGGTGCACTTGGTGGCTAAAAACATGCATGCATCATACTGTACATACTAGGGGGAGTACAACTGGGGAAATCAATGGTGAAGGATAATGGAATGCAATGCCAAGCTGCAGTTTCCAAATCGAGCAAGGTCCTTTCTTGTATTAATAGAAATATGTTTTCACCATAACAGAACATTGTAGTGAGTTGCCACATCCATGTGTGCTAAAAGAAAGAAATACCCCATGGATGGGACTTTAAATGGCAACATCATTACAAAAGTACAGTAAAATGTATGTTTATTTAAATTGAGTAATAAATCAATCACACATGTGATGATTAGTAAAAAACACATGGACAATTAACAAAAACACAAATTTTAATGCAGTTGAATACATTTGTACATAAAAACAAACACAAAGGTTTCTGCGCTGCTACTAAGTGCAAATAAAAAAGCGGCTGCAAAACCTGTGGACAAAAAGGTGCATAGAACAAAAAACAAAAAAATTGCAGCGCTAAGTGGGTGTGTGTCAAACAAATAAATGAGTGAAAATGCAAGGAAGAACTAAATAATTCCCTGTGTGAATAACAATACAGTTTTTAGAAGAGTCCTTGATGGGTGGTCCTCAAAAACACACATTCAAACAATTAAACAATTATATAAAAAATAAAAAATAAAAGTCCAATAATGTTCCACAATAATCCAAAAAATCTGTGATGATTGGAAAACACTTCCAAATCGATGATAAAGGAAAAAAAGTAAAAAATAGGGGAGCCACAACCAATATAAAGGAGGCTTACCAGACTTAGTGGACCCTACTGAACATATGTCCAGAGGGTCAACATAGGCTCAAGGTGTGTATTCCTGAATGGTCAACAGTTGATAGTTGAGCCAAAGGGTGTCTCTCGCAGCAGCTCACAGTGAAGAGGTTAATCGAAACTTGAGAGACGATAACTCAATGGTGTTTTGAACCGAATCAATGCCACAATGTAAAATGAAAAGAGAGAAGAGGGCACATAGCGTAATACTGCTGAAACAGTATATTTTAATGTAGGTAATTACACTTACATTCAAGTAGTTAAAAAGCGCTTCATGAAAATCAATGGCAACAGTGGAAAATCCCGACGCGTTTCGCAAGAAATTTGCATCATCTGGGGTATGCATCCACTGCTGCCTCCACACATTATATAGACAACATAACCCCCTAATAGGGTAAGAGTAACCTCACCTGTGAATTCATCACATGAGCAATCAATTCCTGGGTCATCCAAAATGGCTCCTCAGCGTCTGCTTCCTGCCTCTACGTGGGGTCATGAATGATGCTCAATGTTGATAAATATTCCAGGGGTATGTGGTCTTATAAAGTAAAAATGTAAATATATATAGAATTAAAAAGCCATACATAAATGGCAGGGGGGTGGACCGACAAAGTTCTGGCCACCACACTTGGCCTATACATTAAATATGACCAACATGGTGTATCGTGTGCCCAAGCACACAGGCCAGGCACAGGAAATGGACCAAATGTGGTCCATGGGGTGACCGTACACAGACTAGTGTGCGAAAAGCAGAACGTCCGTGCTAATCGCGTCATGTCCTGCAGCACACCGTCATGTGTTTCACGCATGGCATATATAATGAATATGGCCAGCATAGTGTGACATGTACACAGGACGGGCGCAGGAAATAGGTTGAATATGATCCTTGGGGTGACCGTGCAAAGATGATAGACTGACATGCAGAAAGCAGGACGTCCGCGCTAATCGCGTCACGTCCCGCAACGCACCGTCATATGACTCATATGGCATCACGTGATGCGCTCCAGGCGCAATCGCGTGATGCGTTCCAAACAAGGGGGCCGGCGTGACACAACCGCCCTCCGCACCGACGTGATGTCGTGAGGGCTGGGCGTCTACACCAACTCATCATTCTCCACATGTGACCTGTACGGCATCATGTGATGCGCTCTAGGCGCAATCACGTGATGCGTTCCAGGGGAAAGACGGCGTGATACGTCCGCCCTCCACACCGACGTAATGTCGTGAGGGCTGGACGTTTGCACCGACCACATCCCATCTCACATGTGACCTGTGCAGCATCACGTGATGCGCTCCAGCCGCAATCACGCCGTGCGTTCCACACACAATGCGGTGACAGGCAAGGAACAAGTAGGAGACAGCAATGCGCTCCCCCATAAAATGAACACACAGTCAAAGTCTCAAAGAGACAAAGACCAAATGTGCCTATTGAGTTTCTCTAAAAGAAAGTTAGTCAATAAAACAATAATGAATTGTCATGACCCTTAACTATATATCATAACAATCTTGTATAAAAAATTAAATTGAAATATCTAATATCTGTATTTAATGCAGTTGAATACATTTGTACATAAGGTCTAAGTAATTACTCTCCAATGTCCGAGAAAAATCTTCAGTATATGACGCGTTTCAGGTTCAAGCCCTTTCGTCAGGGATATTTATATAGGAGAATCTGTGTTCAGCATATAGTAAGTGGTGCAGCACTCAAGTGTACAATTATTCAGACACAGTCAACACGGACAGTGGATGGCGTGGTTGGAGGTCTGGACTAGCCTCCATTTCAACCTATGATGCCCCGTGGAGGATGCAGTATCAATTTCCCCACACAATATACGCATTGAATTGGTAGCAGGAACTAAAGTGGTCAAAGAATGGTCTCCCAGTATAGGCCGGGTCAGGCCTTTCCACAATCCTTCATGTAAAAGGAGAGAGTGTACTGGATATATATCCCTCGATCCTTGTCTTGTGGGGATCCGTGAAGCGGGCTATCCACCCTGAGAGTGTAATTTCTTGTAATATTAATTGGTATGAACTTCAGAGAGAGAGATATAATTTTGCCCTTGTACAAATCATTAGTAAGACCTCATCTGGAATATGCAGTTCAGTTTTGGGCCCCAGTTCACAAAAAGGATATCGGGGAATTGGAGAAAGTGCAGAGAAGGGCAACCAAACTGATAAGAGACATGGAGGAGCTCAGCTATAAGGAAAGATTAGCTGAACTGAATTTATTCTCTCTTGAGAATAGGAGATTAAGGGGGGATGTGATCAACATGTATAAATATATAAGTGGTCCATATAGTGAACTTGGTGTACAGTTACTCACTTTAAGGTCATCACAGAGGACAAGGGGAACTATTTATGTCTAGAGGAAAAGAGATTTAATCTCCAAATATGGAAAAGCTTCTTCACAGTAAGAGCTGTAAAAATGTAGAATAGACTCCCTTTAGAGCTGGTTCTGGCCAGCTCAGTAGATTTATATAAAAAAAAGAGCCTGGATTCTTTCCTAAATGCACATAACATAACTGGATACTAATATTTATATTGCTTTTGGGTGATCAGGAAGGAATTTTTCCCCCAATGGAGCAAACCGGATCATGCATTATTGTTTTTTTTTTGCCTTCCTCTGGATAAACTGTGGGTATTGGATAGTGCAGGGACGTTGCTAGGTCTACAAAAGATCTGGGGATAGAGCCCATAGCAGCGAAGTAAAGAAAGGCATACGCTTGGGCGGGCATACACATGTAAATAATATACGTGTGTGTGTGTTTGTATATACTGTATGTATGTATGTATGTATATATATATATATATATATATATATATATATATATATATATATATATATATAATATTGTTACATATCTGAGTGCAGATCCCGTGGTTTGTTATTATTGATATACAGTATATATAAAATTGATCAATATTTACACTATATATTTCACTTCAGATGTATAAATTTCTGCTAATGAGATCTGTACCCACATGTGACTGAAGAATACAGAAAACCAACTGTTGGTCACCTTTACCATATATAAATTAAATAACTTTGATATGCGGGAAGAAAATAGAGCAAGAGTCATGTTGCAGGAGAAGATGTCAGAGGCTGCAGACATGGTGCATGAGGAGATGGTCAGAGGCTGTGGACATGGTGCAGGAGGAGATGGTCAGAGGCTGCAGACACGATGCAGGAGGAGATGTCAGAAGCTGCTGAAATTATGCAGGTGGGGATGTCAAAGGCTGCGAACATGGTGCAGGAGGAGAAGTCAGAGGCTGCAGACATGGTGCATGAGGAGATGGTCAGAGGCTGCGGATATGGTGCAGGAGATGTCAGAGGCTGTGGGCACTGCTGCTTTACATTTAAAAATGGCACCGCCTGGCAGCATTATGTCACTACGCATGTGCCCGCCTGCCCGAAAAGGGCCAAGTGCGTACAGGCTTTCCAGAGTGACACAAGCGCAGTTGACATCTCAGCCTGGGCCAGCAGCCATATCTTTTATGGGCGCCTCTGCCCTAAAAGCGGCCCCAGGGCAGGCAGTCTTGCCGGTATCCCAGTAGGCCAGTCAGGCCCTGGCCGCTGCACCCGGTAAGAGACTCGGGGGTATGGGCCCCAGATTCAAGGCTATAGCCCCAGTAGCCACCCCCTAGCTACAGCACTGGGATAGTGTATATGGAGGTTTTCTATTAATGTGTGTTTTTTTTTTCTTTCTCTGCTGGTTGAACTGGATGAACTTGGGTCTTTTCTCAACCAGATTAACTATGTAACTATATTAAATCTTATTTTTTTCCCATATTTGTATGTTACAATAATACATGTTTGATAAAATGACTTTCATCATGATTCAGTCTTTCATGTGATATGATGCACTGCAGCTAAGTAAATTGGAAAGTGTTGAATAGTTCACAGTTTTACCTAATTTTAATGGGGTCCAGGAGGTCTCTGTTCTGTTTTATTCTGAAATTACTCCTGGTCCATCCGAATAATGGAACAAACTCAGTTCACTCTGATTTGACCTCTTTACGGATTTTTCCATTTTCAGAGAAGTTTCAGGCAAGTTTTACTCTGTTAATGATTTTTGGTGCGCAAACTCAATTTGTTAGCAGTTTTATAGACTGGGAAAATGAGAGTATCGGATATTACGAGTATATAATTTTTTTTGTTTCTTGTTGGGCTACAGTTATAGTGATGCATTGAGTCTAGTGGATGTTTGTGTCTACTAATGCCTGGCAAACAGAATAAGATAGGTAGTTTTTCCCTGAACAATGTTTATATGTTCGAATAAGTTTCAATTTAGATAGGATTTTGTTTTATGTTCACTAGAGGGTGAGGGTATCTTGGTTTGTTTGGAGTGCAAATAATTTTCTCTTAGTGAAGGCATGTCCAAAGTCCGGCCCGCAGGCCAATCGTGGCCCGCGTTCCGGTTTCGGACGGCCCGCCTGGTAATTTTGACATATATATGTATTTTGTGGCCCCCAACGAATCCCAGAGCATCAGGGGCCACAAAAGATATAACTGCTGGCTGCCTTGGAGGGGACGGGACGAGTGCCGTACAGGATACAGGAGTATTTCCTGTTTACACGGTGTCCTGTGTAAAAGGAAGTCCCGTCTCCTGCGCTGCCATTGGACAACTGTTCTGTCCATCATAGGAGGCGGGACTTTCAATTAAAGAGGCAGCCGAGGAGTTTCCCCTGTATGTCTGTTGGCGCTCGTCCCACCCCCTCCCTGTCTCCTCAAGGCTGCAGATGGACATGAATCAGGCTGCACTGACGGCAATGGTGAGTCTGCATTCATGTCAATGTGGGTGCTGTATTAAAGGCAATGTGGGTGCTGCATTAATGGAAATGGAGTGGGTGCTGCATTAATGGAAATAGAGTGGGTGCTGCATTAATGGAAATGGAGTGGGTGCTGCATTAATGGCAATGGAGTGGGTGCTGCATTCATGGTAATACGGTGGGTGCTCCATTAATGGCAATAGGGTGGGTGCTGCATTTATGGCAATAGGGTGGGTGCTGCATTCATGGCAATATGGTGGGTGCTGCATTAAAGGCAATGTGGGTGCTGCATTCATGGCAATGGAGTGGGTGCTGCATTCATGGCAATGGAGTGGGTGCTGCATTCATGGCAATGGAGTGGGTGCTGCATTCATGGCAATGGAGTGGGTGCTGCATTCATGGCAATGGAGTGGGTTCTTCACTCATGGCAATACGGTGGGTGCTGCACTCATGGCAATATGGTGGGTGCTGCACTCATGGCAATACGGTGGGTGTTGCACTCATGGCAATACGGTGGGTGCTGCACTCATGGCAATACGGTGAGTGCTGCATTCATGGCAATATGGTGGGTGCTGCATTCATGGCACTTGTGAGGCTGCAGATGGGCACTGATTAGGCTGCAATGATGGGCACTGACACTTATTTTGCTTCACAGTTCTTTATTTAAAATGTAAGATTTCTTCCTGAAACTTCCAGTTAAGGTGCGTGTTTTAAGCTGATAAATACGGTATATCCAAATAACCCGCCTCTTCACCACACACAGCCACAAAGGCAAGATAATTTTTGTTGGGCAGTGTATTAGTGCTCAAACGAACACACTTAGACCGAATTTTTATGGTTTAAAGAATGTCAGGCAAAATGGTCGGCCCTCAAGCATGTTTACTTCATCACATCTGGCTCTCTTTGAAAAAAGTTTGGACACCCCTGTCTTAGTGTCTTGAAAATGAATCGCTCAAGAGTAGGTATGACGTTAGATTGCAGATTCCATTAAGATTTATATAATTAATGAGTTTATCAAAATACCCTGACAACCCTAAAGGGAAATGTCAGCTTACCTGAACCACTGGGGGGCCCAAATAGCCTTTAAGGCAGGCACCCCTAAATGGCGGACCGCACGCCGAATGCGGACAGAGTCACCGTCCCATCACGATCACCACAGTTCTGCTGTTTAGGAGCTGATTCCTCACCTTAGCCGCCACTGCCACTGTCATCATAGCAGAGCGGAAAGCGGAACAATGCTTGACAGACAGCAGGAGACAAAGCAGCTTTGAAAGGATGGCGAGAGCTGACAGAGTTAACTTCTCACATGACCCAGCAGGTGATTGGTTATTAGGATGAAGGACGGTCCTAGCAACCAATCTCCTGCTTGGACACTTGAAAAGTTAACTCTGGCAGCTCTCGCCGTCCATCCAAAGCTGCTGTCTCCCACTGTCTAGAGCTGTCCTGCCTCTAGAGTGAAGGGGCAGAGCTGAGGGGGCAGCAATGTGAAAGAGGGGAGCAGAGCTAAGGGGGGATGCAATGTGAACGGGTGGGGGCAGAGCTGAGGGGGGCTGCAATGTGAATGGTAGGAAGAGAGAGGAGAGAGGAGAAGAGAGGAGAAGAGAGGAGAGAGGAGGAGAGAGGAGAAGAGAGGAGAAGAGAGGGGAAGAGAGGAGAAGAGAGGGGAAGAGAGGAGAAGAGAGGAGAAGAGAGGAGAAGAGAGGAGAAGAGAGAAGAGAGGAGAAGAGAGGAGAAGAGAGGAGGAGAGAGGAGGAGAGAGGAGGAGAGAGGAGGAGAGAGGAGGAGAGAGGAGGAGAGAGGAGGAGAGAGGAGGAGAGAGGAGGAGAGAGGAGAAGAGAAGAGGAGAGAGGGGAGAGGGAGAGAGACACTGGGTGGATGTTAGAATATTATTTCAAATTCAGAATTCAACACTTATAGGTGTTATATTAATTCATGGCAAGCTTGCAAAACAGTGAATGACCTTGATCAATTGATTTGATATGACTTTTCATCGAAAGCTGAGCATTGCTGGATATTTCTGGTATAGCCAATTTGAGTATGTCATATAAGGTATCTGTTGTGTAGAGTGTCAAGAATAGATCTCCAAAATAGACCAGTATTTATGTAGTGAGATAAATAATATATTTGTTTATATCTTGTTAAGTTAGTTTAGTGAAGTCTTATGCCCTGTACACACGATAGGAATTTCCTATGGGCTAAAATCTGATGGAATTTTCTGTCAGAATTCCATTCAAGCTGTCTTCCATCAGTCTTGCATACACACTGTCAGACTAAATTCCGACCGTCCAAAACACGGTGACGTAAAACACTACGATGAGCCGAGAAAAATGAAGTTCAATGCTTCTGAGCTTGAGTCGACTTGATTCTGAGCATGCGTGTTTTTTTCTCCGTCGGAGTTCCACACAGACGATTGGAATTTCCCATAGGATTTTTTTCCATTAGAAAAAAATAAAGCATGTTCTATTTCCAAACTCCGACAGAAAAAAATCCTATGGGGCCCACACACGATAGGAATTTCTGATGAAAAAAATTCCATCAGACTTTTTTCATCAGAAATTCCTATTGTGTGCACAAGGCATTAGTCATACTAATATGTATTAGTATATAGTTACTTTATTTGTAGTTATAGTTAGTAATATATGTTCATATAGGAGATGCTTGGTTATGACATTACATCATCAGCACACCACCCTAAGTATAGAGTGCCACATGTGTGCCTGTCAATCAAACTCCATATGACTCTATAACATATTTCTAGAGTTTGCAGAAATTAATGTGTGCCATACAAGTTTCTAAGTTTGTACAGTATGAGGTAATGACGTTCATATGTAACACATATATAAGCCTATGCTTTGAGATGGGAGGACACACTTGCACGACACACTGACACGAACACACACAAAGATACACTCACTTACACCTACTTCGAGAGATAACACTAACAAGAAGAACAGCTGAAATTTACCAAAAGTCTAAGAACGTCATTTCCTGCTTCTTCTTCACTTGGGACAAGACAATATGGAGTCTGGAACCAGCACACACGAAGCACACATGCTTTTATAAGCTTGCTACAGCACCATCTATTCTATTTCATATATTTTTACCTACACTGAACTGAACTGTTAAGCCCCGTACACACGATCGGTTTAACTGATGAAAACCGTCCGATGGATGGTTTTCATCAGACAAATCGATCGTGTATGGTACCCATCGGTCTTTTTTCCATCGGATGGAAAAAATAGAACTTGTTTTAAATTTTTCCGATGGATAAAAAACCGATGGGAATTTCCGATCGTCTATGGGCAAGTCCATCGGTTAAAATACCCACGCATGCTCAGACTGAATTAGGAGACGGGAGCGCTTGTTCTGGTAAAACTAGCGTTCCTAATGGAGAGAGCACATTCGTCATTCTGCAAGTTATTGCTTCGTTTAATGCAGCGCATGTTTTGTTGCTTTAGAACGGTCTTTAAAATGTCATTTTGGCAGCAGATCTTTCTCATGAGTTCTGAGAAACGTATGTCTTTCTTCTTTCTTGTGATCTTAGGAATAATTTGTTTAATTCTTCAAGGCCGACCTCACAAATTACACCTTTTTTTTGTTTTTGTCTTTAAATTTGTTGTGCATTTTTTGGTGTGTCAATTTCTCAGAACAACATATTATTTTTATTTTTTACTCATGGAGGTTGGTGTCCCTTGTTATTAATTACACATTGTATTTATGAAATCCTATTGCTACTTCCAAAAAAAAACACATCAGGCATGTATGTTGGTTGAAATCAAATTTCCCTTTATTTCGGAAAAAAAAAAAAAAACGAAGGGCAACTATTCCGAAATTAGCAGAGAATATCAAGTCATTAGATCCCAAATGCAGACCTGACTATGATCAATAATAAAATCAACAACAGCATGAAATCAGGAGCAGCAGCCAAAGACATACATCATCCCAAGCTGTGGTACTCCATCAACCTTCAATTTCTGGATGAGCAGCTCGAGGCCAGGGAATCACCTCCTGCTCTTCCCTGTAGCCTTCCTTCCACGCCTCTCTGCAGCTTTCTCACCATGGCCCCATCCACGCACCCTTGCAGGCTGGGCCACTGTGGGTGGTGATGTGGCAGGAGGAGGAGGAGAAGGAGGAGAGGGATTGGCCTGCTGCGAGATATGGGTGGCCTCAGTCAGCAGCCCCCTCGCCCCCATGTGTACGGCCATATATATATATAAGGTGCTCACAAAGGGCCCATTGTCCCGCCTCCATTCTGAGCAACTTATCCGCCAGATAGGTGCTAAACCCCTCCGTAGGGTTGAGGGGGGCCCTCATGATAGCAGCAGCCTCCTGAATCATCTTTAGTGACTCCTCCTCCACTTGTGTCATCCGCCGTTGTTTTGGCGGTCTGACGTGTAGGGGAGCCACTTGGGAGACGGTGCTGCCACTAGGCCTGGGGACCTGCTGAGTCCCACTTGGCCCTGCCTCCTCCTGCCTGCCACACTCCTGACCCTCTTCCTCCTGGCTTGCCTCATCCTGTTTTTAAAAGAAAATTAAAAATTTGATTATTTGGGGAATCTATCACACACAATTTTGATCTCTTTCCTGTTTTTTTTTTTTGGGGGGGGGGGGTATGATATCATTTATGTCTAATCCAAACAGTTCAACACAATATTACTTAGTGGACAATAATTAAGATCAAAAATACTATACCGGGCTGAAGATGTGAAGATCTGGCTCTTCTAGCTCGGGAGGCTCCTCCTCCGCCTCTGCAGGGGTGGAGGCAAGGGTGGAAGGAACGCTGGAGGGAAGGGTGGAAGGAAGGGTTGAGGGAAGGCTGGAAATAGATTCCCTGGCCTCGATCTGGTCATCCAGAAATTGAAGATGTCTGTAGTACCACAGCTTGGGCTTTACTACATCGTCGGCTGCTGCTCCTGATCTCTTTGACTGGCGCACTTCCTTGTATTTTTTTTTATAGGAATTACGCAGGTTGTTGATTTTATTATTGATCTTAGTGTAGTCTGCATCTGGGATCCATGGCTTCATATCCTCTGCTAACTTGGTAATAGTTGCCCGACGTACATCACTCTTGTGGTACGCTGGGTGTTTCAGTTCCCACAGGTTGCACTGTTCCTTATATTTTTCTATAAAAATCAGCATCACCTCCGGCTCTCATAGTTTCTGCATCTTTTTTGAACAACAAGTAAAAAACAAAAGAAAAAAAGTAAAGGATCAGAATTGATTCTCCTCAACTTATCACAATATTACCCTTTACAATCATGAACCATTATAGGCCACTGCAGGCCCGAGTTCCCTTCTTACCTTAGTTCACTTCATTGGTTCACTTCCGGTCGTCCTTACTCCGCGCATCCCTAATAACTTCTTTCCCCTTTTTATACCCTGCGCATGCGTGTAACTCCGCCCTCGTCGCCCGCCCATGACGGACTTTTCCAGGATTTCCCCGCCCCTTAACGATCGGCGCACAGTGTGAGACGGCGACATGTTGCAGACACAGGTGGCTTCTTTACTTGAAATTACCGACGAGGAAAGCCCGGAGGCGGAAACGTCACGATCCAGTCAAAAAAGATACAAGGCGACTAATATGTCTTTTTCTGAGATGGTGGAGATGGTGGACATTCTGCGGAGGAAGGATTACGACGGCAAGCATGGCCCATGCGACACCCCTAATCTCCGGAAGTCACAAATTATGGACAAAGTTGCGAAGACTCTCTATAAAAAATATGGGGTCAGGAGATCCAAGGAACAACTCCGTAAAAGGTGGTCAGACCTGAAGCTCAGGGAGCCGGAGCAGTATAGGAAGCTTATAAAAAGCATTGGAAAAAGTAAGTTTATTTTACTGTGTTCTTTCACATTGTAATATGTATTCTTCCATGTTTTGCACCATGTGCTTGGCTTGACTGGTTTCACATTTTAAAATCTCAACTTTTCTGGTAAGTGGAGAGTCCACTTATTTGCTAAATGTGTTGAACAAAAAATTGCTGCTCTTCCCCCAAACATGTTTGGCACATATCCACGTAAACTACATGTGGGCATGCCTCATTTTACTTCAACAATGTTTATCTACACATTGTTGGCTAGATGATGTGTTGTTTAGGAAATTTAGAATGTGAATGAAAGAATAAACTGTATTCTGGGTAAAGGAGATGACACTCCAGCAGTTGTGTACTCTTTTTTGTTCTTCATCAAGATACTATACTCTGGGCCACATGACCAAATTTCTTAACGGTGTCACACACAGGTGGTCCAGTGGATACCTTGGTGTTTATCCAAGTGAATTTGTGAGTGTCCTCCAAAATAACATGTTGCTTTGTTGAGTTTGCAAGATCTCATATGTTCATCTTGAAACTCAGGGCCAAATATCAATTGGACCCCACTTTAAAACATTGAGAATCCATTTTCAGGCCTAAAAAGTCTGTGGGCTAAAAGGATACATTTTTTTTCTATTCCCATAGGGGAGAGGAGAGTGGGAGGACACCATGCTCATGAGACGAGGAACCCAACACCACAGAAACTCCCTGAAGATCCCAAAGCAGACAAAGTTCAGCAGGTTCAGGAAGCGGAGGGGGAGAAAGTGGAGGTGGAGGAAGGAGAGGTGGAGGAAGGAGAGGTGGAGCTTATCAGCACAACAGGTCAGTGTCTGTCACCACAACTTCAAGGTAAATACAGATGTAGGCCTGCATAGTTTTAAAATATTTTTTTCTTTTTAGGGACTGAACGTGGGGGTGTGTCAGGAAGTCCAAATCCTCCATTCTCGAGTGCCAGCGCCAAAATAATCATTCAGGAAATCATGGAATGCAGTAGCGAAATGGACATTATGAGAAAGAGAATTATTGTGATTGAGCAAAAATATAAAAACATGATAGATATTTTGGGGAGAATAGTGTGACCCCCCCTTTTTGTGTGTTTTGTTATGTGTTGGAATTTTTCTATGGGATTTCCACCAGCCCAAATGTGAAGATGCACACACTGAAGACTCAACATGTGCTATCTGCCGTCACAGGATATCTATGTCCCTGTTTTAGGGGTGCAACCTCTTCCTCCCTCCTCAAGTAGGGGAGAGGAAGGGTTTTCACCCCCAAAGCACGTCCATTGATCCCCCATGATGGCAGATAGCACATGTTTACCCTAGCCATGGGATCATGTTGAAGATACCCATTTGAGCCCCAAAAAGAAAGTGTGTTTCTTCACATTTGGGATGGATCAGGGGTAACATCACCCCATCTCCTGTTTGTATTTTTCACTGTGTTATTTTATTACTTTTTAATGAAAAAAAATGTGGCTTTTGACCCATGCATGTTTCTGCCAAAAAAGCCGCACAAAACACCCCAAAAAAATATTTCGAAAAAAAAAAAAACTGTGTTGCAATCAATAAAAACATTGGGGAAGTCGAAAAAAGGTGTGCCTTGTTGTTTCTATGCTCAATAGCAGTTCTGAAGATGCAAAATAAGTGTTTTTACCTCTGAGATTGGAGGCTATTTACTAAGGAGAAATACACTTGGCACTACTAGAACCTGGGAGACACATAAACCACAAATCAAAGAATGACAACACAAGTTTGTAGTAAATCAAATATTTTTGTTTATTTAAAAAAGGTAACATCAAAGTTCAGATGTGGTCTGGCATTGCGGGCAGTGCTGAGGCCGGTCAGATTTATCAGTTCAGAGGGACCGGCCTCAGACCCAACTGATGACACATAATTTGTGGAGTATTTTCTTAAAAAATTGTGCAACAAGCAGCAGCAGTACACAATGTTGTTGAGTTTATAATCCGCCAAATTGATAGCTGTCTGGAACAGGCGTAACCGGCTGGCCATTATCCAGAAGGCATTCTCCACAACTCTCCGGGCTCTGGCCAGCCGGTAATTAAAAACCCTCCTCTCCGGGGTGAGGGTGCGTTGGGGAAACGGCCGCATGAGGTGTGGTCCTAGTCCAAAAGCTTCATCCGCGATGAAAACGAACGGTAGCCCTTCCACGTTCTCTGCATCTGGAGGCAGTGCAAGGCCCCCAGCCTGCAGACGGTGAGCGAACTCCGTCTCAGCGAATACTCCACCATCGGACATCCGGCCGTTCTTCCCCACGTCCACATACAGGAACTCGTACCGTGCCGACACCACCGCCATTAACACTATGCTTTTAAAACCTTTATAGTTAAAATAGTATGACCCCGAACTGGGTGGCGGCACTATGTGGACGTGCTTCCCATCAATTGCCCCTCCGCAGTTGGGGAAATCCCACCACTGGGCAAATTGGGAGGCCACAGTCAGCCATTCCTGTGGTGTGCTAGGGAACTGTGGAGTCAAACAAAAAGAAGACATTAGTACGGTTTATGTTTACAGTGCAAGCAGATTACACACAAAAATATTGTTGACCAACATCATTCTAACATTATTATTTAGGGGAGTATTTCCTACCAATAAACAAAGGCCCACTTAGCAGATGCCTCACCCCCGCTGAGTGGACATTCTAAAATAAACTAAGGGGGCGGGGGCCTAAGGTGATTGTGGGGGATCCAAAAAAAGGCTCGACCACTCTGCTGAGCTTGATTGAGAACTAAAAAATTGGTAACATCTTTAGGGGGGGGAGGGAGGGTTGTCAAACTACGCGGGCAATGACCCCACAAAAAGGAAAAGGAAAATAGAAGGCTAGCTGGGTTTGCGCCCACGATAGCATGCTGGAGAGGTTAGTGAAGGGAAATAGGCATGGAGGGCCCAAAAAGGCCTTTACAGGTCCAAAAATTCATGGGGAAAATGGGGACATTACCAGGATATTACAAACAGGCAAATTTGGGTTAGGAGGGAAAAAATAAGAAGATTCAAAAATAATCAAAACATATAATGTGAGGTTAAAGGACCAAAATTACCTTCATATAGTCCTTCTGCAGGACCTGAATGATGGCCGAACACGTCTCAGGGATAATGATCCCGAGAGCCTGGGGGGAGATGCCTGTTGAGAAATTGAGGTCCTGCAAGCTTCTAGCAGTCGCCAGGTATCTCAACGTGGCAATAAGCCTCTGCTTGGCAGTGATGGCCTGGCGCATCACAGTGTCCTGCCTCGTTATATAGGGGACAGCAAATCCAACAGACGGTGAAATACGGGGTCCGTCATCCTGAGATAATTCCTGAAATCATCAGGATTATTCTCATGGATTTCCCGCAGCAGAGGCATATGAGAGAATTGGTCCCGCTGGAGCAACCAATTTTTAGTCCATGAACTCCTTCTCACCCTGTTCACAGACTGAACTCGGGTTACAGTGTTAACTGCAACACCAAGCCCAAAGCCAGCACGAGCTCGAGAACGAGAACGCACTTTAAACATGGTTTTAAACCGGTTGGCTGGTCAGAACGCACTCAAACAGAACGCACCGTGGAACAGCAAGGCCTGAGAAGAACGACCTGAAAAACAGGAAACGAACGGCCAAGAAGGCACTGCAAGGCAGTAACGACCTGACTGCATGCACTGAATCACAAATACAAACCCACAAGCACAAACTGAACACCAGGAAACGATCTGCAAAGCACGGAGACTGAAAAGCGCGAATCGGCTCTCACCAAACTTTTACTAACACGCGGTAACACGAAATCAGCAAAAGCAGCCCAAGGGGTGGCGCCATTAGATTTGTTCGGCCCTTTTATAGCGCGTCGTACGTTTTGTACGTGCCGTCGTTTTCTTGCCGTCGGTTTTTAAACTGATGGTGTGTGGCCAAGACTGATGTAAAACAGTTTCATCGGATTTCTGATGGTCAAATCCATCGGACGAAAATCCATAGGTTATCCGATCGTGTGTACAGGGCTTTATACTTTTTTCATTGTATTTATGATGCCACCTGTGTGAAAATAAACTCACACTTTGTTTTCAAGTCAGCCTGACTATCAATGCTATTCATTCAGAAACACCCTTGAGATACAAGAATATTAGATATTAATCTTTATTCTACAATTTGGTGAGCCAGGCACTGCCTTCATTTCCAAATTTTTATGGAAATCTCGATCCTTGCAGAGGAGGGAGAGATTAGCGCAGTTTTGTGAATATTCAAGTCTCAAGAAAAAGACGGTTCAGAAAGTATCAACCAAGAGGCGTTTGTGTTGCGTCAGATGTGGACAACAGTCCAGTAACAGACGGTTGAAGACGAGAAATTCTTCTAAATACGGTGAGTAAAAATTATGGAATTTATTGATAAAATAGCTAGAGATAGCAAGCTGGAGTTTAAAGATGTGACTTTTTATTCAAATGACAGTCACTTGTGGTCATATATGTACAATGAATGTTTACAGGCCAATACACAGATCGAAAAAATCCATGTTTACTGTACATAAATTACGTAAGAAAATAAATAGCATATTGAAATTGGTGAGAATATTTAATAAGATGGTTATTAATATTTTACCTGCCAAAAATATGTGTACACTAAATCAGACAGAGACTAATAATGTACAGAACACAGGAATACATGAAAATGTGTCCGAAGATTCTCTTAGTTGTCCAAACTGTGAGATTTTTTGTAATTACATAGAGAATCTTGAAGAACAATTAGAATCTAAAAAAATGATTTTGTCACAAAATGACAGTAGACAGATTGCTGTAATAACTACAGATGACAAAAAGACTGACTCCATGTCAAAGCTACAATCTTCTTATTTTCCGGAAAGTTCGGAAATAGAGAATATTGATGCTACTAATGAGATTGAAATGAAGCATAAAAACGTATTATGTAGAACAGCAAAACTAAAGTTGCAAATACATTACCAGCTTATGAAAGTTTTAAAAGACTTTCCTATTTATGACGTTGAGGCAACTGTATTTTCTAATTGGGATTTATTTTAAATTGTTTGCGGATCATTTTAATCTTTCAAATGATCAACGCAATTACATATTTCAGTTGTGGATTCCTGTTAATTTTGCAAAACGAATCCATTCACTTGTTATTGATGACGAAGGTCAGGAAAAACAAAATGATGTGACAGATAGACTGGGACAATTATTGCTATGTATGACCGGTGAGCAAATACCGACTATAGAAATGTTAGATCTATTACAGACTACTGCAGAAGAAGATCCATTTTGGTTTAAAACAAGATTTTGCAAGGTTTATGAAATTAGATAATGACAATGAACCAGGTTTAAAAATAGCTTTCATAAAAAAATTTAAATACCTTGACCCAACTTCAGTAGCCATAGCACAGGAACGTCAAAATGTAAATGATATAGTAAGCTTCATTGATAAAATTAGGAGACAATTGAATCAAAGCAATCTTATGCACGAAGTTGCTATTATTCAATGTGACAAAAATAGTCAGGCTACAGACCTGTCAGAAGCAACAGTTCTTAGCAAGAATGACGATGACAGGTGCAGACAAGTGAGGCAAGGAGACCCTATCACGTGTCTTTACTGTCATGGATCTGGCCATATGAGGAAACATTGCTGTAAGTTTAAGAGAGACGCACAAATAAAAACTAAAGATTAGGGATGAGCCGAACACCCCCCTGTTCGGTTCGCACCAGAACCTGCGAACAGACCTAAAGTTTGCGTGAAATTTAGAACCCTATTAAATACAATGGACTCTAACGTTCGAAATCTAAAGTGCTAATTATAAAGGCTAATATGCAAGTTATTGTCCTAAAAATGGTTTGGGGATCCGGGTCCTGCCCCAGGGGACATGTATCAATGCAAAAAAACGTTTTAAAAACAGACGTTTTTTCGGGAGCAGTGATTTTAATAATGCATAAAGAAACAATAAAACGTGAAATATTCCTTTAAATTTCGTACCTGGGGGGTGTATAGTATGCCTGTAAAGCAGCGCTTGTTTCCCTTGCTTAGAACTGTCCCTGCACAAAATGTAATTTCTGAAGGAAAAAAAGCCATTTAAAACCACTCGCGGCTATAATGAATTGTCGGCTCCCGGCAATACAGAGAAAAGTCATTGATAAAAATAAATAAATGTGTGGGGGTCCCCCTAAATTAAATTACCAGGCCCTTCAGGTCTGGTATGGATATTAAGAGGAACCCTGCATCAAATTTAAAAAAAAAATGACGTGGGGTTCCCCTCAAATATCCATACTAGACCCTTCATTATAGCCGCAAGTGAGTTTTAAATTACTTTTTTCCTTCAGAAATTACACTTTGTGCAGGGAAAGTTCTAAGCACGGGAAACAAGCGCGACTTTACAGGCATACTATACACACACCCCAGGTCCGAAATTTAAAGGAATATTTCACTTTTATTGCTTCACTTTAAGCATGATTAAAATCACTGCTCCCGAAAAAACGGCTGTTTTTAAAACTTTTTTTGCATTGATACATGTCCCCTGGGGCACGACCCGGGTCCCCAAACACTTTTTATGACAATAACTTGCATATAAGCCTTTAAAATTAGCACTTTAGATTTCTCCCATAGACTTTTACAGGGTGTACACCCCAAATTGTTCGCTGTTCGGCGAACATGCGAACAGGCAATGTTCGAGTCGAACATGAGTTCGACTCAAACTCGAAGCTCATCCCTACTAAAGATATGGAGAATGAAAAATCAGCTTTTGTACAACTTGTCTTTTCATGTCAAGATAACATTTTGACTGAATTGCCTTATGCAACTGAAGTCAAACAGATCAGTAATTTGACTGTTCACAGCAGTTCAGATAATATGGCAAAAGGAGCTGTCACTGAAAGAGAGGGTTTATTGCCATTGCCAAATATAGTATCACACCCGGATTCAATTTCTCTGCCATTACAATATGTAGCACCAATTATTTTGGACGAGAATGGTAGGTCATATATACAATGTTTGCTGAATGGTAAAAATATTAATTGTCTCATTGACAGTGGATCTGAGATTAGCCTTACCAGCCCTACTTATAGAACCCTTGACACAATTAATTAGGACTAACCCTAACGTTAAAGGTGTGGAATTAGGTGGACATCACCATAAATTATTTTTGCAAACAATATACTTATTTTTTTGACTTATCCCCATATCTCCGCCCCAAATCTACTTGATATTTTTTGAAAAATTATCTCATATTTCAAGACTATGTGTTAATCATTCTATATCTAATGCACTTAACGTCTCCTTATCACAAACTGAACTCCATCAGGCCCGAACATCCTTACCATTTAACTGTGTCACACACTATATTCCGTATTTGGGAATCCAACTCACATCCTCACCTTCAGATCTGTTCAAAGCAAATTATCTGCCACTATTGAAACAAGTCACAGGCTTAATGAAATATTGGTCTTCTCCCCCTCTATCCTGGTTAGGTAGAATCAATGCTGTAAAAATGTCTATTTTATCGAAATTCTTATATCTCTTTAGGGTACTTCCCATTCAAATACCATCATACTTTCTTAGACTTGTATAACACAGAGATATGACCTTTGTATGGGGGAATATCAAACCACGTATCTCCAAAACAACACTCTTCCTTGACAAACTATAAGGCAGGTTAGGTCTCCCTAACTTCTCTTCATATTATTATTCAGCACAATTGGCACAATTATCCAAATACCATGCAACAATTGAATCCCCTCTACCTGGTTCCCTGGTTTCTTGGTGTGTGGTTTTTGGACACCTCTAAATGCCCAAAACCCCCCATCCCCCCGCAGCCACTTCAGGCATGTAGAGTTTTTTTGAGCTGTTCCATCGTGCCCTTCACTGACCCCTTCAGGGGTTCTTCCCATTCAAAGTTGTCTCAACATCCGATGGAAACAGGGTGGATACCCTGTAAGCTCTTAGTCGTTCCACAAATCCAGGATACCATCCATCCAGGGTCCCCAGCTGTGGACTGTCGGGTCTAATGGCTATGTTCGTGGTTCCTACTACCCCTAGTCGCAAGACAAGTTGAGCCTATTCGCAGTTGGGATTTCCTATGCCTGAATGATCTGCTGTCGCTGACAGGTAGATCCACTGGTTCTGGTAAGCGTATTTCATTTTTTTTTACTCACCTGAAAGAAAGTTCCTTATGACGATCCATGTGGCTACACGTTCATCTTCACTGCTACTTCACATGTTATGTTGGTGGACATTTTCATATCATATTTTTCCTTATGTGAACTTATTAGCACATGTACATTCATATTCACTTGGTTTTATTGTTTATATTTTCACTGTTCACACCCAGTGGTTATATTCACTCAGTGAGACAGTTATTTTTCTCCTTGAACCACCAGCACTACATTCACATTTCCATCACTTTTTGAATTCTTGTCACATTCTCGTTTTTCAGATAGGTGCAATATTTTCCCTTTTTCACAAGCTCCTATAAAGAGCAAAGAGAATATCAAGAAATTTAAAGTTAAAGAAGAGATCCTTTCGGGAAGAATATTGGACAAAAGATTTATATTTCATATTTATGACTATTTTATCTTATTCAACAAGGTTTTTCTAACCTAACAGAACTTGAAGAAATTTTCATGAAGAAAAAAATTAATCAGAAGGAACTTTATCTATCTACTATAAATAAATAACTTAGGACTGAAACATTTGTCCACATATACATTTTCTGATCATCTAATTATTCTGATATTAATATTCATTTTAAGTTAGGATTATTATTATTATTTGTATTTATTTTTCCTTATTCGTATATAGAATATTTTTAGTTTACAACTGCACAATCATTCTAGTTAATAGAACATCTTTTGTTCATAACTTAGGAAACATATCACTCTTAATAGAACAATGGAAAGTTATGACAAGTTTTAGAATGTAAAGTATATTTCCAAAGAGCTAAAATATTATTTGAGCACAAATATGGAAATATATTATTGCATCATTTACTTATTTTAATAATAATAATTATCGTTATTATTATTAATAATTATTGTTATTAGTGCATCATTAAGTTATACATTTGTAAAATCTATACCATTATTTTAAGATTTTGAATAGATAGATCTAAGAGGAGTTAAAAGAAAAGAGAAAAGCATTTAGAAGGAGAAATATTTCTAGCTGCTTTAGTCCTGAGGAATATTGTGTCCGATCATTTGATACAAGGTGGAGCAATTGTCATACGAATAATTCTGAATGTATTAAATAATTTTTATATGATTAATTATAATTCAAGGGGGATTGTTAGAATATTATTTCAAATTCATAATTCAACACTTATAGGTGTTATATTAATTCATGTCAAGCTTGCAAAACATATTTGGTTTTATGATTAGTCATAGTAAATTAGGTATGAGTGAATGACCTTAATCAATTGATTTGACATGACTTTTTGTCTAAAGCTGATCATTGCTGGATATTTCTGGTATAGCCAATTTAAGTATGTCATATAAGGTATCTGTGGTGTAGAGTGTCAAGAATAGACCTCCAGAATGGACCAGTATTTATGTAGTTAGATAAATAATATATTTGTTTATATCTTGTAAAGTTAGTTAAGTGAAGTCTTAGGCGTACTAATATGTATTGGTATATAGTTACTTTATTTGTAGTTATAGTTAGTAATATATGTTCATATAGGAGATGCTTAGTTATGACTAGGGATGAGCTCGGTGTTCGAGTCAACATACGTTCGACTCGAACATCGGCTGTTCAACCGTTCGGCGAACATCGAACGATTTGGGCCGTTCACGCCAAATTCGAGTGACGCGAACGGCACACAATACACTGCGCCATCGCAGTGCAATCCCGGCGCTGTGATTGGCCAAGCATGCACTGTGACCCCGCATGCTTGGCCAATCACAGCGCCGGCAGCTAGGAGAGCCATAATTGGCCACAGGCAGGTTGCCTGTGGCCAATTATAGCTCAGGGGGTTTAGCACACGCCCCACACTATAAAAGGCCGCCAGCGCGGCGGCCTTGTGTAGTGTGTTCCGGCGCAGGGAAAGAGAAGGATAGGCAGGGACAGTGTTGATATTCTTTGTGCTATTCTTGTGTGCAGGGAGAGAGAAGGATAGGCAGGGAGAGTGTCAGTGTCATATTCTTTGCTAAACCTTGTGTGCAGGGAGAGAGAAGGATAGGCAGGGGACAGTGTCAGTGTCATATTCTTTGCTAAACCTTGTGTGCAGGGAGAGAGAAGGATAGGCAGGGGACAGTGTCATATTCTTTGCTAAACCTTGTGTGCAGGGAGAGAGAAGGATAGGCAGGGGACAGTGTCAGTGTCATATTCTTTACTAAACCTTGTGTGCAGGGAGAGAGAAGGATAGGCAGGGAGAGTGTCAGTGTCATATTCTTTGATAAACCTTGTGTGCAGGGAGAGAGAAGGATAGGCAGGGGACAGTGTCAGTGTCATTGTTGCTAAGCCTCCTGCACATTATACACCTGAAGTTAGCCCGTATTGCTGTGTTTTCCTGGTGTGTTACACCAACAGGCATTTGCAGCACTTACAGTGAGAGGAGTGTGCCTCCTGCACATTATACACCTGAAGTTAGCCCGTATTGCTGTGTTTTCCTGGTGTGTTACACCAACAGGCATTTGCAGCACTTACAGCGGGCGGAGTGTGCCTCCTGCACATTATACACCTGAAGTTAGCCCGTATTGCTGTGTTTTCCTGGTGTGTTACACCAACAGGCATTTGCAGCACTTATAGCGGGCGGAGTGTGCCTCCTGCACATTATACACCTGAAGTTAGCCCGTATTGCTGTGTTTTCCTGGTGTGTTACACCAACAGGCATTTGCAGCACTTACAGCGGGCGGAGTGTGCCTCCTGCACATTATGCACCTGAAGTTAGCCCGAATTGCTGTGTTTTCCTGGTGTGTTACACCAACAGGCATTTGCAGCACTTACAGCGGGCGGAGTGTGCCTCCTGCACATTATACACCTGAAATTAGCCCGTATTGCTGTGTTTTCCTGGTGTGTTACACCAACAGGCATTTGCAGCACTTACAGCAGGCGTAGTGTGATTCCTGCAAAATATACTCCTGAAGCTAGGCCTTATTACTGGTTTTCCCATCTCCCTGCAGGCCATTAGAATGTCTGGAAGGCAAACAAGGAGAGGCAGACAGTCAGGAGCCAATAAAAGAGGGCAAGCAGGCTCTGTGTCTAGAGACAACAGTGCTGGTCGTGGACGCGGTGCATCGCCATCAGCACGTGGTCATGGGACACGCTTGTCCTTCTTTTCGGCAGCTGGATGTGTTGAGCCGCATCATGCCGAAGACTTGGTAGAGTGGATGACCAAGCCCTCCTCATCCTTCTCATCCTCTCTCACCCAGGCTCAGGGTACTGGCAAAGCAGCTGCCAAAGCGTCCTCTTCCCTGGTATCAATGTCATCATCAGTCACTCCTTCCCTAGACCAACCATGTCCTCCTGAGGAGTCCCCCGAACTGTTTGAGTACAGTGTTGGGTACATGCTCCAGGAGGATGCCCAGCGTTTCGAAGGGTCTGATGATGATACCCAACTAGAGGAAGGCAGTAGCGTGAGAGCAGAGAGAGGGGATGCTCAAGAAGGTCACCAATCTGGCAGTCATGTTCCAGCAGCTGCAGCATACTGCCAGATTGGCTCCAGTGAGGAGGAGGGAGGGGATGATGAGGTCACTGACTCCACGTGGGTGCCTAATAGGAGAGAGGAGGAGGAGGGGGAGGAGGAGGATGAGGAGGAGGCACATCTCCAACAAGGCAGGATGCCCTCGGGGGGGCCAGCGTAAGGGCAGCACACCAACGGAATCACACCGCAGAGCTCCGCCTGTGCAGGGCACTGCCTCTACCCGTTATTCAAAAAGTTCTTTGGTGTGGGCCTTTTTTGAGTCGAGTGCATCAGATCGCACAGCTGCTGTTTGCAACATATGTCTCAAGCGTATATCGCGTGGCCAAAACATCACCCGCTTGGGCACCACATGCTTGACCAGACATATGTTGACCTGCCATGCAGCTCGTTGGCAAGCCTGCCTTAAAGACCCACACCAAAGAACAAAGCGGACCTCTCCTTGCACCGCATCAGCTGGGATCTCCAACCCCACTATACCTTCAGTCCTCTCTGAAACCTGCACTGAGAGGAATGAAGGTGTAGAATTAGGTGTGTCACAGCCAAGTACTTGCGGGCACTCTGCTAGCAGTACACCGACGTCCGATTCTAGCAGGCAAATTTCCCTGCCCCAGCTGCTGGACCGTCGAAAGAAGTTCACTCCCAGCCGTCCACATGCCCAGCGGTTGAATGCTAGCTTGGCTAAATTGCTAGAGCTTCAACTGCTGCCTTTTCAGTTGGTAGACTCGGCCCCCTTCCGTGAGTTTGTGCAATGTGCGGTTCCTCAGTGGCAGGTTCCCAAACGCCACTTTTTCTCACGGAAGGCGATTCCGGCTCTCTACCGGCATATGGAAGGCAATGTCTTGGCCTCGCTGGACAGGGCGGTAAGGTGCATATTACCACTGACTCATGGTCCAGCAGGCATGGACAGGGACGTTACCTTTCTTTCACGGCCCATTGGGTCACTCTTTTGGCATCTGGGAAGGATGCAGGACAAGGTGCAGTAGTGTTGGAGGTTGTTCCGCCGCCACGCCTCCAAAATGCTACTACTGGTTGTGACACACCTCTCTCCTCCACTCCCTCCTCTTCTTCTTCCTCCATGGCCTCTTCCTGTGCTTTGTCCTCGGAACCAGCGGTGCTCCGTAGGCGTTCAAGGGGCTACACAAGTACGCAGGCAAAAAGATGCCATGCCGTGCTTGTGCTGGTGTGTTTGGGGGACAGGAGCCACACTGGGGCAGAGGTTCTGTCTGCTCTGCAGGGGCAGGCCGAGAGGTGGTTGACGCCACGCCAGCTTAAGCCAGGAATGGTGGTTTGCGACAATGGCACCAACCTCCTCTCCGCCCTCCGAAAGGGACAACTGACCCATGTGTCCTGTGTGGCTCTCGTCCTTAACCTGGTGGTGCAGCGGTTCTTGGGCAGGTACCCGGGCTTACAGGATGTCCTGAGGCAGGCCAGGAAAGTCTGTGTGCATTTCCGCAGATCTTATAATGCCAGTGCTCGCTTGGCTGAGCTGCAAAAGGAGTTGAACCTGCCCAAGAACCGCCTTATATGTGACATGCCCACCAGGAGGAACTCAACGTTGGCCATACGCAGCAGAGGGCCATCAATGAGTACCTGTGCGACTACGGCACCAGAACAGGGTCAGGGGAGCTCAGGTTTTTTTCACCACGCCAGTGGGGCATGATCAGGGATGCATGCACTGTCCTGGCACCATTTGAGGGGGCCACGAGGATCGTGAGCAGTGACAGTGCATGCATCAGTGACACTGTACCTCTTGTCCACCTGTTGGAACATACGCTGCGTGGAATAATGGACAGGGCACTTGAGGCAGAACAGAGGCAGGAAGAGGAGGACTTCCTTGCCTCTCAAGGCCCCCTTTACCCAGACAGTGTTCCTTCTGTCCCACCCATCGCACAGGAAGAGGAGGAGGAGGAGGATTGTGTCAGCATGGAGGTGGAGCCTGGCACTCAGCATCATCAGCAGCAGTCTTTTAGGGATGATTTACAGTCCCAAGAAACCAGTGGACTTGTACGTGGCTGGCAGGAGGTGGCTGCGGATCATGTCGTCCTTAGTGACCCAGAGGACTCCGGACCGAATGCCTCAGCTAACCTACGCTGCATGGCATCCCTGATCCTGCAAAGTCTGCATAAGGATCCTCATATTCTTCGGTTCAAGGAGAGGGACCATTACTGGATGGCCACTCTCCTTGATCCACGATACAAGGGTAAGGTTGCAGACCTTATCTTACCGTCGCAGAGGGAGCAGAGGATGAGACAACTCCGGGAGGCCTTGTAGAAAGGTCTGTGCAACGCGCTCCCAGAGACTGGGAGGTTACAAACTCCTGGTCCTGGACAACGATGCGTTCAGACAATTCTTTAGTCCGCAGCCCCAAGGTATGATCGGTTCCAGCAACCATCGCCAGCGTCTGATATACATGGTGCAGGAATACCTAGGGGCAAGGTCAGACTTGGACACCTTCCCCACCGAAAATCCTCTGGCTTACTGGGTCTTGAGGATGGATCACTGGCCAGAGCTTGCACAGTATGCAATTGAGATACTGGCCTGTCCTGCATCCAGCGTTCTTTCAGAACGCACATTCAGTGCTGCTGGAGGATTTGTCATGGATCACAGGGTGCGCCTGTCCACCGACTCGGTTGATCGACTGACTTTCATAAAGATGAACCAGTCTTGGATCACCACCAGCTACCAAACACCTGAAGCTGATATAACAGACTAATTTATTTTCAAATGTCACATCCCTTCAAGACTGATGCTGATGCTGAGAGACTGTCCTGTTATGTTGACTGACTATCCTCCTCCTCCTCAATGATCCGATTGATGATGATAGCTTGGAAGAACATTTTTGTTTCTGGGTGCCGCCACCAGTGGCTAAGGCCCAATTTTTCAGCCCCTGTTTAACAGGGGCATGTAATTACAATTTTTTATGCAATGCTTTGCAGCAGGGCTCATTCCTGCACTCCAACTAGAGTATCTGGGAGAGGTTGCAGTGTCGTGGCACCAGCACCAGTGCCTAAGGCCCAATTTTTCAGCCCCTGTTTAACAGGGGTGTGTAATTACAATTTTTGATGCAATACTTTGCAACAGGGCTCATTGCTGTGCTCCAAGTACAGTATCTGTGAGGGGTTGCAGTGTTGTGGCACCAGTGCCTAAGGCCCAATTTTTCTGCCCCTGTTTAACAGGGGCATGTAATTACAATTCTTGATCTAATAATTCACAGCAGGGCCCATTCCTGCGCCCACCAAGAGTAACTGTGAGGCCTTACAGTGTTGTGTCAACACCACCACCACCACCACCAAAGGCCCAATTTTTCAGCCCCTGTTCAACAGGGGCATGCAATTACAATTCTTGATCTAATAATTCACAGCAGGGCCCATTCATGCGCCCACCAAGAGTAACTGTGAGGGCTCACAGTGTTGTGGCAACACCAACATGTAAGGGGCAAATTTCAGCTGAGTATATAAGGCAGGCCCCTACTTTCAAACATCCAACTTACAAACGACTCCTCCTTGCAAACGGAAGGATACAACAGGAAGTGAGAGGAAATCTACCCCTAGGAAGGCAAATTCTCTCCTGTAAGAGTTAATATGGGAAAAAAAGTGTCTCCTCTCCACTGATGCTTTATCACCAATTCTTGTTTCAATAAAAACCCAAATTTTCAAAAAACATTTGTCATTAGGACGGAAAGTGAGGTGAACTGTTCTGAACAGGTGCACACTGCACAGACAGCAAAAAAAATGTTACAGGGGTGATAACCCTTCCCTATGTTTTCCAAAAAGCTTAAAAATAGATTTTTTGGCTGGAGCTACACTTAAACAATGTACCTGTTCAAAATTACAAACAGATTCTACATAAGAACAAACCTACAGTCCCTGTCTTGTATGCACCGCCTGTATACGGCTGTTCAGAGTATATAGGGCCTTTTTTATTTTGTGTGCGGGGTTCCCCTTAATATCCATACAAGACCCAAAGGGGCTGGTAATGGGCTGGGGTAGGGGGGGGGGTGTGATGGGGTAGCTATGCCATTTTTCTTAAAGATTTTCATCCATATTACCCGGACCAGACATTACATTAAAGCCGCAAGCAGTTTTAAATGGCTTTTTTTCCTTTAGAAATGTAATTTTGTGCAGGGACAGTTCTAAACACGGGAAACACGTGGCACTTCACAGGCATACTTTAGACACCCCCCAGGTACGATATTTAAAGGAATATTTGACTTTTTTTTTCACTTTATGCATCATTAAAAAGACTGCTCCCGAAAAACGGCCGTTTTTAAAACTTCTTTTTGCATTGATACATGTCCTCTGGTGCAGAACCCGGGTTCCTAAACCCTTTTTAGGACAATAACATGCATAATAGTCGTTATAATTAGCACTTTAGATTTCGAACATTCGCATCCATTGTATTTAATAGGGTTCTAACGTTCGTGCGAACTTTCGGTCCGTCCGCGGGTTCTGGTGCGAACCGAACCCGGGGGTGTTCGGCTCATCACTAGTTATGACATTACATCATCAGCACACCACCCCAAGTATAGGGTGCCACATTTGTGCCTGTCAATCAAACACCATATGACTTTATAACATATTGCTGGAGTTAGCAGAAATTAATGTGTGCCATACAAGGTTCTAAGTTTGTACAGTATGAGGTAATGACGTTCATATGTAACATATATATAAGCCTATGCTTTGAGATGGGAGGACACACTTGCACGACACACTGACACAAACACACACAAAGATACACTCACTTACACCCACTTCGAGAGATAACACTGACAAGAAGAACAGCTGAATTTTACCAAAAGTCTAAGAACGTCATTTCCTGCTTCTGCTTCACTTGGGACAAGACAATATGGAGTCTGGAACCAGCACACATGAAGCACACATGCTTTCATAAGCTTGCTACAGCACCATCTATTCTATTTCATATATTTTTACCTACACTGAACTGAACTGTTATACTTTTTTCATTGTACTTATGATGCCACCTGTGTGAAAATAAACTCACACTTTGGTTTCAAGTCAGCCTGACTATCAATGCTATTCATTTAGAAACCCCCTTGAGATACAAGAATATTAGATATTAATCTTTATTCTACAGTGGATGTATGGATCAGACTTCTTTCATTTCCATTTGCTGGGCTTGAGCTTGAATCTTCCCGCCCACATCTCCTTCCTTAGGCAGCAGAACAGTGTCTGCCGGGGAAAGTGGGCGGGGCAGCACATGAGGCAGCAGGGGGAGGGGGGAAGTGTCAGAGCTGGGCGTCTCTCTCTGGCTGTGATCTGGAGCTCTCAGTGAGCTCCGATCACCCGGTGATTTGTCTCACTCGCAGCCTGTTTTCTCTGCAGCAGTGAGCGGAATCAGCGCTGTGCTGGTGGCGGGGATCTTTGCTGCGACTCTATAATAAGGTAAACTATGCGGTGAGGCCCTTTTGTGTAGCGAGGCTTAAGGTAATTGCCTAATTTGCCTAATTAGAGAGCCGCCTCTCCTGGGGAAGTCTGAGTGAAGGGGGACAGGGGACACTACTGTGGGGAGGGGGATCCCTCCCTGTCCCTGTCATGGTAAATCCGTGATGTAAAGGGGGACAGAGGAAAAAAATGTAAAAACGAGATTGTGATTTCAGAGGAGGGGGCTGTGATGTGAATGATCATCGCACAAACAGGCTTTTCACTCGGACCTCAGCTATGACTAAGCACCTATTAGTGATGTGAAACACGTTAACTTTTGCCCCCAAACCTCTGTCACTGTATGGATTGACTGTTTGGATTTTATTCACTTGACACAATAAAGGTCTTGCATCGGAGTGCGCCGACCAGCATTTCTTGTGAAGTTCAGTAGATGGCTCTAGCACACTAGTCATTAGTATTGCCTGTAGACTCCTGCAGCAGATCTTTTTCCCATTACGGACTTACCATTACTTGTTCTGTACTATGTCTCTGTGTGAAGGTGAATATCTTTTGCCCCATACACACGACCAGTTTTCGCATCGGAAAAAGTCTGAGAGCTTTTCGTCAGGAATCCCGACCGTATGTATGCTCCATCAGACTTTTTCCAACAGGAAAACTGCCGGAAAAAAAAAAGAGAGCAGGATCTCTTTTTTCCCATCAGGAAAAAATCCTAGCGGAAAAAACGTTCGTCTGTATGCTTTTCCGACGGTAAAAAAACACGCATGCTCGGAAACAATTCAACGCATGCTCGGAAGCATAGAACTTAATTTTGTCGGCTCATCGTAGTCTTTTACATCACCGCGTTCTTGGCAGTCAAAAGGTTCACTGGACTTTTGTGTGACCATGTGTATACAAGGCAGGCTGGGCAGCACAGTGGTGTAGTGGTTAGCACTTTCACCTAGGAGCAAAAGGGTCACTGGTTTGAATCCCGACACCATCTGCCTGGAGTTTGCATGTTCTCCCTGTGTCTGTGTGGATTTCCTCTGGGTACTCCTGTTTCCTCCCACACTCCAAAGACATGCTGGTAGGTTAATTGGATCTTGTCCAAATTGGCCCAGTATATATATGTGTGTACGACTGTATCCTAGGGGTAAAATGACCGCACCAGCCAAGCAGACACTGGCTGCAAAAAGCGCCTAGAGGCGATTCAGTTCGCATTTGTAGCGCTATACAAGTCACTCATTCATTCAGGCTTGAGAGAAATTCTGTCGGGAAAACCACAAAATTAATAAAATTTAAGCATGTATGCAGTACAGATTCCAGCATAGTAATTCTATTAGACTCGTGCAGTTCGTTTCATTCCGAAATAATATTCAAACAAATTTTATATTATTTGGAGATTCGGTTATATCCGAATACCCGAATTACAATATAAAAAAACGAATGCTCCGAATAACGTAACGAAATTCGTCCGGATTTCGGAAATTAGGACTGAAATTAGAATCAAATTTTAGACTGAACTCTTGAATTGAATACTCACTACACATATTGCTGAATTTAAAGACTGTGTGTGTCATTAGAGTACCATTTCGAAATAATGCTGTTTTTGTTAAGCCAAAGGTAATTTAACCACTTGCCGACGGCTGGACTTCTAAAGACGCCCTGGGCTTTGTAGTGGTATATCTGAATGATGCCTGAAGCTACAGCCATCATTGAGATATCTGCGTTTTCAGCCGGCGATTTCCTACCCCATAAGAATGATCATAGTGGCTGGTCAGCCGCTTGATCATTCTTACGGGTGGCGAGAGGGGACGCCCCCCCTTCCGCCGTCCTCCGGTGCTTCTACCGACTCACCGTTGCGATCAGTGAGTCAGGGAACGGATCCGCAGTCTCCGGTTGTCCACCATAGAGATTTCCGGATGGTTGCCGGAGTCTCTATGATCGTCGGAGGCCGGGCGCGATGTTATGACGTCAAGCCCGGCCTCTGCATTCAAAAAAACGGCTAGAAAGCTGAGATCGTTTTTTTTGTTTTTTATTTTTTTATTTCAGGCTTCCCAGCCTAGAGGTGAGATGTCCCCATATCTCACTGTAAAGAGGACCTGTCATGCCATATTCCTATTACAAGGGATGTTTACATTCCTTGTAATAGGAATAAAAGTGATCATTTTTTAATTTATTTTTCAAACTAAATTTATTTAAGTAAAATTAACAATTATTTTTTTCTTAAAGCGTCGCCTATGGGGATTTTTAAGTACCGAAGTTTGGCGCCATTCCACGAGCGTGTGCATTTTTTAAGCGTGACATGTTAGGTATCTATTTACTCGGCGTAACTTCATCTTTCACATTATGCAAAAAAATTGGACTAACTTTACTGTTTTTTTTTTGTTTAAAGCACAAAACAGTTTTTTTCCCCAAAAAAGCGTGTTTGAAAAATTGCTGCGCAAATCCTGCACGACATAAAAAGTTGCAATGACTGCCATTGTATTCTCTAGGGTCTCTGCTAAAAAAACATATATAATGTTATATATATATATATATATATATATATATATATATATATATATATATATATAATGTTTGTGGGTTCTATGTAATTTTCTAGCAAAAAAAGATTTTTACATGTAGGAGAGAAATGTCAGAATTGGCCTGGTTGACAAGTGGTTAAAGAGTTATTGTAATCATTTGATGAAGATTTTTCTTTTGTTTGTTCACTTTGCTGTATTCCAATCGAAAACAATATAACATTTTCGTTTCGACCGATTCGAAAATGTTGATAGTTTTGAAGTGAAAAAATCGTAAAATTTTGAAGAAAATTCGAAAATTCAGAAAACGAATTCCGAAAATGAATTGAACGAATCAACCGAATTTAACTTAACAAAATAACGAATCTAACGAATCAAAACAAAACTAAACAATTTTTTTTGTCATGCACGTGTCTAAATTCTATCACCAAATCTCCATACATATCTCCTCTGTGCCTTAAGCCTATCATAGATTTACAAAAATATGTAATGTTAGGACCAACCTTAACTATCCGGTAAACCTGTATCAAGTCAACAGACTTTGGACTATTTTGATTTTAAAAGCGATTGTATGGTCAGATTGTAATGTGTCTGGTAAGCTGTAGATCTGAAAATATATACTGTATCTATGAGACTGTAGGCATAGAAGTGTCTGGGCATAATCACATACCAGGAAATGCACTGCTATTTTTAGAAGATATTAAAGACCAAAGGTTAGATTTTTTTTTTCAACATACTGCTTAGGCTTACTATTTCTACTGCTACTATTATTATCATTTGATATCAATGTATCTAATACACAGTTGCAAAGCTCTATGAAAGGTTGGAAAATCTAGCTGATAAAAATAATAAAACTGGTGTATGCATTGTTGTTTTTTTTTAGCAATATTAATTTTCAAACACTTGAATATGGTAACAATAACTCCAGCCAACCGCAGTCATTTCCTCTGGAGTACAACGGTTTGTGAAGTGTGACATTTAGATTTTCAGTTTGCCTCCTGACACATGACATTTTTTTTACGCTCATAATGAGAAAAGCTATTTGCTAACTGTGAAAATGTTATGTATTGCTTGATATGCTATCTTTAATTTTGTTCTTTTGAACATGACTTTAGACCTCTATTGTGTTTCCTCCACTCCAAGGAATTAGCATTTTCCGTAGATCATGTTAACCTTTTAGGCATGGTAATATCCAGTTAATCAACATGCATACACGTAGAAAGGGCATATGCGATACATAGAGAGTCACTAAAGCTGCACAGTGAAAAATGAATCATTTACTGACACCACTTAACATTTTGGTACTGGATTTAACAACAACAACTTAGTTTTTAAATGAACAACTGTCTAATTGACAAAGACATTTACTGGCAGTAATTGGAATCATTAAAGCTAATATTTTCTCAAATTGTATTACTGTTATTAGCATATTAGTCCCTTTTAGGTGCTATACGCCAGTGTTTATAAACTCTAATCTACTAGTATTCCCAACAGGTCAGGTTCTGTGGGTTTCTTCCAATGTTCAGGAACAAAGCATAATTTATTTGTGCAAGATAAAAAAAATTGCACAAGTATCCAAAAGTTCTGTATATTTCTTCCACTGTTAACAGGTGGGGTAATTACTGATCAAACAGCACTGAGCTGCCTGTGCAAGAAAAATAAATTCCTGGAAATGTCATAGGTAAGCTGTATAGAAGGGACTACTGGGATTGAGAAACAATTTTGTAGACCATAAAGCTAACCAGAATAGTAATGACTTATTTACAATAATATATATATGTATGTATGTGTGTGTGTGTGTGTGCATATGTATGTATGTGTGTGCATGTGTGTGTGTATATATATATATATATATATATATATATATATATATATATATATATATATATCCCTTTCATGACTAAGCCTATTTTTAACATTTGGTGTTTACAAGTTAAAATCCGTATTTTTTGCTAGAAAATTACTTAGAACACCTAAACATTATATGTATATTTTTAGAAGAGAATCTAGAGAATAAAATGGCGATTGTTGCAATATTTTATGTCATCACACGGTATTTGTGAGGCGGTGTTTTAACCACTTAGAGACCCCTCACTGTATATATACGTCGGCAGAATGTCTCGTACAGGCACAATCACGCACCTGTACGTGGCCCTTTAACTGCCAACGTCGGGGTCGCGCTCGCGACCCCCCTGCCTTCCCCGTGAGTCGGACCGCGGGTCCCGCGGACTCGATCGCCGCGGGTATCCCCGCGATCATCTCACGGAGGCATGGAGCGGGGAGATGTTAGTGTAAACACAACATCTCCCCGCTCCCCTACTGACAATGTCAGCGATCTCCACTCTGTGTAATCAGAGCGGAGATCGGTGACGTGTCACTAGTAGCCACGCCCCCCCTCAGTTAGAAACATGCCCCCTAGGCACACTTAAAGCGTAAGTAAACCCATTGATTTGATAGTTTAAAAAAACAGTTAACATTTCTGGCATGCCGGAAATACTAGCTGTCACATTGGTTGTGCTCTCAACCAAACTGTCAAACCATCCAATGGCTGGTGTCATAACAGATCACATGTGCAGCATCATGGCAGTTGCAAATTAAACAGAGGCTAAGATGGCAGCTTCTTCCACTTTAACCCCTCCAGCGCCCCTAGTGGTTAACCCCTTCACTGCCAGTGTCATTTTTACAGTAACCAGTGCATTTTTATTGCACTGGTCGCTGTAAAAATGACAATGGTCCCAAAAATGTGTCAAAAGTGTCCGATGTGTCCGCCATAATGTCGCAGTCATAAAAAAAAAACGCTGATCGCCGCCATTACTAGTAAAAAAAAAAATGCCTTAAAACTATCCCCTATTTTGTAAACACTATAATTTTTGCGCAAACTAATCAATAAACGCCGATTGCGATTTTTTTTTTTACCAAAAATATGTAGAAGAATATGTATCGGCCTAAACTGAGGAAAAATATGTTTTTTTATATATTTTTTGGGGATATTTATTATAGCAAAAAGTATTTTTTCAAAATTGTCGCTATATTTTTGTTTATAGCGCAAAAATTAAAAACCGCAGAGGTGATCAAATACCACCAAAAGAAAGCTCTATTTGTGGGATAAAAAGGACGCCAATTTTGTTTGGGAGCCACTTCGCACGACCGCGCAATTGTTAGTTAATGCGACGCAGTGCCGAATCGCAAAAAGGGGCCTGGTCTTTATGCTGCGTATTGGTCCGGGGCTTAAAGCGGAGGTGCAGCCAATATAAAAAAAAAAAGTCAGCAGCTACTAACAGTGTAGCTGCTGACTTTTAATAAGGACACTTACCTGTCCTACTCGCCCGCGACGTCGGTCCCGCTACGGCGATCGATCGCTGCTGACAGGACGCGGCTCCTCCATCCTGAGTAAGGGAAACAGGCAGCCTTTACTGACCGTTTTCTACTGCGCATGCGCCACTCGCACGGCGCTTTGTGAATGGGCGGCTTGCCTCCTGGGATACACACAGTTCCCAGAAGGCAGCGCGGCCCATTCACAAGAAGAGGAAATGGAAGGAGAGCCACCGCGGACGAGAAGAAGAACATTAGAGGCAGATTAGGGGACTTCCGCATAGCAACAGACATTTAGGGTGAGTATAATTTTATTTATTTTTTCTATTAATTTTTTATTAATTTTTTTATGATTTTTAATGTATAGATTTTTTCAGGGTGGACCTCCGCTTTAAGTGGTTAAACGCAACTTTTTGGGAAAAATACACTTTCATGAATTAAAAAAATGAAAAAGTAAAGTTAGTCCAATTTTTTTATATAATGTGAAATATGATGTTACGCCGAGTAAATAGATACCAAACATGTCACGCTTTTTATAATTGCACGCACTCGTGGAATGGCGACAAACTACGGTACCTAAAAATCTCCATAGGTGACGCTTGAATTTTTTTTTTACGGTTACCAGGTTAGAGCTACAGAGGAGGTATAGTGCTAGAATTATTGCTCTCGCTCTGACAATTATGGCGATACATCACATGTGTAATTTTAACATTGTTTAGATATGCGGGCGTGACTTTCGTATGCGTTTTCTTTGCTGCGCAAACTCGCGGGGACGGGGGCGCTTTAATTTTTTTTTATTATTATTATTTATTTTATTTATTTGTATATTATTAAATTGTGTTTTTTTTTTTTTAAATTGATCACTTTTATTGCTGTCACAAGGAATGTAAAAATCCCTTGTGACAGTAATAGGTGGTGACAGGTACTCTTTATGGAGGGATCGGGTGTCTAAAAGACCCCCAATCCCTCCTTTACACTTCAAAGTATTCAGATCGCCAAAAACTGTGATTCTGAATACTGTATATTTTTTTTAATCCGGCGCCATTGGCAGCCGAGTAAACCGGAAGTGACGTTGCGACGTCACTTCCGTGTTTACATTCAGGAGACTAGAATGAAGCCGTTTACAGCTTTGTTCCAGTCTGTCACAATGCGCCGGAAGTGCAAGATCGCGGATCAGGTCTTCCGGTGGGACGGGAGGCCCGGTCAGAGCAGCAGGAGGGGGGGGATGTCCCCTCCCACTCCTCTGGTATAACAACCGAGCGGCTTTTAGCTGCAGCGGTTGTTATCCCTGGAAATCGCCCGCTCTAAATAACGGTATTGGGATGATTCCTGCAGCTGCGGGCATCATCCCGGTATAACTCCCGAAAGCCGAGGCCGCATATGTGCGTATGCTCGGCGGCAAGGGGATATACATATATATTAGTGCTCAGTATAGATGAGTACAACCCTTTTGAAAAGTAAGATTTTAATCAATATCTCAATGAACATAAGAACAATTTCCAAAATTTTGCCAAAACCGAGTTTTATAGAATATTTGTCTAGCTCATTACATGAAAGTAAGGTTAATAATATAACTTAGATTTCAAAATCTTCATGTGAAGATTCAAATGAATAGACCCCAAAACAAAAACTACTACTTCTAATATTTTGGATGACCTCCATAATTTGTAAGGACAGCACCAAGTCTTCTCGGAATGGAATGAACAAGTTGGTGACATATTGCAACATCTATCTTTTTCCATGGGACAGCAGGCAGGACCTTAAAACCTCTATAATTAAAATAAATCAACACACCAAGTATTGGATAAATAAGGCCGTGGCTGCTTTATTATTGGATTACAATAAAATTATGAACTTCTCATGAATAAATTAACTTTAAACAGCTTAGCCACTACGGCTCAAGCTTATATAATATTTAAAACTTCAAATTATCCAAAAGACAGGTGGATTCAAATCCACCTGTCATCAAACCCCACAACCACGGCCCTTTCAATACACATACCTAAATCAGCATTAAATATATCTAAACCTATGTCGGATAAATGTACCCCATCTGCTCTATATAAACCCTGTATGAAACCTTCCAACTCGGTATGCCTGAAAGACCACATCCCCAAAACCGATAATAATTTAGCAACAGCCCTATTTACGCGACGCCTAACTTTTTCCAAAGGACGCATGGCTGGAAAAGAAAGCCATCGTAGCCTTTGCACCAATTCGGAAAAAATAATACTAGTATTTGGTAATAGTAATTGAATTTTTAAAAGGTCATCCCTAATCTTAAAGATGAGATCCAACGTTTTTTGTTTCCCGATATCATTCCCCCCCAGATGTATAATCAAAACATCCGGAGGCGAAAAATCCTTAAGAAGCTTATTGAATTCTAGCAAAAGGCTAGACCAAACCATACCCCGTCTACCAAACCATAAAACCTTAAACAAAGAAGGATCCAATCCTAAATTGCTAGAATATTTTCTTGCAGCAGCTCTCCGATGTGCCCAAAAAATGTATGAATGGCCGATGATCCATACCAATCTGAATTTACCTAAAATAAATCAAACAGATAGATTAGGACGAATATACAAAAGATAACGGTCAGACTTCCATCTACCAACTCCCTTAATAACATCAGTGTCGAGTCCCAACCTAGAAGCTTCAGTAGCTGCACCAATCCTAAAAGAGTGCGATGTAATATGATACCCTTGAAGATTTAATTTTTTTAAACCTTTCTTAAAAACACTAATAAATTGATATTTAGTAAGTGGGACACCAGATTCATGAATAAAAAAGATGTCCGATAAAGAAGGCCTAATATTACAATATTGAGATACTAATTTCACCGGGCAAATAGGAGAGCCATCACAAGCAAATAAACTCACCCAGCTACCAATACCAAGTTGATCTGTTTTTGACCGACGAATAAAAATTTTTAACATACCATCCGAAATAAGCACATCAGAAGAAGAAAAACCATTGAGTTTTAGAAAAAAGGAAACTCCAGATAGTGTCTTCTGGACATATGACCAGGAATAATTTTTGTTAAATAAAGATTCCAAAACAAGCAAAATTAATTTTTCAGAAAATGAAACGGCAGGTGAGGGTGCAATTGAATGTTGAATGTAGGCAGAAATGGGCTTCAAACCAGGTCCCATATATTGGTTGGGCACTGCATCCCTACAGGATCCGCATCCGGATACAGCTGAAAAAATCGATCCATCTGTAGGCGAGACAGAGAATCCGCCACGTCATTGTCCTTACCTGCCACATGAGTTGCCTTTAACCAAATATTCCAACTCAAGCACCGGAAGACCATATGGCGTAGAAGTACAATGACCGGCGGAGATTTGGATGTTAGACAGTTTATTGCAAACATAACACCTTTGTTATCAGTCCTAACCATTATCCGTTTATTCTGAAAATGCTGGCCCCAGATTTCTAAAGCTACTATTATCGGAAAAAGTTCCAATAATACAATATTCTTTAACAGACCTTTGTTTTTCCAACTGGTAGGCCAGCGCTCTGCACACCACTGCGATCGCCAAATGGCAGCAAAGCCGCATAACCCCGCAGAGTCGGTAAACAGAAAAAAATCATTATCCAGAATGAATTCTTCCTGCCAAACAGCTTTCCCATTAAAATAATAAGGAATTGAATCCATACCAACATGTCTTCCTTCATATCGTGAGTAACTCTTATATGAGAAATCGGGGATATTAAACCAGAAATGGCCAGATACAGCCGTCATGAGAACACCTTTCCAACCGGCATAATCCTAGATGCGAATGCCAATAAGCCGAGCAGTGACTGCATCTCCTTTAAACAAACTTTCTTTTTTCTAATGATGAGTAATAAAGAAGATCTAAGCTTGACTAATTTATCGTCAGGTAACCTAAACTCCATTAGCTCGGAATCAATCGTGATACCTAAGAATTCAATGCAAGTTGAGGGCCAGGCAGTTTTTTCAGTGGCTAAAGGAACTCCGAAATGGCTACATATTGTGAAAAAAGAATCCAATAACCTTGTACAATCCGAAGAGTGAGGAGGGCCTAAAAACAAAAAATCATCTAAATAATGGATCAAAAAAGTTGAATTAGATATATTGCTAACTACCCATTCTAAAAAGGATGAAAAAGATTCAAAATAAAAACAGGACAAAGAGCAGCCCATTGGTAAGCACTTATCGAAATAAAAATAACCATCAAAGAAAAAACCTAAAGAATTAAAACCAGCAGGGTTGATAGGAAGGAGGCGAAAAGCAGATTTAATATCTGCTTTAGCCAGAAGGGCCCCCTTACCGAGCAACCTAAGCTTAACTAAAGCATCCTCAAAAGACGCATAAGAAACAGAGAAAAGACTATCCTCAATTTGGTCATTCAGGGAGTGATCCTTGGGAAAAGACAAATGGTGAATCAACCTGAAAGATTTTTTTTCTTTTTTGGGGACAATTCCTAATGGTGAAATCCTAAAATTAATAAATGGAGGGGAACTAAAAGGACCGGCTACCCTCCCTTCAGAAACTTCCTTATAAATTTTTTCCCAAACAATATTAAAATAATTTTCTACTGATTTTAAATTATTTATTAGTGTACAACCCGAACCGCAAAATGACGGCAAAACAAAACCCTCTCTAAATCCTTTAAGAATTAGCTGAGCCTTCGCCTTGTCTGGATATATTTTGAGCCAAGGAAGCATGTTTTGCCAGATCACCGGGGTGCGAGCCTTTTTGAACAGGTCCTTGTTGGTTAAATGTCGCCATTCGTTTGAAACATTTGCTGACAGAATGTGTTCCTGAACAAAAGGCACATTCGTGGCGGTACCTGCAAGAGTTGGGCCACTTACATTGTCCGTCATTAAAGTTGAAACAAATTCCTTTCTTGTAACCTGACGGCTGACCGGTTGATTGCTGTAAAATCTGATTTTGTTTGGAAAAATTTTGTCGTTGAGGGAGAAAAAGATTGAGCCAGAGCCCAACGTCCTTCACTCCCCATTTTAAAGATTTGTGGACCGCTAATTTCTGACGAAAAGCCTCATCATAATTAAACCAAGAGGTACCACCAAAACTTTTATACGCTTCCAAAATGACATCCAGATGTTGAAAAAGTCCCGAACTCTTCTCCGGAAATTTTTCACAAAGGATACCAGAAAATATGCAGAAAGCCTGCAACCAGTTGTTGAAAGACCTGGTCACAGGCCTCCTACGATCCTCATCCTCTTTTTTTTCTTTCACAATAAAATCTTTTGAAGAAGGAAGCAAAGATAATAAATCCAAAAATTCGCCCCTCCATATCTTTTCTTTTACTGCTACGGAAAGATGAAAACCTAACGGAGATACCTCACAGGGAATGGGTACTTTTAAACAGGTTTCAGGTAAATTTTGTATTTTTGCATTCTGATAGGAAGTAACAGTATCGTTAATAGAATGTAAAATATGCTCGTCATTTACTATTTGAACACAAGATGGCGACAATACATCCACCATAGCATTATCAGGAACAAGAACAGGATTTTTTAATGACTGAACTTCATTAGTTAATTTAGCTATTGATTCAACAATGTTATGCAGAGTAAGCACATTAATTGACTCACCTGCTACAGATATACCAGCCTCCTCAGTTGTATTGGAAGGAGCTGATCCGCCAGCAGGCCTAGTACTGACCTCAGACTGCTGTGTGCGTTGCCATGGTGACGAGCTATGATGCTGAATGAGGTGTGGAGACTGCGCTGACGTACCGCCCACAGCTCCGCCTCTGCTACTGGCTCCGCCTCTTCTCATAGGAGAAGTACCTGGCGCCGACGCTGGCACTGTTGCGGGCTGTCTCTCCGCCCGACCTCTGGATGCTGCCCCGCTCCTCCTCGCCGGCTGCCCTGTTCTTTTAGCAGCCGGCGCTTGCGGTGGTGAAGGGGAGAGTCTCCGGCATGGGGTCCGCCTTCTTTTTGTGGAGCCACGCCCCCCTGATGATGCGGCATTACTGACCCTCTCCAGACGTGGAGCGTCCTCCGTCATTGCGGCTCCCTCCTCTTCCGGGATCATCATGGACTCCTCGCTGCGCTCCCTCACCGCTATACCTTCTCCGGCCGCGATGCTTCAGGATTCCTCCGCCCTTGCTGTAGCTCCCACCGGAGCTTCTTGACGCGAAGCCAGCGGTAAGTCCAGACACTGCCGGATCCAATCCTCGCCGCCTTCTTCTCCTGCCCGCTCGATCAGCCACCGCAGTAGGCTCATCTTCTGGCCTCAGAAGACCCTGTTTGTTCAATGGAGAAACTCCTAGAACACCACAGATCCTGTCTTCTGAGGCGACTGATTTATAAAACGGAACCCCCTTTATATAGCCCTAATAAGAACCTGATTAGACCGGTACTGACTAGCCCAGTACCACTTTAGCCTTAAAAAAAAACGGGAAACAGCACGAGCCTACTGCGTGATCACCAGGTGATCAGCTAAAGCCCGGGAAAGTCGTTTTAACTTTCCCTATGCCATATGAAAACCCCCCAGCTGTTCCCTCTAGTAATCCTATCATGACTATTTAAGGGGATCTTAAAACTGTTTGCCCTGCCGCTTTCCCATGAGAAAAGGGGGGGTTATAACTGTCTCCCCCCTTTCTATCATTCTTCAAGAACAATCTCTTTTAAAGCCTGGATGCTGGATGGAGAGTGATGCTCAACTTGTCTTTTCAGAACTCCCCATAGATGTTCGATTGGGTTCAGATCAGGAGACATATGCTCCGTACACACGGTCAGACTTTTGACCGGCCAAAATCACATCGGAATTTCATCGGAGTAAATGTTCTCTATCTAAACTCTGACGGAATTCCTCGGAATTTCCGATGGGAAAAAGTCCGATGAGGCATACACACCGTCGGAATATCCTATGAAAAAATCCCGTCTGACTTTTTCCATCGGAAATTCCGATCGTGTGTACAAGGCATTACAGTACTTGGTCACTGAATCACTTTCACCCTGTTCTTTTTCAGAAATACAACAGTGACATACTGACATATAATCACACACATACTGTAGGTTGGACTTGATAGACTTTTGTCTTTTTTAAACCTCACCTACTATGTAACCTACTATGTAACATTAGATGTGTGTTTTGGATTATTGTCATAATGGAAAAGTGCACGACGACCAGGGGCACGGAGTGATGGTAACATATTCTATTTCAGTATAGAGCAATACAGAGTCCCATTAGTGTTCTTCTTTTTCAGCATGGGCCCTGGCAAATTGTAGGTGTTTTTTTTGTGCACATGCTTTAGGAGAGGCTTCCTTCATGGACGACACTCATGCATGCCATTCCTCTGCAGTGTACGCCATATTGTGTCACAGGAAACAATCACCCCAGATTGGCTTTCTATTCTATTCTATTTTTAAGCTAACTGCAGTGAACTTTCTTCAACCCTTCTCATCAGAAGACACTCCTGTTGAGGCGTTAACTTCTGTGGACTGCCTGGATGTGTCTGTGAGATGGTTGCAGATCCACCTTTGTTAAATTGTTGTATCACTTTTGCTACAGTAATCTGACTGAGTGATAAGTAAAGCTTTGCTGTTCCTTGTGTAAAGAAATTATTTTCTTTCTCAGGCCTTGTGACATTTGCTGACAGCATGAAATGGGAAGGGATTTTCTTTGTTAAGTAACGCCCTTTTGTAATCAAAAGACCGCTGGACACCTGTTTAATGAAAAATTAGACTCACCTGTAGTTGAATTTGTGTTAATTAGGATTTGGAGATTAAATCTTTTTTTCCTCTAGACTTAAAGAGTGCCCCCTTGTCCTCTGTGATGACCTCAAAGTGAATAATTCAACACCAAGTTCACTATATGGACCACTTATGTATTTGTACATGTTGATCATATCCCCCTTAATCTTCTCTTTTTAGGAGGGAATAGATTCAGTTCCTCTAATCTTTCATCGTAGCTGAGCTCCTCCATGCCTCTTATCAGTTTGGTTGCCCTTCTCTGCACTTTTTCCAGTTCCCTGATATCCTTTTTGAGAATTGGTGCCCAAAACTGAACTGCATATTCCAGATGAGGTCTTACTAATGATTTGTACAGGGGCAAAAAAAATGATATCTCTCCCTCTAGAGTCCATACCTCTCTTAATAGAAGAAAGTACTTTGCTCGCTTTGGAAACTGCAGCTTGGCATTGCATACTATTATTAAGCTTATGATCTACCAAAACCCCCAGATCATTCTCCACCATTGATTTCCCCCATTGTACCTCCCCTAGTATGTATGAAGCATGCATATTCTTAGCCCCCAAGTGCATAACTTTACATTTATCAACATTAAACCTAATTTGCCACTTAGTTGCCCAATTATGCATTGAGCTTGGCTTGTAAATTGGAGACATCCACGTTATTCCACTGCATAGCTTAGTGTCATCTGCAAAGACAGAAATGATACTTTTAATCCGAGACACTATATCATTTATAAAGATATTAAGTAAGGGTCCCACCACTGAACCTTGGGATACACCACTGATAACCTTAGACCATTCAGAGTAAGAGTCAATAACCACTACTCTCTGATTTCTGTCTTTTAGACAGTTTTCTATCATTTACAAATTAATCTTTCCAAGCCTGTAGACTTCACCTTACACATTAACCGTGTGTGCGCAACTGTGTCAAACACTTTTGCAAAATCCAAGTATGCCCTGTCCACAGCCACCCCTCTGTCCAAGGTTTTACTTACCTCCTCATAAAAAGAAATCAGGTTTGTTTTACAACTTCTGTCTTTCATGAATCCATGTTGTCTATTGCTTTAAAATATTTTTTTCCAGTAAGAACTCGTCTATGTGGTCTTTTATTAATCTCTCCAGTGTCTTCCCAACTATAGAAGTTAAACTAACAGGTTTATGGTTACTTGGTAAAGACTTTGATCCCATTTTAAATATGGGCACCACATTGGCCCTGCACCAATCCAGTGGTACCATT
The DNA here is from genome assembly GCA_029206835.1 of Rana muscosa. Taxonomy (NCBI): domain Eukaryota; kingdom Metazoa; phylum Chordata; class Amphibia; order Anura; family Ranidae; genus Rana; species Rana muscosa. The sequence continues at coordinate 74,949,238 of JARGYO010005626.1, read as the reverse complement.
CCAGTCAATACCAAGTCCCTACATATTAGAAACAATGGCCTTGAAATGACAGAGCTCAATTCTTTTAGGATCCCTGGGTGGATGCCATCTGGTCCAGGTGCTTTATTCACCTTTATTCTGTCTAAATATTTCTGGACCATATCACTTTTGAGCCATTATGGATCATTTTGGGCTGTATTACCAACATTAAGGACATGAGCTTTCCCATGCTCCTTTGTATACACAGAGCTGAAGAAAGTGTTTAATAAATTTGCCTTCTACTTGTCCCCAGTCACCCACTCTAGATTATTTTGTAAAGGGCCTACATGCTCAGACCTGACCTTTTTATTATTAATATATTCGAAGAATTTTTGGGGGGTTTGTCCTACTATCTTTTGCAATCTGTCGTTCGTTTTGAATTTTTGCGTCCTTGATTTCCTTTTTACATATTCTGTTATATTCTTTGTAACATTTAAATGATGATATTGTTCCTTAATTTTTATATTTTTTATTTATAGCCATTTTAACTTTGGCCATGAGCCACATAGGTTTTATTTTTAGCCTTTTAAACGTATTGCCCATGGGAATATACTTTGAAGTGAGTTTACATATAGTCACCGTGAAGAATTCCCATTTCTGCTATGTGTCCATTGATGCCAATATTCCCTCCCAGTCTAAATCCTGGAGAGCAGCCCTCATCCGTGGAAAATTTGCTCTTTTAAAGTTAAGTGTTTTTATCTTACCTATATGTGTTTGTTGCTTACAGCTAACATTAACTTAAATCATGTTATGGTCACTGCTACCCAGATGTTGTTTTACATGAATATCGGTAATAAGCTCTGCATGGTTTGAGATTACCAGGTCCAGCAGAGCTTCATTCCTAGTCGAGGCCTCAATAAACTGGACCATACAATCGTCTTGTAAAAGGTTTATACGTTTTTGCCCTTTATCTACTCCAGCAGTGCCATTACTCCAGTCAATCCCGGGTAGTTAAAATCCTCCATTATTATCACTGTCCCAGCCCTTGCAGCCTCTTCCATCTGTGCTAAGTTAAATTATATATAATAAAATGGAATGACACAGGGAAAAAGTATTGAACACGCTAACTGGAATTTATTTAATACTTCGTACAAAATCCTTTGTTGGTAATGACAGCTTCAAAACGCCTCCTGTGTGGAGAAACTAGCATGCATTGCTCAGGTGTGATTTTGGCCCATTCTTCCACACAAACGAGTGTTCAAATCTTGAAGTTTCCGTGGACCTCTTCTATAAACTCTAATCTTTAGTTCTTTCCATAGATTTTCTATTGAATTCAAGTCAGTTGATTGGCTGGGCCATTCTAGCAGCTTTATTTTCTTTCTTTGAAACCAGTTAAGAGTTTCCTTTGCTTTGTGTTTGGGATTGTTGTCTTGCTAAAATTTCCACTCTTGTTTCATCTTCATCATCCTGGCAGATGGCAGCATATTTTAATCAAGAATGTCTTGGTACATTTTTCCATTCATCCTTCCTTTAATTAAATTAAGTTTGCCAGTGCTGTATGCTGAAAAACAGCCCCACACCATGATGTCCCCACCTCCAAACTTCACTGTTGGTATGGTGTTTTTGGGGTGATGTGCAGTGCCATTTGACCTCCAAACATGGTGAGTATTATGGCATCCAAAGAGTTAAATTTTGGTCACATCTGACCAGACTATATTCTCCCAGTAATTCACAGGCTTGTCTAAATGTTGTGCAGCAAACTTTAACCACTTGCCAACCAGTGCACAATGATATACGTTGACACAATGGCACGGCTGGGGAAATGGGCATACAGGTACGTCCCCTTTAAGATGCGGCATCGTGGGCACGCGCCCGCTATGAGCTCCGTGAGTCCGACCACGGGTCCCGCGGACTCGATGTCCGCGGGGATACCCGCGATCGTCTCACGGAGAGAAAGAATGGGGAAATGCTGATGTAAACAAGCATTTCCCCATTCTTCCTAGTGACAGGACACTGATCACAGCTCCCTGTAATCGGGAGCGGTGATCAGTGTCCTGTCACACGTAGCCCACCCCCCCCACAGTTAGAACACATCCCTAGGACACACTTAACCCCTTCAGCGCACCCTATTGGTTAACCCCTTCACTGCCAGTGTCATTTTTACAGTAATCAGTGCATTTTTATAGCACTGATCGCTGTATCAATGACAATGGTCCCAAAATGGCATCAAAAGTGTCCGATGTGTCCGCCATAATGTCGCAGTCACAATAAAAATCTCTGATTGCCGACATTACTAGTAAAAAAAAAATATTAATTAAAATGCCATGTAGACGCTATAACTTTTGCACAAACCAGTCAATAAACGCTTATTACGATTTTTTTACCAAAAATATGTAGAAGAATACATATCGGCCTAAACTGAGGGTTATTTATTATAGCAAAAAGTAAAAAATATTGGGTTTTTTTTCAAAATTGTTGCTCTATTTTTGTTTATAGCACAAAAAATAAAAACCGCAGAGGTGATCAAATATCATCAAAAGAAAGCTCTATTTGTGGAAAAAAAATCTGTAAATTTTGTTTGGGAGCCACGTCGCATAACCGTGCAATTGTCAGTTAAAGCGACACAGTGCCGAATTAAACAAGCTTCAACATGAAATGCTCCATGAGATGGGCTCACAAGCACATTTTTGTGGGCTCCAAAAGAGCCCAGGATAGGATTGAAGGTCTTGCTGGAACCCTGGGGGGAGGGGGGGTTGGCCTTGCCGGACTGGAGAAAATACTACTTGGCTGGACAACTGGTGTTTGTTCATAGGTGGATGACTTCAGACGATGGGGACTCGGCCACGGTTTTGGAAGCGGCGCATTTGGGCTCCTATGAAATTCTGTGGCTGGCCATTCATAGATGGGTCAAGATGGACCTTCCGCTTACTGCTTCTATGAGGGCCTCGGTTAAAGCATGGGGGGAATCGGTTGGTATGGCATGTCCCATTTACCGGGGATTCTCTCCATTCACTCCATTGTGGATGAATCCTAAACTGTCACATTTCTACTCATTTGACGATCCCATGGGCTGGGTGATCAGGGGAATCAAAACGCTCAAGGACATCACTATGGATGGGGAGTTGCTGACGTTTGACCAACTTAAAGCCAGACATGACCTGCCGAACACTCAGTTATTTCGCTATATTCAATTGCGGCATGCATTTAGATCCCAATTTAAAACAATGACCATAGAATCCCCTCGGACTTGGAGAATTTGCTCACAACAGAAGACCTTCCAAAAGATGCTCTCGGTTTCGTACAAGAAACTGTTCACGACTAGTCCAAAAGCGGTACTCAAGTGCAGAGAAAGGTGGGAGGCTGAGGTCCCGGACATTCAAGGGGAGGATTGGGATGACATGTGGGCACATCCGTTCCAACATCTGGTGGCAGCCAGGGATAGACTAATTAATTTTAAGTTCTTACACAAGATCTACTATACGCCAGCCAGGCTGGCGTCTATATACCCATCAGTGCCAGCGGAGTGTTGGAGGTAAAACTCAAAAGTTACATTCGTTCATTAATTGCAATACACGCTACATTGTATATGTCATAACCTGCACAATATGCTCCATTAAGTACCGGTACGTTGGCAGAACAACACGCAGGTTGAAGGATCATCTTTACGATCACCTCTATGACATAGACAAAGATCATGCCACAAATGTTGCATGTCATTGGAATACATGCCATCAGAAGGATACATCTAGCCTCGTGATTCAGGGTATAGAAAAATGTGTTAAACCGCCCAGAGGTTGACACAAATTTAGCATCTTATGCAAGCAGGAAGTAAGGTGGATTTTTATTTTGAATACTAGATGCCCTTCAGGGCTTAACTTATAATGGGATGTGTCTCATTTCTACCAATGAACACATTCCCACTTTATATGTTTTATTTGTTCCCCTGTTAAGCGCCATAGCCTCATCCCCAGACATCCTAGATTTGCAGCGGAAGAAGTGAGACTCTTGTTTCATTAAAAAGACAAAAAATCTCCTGCGCTCTCGGTGTATCGTCAAAACACGGGTAGTGTAATTCCGTCTAAAGGCAAAGTCTAGAGTCTTGCAGCCCTCCTCAGAACAATGGGTGTTCATATGGCTAGAAAAAACAAAGGAGAAAGGAGGGCGCACCAACCTAGTGCATTACCACTTAAACGTTTTATTTAAATTATAAAAAAGCAGTAATCCTACTCACAAACAAAGCTTAAATGAAAGCTTATCGGACAAATCAGCTGGAATTTCTTGGCACCTGCCGACTGGACTCGATGACAGAGAGGGTCGGACAATACCTCAAACCTCTGGATAGCTGACGCGTTTCTGGGGCGCACCCCTTTCCTCAGAGCCTCGATGGTCCATGATAGCTCCCCCCCACAAAAACCTCCATTATACGTGTGTGCACACATGCAGAGCCGTCAGCTCAGGTGACCACCAATTAGCAAGCCCCGCCTCCCACTCCTAGATAGCCCCACCCTTATGGGTGGGGCTTCCACTAGCCCCCTTCCCACACAAGTAGAAAGCACCCCAGCAACCACTCAAAGATGACCTGGGGGGGGGGGGGGGGCTGGACCCTTTTAAAAAAAAAAAGAAAAAAAAAGGGATTAGCAAGAAAGAGTGGGCATTATATCCCCACCTTCTAGAAAAACTGGCTACTATCAAGCCATCATGTCCTCTAGTGAAGCAGACCGCCAATACAGCAATGCGTGTCCTCCATCAGAATACCCTCCATAAGAATGGCCTATTAAGATGTAATCACCTCATATACCGGGGGTGTGTAGAGGGAGGGGTATTGGTGTAGACCAATATCAACATATATAGTGGTAGAGGGCAGTAGGAACCGAAAAGATCTTACCCCAAAAATGGAAGCAGAAACTGTTCGTCCTGGCGCGGCATAAGCGGTGGCTGTGTTTGTCACTGCAGACGTCCCTGCAAATCCGCTGGGACGCACGCTGTCTGACAACCAGGAAGTGCGGGTACCTCCTGCGTTCCAGCCCGCACTTCCGGTTCTGCCGGGACTTCCGGTTCTGCCGAGACGTCAGTTCCGCTCCCCTATACACAGCACACCTCTAACCAACAGACCAGGAAGTGCGGGTGTGTTTGCATTCCACCCGCCACTTCCGGTCCGTCTAAAAGCCTCCCACCGCTACTTTTTAAGGCAATGGCCAATCTGGTAGTGTGACAAGCCAAATGGCGTCACTCCCTCTAGTGGCCAAATATAAAATTGGCACGAACCTATATAATGGAGCCAAATGCAAACCAGGGGTCACAAATCAGAGCTGGCTGATTTATCCTCAAAACATGGCCACACACACAATAATAAAGGCTGTAAGTACACACAGTGGGTGGGACCCCCCAAGGGGGTATGGGACAAATAATTACACAACTATACTAACCCAAATATTGGGAAATATTAATGATAAAAAAGCCACCAATGGACTAAAAAACATACACGATAGGGCAATACTACACTACCGGTCCATACTCATAAAATACATAAAATTCGTAAATACAAATATATAAAAAAATGAAATATAATACATAATTTCATATAAAGTAGGGAATTAAAATTATTACTGGTGATATTCAAAGAACCAGCAGCATGTGTGTGTATACAGGTATATTGTGTGTGCATGTATACACTTTTTCCTTAGGAGTAATGCTGCTGGTTCTTTGAATATCACCAGTAATAATTTTAATTCCCTATTTTATATGAAATTATGTATTATATTTCATTTTTTTATATATTTGTATTTACGAATTTTATGTATTTTATGAGTATGGACCGGTAGTGTAGTATTGCCCTATCGTGTATGTTTTTTAGTCCATTGGTGGCTTTTTTATCAGCCTTTATTATTGTGTGTGTGGCCATGTTTTGAGGATAAATCAGCCAGCTCTGATTTGTGACCCCTGGTTTGCATTTGGCTCCATTATATAGGTTCGTGCCAATTTTATATTTGGCCACTAGAGGGAGTGACGCCATTTGGCTTGTCACACTACCAGATTGGCCATTGGCTTAAAAAGTAGCGGTGGGAGGCTTTTAGACGGACGGGAAGTGGCGGGTGGAATGCAAACACACCCGCACTTCCTGGTCTGTTGGTTAGAGGCGTGCTGTGTATAGGGGAGCGGAACTGACGTCTCGGCAGAACCGGAAGTCCCGGCAGAACCGGAAGTGCGGGCTGGAACGCAGGAGGTACCCGCACTTCCTGGTTGTTAGACAGCGTGCGTCCCAGCGGATTTGCAGGGACGTCTGCAGTGACAAACACAGCCACCGCTTATGCCGCGCCAGGACGAACAGTTTCTGCTTCCATTTTTGGGGTAAGATCTTTTCGGTTCCTACTGCCCTCTACCACTATATATGTTGATATTGGTCTACACCAATACCCCTCCCTCTACACACCCCCGGTATATGAGGTGATTACATCTTAATAGGCCATTCTTATGGAGGGTATTCTGATGGAGGACACGCATTGCTGTATTGGCGGTCTGCTTCACTAGAGGACATGATGGCTTGATAGTAGCCAGTTTTTCTAGAAGGTGGGGATATAATGCCCACTCTTTCCTGCTAATCCCTTTTTTTTTTTTTTTTTTTTTAAAGGGTCCAGCCCCCCCCCCCCAGGTCATCTTTGAGTGGTTGCTGGGGTGCTTTCTACTTGTGTGGGAAGGGGGCTAGTGGAAGCCCCACCCATAAGGGTGGGGCTATCTAGGAGTGGGAGGCGGGGCTTGCTAATTGGTGGTCACCTGAGCTGACGGCTCTGCATGTGTGCACACACATATAATGGAGGTTTTTGTGGGGGGGAGCTATCATGGACCATCTAGGCTCTGAGGAAAGGGGTGCGCCCCAGAAACGCGTCAGCTATCCAGAGGTTTGAGGTATTGTCCGACCCTCTCTGTCATCGAGTCCAGTCGGCAGGTGCCAAGAAATTCCAGCTGATTTGTCCGATAAGCTTTCATTTAAGCTTTGTTTGTGAGTAGGATTACTGCTTTTTTATAATTTAAATAAAACGTTTAAGTGGTAATGCACTAGGTTGGTGCGCCCTCCTTTCTCCTTTGTTTTTACTCTTGTTTCATTCCCAGACATCCTAGTTTTCAGCTGATAGAGTGAGACTCTTGTCTCATCCCCAGATATTCTGGTATTGCAGCGGATGAAGTGAGACTCTTGTTTCATCCCCAGACATCCTAGTTTTGCAGCAGATGAAGTGAGACTCTTGTCTCATCCCCAGACATCCTAGTTTTGCAGATGATGAAGTGAGACCCTTGTCTTTTGCCGTGCATCGGCCTACACACATGACAATATTATGTCTCCTCCCCTGCTTTTGTTACACGTTGCCCCGTTGTTTTTGTTTTGTTTTTGTTTCACATCAGTTCCCTGAATTCCATTTGTTTTTCAAATTTTCAGTTTCTTTACATATGGGTCTAGTTTTCGGACTTGGTCTTGAATCTTAACCCATCGTATCCTTTCAAGTGTAGCCCAGGGCCTGGCTTCTTTCTCCTTTTTATACCTAGGACTTTGTGTATATACAAATATTTTTTCTTCCCCTGGTTGCTATATATCCTTTTTCTGTTGTATTGTCAGGATACATAGTATCATACAAGTATTTATATAAGATTTAGCACCCAAGTGGGTTTTACACTTATGTCGGTATATATATTTTTGAAATTACAACAATATCTTATATCAATATATCAACTGTGGGTATAGAATTGGGTATATGGAATTGTACGATATTTTTTTTTTTTTTTTTTATGGTTGAACTGGATGGACTTGTGTCTTTTTTCAACCTAACTATGTAACTATCTTCCAATTTAGGAATGTTTTAACTACATATCATATTTTTATTATCACTTTCATGGTGATTTAATTTTAGATTCATGAATACTGTGAATTCTTTGATTGTGCATATTATTATTCAATGCTTATTAATGGCCTTCAATGTTTGGTCACCAATCATCGTATGTACTCGTGTATTCTGTTTTTTATCATATTTTGTTGTATTTTGATTCATCCCATCTTTTCAGTGCACCACGTAGAGGATATTTCTACAAATGTCTTTTATCAATTATCTTTTTTGATCCTGCCATTTTTTGATAACTTTTTTCTTTTTTTGGCTTTTTCCTCTTTCAGGTGTACTTAATTTTTGGGAGATCAGGACCTAATTGTGTGGGAGGTATTTTCAAGACAATTCTAAGGCTCTGATTGGTAGCCTGTTTTTCAATCTTTCCTCTCATACACACGCTTGAGCCCTGTTCATTTAGCTATGACTAAGCATCGATTGATGTGAAACGCGTTAGCTACAGTATTCTCCCCTGTTTCTCTATATGATTTGACTGCTGTACACTGTATTTTTTTTATTTTCTACAATAAATATGCCTTTTTCACAGAGTGCGGCCGTCCGGGATATTTTTCCTCATCAAACTTGTGCAGAGCCAGCACCTGTCAGCTCCTAGTAGGACGGGACACTTTCCTGTGATGGTACAGAAGCTTTGAGAGCGGCAATCCTTTTCTCTATGGATTGCATGGGTTGTTACCAACATGTGGTGAAAATGTCATGTCAACAGCACCTTTACAAATATATTTACCCAGAAAAATGGTGACAAGTTCACTACTTATTTTACCTGCTCTGTGTGTGTGTATATACAGTCAGGTCCATAAATATTGGGACATCAACACAATTCTAATCTTTTTGGCTCTATACACCACCACAATGGATTTGAAATGAAATGAACAAGATGTGCTTTAACTGCAGACTTTCAGCTTTAATTTGAGGGTATTTACATCCAAATCAGGTGAACGGTGTAGGAATTACAACAGTTTTTATATGTGCCTCCCACTTTTTAAGGGACCAAAAGTAATGGGACAATTGGCTGCTCAGCTGTTCCATGGCCAGGTGTGTGTTATTCCCTCATTATCCTATTATCCCATTTACAAGGAGCAGATAAAAGGTCCAGAGTTCATTTCAAGTGTGCTATTTGCATTTGGAATCTGTTGCTGTCAACTCTCAATATGAGATCCAAAGAAAGAGCTGTCACTATCAGTGAAGCAAGCCATCACTAGGCTGAAAAAACAAAACAAACCCATCAGAGAGAGAGCAAAAACATTAGGCCAAATCAACTGTTTGGAACATCCTTAAAAAGAAAGAATGCACCGGTGAGCTCAGCAACACCAAAAGACCCGTAAGACCACGGAAAACAACTGTGGTGGATGACCGAAGAATTCTTTCCCTGGTGAAGAAAACACCCTTCACAACAGTTGGCCAGATCAAGAACACTCTCCAGGAGGTAGGTGTGTGTGTGTCAAAGTCAACAATCAAGAGAAGACTTCACCAGACTGAATACAGAGGGTTCACCACAAGATGTAAACCATTGGTGAGCATCAAAAACAGGAAGGCCAGATTAGAGTTTGCCAAACAACATCTAAAAAAGCCTTCACAGTTCTGGAACAACATCCTATGGACAGATGAGACCAAGATCAACTTGTACCAGAGTGATGGGAAGAGAAGAGTATGGAGAAGGAAAGGTACTGCTCATGATCCAAAGCATACCACCTCATCAGTGAAGCATGGTGGTGGTAGTGTCATGGCATGGGCATGTATATCTTCCTATGGAACTGCTTCTCTTGTATTTATTGATGATGTGACTGCTGACAAAAGCAGCAGGATGAATTCTGAAGTGTTTTGGGCAATATTTGGGCAATATTATCTGCTCATATTCAGCCAAATGCCTCAGAACTCAGTGCTTCACAGTGCAGATGGACAATGACCCGAAGCATATTGCAAAAGCAAACAAAGAGTTTTTTAAGGGAAAGACGTGGAATGTTATGCAATGGCCAAGTCTATCACCTGACCTGATTCCGATTGAGCATGCATTTCACTTGCTGAAGACAAAACTGAAGGGAAAATGCCCCAAGAACAAGCAGCAACTGAAGACAGTTGCAGTAAAGGACTGGCAGAGCATCACCAGGGATGCTCTGGTGATGTCTATGCATTCCAGACTTCAGGCTGTAATTCGCTGCAAAAGATTTGCAACCAAGTATTAAAAAGTGAAAGTTTGATTTATGATTGTTAATCTGTCCCATTACTTTTGGTCCCATAAAAAGTGGGAGGCACATATACAAACTGTTGTTATTCCTACACCGTTCACCTGATTTGGATGTATACCCTCAAATTAAAGCTGAAAGTCTGCAGTTAAAGCACATCTTGTTTGTTTCATTTCAAATCCATTGTGGTGGGGTATAGAGCCAAAAAGATTAGAATTGTGTCAATGTCCCATTATTTATGGACCTGACTGTATATAGATATATCTATATCTATATAGTAGGGCTGTTACTGATTTAAAATTTTTGTGTTCGATAAATCGATTTTTTTTAATCAATTAATCTACTAATTTTGATTAATTATAAAAGAAGACTGTAATATCCACAATCTCCCCCACTGTAATATACACATCATCTCCCCCACTGTAATATATCCATGTCATCTCCCCCACTGTAATATCCACAATCTCCCCACTGTAATATACACAATCTCCCCCACTGTAATATCCGCAATCTCCCCACTGTAATATCCATATCTCCCCACTGTAATTTCCACATCTCCTCCACTGTAATATCCACATCTCCCCCACTGTAATATCCACATCTCCCCCACTGTAATGTCCACATCTCTCCCACTGTAATGTCCACATCTCCCCCACTGTAATATCCACATCTTCCCCACTGTAATATCCGCAATCTCCCCCACTGTAATATCCACAATCTCCCCCACTGTAATATCCACATCTCCTCTCTGTAATATCCACATCTCCAAAACTGAAGGGAAAATGCCCCAAGAACAAGCAGGAACTGAAGACAGTTGCATTAGAGGACTGGCAGATCTCCCCACTGTAATATCCACAATCTCCCCACTGTAATATCCACAATCTCCCCCACTGTAATATCCACATCTCCCCACTGTAATATCCACATCTCCAAAACTGAAGGGAAAATGCCCCAAGAACAAGCAGAAACTGAAGACAGTTGCATTAGAGGACTGGCAGAGCATCACCAGGGATGAAAGTAATTTCTTGTTCATACATCACGGGACACAGAGCAGCATAGTCATTACTATGTGGTTATATAGAATTACCTTCAGGTGCTGGCACTGGCAACTTCCAAAACAGGAAGTACCCTCCCCTATATAAGCCCCTCCCATCCGGGAGTACCTCAGTTTTTTGCCAGTGTCTAAGGTGTTGGCCAAGGTTAACATGTATTCATCTGGGCTTGTGTACAGGTTCTCTGGGCCTTAGCAAGCTATTCCGGATCCGACCAAAAAAGCTTCATAGCTAAACGGTCGGTACCCGGGCCTTGCAGAGAAGAGCAAGGTTTTGCCTGTAATGCCTCTCTTAGGAGGGCTGGACCCTGGGATCCAGAGCTCTGGTCATACCCAAAACCAAGAGGCTATCTGTGCAGGGTGCTATACAGGTCCAGGGGAGTGGAATCCTTGGGAACCCGGTCCCTGAAGGTCTAGTACAATGCCTGCCGTGAAAGGTGAAGTTTGGGCTTCTGTGGACCAAACAAAGTCCTGCGGCGGGGAAAAGGTAAGTGGGGGCCCCTCAGGAACTTGGTTCTATTGAGGGGACCCCCAAGCCTAATATGTCTTTCTGCCTGTTACCTAAAAGGTATTCCCGCTAATAGCTGTATATGCCTAAGAAATCCTAGAAATGTTTTTTCATAAAGGAAGTTTTAAAAACTGTAAACCTGGAAATGTTTTTCATAAAGGAGGTTTTAAAAAAAAAAAAAAAAGACACAAAAGTGCGGTACCTGTGTTTGTCCACTAGAGGCCGCTGTGGAACGTCTTTTTTCTTGGGACTATTCCTTCCAGGGTAAAAGTCCAGGCAGATGAGTGAGCTCTCTATCAGGGAAGCTGCATTCCTCTGTCATGCTGCCAAGTAGTTTCCTTCCATCCCCGAGTCCTGGTGAAACAGGGACCCTGGCTCCTCTCCCTACATGGCGCCAAGAGCGCACACGTGCACGAGCGCGCGCGCGCACACATGCTTTCTTTTTAAAAGATTTAGCTTCAAAAAAGGGGGCGGAGCCTGGCGGATGACGCGCTCTGTGCGCCCAGCGCTTCTGCGCATGTGCGGGCGTCCCAGCAAGATAAAAGGACTCAGTCCACGCTGCTTGCTATGGACACAGAGCATGAAAAGGAGCTGGTAGCATGGTATAGGGGCTTACAGCGGGCGGTTGATACAGGCATCCCCAGAAAGACGCATTAGTAGACACCCACTGATGTACATAGCAGCAAAATTGCATTAGACTATTTCAGTAAGGGGTGTATTGCGGCTGGAATACCTCAGCTGTGAACTAAGGAATATGCCGCCTAAAAAACTCCGAGATATACCTCTCAGGAAGTGTAGGGGGTCTCCATCGGGCTCTGAGGATCTGGAGCAGTCATCTGCACCCTCCTCCCCTGAGAAATCAGAGGTTAATACCCATAAGGAGCCCCCGGGAGTGCCAGGTACTGCGGCTGTCCTCAGTCCACCTGCTCCTGCATATATAACAGAGGAGGTTTTTTCCTCAACTCTGGAGGGATTGGAGCAGAGATTGGCAGCATTGATCGCTTCTTCTCTACAGGAAAGAGCGCGCCAGATCTCCATCACCTCCATTAGAGTGCCTGTTGGCAGAGCAACAGTCCCAGGAAGGGACCGACCTACCTGAAGGGGATCAGGAGGAGGTTAACTCTGTTTTTGAGGAATCGACAGTAGATGAACCATTTTCAGCATCACAGACTGAAAGATTGTGGGTCCAGACCCTAACTGACATGGTTCGATCTGCATTTAAAATGCCTCTTGTTGAACCATCAACTACTGCTGTCTCCTCATTGGGGTCGCTAAAAGCTCCCCAGGTTAATTGCTCCTTTCCAATACATCCATTATTGGAAGGACTTATATACCAGGACTGGGAACATCCTGATAAACTATTTGTTCCGCCTAAAAAATTTCCGGTGATCTATCCCATGGAGGAAAAGTTCACCCAGAGATGGAATGTTCCTACGGTGGATGCAGCCATCTCTTCTGTGAACAAATCACTGACATGTCCAGTAGATAATGTTCAAATGTTCAAAGATCCAGTGGATAAAAAATTGGAATCTTTATTAAAATCTGCTTTTTCCACAGCAGGTGCTGTTACACAGCCAGCAGTGGCAGCTATTGGGGTCTGCCAAGCTTTAAAGGATCAAATGAAAATGGTCCTGAGGGATTTGCCAGACCAGCAGGCCCAGGCTCTGGCTGATCTGCCTAGAGCATTATGCTTTGCGGTTGACGCCATCAAGGATTCTATCCATCAGGCCTCCCGCCTCACGCTGTCTTTGGTACATATGCGTAGGCTTCTGTGGCTCAAAAACTGGTCTGCTGAAGCTCCCTGTAAGAAGCTCTTAGTTAGCTTCCCATTTCATGGGGAACGCCTTTTTGGCGAGGACCTGGATAAGTATATCCAGAAGATTTCCAGTGGTAAAAGTACTCTCTTACCGAGTAAGAAGAGGTCTAGGGGTCCATCTTTTAAGAGGACTACCTCTCCTATCCCTGCGACGTCTGCTACTAAGCAGTTCCGACGGCCTCCTCGGTCAAACTCAGGGGGTAAAAATCAGGGACAGTCACAGGGTAATAAGAAACCCTGGATCCGAAGGGGTACTAAACCAGCCTCCAAGTCAAGCCTATGAAGGGCTGCCCCCACTCAAACGGGTGGGGGGAAGACTTCAGTTGTTCGCAGAGACCTGGCGGGAGACGATCAAAGACAGATGGGTGCTCTCCGCAGTAACTCTGGGATACAAGTTGGAGTTAAAAGAGTCTCCTCCTTCCCATTTTATGTGGTCAGGCATGCCAAGAGACCCTCTGAAAAGAGGGTCTCTCCTATTGGCGTTAGAACAACTATTGCTCCAAGGAGTAATTATGGAGGTTCCTATGGAAGAGTGGGGGTTGGGTTTCTACTCAAACCTTTTCACAGTCCGGAAGCCAAACGGGGACATAAGACCCATATTGGACCTAAAGAGTCTAAACAAATTTCTAAACGTCCGGTCTTTCCGGATGGAGTCGATCCGATCGGTCACCGCTGCCCTACAAGGGGAGGAATGGTTAGCCTCGATCGACATCAAAGATGCTTACTTGCATGTTCCCATCTTTCCAGGTCATCAAAAATTTCTACGCTTTGCAGCAGAAGGGCGCCATTTTCAGTTCAGAGCCTTACCATTCGGTCTGGCCACAGCACCACGAGTGTTCACAAAAATTCTGGCCCCACTGTTGGCCGATCTAAGAACACGAGGTGTAACGATAATGGCATACCTAGACGACCTGTTGTTGATGGACCACTCAGTTGCCAAGCCAGAAGTGGTAGTTGTCGATACAATCAAGTATCTAGAATCCCACGGTTGGGTCATCAACCTGGACAAGTCAGCCCTACAGCCAGTGAAAAACCTGGTATATCTAGGGCTACGGCTGGATTCAGACCAGAGGAAGATTTTCTTACCTCTAGACAAGGTATCCTCTTTGAGGGGCTTGGTCCGTCTGCTTTGTGCAAAAAGACAGCCGTCCATACGCCTGTGCATGAGGCTGCTAGGAAAGATGGTAGCATCATTCGAAGCTGTGCCATACGCCCAATTCCACTCAAGGAATTTACAGAGGGCCATATTGTCAGCCTGGAACGGAAAAGTTCAGGCTCTAGACTTCCCGATGGCTTTGTCCCCTTCCGTTCGGAAGAGTCTCTGCTGGTGGTTGATCCCCCAGAATCTCCAGAAGGGAAAACCCTTCAGCCCGATATCTTGGAAGGTGGTCACTACAGATGCCAGCCTTATAGGCTGGGGGGCAGTACTGGAGCAATGGTCTCTCCAGGGCAGATGGTCAAATGTAGTAAAAACCCTGCCCATCAATCTCTTGGAGATACGAGCAGCCCGGTACGCCCTAGTAGCCTGGACATCCAGACTCCAAGGGTCCCCTGTCAGAATTCAATCAGACAATGCCACAGCAGTGGCATATATCAATCATCAGGGAGGCACCAGGAGTCGTGCAGCCCAGAGGGAAGTAAGTCACATCCTGGAATGGGCAGAAAAGCATGTCCCATGTATATCAGCTGTCTTCATTCCAGGGGTGGAGAATTGGAAGGCGGACTTTCTGAGTCGCCAACAGTTATGCCCAGGGGAATGGTCCCTTCATCCCGAGGTCTTCTGAGCAATATGTCAGCGGTGGGGAACACCGGATGTAGATCTGCTAGCATCCAGATTCAACGCAAAGGTGGACAGATTTGTCTCCCGGACAAGGGATCCCCTCGCTTGCGGCTCGGATGCTCTGGTGTTCCCTTGGGATCAGTTCAGACTGATATATGCATTCCCTCCGCTACAATTGTTGCCTCGACTCCTTCGCAGAGTCAGGTTGGAGAAGAAGCCGGTGATCCTGGTGGCTCCAGCGTGGCCCCGAAGGGCCTGGTACGCGGAGATCATCAAAATGTCTGTGGGGAGTCCTTGGACCCTTCCACGTCGTCCGGACCTGCTTTCGCAAGGACCGATATACCACCCTTCCTTACTAACTCTAAGTTTAACGGCCTGGCTATTGAATCCCACATCCTAAAGAAGAGAGGTCTCTCTAACTCTGTGGTATCAACTATAATCAATGCCAGGAAGCCTGTATCCAGGCAGATCTACTATAGAGTTTGGAAGGCGTACATCACTTGGTGCGAGGCCAGAAAATGGCATCCGCGTAAGTACGTTATAGGCAGAATTCTGGACTTCCTGCAGTGGGCTGTAGACAGGAAGTTTGCCTTAAGTACTATCAAGGGCCAGGTTTCGGCCTTATCAATACTATTTCAAAGGCCCCTGGCTATGCATTCACTTGTCAAATCCTTTATGCAAGGGGTGACTCGTATTATTCCACCGATTAAAGCTCCCATATGCCCATGGGATCTAAATTTGGTTCTGTCGGTTCTGCAGAAGCAGCCATTTGAACCTTTGCGGCACATTTCCTTGGTTCTACTCACCAGAAAATTGATATTTTTAGTAGCCATATGCTCGGCTAGAAGAGTGTCGGAATTAGCCGCCATGTCCTGTAAGGAGCCATATCTGGTTATTCATAAGGACAGAGTAGTATTACGTCCTCACCCAGCCTTTCTTCCTAAGGTGGTATTGAGGTTTCACTTGAACCAGGATGTGGTTCTTCCTTCTTTTTTCCCCAAACCAAGCTCGGTAGAGGAAAAGTTATTGCATTCTTTGGATGTAGTAAGAGCAGTTAAAGCTTATCTAAAAGCCACTGCTCAGATTCGTAGAACGGATTCTTTGTTTGTTCTGCCGGAAGGCCCCAGAAAGGGTCAGGCAGCATCAAAATCTACTTTAGCCAAGTGGATTCGACAGGTCATAATACAAGCCTATGGCTTGAGAAGTAGACCGCCTCCGTTCAAAGTTAGGGCGCACTCCACGAGAGCAGTTGGAACTTCATGGGCAGTGCATCACCAGGCCTCCCTGGCTCAAATTTGTAAGGCCGCAACATGGTCTTCAGTACACACGTTTACTAGGTTCTACCAGGTGGACGTTAGAAGTCAGGAGGATGTCGCCTTTGGGCGCAGTGTGTTGCAGGCCGCAAAAGATCCTCATGCCTGATGGCGCCCAGCTTATGTATGGTGTATCCCCCCCCTCATTTGGCATTGCTTTGGGACGTCCCACATAGTAATGACTATGCTGCTCTGTGTCCCGTGATGTATGAACAAGAAAGTAGGATTTTTAAAACAGCTTACCTGTAAAATCCTTTTCTTGGAGTACATCACGGGACACAGAGCTCCCACCCCTCTTTTGGGGACACGTATTGCTTTGCTACAAAACTGAGGTACTCCCGGATGGGAGGGGCTTATATAGGGGAGGGTACTTCCTGTTTTGGAAGTTGCCAGTGCCAGCACCTGAAGGTAATTCTATATAACCACATAGTAATGACTATGCTGCTCTGTGTCCCGTGATGTACTCCAAGAAAAGGATTTTACAGGTAAGCTGTTTTAAAAATCCTACTATTCACATCTCCCCACTGTAATATCTGGAATCTCCCCCACTGTAATATCCGGAATCTCCCCCACTGTAATATCCACATCTCCCCACTGTAATGTCCACATCTCCCCCACTGTAATATCCGCAATCTCCCCCACTGTAATATCCGCAATCTCCCCACAGTAATATCCACATCTCTAAATAGAAAAGTGGGGGAAGAAACTGCGCTAAAATAAAAATAAACCATAAAATATAAAAAATAAATAAAAAATGAACCCACAATTGAATAAAGGATGAACCGGAAGCAGCAAACCTTCTGTGAACAAAAACAGAGATAGGCAATGGAAAAACGATAGGTTGCGCTACCTACAATAACTGGTGAAACCAATATAACCAAATGAATAAAATTGATATGGTGAAAAATTAACCCACATCAACGTATGATTGAACCCTATTGTTCCTAATGTGAGGAAAAAACAATAGTGTATTAATAAAAAAAAGTGAACAATCAAATAATTAATTTCAACTTAATTGATGAATGATACGTCAAAAATACATGATAAATGAGAAATCAATATACTGTGACACAATCCACGTGAAATAGTCCCTTTTTTATAGTAGTAGGTGACAGTCCTCAAAAAGTCTCTATTGCCTTGACACCCGTGCACCATAAAGTCTATAGTGAAGAGAGAAAAATTACTTCATACGAAATCTTCTCCTTGTAAACAGAGTGCTCCATCACCAATTGAAGTAAAAAATGCCTGCTTACCAAAAGTCAATGATCCCCCATTACAGAGGATCACAACGAGCCTTAGTTAGTGTGGGAGAGATGAGAACTCAAATCAGCATCCGAAGAAATCCAGCCCCCAAGCAACATGTACAGGCCACATTCAATAACGATCCATAGGCAGTCACAATTCATGTGATGGACATGCAAAAAAATGGAAGCTTCCCATAGCGTAAAAATGTACCATTTATTAAATAAAAACTTTTTAAAAACACACTTACAATGTAAAGTAAAAAAAACAGCCTTAAGGCTGCGGTCCCGGCCGGACACACGCAGACAAGCCCGTCCTGCTGGATGAAAGAGGGTGATGACGTTGACACGCGGCTCCGTTCCGCCCTACGACGTTTCGCAATAGAGTTGCGTCTTCCAGTGTCCGGCCGGGACCGTAGACTTAAGGCTGTTTTTTTTACTTTACATTGTAAGTGTGTTTTTAAAAAGTTTTTATTTAATAAATGGTACGTTTTTACGCTATGGGAAGCTTCCATTTTTTTGCATGTCCATTACATGAATTGTGACTGCCTATGGATCGTTATTGAATGTGGCCTGTACATGTTGCTTGGGGGCTGGATTTCTTCGGATGCTGATTTGAGTTCTCATCTCTCCCACACTAACTAAGGCTCATTGTGATCCTCTGTAATGGGGGATCATTGACTTTTGGTAAGCAGGCATTTTTTACTTCAATTGGTGGTGGAGCACTCTGTTTACAAGGAGAAGATTTTGTATGAAGTCATTTTTCTCTCTTCACTATAGACTTTATGGTGCACGGGTGTCAAGGCAATAGAGACTTTTTGAGGACTGCTATAAAAAAGGGACTATTTCACGTGGATTGTGTCACAGTATATTGATTTCTCATTTATCATGTATTTTTGACGTATCATTCATCAATTAAGTTGAAATTAATTATTTGATTGTTCACTTTTTTTTATGAATACACTATTGTTTTTTCCTCACATTAGGAACAATAGGGTTCAATCATACGTTGATGTGGGTTAATTTTTCACCATATCAATTTTATTCATTTGGTTATATTGGTTTCACCAGTTATTGTAGGTAGCGCAACCTATTGTTTTTCCAATATCCACATCTCCCCCACTGTAATATCCACATCTCCCACACTGTAATATCCGCAATCTCCCCCACTGTAATAGCCACATCTCCCCACTGTAATATACGCAACCCCCCCTCCCACTGTAATATCCACAATCTCCCCCACTGTAATATCCGCAATCTCCCCCACTGTAATATCCACAATCTCCCCACTGTAATATCCACATCTCCCCCACTGTAATGTCCACATCTCCCCCACTGTAATGTCCACATCTCCCCCACTGTAATATCCACATCTTCCCCACTGTAATGTCCACATCTCCCCCACTGTAATATCCACATCTCCCCACTGTAATATATGCAACCCCCCCCCACTGTAATATCCACGATCTCCCCAATGTAATATCCACAATCCCCCCACTGTAATATCCGCAATCTCCCCCACTGTAATATCCACAATCTCCCCCACTGTAATATCCACATCTCCTCACTGTAATATCCACATCTCCCCCACTGTAATATCCACATCTCCCCCACTGTAATATCCACATCTCCCCCACTGTAATGTCCACATCTCCCCCACTGTAATGTCCACATCTCCCCCACTGTAATATCCACATCTTCCCCACTGTAATGTCCACATCTCCCCCACTGTAATATCCACATCTCCCCACTGTAATATCCACATCTCCTCACTGTAATATCCACATCTCCCCCACTGTAATATCCACATCTCCAAAACTGAAGGGAAAATGCCCCAAGAACAAGCAGGAACTGAAGACAGTTGCAGTAGAGGACTGGCAGAGCATCACCAGGGATGAAACTCAGTGTCTGGTGATGTCTATGCATTCCAGACTTCAGGCTATAATTGACTGCAAAGGATTTGCAATCAAGTATTAAAAAGTGAAAGTTTGATTTATGATTGTTAATCTGTCCCATTACTTTTGGTCCCTTAAAAAGTGGGAGGCACATGTACAAACTGTTGTAATTCCTACACCGTTCACCTGATTTGGATGTAAATACCCTCAAATTAAATCTCTGTAATGTCCACATCTCCCCCACTGTAATATCCACATCTCCCCACTGTAATATCCACATCTCCTCACTGTAATATCCACATCTCCCCCACTGTAATATCCACATCTCCAAAACTGAAGGGAAAATGCCCCAAGAACAAGCAGGAACTGAAGACAGTTGCAGTAGAGGACTGGCAGAGCATCACCAGGGATGAAACTCAGTGTCTGGTGATGTCTATGCATTCCAGACTTCAGGCTATAATTGACTGCAAAGGATTTGCAATCAAGTATTAAAAAGTGAAAGTTTGATTTATGATTGTTAATCTGTCCCATTACTTTTGGTCCCTTAAAAAGTGGGAGGCACATGTACAAACTGTTGTAATTCCTACACCGTTCACCTGATTTGGATGTAAATACCCTCAAATTAAATCTCTGTAATGTCCACATCTCCCCCACTGTAATATCCACATCTCCCCAGGGCAGTCTTTCCACATGGGCACGCTGGGCAGTTGCCCGTGGGCCCCACTTGCCTGGGAGCCCCACCTGCCTAGCAACGCCAGCCAAGCATGACTGTCACTTAAAAACGGAATAATGGGCGCCGGCCGGCGCCACGGCTGTCCGAGTGTCCGCCCGCTTGAATTACTCACTATGACTGTCAGCCTCTGAGCCAGTAAGCGGGGCTAGCCCAGGTGATGTTGCACGACAGCCGCCGCTGTTGTTTATGGGAGTTGTAGTCCGCGGCGGCTGCGTGCTCAAGCTTCCTGCTCCCGGGGGGTGGAGTCAGACTGAGGAGAGCAGCCTACGTTCTACAACACCCATCGCCACGATATTGCCTGCCTGGACACCACATGACGTGGCTGGACTGGGCACGCCTGCTGGCTGGTGGCTACAGTACAGAGTACTGTGGAGTGGAGACCCCAGGAGCAACATCACTGTCCGACCCCCACGACTGGAGGAAGCAGCAGTGCAAGGAAGGAGAAGGTGGAAGAGAGGACCTGTCTTGACCAGTCTGCCGAGCAAGGTGAGAGACCCTGACACCCCCACAGATCGATCTGACCCCATTCACCTCATCTACCTTGCCCATCATGGCCTGTGATTCCTGCTGGGAGCTGCCCATGGCGTGTGAAACCTGCTGGGAGCTGCCCATGGCCTGTGAATCCTGCTGGGAGCTGCCCATGGGCTGTGAATCCTGCTGGGAGCTACCAATGGCCTACAGGCCAGCAGAACCTCCGACCCACATGCCATGGTCGGCTCCCAGCATGACCCACATGCCATGGTTGGCTCCAAGCAGGACCCACAGGTGAGTGGCCAGCAGGACCCATAGGCTATTGTCCGCTCCCAGCAGGACCCACAGGTCAGTGGCCAGCAGGACCCACAGGTCAATGGCCAGCAGGACCCACAGGTCCACAGCCAGCTCCCAGCAGGACCTACAGGTAAGTGGCCAGCAGGACCCACAGGTCCGCAGCCAGTTCCCAGCAGGACCCACAGGTCAGTGGCCAGCAGGACCCACAGGTCCGCAGCCAGCTCCCAGCAGGACCCACAGGTCAGTGGCCAACAGGACCCACAGGTCCGCAGCTTGTGGGTCCTGCTGGGAGCTGGCCACTGAACTGTGGGTCCTGCTGGCCACTGACCTGTGGGTCCTGCTGGCCACTAGCCTAGGGTGACCAGAAGTCCCCAGCACCGCCGGATTGCAAATATCTCCCCCTTATAGGGCAAGGCCACTGTGTGCAGTCTATCATAGGAGCCCATCAAGAAGGCGGTACTTCATATGACAGCGGCCACCGGGTAAGTGGGAAATCCCTGCTCTGTGTAATCCGGCGGCGCTCGCCCCCCCCCCCCTTCTCGTGCGTGATTGTGTAGATAGGGCCCCAGTGCACTGTATTGCCCGGGGGCCTATAATGCTCTTAAGATGGCACTGCATCTCCCCCACTGTAATGTCCACATCTCCCCCACTGTAATATCCACATCTCCCCCACTGTAATATCCACAATCTCCCCCACTGTAATATCCACATCTTCCCACTGTAATATCCACATCTCCAAAACTGAAGGGAAAATGCCCCAATAACAAGCAGGAACTGAAGACAGTTGCAGTAGAGGACTGGCAGAGCATCACAAGGGATGAAAGTAATATCCACATCTCAACACTGTAATATCCACATCTCCCCACTGTAACATCCAAATCTCCCCCACTGTAATATCCACATCTCCCCACTGTAACATCCAAATCTCCCCCACTGTAATATCCACATCTCCCCCACTGTAATGTCCACATCTCCCCCACTGTAATGTCCACATCTCCCCCACTGTAATATCCACATCTCCCCCACTGTAATATCCACAATCTCCCCACTGTAATATCCACATCTCCCCACTGTAATATCCGCAATCTCCCCCACTGTAATAGCCACATCTCCCCACTGTAATATACGCAACCCCCCCACTGTAATATCCACAATCTCCCCACTGTAATATCCACATCTCCCCACTGTAATATCCACAATCTCCCCACTGTAATATCCACAATCTCCACACTGTAATATCCGCAATCTCCCCCACTGTAATATCCACAATCTCATCCACTGTAATTTTCGCAATCTCCCCACTGTAATATCCACTAGACTTGTGCACAACGGAAAAATTTGTTTAGTTTCGGTTCATTTTTTGTGCACAACGGAAAAATTTGTTTAGTTTCGGTTCGTTTCTTTTCGGTTCTGTTGATTCGTAATCATTCGTAATTTTGCTAGATGGGATTTTTCGTGTTCGGACTAATTCGTATTTTCGCAAGCGTCATTTTTCGTTGAATTTTTTGTTGATTTATAATTCGTACTTTCGGTAGGGTACGTTGTTTTTCTTTGATTCTGGACAACACTCCTACTTTCGTAACTTTTTTTGGGTTCGTTGATTCGTAATTTTCCGTGTCTCTCTCACAACGACGCTGCCTATTATGCCTAATGTGCTTCGAATGGATTTGTACTTTTCTAAATACATTGCGGTTATTTGTAACGATTCGAAATCTCGTATTTTACTTTCGTTTTTTACATGCGGCTATAGCCTCCGCCCCTGTACACCATTTTGAGAGGGTTCAGCACGGTGAGGGAGAAGCAGAGAGCAGAGCAGAGTGTTATTGTGCTTCGAATGGATTCGAAATCTCGTATTTTACTTTCGTTTTTCATGCGGCTATAGCCTCCGCCCCTGTACACCATTTTGAGAGGGAGTTCAGCATGGTGAGGGAGAAGCAGAGAGCAGAGTGAGTGTTATTGTGCTTCGAATGGATTCGTACATTCGTAACTTTTTTCATAACGAATTATGCCGAAGACATTCGGGCATTCGCTATTTTGCAGTATAATTTATTTCGGATTCGGTTTCATTCGTAATTGCTTTGTTCGGAAATTCGAATGCTTCCGAATGTCCGAAAGTTGCTAAATTCGGACGAATTTCGATTCGTTACGAAACGAATTGCACAAGCCTAATATCCACATCTCCTCACTGTAATATCCACATCTCCTCACTGTAATATCCACATCTCCCCCACTGTAATGTCCACATCTCCCCCACTGTAATGTTCACATCTCCCCCACTGTAATGTCCACATCTCCCCACTGCAATATCCACAATCTCCCAACTGTAATATCCACATCTCCCCACTGTAATATCCGCAATCTCCCCACTGTAATATCCACATCTCCCCCACTGTAATAGAGATCTCCCCCACTGTAATATCCACATCTCCCCACTGTAATATCCACAATCTCCCCACTGTAATATCCACAATCTCCCCACTGTAATATCCGCAATCTCCCCCACTGTAATATCCACAATCTCCCCCACTGTAATATCCGCAATCTCCCCACTGTAATATCCACATCTCCTCACTGTAATATCCACATCTCCTCACTGTAATATCCACATCTCCCCCACTGTAATGTCCACATCTCCCCCACTGTAATGTTCACATCTCCCCCACTGTAATGTCCACATCTCCCCACTGTAATATCCACAATCTCCCCACTGTAATATCCACAACCTCCCCACTGTAATATCCACAATCTCCCCACTGTAATATCCACATCTCCCCACTGAAATATCCACATCTCCTCACTGTAATATCCACATCTCCCCCACTGTAATATCCACATCTCCAAAACTGAAGGGAAAATGCCCCAAGAACAAGCAGGAACTGAAGACAGTTGCAGTAGAGGACTGGCAGAGCATCACCAGGGATGAAACCCAGCATCTGGTGATGTCTATGCATTCCAGACTTTAGGCTGTAATTGACTGCAAAGGATTTGCAACCAAGTATTAAAAAGTGAAAGTTTGATTTATGATTGTTAATCTGTCCCATTACTTTTGGTCCCTTAAAAAGTGGGAGGCACATGTACAAACGGTTGTAATTCCTACACCGTTCACCTGATTTGGATGTAAATACCCTCAAATTAAAGCTCTGTAATGTCCACATCTCCCCCACTGTAATATCCACATCTCCCCCACTGTAATGTCCACATCTCCCCCACTGTAATATCCACATCTCCCCCACTGTAATATCCACAATCTCCCCCACCGTAATATCCACATCTCCCCCACTGTAATATCCGCAATCTCCCCACTGTAATATCCACAATCTCCCCCAATGTAATATCCACAATCTCCCCCACTGTAATATCCGCAGACTCCCTACTGTAATATCCGCAATCTCCCCACTGTAATATCCGCAATCTCTTCACTGTAATATCCACATCTCCTCACTGTAATATCCACATCTCCCCCACTGTAATATCCACATCTCCCCCACTGTAATGTCCACATCTCCCCCACTGTAATGTCCACATCTCCCCCAATGTAATATCCACATCTCCCCACTGTAATATCCACATCTCCCCACTGTAATATCCACATCTCCAAAACTGAAGGGAAAATGCCATAATAACAAGCAGGAACTGAAGACAGTTGCAGTAGAGGACTGGCAGAGCATCACCAGGGATGAAAGTAATATCCACATCTCCCCACTGTAATATCCACATCTCCACCACTGTAATATCCAAATCTCCACCACTGTAATATCCACATCTCCCCCACTGTAATATCCACAATCTCCCCACTGTAATATCTGGAATCTCCCCCACTGTAATATCCGGAATCTCCCCCACTGTAATATCCACATCTCCCCACTGTAATGTCCACATCTCCCCCACTGTAATATCCGCAATCTCCCCCACTGTAATATCCCCAATCTCCCCACAGTAATATCCACATCTCTAAATAGAAAAGTGGGGGAAGAAACTGCGCTAAAATAAAAAGAAACCATAAAATATAAAAAATAAATAAAAAATGAACCCACAATTGAATAAAGGATGAACCGGAAGCAGCAAACCTTCTGTGAACAAAAACAGAGATAGGCAATGGAAAAACGATAGGTTGCGCTACCTACAATAACTGGTGAAACCAATATAACCAAATGAATAAAATTGATATGGTGAAAAATTAACCCACATCAACGTATGATTGAACCCTATTGTTCCTAATGTGAGGAAAAAACAATAGTGTATTAATAAAAAAAAGTGAACAATCAAATAATTAATTTCAACTTAATTGATGAATGATACGTCAAAAATACATGATAAATGAGAAATCAATATACTGTGACACAATCCACGTGAAATAGTCCCTTTTTTATAGTAGTAGGTGACAGTCCTCAAAAAGTCTCTATTGCCTTGACACCCGTGCACCATAAAGTCTATAGTGAAGAGAGAAAAATTACTTCATACGAAATCTTCTCCTTGTAAACAGAGTGCTCCATCACCAATTGAAGTAAAAAATGCCTGCTTACCAAAAGTCAATGATCCCCCATTACAGAGGATCACAACGAGCCTTAGTTAGTGTGGGAGAGATGAGAACTCAAATCAGCATCCGAGGAAATCCAGCCCCCAAGCAACATGTACAGGCCACATTCAATAACGATCCATAGGCAGTCACAATTCATGTAATGGACATGCAAAAAAATGGAAGCTTCCCATAGCGTAAAAATGTACCATTTATTAAATAAAAACTTTTTAAAAACACACTTACAATGTAAAGTAAAAAAAACAGCCTTAAGGCTGCGGTCCCGGCCGGACACACGCAGACAAGCCCGTCCTGCTGGATGAAAGAGGGTGATGACGTTGACACGCGGCTCCGTTCCGCCCTACGACGTTTCGCAATAGAGTTGCGTCTTCCAGTGTCCGGCCGGGACCGTAGACTTAAGGCTGTTTTTTTTACTTTACATTGTAAGTGTGTTTTTAAAAAGTTTTTATTTAATAAATGGTACGTTTTTACGCTATGGGAAGCTTCCATTTTTTTGCATGTCCATTACATGAATTGTGACTGCCTATGGATCGTTATTGAATGTGGCCTGTACATGTTGCTTGGGGGCTGGATTTCTTCGGATGCTGATTTGAGTTCTCATCTCTCCCACACTAACTAAGGCTCATTGTGATCCTCTGTAATGGGGGATCATTGACTTTTGGTAAGCAGGCATTTTTTACTTCAATTGGTGGTGGAGCACTCTGTTTACAAGGAGAAGATTTCGTATGAAGTCATTTTTCTCTCTTCACTATAGACTTTATGGTGCACGGGTGTCAAGGCAATAGAGACTTTTTGAGGACTGCTATAAAAAAGGGACTATTTCACGTGGATTGTGTCACAGTATATTGATTTCTCTTTTATCATGTATTTTTGATGTATCATTCATCAATTAAGTTGAAATTAATTATTTGATTGTTCACTTTTTTTTATGAATACACTATTGTTTTTTCCTCACATTAGGAACAATAGGGTTCAATCATACGTTGATGTGGGTTAATTTTTCACCATATCAATTTTATTCATTTGGTTATATTGGTTTCACCAGTTATTGTAGGTAGCGCAACCTATTGTTTTTCCAATATCCACATCTCCCCCACTGTAATATCCACATCTCCCACACTGTAATATCCGCAATCTCCCCCACTGTAATAGCCACATCTCCCCACTGTAATATACGCAACCCCCCCCCCCACTGTAATATCCACAATCTCCCCCACTGTAATATCCGCAATCTCCCCCACTGTAATATCCACAATCTCCCCACTGTAATATCCACAATCTCCCCCAATGTAATATCCACAATCTCCCCACTGTAATATCCTCAGTCTCCCCACTGTAATATCCACATCTCCTCACTGTAATATCCACATCTCCCCCACTGTAATATCCACATCTCCCTACTGTAATATTCACATCTCCCCCACTGTAATGTCCACATCTCCCCCACTGTAATGTCCACATCTCCCCCACTGTAATATCCACATCTCCCCCACTGTAATATATGCAACCCCCCCCACTGTAATATCCACAATCTCCCCAATGTAATATCCACAATCCCCCCACTGTAATATCCGCAATCTCCCCCACTGTAATATCTGCAAACTCCCCCACTGTAATATCCACAATCTCCCCCAATGTAATATCCACAATCTCCCCCACTGTAATATCCACATCTCCTCACTGTAATATCCACATCTCCCCCACTGTAATATCCACATCTCCCCCACTGTAATATCCACATCTCCCCCACTGTAATGTCCACATCTCCCCCACTGTAATGTCCACATCTCCCCCACTGTAATATCCACATCTCCCCCACTGTAATGTCCACATCTCCCCCACTGTAATATCCACATCTCCCCACTGTAATATCCACATCTCCTCACTGTAATATCCACATCTCCCCCACTGTAATATCCACATCTCCAAAACTGAAGGGAAAATGCCCCAAGAACAAGCAGGAACTGAAGACAGTTGCAGTAGAGGACTGGCAGAGCATCACCAGGGATGAAACTCAGTGTCTGGTGATGTCTATGCATTCCAGACTTCAGGCTATAATTGACTGCAAAGGATTTGCAATCAAGTATTAAAAAGTGAAAGTTTGATTTATGATTGTTAATCTGTCCCATTACTTTTGGTCCCTTAAAAAGTGGGAGGCACATGTACAAACTGTTGTAATTCCTACACCGTTCACCTGATTTGGATGTAAATACCCTCAAATTAAATCTCTGTAATGTCCACATCTCCCCCACTGTAATATCCACATCTCCCCACTGTAATATCCACATCTCCTCACTGTAATATCCACATCTCCCCCACTGTAATATCCACATCTCCAAAACTGAAGGGAAAATGCCCCAAGAACAAGCAGGAACTGAAGACAGTTGCAGTAGAGGACTGGCAGAGCATCACCAGGGATGAAACTCAGTGTCTGGTGATGTCTATGCATTCCAGACTTCAGGCTATAATTGACTGCAAAGGATTTGCAATCAAGTATTAAAAAGTGAAAGTTTGATTTATGATTGTTAATCTGTCCCATTACTTTTGGTCCCTTAAAAAGTGGGAGGCACATGTACAAACTGTTGTAATTCCTACACCGTTCACCTGATTTGGATGTAAATACCCTCAAATTAAATCTCTGTAATGTCCACATCTCCCCCACTGTAATATCCACATCTCCCCAGGGCCGTCTTTCCACATGGGCACGCTGGGCAGTTGCCCGTGGGCCCCACTTGCCTGGGAGCCCCACCTGCCTAGCAACGCCAGCCAAGCATGACTGTCACTTAAAAACGGAATAATGGGCGCCGGCCGGCGCCACGGCTGTCCGAGTGTCCGCCCGCTTGAATTACTCACTATGACTGTCAGCCTCTGAGCCAGTAAGCGGGGCTAGCCCAGGTGATGTTGCACGACAGCCGCCGCTGTTGTTTATGGGAGTTGTAGTCCGCGGCGGCTGCGTGCTCAAGCTTCCTGCTCCCGGGGGGTGGAGTCAGACTGAGGAGAGCAGCCTACGTTCTACAACACCCATCGCCACGATATTGCCTGCCTGGACACCACATGACGTGGCTGGACTGGGCACGCCTGCTGGCTGGTGGCTACAGTACAGAGTACTGTGGAGTGGAGACCCCAGGAGCAACATCACTGTCCGACCCCCACGACTGGAGGAAGCAGCAGTGCAAGGAAGGAGAAGGTGGAAGAGAGGACCTGTCTTGACCAGTCTGCCGAGCAAGGTGAGAGACCCTGACACCCCCACAGATCGATCTGACCCCATTCACCTCATCTACCTTGCCCATCATGGCCTGTGATTCCTGCTGGGAGCTGCCCATGGCGTGTGAAACCTGCTGGGAGCTGCCCATGGCCTGTGAATCCTGCTGGGAGCTGCCCATGGCCTGTGAATCCTGCTGGGAGCTGCCCATGGGCTGTGAATCCTGCTGGGAGCTACCAATGGCCTACAGGCCAGCAGAACCTCCGACCCACATGCCATGGTCGGCTCCCAGCATGACCCACATGCCATGGTTGGCTCCAAGCAGGACCCACAGGTGAGTGGCCAGCAGGACCCATAGGCTATTGTCCGCTCCCAGCAGGACCCACAGGCCAGTTCCCAGCAGGACCCACAGGTCAGTGGCCAGCAGGACCCACAGGTCCGCAGCCAGCTCCCAGCAGGACCCACAGGTCAGTGGCCAGCAGGACCCACAGGTCCGCAGCTTGTGGGTCCTGCTGGGAGCTGGCCACTGAACTGTGGGTCCTGATGGCCACTGACCTGTGGGTCCTGCTGGCCACTAGCCTAGGGTGACCAGAAGTCCCCAGCACCGCCGGATTGCAAATATCTCCCCCTTATAGGGCAAGGCCACTGTGTGCAGTCTATCATAGGAGCCCATCAAGAAGGCGGTATTTCATATGACAGCGGCCACCGGGTAAGTGGGAAATCCCTGCTCTGTGTAATCCGGCGGCGCTCGCTCCCCCCCCTTCTCGTGCGTGATTGTGTAGATAGGGCCCCAGTGCACTGTATTGCCCGGGGGCCTATAATGCTCTTAAGATGGCACTGCATCTCCCCCACTGTAATGTCCACATCTCCCCCACTGTAATATCCACATCTCCCCCACTGTAATATCCACAATCTCCCCACTGTAATATCCACAAACTCCCCCACTGTAATATCCACATCTCCCCACTGTAATATCCATATCTCCAAAACTGAAGGGAAAATGCTCCAAGAACAAGCAGGAACTGAAGACAGTTGCAGTAGAGGACTGGCAGATCTCCCCACTGTAATATCCACAATCTCCCCACTGTAATATCCACAATCTCCCCCACTGTAATATCCACATCTTCCCACTGTAATATCCACATCTCCAAAACTGAAGGGAAAATGCCCCAATAACAAGCAGGAACTGAAGACAGTTGCAGTAGAGGACTGGCAGAGCATCACAAGGGATGAAAGTAATATCCACATCTCAACACTGTAATATCCACATCTCCCCACTGTAACATCCAAATCTCCCCCACTGTAATATCCACATCTCCCCACTGTAACATCCAAATCTCCCCCACTGTAATATCCACATCTCCCCCACTGTAATGTCCACATCTCCCCCACTGTAATGTCCACATCTCCCCCACTGTAATATCCACATCTCCCCCACTGTAATGTCCACATCTCCCCCACTGTAATATCCACAATCTCCCCACTGTAATATCCACATCTCCCCACTGTAATATCCGCAATCTCCCCCACTGTAATAGCCACATCTCCCCACTGTAATATACGCAACCCCCCCACTGTAATATCCACAATCTCCCCACTGTAATATCCACATCTCCCCACTGTAATATCCACAATCTCCCCACTGTAATATCCACAATCTCCACACTGTAATATCCGCAATCTCCCCCACTGTAATATCCACAATCTCCCCCACTGTAATATCCGCAATCTCCCCACTGTAATATCCACTAGACTTGTGCACAACGGAAAAATTTGTTTAGTTTCGGTTCATTTTTTGTGCACAACGGAAAAATTTGTTTAGTTTTGGTTCGTTTCTTTTCGGTTCTGTTGATTCGTAATCATTCGTAATTTTGCTAGATGGGATTTTTCGTGTTCGGACTAATTCGTATTTTCGCAAGCGTCATTTTTCGTTGAATTTTTTGTTGATTTATAATTCGTACTTTCGGTAGGGTACGTTGTTTTTCTTTGATTCTGGACAACACTCCTACTTTCGTAACTTTTTTTGGGTTCGTTGATTCGTAATTTTCCGTGTCTCTCTCACAACGACGCTGCCTATTATGCCTAATGTGCTTCGAATGGATTTGTACTTTTCTAAATACATTGCGGTTATTTGTAACGATTCGAAATCTCGTATTTTACTTTTGTTTTTTACATGCGGCTATAGCCTCCGCCCCTGTACACCATTTTGAGAGGGTTCAGCACGGTGAGGGAGAAGCAGAGAGCAGAGCAGAGTGTTATTGTGCTTCGAATGGATTCAAAATCTCGTATTTTACTTTCGTTTTTCATGCGGCTATAGCCTCCGCCCCTGTACACCATTTTGAGAGGGAGTTCAGCATGGTGAGGGAGAAGCAGAGAGCAGAGTGAGTGTTATTGTGCTTCGAATGGATTCGTACATTCGTAACTTTTTTCATAACGAATTATGCCGAAGACATTCGGGCATTCGCTATTTTGCAGTATAATTTATTTCGGATTCGGTTTCATTCGTAATTGCTTTGTTCGGAAATTCGAATGCTTCCGAATGTCCGAAAGATGCTAAATTCGGACGAATTTCGATTCGTTACGAAACGAATTGCACAAGCCTAATATCCACATCTCCTCACTGTAATATCCACATCTCCTCACTGTAATATCCAAATCTCCCCCACTGTAATGTCCACATCTCCCCCACTGTAATGTCCACATCTCCCCCACTGTAATGTCCACATCTCCCCACTGCAATATCCACAATCTCCCAACTGTAATATCCACATCTCCCCACTGTAATATCCGCAATCTCCCTCACTGTAATAGCCACATCTCCCCACTGTAATATACGCAACCCCCCCCCCACTGTAATATCCACAATCTCCCCACTGTAATATCCACATCTCCCCCACTGTAATAGAGATTTCCCCCACTGTAATATCCACATCTCCCCACTGTAATATCCACAATCTCCCCACTGTAATATCCACAATCTCCCCACTGTAATATCCACAATCTCCCCCACTGTAATATCCACAATCTCCCCCACTGTAATATCCGCAATCTCCCCACTGTAATATCCACATCTCCTCACTGTAATATCCACATCTCCTCACTGTAATATCCACATCTCCCCCACTGTAATGTCCACATCTCCCCCACTGTAATGTTCACATCTCCCCCACTGTAATGTCCACATCTCCCCACTGCAATATCCACAATCTCCCAACTGTAATATCCACATCTCCCCACTGTAATATCCACAATCTCCCCCACTGTAATAGCCACATCTCCCCACTGTAATATACGCAACCCCCCCACTGTAATATCCACAATCTCCCCACTGTAATATCCACATCTCCCCCACTGTAATAGAGATCTCCCCCACTGTAATATCCAAATCTCCCCACTGTAATATCCACAATCTCCCCACTGTAATATCCGCAATCTCCCCCACTGTAATATCCACAATCTCCCCCACTGTAATATCCGCAATCTCCCCACTGTAATATCCACATCTCCTCACTGTAATATCCACATCTCCCCCACTGTAATGTCCACATCTCCCCCACTGTAATGTTCACATCTCCCCCACTGTAATGTCCACATCTCCCCACTGTAATATCCACAATCTCCCCACTGTAATATCCACAACCTCCCCACTGTAATATCCACAATCTCCCCACTGTAATATCCACATCTCCCCACTGTAATATCCACATCTCCTCACTGTAATATCCACATCTCCCCCACTGTAATATCCACATCTCCAAAACTGAAGGGAAAATGCCCCAAGAACAAGCAGGAACTGAAGACAGTTGCAGTAGAGGACTGGCAGAGCATCACCAGGGATGAAACCCAGCATCTGGTGATGTCTATGCATTCCAGACTTTAGGCTGTAATTGACTGCAAAGGATTTGCAACCAAGTATTAAAAAGTGAAAGTTTGATTTATGATTGTTAATCTGTCCCATTACTTTTGGTCCCTTAAAAAGTGGGAGGCACATGTACAAACGGTTGTAATTCCTACACCGTTCACCTGATTTGGATGTAAATACCCTCAAATTAAAGCTCTGTAATGTCCACATCTCCCCCGCTGTAATATCCACATCTCCCCCACTGTAATGTCCACATCTCCCCCACTGTAATATCCACATCTCCCCCACTGTAATATCCACAATCTCCCCCACCGTAATATCCACATCTCCCCCACTGTAATATCCGCAATCTCCCCACTGTAATATCCACAATCTCCCCCAATGTAATATCCACAATCTCCCCCACTGTAATATCCGCAGACTCCCTACTGTAATATCCGCAATCTCCCCACTGTAATAGCCGCAATCTCTTCACTGTAATATCCACATCTCCTCACTGTAATATCCACATCTCCCCCACTGTAATGTCCACATCTCCCCCACTGTAATGTCCACATCTCCCCCACTGTAATGTCCACATCTCCCCCAATGTAATATCCACATCTCCCCACTGTAATATCCACATCTCCCCACTGTAATATCCACATCTCCAAAACTGAAGGGAAAATGCCCCAATAACAAGCAGGAACTGAAGACAGTTGCAGTAGAGGACTGGCAGAGCATCACCAGGGATGAAAGTAATATCCACATCTCCCCACTGTAATATCCACATCTCCACCACTGTAATATCCAAATCTCCACCACTGTAATATCCACATCTCCCCCACTGTAATATCCACAATCTCCCCACTGTAATATCCACATCTCCCCCACTGTAATATCCACATCTCCCCCACTGTAATATCCACAATCTCCCCACTGTATTAAACACAACCACCCCCCCACTGTAATATCCACAATCTCCCCACTGTAATATCCGCAATCTCCCCCACTGTAATATCCACAATCTCTCCCACTGTAATATCCACAATCTCCCCACTGCAATATCCACAATATCCCCCAATGTAATATCCACAATCCCCCCCCACTGTAATATCCGCAATCTCCCCACTGTAATATCCGCAATCTCTTCACTGTAATATCCAAATCTCCTCACTGTAATATCCACATCTCCCCCACTGTAATATCCAAATCTCCCCCACTGTAAAATCCACATCTCCCCCACTGTAAAGTCCACATCTCCCCCACTGTAATGTCCACATCTCCCCCACTGTAATGTCCACATATCCCCCACCGTAATATCCACATCTCCCCCACTGTAATATCCACATCTCCCCCAATGTAATATCCACAATCTCCCCCACTGTAATATCCACATCTCCCCACTGTAATATTCATATCTCCAAAACTGAATGGAAAATGCTCCAAGAACAAGCAGGAACTGAAGACAGTTGCAGTAAAGGACTGGCAGATCTCCCCACTGTAATATCAACAATCTCCCCACTGTAATATCCACAATCTCCCCCACTGTAATATCCACATCTCCCCACAGTAATATCCACATCTCCAAAACTGAAGGGAAAATGCCCCAATAACAAGCAGAAACTGAAGACAGTTGCAGTAGAGGACTGGCAGAGCATCACCAGGGATGGAAGTAATATCCACATCTCCCCACTGTAATATCCACATCTCCCCACTGTAATATCCACATCTCCCCCACTGTAATATCCACAATCTCCCCACTGTAATATCTGCAACCCCCCCCCCCCCGCTGTAATATCCACATCTCCTCACTGTAATATCCACATCTCCCCTACTGTAATATCCAAATCACCCCCACTGTAATATCCAAATCACCCCCACTGTAATATCAAAATCTCCCCCACTGTAATATCCACATCTACCCCACTGTAATGTCCACATCTCCCCCACTGTAATGTATATATTTCCCCCACTGTAATGTCCACATCTCCCCCACTGTCATATCCACATCTCCCCCACTGTAATGTCCACATTTCCCCACTGTAATGTCCACATATCTCCCACTGTAATATCCACAATCTCCCCACTGTAATATCCACATCTCCCCACTGTAATATACACAACCCCTCCCCACTGTAATATCCACAATCTCCCCCACTGTAATATCCACATCTCCCCCACTGTAATAGAGTCTCCCCACTGTAATATCCTCATCTCCCCAACTGTAATATCCACATCTCCCCCACTGTAATATCCACATTTCCCCCACTGTAATATCCACAATCTCCCCACTGTAATATCCACAATCTCCCCCACTGTAATATCCACATCTCCCCACAGTAATATCCACATCTCCCCCACTGTAATATCCACATCTCCAACACTGAAGGGAAAATGCCCCAATAACAAGCAGGAACTGAAGACAGTTGCAGTAGAGGACTGGCAGAGCATCACCAGGGATGAAAGTAATATCCACATCTCCCCACTGTAATATCCACATCTCCCCACTGTAATATCCACATCTCCCCACTGTAATATCCAAATATCCCCCACTGTAATATCCAAAATCTCCCCACTGTAATATCTGCAACCCCCCCACTGTAATATCCACATCTCCTCACTGTAATATCCACATCTCCCCCACTGTAATATCCACATCTCCCCCACTGTAATATCCACAATCTCCCCACTGTAATATCCACAATCTCCCCCACTGTAATATCCACATCTCCCCACAGTAATATCCACATCTCCCCCACTGTAATATCCACATCTCCAAAACTGAAGGGAAAATGCCCCAATAACAAGCAGGAACTGAAGACAGTTGCAGTAGAGGACTGGCAGAGCATCACCAGGGATGAAAGTAATATCCACATCTCCCCACTGTAATATCCACATCTCCCCACTGTAATATCCAAATATCCCCCACTGTAATATCCACAATCTCCCCACTGTAATATCTGCAACCCCCCCTCCCCCACTGTAATATCCACATCTCCTCACTGTAATATCCACATCTCCCCCACTGTAATATCCACATCTCCCCCACTGTAATATCCAAATCTTCCCCACTGTAATATCCAAATCTCCCCCACTGAAATATCCACATCTCCCCCACTGTAATGTCCACATCTCCCCCACTGTAATGTCCACATCTCCCCCACTGTCATATTCACAATCTTCCCCACTGTAATGTCCACATTTCCCCACTGTAATGTCCACATCTCCCCCACTGTAATATCCACATCTCCCCACTGTAATATACGCAACCCCTCCCCACTGTAATATCCACAATCTCCCCCACTGTAATATCCACATCTCCCCCACTGTAATTGAGTCCCCCCACTGTAATATCCACATCTCCCCCACTGTAATATCCACATCTCCCCCACTGTAATATCCACATCTCCTCACTGTAATATCCACATCTCCTCACTGTAATATCCACATCTCCCCCACTGTAATGTCCACATCTCCCCCACTGTAATGTTCACATCTCCCCCACTGTAATGTCCACATCTCCCCACTGTAATATCCACAATCTCCCCACTGTAATATCCACAACCTCCCCACTGTAATATCCACAATCTCCCCACTGTAATATCCACATCTCCTCACTGTAATATCCACATCTCCCCCACTGTAATGTCCACATCTCCCCCACTGTAATGTCCACATCTCCCCCAATGTAATATCCACATCTCCCCACTGTAATATCCACATCTCCAAAACTGAAGGGAAAATGCCCCAATAACAAGCAGGAACTGAAGACAGTTGCAGTAGAGGACTGGCAGAGCATCACCAGGGATGAAAGTAATATCCACATCTCCCCACTGTAATATCCACATCTCCACCACTGTAATATCCAAATCTCCACCACTGTAATATCCACATCTCCCCCACTGTAATATCCACAATCTCCCCACTGTAATATCCACATCTCCCCCACTGTAATATCCACAATCTCCCCCACTGTAATATCCACAATCTCCCCACTGTATTAAACACAACCACCCCCCCACTGTAATATCCACAATCTCCCCACTGTAATATCCGCAATCTCCCCCACTGTAATATCCACAATCTCTCCCACTGTAATATCCACAATCTCCCCACTGCAATATCCACAATATCCCCCAATGTAATATCCACAATCCCCCCCACTGTAATATCCGCAATCTCCCCACTGTAATATCCACATCTCCCCACTGTAATATCCACATCTCCTCACTGTAATATCCACATCTCCCCCACTGTAATATCCACATCTCCAAAACTGAAGGGAAAATGCCCCAAGAACAAGCAGGAACTGAAGACAGTTGCAGTAGAGGACTGGCAGAGCATCACCAGGGATGAAACCCAGCATCTGGTGATGTCTATGCATTCCAGACTTTAGGCTGTAATTGACTGCAAAGGATTTGCAACCAAGTATTAAAAAGTGAAAGTTTGATTTATGATTGTTAATCTGTCCCATTACTTTTGGTCCCTTAAAAAGTGGGAGGCACATGTACAAACGGTTGTAATTCCTACACCGTTCACCTGATTTGGATGTAAATACCCTCAAATTAAAGCTCTGTAATGTCCACATCTCCCCCACTGTAATATCCACATCTCCCCCACTGTAATGTCCACATCTCCCCCACTGTAATATCCACATCTCCCCCACTGTAATATCCACAATCTCCCCCACCGTAATATCCACATCTCCCCCACTGTAATATCCGCAATCTCCCCACTGTAATATCCACAATCTCCCCCAATGTAATATCCACAATCTCCCCCACTGTAATATCCGCAGACTCCCTACTGTAATATCCGCAATCTCCCCACTGTAATATCCGCAATCTCTTCACTGTAATATCCACATCTCCTCACTGTAATATCCACATCTCCCCCACTGTAATATCCACATCTCCCCCACTGTAATATCCACAATCTCCCCACTGTATTAAACACAACCACCCCCCCACTGTAATATCCACAATCTCCCCACTGTAATATCCACATCTCCCCCACTGTAATATCCAAATCTTCCCCACTGTAATATCCAAATCTCCCCCACTGAAATATCCACATCTCCCCCACTGTAATGTCCACATCTCCCGCACTGTAATGTCCACATCTCCCCCACTGTAATGTCCACATCTCCCCCACTGTCATATTCACAATCTCCCTCACTGTAATGTCCACATTTCCCCACTGTAATGTCCACATCTCCCCCACTGTAATATCCACAATCTCCCCACTGTAATATCCACATCTCCCCACTGTAATATACGCAACCCCTCCCCACTGTAATATCCACAATCTCCCCCACTGTAATATCCACATCTCCCCCACTGTAATAGAGTCCCCCCACTGTAATATCCACATCTCCCCCACTGTAATATCCACATCTCCCCCACTGTAATATCCACATCTCCTCACTGTAATATCCACATCTCCTCACTGTAATATCCACATCTCCCCCACTGTAATGTCCACATCTCCCCCACTGTAATGTTCACATCTCCCCCACTGTAATGTCCACATCTCCCCACTGTAATATCCACAATCTCCCCACTGTAATATCCACAACCTCCCCACTGTAATATCCACAATCTCCCCACTGTAATATCCACATCTCCCCACTGTAATATCTACATCTCCTCACTGTAATATCCACATCTCCCCCACTGTAATATCCACATCTCCAAAACTGAAGGGAAAATGCCCCAAGAACAAGCAGGAACTGAAGACAGTTGCAGTAGAGGACTGGCAGAGCATCACCAGGGATGAAACCCAGCATCTGGTGATGTCTATGCATTCCAGACTTTAGGCTGTAATTGACTGCAAAGGATTTGCAACCAAGTATTAAAAAGTGAAAGTTTGATTTATGATTGTTAATCTGTCCCATTACTTTTGGTCCCTTAAAAAGTGGGAGGCACATGTACAAACGGTTGTAATTCCTACACCGTTCACCTGATTGGGATGTAAATACCCTCAAATTAAAGCTCTGTAATGTCCACATCTCCCCCACTGTAATATCCACATCTCCCCCACTGTAATGTCCACATCTCCCCCACTGTAATATCCACATCTCCCCCACTGTAATATCCACAATCTCCCCCACCGTAATATCCACATCTCCCCCACTGTAATATCCGCAATCTCCCCACTGTAATATCCACAATCTCCCCCAATGTAATATCCACAATCTCCCCCACTGTAATATCCGCAGACTCCCTACTGTAATATCCGCAATCTCCCCACTGTAATATCCGCAATCTCTTCACTGTAATATCCACATCTCCCCCACTGTAATATCCACATCTCCCCCACTGTAATGTCCACATCGCCCCCACTGTAATGTCCACATCTCCCCCAATGTAATATCCACATCTCCCCACTGTAATATCCACATCTCCCCACTGTAATATCCACATCTCCAAAACTGAAGGGAAAATGCCCCAATAACAAGCAGGAACTGAAGACAGTTGCAGTAGAGGACTGGCAGAGCATCACCAGGGATGAAAGTAATATCCACATCTCCCCACTGTAATATCCACATCTCCACCACTGTAATATCCAAATCTCCACCACTGTAATATCCACATCTCCCCCACTGTAATATCCACAATCTCCCCACTGTAATATCCACATCTCCCCCACTGTAATATCCACATCTCCCCCACTGTAATATCCACAATCTCCCCACTGTAGTAAACACAACCACCCCCCCCACTGTAATATCCACAATCTCTCCCACTGTAATATCCACAATCTCCCCACTGCAATATCCACAATATCCCCCAATGTAATATCCACAATCCCCCCCACTGTAATATCCGCAATCTCCCCACTGTAATATCCGCAATCTCTTCACTGTAATATCCAAATCTCCTCACTGTAATATCCACATCTCCCCCACTGTAATATCCAAATCTCCCCCACTGTAAAATCCACATCTCCCCCACTGTAATGTCCACATCTCCCCCACTGTAATGTCCACATATCCCCCACTGTAATGTCCACATCTCCCCCACCGTAATATCCACATCTCCCCCACTGTAATATCCACATCTCCCCCAATGTAATATCCACATCTCCCCCACTGTAATATCCACAATCTCCCCCACTGTAATATACACAATCTCCCCCACTGTAATATCCACATCTCCCCACTGTAATATTCATATCTCCAAAACTGAATGGAAAATGCTCCAAGAACAAGCAGGAACTGAAGACAGTTGCAGTAAAGGACTGGCAGATCTCCCCACTGTAATATCCACAATCTCCCCACTGTAATATCCACAATCTCCCCCACTGTAATATCCACATCTCCCCACAGTAATATCCAAATCTCCAAAACTGAAGGGAAAATGCCCCAATAACAAGCAGAAACTGAAGACAGTTGCAGTAGAGGACTGGCAGAGCATCACCAGGGATGGAAGTAATATCCACATCTCCCCACTGTAATATCCACATCTCCCCACTGTAATATCCACATCTCCCCCACTGTAATATCCACAATCTCCCCACTGTAATATCTGCAACCCCCCCCACTGTAATATCCACATCTCCTCACTGTAATATCCACATCTCTCCGACTGTAATATCCACATCTCCCCTACTGTAATATCCAAATCACCCCCACTGTAATATCAAAATCTCCCCCACTGTAATATCCACATCTCCCCCACTGTAATGTCCACATCTCCCCCACTGTCATGTCCATATTTCCCCCACTGTAATGTCCACATCTCCCCCACTGTCATATCCACATCTCCCCCACTGTAATGTCCACATTTCCCCACTGTAATGTCCACATATCTCCCACTGTAATATCCACAATCTCCCCACTGTAATATCCACATCTCCCCACTGTAATATACACAACCCCTCCCCACTGTAATATCCACAATCTCCCCCACTGTAATATCCACATCTCCCCCACTGTAATATTCACATTTCCCCCACTGTAATATCCACAATCTCCCCACTGTAATATCCACAATCTCCCCCACTGTAATATCCACATCTCCCCACAGTAATATCCACATCTCCCCCACTGTAATATCCACATCTCCAACACTGAAGGGAAAATGCCCCAATAACAAGCAGGAACTGAAGACAGTTGCAGTAGAGGACTGGCAGAGCATCACCAGGGATGAAAGTAATATCCACATCTCCCCACTGTAATATCCACATCTCCCCACTGTAATATCCACATCTCCCCACTGTAATATCCAAATATCCCCCACTGTAATATCCAAAATCTCCCCACTGTAATATCTGCAACCCCCCCACTGTAATATCCACATCTCCTCACTGTAATATCCACATCTCCCCCACTGTAATATCCACATCTCCCCCACTGTAATATCCACAATCTCCCCACTGTAATATCCACAATCTCCCCCACTGTAATATCCACATCTCCCCACAGTAATATCCACATCTCCCCCACTGTAATATCCACATCTCCAAAACTGAAGGGAAAATGCCCCAATAACAAGCAGGAACTGAAGACAGTTGCAGTAGAGGACTGGCAGAGCATCACCAGGGATGAAAGTAATATCCACATCTCCCCACTGTAATATCCACATCTCCCCACTGTAATATCCACATCTCCCCACTGTAATATCCAAATATCCCCCACTGTAATATCCACAATCTCCCCACTGTAATATCTGCAACCCCCCTCCCCCACTGTAATATCCACATCTCCTCACTGTAATATCCACATCTCCCCCACTGTAATATCCACATCTCCCCCACTGTAATATCCAAATCTTCCCCACTGTAATATCCAAATCTCCCCCACTGTAATATCCACATCTCCCCCACTGTAATGTCCACATCTCCCGCACTGTAAACCACATCTCCCCCACTGTAATGTCCACATCTCCCCCACTGTCATATTCACAATCTCCCCCACTGTAATGTCCACATTTCCCCACTGTAATGTCCACATCTCCCCCACTGTAATATCCACAATCTCCCCACTGTAATATCCACATCTCCCCACTGTAATATACGCAACCCCTCCCCACTGTAATATCCACAATCTCCCCCACTGTAATATCCACATCTCCCCCACTGTAATAGAGTCCCCCCACTGCAATATCCACATCTCCCCCACTGTAATATCCACATCTCCCCCACTGTAATATCCACATCTCCCCCACTGTAATATCCACAATCTCCCAACTGTAATATCCGCAGCCCCCCACTGTAATATCCACAATCTCCCCACTGTAATATCCACAATCTCCTCACTGTAATATCCACAGTCTCCTACACTGTAATATCCACAATCTGCCCCACTGTAATATCCGCAATCTCCCCACTCTAATATCCACAATCTCCCCCAATGTAATATCCGCAATCTCCCCCACTGTAATATCGACATCTCCCCACAGTAATATCCACATCTCCAAAACTGAAGGGAAAATGCCCCAATAACAAGCAGGAACTGAAAACAGTTGCAGTAGAGGACTGGCAGAGCATCACCAGGGATGAAAGTAATATCCACATCTCCCCACTGTAATATCCACATCTCCCCACTGTAATATCCACATCTCCCCACTGTAATATCCAAATCTCCCCCACTGTAATATCCACATTTCCCCCACTGTAATATCCACAATCTCCCCACTATAATATCCACAATCTCCCCCACTGTAATATCCACATCTCCCCACAGTAATATCCACATCTCCCCCACTGTAATATCCACATCTCCAACACTGAAGGGAAAATGCCCCAATAACAAGCAGGAACTG
Organism: Rana muscosa; assembly: GCA_029206835.1. Classification (NCBI taxonomy): domain Eukaryota; kingdom Metazoa; phylum Chordata; class Amphibia; order Anura; family Ranidae; genus Rana; species Rana muscosa. The sequence continues at coordinate 74,906,759 of JARGYO010005626.1, read as the reverse complement.
AAGACAGTTGCAGTAGAGGACTGGCAGAGCATCACTAGGGATGAAAGTAATATCCACATATCCCCACTGTAATATCCACATCTCCCCACTGTAATATCCACATCTCCCCACTGTAATATCCAAATATCCCCCACTGTAATATCCAAAATCTCCCCACTGTAATATCTGCAACCCCCCCACTGTAATATCCACATCTCCTCACTGTAATATCCACATCTCCCCCACTGTAATATCCACATCTCCCCCACTGTAATATCCACAATCTCCCCACTGTAATATCCACAATCTCCCCCACTGTAATATCCACATCTCCCCACAGTAATATCCACATCTCCCCCACTGTAATATCCACATCTCCAAAACTGAAGGGAAAATGCCCCAATAACAAGCAGGAACTGAAGACAGTTGCAGTAGAGGACTGGCAGAGCATCACCAGGGATGAAAGTAATATCCACATCTCCCCACTGTAATATCCACATCTCCCCACTGTAATATCCACATCTCCCCACTGTAATATCCAAATATCCCCCACTGTAATATCCACAATCTCCCCACTGTAATATCTGCAACCCCCCTCCCCCACTGTAATATCCACATCTCCTCACTGTAATATCCACATCTCCCCCACTGTAATATCCACATCTCCCCCACTGTAATATCCAAATCTTCCCCACTGTAATATCCAAATCTCCCCCACTGTAATATCCACATCTCCCCCACTGTAATGTCCACATCTCCCGCACTGTAATGTCCACATCTCCCCCACTGTAATGTCCACATCTCCCCCACTGTCATATTCACAATCTCCCCCACTGTAATGTCCACATTTCCCCACTGTAATGTCCACATCTCCCCCACTGTAATATCCACAATCTCCCCACTGTAATATCCACATCTCCCCACTGTAATATACGCAACCCCTCCCCACTGTAATATCCACAATCTCCCCCACTGTAATATCCACATCTCCCCCACTGTAATAGAGTCCCCCCACTGTAATATCCACATCTCCCCCACTGTAATATCCACATCTCCCCCACTGTAATATCCACATCTCCCCCACTGTAATATCCACAATCTCCCAACTGTAATATCCGCAGCCCCCCACTGTAATATCCACAATCTCCCCACTGTAATATCCACAATCTCCACACTGTAATATCCACAATCTGCCCCACTGTAATATCCGCAATCTCCCCACTCTAATATCCACAATCTCCCCCAATGTAATATCCGCAATCTCCCCCACTGTAATATCCACATCTCCCCACAGTAATATCCACATCTCCAAAACTGAAGGGAAAATGCCCCAATAACAAGCAGGAACTGAAAACAGTTGCAGTAGAGGACTGGCAGAGCATCACCAGGGATGAAAGTAATATCCACATCTCCCCACTGTAATATCCACATCTCCCCACTGTAATATCCACATCTCCCCACTGTAATATCCAAATCTCCCCCACTGTAATATCCACAATCTCCCCACTGTAATATCTGCAACCCCCCCTCCCCCACTGTAATATCCACATCTCCTCACTGTAATATCCACATCTCCCCACTGTAATATCCGTATCTCCCCCACTGTAATATCCAAATCTCCCCCACTGTAATATCCAAATCTCCCCCACTGTAATATCCACATCTCCCCCACTGTAATGTCCACATCTCCCCCACTGTAATGTCCACATCTCCCCCACTGTAATGTCCACATCTCCCCCACTGTCATATCCACATCTCCCCCACTGTAATGTCCACATTTCCCCACTGTAATGTCCACATCTCCCCCACTGTAATATCCACAATCTCCCCACTGTAATATCCACATCTCCCCACTGTAATATACGCAATCCCTCCCCACTGTAATATCCACATCTCCCCCACTGTAATAGAGTCCCCCCACTGTAATATCCACATCTCCCCCACTGTAATATCCACATCTCCCCCACTGTAATATCCACATCTCCCCCACTGTAATATCCACAATCTCCCAACTGTAATATCCGCAGCCCCCCACTGTAATATCCACAATCTCCCCACTGTAATATCCACAATCTCCACACTGTAATATCCACAATCTGCCCCACTGTAATATCCGCAATCTCCCCACTCTAATATCCACAATCTCCCCCAATGTAATATCGGCAATCTCCCCCACTGTAATATCCACATCTCCCCACAGTAATATCCACATCTCCAAAACTGAAGGGAAAATGCCCCAATAACAAGCAGGAACTGAAAACAGTTGCAGTAGAGGACTGGCAGAGCATCACCAGGGATGAAAGTAATATCCACATCTCCCCACTGTAATATCCACATCTCCCCACTGTAATATCCAAATCTCCCCCACTGTAATATCCACAATCTCCCCACTGTAATATCTGCAACCCCCCCTCCCCCACTGTAATATCCACATCTCCTCACTGTAATATCCACATCTCCCCACTGTAATATCCGTATCTCCCCCACTGTAATATCCAAATCTCCCCCACTGTAATATCCAAATCTCCCCCACTGTAATATCCACATCTCCCCCACTGTAATGTCCACATCTCCCCCACTGTAATGTCCACATCTCCCCCACTGTAATGTCCACATCTCCCCCACTGTCATATCCACATCTCCCCCACTGTAATGTCCACATTTCCCCACTGTAATGTCCACATCTCCCCCACTGTAATATCCACAATCTCCCCACTGTAATATCCACATCTCCCCACTGTAATATACGCAATCCCTCCCCACTGTAATATCCACATCTCCCCCACTGTAATAGAGTCCCCCCACTGTAATATCCACATCTCCCCCACTGTAATATCCACATCTCCCCCACTGTAATATCCACATCTCCCCCACTGTAATATCCACAATCTCCCAACTGTAATATCCGCAAACCCCCCCCCACTGTAATATCCACAATCTCCCCACTGTAATATCCACAATCTCCTCACTGTAATATCCACATCTCCTCACTGTAATATCCACAATCTCCCCCAATGTAATATCCGCAATCTCCCCACTGTAATATCCACAATCTCCCCCAATGTAACATCCACAATCTCCCCCACTGTAATATCCGCAAACTCCCTACTGTAATATCCGCAATCTCTTCACTGTAATATCCACATCTCCTCACTGTAATATCCACATCTCCCCCACTGTAATATCCACATCTCCCCACTGTATTATCCAAATCTCCCCCACTGTAATATCCACATCTCCCCCACTGTAATGTCCACATCTCCCCCACTGTAATGTCCACCTATCCCCCACTGTAATGTCCACATCTCCCCCAATGTAATATCCACATCTCCCCACTGTAATATCCACATCTCCCCACTGTAATATCCATATCTCCAAAACTGAAGGTAAATGCTCCAAGAACAAGCAGGAACTGAAGACAGTTGCAGTAGAGGACTGGCAGATCTCCCCACTGTAATATCCACAATCTCCCCCACTGTAATATCCACATCTCTCCACTGTAATATCCACATCTCCAAAACTGAAGGGAAAATGCCCCAATAACAAGCAGGAACTGAAGACAGTTACTGTAGAGGACTGGCAGAGCATCACCAGGGATGAAAGTAATATCAACATCTCCCCACTCTAATATCCACATCTCCACCACTGTAATATCCAAATCTCCACCACTGTAATATCCACGTCTCCCCCACTGTAATATCCACAATCTCCCCACTGTAATATCCGCAACCCCCCCCCCACTGTAATATCCACATCTCCTCACTGTAATATCCACATCTCCCCCACTGTAATATCCACATCTCCCCCACTGTAATATCCACAATCTCCCCACTGTATTAAACACAACCAACCCCCACTGTAATATCCACAATCTCCCCCACTGTAATATCCGCAATCTCCCCACTGTAAAATCCGCAATCTCTTCACTGTAATATCCACATCTCCTCATTGTAATATCCACATCTCCCCCACTGTAAAATTCACATCTCCCCCACTGTAATATCCACATCTCCCCCACTGTAATGTCCACATCTCCCCCACTGTAATGTCCACATATCCCCCACTGTAATGTCCACATCTCCCCCACTGTAATATCCACATCTCCCCCAATGTAATATCCACATCTCCCCCACTGTAATATCCACAATCTCCCCCACTGTAATATCCACAATCTCCCCACTGTAATATTCATATCTCCAAAACTGAAGCGAAAATGCTCCAAGAACTAGCAGGAACTGAAGACAGTTGCAGTAAAGGACTGGCAGATCTCCCCACTGTAATATCCACAATCTCCCCACTGTAATATCCACAATCTCCCTCACTGTAATATCCACATCTCCCCACAGTAATATCCACATCTCCAAAACTGAAGGGAAAATGCCCCAATAACAAGCAGGAACTGAAGACAGTTGCTGTAGAGGACTGGCAGAGCATCACCAGGGATGAAAGTAATATCCACATCTCCCCACTGTAATATCCACATCTCCCCACTGTAATATCCAAATCTCCCCCACTGTAATATCCACAATCTCCCCACTGTAATATCCACAACCCCCCACCCCCCACTGTAATATCCACATCTCCTCACTGTAATATCCACATCTCCCCCACTGTAATATCCAAATCTCCCCCACTGTAATATCCAAATCTCCCCCACTGTAATATCCACATCTCCCCCACTGTAATGTCCACATCTCCCTCACTGTAATGTCCACGTCTCCCCCACTGTCATATCCACATCTCCCCCACTGTAATGTCCACATCTCCTCCACTGTAATATCCACATTTCCCCACTGTAATGTCCACATCTCCCCCACTGTAATATCCACAATCTCCCACTGTAATATACGCAACCCCTCCCCACTGTAATATCCACAATCTCCCCACTGTAATATCCACAATCTCCCCCACTGTAATATCCACATCTCCCCCACTGTAATAGAGTCTCCCCACTGTAATATCCACATCTCCCCACTGTAATATCCACATCTCCACCACTGTAATATCCACATCTCCCCAACTGTAATAGAGTCTCCCCACTGTAATGTCCACATCTCCCCCACTGTAATGTCCACATCTCCCCCACTGTAATGTCCACATCTCCCTCACTGTAATATCCGCAATCTCCACCACTGTAATATCCACAATCTCCCCCACTGTAATATCCACAATCTTCCCCACTGTAATATCCACAATCTCCCCCAATGTAATATCCACAATCTCCCCCACTGTAATATCCACAATCTCCCTACTGTAATATCCGCAATTTCCCCACTGTAATATCCAAATCTCCCCCACTGTAATGTCCACATCTCCCCCACTGTAATGTCCACATCTCCCCCACTGTAATGTCCACATCTCCCCCACTGTAATATCCACAATCTCCCCACTGTAATATCCGCAATCTCCCCCACTGTAATATACACAATCACCCCCAATGTAATATCCACAATCTCCCCCACTGTAATATCCGCAATCTCCCTACTGTAATTTCAGCAATCTCCCCACTGTAATATCCACAATCTCCCCACTGTAATATCCACATCTCCTCATTGTAATATCCACATCTCCCCACTGTAATATCCAAATCTCCCCCACTGTAATATTCACATCTCCCACACTGTAATGTCCACATCTCCCCCACTGTAATGTCCACATATCCCCCACTGTAATGTCCACATCTCCCCCACTGTAATGTCCACATCTCCGCCCCTGTAATATCCACAATCTCCCCACTGTAATATCCACAATCTCCCCACTGTAATTACCACATCTCCCACTGTAATATCCACATCTCCCCACTGTAATATCCACATCTCCTCACTGTAATATCCACATCTGCCCCACTGTATAATCCACATCTCCAAAACTGAAGGGAAAATGCCCCAAGAACAAGCAGGAACTGAAGACAGTTGCAATAGAGGATGAAACCCAGTGCCTGGTGATGTCTATGCATTCCAGACTTCAGGCTGTAATTAACTGCAAAGGATTTGCAACCAAGTATTAAAAAGTGAAAGTTTGATTTATGATTGTTTTTTTTCCACAAATAATTTTTATTAGAGAAAAGAATATGGTTGTACATACAGTATAGGAAACAAAATAATCCATCTGCAAATGGAACCATAGTGAAATAACATGCAAAGGACATTCTTATGTATTGACACCGATATATATTGTAAAAGTAAGACATCAGGGGTTTGTACATGTTGATACAGGACAAGGCCAATGTATTACAAAAGATCGACCCGCACCAACTTCTAGCAGGGTCAGGTATCTGGATGACAGTAAAGCCCCCTGTTAATTACAGCATAGGCCCCGTAGACCCCTATCAACCGGTCTAGTCGCGGCCAATAAAATTGTCGTATACCTGATATTGCTGAGGGTAGATTTGTTGCAGGGAGCCCCATCAGGGCCCCCAGCTGATGTTAGGTCAGCTGCTTCAGTGTGGTGATATCGGGGAGTCAAGAATAGAGGGCAAGAGGTAAAGGGAAGAAGGGAGGGGGGGATGGATAGTCAAGGCAGAAAGAGGGGAGGGGGAGGGCCAAAGAGGTTAGGGGGGGTTAGGGACACGGTAGTCCGCTCCCAAAGGGACGGAAGAGGTATAGGTAAGATATGTGGGTTTTGTACGTACGTGGGGTCCTTTGGCCACTAGAACAAGAAGTTAACTGGAGGTGGTTGAGGACACGCCCAACCACCGAAAGGTGGGGAGACCGGGGGGTCAGCAATTATCCAATAGGATAGCTGATTGGGGACAATAGACTAGGACTGTAACTCGAGAATACGCAACTCGGAGGACGAGAAAGGATACATAGAAACTTTAAGGGTATCTGTCAACAATTAACATAGTGAACAATAACCAGGGAGTAACAACTGTAGAAGAGGTGTTCATAAAAAAGAAAAAAAAAAAAAAACCCTTGACAGTAACAGGTGCAAATACATATCCATATTGGGACCCGGTGGGCGCTTAGATTTTGTCTAGGTCAACATACAATATGTAGAACAGTTGTTAAGTGATTGCATACAAGGTTATATTAAATCCAGGACTGTCTCAAACTAAAACATGACTAGTGCTGTTAGTTAGTTGTATTGCGAGAAGTGACATCTAACTAAATAAACCGTCTGATCTATCAGCCAGTGAGAGGTAGTAAAGTTACCAGTGATTAGGTAGATAAGTACCTCCAAGAGCTGTAAACACCCACTCTCCCCCCCCCGTCCCCCCACCAAAAAAAAAAAGGGGGCATGAAAGATTTGTGGGTTCTGGTAAACTGCTCCCACCCTAAGCTATATTGGTGTGATCCTTCCAAAGTGAGGATCAGCTAAGATACATGCTACCGTGGGTCATATTAAGTTCTAGGCTCACAAATATTAGAACATGGGTGAGACATAGAAGGGAGGCTCCTCAACATGAACTAGAGGGTCTCCCCCCCTCCCTCCTACCCCCCCAGATCCCTTCGCTAATCGCCTCAGATGTACCTGTTGGCATCATTTGCAGTTTTGAATACATTATCACCTGTATGCGTTGCACAGCATGGTCATTGGGGGAGAATCCGGGGTTCAGGGGAAGGAAGATAGTTTAGTGTCTAGAGTATCTTGGACCCCTCTATGGAGGATTGTCCACTAAAGGAGTTCAGGAGGAATACAGTAGTACCTGGGTTGGATCGATCAATGCTTCTTATGGATCTCCAGAAATGCACTCCGGTCAGGCCCCTCAAGATGTGGGGTCAGCAGTCCAGGGATCACTGTTGGGGCAAAACAGGGGAGGGAGGCAAGGCAGACGTTAACCTGCTGAGGGATAGGGAGAGAGGAAAAGCTAAAAAAACTTAAATTATTTAAAAAAAAATAAAAAAAGGGGGGGGGGAGGGGAGGGAGGGGGCAAGAACCAAAAGCGTCTCTCTCATCTACTGTTGTATAGTGGCATGGGATGGGTAGTAATCAGTCATCCTGGCGACCCCTGCGGGGGGTATCTGCTCTCTCCCGTTCATATGAGGGATGATCCCGTCTCATGTTGCGATCGTTCGGCGAGGTGGGGTCTAGTCTGCGTCGTCTGGATCGCTGTCACTGAGCCTTGGGAGAAGGGGTGTGAGAGACCGGTTTCCACGGTTCCGCGGGGAAGTAGAAAGAGTACCAATCAGGCAGATTGATCGGTGGGACGTCTAACTGCTCACAGAATGTCGGCAAGTCTTCAGGTGTTCTAAGAAGAGGTGTGCGGCCTCTGTAGGTGGCTGATAAACAAAATGGGAACTTCCATCGATATTGGATGTTGCGGGACCGTAAGACATCCAGCAGGGGGCGCAGAGAGCGTCTATTCTGCAAGGTTATCTGCGAGAGATCCTGAAATAGCTTGATGTCTGCTCCATTGAACACAATACGTCCCCTGTCCCTGGCCTTTCTAAGGATCTCCTCTTTAAGGGGGTAGTTTACGATACAACACACAATGTCTCTGGGGGGTTCAGAGTCCAGAGGAAGGGGTCTCAGGGCGCGGTGGAGTCTCTCCATTTCAATTGGGGTATCTGCCGATCAGCCGAGCAGGTCATTGAAAATAGCGCATACTGTCTGCATCAGGGTGGCCTGGTCTATGCTTTCAGGGACCCCCCTCACCCTATTGTGTCTACGTCCCCTGTTGTCTAAATCTGCCTGTGGAGTTCAAACATGTGCGGTAGTTGCATATCATAGGTCTTCTGCACTTGCTTGATTGCTGCTGCTTGAAGGTGGGACGTGTCCTCTACTTCAGCCATGCGGCGATTCATCACCAGGAGCTCCGATTTGAGCTCAGAGATGGAGGACATCATAGTGGATTTAATGTCTAGGGCAACCTTTTGTAAGTCCCTCTGGAGGTCCAGTAAGGTCGGTTTGGGAACTGCGGTGCCATCGCCGTCTGTTAGCGGCTCATCCGCGCCACTAATTGAGGCCGGGGATGCGGCCTGCGAGGCCTGTGAGTCCGCGTGCTGTCCCTGCGGCCGCGTCCGGAACATCTCCGGAATGTTGTTGTTTGGCTGGAACCCGGTATCTTTCAGCGTACGGGGTGCCAACGAGCTCCTGGTCGATTTGCCCATGTTTGTAGTCTGATATACCCGTGTTTTAGCTTAGTCTCGTCCTCGTTGTGCGGGAGCTCTTTTCTTAAGCTGCCATCTCGGGTCCCGTCCAAGCCACGCCCCCGATTTATGATTGTTAATCTGTCCCATTACTTTTGGTCCCTTTAAAAAGTGGGAGGCACATATACAAACTGTTGTAATTCCTACACCGTTCACCTGATTTGGATGTAAATAGCCCCAAATTAAAGCTAAAAGTCTACAGTTAAAGCACATATTGTTTGTGCACTCCACTCAATCTTTTCTAAATCAGACTAGGTGAGCATGATACATTGTTTTTCCAAATTTGTTAACCACTTAACGACCGCCCACTGTAAATATACGTCAGCAGAATGGCACCGACAGGCAGAATCACGTATATGTACGTGATTGCCTTTGTATAGTTGGGGGGTCCGATCGGACCCCCCTTCTTTACAGTGAGCGGTCGTTTTACCTTCGGGAGCGATCCGACATGAGGGGACGGCCGTTCGATTCCGGCCACCCCCTCTCGATCGCTCCCGGCGAATGAGAGAGCTTCCCCTGCCTGCCAGGAAGGAGGAAGTGATGTCATCTCTCCTGGGGCGCTCACATATACCGAGCGCCGTACAGGAGAAGATGCCAGGTTAGTACACAGAACAGCACACTGACACCAGGACACATAGGCACATAAATCGCCCCCCAGGCCCCCCAGACACCCCCAGATCACCCCCAGATCACCCCCCAGCCCCCCCCCCAGCCCCCAGTCACAGTGTCACTGATTGCAGTGACCATTTATTTAGTGATCACTGCAATCAGTGACATTTGTGACTGTAAAAGTGTCAGTACATTTAGTTTTAGGTCCAGTGTAGCCCCCTAACCCCCCCTAATAAAGGTTTAACCCCCTGATCGCCCCCCAGGTAACCCTTTCACCCCCTATCACCACTGTCACTAAGCGATCATTTTTCTGATCGATGTCTTAGCGTCGGTGATGCTGATCGGTAGCCAGTAATTTTTTTTAGGTTCGCCGCAGGTTTTTATAGCGTCGGGTACCCCCATATATTACCTAATGAAGGTTTAACCCCCTTGATCGCCCCCCAGGTAACCCTTTCACCCCCTATCACCACTGTCACTAAGTTATAATTTTTCTGATCGATGTCTTAGCGTCGGCGATGCTGATCGGTAGCCAGTTATTTTTTTTAGGTTCGCCGCAGGTTTTTATAGCGTCAGGTACCCCCATATATTATCTAATAAAGGTTTAACCCCCTGATCGCCCCCCAGGTAACCCTTTCACCCCCTATCACCACTGTCGCTAAGCAATCGTTTTTATGATCGTTGTCTTAGTGTCGGTGATGCCGATAGGTAGCCAGTAATTTTTTTTTAGGTTCGCCGTCAGGTTTTTATATAGCGTCAGGTACCCCCATATATTACCTAATAAAGGTTTTAACACCCTAATTGCCCCTAGTTAACCCTTTTTTACCAGTGATCATCATATAAGTGTTACGGGTGACGCTGGTTAGTTAGTTTGCTTTTTATAGTGTCAGGGCACCCGCCGTATATAACCCAATAAAGGTTTAACCCCCTGATCGCCCGGCGGGTGATATCAGTTAGGTTTTAGCGTCAGAGAGGGTCTGCGTCACACCCCAGGCAGCGTCAGGTTAGTGCCAGTAGCGCTAACACCCACACGTGAAGCATACACCCCCCTTAGTGGTATAGTATCTGATCAGCTCAATATCTGATCTGATCAGATCTATACTAGCGTCCCCAGCAGTTTAGGGTTCCCAAAAACGCAGTGTTAGCGGGATCAGCCCAGATACCTGCTAGCACCTGCGTTTTGCCCCTCCGTCCAGCCCAGACCACCGAAGTGCAGTATCGATCGATCACTGTCACTTGCAAAACACAACACACATAACTGCAGCGTTCGCAGAGACAGGCCTGATCCCTGCGACTCCAGTGCTGTAGGAGGTAATTTCACCACCACAGTTAAAAAAAAAGCATATATGCCGAAGCATTGTGGCAGTAGGAGCGGAGGAGCGATTTTGCTCCTAATGCCGCGTATATACGGTCGAAATTCCGACGGAGGCTTGCCCGTGGAAAAGTCTGACCATATGTACGCGGCATAACTTTTGCGAGAAGATGCCCCCATGCTTCGGCATATATAAATGGTGCATGTATGCCCATCATTAGAAGTGGGTGGATGAAGGGCGGTATTCTAATGGTGGGCATACCCACCGATCAATCTTTTTTTTTCGTTCAGCCAACAGGCTGCATGAAAAAAAAGATTACAATACATGTCCAACAAGGACCAGCAACGTACTGGTATGTTGCTGGACTTTGAATGTTTATACCAGAATGATGCCTGTGGGTTTAGGTATCATCTTGGTATCATTCTTTTCAGCCAGCGGCCGGCTTTCATGTAAAAGCAATCCTAGTGGCTAATTAGCCTCTGGACTGCTTTTACAAGCAGTGGGAGGGAATGTCCCCCCCCCCCCGGATATAAAAAGCGCCATTGGGAAATTGGGAAAGCATTTTATCACACCGATCTTGGTGTGGTCAGATGCTTTGAGGGCAGAGGAAAGATCTAGGGTCCAATAGACCCCAGTTTTTTCAAAAAAGAGTACCTGTCATTACCTATTGCTATCATAGGGGATATTTACATTCCCTGAGATAACAATAAAAGTGATAAAAATAAATAAATATGGAAGCAACAGTTTAAAAATAAAATAAAAAAGCAAAATTAATAATAAAAAAAAAAAAAGCACCCCTGTCCTGCCCTGCTCTTGCCCAATGGCGAACGCAAGCGTCGGTCTGGCGTCATATGTAAACAGCAATTGCACCATGCATGTGAGGTATCACCGCAAAGGTCAGATCGAGGGCAGTAATTTTAGCAGTAGACCTCCTCTGTAAATCTAACGGGGTAACCTGTAAATGCTTTTAAAGGCTTTTAAAAATGTATGTAGTTTGTCGCCAATGCGCGTTTGTGCGAAATTTTAAAGCATGTCGTGTTTGGTATCTATGTACTCGGCCTAAGATCATCTTTTTTATTTCATCAAACATTTGGGCAATATAGTGTGTTTTAGTGCATTAAAATTAAAAAAAGTGTATTTTTTCCCAAAAAAATGCGTTTGAAAAATCGCTGCGCAAATACTGTGTAGAAAAAAAAAATGCAACACCCACCATTTTATTCTGTAGGGCCTTTGCTTTAAAAATATATATAATGTTTGGGGGTTCAACATCATTTTCTTGCAAAAAAAATATGTTTTCATGTAAACAAAAAGTGTCAAAAAGGGCTTTGTCTTCAAGTGGTTAGAAGAGTGGATGTAAGCTTCCTAATGTTGTGTATAAAATGCCAGAACAGTTCAAAACCCCCCCCAAATGACCCAATTTTGGAAAGTAGACACCCCAAGCTATATACTGAGAGGCATGTCGAGTCCATGGAATATTTTATATGTTGACACAAGTTGCGGAAATTTTTTTTTTTTTTGCACAAAGTTGTCACTAAATGATATATTGCTCAAACATGCCATGGGCATATGTGGAATTACACCCCAAAATACATTCTGTTGCTTCTCCTGAGTACGGGGATACCACATGTGTGAGACTTTTTGGGAGCCTAGCCGCGTACGGGACCCCAAAAACCAAGCACCGCCTTCAGGCTTTCTAAGGGTGTCAATTTTTGATTTCACTTCTCACTGCCTATCACAGTTTCGGAGGCCATGGAATGCCCAGATGGCACAAAACCCCCCCAAATGACCCCATTTTGGAAAGTAGACACCCCAAGCTATTTGCTGAGAGGTATTGTGAGTATTTTGCAGATCTCGCTTTTTGTCACAAAGTTTTGAAAATTGAAAAAAAAAAGAAAAAAAAAGAAAAAAATGTTCTTTCTTCATTTTCCAAAACAAATTAGAGCTGTAAAATACTCACCATGCCTCTCAGCAAACAGCTTGGGGTGTCTACTTTCCAAAATGGGGTCATTTGGGGGGGGTTTGTGCTATTTTGGCATTTTATGGCCTTCAAAACTGTGATAGGTAGTGAGGAGTGAAATCAAAAATTTGCACCCTTAGAAATCCTGGAGGCGGTGCTTGGTTTCCGGGGTCTCGTACGTGGCTAGGCTCCTAAAAAGTCCCACACATGTGGTATCCCCATACTCAGGAGAAGCAGCAGAATGTATTTTGGGGTGCAATTCCACATATAACCATGGCATGTGTGAGCAATATATCATTTAGTGACAACTTTTTGTAATTTTTTTTTTTTGTCATTATTCAATCACTTGGGACAAAAAAAAATATTCAATGGGCTCAACATGCCTCTCAGCAATTTCCTTGGGGTGTCTACTTTCTAAAATGGGGTCATTTGGGGGGTTTTGTGCTATTTTGGCATTTTATGGCCTTCAAAACTGTGATAGGTAGTGAGGAGTGAAATCAAAAATTTGCGCCCTTAGAAATCCTGAAGGCGGTGCTTGGTTTCCGGGGTCCCGTACGTGGCTAGGCTCCTAAAAAGTCCCACACATGTGGTATCCCCGTACTCAGGAGAAGCAGCAGAATGTATTTTGGGGTGCAATTCCACATATAACCATGGCATGTGTGAGCAATATATCATTTAGTGACAACTTTTTGTAATTTTTTTTTTTGTCATTATTCAATCACTTGGGACAAAAAAAAAAAATATTCAATGGGCTCAACATGCCTCTCAGCAATTTCCTTGGGGTGTCTACTTTCTAAAATGGGGTCTTTTGGGGGAGTTTTGTACTGCCCTGTCATTTTAGCACCTCAAGAAATGAGATAGGCAGTCATAAATTAAAAGCTGTGTAAATTCCAGAAAATGTACCCTAGTTTGTAAACGCTATAACTTTTGCGCAAACCGATAAATATACGCTTATTGACATTTTTTTTACTAAAGACATGTGGCTGAATACATTTTGGCCTAAATGTATGACTAAAATTGAGTTTATTCGATTTTTCTTATAACAAAAAGTAGAAAATATCATTTTTTTTCAAAATTTTCGGTCTTTTTCCGTTTATATCGCAAAAAATAAAAATCGCAGAGGCAATCAAATACCATTAAAAGAAAGCTCTATTTGTGGGAAGAAAAGGACGCAAATTTCGTTTGGGTACAACATTGCATGTCCGCACAATTTACAGTTAAAGCAGCGCAGTGCAAAATTCTGAATTCACCTCTGGTTCTCTAGCTACCAAATGGTCCGGGGCTTAAGTGGTTAATATGCAGCAAATTTGTATTCTTTTAATCAATGCATATCTACTGATACTATACTACTGCTTGACATTAATTACATACTCTTATGTCTTATACAGACTTGATGAAATTAAAGAAAAGTGCTAAGCCCTGACGAAGCACAACAGTTCGAAACCTGTTGGCTATTTGCACCATCTAGTTCTTTGCTCCTAAGCTTTTATGGTTTTGTATCAATGCAATATCAATTTTAATGATGTTATGAATAAATTTATATTTTTCTAAACTATTGTCTTAAGTGTACTCACCTACTAACAGAACTGGTATCTCCCTTCACAATCCAGTTTTTTGAGAGCTTGTCTCTCTTTTGTTTTCTTTTATACCACATCTCCCCACTGTAATATCCACATCTCCCCACTGTAATATCCACATCTCCTTACTGTAATATCCACATCTCCCCCACTGTAATATCCACATCTCCCCACTGTAATATCCACATCTCCCCCACTGTAATATCCACATCTTCCCCACTGTAATATCTGCAATCTCCCCCACTGTAATATCCACAATCTCCCCACTGTAATATCCACAATATCCCCCAATGTAATATCCACAATCTCCCACAATGTAATATCCACAATCTCCCCACTGTAATATCCACAATCTCCCCCACTGTAATATCCACATCTCCCCACTGTAATATCCGCATCTCTCCCCGCATCTCCCCACTGTAATATCCACATCTCCTCACTGTAATATCCACATCTCCCCACTGTAATGTCCACATCTCCCCCACTGTAATATCCACATCTCCCCACTGTAATATCCGCAATCTCCCCCACTGTAATATCCACATCTCCCCACTGTAATATACGCAACCCCCCCCCTACTGTAATATCCACAATCTCTCCACTGTAATATCCACAATCTCCCCCACTGTAATATCCACAATCTCCCCACTGTAATATCCACAATCTCCCCACTGTAATATCCACATCTCCCCCACTGTAATATCCACAATCTCCTCCACTGTAATATCCACAATCTCCCCCACTGTAATATCCACAATCTCCCCCAATGTAATATCCACAATCTCTCCACTGTAATATCCGCAATCTCCTCACTGTAATATCCACAATCTCCCCCACTGTAATATCCACAATCTCCCCCACTGTAATATCCGCAATCTCCCCACTGTAATATCCGCAATCTCCCCACTGTAATATCCGCAATCTCCCCACTGTAATATCCGCAATCTCCCCCACTGTAATAGAGATCTCCCCCACTGTAATATCCACAATCTCCCCCACTGTAATATCTGCAAACTTCCCCACTGTAATAGAGATCTCCCCCACTGTAATAGAGATCTCCCCCACTGTAATAGACATCTCCCCCACTGTAATAGGACATCTCCCCCACTGTAATAGACATCTCCCCCAGCAGACATACCAGAATAGAAGCTGGCAGACCCCCTCCGTCTCGATCTACGAGCAGTTGAGGGGTGATGACGTCAGCACGCCGCTCTAGGAGCTCACCTAGGCCGCCGCCGGGTGGACCAAGATGGCCTCCGGAGCTAGGCGAAGCCGCGGCTTTTCCTATGGGCGAGGCATCGGAGACCCGGAAGCCAGCGGAGAGGTGAGTGCCGATCAAAATAATTTTGATCGATCAAAAAAAATTACGATTAATCAAGGGATTAATCGTTAATTTCTGCAGCCCTACTATATAGATATAGATATATCTATATATATTGTAAGGGGTTCACTCCAAGTTTAGCGCTGGTTTTGCCCATTTTTATTCAAAAGTTCAACAAATACAGTAGATTCCTGTGCCAGGGTATTCAGCATTCCAGTTCTGCTACATAAATAAACATCATTTAGCTCACTTGGCTAATAACCACAGCTCTCCTGCTCAGGCATTACACTTTAGGCCTTGGTCTGTCTCCACAGATCGAACGCTCAGCAACTCTACAGCCTTGTGCTGTATTGGATCCCACCTATCGGCTATGTGGAGCCCTCCTGACAACTGGGCCAGACTTCCTATCTGCTGGGGTGGAGCCCAGAACCTTGGTTTGGTTATTACTTAAAGCCCAGAACACAGCTGACCAATTAGTGTACTGGCTGTTCACTAGACCTGGTCCCTGGCAGGGTACCGCCCTGCTACACTACAATATATATATATATAATTTTTTTTGCACAAAACTACTGCACAGGGCTTTACAGAGTACTTAGAACAATGCATAACATTTCCCAGCCCAGATATTCTGCAAGGTTATACTGTACATGCACTCAAGGACCAGTCTGGACAAAAGCCATTTAACCTAACAGTATATTTCCTAGTTGTGGTAGGAAAGCAAAACACCCACAGGTAATCCAAACAAATGTTTTACGGATGCTATTTCTAAGGGCTTTTTAACCCTGGAATGCAGTGCGTCCAATCCACACTGCTGGCCCCTAGCTGACATAACAATCATTAATGAAATAACCAGGGTACAATCGTCGTTGTGTTTTATAGGGAATCGAGAATGAATTCTTTATCTACAGTAATAATCTAGTAGTTAGTTGCATTTCACTGGACATTTTCTGTTATGTTGAACAAGATGGGAATTGTCACAAACATTTACAGCTTTCATATTCTTCACAAACAAATTGCTTCTGCCTTGGCACATTCCATGGTCATTGGACCAAAGTGATGGATCTGGAGGGGAAGGTAAATTATTGGACATTGCATCCCAATTTTTATGATAAAGAGAAGGGGGAAAGGGGGGGTCACAAGGCCCCGGGATTTTACGGATGTCAATAATGTGCAAAATCAAATAGTTAAATACTGACTGAACACAATGTATAGAAAAAATATAATTTTTTATTACAAAAATTATTACTTTATACAAAACACCAATACAATATACAACCTTAGTCAATTATAATTAGTGTACAACAACAAACACAAAGGTGCCAGTGTACTCAACGTTTCGCTCTAGAGAGAGCTTCCTCAGGAGATTTTACCACAGCATCTCATAATATGCTGGAAGAAAGACAAAAAGACAGGATGTAAAGCTTGGTGTAGACAGACATCAAACAAAAGATTGTCTAGATGTTATTATAGGCATATAGGAAGCAATCGTATATGCAAAAAAGTTCTAATAATTTGTACAATAGAATAAAAGGGGGAATAGTAGGAGCAAAAAGCTCTATTAGTCTATATGTTATGTATATTGCAAAACATGTTATAGAGGGACCCACCTGTTGCTGTATTGAAAATGTTAATTGAAGGTGTATAGATTAAAAATAATAGTACTCCAAAACGTGGAGTGCAGATAGTAAATTGAACCAGGCAATTCCATGCATCCAATAGTGACTTGCAGATGTGAATAAGAATATATGAAAAGTAGGACAAATCCTAGTATATCAAAAGAAAAAAAGGGGTTATGTAGTTATATGTAGAGAGGAACAAGCAGGATATGAATAATGCATTAACCAAATATGCAATAAATACCTGCTGGACATAGGTATAGAATCAATGGGTAATCATTTGATACAAATTGGATTCTCAACGTCTATGTTGGCAGAGGCTAAAGACCTTCCATAAAGTTGTAGGGCTCATAAATATGAAGCCTGTAAAATAGAGTGGGTGGCATAAGAAATAACCAAGGTAAAAGAAAAAATAAATGAGGTAGAATAGAGCTACAAGTGCCTAGTATGGCAAGATCAAGGCAAAAAGGCAAAATCCTAAGACCTGGAAGGATCCAGGAGCAGCGATGTGCGCTCCACGGCCGGTTCAGAGGAATGACAGAGTGTCACGGCAAACAGTGCCGTTTTTATTTCCGTCCGGCTAGCGTGCGTCTGACGTCACGCGCAAACCGTGGACGTACCAAAACGCAATTTGCCCATGCGCGAGAATGCCGGAGCCCGGACGTTTCGTGGGAGGTGGAGATAGAAGCCCAGGCCACCATTATGGAAGAGGGCTCATGTCCAGGACACAAAGTCCTGTCAAGGTGGAAAATAGGTTTGGGAGGATTCACAAATCAGGCCGCATATACCAAAGGGGGCAAAGAGAGGGATCGCCAATGGAGTGGGCTGCGCACGGGGAGGCAATAAAAGCGTCAGGCATATGCATTTGAGTTAAAGGGGCAGACATCCGTGGGAAAACATTGATTAGATAAACCCACTGGAGTTGCCCCGGGCGTCCATGCAAGTCACAATAAGGATGACCAGAGAGGCCTGGCCCATTTAGATGAGCACCGTATATTAATAAAAAACAAAAAACATTTTGAATCTGTTGGGACTTTTGCCATATTGGCAGACAAGTGGGCTTACCTCTATGCTTGCAAACATTCACCTATTCAGACGATGAAACCACAGACATATTACATGATTGCAAATGCAGCAAATGTAAATACATTACAGAATATAAATATATAATACTTGTTATTCAAAAACACAACAATTTTTGGTTTTGAAGACAGGCTGCTCTGTCATATAGCAAAATTGGGTGCAAGCTCAAAAAGTAGAAAATAAAAATAAATATAAAAATAAAGAAGGGAAAAAAGAAAAATGAGGAAAATACATAATTTATAAAAAAGGTTTAAAACTGAGAGCTTCGTTTAAGCCCGGATATGTGAGGGCATTCAAGTTTGAAATCCACTTAGCCTCCCGTTGGAGAAGAGTTTTATCAAAGTCTCCCCCCCGATGGTTGGGGGTACATGTTCCAATGCAAAAAAGTGCATACATGAATCTGCAAAATCATGATGGAGACCCATGTGCCTGCTAATTGGCGTCTCCATCTTTTTAGCCAGAACCAAGGAAACATGATCCTTGATTCTGTTAAAAACGTGTTGTTTGGTTTTACCAATGTAGACTGCTGAGCATTGGCAGATCATAATGTAGACAATGCCCACTGATTGGCATGTTGCGAGAAAATTGGGTTTATACAGACGACCATCTGGCAAGAGAATACTCTTGGATGAGAAAATGTATCAACAGAATTTGCATTTGTGACATGGTCTGCTTCCCAAAGATTTGGTCAGTAAACTTTTGGGAGAGAAATTACTTTGTACCATCGAGTCTTTAAGAGATTTGGATCTGCGGAATGTAATCTCCGGGTGACCTTTGAGATGTTTGGAGACTGAGGGATCCCCCAAAAGAAGGTGCCAATGTTTTTCCAGTAGATTGCGCATTAGGCGATGATGACCAGAAAAACGGGTAATTAGCCTGAGACCTTCATTCGTTTTTTGTTTTTTTGGGGCATGGATAAGAGGTTTCCGATCCAGATGTTTCGCTCTCAAGTAAGCCTTTTTGAGGCAGCGCCTGCTGTATCCTCTTTGTAAAAATCTAATTTGAAGGGGTTTAGCCTCCATTTCAAAATTGTGGTTGTTACTGCAGTTGCGCTTAAGCCTGAGATATTGTCCAAAAGGATTACTTGAGATCAACGAAGCCGGATGGGAACTATCCACATGCAGTAGGGAATTTCCTGCTGATGGTTTACGATATAAAGTGGTACCAATTATTCCCTGAGAGTCTACATAGATAGTGATGTCCAAAAAAGTCAAGCTGGATTGGCTCTTTTCCATAGTGAAGATGAGGTTGTAGGTATTTTGTTTAAGGCTTTCAAAGAAAAAACCTAAGTCATCTAGGTTACCTGTCCAGACAAAGAATACATCGTCGATAAAGCGTCGCCAGATGGGGATCTGTTCAATAAAGTGTTGTAAATTGTCTTGAAAAAATTAATTTTCCTCCCACCCCCCCAGGTACAGGTTGGCGTAGCTAGGGGCACAACGTGTCCCCATAGCCACACCCTGTACCTGGAGGTAGTGGGAGTCGCCAAAAACAAAGATATTATTAGTCAATATGAACCTAAGAAGGTTCAATACAAATTCATTGTATGCATTTGGCACCTCACCATGATTGAAAATAAAGTCCTCCACAACCTCAACCCTTCTGGTGTGTGGGATTGAATTGTAGAGTGCCTCTACATCTAGAGCCACCAACCAAGCTCCCTTAGGGACAGAAAGGCCATCAAGGGCCTTCAATAGGTCACTGGTATCTTGTAGATATGACTGGAGGCCCTCCACATGTGGGCGCAAAAAATCGTCTACTAACTGGCTCGCAGTTTCAGTAAGACATCCGTTTCCCGAGATAATGGGGCATCCTGGAGGATTGAGGGGATTTTTGTGGATTTTGGGTAACGCGTACATGGTGGGAGTCTTGGGAAAGGGAATATTATATAAGGGGTATAGGTCTGAACCCAATGATTCCGATAACTCTTCTGCTTCCTCCCAATCTTCACAGGCATCTGATCACAATGTGGACAATTTTCAATCACAATCCACAAGACATACATATGGCAAACCCAATGCACTTATCAGTTCCAAACAAGCACCCAAATCTAATCGAGCACCCATCCACACTCGGTCTACAACGTCCAAATCCTCGTCGGTAAATTACATTTGTTCTGTTTGCACAACCCAACCACCTTCCACTTCCCCTTCACTTTCCCAGGTAAGTCAATCATTTGACATACCCTCTCAATCGGATTTTCGCACGGCACCCATTTTCACCAACCAAACATCAGAGCCCAAAAAGAATTCAGGGGGAGAATTTTCTCTCCCGAAACAACCTCGGACTGCTTTGAGGTAGTTAATCTGTCCTCAATTGAATTGTCATCCAATCAGATCTCAGTATTGAAATTTGGTTTGACCTTCTGCCCCACCCAACGGATTGATCTGTTTGAACTGATCAAAGATTTAAATTTATTTGCCCGCAAACTCATGTTTTGTTTAATTTTTGACAAACCCAAGCTTTCTATTCCTACTATTTCCTCTGATACCCAATGTGGTTCATTGACCATAGAGGATATCAAAGCTCTGGAGGAGCTGATGGAACTATGGGAGGAGGGAAAGATCAGTGAGGAGGACCTCTGTGAGGCCGAATCCCTGAATCCGGACGATTTCACCCGGACTGTCCCCCCTCCCATGCCTTCAGCCCTCCGAGAATACAAACCACGCTCACGAGCCTTTCCAGCACTACAAGGAAATCCTAATGTATGTGCATTTGTGAATCAAGTAACTAAAGACATTCAAGCGACTAAATGGGAAAAACTGACCGAGGACAATTTAACTAATGCCCAACGAAAAGCTATCCGGTCCCTACAGTCAGACCCTAGCCTAATGGTGAAACCATCTGACAAGGGTGGTAATCTTGTAGTAATGGTTACCAACAATTATGAACAAATGGTTTAGGATCTTTTATCCAATAAAAAGTGGTATCGTAAAATTCCGGAAAGTCATGTCCTATACATTACCACACGGTATAGACAATTGATCAATACAGCTTACCACCAAGGACTCATTAGTAAATCCACTTGGGAAAATCTTAATATTCCCTTTCCCAAGACTCCCACCATGTACGCGTTACCCAAAATCCACAAAAATCCCCTCCATCCTCCAGGACACCCCATTATTTCGGGAAACGGATGTCTTACTGAAACTGCGAGCCAGTTAGTAGACGATTTTTTGCGCCCACATGTGGAGGGCCTCCAGTCATATCTACAAGATACCAGTGACCTATTGAGGGCCCTTGATGGCCTTTCTGTCCCTAAGGGAGCTTGGTTGGTGGCTCTAGATGTAGAGGCACTCTACAATTCAATCCCACACACCAGAGGGGTTGAGGTTGTGGAGGACTTTATTTCCAATCATGGTGAGGTGCCAAATGCATACAATGAATTTGTATTGAACCTTCTTAGGTTCATATTGACTAATAATATCTTTGTTTTTGGTGACTCCCACTACCTCCAGGTACAGGGTGTGGCTATGGGGACACGTTGTGCCCCTAGCTACGCCAACCTGTACCTGGGGGGGTGGGAGAAAAATTAATTTTTTCAGGACAATTTACAACACTTTATTGAACAGATCCCCATCTGGCGACGCTTTATCGATGATGTATTCTTTGTCTGGACAGGTAACCTAGATGACTTAGGTTTTTTCTTGGAAAGCCTTAAACAAAATACCTACAACCTCACCTTCACTATGGAAAAGAGCCAATCCAGCTTGACTTTTTTGGACATCACTATCTATGTAGACTCTCAGGGAATAATTGGTACCACTTTATATCGTAAACCATCAGCAGGAAATTCCCTACTGCATGCGGATAGTTCCCATCCATCTTCGTTGATCTCAAGTATTCCTTTTGGACAATATCTCAGGCTTAAGCGCAACTGCAGTAACAACCACAATTTTGAAATGGAGGCTAAACCCCTTCAAATTAGATTTTTACAAAGAGGATACAGCAGGCGCTGCCTCAAAAAGGCTTACTTGAGAGCGAAACATCTGGATCGGAAACCTCTTATCCATGCCCCAAAAAAACAAAAAACGAATGAAGGTCTCAGGCTAATTACCCGCTTTTCTGGTCATCATCGCCAAATGCGCCTTCTACTGGAAAAACATTGGCACCTTCTTTTGGGGGATCCCTCAGTCTCCAAACATCTCAAAGGTCACCCGGAGATTACATTCCGCAGATCCAAATCTCTTAAAGACTCGATGGTACAAAGTAATTTCTCTCACAAATGTTTACTGACCAAATCTTTGGGAAGCAGACCATGTCACAAATGCAAATTCTGTCGATACATTTTCTCATCCAATAGTATTCTCTTGCCAGATGGTCGTCTGTATAAACCCAATTTTCTCGCAAAATGCCAATCAGTGGGCATTGTCTACATTATGATCTGCCAATGCTCAGCATTCTACATTGATAAAACCAAACAACACTTTTTTAACAGAATCAAGAATCATGTTTCCTTGGTTCTGGCTAAAAAGATGGAGACGCCAATTAGCAGGCACATGGGTCTCCATCATGATTTTGCAGATTCATGTATGCACTTTTTTGCATTGGAACATGTACCCCCAACCATCAGGGGGGGAGACTTTGATAAAACTCTTCTCCAATGGGAGGCTAAGTGGATTTCAAACTTGAATGCCCTCACATATCCGGGCTTAAACGAAGCTCTCAGTTTTAAACCTTTTTTATAAATTATGTATTTTCCTCATTTTTCTTTTTTCCCTTCTTTATTTTTATATTTATTTTTATTTTCTACTTTTTGAGCTTGCACCCAATTTTGCTATATGACAGAGCAGCCTGTCTTCAAAACCAAAAATTGTTGTGTTTTTGTATAACAAGTATTATATATTTATATTCTGTAATGTATTTACATTTGCTGCATTTGCAATCATGTAATATGTCTGTGGTTTCATCGTCTGAATAGGTGAATGTTTGCAAGCATAGAGGTAAGCCCACTTGTCTGCCAATATGGCAAAAGTCCCAACAGATTCAAAATGTTTTTTGTTTTTTATTAATATACTGTGCTGATCTAAATGGGCCAGGCCTCCCTGGTCATCCTTATTGTGACTTGCATGGACGCCCGGGGCAACTCCAGTGGGTTTATCTAATCAATGTTTTCCCACGGATGTCTGCCCCTTTAACTCAAATGCATATGCCTGACGCTTTTATTGCCTCCCCCGTGCGCAGCCCACTCCATTGGCGATCCCTCTCTTTGCCCCCGTTGGTATATGCGGCCTGATTTGTGAATCCTCCCAAACCTATTTTCCACCTTGACAGGACTTTGTGTCCTGGACATGAGCCCTCTTCCATAATGGTGGCCTGGGCTTCTATCTCCACCTCCCACGAAACGTCCGGGCTCTGGCATTCTCGCGCATGCGCAAATTGCGTTTTGGTACGTCCACGGCTTGCGCGTGACGTCTGAACCGGCCGTGGAGCGCACATCGCTGCTCCTGGATCCTTCCAGGTCTTAGGATTTTGCCTTGATCTTGCCATAATAGATACTTGTAACATAGCTCTATTCTACCTCATTTATTTTTTCTTTTACCTTGGTTATTTCTTATGCCACCCACTCTATTTTACAGGCTTCATATTTATGAGCCCTACAACTTTATGAAAGGTCTTTAGCCTCTACCAACATGGATGTTGAGAATCCAATTTTTATCAAATGATTACCCATTGATTCTATATGTCCAGCAGGTATTTATTGCATATTTGGTTTATGCATTATTCATATCCTGCTTGTTCCTCTCTACATATAACTACATAACCCCTTTTTTCTTTTGATATACTAGGATTTGTCCTACTTTTCATATATTCTTATTCACGTCTGCAAGTCACTATTCGATGCATGGAATTGCCTGGTTCAATTTACTATCTGCACTCCACGTTTTGGAGTACTATTATTTTTAATCTATACACCTTCAATTAACATTTTCAATACAGCAACAGGTGGGTCCCTCTATAACATGTTTTGCAATATTCATAACGTATAGACTAATAGAGCTTTTTGCTCCTACTATTCCCCCTTTTATTCTATTGTACAAATTATTAGAACTTTTTTGCATATACGATTGCTTCCTATATGCCTATAATAACATCTAGACAATCTTTTGTTTGATGTCTGTCTACACCAAGCTTTAAATCCTGTCTTTTTGTCTCGCTTCCAGCATATTATGAGATGCCGTGGTAAAATCTCCTGAGGAAGCTCTCTGTAGAGCGAAACGTTGAGTACACTGGCACCTTTGTGTTTGTTGTTGTACACTAATTATAATTGACTAAGGTTGTATAATGTATTGGTGTTTTGTATAAAGTAATAATTTTTGTAATAAAAAAATCAATTTTTTCTATTCATTGTGTTCAGTCAGTATTTAACTATTTGATTTTGCACATTATTGACATCCGTAAAATCCTGGAGCCTTGTGACCCCCCCTTTCCCCCTTCTCTTTATCATTGGACCAAAGTGGTTGAGTCATCTATGTAGCTATAAATGCTGAAGTGTATTCCTGACATCGAGAAAGCTACATAGATGAGTAGCAAACCATCTTTAACATTACAGGACAAGTCCAGTTGAATGTGATTAACCACTTAACGACCACCCACTGTAAAAATACGTCGGCAGAATGGCACCGACAGGCAGAATCATGTATATCTACGTGACTGCCTTTGTATAGTTGGGGGGTCCGATCGGACCCCCCTTCTTTACAGTGAGCGGCCGTTATTCGTTTGGGAGCGATCAGGGATGAGGGGACGGCCGTTCGATTCCGGCCACCCCCTCTTGATCGCTCCCAGCGAATCGAATCCTTCCCCTGCCTGTGTAATGTTTACACAGGCAGAGGAAGTGATGTCATCTCTCCTGCGGCGCTCACATATACCGAGCGCCGCACAGGAGAAGATGCAGGTTAGTGCACAAAACACTACACTGACACCAGGACACATAGGCACATAAATCGCCCCCCCAGGCCCCCCCAGACACCCCAGATCACCCCCCAGATCACCCCCCAGATCAACCCCCAGCCCCCAGTCACAGTGTCACTGATTGCAGTGACCATTTATTTACTGATCACTGCAATCAGTGACATTTGTGACTGTAAAAGTGTCACTAAAGTTAGTTTTAGGTCCAGTGTAGCCCCCTAACCCCCCTAATAAAGGTTTAACCCCCTGATCACCCCCCAGATAACCCTTTCACCCCCTAGCACCGCCGTCGCTAAGCGATCATTTTTCTGATCGCTGTCTTAGCGTTGGTGATGCCGATCGGTAGCCAGTAATTTTTTTTAGGTTCGCCGCAGGTTTTTATAGCGTCGGGTACCCCATATATGACCTAATAAAGGTTTAACCCCCTTGATCGCCCCCCAGGTAACCCTTTCACCCCCTATCATCACTGTCGCTAAGCGATAGTTTTTCTGATCGCCGTCTTAGTGTCGGTGATGCCGATCGGTAGCCAGTATTTTTTTTTAGGTTCGCCGCAGGTTTTTATAGCGTCAGGTACCCCCATATATTATCTGATAAAGGTTTAACCCCCTTGATCACCCCCCAGGTAACCCTTTCACCCCCTATCACCACTGTCGCTAAGCGATAGTTTTTCTGATCGCTGTCTTAGTGTCAGTTATGCCGATAGGTAGCCAGTAATTTTTTTTTAGGTTCGCCGTCAGGTTTTTATATAGCGTCAGGTACCCCCATATATTACCTAATAAAGGTTTTAACCCCCTAATTGCCCCTAGTTAACCCTTTCACCAGTAATCACCATATAAGTGTTACGGGTGACGCTGGTTAGTTAGTTTGCTTTTTATAGTGTCAGGGCACTTAGGTTTTAGCATCAGAGAGGGTCTGCGTCACACCTCAGGCAGCGTCAGGTTAGTGCCAGTAGCGCTAACACCCACGCGTGAAGCATACACCCCCCTTAGTGGTATAGTATCTGAACAGATCAATATCTGATCTGATCAGATCTATACTAGCGTCCCCAGCAGTTTAGGGTTCCCAAAAACGCAGTGTTAGTGGGATCAGCCCAGATACCTGCTAGCACCTGCGTTTTGCCCCTCCGTCCAGCCCAGGCCACCCAAGTGCAGTATCGATCGATCACTGTCACTTGCAAAACACAACACACATAACTGCAGCGTTCGCAGAGACAGGCCTGATCCCTGCAACTCCAGTGCTGTAGGAGGTGATTTCACCACTACAGTTAAAAAAAAAAGCATATATGCCGAAGCATTGGGGCAGCAGGGGCGGAGGAGCGGAGGAGTGATTTTGCTCCTAATGCCGTGTACATACGGTCGAAATTCCGACGGAGGCTTGCCCGTGGAAAAATCTGACCGTGTTTGTAGGGGTACAGTTGCTTCTAACCAGCCAGGCAGGTAAAAGTGCAATGCAGGAAAAAGACTTCAGTGACCCCCCTCAGATCTGGAGACATTAAATTGACACAGGAAAGCCTTTGCAATGTGCCCAAATGATGTCTGGTTTAATCAGCTTAACATCTCGGTATTTATGCTGGTCTTAGGGGACAAAGGTGGGGATGGGAGGAGTTTACATGATACAAATTCAGGTTAATAATTTCCTATTAGCTAGTACGTGTTACAAGTTCAGGTAATATTTCGCTGATGTAATATAAGACAAATTCTTACATCATTGTGAATTTTAACATAAGGACAGTTTTATATATACTTGCTATATTGACACAGGTGTTTGAGAACACTTAGCTTATCTAAAACAAACATAAGCCAAGGCAAAATCTATACATACATGAATAACTAGGTGAAAGGTAAGAAACAACAGAAACTTTTGAATTCTTTAAAACCTTTTCTTTAACCCATGACATGGCGTCCTGAACTCAAAATGGAGGTTGTCATGCCATGTTCCCTTTACAATCCTCTCTTTGAGACAATTTCATATATGTCTCATCTACCTTTCACAGTTATGTAATCTTTCTTCTATCATAATAATAGTTATGGCAGCACTTCTCAACCATGTCAGTATTCCTACTCCAGAACTTAGGTTTGCAAAAAGATCCCATGTCTTGGCAATGTTTCTAGCTTCATCTTGTAATTTGCTTACTTCCTTTCGGTGTTGTGCAATTATATCATAATATTCTGGTACCTTAATACTAGTGTTATGAAACCAGGTACAACACTCATAATCTTCTGTGTTCTCACATAACCCAGTTAAAGCAGCACTCATGCTTTCTATGGCTAACTTGTGTAGTTCTAATCGTTTTCTAATTGCTCTAGTTTCTATATTTAATTTAGTAATATCATCAGAATTATTTTCCATTATTTCATCAATGATTCCAGTGTAATTATTCAACCTTTTCATTAAGTCTATTTAGATAGATGTATATGTATATCTCAACATTATCAGACCCCTATGGCGGGGCCACTACCATATCTTCTCTACTTAGTATGATACCAGAGGGTCCACAGTACTACTTCACATCTATGTGGAGTAAAGCTCTTCTTAGGGTGTATGTGGATACATATCTTTACTCATTCATATCACCTATCTTGGCATCATACAAATCTGCTAATCTGACAATCTGATAACACTCTATCTCTTCCCTGGGGTCATCTTCCTCAGTACTAATTATTGTATTTCACATTTATGATATTTAAAGGGTACAGCCATGAGAGGAATACTAACGGTGGAGGGGTGTAATTTACTACATATCCAACATTTTCATATCCTGATTTCTGTGCATAGGCATATTTAAACTTCAATAATAACATTTTATCTGTGTTTAATTTCTGAATTTTCATTTCTCTTGTGTCTGTCATGTGTATTATTCATATTAATATTCTGTTGTGGAGTTTTAGAGGCTCCACAAATACTCTTTATGTGTCCCAAATCTTCAGGATGATAAATACAGTTAGTTATCAGCCAAGTTGGCAAAAACATGATCAGGGCAGCCCAGCATAAGAGGCACAAGGCTTTCCCAGAAGTCCGTGGTGATATAAGCAACGGCATTTTGTTCAGAGCCTTGACCAACTGCTTCACTCAATTTTCCTTGGCTTGCTTCTGAGGTGTTTGGTTCACCTTCTTCACACGACTGGCATGGATCCAGGCCTGTTGTGTTTCCACCAGAATGGCTGTGCGAGTCACTGCGATCACTGTGGTTGGGAGTCCAAGAGATACTCCTGCTTCTTGGTGCGGTTCAAAGGGTGTGTTGGTTCCTGTGAAGAAACAAGGAGAGGTGCGAGCAGCATTCCTTTCAACTTGATCTAAAGTTTCAATACGTTTTTTTACATAATCTTTCTGAATAAGATCTAGGTCCTCTCTTTCCAACATAAGTGGCTGTCTGGCCCATGGGGTGGGGAATGGCCTACCCATTAAAACTTCAAAAGGGGAGTATCCTGTCTTTTTAGAGGGTGTCATTCTTACCTCGGCTAGTACAGCTGGTAGGACCTTCTTCCAATTTGCATACGTACCTCCAGTGGCTTTCCTGATCTTATCTTTAATGGTTCTGTTCATCCTTTCCACTATACCTGAACTCTGGGGGTGGTAAGGAATATGAAACTTCCATTCTATTTTCAGTGTTTGGCCACAAATGCAGGACCATTATCTGAGTTGATCTGAAGTGAGCAACCCCATCTGGGAATTATTTTCTGTGTGAGAATTCTTACTACTGTTTGTGCGTCTTCCTTTGTTGTTACAAACACTTCTATCCATCTTGAGAACATGTCCACTATTACTAGCAAATATTCCTGTCTTTTACCTAGTTTGGGCATGTGTGTAAAATCAATTTGTAAATGAGTGAATGGTGTAGATGGATATATCAGATGTTCATGTTTTGCCTTGTGAGGGTTCCTGGGATTATTCCGAATGCATGTGATGCATCTGGAAACATATGCCTTAACCAGAGAGGGAAGGCCTGGAATGTAAACATCCTTATCCAAAAGTTTACATGTGACTTTCCATCCTCTGTGACCTATCCCATGGTATTGTGAAATAGAAATGGGTGCGCTGGCTACAGGGATACATAGTCTCCCCTCTTGGCAGACAAGGCCAGTTTCTGGGCTTGTCTGCACACCTATTGAGTTCCATTGTTGGATGTCTTTGTCTGTAGCATATGTTTGGAGTTCATGCAATGTTTTATCTAGGAGTGAGATTTCAGGTGAGAGCAATGGCATTTGGATGTCTGCTGGCTGTGTGGATGCTGCCTCTCTTACTGCTTTGTCAGCTAAAGCATTTCCTTTGGCTATGTCATCCTGTTGCCCTGTATGTGCCCTACAGTGTAGTGTGATTGCATGTCCTAGAGTGAATGATGTAGCCATTTCCACCACCATCGCACAGGATACCAAAGCTCTGAGATACGCCAGCATGCCCTGCACTGGCATAGGCACAACCCTTGGGGAAAAACAATAGGGCGCAGTTTGCCTCCCATGTTTTTGCGCTAGGACTCCCGTCATGGTTTTACAGTTGTCCCTAGCAAATAGGTAAAACCTTTTGCTATACTCAGAGGCCAAGACCAGGAGCTGTTATCATAGATGTTTTGAGGTATACGCAAGCATTGTACATTTCATCATTGCATTTTATACAATCTGGTATGTCAGTACCTGTGGTTTGTCTCAAGAGATTATCATAGTAGGAACAGTCAGGTAACTAATCATGCCAAGAAAGGACAGCATATCCTTCTTGGTCTGTGGGGGGGCTAGACCCACGGAGAGCCACAGCTCATGACTGACTTTCCTTTCACCTTTTGTGAGTACAAAACCAAGGCATTCAACAGTTTCCTGACACCACTTGAAGTTTCTTTTTGGAAACTTTATGACCATTATCTGCCAACCAATGTAGCAGATCTGAACCATTCTCTTTGCAGGCAAACTGGCTTGGGTTACACATCAATCAACATATTGGAGTAGGACAGAACGATGGCAGGGAGTCCAGGACCGCAATGTGGCCTGGAGCACAACTGAGTAGACTACAGGGTCAACATAACCCATGACACCTTGTCATCTGGCAAAAAATTGTTTTTAAAAAACAGAAAGCAAGGATTGGCTGTGTCTCCTCATCCACAAGGACGATAAAAAATACATTTGTTAAATCAATCACAGAAAAATACTCTGCATCGGGTGGTATGGAGGTAAGGAGTGATGGCACATCAGGCACTATAGGCGCACACAAGGTTATCCACAGCTCGAAGGCCCTGAACAAATCCACAACCGCCACCCTGCCCGACAATGGGCACTCACTGCTCTCTTTCCCATTACATTTAAACATCCTGCTGCTTCTTTCTGTATTAAAGTTTCCTGAAATTGGTCAATTATCTGTGTGGTCCATTCAGATATCATCTGTTTGACCATCAAGGCGAACTGGGGTTTTAGATTATTCATATAAGTTTGAATAAACAAAGCTCCCACATCAGTAGCTGAAGCTAATCCAGCCTCTGTTGTCCAATTTTCATGAAACCTTTTCCATAACTCAACTACAGATTCTTCTGACTTTTGTTTGCATGCTATGGCAGTAGGAAGGGAACTTTTAATTTTAAATACTTTCATCATTTCAGCCTCTAATTGTGTCCACATAGTGTTACTACCTGCTACTGTGTTTAACCCATATGCTCCCGCATTTCCAGTGTCAATAGTGTTTATACTTGGAACATTTGTTCCAGGAACTGGTGTATCCTATAATGCCATCAATGATAAGGCGCATGTCTTCCTGTGTGTAATTTCTACCCTTACATGCCTTTTTTAAGTAAGTTAAAGTACCTGTTGCGGAGCCAGTGGGTTGGGGCAATGTTTCACTATCCTGTCAATGTCCTCAACGTCTATTACTTTTTTCAATATTTAATTTCCAATGGTCATGAAAGGCGCTTGAAGGTTAGTGTTACTATATACAGTTCCACTCTTTGTTTTAGGGGGACTAAGTGTTTTACCCACTATAGCGTTTTCCTGTTCTTCCTCCTGCTCTTGGCCAGGTGGTGAAACTACACCTCATATAGCTCCCTGATCTTCTTCTGGTTCAGCTACCTTGACTCTAGCTTCCTGTCCTTGCCTCTGTAGGCACTGTCTATCTTGTTGTGGAGCGGGAGGGATCTGCCGTTGACTGATTTCATGATGTAGAGCCAGAAGATCAATATCTTCCTCTCTTAAACTCAGATAGACATGTACATATGAGGGTGGAGGATGACTGACTACTGGCAGAGGTGGAGCTGTTGGGTCAGGGACAACTCTCTTTTTATCGGCTTCTTCTCTATGTTTCTGGTCATAATCTACCTTACTTAAACATTTGGTGGGCTTTTTCTGCTTCTTTTTGTCCCTCTGAAACCAATATGGGGCATATTTTAACCAATTCTCTCCTCCCTTTTCCATATAATCCATATCCCATGTGAAATTCATCATTACTTCTATCCCGGGGAAAGGGGTCTATACTGTGTATGGCTCTGGTCTATCCCACTAAATTTTAAACTCATGGGACTATAAATTCATAATCAGTACCACAAATTCTGGCTACAAAATCCTTACACGTTTCTCCTGGGTTGGGAAGAGAGGGAGGATATTCTTTACCTTGTTTCTGACCCATATTGACAGTGGGAGACAACTGTTTTACCACGCAGTCTTCTGATCCACACAACAAATTATTCTTAATACTTCAATTATCTTAACACTTCTATGCGACAGAAAGAAAAGCAAAGGTTTTGGGGTCACCGGAGTCTACCTCCTCATTACCACTTCATATTCCTTGCCAAAAGGAATGTATCTATCATATTCCTTGCCAAAAGTAGGGATGAGCTTCGTGTTCGAGTCGAACATACGTTCGACTCGAACATCGGCTGCTCGATCGTTCGACGAAGATCGAACGATTTGGGCCGTTCGCGCCAAATTCAAGTGACGCGAATGGCCCACAATGCACTACGCCATCGCAGTGTCATCCAGGCGCTGTGATTGGCCAAGCATGCACTGTGACCCCGCATGCTTGGCCAATCACAGCGCCGGCAGCGAGGAGAGCAATGATTGGCCACAGGCAGGATGCCTGTGGCCAATTATTGCTGAGGGTGTTTAGTACACGCCCCACACTATAAAAGGCCGCCAGCACGGCGGCCTAGTGTAGTGTGTTCCGGAGCAGGGAAAGAGAAACATAGGCAGGGACAGTGACATTTATTTTTTTCTTGCTTAACCTGGATTCCTTTAGTTTAGGGAAAGAGAAGGATAGGTAGGGAGAGTGTCAGTGTGTTTTACTGTGTGAATCCTTGTTTCTAGGGACAGGGAAGGACAGTGAGGGAATTCTCCTTGTGCTATAGTGTGCTTTAAAAAAACATTTTTTCTAGGGACAGAAAACTATAGGTAGGGAGAGTGTCAGTGTGTTTTACTGTGCGAATCCTTGTTTCTAGGGACAGGGAAGGACAGTGAGGGAATTCTCCTTGTGCTATAGTGTGCTTTAAAAAAACATTTTTTCTAGGGACAGAAAAGTATAGGAAGGAAGAGTGTCAGTTTCTTTCACTGTGATAATCCTTGTTTCTAGGGACAAAGAAGGAAAGTGAGTGAAATTCTCCTTGTGCTATAGTGTGCTTTAAAAAAACTTTTTCTAGGGACAGAAAACTATAGGTAGGGAGAGTGTCAGTGTCTTTTACTGTGCGAATCCTTGTTTCTAGGGACAGGGAAGGACAGTGAGGGAATTCTCCTTGTGCTATAGTGTGCTTTAAAAAACCATTTTTTCTAGGGACAGAAAACTATAGGTAGGGAGAGTGTCAGTGTGTTTTACTGTGCGAATCCTTGTTTCTAGGGACAGGGAAGGACAGTGAGGGAATTCTCCTTGTGCTATAGTGTGCTTTAAAAAAACATTTTTTCTAGGGACAGAAAACTATAGGTAGGGAGAGTGTCAGTGTGTTTTACTGTGCGAATCCTTGTTTCTAGGGACAGGGAAGGACAGTGAGGGAATTCTCCTTGTGCTATAGTTTGCTTTAAAAAAACATTTTTTCTAGGGACAGAAAACTATAGGTAGGGAGAGTGTCAGTGTGTTTTACTGTGCGAATCCTTGTTTCTAGGGACAGGGAAGGACAGTGAGGGAATTCTCCTTGTGCTATAGTGTGCTTTAAAAAAACATTTTTTCTAGGGACAGAAAACTATAGGTAGGGAGAGTGTCAGTTTCTTTCACTGTAATAATCCTTGTTTCTAGGGACAAAGAAGGAAAGTGAGTGAAATTCTCCTTGTGCTATAGTGTGCTTTAAAAAAAACATTTTTTTAGGGACAGAAAACTATAGGTAGGGAGAGTGTCAGTGTGTTTTACTGTGCGAATCCTTGTTTCTAGGGACAGGGAAGGACAGTGAGGGAATTCTCCTTGTGCTATAGTGTGCTTTAAAAAAACATTTTTTCTAGGGACAGAAAACTATAGGTAGGGAGAGTGTCAGTGTGTTTTACTGTGCGAATCCTTGTTTCTAGGGACAGGGAAGGACAGTGAGGGAATTCTCCTTGTGCTATAGTGTGCTTTAAAAAAACATTTTTTCTAGGGACAGAAAACTATAGGTAGGGAGAGTGTCAGTGTGTTTTACTGTGCGAATCCTTGTTTCTAGGGACAGGGAAGGACAGTGAGGGAATTCTCCTTGTGCTATAGTGTGCTTTAAAAAAACATTTTTTCTAGGGACAGAAAACTATAGGAAGGAAGAGTGGCAGTTTCTTTCACTGTGATAATCCTTGTTTCTAGGGACAAAGAAGGAAAGTGAGTGAAATTCTCCTTGTGCTATAGTGTGCTTTAAAAAAACTTTTTCTAGGGACAGAAAACTATAGGTAGGGAGAGTGTCAGTGTATTTTACTGTGCGAATCCTTGTTTCTAGGGACAGGGAAGGACAGTGAGGGAATTCTCCTTGTGCTATAGTGTGCTTTAAAAAAACATTTTTTCTAGGGACAGAAAACTATAGGAAGGAAGAGTGTCAGTTTCTTTCACTGTGATAATCCTTGTTTCTAGGGACAAAGAAGGAAAGTGAGTGAAATTCTCCTTGTGCTATAGTGTGCTTTAAAAAAACATTTTTTCTAGGGACAGAAAACTATAGGTAGGGAGAGTGTCAGTGTGTTTTACTGTGCGAATCCTTGTTTCTAGGGACAGGGAAGGACAGTGAGGGAATTCTCTTTGTGCTATAGTGTGCTTTAAAAAAACATTTTTTCTAGGGACAGAAAACTATAGGTAGGAAGAGTGTCAGTTTCTTTCACTGTTATAATCCTTGTTTCTAGGGACAAAGAAGGAAAGTGAGTGAAATTCTCCTTGTGCTATAGTGTGTTTTAAAAAAACATTTTTTCTAGGGACAGAAAACTATAGGTAGGGAGAGTGTCAGTGTGTTTTACTGTGCGAATCCTTGTTTCTAGGGACAGGGAAGGACAGTGAGGGAATTCTCCTTGTGCTATAGTGTGCTTTAAAAAAACATTTTTTCTAGGGACAGAAAACTATAGGTAGGAAGAGTGTCAGTTTCTTTCACTGTGATAATCCTTGTTTCTAGGGACAAAGAAGGAAAGTGAGTGAAATTCTCCTTGTGCTATAGTGTGCTTTAAAAAAAAAAATTCTAGGGACAGAAAACTATAGGTAGGGAGAGTGTCAGTGTGTTTTACTGTGCGAATCCTTGTTTCTAGGGACAGGGAAGGACAGTGAGGGAATTCTCCTTGTGCTATAGTGTGCTTTAAAAAAACATTTTTTCTAGGGACAGAAAACTATAGGTAGGGAGAGTGTCAGTGTGTTTTACTGTGTGAATCCTTGTTTCTAGGGACAGGGAAGGACAGTGAGGGAATTCTCCTTGTGCTATAGTGTGCTTTAAAAAAACATTTTTTCTAGGGACAGAAAACTATAGGTAGGGAGAGTGTCAGTGTGTTT
The DNA here is from genome assembly GCA_029206835.1 of Rana muscosa. NCBI lineage: Eukaryota > Metazoa > Chordata > Amphibia > Anura > Ranidae > Rana > Rana muscosa. Next base: position 74,871,439 of record JARGYO010005626.1, on the reverse strand, counting down.
TACTGTGCGAATCCTTGTTTCTAGGGACAGGGAAGGACAGTGAGGGAATTCTCCTTGTGCTATAGTGTGCTTTAAAAAAATGTTTTTCTAGGGACAGAAAACTATAGGTAGGGAGAGTGTCAGTGTGTTTTACTGTGCGAATCCTTGTTTCTAGGGACAGGGAAGGACAGTGAGGGAATTCTCCTTGTGCTATAGTGTGCTTTAAAAAAACATTTTTTCTAGGGACAGAAAACTATAGGTAGGGAGAGTGTCAGTGTGTTTTACTGTGCGAATCCTTGTTTCTAGGGACAGGGAAGGACAGTGAGGGAATTCTCCTTGTGCTATAGTGTGCTTTAAAAAAACATTTTTTCTAGGGACAGAAAACTATAGGTAGGGAGAGTGTCAGTGTGTTTTACTGTGTGAATCCTTGTTTCTAGGGACAGGGAAGGACAGTGAGGGAATTCTCCTTGTGCTATAGTGTGCTTTAAAAAAACATTTTTTCTAGGGACAGAAAACTATAGGTAGGGAGAGTGTCAGTGTGTTTTACTGTGCGAATCCTTGTTTCTAGGGACAGGGAAGGACAGTGAGGGAATTCTCCTTGTGCTATAGCGTGCTTTAAAAAAACATTTTTTCTAGGGACAGAAAACTATAGGAAGGAAGAGTGTCAGTTTCTTTCACTGTGATAATCCTTGTTTCTAGGGACAAAGAAGGAAAGTGAGTGAAATTCTCCTTGTGCTATAGTGTGCTTTAAAAAACTTTTTCTAGGGACAGAAAACTATAGGTAGGGAGAGTGTCAGTGTGTTTTACTGTGCGAATCCTTGTTTCTAGGGACAGGGAAGGACAGTGAGGGAATTCTCCTTGTGCTATAGTGTGCTTTAAAAAAACATTTTTTCTAGGGACAGAAAACTATAGGTAGGGAGAGTGACAGTGTGTTTTACTGTGCGAATCCTTGTTTCTAGGGACAGGGAAGGACAGTGAGGGAATTCTCCTTGTGCTATAGTGTGCTATAGTGTGCTTTAAAAAAACATTTTTTCTAGGGACAGAAAACTATAGGTAGGAAGAGTGTCAGTTTCTTTCACTGTGATAATCCTTGTTTCTAGGGACAAAGAAGGAAAGTGAGTGAAATTCTCCTTGTGCTATAGTGTGCTTTAAAAAAAAAAAAATTCTAGGGACAGAAAACTATAGGTAGGGAGAGTGTCAGTGTGTTTTACTGTGCGAATCCTTGTTTCTAGGGACAGGGAAGGACAGTGAGGGAATTCTCCTTGTGCTATAGTGTGCTTTAAAAAAACATTTTTTCTAGGGACAGAAAACTATAAGTAGGGAGAGTGTCAGTGTGTTTTACTGTGTGAATCCTTGTTTCTAGGGACAGGGAAGGACAGTGAGGGAATTCTCCTTGTGCTATAGTGTGCTTTAAAAAAACATTTTTTCTAGGGACAGAAAACTATAGGTAGGGAGAGTGTCAGTGTGTTTTACTGTGCGAATCCTTGTTTCTAGGGACAGGGAAGGACAGTGAGGGAATTCTCCTTGTGCTATAGTGTGCTTTAAAAAAACATTTTTTCTAGGGACAGAAAACTATAGGTAGGAAGAGTGTCAGATTCTTTCACTGTGATAATCCTTGTTTCTAGGGACAAAGAAGGAAAGTGAGTGAAATTCTCCTTGTGCTATAGTGTGCTTTAAAAAAACATTTTTTCTAGGGATAGAAAACTATAGGTAGGGAGAGTGTCAGTGTGTTTTACTGTGCGAATCCTTGTTTCTAGGGACAGGGAAGGACAGTGAGGGAATTCTCCTTGTGCTATAGTGTGCTTTAAAAAAACATTTTTTCTAGGGACAGAAAACTATAGGTAGGGAGAGTGTCAGTGTGTTTTACTGTGCGAATCCTTGTTTCTAGGGACAGGGAAGGACAGTGAGGGAATTCTCCTTGTGCTATAGTGTGCTTTAAAAAAACATTTTTTCTAGGGACAGAAAACTATAGGTAGGGAGAGTGTCAGTGTGTTTTACTGTGCGAATCCTTGTTTCTAGGGACAGGGAAGGACAGTGAGGGAATTCTCCTTGTGCTATAGTGTGCTTAAAAAAACATTTTTTCTAGGGACAGAAAACTATAGGTAGGGAGAGTGTCAGTGTGTTTTACTGTGCGAATCCTTGTTTCTAGGGACAGGGAAGGACAGTGAGGGAATTCTCCTTGTGCTATAGTGTGCTTTAAAAAAACATTTTTTCTAGGGACAGAAAACTATAGGTAGGGAGAGTGTCAGTGTGTTTTACTGTGTGAATCCTTGTTTCTAGGGACAGGGAAGGACAGTGAGGGAATTCTCCTTGTGCTATAGTGTGCTTTAAAAAAACATTTTTTCTAGGGACAGAAAACTATAGGTAGGGAGAGTGTCAGTGTGTTTTACTGTGCGAATCCTTGTTTCTAGGGACAGGGAAGGACAGTGAGGGAATTCTCCTTGTGCTATAGTGTGCTTTAAAAAAACATTTTTTCTAGGGACAGAAAACTATAGGTAGGAAGAGTGTCAGTTTCTTTCACTGTGATAATCCTTGTTTCTAGGGACAAAGAAGGAAAGTGAGTGAAATTCTCCTTGTGCTATAGTGTGCTTTAAAAAAACATTTTTTCTAGGGACAGAAAACTATAGGTAGGGAGAGTGTCAGTGTGTTTTACTGTGTGAATCCTTGTTTCTAGGGACAGGGAAGGACAGTGAGGGAATTCTCCTTGTGCTATAGTGTGCTTTAAAAAAAAAAAAATTCTAGGGACAGAAAACTATAGGTAGGGAGAGTGTCAGTGTGTTTAACTGTGCGAATCCTTGTTTCTAGGGACAGGGAAGGACAGTGAGGGAATTCTCCTTGTGCTATAGTGTGCTTTAAAAAAACATTTTTTCTAGGGACAGAAAACTATAGGTAGGGAGAGTGTCAGTGTGTTTTACTGTGTGAATCCTTGTTTCTAGGGACAGGGAAGGACAGTGAGGGAATTCTCCTTGTGCTATAGTGTGCTTTAAAAAAACATTTTTTCTAGGGACAGAAAACTATAGGTAGGGAGAGTGTCAGTGTGTTTTACTGTGCGAATCCTTGTTTCTAGGGACAGGGAAGGACAGTGAGGGAATTCTCCTTGTGCTATAGTGTGCTTTAAAAAAACATTTTTTCTAGGGACAGAAAACTATAGGTAGGAAGAGTGTCAGTTTCTTTCACTGTGATAATCCTTGTTTCTAGGGACAAAGAAGGAAAGTGAGTGAAATTCTCCTTGTGCTATAGTGTGCTTTAAAAAAAAAAATTTCTAGGGACAGAAAACTATAGGTAGGGAGAGTGTCAGTGTGTTTTACTGTGCGAATCCTTGTTTCTAGGGACAGGGAAGGACAGTGAGGGAATTCTCCTTGTGCTATAGTGTGCTTTAAAAAAACATTTTTTCTAGGGACAGAAAACTATAGGTAGGGAGAGTGTCAGTGTGTTTTACTGTGTGAATCCTTGTTTCTAGGGACAGGGAAGGACAGTGAGGGAATTCTCCTTGTGCTATAGTGTGCTTTAAAAAAACATTTTTTCTAGGGACAGAAAACTATAGGTAGGGAGAGTGTCAGTGTGTTTTACTGTGCGAATCCTTGTTTCTAGGGACAGGGAAGGACAGTGAGGGAATTCTCCTTGTGCTATAGTGTGCTTTAAAAAAAAAATTTTCTAGGGACAGAAAACTATAGGTAGGGAGAGTGTCAGTGTGTTTTACTGTGCGAATCCTTGTTTCTAGGGACAGGGAAGGACAGTGAGGGAATTCTCCTTGTGCTATAGTGTGCTTTAAAAAAACATTTTTTCTAGGGACAGAAAACTATAGGTAGGGAGAGTGTCAGTGTGTTTTACTGTGCGAATCCTTGTTTCTAGGGACAGGGAAGGACAGTGAGGGAATTCTCCTTGTGCTATAGTGTGCTTTAAAAAAACATTTTTTCTAGGGACAGAAAACTATAGGTAGGGAGAGTGTCAGTGTGTTTTACTGTGTGAATCCTTGTTTCTAGGGACAGGGAAGGACAGTGAGGGAATTCTCCTTGTGCTATAGTGTGCTTTAAAAAAACATTTTTTCTAGGGACAGAAAACTATAGGTAGGGAGAGTGTCAGTGTGTTTTACTGTGCGAATCCTTGTTTCTAGGGACAGGGAAGGACAGTGAGGGAATTCTCCTTGTGCTATAGTGTGCTTTAAAAAAACATTTTTTCTAGGGACAGAAAACTATAGGAAGGAAGAGTGTCAGTTTCTTTCACTGTGATAATCCTTGTTTCTAGGGACAAAGAAGGAAAGTGAGTGAAATTCTCCTTGTGCTATAGTGTGCTTTAAAAAAACATTTTTTCTAGGGACAGAAAACTATAGGTAGGGAGAGTGTCAGTGTGTTTTACTGTGCGAATCCTTGTTTCTAGGGACAGGGAAGGACAGTGAGGGAATTCTCCTTGTGCTATAGTGTGCTTTAAAAAAACATTTTTTCTAGGGACAGAAAACTATAGGTAGGAAGAGTGTCAGTTTCTTTCACTGTGATAATCCTTGTTTCTAGGGACAAAGAAGGAAAGTGAGTGAAATTCTCCTTGTGCTATAGTGTGCTTTAAAAAAAAAAAAATTCTAGGGACAGAAAACTATAGGTAGGGAGAGTGTCAGTGTGTTTTACTGTGCGAATCCTTGTTTCTAGGGACAGGGAAGGACAGTGAGGGAATTCTCCTTGTGCTATAGTGTGCTTTAAAAAAACATTTTTTCTAGGGACAGAAAACTATAAGTAGGGAGAGTGTCAGTGTGTTTTACTGTGTGAATCCTTGTTTCTAGGGACAGGGAAGGACAGTGAGGGAATTCTCCTTGTGCTATAGTGTGCTTTAAAAAAACATTTTTTCTAGGGACAGAAAACTATAGGTAGGGAGAGTGTCAGTGTGTTTTACTGTGCGAATCCTTGTTTCTAGGGACAGGGAAGGACAGTGAGGGAATTCTCCTTGTGCTATAGTGTGCTTTAAAAAAACATTTTTTCTAGGGACAGAAAACTATAGGTAGGAAGAGTGTCAGATTCTTTCACTGTGATAATCCTTGTTTCTAGGGACAAAGAAGGAAAGTGAGTGAAATTCTCCTTGTGCTATAGTGTGCTTTAAAAAAACATTTTTTCTAGGGACAGAAAACTATAGGTAGGGAGAGTGTCAGTGTGTTTTACTGTGCGAATCCTTGTTTCTAGGGACAGGGAAGGACAGTGAGGGAATTCTCCTTGTGCTATAGTGTGCTTTAAAAAAACATTTTTTCTAGGGACAGAAAACTATAGGTAGGGAGAGTGTCAGTGTGTTTTACTGTGCGAATCCTTGTTTCTAGGGACAGGGAAGGACAGTGAGGGAATTCTCCTTGTGCTATAGTGTGCTTTAAAAAAACATTTTTTCTAGGGACAGAAAACTATAGGTAGGGAGAGTGTCAGTGTGTTTTACTGTGCGAATCCTTGTTTCTAGGGACAGGGAAGGACAGTGAGGGAATTCTCCTTGTGCTATAGTGTGCTTAAAAAAACATTTTTTCTAGGGACAGAAAACTATAGGTAGGGAGAGTGTCAGTGTGTTTTACTGTGCGAATCCTTGTTTCTAGGGACAGGGAAGGACAGTGAGGGAATTCTCCTTGTGCTATAGTGTGCTTTAAAAAAACATTTTTTCTAGGGACAGAAAACTATAGGTAGGGAGAGTGTCAGTGTGTTTTACTGTGTGAATCCTTGTTTCTAGGGACAGGGAAGGACAGTGAGGGAATTCTCCTTGTGCTATAGTGTGCTTTAAAAAAACATTTTTTCTAGGGACAGAAAACTATAGGTAGGGAGAGTGTCAGTGTGTTTTACTGTGCGAATCCTTGTTTCTAGGGACAGGGAAGGACAGTGAGGGAATTCTCCTTGTGCTATAGTGTGCTTTAAAAAAACATTTTTTCTAGGGACAGAAAACTATAGGTAGGAAGAGTGTCAGTTTCTTTCACTGTGATAATCCTTGTTTCTAGGGACAAAGAAGGAAAGTGAGTGAAATTCTCCTTGTGCTATAGTGTGCTTTAAAAAAACATTTTTTCTAGGGACAGAAAACTATAGGTAGGGAGAGTGTCAGTGTGTTTTACTGTGTGAATCCTTGTTTCTAGGGACAGGGAAGGACAGTGAGGGAATTCTCCTTGTGCTATAGTGTGCTTTAAAAAAAAATAAATTCTAGGGACAGAAAACTATAGGTAGGGAGAGTGTCAGTGTGTTTAACTGTGCGAATCCTTGTTTCTAGGGACAGGGAAGGACAGTGAGGGAATTCTCCTTGTGCTATAGTGTGCTTTAAAAAAACATTTTTTCTAGGGACAGAAAACTATAGGTAGGGAGAGTGTCAGTGTGTTTTACTGTGTGAATCCTTGTTTCTAGGGACAGGGAAGGACAGTGAGGGAATTCTCCTTGTGCTATAGTGTGCTTTAAAAAAACATTTTTTCTAGGGACAGAAAACTATAGGTAGGGAGAGTGTCAGTGTGTTTTACTGTGCGAATCCTTGTTTCTAGGGACAGGGAAGGACAGTGAGGGAATTCTCCTTGTGCTATAGTGTGCTTTAAAAAAACATTTTTTCTAGGGACAGAAAACTATAGGTAGGGAGAGTGTCAGTGTGTTTTACTGTGCGAATCCTTGTTTCTAGGGACAGGGAAGGACAGTGAGGGAATTCTCCTTGTGCTATAGTGTGCTTTAAAAAAACATTTTTTCTAGGGACAGAAAACTATAGGTAGGGAGAGTGTCAGTGTGTTTTACTGTGCGAATCCTTGTTTCTAGGGACAGGGAAGGACAGTGAGGGAATTCTCCTTGTGCTATAGTGTGCTTTAAAAAAACATTTTTTCTAGGGACAGAAAACTATAGGTAGGGAGAGTGTCAGTGTGTTTTACTGTGCGAATCCTTGTTTCTAGGGACAGGGAAGGACAGTGAGGGAATTCTCCTTGTGCTATAGTGTGCTTTAAAAAAACATTTTTTCTAGGGACAGAAAACTATAGGTAGGGAGAGTGTCAGTGTGTTTTACTGTGCGAATCCTTGTTTCTAGGGACAGGGAAGGACAGTGAGGGAATTCTCCTTGTGCTATAGTGTGCTTTAAAAAAACATTTTTTCTAGGGACAGAAAACTATAGGTAGGGAGAGTGTCAGTGTGTTTTACTGTGTGAATCCTTGTTTCTAGGGACAGGGAAGGACAGTGAGGGAATTCTCCTTGTGCTATAGTGTGCTTTAAAAAAACATTTTTTCTAGGGACAGAAAACTATAGGTAGGGAGAGTGTCAGTGTGTTTTACTGTGCGAATCCTTGTTTCTAGGGACAGGGAAGGACAGTGAGGGAATTCTCCTTGTGCTATAGTGTGCTTTAAAAAAACATTTTTTCTAGGGACAGAAAACTATAGGAAGGAAGAGTGTCAGTTTCTTTCACTGTGATAATCCTTGTTTCTAGGGACAAAGAAGGAAAGTGAGTGAAATTCTCCTTGTGCTATAGTGTGCTTTAAAAAACTTTTTCTAGGGACAGAAAACTATAGGTAGGGAGAGTGTCAGTGTGTTTAACTGTGCGAATCCTTGTTTCTAGGGACAGGGAAGGACAGTGAGGGAATTCTCCTTGTGCTATAGTGTGCTTTAAAAAAACATTTTTTCTAGGGACAGAAAACTATAGGTAGGGAGAGTGTCAGTGTGTTTTACTGTGCGAATCCTTGTTTCTAGGGACAGGGAAGGACAGTGAGGGAATTCTCCTTGTGCTATAGTGTGCTTTAAAAAAACATTTTTTCTAGGGACAGAAAACTATAGGTAGGAAGAGTGTCAGATTCTTTCACTGTGATAATCCTTGTTTCTAGGGACAAAGAAGGAAAGTGAGTGAAATTCTCCTTGTGCTATAGTGTGCTTTAAAAAAACATTTTTTCTAGGGACAGAAAACTATAGGTAGGGAGAGTGTCAGTGTGTTTTACTGTGCGAATCCTTGTTTCTAGGGACAGGGAAGGACAGTGAGGGAATTCTCCTTGTGCTATAGTGTGCTTTAAAAAAACATTTTTTCTAGGGACAGAAAACTATAGGTAGGGAGAGTGTCAGTGTGCTTTACTGTGCGAATCCTTGTTTCTAGGGACAGGGAAGGACAGTGAGGGAATTCTCCTTGTGCTATAGTGTGCTTTAAAAAAACATTTTTTCTAGGGACAGAAAACTATAGGTAGGGAGAGTGTCAGTGTGTTTTACTGTGCGAATCCTTGTTTCTAGGGACAGGGAAGGACAGTGAGGGAATTCTCCTTGTGCTATAGTGTGCTTAAAAAAACATTTTTTCTAGGGACAGAAAACTATAGGTAGGGAGAGTGTCAGTGTGTTTTACTGTGCGAATCCTTGTTTCTAGGGACAGGGAAGGACAGTGAGGGAATTCTCCTTGTGCTATAGTGTGCTTTAAAAAAACATTTTTTCTAGGGACAGAAAACTATAGGTAGGGAGAGTGTCAGTGTGTTTTACTGTGTGAATCCTTGTTTCTAGGGACAGGGAAGGACAGTGAGGGAATTCTCCTTGTGCTATAGTGTGCTTTAAAAAAACATTTTTTCTAGGGACAGAAAACTATAGGTAGGGAGAGTGTCAGTGTGTTTTACTGTGCGAATCCTTGTTTCTAGGGACAGGGAAGGACAGTGAGGGAATTCTCCTTGTGCTATAGTGTGCTTTAAAAAAACATTTTTTCTAGGGACAGAAAACTATAGGTAGGAAGAGTGTCAGTTTCTTTCACTGTGATAATCCTTGTTTCTAGGGACAAAGAAGGAAAGTGAGTGAAATTCTCCTTGTGCTATAGTGTGCTTTAAAAAAACATTTTTTCTAGGGACAGAAAACTATAGGTAGGGAGAGTGTCAGTGTGTTTTACTGTGTGAATCCTTGTTTCTAGGGACAGGGAAGGACAGTGAGGGAATTCTCCTTGTGCTATAGTGTGCTTTAAAAAAAAATAAATTCTAGGGACAGAAAACTATAGGTAGGGAGAGTGTCAGTGTGTTTAACTGTGCGAATCCTTGTTTCTAGGGACAGGGAAGGACAGTGAGGGAATTCTCCTTGTGCTATAGTGTGCTTTAAAAAAACATTTTTTCTAGGGACAGAAAACTATAGGTAGGGAGAGTGTCAGTGTGTTTTACTGTGTGAATCCTTGTTTCTAGGGACAGGGAAGGACAGTGAGGGAATTCTCCTTGTGCTATAGTGTGCTTTAAAAAAACATTTTTTCTAGGGACAGAAAACTATAGGTAGGGAGAGTGTCAGTGTGTTTTACTGTGCGAATCCTTGTTTCTAGGGACAGGGAAGGACAGTGAGGGAATTCTCCTTGTGCTATAGTGTGCTTTAAAAAAACATTTTTTCTAGGGACAGAAAACTATAGGTAGGGAGAGTGTCAGTGTGTTTTACTGTGCGAATCCTTGTTTCTAGGGACAGGGAAGGACAGTGAGGGAATTCTCCTTGTGCTATAGTGTGCTTTAAAAAAACATTTTTTCTAGGGACAGAAAACTATAGGTAGGGAGAGTGTCAGTGTGTTTTACTGTGCGAATCCTTGTTTCTAGGGACAGGGAAGGACAGTGAGGGAATTCTCCTTGTGCTATAGTGTGCTTTAAAAAAACATTTTTTCTAGGGACAGAAAACTATAGGTAGGGAGAGTGTCAGTGTGTTTTACTGTGCGAATCCTTGTTTCTAGGGACAGGGAAGGACAGTGAGGGAATTCTCCTTGTGCTATAGTGTGCTTTAAAAAAACATTTTTTCTAGGGACAGAAAACTATAGGTAGGGAGAGTGTCAGTGTGTTTTACTGTGCGAATCCTTGTTTCTAGGGACAGGGAAGGACAGTGAGGGAATTCTCCTTGTGCTATAGTGTGCTTTAAAAAAACATTTTTTCTAGGGACAGAAAACTATAGGTAGGGAGAGTGTCAGTGTGTTTTACTGTGTGAATCCTTGTTTCTAGGGACAGGGAAGGACAGTGAGGGAATTCTCCTTGTGCTATAGTGTGCTTTAAAAAAACATTTTTTCTAGGGACAGAAAACTATAGGTAGGGAGAGTGTCAGTGTGTTTTACTGTGCGAATCCTTGTTTCTAGGGACAGGGAAGGACAGTGAGGGAATTCTCCTTGTGCTATAGTGTGCTTTAAAAAAACATTTTTTCTAGGGACAGAAAACTATAGGAAGGAAGAGTGTCAGTTTCTTTCACTGTGATAATCCTTGTTTCTAGGGACAAAGAAGGAAAGTGAGTGAAATTCTCCTTGTGCTATAGTGTGCTTTAAAAAACTTTTTCTAGGGACAGAAAACTATAGGTAGGGAGAGTGTCAGTGTGTTTTACTGTGCGAATCCTTGTTTCTAGGGACAGGGAAGGACAGTGAGGGAATTCTCCTTGTGCTATAGTGTGCTTTAAAAAAACATTTTTTCTAGGGACAGAAAACTATAGGTAGGGAGAGTGTCAGTGTGTTTTACTGTGCGAATCCTTGTTTCTAGGGACAGGGAAGGACAGTGAGGGAATTCTCCTTGTGCTATAGTGTGCTTTAAAAAAAACATTTTTCTAGGGACAGAAAACTATAGGTAGGAAGAGTGTCAGTTTCTTTCACTGTGATAATCCTTGTTTCTAGGGACAAAGAAGGAAAGTGAGTGAAATTCTCCTTGTGCTATAGTGTGCTTTAAAAAAACATTTTTTCTAGGGACAGAAAACTATAGGTAGGGAGAGTGTCAGTGTGTTTTACTGTGCGAATCCTTGTTTCTAGGGACAGGGAAGGACAGTGAGGGAATTCTCCTTGTGCTATAGTGTGCTTTAAAAAAACATTTTTTCTAGGGACAGAAAACTATAGGTAGGAAGAGTGTCAGTTTCTTTCACTGTGATAATCCTTGTTTCTAGGGACAAAGAAGGAAAGTGAGTGAAATTCTCCTTGTGCTATAGTGTGCTTTAAAAAAAAAAAATTCTAGGGACAGAAAACTATAGGTAGGGAGAGTGTCAGTGTGTTTTACTGTGCGAATCCTTGTTTCTAGGGACAGGGAAGGACAGTGAGGGAATTCTCCTTGTGCTATAGTGTGCTTTAAAAAAACATTTTTTCTAGGGACAGAAAACTATAGGTAGGGAGAGTGTCAGTGTGTTTTACTGTGCAAATCCTTGTTTCTAGGGACAGGGAAGGACAGTGAGGGAATTCTCCTTGTGCTATAGTGTGCTTTAAAAAAACATTTTTTCTAGGGACAGAAAACTATAGGTAGGGAGAGTGTCAGTGTGTTTTACTGTGCGAATCCTTGTTTCTAGGGACAGGGAAGGACAGTGAGGGAATTCTCCTTGTGCTATAGTGTGCTTTAAAAAAACATTTTTTCTAGGGACAGAAAACTATAGGTAGGGAGAGTGTCAGTGTCTTTTACTGTGCGAATCCTTGTTTCTAGGGACAGGGAAGGACAGTGAGGGAATTCTCCTTGTGCTATAGTGTGCTTTAAAAAAACATTTTTTCTAGGGACAGAAAACTATAGGTAGGGAGAGTGTCAGTGTGTTTTACTGTGCGAATCCTTGTTTCTAGGGACAGGGAAGGACAGTGAGGGAATTCTCCTTGTGCTATAGTGTGCTTTAAAAAAAACATTTTTTCTAGGGACAGAAAACTATAGGAAGGAAGAGTGTCAGTTTCTTTCACTGTGATAATCCTTGTTTCTAGGGACAAAGAAGGAAAGTGAGTGAAATTCTCCTTGTGCTATAGTGTGCTTTAAAAAAAACATTTTTTCTAGGGACAGAAAACTATAGGTAGGGAGAGTGTCAGTGTCTTTTACTGTGCGAATCCTTGTTTCTAGGGACAGGGAAGGACAGTGAGGGAATTCTCCTTGTGCTATAGTGTGCTAAAGCATTCCTCATCAACCATCTTTGAAATCCTTGTTTTTTTGGACAGTCAGGGAAATTGTCGTTGTGCTATTCTGTGCAAAAGCAATCATCCTCAACCATATTTAGAAATCCTTAAGTAAAGGGACAGAGAAGGACACCTGAAGGTAGCCCTTATTGCTTTTTTCCCATCTCCCTGCAGGCCATCTATTAGAATGTCTGGAAGGCAAACAAGGAGAGGCAGACAGTCAGGAGGCAATAAAAGAGGGCAAGCAGGCTCTGTGTCTGGGGGCAACAGTGCTGGTCGTGGACGCGGTGCATTGTCATCAGCACATGGCCATGGGACACGCTTGTCCTTCTTTTCGGCAGCTGGACATGTTGAGCCACATCATGCCGAAGACTTGGTAGAGTGGATGACCAAGCCCTCCTCCTCCTCCTCATCCTCTCTCACCCAGGCTCAGGGTACTGGAAAAGCAGCTGCCAAAGCGTCCTCTTCCCTGGTATCAATGTCAGACTCATCATGTCACTCCTTCCCTAGACCCACCATGTCCTCCTCCTGAGGAGTCCCCCGAACTGTTTGAGCACAGTGTTGGGTACATGCTCCAGGAGGATGCCCAGCGTTTCGAAGGGTCTGATGATGAAACCCAGCTAGAGGAAGGCAGTAGCATGAGAGCAGACAGAGGGGATGCTCAAGAAGGACACCAATCTGGCAGTCATGTTCCAGCAGCTGCAGCATACTGCCAGATTGGCTCCAGTAATGAGGAGGGAGGTGATGATGAGGTCACTGACTCCACGTGGGTGCCTAATAGGAGAGAGGAGGAGGAGGAGGATGAGGAGGAGGCACATCTCCAACGAGGCAGGATGCCCTTTGGTGGCCAGCGTAAGGGCAGTACACCGACGGAATCACACCGCAGAGCTCCGCCTGTGCAGGGCGCTGCCTCTGCCCGTCATTCAAAAAGTTATTTTGTGTGGGCCTTTTTTGAGGCTAGTGCATCAGATCGCACAGCTGCTGTTTGCAACATATGTCTCAAGCGTATATCGCGTGGCCAAAACATCAGCCGCTTGGGTACCACATGCCTGACCAGACATATGTTGACCTGCCATGCAGCTCGTTGGCAAGCCTACCTCAAAGACCCACACCAAAGAACAAAGCGGACCTCTCCTTGCACCGCATCAGCTGGGATCTCCAACCCCACTATAACTTCAGTCCTCTCTGAAACATGCACTGAGAGGAATGAAGGTGTAGAATTAGGTGTGTCACAGCCAAGTACTTGCGGCCACTCTGCTAGCAGTACACCGACGTCCGATTCTAGCAGGCAAATTTCCCTGCCCCAGCTGCTGGACCGTCGAAAGAAGTTCACTCCCAGCCATCCACATGCCCAGCGGTTGAATGCTAGCTTGGCTAAATTGCTAGCGCTTCAACTGCTGCCTTTTCAGTTGGTAGACTCGGCCCCCTTCCGTGAGTTTGTGCAATGTGCGGTTCCTCAGTGGCAGGTTCCCAAACGCCACTTTTTCTCACGGAAGGCTATTCTGGCTCTCTACCGGCATGTGGAAGGCAATGTCTTGGCCTCGCTGGACAGGGCAGTCAGCGGTAAGGTGCATATTACCGCTGACTCATGGTCCAGCAGGCATGGACAGGGACGTTACCTTTCTTTCACGGCCCATTGGGTCACTCTTTTGGCAGCTGGGAAGGATGCAGGACAAGGTGCAGTAGTGTTGGAGGTTGTTCCACCGCCACGCCTCCAAAATGCTACTACTGGTTGTGACACACCTCTCTCCTCCACCCCCTCCTCTTCTTCTTCCTCCATGGCCTCTTCCTGTGGTTTGTCCTCGGAACCAGCGGTGCTCCGTAGGCGTTCAAGGGGCTACGCAAGTACGCAGGCAAAAAGATGCCATGCCGTGCTTGCGCTGGTGTGTTTGGGGGACAGAAGCCACACTGGGGCAGAGGTCCTGTCTGCTCTGCAGGGCCAGGCCGAGAGGTGGTTGACGCCACGCCAGCTTAAGCCAGGAATGGTGGTTTGCGACAATGGCACCAACCTCCTCTCCGCCCTCCGACAGGGACAACTGACCCATGTGCCCTGTGTGGCTCACGTCCTTAACCTGGTGGTGCAGCGGTTCTTGGGCAGGTACCCGGGCTTACAGGATGTCCTGAGGCAGGCCAGGAAAGTCTGTGTGCATTTCCGCAGATCTTATAATGCCAGTGCTCGCCTGGCTGAGCTGCAAAAGGAGTTGAACCTGCCCAAGAACCGCCTTATATGTGACATGCCCACCAGGTGGAACTCAACGTTGGCCATGCTGCAGCGGCTGCACACGCAGCAGAGGGCCATCAATGAGTACCTGTGCGACTACGGCACCAGGACAGGGTCAGGGGAGCTTGTTTTTTTTTCTCCACGCCAGTGGGGCATGATCAGGGATGCATGCACTGTCCTGGCACCATTTGAGGAGGCCACGAGGATGGTGAGCAGTGACAGTGCATGCATCAGTGACACTGTACCTCTTGTCCACCTGTTGGAGCACACGCTGCATGGAATAATGGACAGGGCACTTGAGGCAGAACAGAGGCAGGAAGAGGAGGACTTCCTTGCCTCTCAAGGCCCCCTTTACCCAGACAGTGTTCCTTCTGTCCCACCCATCGCACAGGAAGAGGAGGAGGAGGAGGAGGAGGAGGAGGAGGAGGATTGTGTCAGCATGGAGGTGGAGGCTGGCACTCAGCATCATCAGCAGCAGTCTTTTAGGGATGATTTACAGTCCCAAGAAACCAGTGGACTTCTACGTGGCTGGGAGGAGGTGGCTGCGGATCATGTCGTCCTTAGTGACCCAGAGGACTCCGGAGCGAATGCCTCAGCAAACCTACGCTGCATGGCCTCCCTGATCCTGCAAAGTCTGCGGAAGGATCCTCGTATTCTTTGGATCAAGGAGAGGGACCATTACTGGCTGGCCACTCTCCTTGATCCACGGTACAAGGGTAAGGTTGCGGACCTTATGTTACCGTCGCAGAGGGAGCAGAGGATGAGACAACTCCGGGAGGCCTTGCAGAAAGGTCTGTGCAACGCGTTCCCAGAGACTGGGAGGTTACAAACTCCTGGTCCTGGACAACGAGTTGCTGAGGCTTCGGCCAGTCAAAGAAGGAGCGGTGAGGAAGGTGGCCGTCTGACCGATGCGTTCAGACAATTCTTTAGTCCGCAGCCCCAAAGTATGATCGGTTCCAGCAACCATCGCCAGCGTCTGATAAACATGGTGCAGGAATATCTAGGGGCAAGGTCAGACTTGGACACCTTCCCCACCAAAAATCCTCTGGCTTACTGGGTCTTGAGGATGGATCACTGGCCAGAGCTTGCACAGTATGCAATTGAGCTACTGGCCTGTCCTGCATCCAGCGTTCTTTCGGAACGCACATTCAGTGCTGCTGGAGGATTTGTCACGGATCACAGGGTGCGCCTGTCCACCGACTCGGTTGATCGACTGACTTTCATCAAGATGAACCAGTCTTGGATCACCACCAGCTACCACACACCTGATGCTGATATAACAGACTAATTGATTTTAACATGTCACTGATGCTGATGCTGAGTGCCTGTGCTGTTATGTTGACTGGCTATCCTCCTCCTCCGAGTCCTCAATGATACGATTGATGATGATAGCTTGGAAGATCATTTTTGTTTATGGGTGCTGCCACCAGTGGCTAAGGCCCAATTTTTCAGCCCCTGTTTTACAGGGGCGTGCAATTACAATTTTTTTAGCAATAATTTGCCATAGGGCTCATTGCTGTGCTCCAAGTACAGTATCTGTGAGGGGTTGGAGTGTTGTGGCACCAGTGCCTAAGGCCCAATTTTTCAGCCCCTGTTTAACAGGGGCGTGTCATTACAATTTTTGAAGCAATACTTTGCAACAGGGCTCATTGCTGTGCTCCAAGTACAGTATCTGTGAGGGGTTGTAGTGTTGTGCCACCAGTGCCTAAGGCCCAATTTTTCAGCCCCTGTTCAACAGGGGCATGCAATTACAATTCTTGATCTAATAATTCACAGCAGGGCCCATTGCTGCACCCACCAAGAGTAACTCTGAGGGCTTACAGTGTTGTGGCAACGCCACCACCACCACCACCACGAAAGGCCCAATTTTTCAGCCCCTGTTCAAAAGGGGCATGTAATTACAATTCTTGATCTAATAATTCACAGCAGGGCCCATTGCTGCACCCACCAAGAGTAACTCTGAGGGCTTACAGTGTTGTGGCAACACCACCACCACCACCACCACCACGAAAGGCCCAATTTTTCAGCCCCTGTTCAACAGGGGCATGCAATTACAATTCTTGATCTAATAATTCACAGCAGGGCCCATTGCTGCACCCACCAAGAGTAACTCTGAGGGCTTACAGTGTTGTGGCAACGCCACCACCACCACCACCACGAAAGGCCCAATTTTTCAGCCCCTGTTCAAAAGGGGCATGTAATTACAATTCTTGATCTAATAATTCACAGCAGGGCCCATTGCTGCACCCACCAAGAGTAACTCTGAGGGCTTACAGTGTTGTGGCAACACCACCACCACCACCACCACCACCACGAAAGGCCCAATTTTTCAGCCCCTGTTCAACAGGGGCATGCAATTACAATTCTTGATCTAATAATTCACAGCAGGGCCCATTGCTGCACCCACCAAGAGTAACTCTGAGGGCTTACAGTGTTGTGGCAACGCCACCACCACCACCACCACGAAAGTCCCAATTTTTCAGCCCCTGTTCAAAAGGGGCATGTAATTACAATTCTTGATCTAATAATTCACAGCAGGGCCCATTGCTGCACCCACCAAGAGTAACTCTGAGGGCTTACAGTGTTGTGGCAACACCACCACCACCACCACCACCACGAAAGGCCCAATTTTTCAGCCCCTGTTCAACAGGGGCATGCAATTACAATTCTTGATCTAATAATTCACAGCAGGGCCCATTGCTGCACCCACCAAGAGTAACTCTGAGGGCTTACAGTGTTGTGGCAACGCCACCACCACCACCACCACGAAAGGCCCAATTTTTCAGCCCCTGTTCAAAAGGGGCATGTAATTACAATTCTTGATCTAATAATTCACAGCAGGGCCCATTCCTGCACCCACCAAGAGTAACTCTGAGGGCTTACAGTGTTGTGGCAACACCACCACCACCACCACCACCACGAAAGGCCCAATTTTTCAGCCCCTGTTCAACAGGGGCATGCAATTACAATTCTTGATCTAATAATTCACAGCAGGGCCCATTCCTGCACCCACCAAGAGTAGCTCTGAGGGCTTACAGTGTTGTGGCAACACCAACACCACCACCACCACCACGAAAGGCCCAATTTTTCAGCCCCTGTTCAACAGGGGCATGCAATTACAATTCTTGATCTAATAATTCACAGCAGGGCCCATTCCTGCACCCACCAAGAGTAACTCTGAGGGCTTACAGTGTTGTGGCAACACCACCACCACCACCACCACCACGAAAGGCCCAATTTTTCAGCCCCTGTTCAACAGGGGCATGCAATTACAATTCTTGATCTAATAATTCACAGCAGGGCCCATTGCTGCACCCACCAAGAGTAACTGTCAGGGCTTACAGTGTTGTGGCACCAGCACCACCATCAAAGGCCCAATTTTTACTACCACTGTTCAACAATTATATGTAATTAAAATTCCTGATATAATAGTTGACAGCAGGGCGTTCCAGCACCAACCAAGAGTAACTGTGAGTGCTTACAGTGTTGTGCCAACACCAACAACTAAGGGGCCTATTTCTGCAGAGTATATACGGCAGGTCCCTACTTTCAAACATCCAACTTACAAACGACTCCTACTTGCAAACGCAAGAAGACAACAGGAAGTGAGAGGAAATCTACCACTAGGAAGGAAAATTCTCTCCTGTAAGAATAAATATGGGAGAAAGGTGTCTCCTCTGTACTGATGCTTTATCAGCAATCCTTGTTTCAAGAAAAACACCACATTTCAAAAACAGTTGTCATTGGGACGGAAAGTGAGGTGAAATGTTCTGAACAGGGGCACAGACAGCAAAACAAATGTTACAGGGGTGATAACCCTTACCTATGTTTTCCAAAAAGTTTAAAAATAGATTTTTGGGCTGGAGCTACACTTCAACAATGTACCTGTTCAAAATTACAAACAGATTCTACATAAGAACAAACCTACAGTCCCTGTCTTGTATGCACCGCCTGTATACGGCTGTTCAGAGTATATAGGGCCTTTTTTATTTTATGTGCGGGGTTCCCCTTAATATCCATACAAGACCCAAAGGGGCTGGTAATGGGCTGGGGTAGGGGGGGGTCATGGGGTAGCTATGCCATTTTTCTTAAAGATTTTCATCCATATTACCGGGACCAGACATTACATTAAAGCCGCAAGCAGTTTTAAATGGCTTTTTTTCCCTTTAGAAGTGTCATTTTGTGCAGGGACAGTTCTAAACACGGGAAACACGTGGCACTTCACAGGCATACTTTAGACACCCCCCAGGTACGATATTTAAAGGCATATTTGACTTTTTTTTTTTCACTTTATGCATCATTAAAATGACTGCTCCCGAAAAACGACCCTTTTTAAAACTTCTTTTTGCATTGATACATGTCCCCTGGTGCACAACCCGGGTTCCCAAACCCTTTTTAGGACAATAACATGCATAATAGTTGTTATAATTAGCACTTTAGAATTCGAACGTTCGCATCCATTGTATTTAATAGGGTTCTAATGTTCGTACGAACTTTCGGTCCGTTCGCGGGTTCTGGTGCGAACCGAACCCGGGGGTGTTCGGCTCATCACTAGCCAAAAGGAATGTATCTATCATATTCCTTGCCAAAAGGAATGTATCTATATGCAGTACTGCTTATCTTTGTGGATTTACCAAAAATCCTTCTGTGGATTTACCAAAAATCCAATATTAACCTCCTGGCATGGTTCTTATCCCCTACTAATTTATGGGTCTAAAAAGCTTTAATCAGAGCTGAGGCAAGACAATATTTAGTCAATAAAGACAAAAAGGATTCTTACCACAGATGATTTGCTTATCCCGGACATGAGAACCCCCAGTGTTTGTAGGGGTACAGTTGCTTCTAACCAGCCAGGCAGGTAAAAGTGCAATGCAGGAAAAAGACTTCAGCGACCCTCCCTCAGATCTGGAGACATTAAATTGATACAGAAAAGCCTTTGCAATGTGCCCAAATGATGTCTGGTTTAATCAGCTTAACATCTCGGTATTTATGCCGGTCTTAGGGGACAAAGGTGGGGATGGGAGGAGTTTACATGATACAAATTCAGGTTAATAATTTCCTATTAGCTAGTACGTGTTACAAGTTCAGGTAATATTTCGCTGATGTAATATAAGACAAATTCTTACATCATTGTGAATTTTAACATAAGGACAGTTTTATATATACTTGCTATATTGACACAGGTGTTTGAGAACGCTTAGCTTAACTAAAACAAACATAAGCCAAGGCAAAATCTATACATACATGAATAACTAGGTGAAAAGTAAGAAACAACAGAAACTTGTGAATTCTTTAAAACCTTTTCTTTAACCCATGACATGGCGTCCTGAACTCAAAATGGAGGTTGTCATGCCATGTTCCCTTTACAATGTGTATGCGGCATAACTTTTGCGAGAAGATGCCCCCATGCTTCGGCATATATAAATGGTACATGTATGCCCATCATTAGAAGTGGGTGGATGAAGGGCGGTATTCTAATGGTGGGCATACCCACTGATCAATCTTTTTTTTTTCGTTCAGCCAACAGGCTGCATGAAAAAAAAGATTACAATACATGTCCAACAAGGACCAGCAACGTACTGGTATGTTGCTGGACTTTGAATGTTTATACCAGAATGATGCCTGCGGGTTTAGGTATCATCTTGGTATCATTCTTTTCAGCCAGCGGCCAGCTTTCATGTAAAAGCAATCCTAGTGGCTAATTAGCCTCTGGACTGCTTTTACAAGCAGTGGGAGGGAATGTCCCCCCCCGGATATAAAAAGCGCCATTGGGAAATTGGGAAAGCATTTTATCACACCGATCTTGGTGTGGTCAGATGCTTTGAAGGCAGAGGAAAGATCTAGGGTCCAATAGACCCCAGTTTTTTCAAAAAAAGAGTACCTGACACTACTTATTGCTATCATAGGGGATATTTACATTCCCTAAGATAACAATAAAAATGATAAAAAAAAAATATGGAAGCAACAGTTTAAAAATAAAATAAAAAAGCAAAATAAATAATAAAACAAATAAATAAAAAAAAAGCACCCCTGTCCTGCCCTGCTTTTTCCCAATGGCGAACGCAAGCGTCGGCCTGGCGTCATATGTAAACAGCAATTGCACCATGCATGTGAGGTATCACCGTGAAGGTCAGATCGAGGGCAGTAATTTTAGCAGTAGACCTCCTCTGTAAATCTAACGGCCTAACCTGTAAAGGCTTTTAAAGGCTTTTAAAAATGTATGTAGTTTGTCGCCAATGTGCGTTTGTGCGAAATTTTAAAGCTTGTCGTGTTTGGTATCTATGTACTCGGCCTAAGATCATCTTTTTTATTTCATCAAACATTTGGGCAATATAGTGTGT
This sequence comes from Rana muscosa, assembly GCA_029206835.1. Lineage (NCBI taxonomy): Eukaryota > Metazoa > Chordata > Amphibia > Anura > Ranidae > Rana > Rana muscosa. The sequence goes on along the minus strand of JARGYO010005626.1, from coordinate 74,851,129 downwards.
TTTAGTGCATTCAAATTAAAAAAAGTGTATTTTTTCCCCCAAAAATGCGTTTGAAAAATCGTTGCGCAAATACTGTGTAGAAAAAAAAAATGCAACACCCACCATTTTAATCTGTAGGGCCTTTGCTTTAAAAATATATATAATGTTTGGGGGTTCAACATAATTTTCTTGCAAAAAAAAATAATATATTTTCATATAAACAAAAAGTGTCAAAAAGGGCTTTGTCTTCAAGTGGTTAGAAGAGTGGATGTAAGCTTCCTAATGTTGTGTATAAAATGCCAGAACAGTTCAAAACCCCCCAAATGACCCCATTTTGGAAAGTAGACACCCCAAGCTATATACTGAGAGGCATGTCGAGTCCATGGAATATTTTATATGTTGACACAAGTTGCGGAAAAAAGACAATTTATTTTTATTTTTATTTTTTTTGCACAAAGTTGTCACTAAATGATATATTGCTCAAACATGTCATGGGCATATGTGGAATTACACCCCAAAATACATTCTGTTGCTTCTCCTGAGTACGGGGATACCACATGTGTGAGACTTTTTGGGAGCCTAGCCGCGTACGGGACCCCAAAACCAAGCACCGCCTTCAGGCTTTCTAAGGGTGTAAATTTTTGATTTCACTTCTCACTGCCTATCACAGTTTTGGAGGCCATGGAATGCCCAGATGGCACAAAACCCCCCAAAATTACCCCATTTTGGAAAGTAGACACCCCAAGCTATTTGCTGAGAGGTATGGTGAGTATTTTGCAGATCTTGCTTTTTGTCACAAAGTTTTGAAAATTGAAAAAAAAAAAAATATATATATTTTCTTTCTTCATTTTCAAAAACAAATGAGAGCTGTAAAATACTCACCATGCCTCTCAGCAAATAGCTTGGGGTGTCTACTTTCCAAAATGGGGTCATTTGGGGGTGTTTTGTGCTATTTTGGCATTTTATGGCCTTCGAAACTGTGATAGGTAGTGAGGAGCGAAATCAAAAATTTGTGCCTAGAAATCCTGAAGGCGGTGCTTGGTTTTCGGGGTCCCGTACGCGGCTAGGCAACCAAAAAGTCCCACACATGTGGTATCCCCATACTCAGGAGAAGCAGCAAAATGTATTTTGGGTTGTAATTCCATATATAATCATGGCATGTGTGAGCAATGTATCATTTAGTGACAACTTTTTGTAATTTTTTTTTTTGTCATTATTCAATCACTTGGGACAAAAAAAAATATTCAATGGGCTCAACAGGTCTCTCAGCAATTTCCTTGGGGTGTCTACTTTCTAAAATGGGTTCATTTGGGGGGGTTTGTGCTATTTTGGCATTTTATGGCCTTCAAAACTGTGATAGGTAGTGAGGAGTGAAATCAAAAATTTCAAAAATTTGTGCCTAGAAATCCTGAAGGCGGTGCTTGGTTTTCGGGGTCCCGTACGAGGCTAAGCAACCAAAAAGTCCCACACATGTGGTATCCCCATACTCAGGAGAAGCAGCAAAATGTATTTTGGGGTGTAATTCCATATATAATCATGGCATGTGTGAGCAATGTATCATTTAGTGACAACTTTTTGTAATTTTTATTTTTTTTTGTCATTATTCAATCACTTGGGACAAAAAAAAAATTCAATGGGCTCAACAGGCCTCTCAGCAATTTCCTTGGGGTGTCTACTTTCTAAAATGGGGTCATTTGGGGGGGTTTTGTGCTATTTTGGCATTTTATGGCCTTCGAAACTGTGATAGGTAGTGAGGAGTGAAATCAAAAATTTGCGCCCTTAGAAATCCTAAAGGCAGTGCTTGGTTTTCGGGGGCCCGTACGCGGCTAGGCTCCCAAAAAGTCCCACATATGTGGTATCCCCGTATTTAGGAGAAGCAGCAAAATGTATTTTGGGGTGCAATTCCACATATAACCATGGCATGTGTGAGCAATATATCATTTAGTGACAACTTTTTGTAATTTTTTTTTTTTTTGTCATTATTCAATCACTTGAGACAAAAAAATAATATATTCAATGGGCTCAAGATGCCTCTCAGCAATTTCCTTGGGGTGTCTACTTTCCAAAATTGGGTCATTTGGGGGGGGTTTTGTACTGCCCTGCCATTTTAGCACCTCAAGAAATGAGATAGGCAGTCATTAATTAAAAGCTGTGTAAATTCCAGAAAATGTACCCTAGTTTGTAGACGCTATAACTTTTGCGCAAACCAATAAATATACGCTTATTGACATTTTTTTTACTAAAGACATGTGGCTGAATACATTTTGGCCTAAATGTATGACTAAAATTGAGTTTATTCGATTTTTCTTATAACAAAAAGTAGAAAATATAATTTTTTTTCAAAATTTTCGTTTTTTTTTTCCATTTATATCGCAAAAAATAAAAATCGCAGAGGCAATCAAATACCATTAAAAGAAAGCTCTATTTATGGGAAGAAAAGGACGCAAATTTCGTTTCGGTACAACATTGCATGTCTGCACAATTTACAGTTAAAGCAGCGCAGTGCAAAATTCTGAAAATAGCTCTGGTCCTTTAGCTACAAAATGGTCCGGGGCTTAAGTGGTTAATTACATGCATGTGGACACCAGGCTGTTGGACAGAATTCCAATCAAATAAGTAGCCTTTATGTCTTAAGCCTAGTACATGAGGGCCGAATGTTGACTGGTTTCTATTGAACCAGCCGATATTTGGCCTGTGTGTGTACTGGAGTCGGTCTGACAGAAGCCGGCCATTCAGCCAGCTTCTGACGAAATGGAATGACCGAAAAAGGTCTGCTGATTGGCTCCTGATCAGCGCTCTCAACCAAAGGCTTAGATCACTGACTGGAATGTGCTGGGGGGTCCCCCTGTCAGAACACAATGGAACAGCAGAGAAGATCACTGTACTAACATTGGATTGTTAGTACAGCGGCTTCTCCAAAGCTGTTGATTGAGTCTTAGAATTTCCAGCCAAGCACAAGTGAACAATCTACCCTGGAACAATGATAGAATAACTAATATACAGTCACAATATTACCAGTAGGGATGAGCCGAACACCCCCCAGTTCGGTTCGCACCAGAACATGCGAACAGGCAATAAATTTGTTCGAACATCCGATCCCTATGTGACACGAACATGAAAAATCAAAAGTGCTAATTTTAAAGGCTTATATGCAAGCTATTCTCATAAAAAGTGTTTGGGGACCCGGGTCCTGCCCCAGGGGACATGTATTAATGGAAATTTTCTTTTAAAAAACTGGCGTTTTTTTGGGAGCAGTGATTTTAATAATGCTTAAAGTGAAACAATAAAAGTGAAATATTCCTTTAAATTTCGTACCTGGGGGATGTATATAGTATGCCTGTAAAGCAGCGCTTGTTTCCCATGCTTAGAACAGTCTCTGCACAAAATGTCATTTCTGAAGGAAAAAAGTAATTTAAAAGTACTCGCGGCTGTAATGAATTGCCGGTCGCGGCAATACAGAGAAAAGTCATTGAAAGTCATTGATAAAAAAAAAAATGCGTGAGGGTCCCCCCAAATTCAATTACCAGACCCTTCAAGTCTGGTATGGATATTAAGGGGAACCCTGAGCCAAATTTTAAAAAAAATGGCGTGCGGTTCCCCGCAAATATCCATACCAGACCCTTCAGGTCTGGTATGGATTTTAAGGGGAACTCCGTGCCAAATAAAAACAAAATGGCGTGGGGTTCCCCCCAAAAATCCATGCCAGACCCTTATCTGAGCACGCAACCTGGCAGGCCACAGGAAAAGAGGGGGGACGAGAGAGCGCCCCCCTCCTGAACCGTACCAGGCCACATGCCCTCAACATGGGGAGGATGTCCGGCCCTTGCCCGGTGGTTGTGGGGGTCTGCAGGCAGGGGGCTTATCAGAATCTGTAAGCCCCCTTTAACAAAAGGGACCCCCAGATTCCGGCCCCCCCTATGTGAATTAGTACATTGTACCCCTACCATTTCACAAAGAAAGTGTAAAAAAAATTGTAAAAAAACACACAGACACAGTTGGGAAAGTCCTTTATTAAACAAAAAAAAAAACATTCCAGCCATGTAATCCAGTCTGTCCAGCGTTGTTCTCTATGTCCCGATGTGATCCGATGTCCAGCGCTGCAGTTTCCTCCAGTCTCCACTCCACACGAAACTCCCATGACGTACAAGGGGGCTGGGTCACCCGTCACATCATAGGGTAAGCCCCAGCTTTCCCCGCTTGCTGGGGAATAGCCAATGACGTAGGCGGGACCCCGCCTACATCATTGGATATTTCCCGGCAAGCGGGGAAAGCCAGGGCTTACCCTATGATCTGACGGGTGACCCTGCCCCCTCGTACGTCAGACCCCGCCTAAGTCATTGGCTATTCCCCAGTAAGCGGGGAAACCCGGCCTTTCCCAGTGATGTGCTAGTGACCCCGCCCCCTCTGATGTAACGCAGGTTTACCGTTGCATCAGAGGGGGGCGGGGTCACCCGCACATCACTGGTAAAGCCTGGGTTTCCCTGATTGCCGGGGAATAGCCAATGACGTAGGCAGGGTCTGACGTACGAGGGGGTGGGGTCACCCGTCAGATCATAGGGTAAGCCCCGGCTTTCCCCACTTGCCGGGGAATAGCCAATGACGTAGCCAGGGTCCCGCCTACATCATTGGCTATTCCCCGGCAAGCCGGAATAGCTGGGGCTTACCCTATGATGTGACGGGTGACCCCGCACCCTCGTACGTCATGGGGGTTTCGTGTGGAGTGGAGACTGGAGGAGACTGCAGCACTGGACATTGGATCACCGTGGGACATAGAGAACAACGCTGGACAGACTGGATTACATCGCTGGAATGTTTTTTTTTTTTTTTTTTTAATAAAGGACTTTCCCAACTGTGTGTTTGTGTTTTTTTACAATTTTTTACACTTTCTTTGTGAAATGGTAGGGGTACAATGTACCCGTTACCAATTCACATGGGGGGCCGGAATCTGGGGGTCCCCTTTGTTAAAGGGGGCTTCCAGATTCCAATAAGCCCCCTGCCCGCAGACCCCCACAACCACCGGGCAAGGGTTGTGGGGATGAGGCCCCATGTTGAGGGCATGTGGCCTGGTATGTTTCAGGAGGGGGGGCGCTCTCTCGCCCCCCCTCTTTTCCTGCGGCCTGCCAGGTTGCGTGTTCGGATAAGGGTCTGGTATGGATTTTTGGGGGGACCCCCACACATTTTTTTATTTTTTATTTTGGTTCCCTGCACAAAATGTCCTTTTTTGAAGGAAAAAAAATAATTTAAAACTACTGCATCTATTAATGAATTGTCGGTCCGGCAATACAGATAAAAGTCATTAAAAAAAAACGCAGGGGTTCCCCTTAATATTCATAACAGACCCAAAGGGTCTGGTAATGTACTGGGGGGGACCCCTGCCATTTTTTTCAATGACTTTTCTCTGTATTGCCGGGGACCCGGGGATTCATTAGACATGTGCGATTAGTTTCGTACGAATCGAAAATTCGTACGAATTTTTCGAAATTCGTATATTTGTACGAATCCGAATTACGAATTTTTATGAATACGAATTCTGTACGAAATACAAAATTTCGTTTATGAATTTCGGCTCCAAATTGTCCGAATCCAAACTACCAAATAACGATAACTATAGCCAGTGCCACATGTCAAAAACAAAAGTAAAAAAATCGAGATTTCGAATAGTTACGAATAACCGCGATGTATTAGAAAAGTACGAATCCATTCGAAGCACGCAGCGCCGCAGCGCCACTGTCAGACATGTAAATTTACGAATCAACGAACCAAAAAAAAGTTACGAATGTACGAATCCATTCGAAGCACGTTAGACAGCGCCATTGTGAGAGACACGTAAAATTACAAATCAACAAACAAAAAAAAGTAACGAATTTACGAATCCATTCGAAGCACGTTAGGCAGCGCCATTGTAAGAGACACGGAAAAATACGAATCAACAAACAAAAAAATGTGTTATTATTCGTAGAGTGTCGCTATTCGTTATCAAAATTAACGATTCATACGAAATTCGTATTTCGTACGAATCCGAATTAAATTCCGTACGTGAATTACGAATTACGAATTTTTTTAAATATGAAACGGAACGGAACGAAACGAAACAAATTTTTTGACGGCTCCCATGTCTAGGATTCAGTATAGCCGCGAGTGGTTTTAAATTACTTTTTTTCCTTCAAAAATTACACTTTGTGCAGGGACAGTTCTAAGCACGGGAAACAAGCGCTGCTTTACAGGCATACTATACACACCCCCCAGGTACAAAATTTAAAGGAATATTTCACTTTTATTGTTTCACTTTAAGCATTATTAAAATCACTGCCCCCGAAAAAACTGCAGTTTTTAAAACTTTTTTTTGCATTGATACGACATGGCAGGACCCGGGTCCCCAAAAACTTTTTATGACAATAACTTGCATATAAGCTTTTAAAATTAGCACTTTAGATTTCTCCCGTAGACTTTTACAGGGTGTTCCGCTGTACACCCCAAATTGTTCTCTGTTCGGCGAACGGGCAAACAGGCAATGTTCGAGTCGAACATGAGTTTGACTCGAACTCGAAGCTCATCCCTAATTACCAGTTTTCACATTCAGTCCAATAGATATCTGAAAGAAGAATAGTGAAAGAGTATAGGCATCCTGAGGTCCACTAAAGATAAATTACATGATTTTCAACTCATCATCAGCTATAACTTCACAGATGTCTATATTAGGCTCATGACCATTTCCTTCAACTCCTCTCAGAGTGCCAAGCAGTTTTCCCTGGTTAACTTGACCACCGTAGAGATGCCCAGTAGAAAATAGTGGCGTAAGGACACAAGTGTTTGTCCTTTAGCAAGAAACCTAAAATAATTATTAAAAACAAAATATTGAAAAAAAAAATCATCCAAACAAAAAAAAGAAGGGTAATTGTATACAATTATCAACATTTCAAATATAGTATAAGTTAAACAAAAAAAGGGGTGACAAACAAAAAAACTAAAATAAATTAAAACAAAAATTATATATCTGTACATTTTTCAGGATACCTGATTGTCACAAGCAGTCATTCCTCATACTGTGTACGGTGTCACACTCGTACCCTTCTGAGTGTCCATTCTTGCCAGCCTTGGTCTAAACCTCTCCAGCAGGTCATCAAACACAGGAACAGACATCTGCCTGAAGTTTAATTTTTTTCTGGATACATGCGTAGTTAAGCATACAAGTACCCCAAAGAGAGAGAAATAAAGAAAAGAGGGCACCCTGGCCTTGTGCATTATCAATATTAAATTATTGATAAAAACAGATTAAAAATTATTCACAAACATGTGAAGAAAAATCGCTTTCTGAAAGCCTCATAATGGTGGCAATCGGTCTAAGTATCAACGGTCTCCAGGTAGTACAGGAGAGGACCACTGCTGGCTGATCCCTTCCCTTTGAAGGGATACCTTCTTCTTCAGAGCCAAAGAGACACTGGGATATGATAGGATGCATGCAGAAATTATGACTGTGGCTGCTTCTCTCCTCCTCCATCTGTCTCCTTCTCAGCCTCTGTAATGCAATCAGCAGGGTGGCCTCACCAGTATCAATTACAGCAATCAAATACTCGCAGATGCTCTCAGATGCTCTCTCCAACCAAAATGGCACAGAGAAATTATGATTTTAATATTTATTTATGCATTGTGGGAAATGCAGGAGTGGAAAATAGAAGAGGGGAGAGTTTTTAAAAGAAAAATGGTTCTAAAATGGTTCTAAACGCTAGCGCGCCTAGACGTAGCTAAAAGAGCCTTTTTATGATGCTTTTTCCTGGTGACAGTACTGGCATTGCATTTAATTTTTTTTAAATACCCCGTGTGCATGAGAGCTTTGTGTTGGAGAGAATATGTAAGGGTTGCATCCCCAATGTGGTTGTTTTTTTGTTTTTTTTGTTTTTTTATGTCTGAGTTCAGCAAGTGAATTTACTGTAACATATCTAAGGTTTCTAAACACTTTAAAGATGTTCATCAGCGAGTTATGTCCTTTTTACATTCAGTGGCATAGAGAGAGTATTGCCTGCTGACAAGGGTGGTGACAGATACCGCAAGCTGCTAGAGCAGAAGGTTTATTGGATCCATAGGCTGCATACCCACAGCCCCCTTGGATTAAACCATAGGTACGAGGCCTGTACCTCAGGTGATACAGTAGTTCCCCCCATTTTTTTAATTTCCTTGTTTTATTTATTTTTAATTTTTTGCTTTTCCTTTGTACTTCTATTTCCTAAGATTTTGTTTGCTATGCTTTCAAGTTTTGGAACCAAGGCACCACATTTTCTGCTGTAGCAGTGTCAATATACAGAATAAGAATATTTTTAATCACTTTCTACCCAAGGTACGTACATAGACGTCCTTGGGTTTCAGTGGTTATACCAGAATGATGCCTGTGCCTACAGGCATCATCCCGGTATAATTTTTAACAGCCAGCGATTCTGAGTAATGCAGAAGTGATCTGAGTGGCTACTTAGCTACTTAGCCACTCAATCACTTCTGCGGGTGGCGGAAAGGGGTCCCACCCCCCTCCCGCTGCCACAACTCCTGGGGTCTCCAGTCCCATCGCGGAGGCATGGAGCGATGCAACCAGCGGTCGATTGCTGCCCTGGAGAGAACTGACATTGTTCCCCTCTCTCTCTAACCCTGGAAACCGGGAGTGACGAGTAGTTTATCACTTCCAGTTCCACCCCTTTGTTTACCTGGCCACCAGTGGCCAGAAAGCAGCCGATCGGACCAATGTTTGTCTGATTGGCTGCATAGGGGACCAAATCTCTCCATAAAGAGGACCTGCCAAGTTAGTAAAAAATAAAATAAAAAATAAAGTGTAAAAAAAAATTGTATGAATTAAATGTAAAGTGCCCCCGTCCCACTGTGCTTACGCGCAAATGCGAACGAATACGTTACTCCTGCACACATATGTAAACAGTGTTTACAGCACCAGACTTCCTGTGCAAATCTAAACTGGTAACCTTTAAAGGCATTTAAAACATTGCCTATGATGAATTTTAAGCACTGTAGTTTACCGCCATACCATAGGCAGACGCAATTTTAAAGCGTGACATGTTAGGTATCTATTTACTCAGAATAACATCATCTTTCACATTATACAAAAAGAATTGGGCTAACTTTAGTGTTATTTTATTTATTTATTTTAAATTGCTTTTTAAAAACCGCTGCGCAAATATTGTGTGGCATAAAAAATTGCAACACACACCATTTTATTCTATAGGATCTATGCTAAATATATATATATATATATATATATATATATATATATATATATAGATATATATTTATTTATATATATATATATATATATATATATATAATGTTTGGGGGTTCCAAGAATTTTTCTAGCAAAAAAAAAGTAGATTTTTACATGTAGGAGTAAAGTGTCAGAAATTGCCCAGATGGGAAGTGATTAAAAATCTTTTTGATTATAAATATCGGTGTGTTTGTCTGTTTGTATTTTTTGTGTATTTGTAACCTGTAATTGGTCCTTTGAAATCATGTTAGTTCAGCAGCTTAATTTTTCGGTTGGTCATGTGACTATAAGGAGGATCATGTGATTGCATTTGTACTATTGTTTGTAACATTTATTCATTAGCCATGATTAAGGCCTAATGGCTGAAATGCTTTGGCTTTCTATATGGCTGTGTAGCGGGGTCCCTAAATTTAGGTGGGGTACACCTGGGTGGTAGTATGATCCAGGTGTGTAAACTATGGGAGTAATTGGACCATTTGTATTCGTGAAGGATTGGGCGGTGTAATAGTCTCCTTGGCCTGTGGGTGGCAGGTGCCCGCAGGCTCAAGGTAGATTTGCTGCCATAGTGCTGTCCTTTTTGTCCCTTCTCGGAGATGGTACGGCTAGGGCGGGGAACCTGCCGTGATGTCAATGGAGGGGATAAAAGGGGGAGGCGTCCTGGTCACGAGGTCTTGCTCTTTTGGAGGTCCTTCATCACGCGCCCAGGCACCTTAGGCCTGGGTGCGGGCGGTTCTGAATTCCGGCTCGGGTGCCCTAGGCCTGACCGGAATGGAGTTGGAGTCCATCCCAGGCACCTTCAGCCTGGGGTGAGGTACTAAACCAGGAGGCCTGGGGCCCAGTGACTTCGACTGGGTCCCGCGAGGGTGGAGAAGTCCGAGGGTCCCTGAAGTGGATGGGGACCATGTCTGAGGCGAGGAGGCCGGGGAGGTTACCCATTCGGAGAGTCTGGAGCAGCATCAACCCAGTGACGGATGGGCCTCTGGTAACTCCCTTGGAGGGACATCTTCCCCTGACAGGGGCCACAACGCAGCAAAGGTACTCCTATCTACGTTCTCTTGAGTCGCTGGTAGAGACCCTCAAGTTCCAAGTTCTCTCTAGCCAAGGCTATAGTAACCACTGGTGAAATCACAGTGGTTTAGCTGACAATCAGGATAGTGCCTCGACCTGCTCATTCCACCGTATCAAACTGTTATTGGGTTTCAACCAGTTGGCTACTGAAGCACTGTTTATTGTGAGTTATGCAATAAAACAAGAGTTGGACTGTGATCGGTGTGTGGAACTCTGGTTAATGGGAGCAAAGGGAAGTGTTGGCACGGCAGGACTTGATCCTTGACTAAAACATACAGGCCAGAGGAAAATATCTGGTACTGGCCTTCACCTCACCCACAGCTATGGGGAGGACATGGGCCGTAGCGCATCTCACCCTGTCGTCTGTGATATCCCTAGACGAAAGAGATGGGGTGAGGCCGCTACAGCTGTAATCCACAGTTTTTTTGAATAAAGAATATCTGTTTTAGCCAACATACTTTGGTGCCGGCTTTTCCCTGTGACTGCCCTGCTAATGAGATTTTCTTTCATGTTCTGTCTTGGAGACATAAAGGAAGTGGAAAGAAAATCTCCCCAAAGTGAAGGAAAATCTCATCATAGAAATATGTCACCAAAACATTTTGACAATGTTCTCTTACTTCTTGTAAGATTTCCCCTTACTTTCTGTCTTGGTGACAGTGGTTACTAGGACAAAAAGAGGTGCACAGTGCAAAAAAATTTTTTTACAGAGGGTCTACCTCTTCTCTTCTCTATGCAATATAAAATATTTTGCCTTTATACATACTTTAAAATCTCCAAAGGCTGAGAATGAAATTGATAGCTTTATGTCAAGAGTAACTGACATCTGCAGGGCTGATATGATACTGCATGCAATTCCCATTTGATGTACTGTGCTTTACCAAAGTAGGTGTGCATCTGGCAGATCTACAGAAGGAAAATGCCTCTCTGAAGAATCTGAAAAGACAAATTTTTAAATGTAATTTCCCCATTTATGGAAACCCAAGAAAATGGCACATTGATTATCTTTAGCTGACAGTTCTTAAATTGTAAAACAACTATGGAAATTATACAATTTTCTAATCACCTCTTCTGCAGCATCCACTAAATGGTGGAATTGCAGTTGATTGCTATCTTTGTCTATTTTAAACTGATGAGTCACATTTGATTACAGTGCAATTAGGTAGAAATATTCAAATACAGTGAAAAATGTACAGTGGAATAGGATATAATTTGCAAATAGATGATATTTTCTAATGATGTAAATATATGCATGAGACTAGTGGTTAAATGGTAATTCAGATAAGACTAGAACGAATAGTGAGCACAAATGGTAATTGTGAAAATTTGATTAAATATAATTTTTATGTGTGTTAACTAAATAATTTGTCCAAAATATATTTCTGTCAACAAAAACAAATTCCAGGCAACACAAGAAAACAATCAGTGGGCTGTTAACATTATAAGTTAACATTGCGATTGAGCTAAAGTCAGAAAGTGCTCTTAGTTTACTTTAATCTGAGCTTTCTGTAGCAACATACACACCCTGCTCTCCCTCTCCCTCCCTCTCCCTCTCTCTCTCTCTCTCTCTCTCCTGCCTGCATCAGCAATTTAAAGCCCAATTCTAGGGAAAAGAGACTGCAGCTAATCAGTGGGGGGGGGGATAGAGAACTGCTTGGAGACACACAGAGTAGACCATGAGTGGGAGTGAAGATGGTAGCAGAGCATCTGGAGACAGAGCAGACTGTGAGTGGGGAAGAGAAGGGAAAGAGATCCTGGGACAGGTGCAGGCTGGAGAGGGGAGGCCCATGGCATCTCCAAAGTAGAAGGACCTTAACCCTGATCCCCCAGGGTATTAGGCTCCAGACGGGGACTGAGGCACTTACACTTGGTCCATCTGGCCGAAACCAGATGGATCCCATTCTTTGGAGGGTCTGCCGAAACAGACCCACCCAAGTACTAGGTGGGGTTCCCCCGAAGGGAGACCCCATGTCAGAGGACAAACTAAGCCAGAAGGCCATGTCCGCCCCCTCCCAAGACTTTCAGGGCAGGCCTGAGGACCTACACCCTACCAGTCACATGTGCAAAACCGTGTACAACAAAAAAAGACAAAAAAGTGACAAACAAAGGGCAATAAATAAATAAAGTGGGAGAAGGAAGTGGAGAGAGGAAGTGAAAGTGACCATTGTGCAATACAATGGCCGTCCCTTCGGCCAGGAATAAAAAATTCCAAGAGATAGGTGTGAAAAAAGTGTGTGGTAGTGCAGTGACCTTGGTGCCGCAACACAAAGTGACCCTCACAGTGAAGTTACAGCACCCCTGGACTGCCACTCCAGAGGCACATGCACCCCTGCCTTCAGCCAGCTCAGTGCAGCCCCCATCCCTGCCAGATAGTGAGCCCTTCTGTTTTTTCAGGGAGAACCGCATCCAGTTCAGCTCCTACCGATACTAGCCTTCCAGACCCCCATCATACCAGTGGATTTGCATGGCAGCACCCCAACCGGCCCAAAGGTCAGGGTGACAGCTCCTCCACCGGACACCGACAGGAACAGAGACCACACCAATCCTAGCCAAAAAGCTGGGATGACCCAGCCTTCGGCCAGATCAGTGCAGCACCCATCCTTACCAGGGGCACCCTTCTGGCTCACTCGGACTTGACCAAGTACCAGCCTCCAAAACCTAGGAGCACTAGGGTTTGGTCCCTGCCGATACAAATAGTCTAGGTACCATCACACCGGAGGATTTGGAAAGCCCTCCCCGAATAGGAGCAGCACAGCACCTCCTCTGGAAACTGATAAGAACAGATACTACACTTGATCTTGAGGGTGAATGCTCCAACCCAAATTTAGGGGGCAGTAGTGTTTGTCACTGTACTAGCCAGGGGTTAGACAAAGCTTGCACATAGTAGTTAGACTATTATTGAGACCGCCATTTGCATTAGCTTACACTGTCAAAGTATATACTTCTAATACTGCTGAGGCAAACCATATAGCATTGACAGGGGTGCTTACAATGGTCAGATTTTAGTCTTTTATGTAAAACCTTTACCCAAAAGGAAAAACAACTGTTTCTGTAAATGCCTAAAAATGTTAGCATTTAGAGTTTGGCTTTAATTTGTTAGTCAAGACCATCTCATTCTGCTAGTGCATGTAGCACTTCCCTTCTCCTCAGATTGACAATGCCACAGTCCAAAAGTGTCTCTGTTACTCCTTCATCCAGAGTGGAGACACCCTAAGATAGGAAGTTTGTTACTGGCTGGATCGTTGTAAAGAAAAAAAGACTAAAATCAAAATGAATGCAGCAACTACATTTAGGAATTGGTAAACCTTAATATATTATTTTTTGGTTTTAATTTCACTATAACTGCTTTCCAACCATGCTATAGCCAAAATGCATCTACAACGTGGCTTTTCAGTTCTGGGAGGGCATCCATGCGGTGCACATCAGTAGCTCTCTGTGACTGCTATGTCCCTTGGACACAGCACATCACAGATCGGGACATTGGCTCTATGATTGTTCCTCCTGATCATGTGATGGCTGTGTCCAAACACACCCATCAAACAACATAAGCAGAGGCACGTGCCTATGTAACGGCTCTCCCTCTTCTCACACAGAGAGCTCAGTGAGGAGAGGAGAGGGAGATCAGTTTTCTTCAGCCTGTCAGGGATCTCTGTGTAGCTGCTAAGTTTACTGTGCAGCTTCACACAGATCCCACACAGTGCAGCCATCTGTAAACAGTGCACCAAGCAAAATCTTTCAGTGTCCAAGTGTACATCAACATCTGTACCAGTGTCCCATCAATATATGTCACAGTGTGCCAGTGCACATCAACATCTGTCGGTGTAACTAGTGGACCCTCATTATCTATCAGTGTCCCCAGTGGACATCAACATTTGTCAGTTTTCCAGTGCACAAAAAACATCTGTCAGTGTACCAGTGTCCCATCAACATCTGTCATAGTGTACTAGTGCACAAAAACATCTGTCAGTATCCCATTGCAACATCAACATCTGTCAGTGTCCCTAGTAGGCTGTCAACATCTATTGGTGTCCCTAGTGGACTGTCAACATCTGCTGGTGTACCTAGTGGACCGTCAACATCTGTTGGTGTACCTAGTGGACTGTCAACATCTGTTGGTGTCCCTAGTGGACCGTCAACATCTGTCGGTGTCCCTAGTGGACTGTCAACATTTGTCAGTGTCCCTAGTGGATCGTAAACATCTGTCAGTGTCCCAGACCAGGTACTAGTAGTTGGGTATCATGTCCACCACAAAGAATTAGGGCCCATACCACATATGGTATTGCCATACTCAAGTGGATTAGCAGAATGTGTCCTGAGGTGTAATTATACGTAGGCCTGTTATGCGTGTTAGAAATATGTTAGAAATTGGCAACTGTGTGTAAAAAAAAAGACATTTCCAAAAAGCGTATGGCAAAAAATTTACATAAAAAGACTCATTATGCCTCAGAAAATACTTTGGGGGTGTTTGCTTTACAAAATGTAGTAATTTTGTTAGTATTTCCAGTGTGTGGGTACTTCAGGTCCTCCAAAAAAATTATAGGTAGCCAGGAATTTAGATGTGTAATTTATATCCCTGTAACATCTGTAGGTGTTCCTAGAATATTTGACCTATCTATGTGGCTAGGCTCTGAAAAAGTCCCACACATGTGGTATCTATAAAATTTCTTAGTATGTTCATGACATGTGTTGGAAATATCTTATAAATTGACAACTTTGTGTAAAAAGAAAAAAACAGTTTTTACTTTCTTTCCACATTTTCCAAAAACTTGTGGCAAAAATGAATGTTCAAAAGACTGATTATGCCTCATAGAAAACACATTGAGGTATTTTCTTTCCGAAATGTGGTTAATTTTTTGGGTGTTTCCATAGCCCTGGTGTTCCAGGGCCTTCAAAAGTATTATGGGTAGTCAGGAAACTAGATGTGTAATTTATGCATAGCACAGAATACTGTATTAATCCCAAAGGAAAATAATTTATTCTCCTTGAAAGCCCAAAGGTGCTTCCTGGATTTTGGGTCCCTCCATGTTGCCAGGCTATAAAAAAGTCTCACATGTGGTATCCCCTAACTTTGTAGGAGTAGCAGAATGTGTTTTGGAGTGTAATTGCAAGTATACCTATGCCATGTGTGAGAAATAAGTTGTTAAAATGAAAATTGTGTGGAATAAAAAACACATTTTATTTAAAGCGGTAGTAAAGACCACTTTGTGATTTTTACCTACAAGTAAGCTTATAATAATATTTGTACTGTCCTGGCATTTTATGGCCTCTGGAAATGAAAAAGGACATCAGTACATCAGGATTGATCAGTTTTCATATATACGTATCATAGTTTGTAGACTCTATAACATTCACACAGACTAAATAATTTGCACTGATTTGGGTCATTTTTACCAAAGAGATGTGGAGGATTACATTTTTATCAAAATTTATGAAGAACGATTTTTTATTTGCAAAATTTTATAACAGAAACTTAGAAAAGCGTTTTTTTCTTCAAAATGTTTGGTCTTTTTT
Organism: Rana muscosa; assembly: GCA_029206835.1. NCBI lineage: Eukaryota > Metazoa > Chordata > Amphibia > Anura > Ranidae > Rana > Rana muscosa. The sequence continues at coordinate 74,835,318 of JARGYO010005626.1, read as the reverse complement.
CATTTATATAGCAAAAAGTAATAAACCCAGTGGTGATTAAACACCACCAAAATAAAGCACTATTTGTGTGAAAAAAAATTATACAAATTTCATTTGGGTACAGTGTTGCATTAATGAATAATTGGCATTTAAAATGTGACAGCACTAAAAGCTGTAAATTTGCCTGGGCACAAAGGGGGTGAAAGTTTCCAGTATTGAAGTGGTCAATTTGTGTCTTGCTTACATAAAAAACATTTAAACTTAATAGTCCATCTAAGTCTACCGTGTGCATTGGGTGACAATGCACCCGAAAATGAAGTCACTGCAAAATGAACAGCATTGTCATCTTATTTCTGGAAGTGAAAAATTTCAGATCCACTGGCAGGATCAACAATTATTAAAACTATAATTTTTTATTTTGGCCATAAATCCACTTACAATTTAATTGATTTAAATGTATGTCTTACTAAAGTTAACACGCTTTTAGTTTATTCACACATAATAATTGAGTAGGTAGACCTAATATTTTAGAAAACATTAGCTGAAAAGAGAGGGACCTTTTTGCCAGGGATGACATTCAAAAATATTTGGAATGTGTACTAACTTTTCATCGATACATCTATGATATTTTAATGATCTGGACTGGAACCCATCATGAACTCCTAGAGTTCATGGACATACTTGGCTATAACAACTACAATCTCAAAAATTTATTAGTTTCCTTGACATTCAAATTTTTGTGGAATCCGATGGCTCCCTGGGTACCTCTTTATTCAGGAAGCCATCGGCAACTAATGCCATTTTGCATGCAACGAGTTCCCATCCAAAACCCCTGGTTAACAGCATCCCCTATAGCCAATATTTGAGGCTGCGGCTGAACTGTAGCAGAGATGGATTTCCAAAAGGAAGCCAATCAATTGTATTCTTGTCTCCGTGACAGAGGATATACAGTACCCACGGCATCTTGGTGAAAGCTTTTAATAGAGCCAAAGTTCATGCTAGGGATACTCTAATGCCCCATACACACGATCGTTTTTCATGCTGTTAAAAATGCCATTTTTAAAATTGGGCATTAAAACCGATCGTGTGTATGCTCCAGAGCATTTTTAACGATGTGAAAAACGGGCATTAAAAATTTCGAACATGCTCTATTTTTTCACGTCGTTTTTCATGTCATTTTTTTTAACGACGTAAAAAGATGGTGTGTTTGCTTTGACGAGGTGAAAAAAAATGTGCATGCTCAGAATCAAGTATGAGACGGGAGCGCACGTTCTGGTAAAACTAGCATTTGTAATGGAGATAGCACATTCGTCACGCTGCAACAGACTGAAAAGCAGGAGGCTGAAAAGCGCAAATTGTCGCTCAACAAACTTTACTAACATGAAGGGTGGCACCATCCGAACGGAACTTCCCCTTTATAGTTCCGTCGTACGTGTTGTACGCCACTGCGCTTTGCTTGAACGTTTTTTAAAATGATCGTGTGTACGCAAGACAGGCTTGAGAGGAAACATGAAAAAAAACGACGAGAAAAACGTTGGTTTAAAAAATGGCATGAAAAACGATTGTGTGTACGCGGCATAATTCATCAGAAAAAAAATCAGATCCACTTTTCAACCTGTGAGAATTATAACATCCTATAGTAAACAACATAAACAGGTGAGGCAGATCATCAACAAATATTGGCCACTTTTACTGGCAGACCCCATAGCCTGTAAATATGTGGAAAAAGGAACCTCAAATCACCTATAGGCGTGCCAAATCATTGAAGGACCATCTGAGTCATTATAGAATTCCATCTCATGGTCTTTCCCTTGTAAAAAATGTGACAACTGTCGACTTTTATTGAATAGTAATGAAGTCAAATTACCAAATGGGTGTATCCATAAAATCAAACATAGAGTGACCTGTCAGACCCCTGGTATTGATTACATGATGCAGTGTACCTGCAATTCCTTTTATATAGGAAAAACAAAACGTCACTTCTTCAGACGAATTAATGACCATGTGTCTTTGATAAAAAAACGTAGAATGGAAACTCCAATCAGTCACCATGTCAGATTATTCCATGGCTTCCGATTGGATACCATTAAATGTATGGCCTTAGAACACTTCCCCCCGGATATAAGAGGGGGCAGCAATGATCAAAAACTTTTGCAACTAGAATCACGTTGGATATTCTCTTCGAAAGCAACGACGTATCCTGGATTGAATGAAATGTTGAGTTACAAACATTTTTTATAAGTATTGCAACTGTTTTTACCTTGCTGCCTCCTCACTCCTGCTGTTTCTGTCTCTCTCTTATCTACACATTCATCCCCTTTTCATCCCCTTTTTCCCCCTCCTCCCCTTTTTCTTTTTCCCTCCTTTTTTCTTTTCTTTTCTTTTTCCTCTCTTTTTTTCTAACCTTTTTTTATATGTTCATTTCATCTTTCATTTTTTATTCATTTATTTCTCTTCTTTTTTTCTTCTTTTTTGTTTTGTTTTTTCTTCTTCTTCTTCTTTTTCTCTTTGGTCATAATTGCGAGTTGTGAATTGTTTGCACCCGCACTTCTCCCTCCCTTCTCTCTCCCCTTTTTTAGGACCTATACAACACTCTGGTCCTCTTTTTCTGGCCTTAAGATTCTATATGAAATTATATAATAAAACTATCTCAGTTCGATATATATCATGATTAAGTATAGTAATTATTAAATGGTTTTGGTATATTTAAGAATATATAAAAAAATACAAGAATACACCTTTATATACCGTATTTATCGGCGTATAACACGCGCCAGCGTATAACACGCACCCCAAGTTTAGGAGGGAATTTTACGGAATAAAAATTTTAGGAGGGAAGTTTAAGGAAAACAAAAATTACATTTAAACTTACATTTAAATGCAGCCTTACCAGTGTCCATTGCAGCCTTGTCAGTGCAGCCTTGCCAGCAGTGTCCATTGCAGCCTTACCCCAGTGTCCAGTGCAGTCTTGCCAGCAGTGTCCATTGCAGCCTTGTCAGTGCAGCCTTGCCAGCAGTGTCCATTGCAGCCTTTCCCCAGTGCCCAGTGCAGCCTTGCCTCAGTGCCCAGCACAGCCTTGCCTCAGTGCCCAGCACAGCTTTGCCCGCATTTCAAAAATGGCGCCGCCGAGATCGCCGCAGGGACTGGGCGGAGCGGGACGACGCCGCCGAGAACGCAGGGCCTGGGCGGAGCCAAGATACACATAGCCGAGTGCACTCGGCTCTAGTCGGCTCTGCTCACAGTCACACCGAGTCCCGCCCTATGATGGACATAACACAGGTCCAATGGCGGGACTGGGCATGACTGTGAGCGGAGCCGAGAAAAGCAGAGTACACTCGGCTATGTGTATCTTGGCGGCGATCGCTGCGCTCCGCTCAGTCAGCGGAGATTCGACGGGGGATAGGTGAGTATCGGCGTATGACACGCACCCACGATTTTCCCGTGATTTTAAGGGGAAAAAAGTGCGTGTTATACGCCGATAAATACGGTAAGTTAATGTTATGTATTATTTTGGAAGTTGTCACAAATTAATTCATATAGTAAACTATAATCACTGCATAGGTTTTGATACACTTTAAATCACTGTTTTCATTGTGTATATTGATTTAATTGATTGTAAACATATGGGCCCTCCTCCCTGGGAGCAGCCCTTCCTCCAATCCCCTTCCCTCTAGATGTCTTCCCTGTTGGCCCCATCATTGAGGGTGACCAGCCGTACCTTGGTATGCCATGTTGACCATATGGACGCCCAAGGGCATTCTAGCTTCCACGCTGAACGCCCGATTTTCTGGCTGCTTCGTGGATCCATCACCGCTCCATATTCCCAGTGAGAGATCCCCTTTCTAGGGTGTCTTCTCTCTTTTTACCACCAGAGGATACTCCTGTTTGTCTCTCCTTGCTGTGTTTCAGCGCAGCGGAGAGACACAGAGTAATGTCAGCGGTGTTGGTCCCAGGTGCCTTCTTCTTTTTCACCACTTGAGGGCACTCAAGCATGTACGTCTCTCCTTGCCATTCTTTGGCACCATGGGGAGAAAGGGAGTGATGTCAGCGGCGCCTCCTCTGGTTGCCTTTCATTCTCCACCCATTGAAGGCATTCCAATGCGTGTCTCTCCCTGCTGTGTTTACGTCAGCGGCGTTGTTCGCGCATTCGCTGTCCAGCTTAGTGTCCGCTTCCAGCCTGCGGGCCGGATGGGGGGGTATAAAAAGCCACAGGCTCCAGCACTCAGATGCTGCTGAGCCCCTGGGATAATATATGCTGCCATATTTGTACAGGTAACCTAAAATTCATCGGATGCTGCTTGCTCTTTTCCAACTCCTTTATGATTGGTGTCTTTATGTACCTGTTCAAGCTTCTATTTGGAGGCTTGTTATGTCTATTGTAGCATAATGCAGCCATTCATTTGTCTGTATATGCTTATAATGCCTCTTTGGACTGAATATTCTCTCCTGATCATCATGATTCTATAATCATGTTTTCCTGTTTCAGTTCTCTTTGGATCTCATCATCCTTTCTGAATTTTATGGTCAGCATTAGTTCCCAGGAATTAGGCCATCAGTAGATCTGGCCTATGTAAGTTTATTTCCTTTTAGTATGCCTTATGCCGCGTACACACGACCGCTTTTCTCGATGAGAAAAACTGCATTTTTTTTTCGCCGAGAAAAACGATCGTCTGTGGGCTTTATGTCGTTTTTCTCGTCTAGAAAAACGGCATAAAAAACGACGAGAAAATTTAGAACATGTTCTAAATTTTCTCATCGTTTTTTCCATCATTTTTTTCCACGGCAGTTTTCCCATAGGGAGACACTGCCGCGGAGCCCACAGACGGTCGTTTTTCTCGTCAAGAGAAAAAATGACGGGAAAAACGACCGTGTGTAGGGATGTTCTCTTTTTCCTTGTCGGATTCACTCATTGTCCCTTTTCCCAATTTATAGTCTTAGTCACATAGTCGGTCACTTTGTTCCCCCTGTGATCACTTGGTGCTACCTGATGGTCTGGATTTGAGGTCACCATCTTGGGTTGTGGCCGCTTGGACTGGCTATAGTGAGGAGAGGTAAGGGGCTGTATCTATGAGGGGGTGGGAATGGCGCATGTGTAATATTAGATTGTTACATGACACATATATATATTCTTTCTATTTATTTGTATTGTGACACATATGTATTGTCTTTTATATTTTTTAGAAGGCTTGTACCACTTATTTGGACAGTTTCCCTTTGAAGAAGCCCGAATTAGGGGCGAAACATGTGGGGAATATATTTCATCTGGCTGTCCTATTATTTTGTCATTTGTACTACCACTCTCCATCTATTTACTTTTATCTGTGTTTTTATTTTGTTCTTCAAAATAAAAATATTTAAAATAATCTATTTGATATATTGCATTTGTGCACCCAAAAAATCCCATTTTTCTCCGTGTTAGCCTTAGCTGAAAAGTGTCTGTTAATTTAGTAGAAAGGTAGAATGAAAGAAAACTGTCCACCCATCCACCCCTGATTCTTTTACCTACAACATGTCCATTGTAGTGATTGAATAGAATACACATATTTCTAAATATTAGTAAAGGATGACTAATTTGCTATTAAATCCTACACAAAGCAGCAATATTATTTTTTATATACTCAGGGAAACGTTTCTATTCGTTCCAGAAGCATAGACTTATGATACCTCTAAATACTTAGTATATATGAAAAGTACATTCTGTATATACTGAATGCATCTGGGTTTATTGAACACCTTTTCAATATAACCTAAATGGATGAAGTATTATTATCTACAATTTACTAAAAAGCAAGCTTCTACTTGTTACATTTGACTAATTTCATCTCTTTTTTTTGTAAAGCCAAAACAATTTAGGACATGTGCTTTAATAAATACAGCAGACTTTTAGTCAAAAAGCTTTTAAGTATTAATTTTGCATGTGGAGTGTATACCTTATTTTGATTTTACTTTCAAATACTGCTTCCTTGCTATGTCACTGAAAATATCAGGATATGTCTATCTATCTTTTTATCTATCTTTGTAGCTGCACTAGAGATGGGCAAATCTGCCCAGGTTTGATTCATTAAAAATTCGATGAATCGTGTTTTTTTGTTTGAAATACGAAAAAAAACAACTTAGAGACAAATCTCATTGTCTATAGAGGGGGAATCTTGTTGTTAAATTATGGTCTCTGTTTTACCAAAGAAGGCAAACTACTGTCAAAAGACATGGGAAGCTGGATACTGCCATGAGGGGCATGTGTCAATGCAAAAATTATTTATCTTTTTGTTTAATACCATACAGCAAGAAGTATTTTCATTTACAAAAGGTTTTATTAGTATGCAATCCAACAGATAAAGAACAATATCTAGGAGGTTACATTACATAATAGTAAAAAGAAATAAATGCGCTACCCAAAAACACATAAATAATAACAACCCTAGAGAGGGAGGTGAAGCAGCTGTACTGGAATGTAGGGATGAGCTTCGAGTTCGAGTCAAACTCATGTTCGACTCGAACATTGCCTGTTCGCCCAACAGCGAACAAATTGGGGTGTTCGCTGCAAATTCGAAAAGTCTATGGGAGAAATCTAAAGTGCTAATTATAAAGGCTTATATGAAAGTTATTGTCATAAAAAGTGTTTGGGGACCCGGGTCCTGCCCCAGGGGACATGTATCAATGCAAAAAAAAGTTTTAAAAATGGCCCTTTTTTCGGGAGCAGTGATTTTAAAAATGCTTAAAGTGAAACATTCCTTTAAATTTCGTACCTGGGGTGTGTGTATAGTATGAATGTAAAGTCGCGCATGTTTCCCGTGCTTAGAACTGTCCCTGCATAAAATGACATTTTTGAAGGAAAAAAAGTCATTTAAAACTCACTCGCGGCTATTAATGAATTGTCGGCTCCCGGCAATACATACAAAAGTCATTTATAAAAATAAAAAAAAAGCGTGGGGGTCCCCCAGAATTCAATTACCAGGCCCTTCAGGTCTGGTATAGATATTAAGGGGAACCCCGCCGCAAATTTAAAAAAAAAATGTGCGCGGTTCCCCCAAATATCCATACCAGGCCCTTCAGATCTGGCATGGATTTTAAGGGGAACTCCACCACAAATTAAAAAAAAAATGGCGTGGAGTCCCCTCAAAAATCCATACCAGACCCTTATCCGAGCACGCAACCTGGCAGGCCGCAGGAAAAGAGGGGGGACGAGAGAGCGCCCCCCCCCTCCTGAACCGTACCAGGCCACATGCCCTCAACATGGGGAGGATGTCCCCATGTTGATGGGGACAAGGGCCTCATCCCCACAACCCTTGCCCGGTGGTTGTGGGGGTCTGCAGGCGGGGGGCTTATCGGAATCTGGAAGACCCCTTTAATAAAGGGGACCCCCAGATCCTGGCCCTCCCCTATGTGAATTGGTAAGGGGTACATTGTACCCCTACCATTTCACGAAGAAAGTGTCAACAAAATGTAAAAAAAAAACACACACACCTTGGAAAAGTCCTTTATTAACCACTTGTCCCCCGCCCACTGTCAATTGACGGCGGGCGGAGGATACTCTCGTTCTGGGAGGACGTCATATGACGTCCTCCCTTTAAAATGAGCTAGGAGGCGCGCACTTGCCGCCAGCGGCGCGCGCTTGCCGCCGCGTTCACAAGGCCCCGGTGCGCGTGCCCGGCGGCCGCGATTGCCGCCGGGCACCCGCGATTGCCTGGGAAACGAGCAGGAAAGTGGATCTCTGTGTGTAAACACAGAGATCCACGTCCTGTGAGGGAGAGGGGACCGATGGTGTGTCCCTTGTACATAGGGACAACCATCGGTCACCTCCCCCAGTCAGTCACCTCCCCCCACAGTAAGAACACATTGAGGGAACATATTTAACCCCTTCCCGCCCCCTAGTGGTTAACCCCTTCCCTGCCAATCACATTTATACAGTAATCAATGCATTTTTATAGCAGGGATCGCTGTATAAACGTGAATGGTCCCAAAAATGTGTCAAAAGTGTCCGATGTGTCCGCCGCAATATCGCAGTCACAATAAAAAATCGCAGATCGCCGCCATTACTAATAAAAAAATAAAAAAATAAAAATGCTATAAATCTATCCCCTATTTTGTACACGCTATAACTTTTGCGCAAACCAATCAATACGCGCTTATTGCGATTTTTTTTTTACCAAAAATATGTAGAAGAATACGTATCGGCCTAAACTGAGGAAAATTTTATTTAAAAAAAAAATGGGTATTTATTATAGCAAAAAGTAAAAAATAGTGTTTTTTTTTCCAAACTGGACGCTCTTCTTTTGTTTATAGCGCAAAAAATAAAAACCGCAGAGGTGATCAAATACCACCAAAAGAAAGCTCTATTTGTGGGAAAAAAAGGACGCAAATTTCGTTTGGGAGCCATGTCGCACGACCGCGCAATTGTCATTCAAAGTGTGACAGCGCTGAAAGCTGAAAAATGGCTTGGGCAGGAAGGGGGTTTTCGTGCACAGTAGAGAAGTGGTTAAAAAAAAAAAACATTCCAGCGGTGAAATCCAGTGTCCTGCGGCGATCCGATGTCCAGCGCTGTCCGTCATTGGCTGAGCCTGAGCGGACCTGATGGAGAACTTCCTCCGCAGTCTATTACATGTATAGACCCGCCCCTTCTAAAGTTCCCCATCAGGTCCGCTCAGCCAATGACTCGGTGTAAGGCTGAGGACCTGATGCGGAACATGAGAAGGGGCGGGTCTATACATTTATTACACAGTGAGGGAAGTTCCCCATCAGGTCCGCCCCCTCGGTATGTCAGACCCTGCCTACGTCATTGGCCTGAGCGGACCTGATGGGGAACTTCCTTTACTGTGTAAATTTAAATTACACAGTGAAGGAAGTTCTCCGCTCGGGCCAATGGCGTAGGCGCGGTCTGACATACCGAGGGGGCGGACCTGATGGGGAACTTCCCTCACTGTGTAATACATGTATAGACCCGCCCCTTCTCATGTTCCGCATCAGGTCCTCAGCCTTACACCGACTCATTGGCTGAGCGGACCAGATGGGGAACTTTAGAAGGGGCGGGTCTATACATGTAATAGACTGCGGAGGAAGTTCCCCATCAGGTCCGCTCAGGCTCAGCCAATGACGGACAGCGCTGGACATCGGATCGCCGCAGGACACTGGATTTCACCACTGGAATGTTTTTTTGGTTTTTTTAAATAAAGGACTTTTCCAAGTTGTGTGTGTTTTATTTTACATTTTGTTGACACTTTCTTCGTGAAATGGTAGGGGTACAATGTACCCCTTACCAATTCACATAGGGGAGGGCCAGGATCTGGGGGTCCCCTTTATTGTACCCCTACCATTTCACGAAGAAAGTGTCAACAAAATGTAAAAAAAAACACACACACCTTGGAAAAGTCCTTTATTAAAAAAAAAAAACATTCCAGCGGTGAAATCCAGTGTCCTGCGGCGATCCGATGTCCAGCGCTGTCCGTCATTGGCTGAGCCTGAGCGGACCTGATGGGGAACTTCCTCCGCAGTCTATTACATGTATAGACCCGCCCCATCTAAAGTTCCCCATCAGGTCCGCTCAGCCAATGACTCGGTGTAAGGCTGAGGACCTGATGCGGAACATGAGAAGGGGCGGGTCTATACATTTATTACACAGTGAGGGAAGTTCCCCATCAGGTCCGTCCCCTCGGTATGTCAGACCCCGCCTACGTCATTGGCCTGAGCGGACCTGATGGGGAACTTCCTTTACTGTGTAAATTTAAATTACACAGTGAAGGAAGTTCCCCGCTCAGGCCAATGACGTAGGCGTGGTCTGACATACCGAGGGGGCGGACCTGATGGGGAACTTCCCCCACTGTGTAATACATGTATAGACCCGCCCCTTCTCATGTTCCGCATCAGGTCCTCAGCCTTACACCGAGTCATTGGCTGAGCGGACCTGATGGGGAACTTTAGAAGGGGCGGGTCTATACATGTAATAGACTGCGGAGGAAGTTCCCCATCAGGTCCGCTCAGGCTCAGCCAATGACGGACAGCGCTGGACATCGGATCGCCGCAGGACACTGGATTTCACCGCTGGAATGTTTTTTGTTTTTTTTTAATAAAGGACTTTTCCAAGGTGTGTGTGTTTTTTTTACATTTTGTTGACACTTTCTTCGTGAAATGGTAGGGGTACAATGTACCCCTTACCAATTCACATCATAGGGGGGGCCGGGATCTGGGGGTCCCCTTTGTTAAAGGGGTCTTCCAGATTCCAATAAGCCCCCCGCCCGCAGACCCCCACAACCACCGGGCAAGGGTTGTGGGGATGAGGCCCTTGTCCCCATCAACATGGGGACATCCTCCCCATGTTGAGGGCATGTGGCCTGGTACGGTTCAGGAGGGGGGGGCGCTCTCTCATCCCCCCATCTTTTCCTGCGGCCTGCCAGGTTGCGTGCTCGGATAAGGGTCTGGTATGGATTTTTGGGGGGACTCCACGCCATTTGTTTTTAAATTTGGGGTGGAGTTCCCCTTAAAATCCATGCCAGATCTGAAGGGCCTGGTATGGATATTTGGGGGAACCGCACGCTTTTTTTTTTTTAATTTGCGGCGGGGTTCCCCTTAATATCTATACCAGACCTGAAGGGCCTGGTAATTGAATTCTGGGGGACCCCCACGCTTTTTTTTTATTTTTATCAATGACTTTTGTATGTATTGCCGGGAGCCGACAATTTATTAATAGCCGCAAGTGAGTTTTAAATTACTTTTTTTCCTTAAAAAATGACATTTTATGCAGGGACAGTTCTAAGCACGGGAAACATGCGCCACTTTACATGCATATCATACACACCCCCTAGGTACGAAATCTAAAGGAATATTTCACTTTTATTTTTTCATTTTAAGCATTATTAAAATCACTGCTCCCGTAAAAACATCAATTTTTAAAACTTTTTTTTGCATTGATACATGTCCCCTGGGGCAGGACCCGGGTCCCCAAACACTTTTTAGGACAATAACTTGCATATAAGCCTTTATTTAGCACTTTAGATTTCGAACGTTCGAGTCCATTGTATTTAGGAGGGTTCTAAAGTTCACGCGAACATTCTGTCTGTTCGCAGGTTCTGGTGCGAACGGAACAGGGGGGTATTCGGCTCATCCCTGCTGGAATGTGACAAATTCAAACAAAATGGAAGGTGATAGTGCAGCGCTACATATAGACCAGTAAAAACTGGACTGTAACTCAAATGTGACCATAAAAAGAAACACAAACAAGAAGGGGCAGGCTGAACGCCCAACCCAATATATAAAGTGTCCACAGCACTAAACAAAGTGATGAGTGTCCAAAAAGGTGAATAAATGGCATGGAATGGATGGAGTGATTCTTGCACAATTCTTCACGTGAATGATGACATACATGTGTGCTTACCAGAAACGTTGGACCCGAATGTCATACGACAGTGGATCAATCGAGCTTAAGAGTATCCCCAACGGCTGTCCACAGGAACGTCACCGGATTGCTGATGGGTGATGAAGTATACCAGCTGGGCAATCAGATGACCTGAATCCTGGATAAAACCGATGGATCGAAAACTTCTCAAATCTCCAATACCCTCAAGACTGGAGGTCTCACCGGAAGGTTGACTTTCTGGATCCTGGTACTCAACCGGACAATGGGATACAATCAAGCTTGAATAAAAAATACCCCGATAAGGGTATTGCAGAAGGACCAACTGGAGAAAACAGAAAAGGAACGAAACACGTCGGGCTATGCATTCTGCTTCCCATACTGCCTTTTAATGTATGAACTGTGATCACTTTTTATTTCTGTATGTGGTGTTTTTTTGATTAAAAACCCATTTTTTGACCTACACCAGTGGAGCACCCAATTTTTTTCTTCTCTTTGCATGAATTTGGCGAGGAAAAGTTTTTTCTGTTTTCTCCAGTTGGTCCTTCTGCAATACCCTTGTCGGGTACCAGGATCCAGGTACCAGGTACCAGGATCCAGAAAGTCAACCTTCTGGTGAGACCTCCAGTCTTGAGGGTATTGGAGATTTGAGAAGTTTTCGATCCATCGGTTTTATCCAGGATTGAGGTCATCTGATTGCCCAGCTGGTATACTTCATCACCCATCAGCGATCCGGTGACGTTCCTGTGGACAGCCGTTGGGGATACTCTTAAGCTCGATTGATCCGCTGTCGTATGACATTTGAGTCCAACGTTTCTGGTAAGCACACATGTATGTCATCATTCACGTGAAGAATTGTGCAAGAATCACTCCATCCATTCCATGCCATTTATTCACCTTTTTGGACACTCATCACTTTGTTTAGTGCTGTGGACACTTTATATATTGGGTTGGGCGTTCAGCCTGCCCCTTCTTGTTTGTGTTTCTTTTTATGGTCACATTTGAGTTACAGTCCAGTTTTTACTGGTCTATATGTACAGTACAAAATAGGTCAAATGAAACTAAATAGGGATGAGCCGAACACCCCCCGGTTCGGTTCGCACCAGAACCTGCGAACGGACCGAAAGTTCGCACGAACTTTAGAACCCTATTAAATACAATGGACTCGAACATTCGAAATCAAAAGTGCTAATTATAAAGGCTAATATGCAAGTTATTGTCCTAAAAAGGGTTTGGGGACCCGGGTCCTGCCCCAGGGGACATTTATCAATGCAAAAATAAGTTTTTTCGGGAGCAGTGATTTTAATGATGCTTAAAGTGAAAAAAAAAAGTGAAATATTCCTTTAAATATCGTACCTGGGGGGTGTCTAAAGTATGCCTGTGAAGTGGCACGTGTATATAAAGGAAAAAAAGTCATTTAAAACTGCTTGCGGCTTTAATGTAATGTCTGGCCCCGGCAATATGGATGAAAATCATTGAGAAAATGGCATGGGTACCCCCCCAGCCCACTACCAGCCCCTTTGAGTCTTGTATGGATATTACGGGGAACCCCGCACCCAAATTAAAAAAGGCCCTATAGCGGTATACAGGTGGTGCAAACAAGACAGGGACTGTAGGTTTGTTCTTAAGTAGAATCTGTTTGTAATTTGGAACAGGTAAATTTTTTTAGTGTAGCTCCAGCCAAAAAATCTATTTTTAAGCTTTTTGGAAAATATAGGGAAGGGTTATCACCCCTGTAACATTTGTTTTGCTGTCTGTGCACCTGTTCAGAACATTTCACCTCACATTCCATCCCAATGACAAATGTTTTTTGAAAATTTGGGGTTTTTATTGAAACAAGGATTGGTGATAAAGCATCAGTGGAGAGGATACACCTTTTTCCCATAATAACTCTTACAGGAGAGGATTTCCCTTCCTAAGGGTAGATTTCCTCTCACTTCCTGTTGTCTCCTTCCGTTTGCAAGTAGCAGTCGTTTGTAAGTTGGATGTTTGAAAGTAGGGGCCTGCCGTATATACGCTGCAGAAATTTGGCTCTTAGGTGTTGGTGTTGCCACAACACTGTAAGCCCTCACAGTTACTCTCGGTGGGCGCAGGAACGTCCTGCTGTGAACTATTATATCAAGAATTGTAATTACATGCCATTGTTGAACAGTGGTAGGAAAAATTGGGCCTTTGGTGGTGGTGCTGGTGCCACAACACTGTAAGTCCTCACAGTTACTCTTGGTGGGCGCAGAAATGGGTCCCAGCTGTGAAATATTAGATCAATAATTGTAATTACATGCCCCTGATGAACAGGGGCAGAAAAATTGGGCCTTTGGTGGTGCTGATGGTGGTGGTGGTGTTGCCACAACACTGTAAGCCCTCATAGTTGCTCTTGGTGGTCGCAGGAATGGGCCCTGCTGTGAATTATTAGATCAAGAATTGTAATTACATGCCCCTGTTGAACAGGGGCATTAAAATTGGGCCTTTGGTGGTGGTGTTGCTACAACACTGTAAGTCCTCACAGTTACTCTTGGTGGGCGCAGGAATGGGCCCAGCTGTGAATTATTAGATCAAGAATTGTAATTACATGCTCCTGTTGAACAGGGGCATACAAATTGGGCCTTAGGCACTGGTGCCACAACACTGCAACCCCTCACAGATACTGTACTTGGAGCGCAGCAATAAGCCCTGCTGCAAAGTATTGCATGAAAAATTGTAATTACACGCCCCTGTTAAACAGGGGCAGAAAAGTTGGGCCTTAGGCACTGGTGCCACAACACTGCAACCCCTCACATATACTGTAGCTTGAACGCAGCAATGAGCACTGCTGCAAAGTATTGCATCAAAAATTGTAATTACACGCCCTTGTTAAACAAGGGCAGAAAAATTGGGCCTTAGGCACTGGTGCTGGTGCCACAACACTGCAACCCCTCACATATACTCTATTAGGAACGCAGGAATGAGCCCTGCTGCAAAGTATTGCATCAAAAACTGTATTTACATGCCCCATTTAAACAGGGGCTGAAAAATTGGGCCTTAGCCACTGGTGGCGGTGCCCAGAACCAAAAATGTTCTTACAAGCTATCAGCATGATCATTGAGGAGGAAGAGGATAGTCACTCAGCATAACAGGATAGTCACTCAGCATCAGATCTTGAAGGGATCTGACATTTCAAAAAAAAATATTCGGTTACATCAGCATCAGGTGCTTGGTAGCTGGTGGCGATCCAATTCATTTTTATGAAGGTCAGTCGATCGACCGAGTTGGTGGACAGGCGCACCCTGTGATTGGTTAAAAAGCCTTCAGCAGCACTGAATGTGCGTTCCGAAAGAACAACGCTGGATGCAGGACAGGCCAGTAGCTCAATTGCATACTGTGCAAGCTCTGGCCAGTGATCCATCCTCAAGACCCAGTAACCCTGAGGATTTTCAGTGGGAAAGGTGTCCAAGTCTGATCTTGCCCCTAGGTATTCCTGCACCATGTAAACCAGACGCTGGCGATGGTTGCTGGAACCGATCATACCTTGGGACTGCGTACTAAAAAATTGTCTGAACGCATCGGTCAGGCGGCCACCTTCTCCACCGCTCTTTCTTTGACTGACCAAAGCCTCAGCAACACGTTGTCCAGGACCAGGAATTTGTAACCTCCCAGTCTCTGGGAACACGTTGCACAGACCTTTCTGCAAGGCCTCCCAAAGATGCTTCATCCTCTGCTCCCTCTGCAACGGCAAGATAAGGTCCGCAACCTTACCCTTGTAACGTAGATCAAGGAGGGTTGCCAGACAATAATGTTCCCTCTCCTTGATCGCAAGAATGCAAGGATCCTTCCGCAGGCTTTGCAGGATCAGGGAGGCCATGCAGCGTAGGTTTGCTGAGGCATTTGGTCCGGAGTCCTCTGGGTCACTCAGGACGACATGATCCGCAGCCACCTCCTCCCAGCCACGTACAAGTCCATGGGTGTCTTGGGACTGTAATTGATCCCTTGAAGACTGCTGCTGATGATGAGTGCTGGGCTACACCTCCATGCTGACACAATCCTCCTCCTCCTCCTCTTTCTGTGTGATAGGCGGGCCAGCAGGAACACTGTATGGATAATGGGGGCCTTTTGAGGTAAGGAAGTCCTCCTCTTCCTACCTCTGTTCAGCCTCAAGTGCCCTGTCCATTATTCCACACAGCGTGTGCTCCAACAGGTGGACAAGAGGGACAGTGTCGCTGATGCATGCACTGTCATTGCTCACCATCCTTGTGGCCTCCTCAAATGGTGCCAGGACAGTGCATGCATCCCTGATCATGGTCCACTGGCGTGGGGAAAATAATCCAAGCTCCCCTGACCGTGTCCTGGTGCCATATTGCAACAGATACTCATTAATGGCCCTCTGCTGCACATGCAGCCGCTGCAGCATGGCCAACGTAGAGTTCCACCTGGTGGGCATGTCACAGATTAGGCGGTTCTTGGGCAGGTTGTAATCCTTTTGCAGGTCAGCCAGCCGAACACTTGCAATATATGACCGGCGGAAATGCCCACAGAGTTTCCTGGCCTGCTTCAGGACCTCCTGTAAGCCCGGGTACCTGCCAAAGAACCGCTGCACCACCAAGTTAAGGACATGAGCCAAACAGGGCACATGGATCAGTTGTCCATGTTGTAGGGCGGAGAGGAGGTTGGTGCCATTGTCGCAAACCACCTTTCCTGGCTTAAGCTGGCGTGGTGTCAACCACCTCTAAGCCTGCCCCTGCAGAGCTGACAGAACCTCTGCCCCAGTGTGGCTCCTGTCCCCCAAGCACACCAGCTCAAGCACCGCATGGCATCTTTTTGCCTGCGTACTTGCATAGCCCCTTGAACGCCTATGGAGCACCGCTGGTTCCGAGGACAAAGCACAGGTAGAGGCCACGGAGGAAGAAGAGGAGGAGGAGGTGGAGGAGAGAGGTGTGTCAGAATCACCAGTAGTAACATTTTGGAGGAGTGGTGGCGGAACAACCTCCAACACTACTGCACCTTGTCCTGCATCCTTCCCAGCTGCCAGCAGTGTCACCCAATGCGCCGTGAAAGATAGGTAACGTCCCTGTCCATGCCTGCTGGACCATGAGTCAGTGGTAATATGCACCTTACCGCTGACTGCCCTATCCAGCGAGGCCAAGACATTGCCTTCCACCTGCCGGTAGAGAGCCGGAATTGCCTTCTGTGAGAAAAAGTGGCGTTTGGGAACATGCCACTGAGGAACCGCACATTCCACAAACTCACGGAAGGGGGCAGAGTCTACCAACTGAAAAAGCAGCAGTTGAAGTGCTAGCAATTTAGCCAAGCTAGCATTCAACTGCTGGGCATGTGGATGGCTGGGAGTGAACTTCTTTTGGCGGTGCAGCAGCTGGGGCAGGGAAATTTGCCTAGTACAATCTGACGTCGGTGTACCAATAGCAGATTGCCCGCAAGTACTTGGCTGTGACACACCTAATTCTACACCTTTATTCCTCTCAGTGCAGAGAGGACTGAAGGTATAGTGGGGTTGGAGATCCCAGCTGATGAGGAGCAAGGAGAGGTCCGCTTTGTTCTTTGGTGTGGGTCTTTTAGGTACGCTTGCCAACTAACTGCATGGCAGGTCGACATATGTCTGGTCAAGCACGTGGTGCCCAAGCGGCTAATGTTTTGGCCACACGAGATACGCTTCAGACATATGTTGCAAATTGCAACGGTGCGATCTGCTGCACACGTTTGAAAAAAGGCCCACACCAAAGAATTTTTGGAATAACGCACAGAGTCCTCCTCCTCCTCCTCCTCGGAGCAAATCTGGCAGTATGCTGCAACTGGGGGAGCATGACTGCCAGATACCTGTCCTTGTTGGGCACCCCCTCTCTCTGGGCTCACGTTACTACCCCCTCTCTCTGGGCTCACATTACTGCCTTCCTCTAGCTGGGTTCCATCATCGGAGCCTTCAAAACGCTGGGCATCCTCCTGGAGCATGTACCCAACACTGTGGTCAAGCAGTTCGGGGGACTCCTCAGGAGGAAATGGTGGGGCTAGGGAAGGAGTGACTGATGCCATTGAGCCGAGGGAAGAGGCCAGCTGCCGAAAAGAAGGACAAGCGTGTCCCACGGCCACGTGCTGATGAGGATGCACCGTGTCCACGACCAGCACTGTTGCCTCTAGACACGGAGCCTGCTTGCCCTCTTTTATTGTCTCGTGACTGTCTGCCTTTCCTTGTTTGACTTCCAGACAAAGGTAGGATGTGTATATATATATATATATATATATATATATATATATTGTAGGATTGGGGGTTGTTAGCTCTCGTAGTAGATCCATTTTTCCAGTGATGCAAGCCAGTCGGCAACTCTGTTTAAGGGCATGGTAGACCATTTTTATTTAAAAAGCACGAAAGTTCACAAACACATCTGTAGTATTCACAGGGGGATCCACCATTCCTATATCTTTCATACTAACAGTAGCCTCGGAGCTTTACCTTCTAGCGATCCAGGCCTTTAGCCTAGGCCTGACGGTCTGTTCCTCAGACCCAAACAGTGTCCAAGAGTTTCAGCTTTCTCCTAGCTTCTCCTGGTCAGCACCTTTGTTGCTATATCACTAACGATGTCTGCCTCCTGCAGACATGCACCGCCTTTGACTCCACTTCAGAGGAAGAGAGCCCACCTGGCTCTCATGCACACAGACTTCCTCTCTGTTGGGTGGAGCCCTGTTTCATAATCACCTCTGAACTAAATAGCCCAAGACACAGCTGTTCCATCAGCGTGTCTTTCTTTACCAAATGTGGCAATAACCAACCCTCTTGAAGGTCGCACAAAGTCGCACCCTCACAATATATATATATATATATATATATATATATATATATATATATATATATATATATGTACTGATTGTAATGCAGCTATTAGAATCAACTTCCTGCTGTGGTATTAGTATGAGAAAAGCAGCAATTGTCTTCAGTTAGTTTTAGGTGAACACTGTGCAGAGGACACAGTACACTAACTGAAAATACTTGCAGCTCTCTGCCTGTGGTTTTATTATGAGAACACCACAAATTGTATTCAGGTTCCTTTAAGTGAATGCTGTGCAAAGGACAGAAGTACTGCAGTACACTAAATGAAATGAATGCAGCTCCCTGCCTGTGGTTTTATTATGAGAACACCACTAATTGTATTCAGGTAATCTTTAGGTGAACGCTATGCAAAGCACACAGTACACTAAGTGAAACACTGCAGCTGGCACAATCACCTGACTGCCTGTCACAGTATAGAGAATAACAGGAACGGATCTAGCTAAACTGAATACAGTGTATAAATATATATACAACAACTAGGATGCATATATATCCTCTACACACTGTAACTGCAGCTAACTGACTCGCCTGCCTGCTCTATCTAACTCAATATAAATGACACTGTTTCTCTCTCTCTCTGTAAGCTCTCTCTTTGACCAACACCGCAACACACTACACAAGGGCACCACAGAGGCGGCCTTATATAGGGTGGGGCGTGTACTAAAACCCCTGAGACATAATTGGCCAAAGCCACCCTGGCTATGGCCAATTATGGCTCTCCATTTTTTGCGTGCTGTGATTGGCCAAAGCATGCGGGTCATAGTGCATGCTTGGCCAATCGTCAGCCAGCAATGCACTGCGATGCCACAGTGAAATATGAGCCGTGATGCGCCACTCGAATGTTGCGCGAACGGCCCATAATGTTCGCAATTCGGCGAACAGCCGAACAGCCGATGTTCGAGTCGAACATGGGTTCGACTCAAACACAAAGCTCATCCCTAAAACTAAACATGAAACAAAAATGAAATTGCTCTAGTCCCATATGTGGTGTCCCTATATAGGGAAAGATCATTCAAAAAATACAGGACATCCATTGTTCATTGCAGAAGATGGACATGTGTGACAGGTGCTCTGACCTCACCGCTTCACAGAGCAATCCACACACACAGTCAAGCGTAACGGACGTGTGTGGCAGGAGCTCTGGCCATCCGGCCATCCAGGACTCATCCTTGGATTCCTGCATTTCTCTCCCCCAGCAAACGTGAACCTGACGACCTGTGGCTTCCCCTGGACCCCACTCTCCCCTAGCTCAGGTCCCCCAGCTCACCATCGTGCCGCCCGCAGCCGCCGCCTGCCGCCATCCGGGTGCCTGCCTCTAGACCGCTAGACCTGCAGGACAGACCGCGGCTGTGGCCTAGCTCCGGCCAACCCATTATCCTCTCCCCAATTCTCTTTCGAGCGGGCCTGCGTGCGTCGACCTGGTAAGTACATTGGGGCACCTCCAACCAGTAGGAAGTTGATCCAGGGTTCACCCGATTGCCCCCCGGGGGGTCAGGAAGGAATTTTACCCCTGCTGTAGCAATTGGCCTAGGCTCAGTTAAGGTTTTTCGCCTTCCTCTGGACCAACGGGGGGGCGCTTAGGTTATTGGGCCCAATTCACCATCGCCAAACTTTTGTTTTTTTCCCATCATGTGCAATTTTTAAATACTCAGCGGACACCCTCCACAGGCTAAGGAATACTACCTCAACACTACCAACCTCCACCCAAAAAATACTACGAAAAGAACAACTGCTAAGGATGAATCGACAATAGACCATCAAAAACACGAAGGAACCACTACAACACTTATCATGCGCCCTGATCAACGCGAGATCTGCAGTCAAGCACAGACAGGAAATCCACAACTTCATCACCCAAAACAACATAGATTGCCTCTTTATCACGGAAAGCTGGCTAACACCTGACTGTAACACCATCCTAATAGGGATGAGCCGAACACCCCCCTGTTTGGTTCGCACCAGAACCTGCGAACAGACCTAAAGTTTGCGTGAACTTTAGAACCCTATTAAATACAATGGACTCGAACGTTCGCAATCAAAAGTGCTAATTATCAAGGCTAATATGCAAGTTATTGTCCTAAAAAGGGTTTGGGGACCCGGGTCGGGAGAAGACAAAAGCTAAGACTGCATGGACACCACCCTCCATCCTTGGACAGACCATCACCCCAAGCACCAAAGTCAAAAGTCTAGGAGTCATTTTTGATGTCAATGGACGCACAAATAGGATCAGTAGTCAGCGGATCTCACCACCTTCTCCGCCTGCTGCGTAGACTCATCCCCTTCATCCCAGAAGAGGAGATAGCAGTAGTAGTTGGAACAATCATCAATTCCCGACTGGACTACGCAAACTCCCTCTACATAGGACTACCTAAATATCAGATGGCGCGCCTACAAGTCGTCCAGAACACGGCAGCCAGACTGGTAACGAAAAAAACCCTGGGAATCCATCACCCCATCCCTGAGGACCCTTCACTGGCTAATCGTGAAGGATCGAGTCACTTTCAAGACCCTCTGCCTCACCCACAAATGCACACAAGGAAACGCTACTCAATATTTATGCGAGAAAATAAAACACTACTCACCCAATCGAATTCTCCGATCAACTAACCTAAACCTCATCCACATCCCCAAGTCCCGCTACAAATCGAAGGGAGAACAAAGATTTGCAGTTCAAGGACCACGGCTATGGAACGCTCTACCCACGGACATCCGCATGTAAGAAAACCATCAGGTCTTCAGGAAAAAACGTAAGACCCACCCCTTATGAAGGATCAGGACGACACTGAATGGAAAAAGCGCCTTGAGGTGATTTAGTTCGCATTTGTAGCGCTATACAAGTTTCTCACTCACTCACTCTCTCAGAAGACAAGGGAACAAAATTATCCCAAAATAGGACTTGGCTTGACTAGGTTTAAAGCATTTATCATAGGAAAATGTTTTTAAGAGTGAATTAAAATTTAATAAAAACAACAAACAAAAAAAATTAACATTATGAAGATAACCAAGTAATTACCAGGGCAAAGCTTGGAGGACTAGTAAGCTGTTAGAGTGGATACATGGAACAGATCCAATAAGGTGTAGAAGAAAAGAAGAAAGAAAAAGTGAGAATGAGGAGATAAGGGAATAAGGAAAAGAAAAGGAGGGAGAGAAGAGAGGAGTCTTCGAGGCCAGCAGCAGAAAATTGTTAAATTGAGAGAAGGGCAATATCAAATCTAGAAGGTTGGGTATATGTAACCCATGGTTGCCAGACCCGAAGGAATTTACGATGGGTATCAGAGGATAGCTGTCAACTTCTCGTTCACCATGATGTCATACATGCAATTCTTAACCTCTTCAAAACTGAGTACAGGGGTCTTCTATGCCCTCGCAATGGTTAATTTAGTTGCAGCAAAAAGATGTTGAGCCAGTTGGCGCTCCGGACGAAGCAGTTCAGTAATTGGTTTGCCAAGAAGAGCTTCATAGGGATCCCTCTTGAGATTGACACGGAATATATTGCGAAGAAGAGTGTAAATTCTGACCCATAACCTGAAAATCCTTGGACATGACCACCATATGTGTGCCATAGTGCCCTCTTGTGTACATCCTCTGAAACAAAGAGGGGAATAAGTTAAGATAAAATGGGCCTGTCTAACCGGCGTATAATACCATCTGTATAAAACTTTGTAGGCATTTTCTAATATGATAACGTTTTTTGAGGATTTCGAAAGTGAAATATCGGATCGTGTGTACGGGCTTTAAGAGTGTTTCTTTCCTTACCGTATTGGAGAAATAAGTAATCATGTGTTTTTTTAAATGTAAGAATGCTTTGAAAAGAAACGTATAGAAATATTTTAAATGGGCTAACACCTTTTGCTCAGCATGAGTTATAACTTTCACTTTTATAACTTTTTAGAATAAGGATTATCTCCATGGAAATGACCTGACCTGGAAACGATGACCCACATATTGCCTTACATCTCAACTACATAAGAGGTCTGGTGATACAAAGGTTCATTTATTTCTAATCTTCACTTCTCATCTGGTGACTTGAGGTCTCCAGCTGGGGGATTTGAAATTAATTATGAGATTGTCCAGAAAGAAACATTTTGAAACATAGCCCATTAATAGAAGTTACTAGAAAATGGCATACTGTCATCTGGTTTAGGAAGAACACAGTGAGCGCAAACTGCCCTGGATCCACTAATTATACCATTCTTTAAAAAAAAAAATATATAAATGAAATATTACATTTCATTCTAATTAAATCAAAGGGACTTTGAGAGCTTAATATTTTTCTCTTCACCTTCTATTACACTTTGAATGAAAAAGAATATGCTGAAATGCAGATTAGTAGCATCTGTGTTGTGCTTAGAGATTAAATACCATATTAACATCTGTGCCAGCCTATTTTAGCACAACATAATTACCTAGCTACAAGCTGCAGTGATACAGAAATAACCCATTTAATACACTATGCATTGCTTTGCAAACCCTTATTCCTAAAAAAGCTTTAGAAAACAACTCAATAGAAAATCTTCATGATACCTACATGGGTTGTTTAGCCAGATACCCCATGTTTGTTTTCCACTTCTGTATCAAGGGCTCTACCCCAGATTACTTCCTAATACTTTAAAAATATCAAGCATTTGCATTTAAAATAACTGAGGTAACACGTTCTAATAGCCAAGTGGCTCCAATTTATTCTACTTCTGGTTGCCTTATAGTTCATGTGAAACTCCAGCAATTTGTCTAGCTTAGGGCATGTGGGGAAAAATGAGGCTTCATTCAAACATTCACGAGTGGCCGCTGGCAAGAGTCAGTAGCTTCTTGTCGGTGGTTCTACACATGTGCAAACAGCAGCAGCTTTCAGGCCAGTACCTTCTCAGTTCACATGCAATCACTCTTCTGAATAGTCAGCATTTCTGCGGATTTTCTGGCCACAACCAAATTGGCAGCAGCGAATAAGTATGCCGCCCTAGCATAAAGAGTTGCTGCATCCAGCAGCAGTGTTTACCTACCTCTGAATACAGCACACTACCCTTCCCTCGCCATCCCTGTGAATTTAGCCTTAGAATCTCTACAAGAATTTATTACTGTCTGCACTAGAGAAATTCGTTCTGGCTTTCTGATCTTGCTGTTATCAAAGACAGAAAGCTAAAAGGAACAACTGTCCAATGACAAATGTTGAAGGGCCTTTTTTGGGGAAATGTTCTTTCTTTTCCTGCTGTCTTTGGGGCAGGAAGTTAGAGGCATTTATCCCAACAGGGTCACAGACAGCGATAAACACCTGATGGAGGCTTTAACCACTTCAGCTCCGGAATGTTTTACCCCTTCATGACCAGGCCTTTTGTTGCAATACTGCACTGCGTTGCTTTAACTGACTATTGTGCGGTCATGTGACACTGTACCAAAATAAAATGTATGTCCTTTTTTTCCCACAAATAGAGCTTTCTTTTTTTGGTGATATTTGATCACCTCTGAGGTTTTTATTTTTTGCGCTTTAAAAAAAGCCAGACAATTTTGAAAAAATTATATATTTTTTACTTTCTGCCATGAAACATATCCTATAAAAAATGTAAAAAAATGTATTTCTTCATCAATTTAGGCCATATGTATTCTGCTACATGTTTTTGGTAAAAAAAAACTGTAAGCTTATATTGATTGGTTTGCGCAAAAGTTATAGTGTCTACAAACTATGGGATAGATCTATGGACTTTTTATTTTTATTATTGTTTTTACTAGTAATGGCAGCAATCAGCGATTTTTAGTGTGACTGCGACATTGCGGCCGAAAAATCTGACACAAAGTGACACTTTCTGGGGACCAGTGACACCAATACAGTGATCAGTGCAAAAAAAATGCACTGTCACTGTATAAATGACATTGGTAGGGAAGGGGTTAATATCAGGGGCGATCAAAGGGTTAAGTGTGTCCCTAGGGAGTGCATTCTAACTGTGGGGGGAATGCTGTGACTGGAGGAAAACAGAAATCCGTGTTTATGTTTAGCAGAAACAGAAGATCTCTATTTTCCTCTCTGGCAGAATGGCCATCTGCCTTGTTTACATAGGCAGACCGCCGTTCTGCCACTATTGAAGATTGGCGGGTCCCGGCGGCCATCAGAGCCGAAGAGAGGAATCATGTACAGGTACGTGATGCTTGCACTTTAGGGCTGCCCTGCCGTGTACATGGGGCAGTCCTTAAGCAGTTCAAGATTACTCATTACCCTTTAAAGTGGTTGTTAATCTCCTATGTTATAAAGTGTCCTATGCTGCAGTGAATGTTCTTTGTAAAAAAGATACACAAAACACAATACACTACAGCCCTATCACTGTGCCAATCCCGTGGTCATAGGATATAATTAAGCAACTGAATAAAATAAACTGCGAAAAGAAAAAAACTAAAAGTCTTATTCCCGAAGGTGTAGGAATAAATATCAATAATAAAAAGATTGGTTAACACCATAGATGCTTGCAAGGCTGCCTTTAGACGTGGGCTGGGACTACACAATCTGAAATGCAAGTGGGAAGGGGAAAAAAGCGCCAAGCAGGCATTGTGTAGGTGTGGTAGGGAAAGATGACAGTTCAGCAAAAGGAGGAGAGAGAAGCGCCAAGCCAATCCTTTAAACAGCTTAGAAATTTATTCAGTATATAAGTATAAAACAACACTAAAAACTTGCGTGAAAAATGTTGGAGCACTTGCAGAGTGCTAGAGGGGGTGGGAGCTTCCACATGCAGTGTCACAGGAGCACAGAAGGACCGCCGGGAAGTCTCTATTGAGGGATCCAGAAGCGTTGTGTTAGCCACAGCTGGAGCCTTGATAAGCCTCATGGAGACGTTGGCTGTGTGTCTCTGGGTGGGAGTGGTCCAGGGCTGCAAACTGGGGAGCCGCCCACACGCTGTCTGGCCAATCAGAATGTGTTTCGAAGGCATGCCTCGCCTTCTTCATCAGCTGATCCTCTAACAGTCACATCACATTTATATAGAGGATACAATTAACCCACTCTGAGCCATAATTAGCTAAATGCTCTAATTGTTAAAATGCAAGTGTACGACTTAGAGACATGATTTAAAATGTGTAATATATGCGTGAAAAATATTATATATAAAAAATATATATAAAAAATATTTTTTTTAAAATAAAATTATATATATCTATCTATATCTATATATATATATATATATATATATATATATATATATATATATATGTAGCGCCCCTCTACTTTGAGGGGTGCTATGTGCCTAAATTTAGGGGTTGGTCTGAGCTAGTACCCAGGCTCAGACTGCTTTTATTGATAGGTTCTGTTACTTTGTTCCTGCAGGTGTTGTACTGGTGTGCAGTTCCCTGTGGCCTGTAGGTGGCACTGCCATGACAGGTTAGGGTTGAACCACTGGTGACAGTGCTGTGCCTTGGGGTGTCCTCTCTCGGCAGTAGTACACTGGGCGTGGTCGACCTGCTGTGCATGCCGGGGGGATACATAAGGGGCAGACGCCGCCTGGAGGAGAGAGTTCAGAGAGTTCCGGGGGTTCCGGAGTTCGGGTCGCGTTACCTGGCCCTCCAGGCCAGGGGTGCGTGTATGCATTGGTCACAAGCACCTTTAGCCTGGGACTGCAACTTCGCCGTTGGGCCCAGCACCTTTGGCTGGGGCCCATCTCTAAAAGGAGGAATCCCAGGGTGCCCCTGAGAGGGTACCCACTCTAAGAAGAGGAGTCCGGGGGAGGACCTTTCTGATGGACAAGTGAGCATTCACGGAGAAAGAGAGGCCCGGTAAACTTCTGGAGGGATTCCACTATACATCTAAGGCCTTGTAATGTGCAGCAACTTGCACCTGTTCTTGAATTACAAGCGCTGAGAAGTTCGGGGTTTAGAGATTCTATGGCAGAGGATCTCCCGATCGTATCTCCAAGGAAAACTTAAGTGAACGCCCGAGTGTCATTCCGGTTGCTAGGACCGTGATAGGGGACTATCCGGATGAGCAGAGACACTAGTGATTTAGTGGTGAGATTAAGTGTCGCGTGCCTGAACCTTCCTCCCTGTTCCTTTATTCTTCAACTCCAACTTTCCTATCCAGTTTTCAGCATTGAAGAAAATAAACCTTCCTTCATTAAGGTTTAACCTTGACTGGACATTGGCCTTATTGGTGCACAAGCTACAGACTCTTCTCTACACTCTAGGGGTGAGAACCAATGGAGCGAAGGTAACTCGCTGCGGTACCCAACAATTTCTGAACACCGCTCACCCTCTTATTCAAGAAGTAGGTGGCACTGCCATGACAGGTTAGGGTTGAACCACTGGTGACAGTGCTGTGCCTTGGGGTGTCCTCTCTCGGCAGTAGTACACTGGGCGTGGTCGACCTGCTGTGCATGCCGGGGGGATACATAAGGGGCAGACGCCGCCTGGAGGAGAGAGTTCAGAGAGTTCCGGGGTTCCGGAGTTCGGGTCGCGTTACCTGGCCCTCCAGGCCAGGGGTGCGTGTATGCATTGGTCACAAGCACCTTTAGCCTGGGACTGCAACTTCGCCGTTGGGCCCAGCACCTTTGGCTGGGGCCCATCTCTAAAAGGAGGAATCCCAGGGTGCCCCTGAGAGGGTACCCACTCTAAGAAGAGGAGTCCGGGGGAGGACCTTTCTGATGGACAAGTGAGCATTCACGGAGAAAGAGAGGCCCGGTAAACTTCTGGAGGGATTCCACTATACATCTAAGGCCTTGTAATGTGCAGCAACTTGCACCTGTTCTTGAATTACAAGCGCTGAGAAGTTTGGGGTTTAGAGATTCTATGGCAGAGGATCTCCCGATCGTATCTCCAAGGAAAACTTAAGTGAACGCCCGAGTGTCATTCCGGTTGCTAGGACCGTGATAGGGGACTATCCGGATGAGCAGAGGCACTAGTGATTTAGTGGTGAGATTAAGTGCCGCGTGCCTGAACCTTCCTCCCTGTTCCTTTATTCTTCAACTCCAACTTTCCTATCCAGTTTTCAGCATTGAAGAAAATAAACCTTCCTTCATTAAGGTTTAACCTTGACTGGACATTGGCCTTATTGGTGCACAAGCTACAGACTCTTCCCTACACTCTAGGGGTGAGAACCAATGGAGCGAAGGTAACTCGCTGCGGTACCCAACAATTTCTGAACACCGCTCACCCTCTTATTCAAGAAGGAACCTGGGCATTGTGGTACAGTGTGTCCTGCCTTGAGGAGGTAAGGCCAGGGATCTGTGTGCTAGATATATATACACACACACACATACATACATACATACATACATATATACATGATAAACCATGGTGAGTTTACAGGGGGAGGGCAGAACCAGGCAGAATCAGCCAGGTATTTCAGGTGACACAGGGGGCCAAATTACACAGCACAAGCACTGTGCTGTATAACATTCTTTCAAGTAACAAAATCCATTTATTTATTCATTTTTTAGGGTTACAAACACTTTTAATCTAATATTGACAAAATGTAGGCTGCTTTGATCATTTATTCAAACACTGCCACTGGAGCTTTACCCAAACACACTACTGTAGAGAATGTGAAAAAGAATTTGTGGGAAATTTACACTACAATGAATTTTTATAAAACACATATAACAATACTTTGAGTCAGTCTTTTGATGTTAGCATACTTTCATAGTGAGCAAATATTGTCCATAACCAAGAATATGGGCTGATATCCCTATAGCAGGAAGGCATGTATGATCCCTACCATCTTAATACCAACCTTCCTCTGTACTGTCCTCTTCCATGTCCTCATTTATTTTAAAACAATACTCTACCAAAGTTTTTTTTTTTTTTTTAATGCAATAGCATAGAACTGTTAAAGCAGTTCTTCACCTTAAAAGGGAAGTTCAATTGAACCTCCTCCTCCCCTCTCCTCTAACACTTTTGACACATTTTTGGGAGGGGGTGGATATCTACATATTTCTGACAGGTACCCACTCTTACTTCCACTGGAATCACATAGAACACAGGTGTCAAACACAAGGCCCGTGGGCCGAATTGGGCCCTCAAGGCCATTTCATGTGGCCCTCGCACCTCTCCTGCAGCGGCAGGAGAGCTCCAGCCCTCCTCTGGTCCTACTACAGACCCTTACTTTCTACTTTCAAGCAATGCATCCAGCTTCTTCCCAGCAGCAGCATACGGAAAGGGGGGTGCACTGTGATATAAGGGAGAGTGGGGGACTCAACTTCTGATGGTGGGGTGGCTCTTGACATCTAATGTAAAGGGGAGGGGATGCGCTGCACATCTAATCTTAGAGATGCAACCGGCCCTTTTGAGGGCAATCATAATGCTCATGCGGGCCACAATGAAAATTAGTTTGACACCCCTGACCTAGACAATCCCAGCGGAAGTTCTCTCCACTCCCTGACCGCAACCTCCTGGGACATGTCACAGGTTCCAGGAGGCTGCTGGACCATTTGCAGAGTTCAGCGTGGCTCTAACGCGCGCAGTGGGGAGCCAGCTGCGAAGCCACAAGGAGTCACAACCAGCTTACCACAGTCAACATGGTGGCCCGTTAACCAACTGACGAAGAACCGGCCTGGGTGAGGACAGTGCTGGATCCCTGGACAGGAAACTGTCTCTTTATTAAAAGTCAACAGCTAAAGTATTTATAGGTGCTGGCTTTCAATTTGTTTTAAAAACTACTGAAGATCCTCTTTTAAGTTTACAATGTTGCCTTTGCCTCTAATAGAAGAACATGTTCTCACTTCCTATTCCAGGTACCACACATAAAATGAGGGGAAATCGAGTCTAATAGGGACAGAGATAGTGTTATCTATCAACACTGACAGGAAACAAGAAGTGCTCTTCTCTCTTTATACCATCCAAGTTTTAGTCTCATTTGGGGCTCTGTCAACACAAGCTACAATGTTGCTTTAGACTTAGCTCTGACATAAGTCAACTTTATTTGGGTATATTTCTTTTTGTCAAATAGTTACTACAGTGACTCTGCTTAGTGTTAGCAGTGAACTTGAAAGCTCAGTGGAATGTATAAATTTCATTACCTGAAGATAAACTTGATTTTTTTTCCATTGCCTGTTACAGATAAGAATATGAATCTCATGCAAATGTAGTGCTGGCTATGAATAGCTTGTTTCAGTAATCACATGAATGATTTATTCTGGGACCTCTTTTTTGTCAGAAAGCTCCTGGGAGGACTACAAGGACTAACAAGTGTAAATTGTTCTATTGTAACTGCAAGTTGTGCACCTGCTACCCCCTTTCCTACTGTTCTTCTCACCACCTACACTTTTATATTGTCTTTGATGATTTCAATTGTTTCTAAAGCCAGAAAATAACAAAGAACAGAATAACAAACTGTCTAAAAAGTGTATTTTAAGAGATAGCTCAATCATTCATTGTGCAAGTGATGGAACCCATCTTTTATCTGTTAATCTAAAGACCTTTTAGAACAACCCGTGATCATGACATTTAGCTTTTGCATGAACTGGCAGGCAGATTTGTAGGGCACACTGAGATAGTTAGTAAAGAGTTTAATATTCTTTAATAAAGAGTGTGATATATTAAAAATAAAATATAACCAAATAGTTCATCACACTTTAGAAACCCTGATTAGGTCATTGGTTACATGTATACTTTATAGCTAAAAATTTGTAGACAATCCACTAGCTTGGAATGTTTTCATTAAAAGGTATATTAGAACTCAAATATTGTTTTTTTTAATTATGTAGCGGGTACTTGAATTTAGGGGAGGCATCTGGGTGGTAGTATAACCCAGATGCACAGATTGCTGGGGTATCCGAGACCTTTTTTTGGTTCTTGGAGGACTCTGGTGGTGTGAGGTTCCTTGCGGCCCACAGGTGGCACTGTTGCCCTGGACCGGGGCTGAACTCACACCGCAAGACTGTACCTTTTTGTCCTTTCTTGGAGCTGGTACAGCATAGCGGGGAACCTGCTGTGGCGCAAAGGGAGAGGGGATAAAAGGGGCGGACGCCTTTACCACGGGTTGGAGGTTCAGAGTTGGAGGACGCGGCCGCACCCAGGCACATTCAGCCTGGGTGCTGGCGTTCCGGTGTTCCAGGCCTAGGTATCCTTGACCTAGCCGGAGTGAGGATGGAGTCCATCTCAGGCCCCTTTAGCCTGGGGTGAGGTACTATGGCGGATGCCTGGGGCTCTGTACCTTCGACTGAGTTCCGCGAGGGTGGAGGAATCGGAGGGGGGCCCTAATTCCTTGGGTGCCCGTGTCTGAGTTTGTGAGGACTGGTGTGCGGAACTTCTCTGGAGAGTCCGGCGCAGGATCGCTGGTGACAGAGAGGCCTCCTGTTTCTCCCTTGGATGGATCTCCATCCCCTGACAGGGGCCATGCTAGCGAAGGTAATTCACGTTCTACCTCACATAGTCAGTGGCAGTGACTATCTGCCACTGGTGATATCACAGTGGTTAGCATCAGAAGGGAAAGGATTGTGCCTCGATCTATCCCCCATGATAACTCAGTAGAAGAAACTGTTTATTGTTTGGAAAGAAGAATAAAACTGAGTTGGACCTATTCACTGTGTGGAACTCTGGTTACTAGGAGCAAAGGAGTCAGGAACGAAGTACTGGACTTGACTCTAGGACACCTGCACAGGGCCCAAATTTCTGGCCTTCACCTCTTAGTTATGGAGGACATGGGCCGTGGTGTATCTCATCTCTCCCTCCCAGGAACCCCTAGACAACAGCCACATAACCGATAAAGCAAGAGGGGGAGAGAGGGTCACTACACGTGGGGGCATCGTATCCGGGATGTGTATGGTGTCTGAAATTGAACTTTGCTGCCCGGAGGAGTTCCGAGTAGGTCGGCCATATTGGCCAACGCGGCACGAGGCAACCCATAGCTGCGTAGTTCGTGGGCGGGGAAAGGGAAAAGCCCGCGAACAAGTGCAGAAGGTGGGAGGAGTCTCGCCATGTGGACGTACGCACGTGGAGATTCCGGCGCGAGTGGGTCAGTGCGCAATGGAGCAGCGAAGAGAGAAGATGACTTCAACCACTCCATGGATTTCAGCTTCTTCTTGCATGGACATGACTTCTCTGGCTGCTCCGCTTATGGATACGGGGATAAGACTAAGGCCCCGGGGGCGATTGGCTCTGTACACCTGCAGAGACATGGAGGCCCTCGGTGTGATCTGTCCCGGCTGTTCGGGACTGGTGGTCCAGCTGAAGCTATTCGGGCGATGTGAGGTCTGCAAGGAGTTTCTCTTTGAGGTGGAACCATCCACAGAAAAGCCTCGTGCTTTCCACCTCAACTACCTCACAGGGCCTGCCACTCCGGAAGGAGAGATCAATGCTGGTGCGTTCCCTGTGCGCACTGATCCGGGCGAAGTGACTGCCCAAGAGGAGATGAAAAGAGAAAAATCTGAGGATGCTGCCTCGGTCACCAGCAGCTCCCTGCTCCGACCACCGAAGAGGAAAGTCGGCCTAGTGATGGCCTTCTGTGGTCGTGGAAGAGCTTCGCCCCGCTGCTTGCCTGGCCTGGATGGATCCGGTAGGAAGAGTTCTGGACATCCCTGTTCTTCTGAAGGCCCAGGTGAGCCAGGGGTTGGGACTGTCTGTGTGGTTACAAGTGGCAGAAGCCCACAATCAGTAGAGGCCGTCAAGGGGGATAGTTCCGTGACTGGGAACTATCTGCCCGCTGAATGCTATGACACCTCTGACCTGGATTCATTGTCTGACAATGGCGATGATGGGGAGATAGACGAAATCTTCCACGAAAGGGATGGGACAAGATGAAGCTACCCTCATCCTGTGTCATCAGGGACCTGCCCATGTCTACTGGAGATAGTACACCTCGGGTGGAGGCCTCGGCGCCTAGGGAAGAATCTGGTCCTCTATCCGAAGTTCCTCTTCTGGACTCAACATCCATTTCACCTGTTCCTGTTGCGGGAGTGCAACGCCAGTCATTGCGGGCTCTAGGCCCAGATCTACTGAGGTGATGAACGCACCTCGTCACCCAGAAGCGATTGTTCGGCCTGGAGAAGGAGACCGGGCCACCATGCCACCCCTGTCAAGGTTGCAGCGTCTCTTCGGCCAGAAGGTTGCTCAGGAGTATGGGTGGGAATACCCGTACCTGCCTCGAGAACTGCTTTATGAGGTGGAAGTTTTTCGCCAAAGATGATATGATACCTTTGTGTGGGACAAACTTAAAGTACCGCAAGCACGGCGATACCTTTCTTGTTCACCAACGGTTACCAAGAAGTTCCAGGACTGTAAAGCTAAGTGGATGCTGGGAAGGCAAATCAATGCGGACAGAGTGGTGATTTGCCGCAAGGAAGGAGGAAATGCTGAATACTATGTGGAGGCTTTGGACAGACATTTGAAGCCTGTGTTCCAACCGCATCCAAGGTTTTACCTTTAGGAGAAAAAAGACTCCTGTGTGTGCTGTTTGCTGTTCATTGCTGAACTTTCTGGAGTGTTTTCGCCGGAACACAGGGACTGTGCCCTAGTTTTTTTTTTTTTTGCATTTGGGCAGTTCTACTCTTTGGAGAAGTGGGAGCTGTTTTTGTTTTGTTCTCCCTCCTTCTCCTTGCACTTCAGAGAAAGCAGTGACTTTGGGTTTTAGTTAGTGTAGAATCACAGAGAAATGATGAAGAGGAAAAGTTCATCTGGAAGGGATGAGTGTCTTGACCGCGGCATTGTCACCAGGTGGCAGTGTTGCGCAAGGTTTGTTTGTTTTTTTGACATTATGCAGCACTTATTGGAGTGAATGGGTTTCTTCTCAGTAAGGCCTCGTACACACGACCGATTTTCTCATCCAAAACCGTCAAGAAAAGTGCCGCGAGAGCTTTTTTGTCGAGAAAAACGTTCGTGTGTATGGTTTTACGATGAGAAAATTGCCGAGAATCTCGACGAGAAAATAGAGAACCTGCTCTCTATTTTCTCGTCAGGATTCCAGATTTCCTCGTCGTGTTTCTCGTCGGCCTGTTTTGTGACGAGAAAATGGTTCGTGTGTATGCTTTTACGACTCTTCCAAAAGCGCGCATGCTCACAAGCAACTATGAGACGGGAGCGCATCTTCTGGTAAAACAAGCCTTCGTAATGGAGAGAGCACATTCGTCACGCTCAAAATTATTGCATCGTTTAAATGTTCTGCATTGAAATCTTCGTTAGAATGTTACATTAATCAAAACGAGTGACCTTCTTTTGCTGCTGATATTCACACAGAGTTATGACTATTTTTTTTTAACCTTTTTCATGCTGCTCTTAAGAAGATTTATGTGTATTATATCGTGCAAGTTTTTAGGAATAATTTAAATGGTTATATTTTTCAAAATTATGTTAATTATAATTTCGCAATGTTTTGATAGTGATCTCCCATTTAATTTTGGAATCTATATTAGTTAAATTTTCCACCATGTTTTTTTGCAAATCAGATTTAGTTATTCTTTTGGGGGGTTGATATCTGTCCCTTTTTTTGTCAGTCAAATGTATCTGCTTACTCCAAAGCTAGATTTTTAATTTTTACAAATACACATAGTCAAGTATGAACTTAAACAAAAATCACATTTATTCATGTTTCGAAATAAAATAAAGAGAAGGCAGCGCTGGAGAACCTGCTGCTGTTTGTGCATCCCAGGGACCCCAGAGCACACAGCAACCCTGTGTGGACCCTAAAATTGGGAGCTTGAGAAGGCCAACATTTCTGAACACAATCTGATGCTGGCCTCCCAGAGGTCAGGAACAGCAGCAGGTGATATATATGTCCCAAGTGTGTGGTACTACAACAGGCTGCCTTCTGTCCGACCACAATGAAGCAAGGCCATCACTTCCTCTTCTTCCTGGCAACCTTCCCTGCAACCTTCCCTGAAGCCTTCCCTGCAGCCTTCCTTCTTCGTTTGGCTGGAGGCTGGGCCACTGGAGGGGTACTCCTGTCAGGAGGAGGAGGTGGAGGTGTAGCAGAAGGGGGTGGGGCAGAAGAAGAAGGGGGAGGTGTAGCAGAAGGGGGTGGGGCAGAAGAAGAAGGGGGAGGTGTAGCAGAAGGGGGTGGGGCAGAAGAAGAAGGTGGAGGTGTTACAGAAGGGGGTGGGGCAGAAGAAGAAGGTGGAGGTGTAGCAGAAGGGGGTGGGGCAGAAGAAGAAGGGGGAGGTGGAGGTTGAGGTTGGGTCAGTTGTGCCACCTCACATATGGCGGTATTGGTGGTAATTTTCTCCATCACCCCCTTGTTGAGCAAGGTGATGAGCAGGGGCTCGCATAGGAGGCGTTGCTCCATGCTCATCACCTTGAACTTAGCCTCCACTAGGCCGGCAATGGCCTCTTCAGGGGATGTGGGCTCCTGGAGGGTGGCATGGGCCTCACCAATAAGGGCCATTGCTGCCTCACTCGTGCTCCTGTCCCTCCTGCCTCTTTTGGGAAGCCGGATGGGAGGCACCTGGGATCTGGTGCTTCTCCTTTGCCCTGCCACCTCCTGTCTGCCACTGGGCCCTGCCACCTCCTGTTTGCCACTGGGCCCTGCCACCTCCTGGCTGCCACTGGGCCCTGCCACCTCCTGGCTGCCACTGGGCCCTGCCACCTCCTGGCTGCCACTGGGCCCTCCCTCCTCCTGCCTGACAGTTTCCAGACCCTCCTCCTGGCTGATTTCATCCTGTGTATGAAAAAGGGACATAGTTTAATATGTTGGTTTAATCTTTGCATCAAACTTTGTAATCCTGATTGAAACAATTAGAATGTAAATCCATAAATCCTTGCTTTAAATTTACCACTACATCAGATTGACTATTTAGCACCCAATTAAGTGCAGACTAATGTCTTGATTTCACTTGTGGAATCCAAAATATTTTATGTTTGTCATCTTGACATATTTGTCAAACATTAAGTTTATCCCAATACATTTTCACTTAATACTATACCTGGCTCCAGATGGCCAAATCAGGATCATCCAGGATGGCTGCCTCCTCTTGCTCCAGAGAAGGCTCAGGTTGGCTGCAGGGAAGTCTGGGGGGAAGAGTGGAGAGTGATGGCCTTGTCTCAATGTGGTCATCCAGGAAGGACATCCTGTTGTAGTACCACAAAATCGGGACATAAACATCACCTGCTGCTGCTCCTGACCTCTGAGAAGCCAGCACCTTAGAGCGTTCAGTCCTGTAGGTACCTCTCAAGCTGTCAATTTTAGTGTCCACTTGTTTTGCTGTGGCTGTGGGCACCTTGGTATGCACAAATGGGAGCAGCTTCTCCAGCGCTGCTTTTCTCACCCCTCTTTTTTTGTGGATGGGGTTTTTCGTCTCCCACAGAGCCGACAGCTCCCTTACCCGGTCAATAAATTCCGCAAGGAAATCCTTGTCGCTTATAAAGACATTCATATTGTATCTGCAAGTTAAATAAATGATATATAACTAATGTGAGGCAAACAGTCTAACCTCCTTAACATCCTAGTCACCATATATATCCTCCAACATTCTCAAGACAGTA
Source organism: Rana muscosa (assembly GCA_029206835.1). NCBI lineage: Eukaryota > Metazoa > Chordata > Amphibia > Anura > Ranidae > Rana > Rana muscosa. The sequence goes on along the minus strand of JARGYO010005626.1, from coordinate 74,799,808 downwards.
TAGGCCAACAATTTGTACAAGTCACAAAATCACATACCTTTGTTCGCACGTCCGTCACTTGAACTCCTCTCTCCGCACACCGAACGTACTATAGTCACATGTGTGTTTGCTATATACACACCACGCATGCGTCAAAATACGAACACGTCGCTCCGCACACGTCGCCCGCCCATGACGTTCTAACTAACATCTTTTCCCCGCCCCTTCTCTTTCGGCGCGCAGACAGATATGGCGGAGTTACAGCAGGTGCCTGATAATTCCGCAACTAACGAGGAGGAGACAAGCCCGGAGACCGAGGAAACGTCACGATCAAGGAGGAGATTCAAGGCACCGAATATGTCTTTGGCGGAGATGGCGGAGATGGTGGACATCTTGCTCAAGTCTGATTATGATGCAAAGCATGGGCCGTATAGCAAACCAAATAGAAGGAAGGCCAAAATCCTCACTAAAGTCGTGAAGAGTCTGAAGGCGAATTTCGGGGTGAAACGCTCAAATGAGCAGCTCAGAAAGAGGTGGTCAGACCTCAAACTGAGGGAGCCAGAGCAGTTGAGGAGCATAAAGAGAATGCTCGCTAAAAGTAAGTAAAATGTAGACTTTTCTGCTATTAATCTTTTTCTAAACTTACATGTTGCTCTTTATTTTGGTTTCTCATATTGGACTCCCTTCCAAAATGTAATATTTTGAACTTGGTTGGGCACAGTAATCGTTCGTTACGTTACCGATAGTGATGAGCCGAACACCCCCGGGTTCGGTTCGCACCAGAACCCGCGAACGGACCGAAAGTTCGAACGAACATTAGAACCCTATTAAATACAATGGATGCGAACGTTCGAATTCTAAAGTGCTAATTATAACAACTATTATGCATGTTATTGTCCTAAAAAGGGTTTGGGAACCCGGGTTCTGCACCAGGGGACATGTATCAATGCAAAAAGAAGTTTTAAAAACGGTAGTTTTTCGGGAGCAGTCATTTTAATGATGCATAAAGTGAAAAAAAAAAAGTCAAATATTCCTTTAAATATCGTACCTGGGGGGTGTCTAAAGTATGCCTGTGAAGTGCCACGTGTTTCCCGTGTTTAGAACTGTCCCTGCACAAAATGACACTTCTAAAGGAAAAAAAAGCCATTTAAAACTGCTTGCGGCTTTAATGTAATGTCTGGTCCCGGTAATATGGATGAAATTCTTTAAGAAAAATGGCATAGCTACCCCATGACCCCCCCCCTACCCCAGCCCATTACCAGCCCCTTTGGGTCTTGTATGGATATTAAGGGGAACCCCGCACATAAAATAAAAAAGGCCCTATATACTCTGAACAGCCCTATACAGGCGGTGCATACAAGACAGGGACTGTAGGTTTGTTCTTATGTAGAGTCTGTTTGTAATTTTGAACAGGTACATTGTTGAAGTGTAGCTCCAGACCCAAAATCTATTTTTAAACTTTTTGGAAAACATAGGTAAGGGTTATCACCCCTGTAACATTTGTTTTGCTGTCTGTGCCCCTGTTCAGAACATTTCACCTCACTTTCCGTCCCAATGACAACTGTTTTTGAAATGTGGTGTTTTTCTTGAAACAAGGATTGCTGATAAAGCATCAGTACAGAGGAGACACCTTTCTCCCATATTTATTCTTACAGGAGAGAATTTTCCTTCCTAGTGGTAGATTTCCTCTCACTTCCTGTTGTCTTCTTGCGTTTGCAAGTAGGAGTCGTTTGTAAGTTGGATGTTTGAAAGTAGGGACCTGCCGTATATACTCTGCAGAAATAGGCCCCTTAGTTGTTGGTGTTGGCACAACACTGTAAGCACTCACAGTTACTCTTGGTTGGTGCTGGAACGCCCTGCTGTCAACTATTATATCAGGAATTTTAATTACATATAATTGTTGAACAGTGGTAGTAAAAATTGGGCCTTTGATGGTGGTGCTGGTGCCACAACACTGTAAGCCCTGACAGTTACTCTTGGTGGGTGCAGCAATGGGCCCTGCTGTGAATTATTAGATCAAGAATTGTAATTACATGCCCCTGTTGAACAGGGGCTGAAAAATTGGGCCTTAGGCACTGGTGGCACAACACTGCAACCCCTCACAGATACTGTACTTGGAGCACAGCAATGAGCCCTGTTGCAAAGTATTGCTTCAAAAATTGTAATGACACGCCCCTGTTAAACAGGGGCTGAAAAATTGGGCCTTAGGCACTGGTGGCACAACACTGCAACTCCTCACAGATACTGTACTTGGAGCACACCAATGAGCCCTGTTGCAAAGTATTGCTTCAAAAATTGTAATGACACGCCCCTGTTAAACAGGGTCTGAAAAATTGGGCCTTAGGCACTGGTGGCACAACACTGCAACTCCTCACAGATACTGTACTTGGAGCACAGCAATGAGCCCTGTTGCAAAGTATTGCTTCAAAAATTGTAATTACACGCCCCTGTTAAACAGGGGCTGAAAAATTGGGCGTTAGGCACTGGTGGCACAACACTGCAACTCCTCACAGATACTGTACTTGGAGCACAGCAATGAGCCCTGTTGCAAAGTATTGCTTCAAAAATTGTAATTACACGCCCCTGTTAAACAGGGGCTGAAAAATTGGGCGTTAGGCACTGGTGGCGGCACCCATAAACAAAAATGATCTTACAAGCTATCATCATCAATCGTATCATTGAGGACTCGGAGGAGGAGGATAGCCAGTCAACATAACAGCACAGGCACTCAGCATCAGCATCAGTCTTGAAGGGATGTGACATGTTAAAATCAATTAGTCTGTTATATCAGCATCAGGTGTGTGGTAGCTGGTGGTGATCCAAGACTGGTTCATCTTGATGAAAGTCAGTCGATCAACCGAGTCGGTGGACAGGCGCACCCTGTGATCCGTGACAAATCCTCCAGCAGCACTGAATGTGCGTTCCGAAAGAACGCTGGATGCAGGACAGGCCAGTAGCTCAATTGCATACTGTGCAAGCTCTGGCCAGTGATCCATCCTCAAGACCCAGTAAGCCAGAGGATTTTCGGTGGGGAAGGTGTCCAAGTCTGACCTTGCCCCTAGATATTCCTGCACCATGTTTATCAGACGCTGGCGATGGTTGCTGGAACCGATCATACTTTGGGGCTGCGGACTAAAGAATTGACTGAACGCATCGGTCAGACGGCCACCTTCCCCACCGCTCCTTCTTTGACTGGCCGAAGCCTCAGCAACTCGTTGTCCAGGACCAGGAGTTTGCAACCTCCCAGTCTCTGGGAACGCGTTGCACAGACCTTTCTGCAAGGCCTCCCGGAGTTGTCTCATCCTCTGCTCCCTCTGCGACGGTAACATAAGGTCCGCAACCTTACCCTTGTACCGTGGATCAAGGAGAGTGGCCAGCCAGTAATGGTCCCTCTCCTTGATCCGAAGAATACGAGGATCCTTCCGCAGACTTTGCAGGATCAGGGAGGCCATGCAGCGTAGGTTTGCTGAGGCATTCGCTCCGGAGTCCTCTGGGTCACTAAGGACGACATGATCCGCAGCCACCTCCTCCCAGCCACGTACAAGTCCACTGGTTTCTTGGGACTGTAAATCATCCCTAAAAGACTGCTGCTGATGATGCTGAGTGCCAGCCTCCACCTCCATGCTGACACAATCCTCCTCCTCCTCCTCCTCCTCCTCCTCCTCCTCTTCCTGTGCGATGGGTGGGACAGAAGGAACACTGTCTGGGTAAAGGGGGCCTTGAGAGGCAAGGAAGTCCTCCTCTTCCTGCCTCTGTTCTGCCTCAAGTGCCCTGTCCATTATTCCACGCAGCGTGTGCTCCAACAGGTGGACAAGAGGTACAGTGTCACTGATGCATGCACTGTCACTGCTCACCATCCTCGTGGCCTCCTCAAATGGTGCCAGGACAGTGCATGCATCCCTGATCATGCCCCACTGGCGTGGAGAAAAAAAACCAAGCTCCCCTGACCCTGTCCTGGTGCCGTAGTCGCACAGGTACTCATTGATGGCCCTCTGCTGCGTGTGCAGCCGCTGCAGCATGGCCAACGTTGAGTTCCACCTGGTGGGCATGTCACATATAAGGCGGTTCTTGGGCAGGTTCAACTCCTTTTGCAGCTCAGCCAGGCGAGCACTGGCATTATAAGATCTGCGGAAATGCACACAGACTTTCCTGGCCTGCCTCAGGACATCCTGTAAGCCCGGGTACCTGCCCAAGAAGCGCTGCACCACCAGGTTAAGGACGTGAGCCACACAGGGCACATGGGTCAGTTGTCCCTGTCGGAGGGCGGAGAGGAGGTTGGTGCCATTGTCGCAAACCACCATTCCTGGCTTAAGCTGGCGTGGCGTCAACCACTTCTCGGCCTGGCCCTGCAGAGCAGACAGGACCTCTGCCCCAGTGTGGCTTCTGTCCCCCAAACACACCAGCGCAAGCACGGCATGGCATCTTTTTGCCTGCGTACTTGCGTAGCCCCGTGAACGGCTACGGAGCACCGCTGGTTCATAGGACAAACCACAGGAAGAGGCCATGGAGGAAGAAGAAGAGGAGGGGGTGGAGGAGAGAGGTGTGTCACAACCAGTAGTAGCATTTTGGAGGCGTGGCGGTGGGACAACCTCCAACACTACTGCACCTTGTCCTGAATCCTTCCCAGCTGCCAAAAGAGTGACCCAATGGGCCGTGAAAGAAAGGTAACGTCCCTGTCCATGCCTGCTGGACCATGAGTCAGCGGTAATATGCACCTTACCGCTGACCGCCCTGTCCAGCGAGGCCAAGACATTGCCTTCCACATGCCGGTAGAGAGCCGGAATAGCCTTCCGTGAGAAAAAGTGGCGTTTGGGAACCTGCCACTGAGGAACTGCACATTGCACAAACTCACGGAAGGGGGCCGAGTCTACCAACTGAAAAGGCAGCAGTTGAAGCGCTAGCAATTTAGCCAAGCTAGCATTCAACCGCTGGGCATGTGGATGGCTGGGAGTGAACTTCTTTCGACGGTCCAGCAGCTGGGGCAGGGAAATTTGCCTGCTAGAATCGGACGTCGGTGTACTGCTAGCAGAGTGGGCGCAAGTACTTGGCTGTGACACACCTAATTCTACACCTTCATTCCTCTCAGTGCATGTTTCAGAGAGGACTGAAGTTATAGTGGGGTTGGAGATCCCAGCTGATGCGGTGCAAGGAGAGGTCCGCTTTGTTCTTTGGTGTGGGTCTTTGAGGTAGGCTTGCCAACGAGCTGCATGGCAGGTCAACATATGTCTGGTCAGGCATGTGGTACCCAAGCGGCTGATGTTTTGGCCACGCGATATACGCTTGAGACATATGTTGCAAACAGCAGCTGTGCGATCTGATGCACTAGCCTCAAAAAAGGCCCACACCAAAGAACTTTTTGAATGACGGGCAGAGGCAGCGCCCTGCACAGGCGGAGCTCTGCGGTGTGATTCCGTCGGTGTACTGCCCTTACGCTGGCCACCAAAGGGCATCCTGCCTCGTTGGAGATGTGCCTCCTCCTCATCCTCCTCCTCCTCCTCTCTCCTATTAGGCACCCACGTGGAGTCAGTGACCTCATCATCCCCTCCCTCCTCATCACTGGAGCCAATCTGGCAGTATGCTGCAGCTGCTGGAACATGACTGCCAGATTGGTGTCCTTCTTGAGCATCCCCTCTGTCTGCTCTCACGCTACTGCCTTCCTCTAGCTGGGTTTCATCATCAGACCCTTCGAAACGCTGGGCATCCTCCTGGAGCATGTACCCAACACTGTGCTGAAACAGTTCGGGGGACTCCTCAGGAGGAGGACATGGTGGGTCTAGGGAAGGAGTGACTGATGATTTGTCTGACATTGATACCAGGGAAGACGACGCTTTGGCAGCTGCTTTTCCAGTACCCTGAGCCTGGGTGAGAGAGGATGAGGAGGAGGAGGAGGGCTTGGTCATCCACTCTACCAAGTCTTCGGCATGATGTGGCTCAACATGTCCAGCTGCCGAAAAGAAGGACAAGCGTGTCCCATGGCCATGTGCTGATGACAATGCACCGCGTCCACGACCAGCACTGTTGCCCCCAGACACAGAGCCTGCTTGCCCTCTTTTATTGCCTCCTGACTGTCTGCCTCTCCTTGTTTGCCTTCCAGACATTCTAATAGATGGCCTGCAGGGAGATGGGAAAAAAGCAATAAGGGCTACCTTCAGGTGTCCTTCTCTGTCCCTTGAAACAAGGACTTTCACAGTGAAAGAAACTGACACTCTCCCTACCTACAGTTTTCTGTCCCTAGAAAAAATGTTTTTTTTAATCACAATATAGCACAAGGACAATTCACTCACTGTCCTTACAGGTCCCTGGAAACAAGGACTTGCAGAGTGAAAGAAAAAAAACACTCTCCCTACCTACAGTTTTCTGTCCCTAGAAAAAATGTTTTTTTTAATCACAATATAACACAAGGACAATTCACTCACTGTCCTTCCAGGTCCCTGGAAACAAGGACTTGCAGAGTGAAATAAACTGACACTCTCCCTACCTACAGTTTTCTGTCCCTAGAATAAATGTTTTTTTTAAGCACAATATAGCACAAGGACAATTCACTCACTGTCCTTACAGGTCCCTGGAAACAAGGACTTGCAGAGTGAAATAAACTGACACTCTCCCTACCTACAGTTTTCTGTCCCTAGAATAAATGTTTTTTTTAAGCACAATATAGCACAAGGACAATTCACTCACTGTCCTTACAGGTCCCTGGAAACAAGGACTTGCAGAGTGAAAGAAAAAAAACACTCTCCCTACCTACAGTTTTCTGTCCCTAGAAAAAATGTTTTTTTTAAGCACAATATAGCACAAGGACAATTCACTCACTGTCCTTACAGGTCCCTGGAAACAAGGACTTGCAGAGTGAAAGAAAAAAAACACTCTCCCTACCTACAGTTTTCTGTCCCTAGAAAAAATGTTTTTTTTAATCACAATATAGCACAAGGACAATTCACTCACTGTCCTTACAGGTCCCTGGAAACAAGGACTTGCAGAGTGAAAGAAACTGACACTGTCCCTACCTACAGTTTTCTGTCCCTAGAATAAATGTTTTTTTTAAGCACAATATAGCACAAGGAGAATTCACTCACTGTCCTTCCAGGTCCCTGGAAACAAGGACTTGCAGAGTGAAATAAACTGACACTCTCCCTACCTACAGTTTTCTGTCCCTAGAATAAATGTTTTTTTTAAGCACAATATAGCACAAGGACAATTCACTCACTGTCCTTACAGGTCCCTGGAAACAAGGACTTGCAGAGTGAAAGAAAAAAAACACTCTCCCTACCTACAGTTTTCTGTCCCTAGAAAAAATGTTTTTTTAATCACAATATAACACAAGGACAATTCACTCACTGTCCTTCCAGGTCCCTGGAAACAAGGACTTGCAGAGTGAAATAAACTGACACTCTCCCTACCTACAGTTTTCTGTCCCTAGAATAAATGTTTTTTTTAAGCACAATATAGCACAAGGACAATTCACTCACTGTCCTTACAGGTCCCTGGAAACAAGGACTTGCAGAGTGAAAGAAAAAAAACACTCTCCCTACCCACAGTTTTCTGTCCCTAGAAAAAATGTTTTTTTTAATCACAATATAACACAAGGACAATTCACTCACTGTCCTTCCAGGTCCCTGGAAACAAGGACTTGCAGAGTGAAATAAACTGACACTCTCCCTACCTACAGTTTTCTGTCCCTAGAATAAATGTTTTTTTTAATCACAATATAGCACAAGGACAATTCAGTCACTGTCCTTCCAGGTCCCTGGAAACAAGGACTTGCAGAGTGAAATAAACTGACACTCTCCCTACCTACAGTTTTCTGTCCCTAGAATAAATGTTTTTTTTTAAGCACAATATAGCACAAGGACAATTCACTCACTGTCCTTACAGGTCCCTGGAAACAAGGACTTGCAGAGTGAAAGAAAAAAAACACTCTCCCTACCTACAGTTTTCTGTCCCTAGAAAAAATGTTTTTTTTAATCACAATATAGCACAAGGACAATTCACTCACTGTCCTTACAGGTCCCTGGAAACAAGGACTTGCAGAGTGAAAGAAAAAAAACACTCTCCCTACCTACAGTTTTCTGTCCCTAGAAAAAATGTTTTTTTTAATCACAATATAACACAAGGACAATTCACTCACTGTCCTTCCAGGTCCCTGGAAACAAGGACTTGCAGAGTGAAATAAACTGACACTCTCCCTACCTACAGTTTTCTGTCCCTAGAATAAATGTGTTTTTTAATCACAATATAGCACAAGGACAATTCAGTCACTGTCCTTCCAGGTCCCTGGAAACAAGGACTTGCAGAGTGAAATAAACTGACACTCTCCCTACCTACAGTTTTCTGTCCCTAGAATAAATGTTTTTTTTAAGCACAATATAGCACAAGGACAATTCACTCACTGTCCTTACAGGTCCCTGGAAACAAGGACTTGCAGAGTGAAAGAAAAAAAACACTCTCCCTACCTACAGTTTTCTGTCCCTAGAAAAAATGTTTTTTTTAATCACAATATAGCACAAGGACAATTCACTCACTGTCCTTACAGGTCCCTGGAAACAAGGACTTGCAGAGTGAAAGAAAAAAAACACTCTCCCTACCTACAGTTTTCTGTCCCTAGAAAAAATGTTTTTTTTAATCACAATATAACACAAGGACAATTCACTCACTGTCCTTCCAGGTCCCTGGAAACAAGGACTTGCAGAGTGAAATAAACTGACACTCTCCCTACCTACAGTTTTCTGTCCCTAGAATAAATGTTTTTTTTAATCACAATATAGCACAAGGACAATTCAGTCACTGTCCTTCCAGGTCCCTGGAAACAAGGACTTGCAGAGTGAAATAAACTGACACTCTCCCTACCTACAGTTTTCTGTCCCTAGAATAAATGTTTTTTTTAAGCACAATATAGCACAAGGACAATTCACTCACTGTCCTTACAGGTCCCTGGAAACAAGGACTTGCAGAGTGAAAGAAAAAAAACACTCTCCCTACCTACAGTTTTCTGTCCCTAGAAAAAATGTTTTTTTTAATCACAATATAACACAAGGACAATTCACTCACTGTCCTTCCAGGTCCCTGGAAACAAGGACTTGCAGAGTGAAATAAACTGACACTCTCCCTACCTACAGTTTTCTGTCCCTAGAATAAATGTTTTTTTTAAGCACAATATAGCACAAGGACAATTCACTCACTGTCCTTACAGGTCCCTGGAAACAAGGACTTGCAGAGTGAAAGAAAAAAAACACTCTCCCTACCTACAGTTTTCTGTCCCTAGAAAAAATGTTTTTTTTAATCACAATATAGCACAAGGACAATTCACTCACTGTCCTTACAGGTCCCTGGAAACAAGGACTTGCAGAGTGAAATAAACTGACACTCTCCCTACCTACAGTTTTCTGTCCCTAGAATAAATGTTTTTTTTAATCACAATATAGCACAAGGACAATTCAGTCACTGTCCTTCCAGGTCCCTGGAAACAAGGACTTGCAGAGTGAAATAAACTGACACTCTCCCTACCTACAGTTTTCTGTCCCTAGAATAAATGTTTTTTTTAAGCACAATATAGCACAAGGACAATTCACTCACTGTCCTTACAGGTCCCTGGAAACAAGGACTTGCAGAGTGAAAGAAAAAAAACACTCTCCCTACCTACAGTTTTCTGTCCCTAGAAAAAATGTTTTTTTTAATCACAATATAACACAAGGACAATTCACTCACTGTCCTTCCAGGTCCCTGGAAACAAGGACTTGCAGAGTGAAATAAACTGACACTCTCCCTACCTACAGTTTTCTGTCCCTAGAATAAATGTTTTTTTTAAGCACAATATAGCACAAGGACAATTCACTCACTGTCCTTACAGGTCCCTGGAAACAAGGACTTGCAGAGTGAAAGAAAAAAAACACTCTCCCTACCTACAGTTTTCTGTCCCTAGAAAAAATGTTTTTTTTAAGCACAATATAGCACAAGGACAATTCACTCACTGTCCTTACAGGTCCCTGGAAACAAGGACTTGCAGAGTGAAAGAAAAAAAACACTCTCCCTACCTACAGTTTTCTGTCCCTAGAAAAAATGTTTTTTTTAATCACAATATAGCACAAGGACAATTCACTCACTGTCCTTACAGGTCCCTGGAAACAAGGACTTGCAGAGTGAAAGAAACTGACACTGTCCCTACCTACAGTTTTCTGTCCCTAGAATAAATGTTTTTTTTTAAGCACAATATAGCACAAGGAGAATTCACTCACTGTCCTTCCAGGTCCCTGGAAACAAGGACTTGCAGAGTGAAATAAACTGACACTCTCCCTACCTACAGTTTTCTGTCCCTAGAATAAATGTTTTTTTTTAAGCACAATATAGCACAAGGACAATTCACTCACTGTCCTTACAGGTCCCTGGAAACAAGGACTTGCAGAGTGAAAGAAACTGACACTCTCCCTACCTACAGTTTTCTGTCCCTAGAATAAATGTTTTTTTAAGCACAATATAGCACAAGGACAATTCACTCACTGTCCTTCCAGGTCCCTGGAAACAAGGACTTGCAGAGTGAAAGAAACTGACACTGTCCCTACCTACAGTTTTCTGTCCCTAGAATAAATGTTTTTTTTAAGCACACTATAGCACAAGCACAAAACACACTGACACTCTCCCTACCTATCCTTCTCTTTCCCTAAACTAAAGGAATCCAGGTTAAGCAAGAAAGAAATAACAGTCACTGTCCCTGCCTATGCTGCTCTATCCCTGCTCCGGAACACACTACACTAGGCCGCCGTGCTGGCGGCCTTTTATAGTGTGGGGCGTGTACTAAACACCCTCAGCAATAATTGGCCACAGGCATCCTGCCTGTGGCCAATCATTGCTCTCCTCGCTGCCGGCGCTGTGATTGGCCAAGCATGCGGGGTCACAGTGCATGCTTGGCCAATCACAGCGCCTGGATGACACTGCGATGGCGTAGTGCATTGTGGGCCGTTCGCGTCACTCGAATTTGGCGCGAACGGCCCAAATCGTTCGATCTTCGTCGAACGATCGAACAGCCGATGTTCGAGTCGAACGTATGTTCGACTCGAACACGAAGCTCATCCCTAGTTACCGACACTTCGTTCGGCCACTATCCGCGGTTTTGGCTTATTTTAGAGCCACAAAAGTAATTAGACATCTGCCATTTTTGCTTAAATATTGTGGCAAAATTTTTAGGCTAGATGATGTGTTTGTAAAGAGAATGAAATGCTAACTTTTATCAGTGTAAAGGAGAGGACACTCAGCAGCTGCTTCCACATCTGTACTTTGGAGCACTATAGTGTGGGCCACCAGACCCGCCTTTTTTGGGTGTCCCACACAGGTGCATCAGTGAATTTTTGTGGTGCCTCCATGTCAAATAAATTACATCCAAAGGTGAATACTAAACATATTCTTGGTCATAAATAATGCATTCTTCTTTAAATTCCGCCCAAACACACACTTGTACCACACTTCCAAGCAATTTAGCCTGTTTTTATTTTAACATTGAGATTTACAGTGTGATAAATAGACCTTTTGTTTGATTCTCATAGGGGAGAGAAGACTGGGAGAAGAACACTCCAGGGAGCACATGCACCCCACAACTTCCAAGCAACCCCAAACTCCCAAAGACCCACAACCGAAAGATGTGCAGGAAGTTGAGGTGGAGGAAGGAGAAGTGCAGGAAGGAGAGGTGGATGACGTTGTGGATCTGGTCACCACAACAGGTCAGTATCTGTCACCACAGCTTCAGGTAAGAGATGTAGGCCTGCAGAGTTATAATACCTTTTGTTTTTTGTTTTTAGGGGATATAAATGTTGTGAAGGATAGTACACGGTTCTCTGCTGACAGTGCCCTCTGCCTCATCCAGCAAGTGATGGAATGTAGCACGGAACTGGACCTAATTAAACAAAGAATCCATGTGATGGAACAAACATTTAAAGACATTCTCGATGTTTTGGGGAGAATTCAATAAGCCATCCAAACACATTTGTTTTTACATGTTTGTTATTGCACTTTTTAGAATATTTTTGACAATCAAACCAGCCAAAAATTGAATCTGCACACAGTGTGTCAACATGTGCTATCTGCCATCAGGGGATATCCATGTACGTCTTTTGGGGGTGCAACCCCTTCCTCGTATCTAAAGTCGGTGAACTGAGGAAGGGGTTGCACCCCCAAAACACGTCCATTGATCACCCCTGATGGCAGAAAGCACATGTTGACAATAGGGATCAGGATTGTAAACTTCCTAGATGAAAAAAATCCCAAATGTGTGCATATTCAATTTTTGGCTGGGCAAGGGGTGGCAGGACCCCATATTAGGACGGGCACATAGAGACATAGTTTGTGTAAATGAATGTCTCAGATTGCTCAGAGGTATCCAATGTTGTAATTTTTGGAATGCAACTGTTATTTTTGTATTTTCATAAGCAAAAAATTGCCGGGTTGTGGCCAGGCCAACCCAAAAAAACAGAAAAAAATAAAAATGGTGAGAATGTGCACAGAGTAAAATATTTGACCACAAACAACGTGTAGCTTCTTTTTATAATACCCTCTAAGCTTATTTGGTTATTTTGTAAGGTTACATAGTGAAATGGTTGTTAGTTACTAAAGTAAAATACACTTGGCACTACAAATGCACTAAGACAAACTAGGAGACAGGAAAGAACAAATAATTAAAGGTTTAAACAAGCTTTTTATTTGGATCCTTAGACATAGGCTGGCATAGGAATTGCCCCCCTACCTGTGAAATACTCCATGTATTTGTCCCGAACCTCACGGGCATTTTGGGAGGGCAAGCCAGGACGGGCAGATTCCAGGCCCGGCAGGGGATTTGCAGGGGAAAGTCCAGCCTCTGGCAAAACTGAGGCCATATAGGAATTAGATTTTTGGCTCAGAAAGTTGTGTAGCACACAGCAGCATAATACGACATAGTTTATTTTGTAGTCCGCCAAGTGTATTGAAGTCATAAAAAGGCGGAACCGGCTGGCCATTATGCCAAAGGCATTTTCGACAACTCTTTGGCCCCTGGCCAGCCGGTAATTGAACACCCTCTTGTCTGGGGTCAGGGTCCTCTGTGGAAATGGCCTCATAAGATGCCGTCCGAGTCTGAAGGCTTCATCAGCCAAAAAAACAAAGGGGAGTCCTTCAATATTCCCTGCATCCGGTGGCAATGCAAGGTCGTCACTCTGGAGACGGAGGGCAAACTCCGTCTGGATGAAGGATCCCCCATCGGACATCCGGCCATTCTTCCCTACATCAACATAGAGGAATTCATACCGTGCTGACACCACCGCCATCAGCACAATGCTATGAAACCCCTTGTAATTGTAGTAGTAGGACCCAGAACGGGGTGGCGGCACGATGCGGACGTGCTTCCCGTCTATGGCACCACCGCAGTTGGGGAAGTCCCACCGCGTGGCAAACTCCGATGCCACAGTCTGCCATTCCTGTGGCGTGGAAGGAAGCTGTGGAGTGAAACAAGATGAAATAATATTAGAATACAAAAATCATACATTACAAGGAAATTCTCTGAAAAAACATTAGAGGCCAACATCAATCAAATTCTACGTTTATTAAGGTGTTTAAAATAAGTATAATGGAAGGCTCATTTATCATATTCATCACCCCCTCTGATGGGCCATTACTAAATTATTTTTGGGGGGGGGGAGATGTGTTTGGCCACAGGATAGCATTGCAGTGGCGGTGCGTCCAGAGTGGGCGCTGGAGCACTGCCCCCTCTCTCCTGTGCCCATCACTCAGAACAATACATAGGTTCATGCGTTGCATAAACCTATGTATTGTCTATGCCGCCCACTATTCAGGTGGATGGCCTCTTGTAAAGCGACCAACATATGAATGATTGCGGCATTTAGGGGGTTCAAATTGCATAGCAGAAACAGGTAGTAAAATAGTCTTGCACATTACAACCTGAGGGATGTAATTGGCTCCCTAAAAGTAAAATAGGAGACGCAGGGGGGGGGCATTCCTTGGGGAAACACTGGCAGGCTGCTCTGCCAATCATGTTCACCAAGTCTGTTTAATGGTAACATGATTGGCTGATGCAACATCAAGGGAAGGAGAAGACATCAAGGACAGAAGAAGGATGGCGCTGACCACAAGAAGGTAAGTGCAGGGTTGGGGGGAAACTGGCTGCATTAGAGGGGACTAAATGGCTGCATTGGAGGGAACAAAATGGCTGCATTAGAGGGGACAACTGGGGGCGTTTAATAGGCACCAGAGCAAAAAAGGAGGAAGTTTATTTCCTAAATTGGGGTTTGAACCCCCAAACATTTGGAGCAACAGGCGCCCCTGCTGGAAAAGTTAGTGAAGGGAAATATTTATGGAGGAGAAAAAAGGGGCAAGCTAAAGCTTCCAGCATGCATGGGGACAAAGGGGACATTCTCAGCATATTACAATCATGGTAATTAGGGAAGGATGAAAGAAATACAATACATTAGCATACATGTAATACATAAAATGTGATGTTAAGGGAGAAAACTTACCCTAATATAGTCCTCCTGCAGGACTTGTATAATGGCAGAACAGGTGTCTGGGATTATGAGGCCCAGAGCCTGGGGGGAGATGCCTGTGGTGAACTTCAAGTCCTGAAGACTTCTCCCTGTGGCCAGGTAACGCAACGTGGCGATGAGCCTCTGCTCAGCACTGATGGCTTCCCGCATAACGGTGTCCTTCCTGGTAATATAGGGGGACACCAAAGCCAACAGTTCCTGAAAAATGGGGTCAGACATCCGGCGAAAATTCCTGTAGTCCTCAGGATTATTCTCGACGATCTCCCGCAGCAGAGGCATATGGCAGAATTGGTCCCGCTGGAGCAACCAATTCTTGGTCCATGAACTCCTCCTCACACCATTCATGGACTGGTCTTGGTCCAAAACAAGCAGACCAACACCAAGCGCACGCACAGCACGAACTCGACGACGAGAACGTCCAGGCGACATGGCTAAGAAACGGTCGTCTTATCAGAACGTACAGAACAGAACGCACTTTAGAACAGCAAGGCCTATGAATAACGAACTGAAAATCAGAAACGAACAGGCAAGAACGCACTGTAAAACAGATACGACCTGCCTAGACGCCCTGAAAGTCAAGATACGAACCCACAAGCACAAACTGAACCGTAGAAAACGATCTGAAAAGTACGAAGACTGAAAAGCGCGAATCGTCTCTTCCCAAACTTTTACTTCACACGCGGTAACACGAGATCAGCAAAAGCAGCCCAAGGGGTGGCGTCAAGAAAAAAGATCTTCCCCTTTATAGTGCCGTCGTACGTGCTGGACGTGACCGCGGAGAACAACGAGGAAATTGGAAATTGTCAGTGTGTACGCATGGAAAGCTTGACGAGAAAATCGACAAGCTTAACAAGAATCTCGTCTAAAAAAACGACGAGGCTATAGACTCATTCATTCCAAGCAAACACACATATGTTGGTAGGATGTATGTTTCTTTTCTTTCCCTCTGCAGGAGACTCGTCTATCAAGGCTGCTGAGAATGGGTGGTCCTTAGATAGCCAGGGGGAGGGAAGAATGTAAATGTGTGAGATATTTACAGTGTTTTATTGAAAAAGTTTTAAAGTTATATTGTTTTAAGTTTCCCTTTCCCATTCAGGTCTTGGCACAATTCAGGTCTAAATTGTGTAGTTTGGTTTCTGGGCTGAACTTATGTCACCACTAGGGATGAGCTTCGAGTTCGAGTCGAACTCATGTTCGACTCGAACATTGCTTGTTCGCCCTTTCGCCGAACAGCGAACAAATTGGGGTGTTCGCGGCAAATTCGAAAAGTCTATGGGAGAAATCTAAAGTGCTAATTATAAAGGCTTATATGCAAGTTATTGTCCTAAAAAGTGTTTGGGGACCCGGGTCCTGCCCCAGGGGACATGTATCAATGGAATTATTTTTTTTAAAAACTCCAGTTTTTTTCGGGAGCAGTGATTTTAATAATGCTTAAAGTGAAACAATAAAAGTGAAATATTCCTTTAAATTTCGTACCTGGGGGGTGTGTATGATATGCATGTAAAGTGGCACATGTTTCCCGTGCTTAGAACTGTCCCTGCACAAAGTGTCATTTTTGAAGGAAAAAAAGTCATTTAAAACTCACTCGCGGCTAATAATGAATTGTCGGCTTTTATCAATACATACAAAAGTCATTGATAAAAAAATTTAAAAAAAAGCGTGGGGGTCCCCCAGAATTCAATTACCAGGCCCTTTAGGTCTGGAATGGATATTAAGGGGAACCCCGCCGCAAATTTAAAAAAAAATGGCGTGGGGTTCCCCCAAATATCCATACCAGGCCCTTCAGATCTGGCATGGATTTTAAGGGGAATTCCACCACAAATTTTAAAAAAAATGGCGTGGAGTCCCTACAAAAATCCATACCAGACCCTTATCCGAGCACACAACCTGGCCGGCCACAGGGGAAAAGGGGGGGACGAGAGCGGCCCCCCCTCCCTCCTGAACCGTACCAGGCCACATGCCCTCAACATGGGGAGGATGTCCCCATGTTAATGGGGACAAGGGCCTCATCCCCACAACCCTTGCCCGGTGGTTGTGGGGATCCGCGGGCGGGGGGCTTATCGGAATCTGGAAGACCCCTTTAACAAAGGGGACCTCCAGATCCCGGCCCCCCTATGTGAATTGGTAAGGGGTACATTGTACCCCTACCATTTCACGAAGAAAGTGTGAAAAAATGTCAAAAAAAACCACACAAACACCTTGAAAAAGTCCTTTATTAAAAAAAAAACAAAAAAAACATTCCAGCGGTGAAATCCAGTGTCCCGCGGCGATCCCGATGTCCAGCGCTATCTGTCATTGGTTTTGCCTGAGCGGACCTGATGGGGAACTTCCTCCTCAGTGTTTTAAATGTATAGACCCGCCCCTTCTAAAGTTCCCCATCAGGTCCGCTCAGCGGAACATGACAAGGGGCGGGTCTATACATGTATTACCACAGTGAGAGAAGTTCCCCATCAGGTCCGCCCCCTCGGTATGTCGGACCCCGCCTACGTCATTGGCCTGAGCGGGAAACTTCCTTCACTGTGTAAATTTAAATTACACAGTGAAGGAATTTCCCCGATCAGGCCAATGACGTAGGCGGGTCCGACATACCGAGGGGGCGGACCTGATGGGGAACTTCTCTCACTTTGGTAATACATGTATAGACCCGCCCCTTGTCATGTTCCGCATCTGGTCCGCTGAGCGGACCTGATGGGGAACTTTAGAAGGGGCGGGTCTATACATTTAAAACACTGAGGAGGAAGTTCCCCATCAGGTCCGCTCAGGCAAAACCAGTGACGGACAGCGCTGGACATCGGATCGCCGCGGGACACTGGATTTCACCGCTGGAATGTTTTTTTTGTTTTTTTTTTAATAAAGGACTTTTTCAAGGTGTTTGTGTGGTTTTTTTTACATTTTTTTACGCTTTCTTCGTGAAATGGTAGGGGTACAATGTACCCCTTACCAATTCACATAGGGGGGGCTGGGATCTGGGGGTCCCCTTTGTTAAAGGGGTCTTCCAGATTCCGATAAGCCCCCCGCCCGCAGACCCTCACAACCACTGGGCAAGGGTTGTGGGGATGAGGCCCTTGTCCCCATCAACATGGGGACATCCTCCCCATGTTGAGGGCATGTGGCCTGGTACGGTTCAGGAGGGAGGGGGGGCGCTCTCGTCCCCCCCTTTTCCCCTGCGGCCGGCCAGGTTGCGTGCTCGGATAAGGGTCTGGTATGGATATTTAGGGGGAACCCCACGCCATTTTTTTTTTGCGGCGGGGTTCCCCTTAATATCCATTCCAGACCTGAAGGGCCTGGTAATTGAATTCTGGGGGACCCCCACGCTTTTTTTTTTTTTTTTATCAATGACTTTTGTATGTATTGATAAAAGCCGACAATTCATTATTAGCTGCGAGTGAGTTTTAAATGACTTTTTTTCCTTCAAAAATGACACTTTGTGCAGGGACAGTTCTAAGCATGGGAAACATGCGCCACTTTACATGCATATCATACACACCCCCCAGGTACGAAATTTAAAGGAAAATTTCACTTTTATTTTTTAATTTTAAGCTTTATTGAAATCACTGCTCCCGAAAAAACTGCCGTTTTTAAAACTTATTTTTGCATTGATACATGTCCCCTGGGGCAGGACCCGGGTCCCCAAACACTTTTTAGGACAATAACTTGCATATAAGCCTTTATAATTAGCACTTTAGATTTCGAACGTTCGAGTCCATTGTATTTAATAGGGTTCTAAAGTTCACACAAACATTTTGTCTGTTCGGCTCATCCCTGGTCACCACCCTTGTGGGATGTGAGTTTATACCAGACACTGGGGACCAGTGTCAAATCACCAGGGGGAGAGTGTAGCGGGTACTTGAATTTAGGGGAGGCATCTGGGTGGTAGTGTAACCCAGATGCACAGATTGCTAGGAAATCAGAGAGCTTTTTTTGGTTCTTGGAGGACTCTGGTGGTGTGAGGTTCCTTGCGGCCCACAGGTGGCACTGTTGCCCGGGGTTGAACTCACACCGCAATACTGTACCTTTTTGTCCTTTCCTGGAGCTGGTACAGCGGGGCGGGGAACCCGCTGTGGCGCAAAGGGAGAGGGGATAAAAGGGGCGGACGCCTTTACCACGGGGTGGAGGTTCAGAGTTGGAGGACGCGGCCGCACCCAGGCACATTCAGCCTGGGTGCTGGCGTTCCAGGGTTCTAGGCCTAGGTGCCCTTGACCTAGCCGGAGCGAGGATGGAGTCCATCTCAGGCACCTTTAGCCTGGGATGAGGTACTATGGCGAGGGTTCCGCGAGGGTGGAGGAATCCGAGGGGGGCCATAATTCCTTGGGTGCCCGTGTCTGAGTTTGTGAGGACTAGTGTGCGGAACTTCTCTGAAGAGTCCGGCGCAGCATCGCTGGTGACAGAGAGGCCTCCTGTTTCTCCCTTGGACGGATCTCCTTTCCCTGACAGGGGCCGTGCTAGCGAAGGTAATTCACGTTCTACCTCACATAGTCAGTGGCAGTGACTATCCGCCACTGGTGATATCACAGTGGTTAGCATCAGAAGGGAAAGGATTGTGCCTCGATCTATCCCCCATGATAACTCAGTAGAAGAAACTGTTTATTGTTTGGAAAGAAGAATAAAACTGAGTTGTACCTATTCTTTGTGTGGAACTCTGGTTACTAGGAGCAAAGGAGTCAGGAACGAAGTACTGGACTTGACTCTAGGACACCTGCACAGGGCCAAAATTTCTGGCCTTCACCTCTTAGTTATGGAGGACATGGGCCATGGTGTATCTCATCTCTCCCTCCCAGGAACCCCTAGATAACAGCCACATAACCGATAAAGCAAGAGGGGGAGAGAGGGTCGCTACAATTATATTTAGCACCCCCTCATAAATTTAAATAAAATAAAAAAGTGTGTATATAAATATACACACAGTATCTCACAAAAGTGAGTACACCCCTCACATTTCTGTAAATATTTTACTATATCTTTTCATGTGACAACACTGAAGAAATTACAATTTGCTACAATGTAAAGTAGTGAGTTTAGAGCTTGTATAACAGTGTAAATTTGCTGTCCCCTCAAAATAACTCAACACAAAGCCATTAATATCTAAACCGCTGGCAACAAAAGTGAGTACACCCCTAAGTGAAAATGTCCAAATTGGGCCCAAAGTGTCAGTATTTTGTGTGGCCGCCATTATTTTGCAGCACTGCCTTAACCCTCTTGGGCATGGAGCTCACCAGATCTTCACTTGTTGCCACTGGAGTCCTCTTCCACTCCTCCATGACGATATCACGGGGCTGGTGGATGTTAGAGACCTTGCACTCCTCCACCTTCCATTTGAGGATGCCCCACAGATGCTCAATAGGGTTTAGGTCTGGAGGCATGCTTGGCCAGTCCATCACCTTTACCCTCAGCTTCTTTAGCAAGGCGGTGGTCATCTTGGAGGTGTGTTTGGGGTCGTTACCATGTTGGAATACTGCCCTGCGTCCCAGTCTCAAAGGCACACACAGCCATTTGACTTTCAACTATGGTCATTTTGATTTGCTCAGCATGAAAAGAGATTTCCTGGAGCATTTCAGTCCCTAGTATTGAAACTGAAGCAAACAATCAACTATGGGTGGCAAGGCACTGTACAAAATATCACCAGGATAAAGTTGTGGACAGGCACAAATCAGGAGATAGATAAAAAATAATTATGTTATTAATGCCTAGAAGCACAGTGAATATCATTATTAAAAAGTGGAAGGTATTTGGTACAACACAGTCTCTCCCTGGATCAGGACATTACTCCAAACTGGATGAACATGCTAGGAGAAAACTGGTCAGAGTGGCCACCCAGAGGTCTACAGTAACTCTAATGCCTTGTACACATGATCGGATTTCCGATGGAATAAAATCCGAGGGAATTTTCCGTCGGAATTCCAATGAAGCTGACTTCCATCAGTCTTGCATACACACTGTCAGACTAAATTCTGACCGTCCAAAACGCGGTGACGTAAAACACTACGACGAGCCGAGAAAAATTAAGTTTAATGCTTCCGAGCATGCGTCGACTTGATTCTGAGAATGCGTGGATTTTTCTCCATTGGAAAAATTTAAAACATGTTCTATATTTTTACTCCGATGGAAAAAAGTCAGATGGAGCCCACACACGATCGGAATTTCAGATGAAACAAGTCCATCGGATTTTATTCCATCGGAATTTCGATCGTGTGTACAAGGCATTAAGCAGTTTCAGGACTTTATGACAAAGAGTGGTCATTGTGTGCATATAACAACAATATCACAAATTCTCCACAATTGTGGCTTGTATAGGAGGGTTGCAAGATAAAAGCCACTCTTCAAGAAAAGCCACATGCAATAACGACTGAGCTTTGCCAAAACACACCTTGAAGATTAAGATTAATAAAATTTTATTTGGCCTCAACACCAAACGATATGTCTGACGGAAATCCAATATAACTCACCATGCAAAAAACACCATTCCTACAGGAAAGCATGGAGGTGGTAATGTCCTGTTATGGGGGTGTTTCTCTGCAGCAGGGACTGTAGCATTTGTCAGGATAGAAGGAAGAAATGGATGGGGAAAAAATACTATTAAATTCTTGATGAAAATCTGCTGCCCTCTACCATAAAGTTGTCAATGAAAAAAAGTTTACCTTTCAACATGACAATGACCCAAAGCACACAGCACAAATGACCACACAGTGGTTGAAGGAGAAAAAGGTGAATTTCCTTCCATGGCCTAATCAGAGTCCATACTTAAACCCAATTGAAAATCTGTGGAATGACTTGAAGACTGCAGTCCACAAACGGTCACCATCAAATTTAACTGACATTGAGTAGTTCTGCAAAGAAGAGTGGGCAAATATTGCAAAGTCTAGATGTGCAAAGTTAGTAGAGACATATCCCAACAGACTAAAAGCTGTAATAAAAGCAAAAGGGGGTTCAACAAAGTACTAACACAAGGGGGTGACCCCTTTTCCAACTCCGTGATTCTGTTTTTGAATTTTTTTTTCTCCTGACATGTTGGTGTTAAACCCTTTCACTTGGAGGTTATAAGTTGCACTATATACAGTAAATACAGCTGGATAAAACAAAAACTGTATCTGTCTTCATTTCAGGCATCAAAGCAACAAAAGGGGGTGATTTTTCTCTATACCCATTGTGTATATATATAAGATCTCTACTTACCCTATCCTGCCCCATTGCTGTCCTCTTCTGGCCCAAAGGCACTTGCAGTATTCTGTCCATTGAATATGAGCCCATCCCACTCTGCCCTAAGGAGTGTGTCATCATGCAAACTGGGCTCAAAGTACATCAGGACTGAGCAGCACAAGTAATTTTGTTAATAGCACTTTGTCTAGAAAGAATGCTCATTCCATCACCGCAGCAGGAGAAAGGAGAAGAAGCACTGCTGGTTAGACTACCAAGGAAACTGCAAAAAAGGTATGTATAAGAGTTTTCTAAATAGAATTCACCATGTTGCAGTGGTTGTCAAAAATCTGTAGTTCTGCTTCAAAATTAACCTGAACTGTAGAAGCCATGTCTGAAAAGGGCAAAATGGCTAAGAACTAGTTATCACCAGTATTCCCTGTAGGTAAAAGAGTCCAAGATAAGGAGACACACATACTGGCACAGTGCATAACAACATACAGTATTAAAAAAGGTACTAGAAACTTTTAGACTTGCATTGTAATCAGACGAAAGAAAACTTCAAACAAGCTCAATAGCTCTAACAAAGCAGCATCCATACTGCAAGGCTCTCCTCAATGGGCTCCCAACAGCAGTTCAAGCCATAGAAATACAGAAAGGAGTTTCAGACCATAACTAGATGGAAAAGCCCAAAATATTTTTAATTGTTGGTAAAAAAAAGTGATATAAAACAGCCAACACATTTTTGGAGTAACATGAACTTGGAGTAACAACATAACAGCAGTTACTGCTTAGCACAAAACAGAGGTCAATTTACTAAAGGAAGAAAGGCTGTTGACTTACAATGACAGACAAGCGGGAGTGCTGCCATCCCGGGTGAACTTCATATGAAGTTCTCCCAGTATCTGGTTGTGCTGCATTCTGTCACCCACTGTGTCCACCAGACAAAGTGGATGACAAATCAGTGTACCAGGCCTCTGCCGACACCATGTGATCGCTGTGATCAATTCTGACAGATCACATGGCAATTGTACACAATGAATGACTTCCATTCATAGCCATTTATTATGTACTATTGTGTTGATCTATGTGATTGGTCACATAGATCACATGGTACAGACTAGACCAATCACAGTGCTGTTCCATGTGATAGCTGTGGGCAATCACAGCTTCACTATAGTTAACACTGGATGAATGGATGGCATTCATTAAAAAGATTGCTTATAACAGTTGTTATCACTATTATAAGCAAACAGTGTGCAAAAAAAAAAAAACTGATCACCTACCCAGAGTAGTACAGTGTCACTGTGTAACTGTACTGTTGCACCTGCTTCCTCACTCCCATCTTGTTCACTCTAGATCACATGGTCTTTGGCTACCAATCATTACAATACTGCGGGGAGTAGATTGTTTTCAGTCGGCAGTGAGATTAGATGACCAAAATGGCTGCCACCTTATACACGGAGAAAAACAAACAAATAAATAAATAAACCAAGATAAACCATACATACAAACACCCAATAATAAGACTGTTTATATTAAGGTAATCCGTTTCACATGAAGTACACATTATAAAGACTATAGTTCCCACTTTAGGACCCCATTCACACTTTTGCATATTGGAATTGCGGGCAGATACGCATGATTCTGCTTACGATTCCAGAATCGCAGCAAAACGTGTGACGCTCGTGCAGGGTAACATTATTTCTTAATGCCACACCAAACTCAGGGCGGCTTTGTGGCAATCGTCGCACAAAAATCGCAGCACGTGGCTCAGTGCCACAATTTGGTACATGCACTTCTTTGGCACGCTTTTAAAGCGGAGGGAGGCTCATTCAAAATGAATGTTGCCGCTCCAAAAACGCACACAAAAAAACGTTACGCAGTAGCGTCACTCACGTGTAAACTGGGCCTAAGAATACTCCATGCTTGAATAGGAGCTTTTTCAGTGTAGGATTTTGCACTTTAACTACTGAATGCTTACTGTATTTTGAGGTTTATTAAAAAAAATATGTATTGAACATTTACGTATACCAGTCCTTGGTGCAAATTACTTTTTGCTGTACTAGGGAATCATTTGCCTAATTTATGCCATTTGGCTGATGTTTTTATGCGTGAGAAATTTAATTTGAAGTGGATATACTTGAGTATATGTCACTATTATTTTACGGCAAATAAAAATTCTATATATCATTAACAAAGTAAAAAAAAAAAAGAAAGAAAAATAGCTTTTTAAAATGGACTTCACATTTTTCTGCTCTACAAAACACAGATAAAAATGTTATTTGCAATGGTTGCTTACTGAAGGATTAATCACTTCTTTGATAATGCAAATTGGTATAAATTGTCCATTACCCGTAATCAGATAACCGCTTTCTTGTTCAGCACTAAATAAACCTCTTAAGCTCAGCATGAGAAAAAACTTTTCATATATTTCCAGAAATGTAAACACATACATTTAATACAATTTCACACAAACTACACGCTTAATAAAGTTTCAAAAACTGGAATAGAAATTTTGGAGAATTGCTCAAAGCAACAATTGCACGGAGTCACAATTGATAAAGTCAGCTGGTTACAGAATATAAAAAGGTTTCTGCTCGGAATCAAATTAAAATACAGAAGCGGGGCTGTCTGGCTCTATTTCACTCCATAATATCCCCACTGTGTTGAGACATTATTGTATCGACAAAAAAAAACACAGATAAAAATAGCCCAAAAAAAAAAGAAAGCTGGAATTTTTGATGTTTCTGCATGACAGTACTGCAAAGACAGGCCCTGATCACTGAAGAGCAGCATTGCAATTCCCTGATAATGAAGTCTTGAAGCTGAAATCACGTTAGCTTCAACTGACAGACACATTTTATGTCTGGGCTGTTTCCCTACTCTTCTCTAAAGAATAAATGCATTTTCATAGGAACAATTTCACTTTGAAATGTTTTCAAACAGAAGAGCATAAAGAACAACAATTTTTGAGGTTTGTAATTTTTTTTTTTCTTTTGGCTTTTGTTGCAGTTTATTACTTTTGTTGATGTAGTCATTAAAGTGACATTAAGCTGAGAAATGGCACATAAGATCAAAATCTAAACAAGTCATTTGCAATGGCAATGTGTTTCTTTATGGCCTCGCAGGACTTGATACACACAGTATGGCAGTGGAAATGGTTTATTCATTTGGATTTCTAGAAACAGAACCAAGTTCAAACAAAAATGAGAAATGTCAAGGTAATTCACAGAAGAAAAGAAACGACATTCAGGTAAAGTTAAAACAAGAAGCTGTTTATAAATATTAAAGTACATTTTTGTTTACTCCTGCCCGCCTGCATTATGCTCTGTATAACACCCACACATTCAAGTGTGCATTGTGTGCGGACAATGTGATGGATTGTTTCACCACGTCACAGTGTTCACTTTTTTTACCTTATTGAAATGTCACCTAAACCGGAGTTCCACACAAAAATTTACCAGGAATAGTGGCGGCTGCACCCGACAGCTGATCCGAAGAATGGCTGGGGTGTCGACATCGTGCACTCCCTGGACAGGTAAGTGTCCATATATTAAAAGTCAGCAGCTGCAGTATTTGTAGCTGCTGACTTTTCATTTTTCGTGGGGGGAGGGGGGGGCTGAACCTCATCTTTAATTTACCTTTATGCACCACAGCTCATTGGGACATGCAGCAGTGCTTTGACGCAACACACATCACCATACATTTATGGCATGAACAGGACATATAAGAAACAACTATTTTCTATGTGACCATGCATTGAGCCTGCATTGATCAGGGCTGATTAACACAGCTAAATGCACTTGGTGTATATGAGCATTATCGTTCCTGATCTTTTCTAGAACATCTCAGGACACTGGGCAGCAGGGGCACTGTATATGCTGGAAGCAACCAGCTTTGTGGTGGTTATCTCTGGTCCTCTTCCTTACAGACGTCACAGTGATGGACCAATAGGTAGAGGAGGTAGGAGGGGAAATCCATAAGCAGCAGCCTGGAAATTGGTTGATTTTAGCATACCACAGACCACAGACCACATACCAGTTTTAGGAGTTCTGGACAGTATCATAAGAGATCTGAAGTGTTGCTCCTCTAAAGCCGTGTACACACGATCGGTTTTACCGATGAAAACCGTCCGATGGACGGTTTTCATCAGGCGAACCGATCGTGTATGGGCCCCATCAGTCTTTTTTCCATCGGTGTGAAAAAATAGAACATGTTTTAAATTTTTCCGATGAAAAAAAAAAACCATAGCAAAATCCGATCGTCTGTGTGGAACTCCATCAGATAAAAAACCCACGCATGCTCAGAATCAAGTCGACGCATGCTCAGAAGCATTGAACTTAATTTTTCTCGGCTTGTCTGAGTGTTTTACGTCACAGCGTTTGGGACGATCGGTTTTTTGACTGATGGTGTGTAGGCAAGACTGATGGAAGTCAGCTTCATCGGATTTAAATCCCCCCCACCCTATCTTCTAGCACAAGTCCTCTCCCCTATCAAATCATCCATCAGCGCATATCCTCTTACCCCCTCCTAATCAAAGGGATGCCACCTGTCATAAGTTGCGGTGTCTGGGACCCTTGGCACACCGTAACAGATGTGGGACAAGTGTCCTGGGTGCCCACTCTGGCGCACCCCTGTCAGGCAAATTACAGAAGCGAAGTGACAGCTGTTCTGGCACTGGCCTCCAGAACTCAGCCCAGATTCATATGACACCAGGATTTTGTTCAAATCTTGGGAAGTTCCCCCCAAAACTGGTAAAGTTAGGTTAGAAGATATGGATTTACTGGAAGGGGGGAGAAGATTTATGTTTGGGGGCAAGAGTTTGTACTGGGAAGGGGTTTTTGTTGGGGGGATTTGTGATAGAACTATGTATATAATTTGTGCTGGTGGGGGTTATTTGGTGGAAGGAGGATTTGTGCTAGAGAGAAAGGGAGGATATGTTCTGGGATGGAGGGGCGTTGTGCTGGGAAGAGGGATTTGGGGGGAGTTAAGAGAATTTGTGCTGGAGAAGATTGGGGGAGTGGAGAGGATTTGTTTCAGAATGGAGGGAGGTTGTGCTGGAAGGGGAAAATTTGGAGGAGAGGATTTGTGCTAGAAGTGGGGAGAGGATTTGGGCTGGAAGGGGAGATTGAGAGGAAGGAGGATTTGTGATGGGAGAGGAAGAAGCTTTAAATAGTAACATAGTTAGTTTGGTGGAAAAAAGACACAAGTCCATCTAGTTCAACCAATAAAGAAAAAATGTATTGTGCTGGGCAGGGGAATTGAGTGTAGTGAATAAAGAAGAAGAGGGAATCGTGCTGGGAGGGGGCATTTGGGGAGAGTGGAGGATGACTTGTTCCGAGATGGGGAAAAAGTTATGTGTTGGGAGGGTTTTCTTTTTCGTACATCACGGGACACAGAGCGACTTAGTCATTACTAATGGGTTATATAGTTTACCTTCAGGTGTTGGCACTGGCCAATTCCAAACCGGAAGTACCCTCCCCTATATAAGCCCCTCCCACCCGGGAGCACCTCAGTTTTTTGCCAGTGTCTAAGGTGTTGGCCAAAGAGTAACATGTGTTTTCACTGGGCTTGCGTACAGGTTCTTTTGGGCCTTAGTAAGCTGTTCCGGATCCCACCAAAAAAGCTTCATAGCTAAACGGTCGGTACCCGGGCCTTGCAGCAGAAGAGCAAGGTTTTGCCTGTAATGCTTCTCTTAGGAGGGCTGGACCCTGGGATCCAGAGCTCTGGTCATACCCACGACCAAGACGCTGTCTGTGCAGGGTGCTATACAGGTCCAGGGGAGTGGAATCCTTGGGAACCCGGTCCCTGAAGGTTTAATTACAATGCCTGCCGTGATAGGTGAAGTTTGGACTTTTGTGGACCAAACAAAGTCCTGCGGCGGGGATCAGGTAAGTGGGGGCCCTCAGGAACTTGGTTCTATTGGGGGACCCCCAAGCCTAATTTGTCTTTCTGTCTGTTACCTAACGGTATTCCCGCTAAATATCTGTGTTTGCCTATATCTACTGAAAAATGTAAAATTTTAATAGTAGTCAAGAAAAAAAAAAAAAAAACAGGGACCGCGGTACCTGTGTTAAACCACTAGAGGCCGCTGTAGTCCATTTTTCTTGTAAATGTGGATCTTTGGTTTTCTCAACTCAAAAGATCCAGGCAGCTGGTAAGTTTCTCTGAGGGAATCCACTTCCTCTGCCCTGTTGCTGCGTTCATCCACCGCACAGGCCCTCCGGCAAAAAGGGCCCTGGCTCCTAGTCCTCTGTTGGTTTTCGAAAAGGGCGCCATTGGCGCACGGGCGCGCGCGCGGGCGCGTGCACGCGCCTCCTATGAAAAAAAAGGGGCGGGGCGGGTGGATGACGCTCGATGCGCGCCGCGGCGCTTCTGCGCATGTGCGGGCGTCCCAGCATGGTAAAAGACACAGTACAAGTGTCAGCTGCATGCAAACAGAGCTAGCAACAAACAGTGGCACACAGAGGCGGTTGATGCAGGCATCCCCATAGAAAGGCACTTTAGTGGACACCAGCTGGTATATAGCAGCACCTGTGTTAGACTATTACCAGCAAAAATTGGTGTATGACGACGGGAATACCTCAGCTTTGTGCTTAAAGGATATGTCGTCCAGACGCTCCGGAAATAGATCTTCCAGGAAGCCAAAGGGGTCTCCATCGGGCTCTGAGGATATTGGGCATGCTTGCACTGCACCAATCTCCCCTGAGAATGCAGAGGTCAGTAGCCGTAGAAACCCCGCAGGAATGCCTGGTGCTGCGGCTGTCCCCAGTCCACCTGCTCCTGTATATATAACAGAGGAGGTTTTATCCTCAACTCTGGGAGGATTGGAAGAGAGATTAACAGCATTGATCGCTGCTTCCCTGTCACAGGAAAAGCGCGTCCGATCTCCGTCTCCTCCTTCAGAGTGCCTGTTAGTGGAGGAACAGCCCCACACAGAGATCGACCTACCTGAAGGGGATCAGGATGAGGTTGATTCACTTATAGAGGAATCAACAGTGGAAGAACCTTTTCTCAGCTTCTCAGGCTGAAAGATTATGGGTTCAGTCTCTGACTAACATGGTCCGATCAGCATTTAAAATGCCTCTGGCGGAACCACCATCCACTACGGTTTCCTCGCTGGGGTCGCTAAAAGCTCCCCAGGCGGTCTGTTCCTTCCCAATCCACCCTTTATTAGAAGGGCTTATTTACCAGGATTGGGAGCATCCTGATAAAATATTTGCTCCCCCCAAGAGATTTCCGGTGATCTATCCCATGGAGGATAAGTTCATAAGAAAATGGAGGGTCCCTATAGTGGACGCAGCCATCTCTTCTGTTAACAAATCACTGACATGTCCAGTAGATAATGTTCCAATGTTCAAAGACCCAATAGATAAAAAATTGGAGTCTTTACTAAAATCTGCTTTCTCTACAGCAAGTATGGTGACACAACCTGCGGTAGCAGCGATTGGAGTCTGCCAAGCAGTGAAAGATCAGTTGAAACAAGTCTTAAGGGACTTACCAGATCAGCAGGCTCATGCCCTAGCTGACCTGCCTAGAGCCTTGTGTTTTGCGGTGGACGCCATAAAGGATACAATCCAACAGGCCTCCCGCTTTACGCTGTCTATAGTACATATGCGTAGGCTTCTGTGGCTCAAAAACTGGTCTGCTGAAGCTCCCTGTAAAAAACTGCTGGTTAGCTTCCCATTTCATGGAGAACGCTTATTTGGAGAAGATCTGGACAAATATATCCAGAAAATTTCTGCCGGTAAAAGTTCACTCTTACCGGTTAAGAACAAGGGTAGAAGTCCTTCTTTTAAGAGGCCTACCTCTCCAGTCCCGGGCACATCGGCTGGGAAGCAGTTCCGACGGCCTCCGCGGTCAAATTCAGGGGGCAGAAATCAGGGACAATCACAGGGTAACAAGAAGCCCTGGATCAAGAGAGGTACAAAACCTCCCCCTAAGGCATGAAGTATTGCCCCCGCTCAATCGGGTGGGGGGAAGACTTCAGTTGTTCACAGAGACCTGGCGGGACACCATCAGAGACAGATGGGTGCTCTCCGCAGTAAGTCTGGGATACAAGCTGGAGTTAAAAGGCACTCCTCCTGCCCAATTTATGAGGTCAAACGTGCCAAGAGATCCCCAAAAGAGAGGATCCCTCCTTCTGGCACTAGAACAACTATTGCTCCAAGGGGTAATCATGAAGGTTCCCCTGGAAGAAAGCGGATTCGGGTTTTACTCGAACCTTTTCACAGTCCCCAGACCAAATGGGGACGTGAGGCCCATATTAAATCTAAAAGGGCTAAACAAGTTCCTAAATATCAGGACCTTTCGGATGGAGTCGATCCGATCAGTGGCCACCGCCCTACAAGGGCAGGAATGGCTAGCCTCGATCGACATAAGGGATGCTTATCTGCATATTCCCATCTTTCCGGCCCATCAGAAATTTCTACGCTTTGCAGTAGAAGGGCGCCATTTTCAGTTCAGAGCCTTACCTTTCGGTCTGGCCACAGCACCACGAGTGTTCACAAAAATTCTGGCCCCATTATTGGCCAATCTAAGAACACAGGGTGTAACGATAATGGCATATCTAGACGACCTGCTACTAATAGACCACTCAGTGGAAAAGCTGGAAGTAGCTATTCACAAGACAATCGAGTATCTGGAATATCACGGTTGGATTATCAACCGGGACAAGTCAGCTCTAAGACCAGTCAAAAGTCTGGAATACTTAGGGCTAAGGCTGGATTCAAATCAGAGAAAGATTTTCTTACCTCCAGAGAAGGTGTCGTCTTTAAGAAATTTGACCCACTTAGTGGGTACAAAAAGAAAACCATCCATACGTCTCTGCATGAGGCTGCTGGGAAAGATGGTGGCTTCATTCGAAGCGGTACCCTACGGTCAATTCCATTCAAGGAATTTGCAAAGGGCCATACTGTCAGCCTGGAACAAAAAAGTTCAGGCTTTAGACTTACCAATGTCCCTGTCCCCTTCCGTTCGCAAGAGCCTCCATTGGTGGTTGGTGCCCCAGAATCTGGAAAGAGGGAAACCCTTCAGTCCGGTTTCTTGGAAGGTGGTCACTACAGATGCCAGCCTCATCGGCTGGGGGGCAGTGCTGGAGCAATGGTCTCCAGGGCAGGTGGTCAGAAGCAGAAAAGGCCCTGCCCATCAATCTCTTAGAGATACGAGCAGCCCGGTATGCCCTAGTAGCATGGACATCCAAACTCCAGGGGTCCCCTGTCAGAATTCAATCAGACAATGCCACGGCAGTGGCATATATCAATCATCAGGGTGGCACCAAAAGTCGTGCAGCCCAGAAGGAAGCAAATTGCATCCTGGAGTGGGCAGAAAGATATGTCCCAGCCATATCCGCGGTTTTCATCCCAGGAGTGGAAAATTGGAGAGCGGACTTTCTAAGTCGCCAACAATTATGCCCGGGGGAATGGTCTCTTCACCCCGAGGTTTTCCAGACAATATGCCAGCGGTGGGGAACACCGGATGTAGATCTGCTAGCATCCAGATTCAACGCAAAGGTGGACAGGTTTGTGTCTCGCACAAGGGATCCCCTAGCTTGCGGCTCGGATGCCCTAGTGTTCCCTTGGGATCGGTTCAAGCTGATATATGCATTCCCACCGCCACAATTGTTACCGCGATTACTCCGCAGAATCAGGGTAGAAAAGAAACCAGTGATTCTGGTGGCTCCAGCGTGGCCCCGAAGGGCATGGTACGCGGAGATTGTAAAAATGTCAGTGAGGAGTCCGTGGACCCTCCCACTTCGTCCGGACCTGCTGTCGCAAGGACCGATATACCACCCTTCCTTACCAGCCCTAGGTTTGACGGCCTGGCTATTGAGGCCCACATTCTGAAAAAGAGAGGGCTCTCTAATTCTGTGGTATCTACCATGATCAATGCCAGGAAACCGGTATCCAGGCAGATCTATTATAGGATCTGGAAAGCGTACATTACGTGGTGTGAGACCAAGAAATGGCATCCACGTAAGTACATGATAGGGAGGATTCTGGACTTCCTACAGTGGGCTGTAGATAGGAAGCTGGCCTTGAGTACTATCAAGGGTCAGATTTCGGCCTTGTCAATATTTTTTCAAAGGCCCTTGGCTTCGCATTCACTAGTCAAAGCCTTTATACAAGGAGTGATGCGTATTAGCCCTCCGGTTAGTATTCCCATATGTCCTTGGGACTTAAACCTGGTGCTGTCGGTTCTACAGAAACAACCGTTTGAACCATTACAACACATTTCCTTGGTTCTTCTCACCAGGAAATTGGTTTTCTTAGTAGCCATTTGTTCGGCTAAAAGAGTGTCGGAATTAGCAGCTATGTCCTGTAAGGAGCCATATCTGGTTGTCCATAAGGACAGAGTAGTATTACGTCCTCATCCAGCCTTTCTTCCTAAGGTGGTATCGAGGTTTCATTTGAACCAAGATGTGGTTCTTCCTTCTTTTTTCCCCAAACCTAGCTCAGTAGAGGAAAAGTTATTACATTCTTTGGATGTGGTAAGAGCAGTTAAAGCTTATCTAAAAGCCACTGCTCAGATTCGCAGAACGGATTCTTTGTTTGTTCTGCCGGAAGGCCCCAGAAGGGGTCAGGCAGCATCAAAATCTACTTTAGCCAAGTGGATTCGACAGGTCATAATACAAGCCTATGGCTTGAGAAAGAGACCGCCTCCGTTCAAAGTTAAGGCGCACTCCACAAGAGCGGTTGGAACTTCATGGGCAGTGCATCACCAGGCCTCCCTGGCTCAAGTATGTAAGGCCGCAACATGGTCTTCGGTACACACGTTTACTAGATTCTATCAGGTAGACGTTAGAAGTCAGGAGGATGTCGCCTTTGGGCGCAGTGTGTTGCAGGCCGCAAAAGATCCTCATGCCTGATGGCGCCCAGCTTATGTACCCCCCCCCTCATTTGGCATTGCTTTGGGACGTCCCATTAGTAATGACTAAGTCGCTCTGTGTCCCGTGATGTACGAAAAAGAAAAAGGGATTTTTATAACAGCTTACCTGTAAAATCCTTTTCTTGGAGTACATCACGGGACACAGAGCTCCCACCCCTCTTTTTGGGACACTTATTGCTTGGCTACAAAACTGAGGTGCTCCCGGGTGGGAGGGGCTTATATAGGGGAGGGTACTTCCGGTTTGGAATTGGCCAGTGCCAACACCTGAAGGTAAACTATATAACCCATTAGTAATGACTAAGTCGCTCTGTGTCCCGTGATGTACTCCAAGAAAAGGATTTTACAGGTAAGCTGTTATAAAAATCCCTTTTTTTTTGGCTGAAAGGGAAAATTTTGCTTGCAGGGGGGATTTTGCACTGTTGTGACCCCTACACTGTGCACCCCTGACTCCTGCACTCTTTTTGTTTTGTACTACTGACTCCTACTATGCATTATACTCATGGACCCTGCTCTCTGTGTGTCATGTACTCTGAAACCCGACACTGACAAGGATGGGGGGATGCAAAATGCACCTTTGCCTGTGTAGACCTAAATCTTTGCACTGGCCCTGGGGGACCTCAAGAAAGCAGGAAGGGGGCCTGCTGCAGAACACGTGAAAGGGTCCTGCTCCAGGACTGTAAAAAAGGGCCATGCAACAGGAGTAAAAGACCCCCAGGATCAGTGGGAAGGGCCCTGGCTGGGGGTCAGGAGTCTTCATGCTTTTTTTTTGCACCAGGGCCCAGAAGGTTCTAGTTACGCCTCACACACACTAGTTAGTGAGTCAATAGGTCTAACGTATATGCCTATTGAACTGAACAATAATATTAAGACACCCTGCAACAATTTGGTTTTTAATACAATGTTTAGCTCACTAAATCTATTTCTGTGACTTCAAGTAAATGTTAAAGCCCAACTATAGCCAAAACATTTCTTTCTCATTTTTGACAGATTGGGGAAGATAGAGACACTGTCAATTTATGTATTTATTTTTTATTTATTTTTAAACGTCAGGTTGTGATTTTTGGCCTCCCAGTGGAGTCACAAACTGTAACAAAACATTTTTTCTCAGTAAAATAGGAAAGGGTTTAGGTAGATCCTCTGTAAGAACCACTGTCTGTGTCTTGCTTTTTAAGTGACAAGCACTCCCCTCATTTCACGTACTCCGTACAAACAAGCTTAAAATCTGGCTTAACAACTCTCCGACAGTAGCAAATGATATCTCAAAATGCCTACGACCTGGACCAGATGACCGGGGGAACCAGACGGCATCAATCACGGCTATCGCTGTGGCTCTCATGAAGGGGATCCGCCAATGCGTAAGCCGTGATTGATACCGTCTGGTTCCCCTGGTCATCTGGTCCAGGTCGCAGGCATTTTGAGATATAATTTGCTACTGTCGGAGGGTTGTTAAGACAGATTTTAAGCTCGTTTGTGAGTAGTTATTTTATCTGTACATTTTAGGAATAAAACCTTGCCATTGGTAATGCACAAGGCCGATGCGCCCTTTTACTTTTTTTTTATGTTTTAGCCTCAAGAATACCAATTGTTCTGAGGAGGGCAGCAAGACTGTAGTCATCCCATACTTCATTGGAAGGCTCTGGTTGTGCCACTTGGCGACTGGGCTCCCGAGCGCACGAGAAAGTTTGTGTTAATGATGAGACTGGATGAGCCAAAGGTAATTCACAGCTGCCAAATGATATAATCAGATGTGATCCACAGGAGAGTAACAAATTATAAAATATAATACAAAAAGCAGGAGAAGGAAAGCTTAAGAACTTCTAAGTGTATAACTTACAAGAAATGATCTGGGACTTCTGTAGTTGGGTTGAGTTTGGAAAACATAGAGAGTTGGAACTGGAAAGAAAGGAATAAAAAAGGAGAAAAGAGAAAGGGGGTAGAATAAGGAGGGAGGGATAGACTTTGTGAAGGGAAGGGGGGAAAAGGGGGGGCAGATAGGGTGAGGATATAGTGGGGAGAACCCAGAGGCCAGCTGAAGAGAGGAGGCTTTAGTATTGTAATAGTTGGAGAAGTGGGCTATTAATCACAATGAAAGTAGAGATTTATCAAAGTTAGTAGGGAGAAAGTGTTTTACTCAAAGGCTCCAAAGTGCCTCAAACTAAGGGATTCTGTCTAATATGGTAGGATCTATTTTGGCATGGATCATTGCTTGGGTGATTTTATGTTTAACTGCCAATATGCATAGGTTGGGGAATTTCCAGGATTTTGAAATTATTGTTTTTAAAAAACCTGTCTTTCAAACAAAAAAATGTGTGGACTTCCTGCTTTTACTAAGGCTTCAGATGTATGCAGGACCCTGATTTGCATGGGAAAAGATACCGTATTGTGCATACCATAGGGTCATCCCACTATCTCATTGTTCAAGGGCAAAAATTATACATGTCCACAACATTTGCTTTAATATGCAATCTAAAAAAATACAAGTGCTTGTTTTACTAGAGTATTTAGTTATTTGCTTAAAGAATAACTTCACTTTCATGAAAGCTGACATAATTATCTGTAGCAGTCAATTCAATATGACAACCAGTTTGTGTGTAGAACTTCCCCAGAAATGTAATTTCCTGCTTGTGTGATTGGCTCACTGATTTTCCCAGATGTCTGTCCTTAGATACAAGTCAGATTTTAGGCATCCTCTACAATAGGAATTATATTTTTGGTGAGATACTCCCTAAGTGTTAATTACTTCTAAAGGGATGCAGACACTGCAACTTTCTTCATTAGAAAACTGCAAATGCATCAGCTGGGTACACTGAACACAGACACTCCCTGTCAAATGATTTGTGTGCACAGTCATGTGTGAAGATATGCGTGTGCACATAGTAGAGCTCGTGCATCCACACAAGAATTTGAACTGCATCAACATCTGCACATGCATGTTACCGTAGATAAGCATGCACTTGAGCACAGACATTTTTGTGCCTATTGCCCTATTTAAAGCTGTACAGGATGGAAAGCGCCTTTGCTAAGGCCCACTTAACGCAAGACAAATTCCTACGCCAATGGCATCACTGGCTATCTCACTCCCTTTGCACTATACAACTTTGAAATATTATGTGGCGGCCTCACCCCATCTCCTTTGTCTAGGGGTATGTCACACGACAGGGTGAGATGTGCTACGGCCCATGTCCTCCCCATAGCTGTGGGTGAGGTGAAGGCCAGTACCAGATATTTCCTCGGGCCTATGTGCTTTTGTCTAGAATCAAGTCCCGCTGTGTCAACACTTCCCTCTGCTCCCATTAACCAGAGTTCCACACACTGATCACAGTCCAACTCTTGCTTTATTGTATATCTCACAATAAACAGTGCTTCAATAGCCATCTGGTTGCGACTTGATAACATTTTGATATGGGGAATGAGCAGGTCGAGGCACTATCCTGGTTATCAGCTAAACCACTGCGATCTCGCCAGTGGTTACTATAGCATTAGCTAGAAAGGATTTAGAACTTGAGAGTCTCTACCAGCAACTCAAGAGAATGTAGATAGGAGTACCTTCGCTGCGCTGCGGCCCCTGTCAGGGGAAGATGTCCCTCCAAGGGAGTTACCAGAGGCCCATCCGTCACTGGGTTGATGCTGCTCCAAACTCTCCGGACGGGTAACCTCCCCGGCCTCCTCACCTCAGACATGGGCCCCACCCACCTCAGGGACCCTCGTAATTCTCCACCCTCGCGGGATCCAGTCGAAGTCACTGGACCCCAGGCCTCCTAGTTTAGTACCTCACCCCAGGCTGAAGGTGCCTAAGATGGACTCCAACTCCATTCCGGTCAGGCCTAGGGCGCCTGGGCCAGAATCCGGAACTGCCCGCACCCAGGCCTAAGTTGCTTGGGCGCGTGAAGAAGATCCTCCTCAAGACCTCGTGGTTAGGGCGTCTCCCCCTTTTATCTCCTTTCATCGACACCACGGCAGGTTCCCCGCCCTCGCCGTACTATCTCCGGAAAGGGACAAAAAGGGTAGCACTGTAATGGCAAATCTACCTTGAGCCTCCAGGTACCCCGCCACCCAGAGGCCAAGGAGATTATTACACTATCCAATCCTCCACGAACACAAATGGTCCACTATTCCCATACTTATACACCTGAGTGTCCCACCTAAATTTAGAGACCCCGCTACATACTCCCCCCTGTGATTTGACGCTGGTCCCCAGCGTCTGGTGCAAACCCATGTCTCCCATGGAGTGATGACATAAGCCTAGCCCCAGAGGCTATCCCTAAATTTTTGAACCTCAACCATACCAAGACCTGCTCAAAGGGGAAAGGGAACATAAAACAATAAAACTTTTCCCTAAAAACATCTATCATGTACACATATACAATCCCTCCCTTCACTGTCTAAGAACCACCCCATACTCAGCAGTCTTGACAGACGAATCTCCTGCAGAAGGGAAAAAAAGAAAACAACACACAAGAAAAGCCACATCCTGACATTTTTGTGTTAATTTGGAATGAATGGGTCCATCAACCAATAGACCCACTCGCTCCAATGAGTAAAGTGATGCGTGTGTAAAAAAAAAAAAAACAGCCGTTGCACAACACTGCCACCTGGTGACAGTGCAGCGGTAATGACACTTGGTGCAATCTTCATTCTTCCTGCGTCCCTACACTAATTCTACCCCCAAAGTCTGTCTTTGAACTGTGAGGAAGAGAGAACAAACAAAAACTGCTCTCATTCCTCCTGAAGAGTAGAAAACAAAAGCCCAAAAAAAAAACTAGGGCACAGTTCGGATGCTCCGGCAGGAACACTTCTAGAAGATTGTAGGAAAGGAAACAAGTGAATCTCTTCTCACAAATAGAACTTCGGGTCAGGCAAGAACAAGGGCTTCAGATGTTTATCAAAAACCTCAATCGAATAGTCAGCATCCTCTCCATCTTTCCTGCAGATGCGCACCTTGTCTGCGTGGATATGGCGGCCCCACATCCAGTCTGCTCGGCAGTCCCTAAACTTTTTCGACACGGGTGGCGAACAGGACAAATATCTTCGTGCATGGGGTACTTTGAGTTTTTCCCAAACAAATTCGTCATACCATCTCTGGCGTATGACCTCAACTTCAAAAAGTAAGTCCCGAGGCAAGTAGGGATATTCCCACCCATACTCAAGGGCGACTCTCTGTGAGAAAAGTCGTTGCAATCTGGCCAAAGGAGGCATGGCTTCCCGCTCACCTTCTCCGGGTTGAACGATGGCCTCCGGGTGCCAAGGTACTTTCACTACCTCTGATGGCTTTTCTCTCGGTGCTCGTAGTGATGCGCGCTGCATCCCCGCCACCAAGACGGGCGATGTTGTAGATTGTGGGAAGGTAATTTGAGGACTAGACTTCCTCGTAGACTCCGGGGCTTGTACCCGGGGCGTGCTGTCTCCTATTGACATAAGGGAATCCTGTGGTGCACGTAACACAGGCAATGGGCGTTTGTCCCAGCCCTTCCGGTGAAACAGTTCATCAATCTCACCGTCATCTCCACAATCTGACAGCGACTCTAGGTCGGAAGTGTCATACATCTCGGCGGGAAGGTAGTCTCTGGTAGACGTGGTACTACCCTCCCTTGCGGGCTCCACCGGCTGTGGACCCCCAACACCTCCAACCACCACCACAGTCCCAGCCCCTGTCTCACCTTGACCTTTTGTAGAACTGGGATGTCCAGGACTCTTCCAACCGGATCCATCCAGGCCAGGCAAGCGACGGGGTGAAGCTCGACCACGACCACAGGAGGCCTGCACCAGGCCAACTTCCCTCTTCGGAGGTGGGAGCAGAGAATCTGTGGTGACCGAAGCAGCATCCTCGGATTTTTCTCTCTCAGTCTCTGATTGGGCAGTCACATCGCCCTGTCAGTGCGTACGGGAACCTCCGCAAAGGCCTGGATCTCTCCTTCCAGAGTAGCGGTACCTGTGAGGCTGTTGAGGCGAAGGGCCCGGGGCCTTACTGTGGATGGCTCCACCTCGAACAAGAACTCTTTGCATGCCTCGCAACGCCCGAATGGCTTTAGGTGGAC
Source organism: Rana muscosa (assembly GCA_029206835.1). Taxonomy (NCBI): domain Eukaryota; kingdom Metazoa; phylum Chordata; class Amphibia; order Anura; family Ranidae; genus Rana; species Rana muscosa. Next base: position 74,761,260 of record JARGYO010005626.1, on the reverse strand, counting down.
CACCAGTCCCGAGCATCCGGGACAGATCACGCCGAGGGCCTCCGTGTCTCTGCATGAGTACAAAGCCAACTGTCCTCGGGGCCTGAGTCTTATCCCTGTGTCTGTAAGGGGAGCAGCAAACGTAGTCATCTTCATGGGGTAGGGAACCGGAATCCACGGGGAGCTTGAGACCATCCCGACTGTCTGCTGCTCCATCACGCACTGACCACACGCCGAAGTCTCCACGTGAGTTCCTCCACATGGCCAGACTCCTCCCATGACTTGCACGTTTTCGCAGGCTTCCATCAAGCTCCGCCCACGAACTGTACAGTCACGGGGTGCCTCGTGGCACAGTGCAATAAAAGCCCCCACATGTAGTACTTCACAGGGCTGGACTCCTCCCTCTTCTCGCTCCTCTGCATGGGCCTTTCTCGTCTTAGGGTCATTTCCACGACTTTGAGCAGGGATGCACTTTGGCCAATCACATGGCCGACCTGCTCGGAACTCCTCCGGGCAGCAAAGTCCAGACACAGCCATTCTTTCTTCCAAAGTCAAAACACATATCATCCCGGACTCACGAGCCCCCCACGTGTAGCGGCCTCACCCCATCTCCTTTGTCTAGGGCAGTGATGGCGAACCTATGGCACGCGTGCCACAGCTGGCACTCCGAGCCCCCTCTGTGGGCACTCAGCACGCCGCCAGGATAGCAGAGGGAATCCCCCAGCAAGGCAGTCACTTTCACTGGCGGTGCAGGCACGGAGGAGCAGACTCCTCCTATCATGAGTGCGATTGGGCAGTGGGGCGGCAGATGCGAGTAAAGCCCTCCCTGCATGCACTGAGGGTAGCCAATTGGAAAGGACATGGAGTGTCTGCTCTGTAAGCAGCGTGTGATGCCTGTAATGCTGTGTATGGAGGAGAATGACTCCTCCCTTCCTGGACGTGGAGAGCGGCTTCCTGTGCAGGGGCTCGGCGCTGAAGCATGGCAATGTGGAGGACTTTGTACATACACAGGTAGGACAGTGCTATGGGGGAAGGAGGGGACGGCAAGGACACTGCTGTGTATGTGGGGGGATGTGAAGGGGCAGAGGACACTGCTTTTGGAAGGGCCTTCACATCATCCCACTGATCCTATGCATCCATCTCTGATCCCAGTACATGCATCCATCCCTGATCCCAGTACATGCATCCATCCCTGATCCCAGTACATGCATCCACCTCTGATCCCAGTACATGCATGCATCCATCCCTGATCCCAGTACATGCATCCATCTCTGATCCCAGTACATGCATCCATCTCTGATCCCAGTACATGCATCCATCCCTGATCCCAGTACATGCATCCATCCCTGATCCCAGTACATGCATCCATCCCTGATCCCAGTACATGCATCCACCTCTGATCCCAGTACATGCATGCATCCATCCCTGATCCCAGTACATGCATCCATCTCTGATCCCAGTACATGCATCCATCTCTGATCCCAGTACATGCATCCATCCCTGATCCCAGTACATGCATCCATCCCTGATCCCAGTACATGCATCCACCTCTGATCCCAGTACATGCATCCATCCCTGATCCCAGTACATGCATCCATCCCTGATCCCAGTACATGCATCCATCTCTGATCCCAGTACATGCATCCATCTCTGATCCCAGTACATGCATCCATCTCTGATCCCAGTACATGCATCCATCCCTGATCCCAGTACATGCATCCATCCCTGATCCCAGTACATGCATCCACCTCTGATCCCAGTACATGCATCCATCTCTGATCCCAGTACATGCATCCATCTCTGATCCCAGTACATGCATCCATCCCTGATCCCAGTACATGCATCCACCTCTGATCCCAGTACATGCATCCACCTCTGATCCCAGTACATGCATCCATCTCTGATCCCAGTACATGCATCCATCTCTGATCCCAGTACATGCATCCATCTCTGATCCCAGTACATGCATCCATCCCTGATCCCAGTACATGCCTCCATCTCTGATCCCAGTACATGCATCCATCTCTGATCCCAGTACATGCATCCATCTCTGATCCCAGTACATGCATCCATCTCTGATCCCAGTACATGCATCCATTAGGCTTGTGCACAACGGAAAAATTTGTTCCGTTTCGGTTCGTTTCTTTCCGGTCCTGTTGATTCGTAATCATTCGTAATTTTGCTAGACGGGATTTTTCGTGTTCAGACTCATTCGTATTTTTGCAAGCGACATTTTTCGTTGAATTTTTTGTTGCTTTATAATTCGTACTTTCGGTAGAGTACGTTGTTTTTCGTTGATTCTGGACACAACTCCTACTTTCGTAACTTTTTTTGGGTTCGTTGATTCGTAATTTTCTGTGTCTCTCTCACGACGACGCTGACTATTATGCCTAATGTGCTTCGAATGGATTTGTACTTTTCGAAATACATAGCGGTTATTTGTAACGATTCGAAATCTCGTATTTTACTTTCGTTTTTTACATGCGGCTATAGCCTCCGCCCCTGTACACCATTTTGAGAGGGTTCAGCACGGTGAGGGAGAAGCAGAGAGCAGAGCAGAGTGTTATTGTGCTTCGAATGGATTAGAAATCTCGTATTTTACTTTCGTTTTTTACATGCGGCTATAGCCTCCGCCCCTGTACACCATTTTGAGAGGGAGTTCAGCACGGTGAAGGAGAAGCAGAGAGCAGAGCAGAGTGAGTGTTATTGTGTTTCCAATGGATTTGTACATTCGTAAGTTTTTTCATAACGAATTATGCCGAAGACATTCGGGCATTCGCTATTTTGCGGTATAATTTATTTCGGATTCGGTTTTATTCGTAATTGCTTTGTTCGGAAATTCGAATGCTTCCGAATGTCCGAAAGTTGCTAAATTCGGACGAATTTCGATTCGTTACGAAACGAATTGCACAAGCCTAGCATCCATCCCTGATCCCAGTACATGCCTCCATCCCTGATCCCAGTACATGCATCCATCCTTGATCCCAGTACATGCATCCTTCCCTGATCCCAGTACATGCATCCATCCCTGATCCCAGTATTCTGAGCACATGCATCCATCCCTGATCTCAGAATTCTGAGCACATGCATCCATCCCTGATCCCAGAATTCTGAGCACATGCATCCATCCCTGATCCCAGAATTCTGAGCACATGCATCCATCTCTGATCCCAATACTCTGAGCACATGCATCCATCTCTGATCCCAGAATTCTGAGCACATGCATCCATCTCTGATCCCAGAATTCTGAGCACATGCATCCATCCCTGATCCCAGAATTCTGAGCACATGCATCCATCTCTGATCCCAATACTCTGAGCACATGCATCCATCTCTGATCCCAGAATTCTGAGCACATGCATCCATCTCTGATCCCAGAATTCTGAGCACATGCATCCATCCCTGATCCCAGAATTCTGAGCACATGCATCCATCTCTGATCCCAATACTCTGAGCACATGCATCCATCTCTGATCCCAGAATTCTGAGCACATGCATCCATCTCTGATCCCAATACTCTGAGCACATGCATCCATCTCTGATCCCAGTATTCTGAGCACATGCATCCATCCCTGATCCCAGGATTCTGAGCGTAACACACTCCTTTGAAAAAGCACAAAATTGATTTTCTGGGCAGAATTGTATGTTTTTGGTCCCTTAGGAATCATTCAGAGGGATGATCAGTCCCTTCCTCTGTACAGAGCCACTGGTAGGTTTAATTTCATGTTGGCACTTTGAAATAAATAAGTTGGTTTTGTGGCGCTGTTTGGGCACTCGGGCTCAAAAAGGTTCGCCATCACTGGTCTAGGGGTATGTCACACGACAGGGTGAGATGCGCTACGGCCCATGTCCTCCCCATAGCTGTGGGTGAGGTGAAGGCCAGTACCAGATATTTCCTCGGGCCTATGTGCTTTTGTCTAGAATCAAGTCCCGCTGTGTCAACACTTCCCTCTGCTCCCATTAACCAGAGTTCCACACACCGATCACAGTCCAACTCTTGCTTTATTGTAGATCTCACAATAAACAGTGCTTCAGTAGCCATCTGGTTGCGACTTGATAACATTTTGATAAGGGGAATGAGCAGGTCGAGGCACTATCCTGGTTATCAGCTAAACCACTGCGATCTCGCCAGCGGTTACTATAGCATTAGCTAGAAAGGATTTAGAACTTGAGAGTCTCTACCAGCAACTCAAGAGAACGTAGATAGGAGTACCTTTGCTGCGCTGCGGCCCCTGTCAGGGGAAGATGTCCCTCCAAGGGAGTTACCAGAGGCCCATCCGTCACTGGGTTGATGCTGCTCCAGACTCTCCGGATGGGTAACCTCCCCGGCCTCCTCACCTCAGACATGGGCCCCATCCACCTCAGGGACCCTCGGACTTCTCCACCCTCCCGGGATCCAGTCGAAGTCACTGGACCCCAGGCCTCCTAGTTTAGTACCTCACCCCAGGCTGAAGGTGCCTGGGATGGACTCCAACTCCATTCCGGTCAGGCCTAGGGCACCTGGGCCGGAATCCGGAACCGCCCGCACCCAGGCCTAAGGTGCCTGGGCGCGTGAAGAAGATCCTCCTCAAGACCTCGTGGTTAGGGCGTCTCCCCCTTTTATCTCCTCCCATCGACACCACGGCAGGTTCCCTGCCCTCGCCGTACCATCTCCGAAAAGGGACAAAAAGGGTAGCACTGTAATGGCAAATCTACCTTGAGCCTCCAGGTACCCTGCCACCCAGAGGCCAAGGAGATTATTACACCATCCAATCCTCCACGAACACAAATGGTCCTCTATTCCCATACTTACACACCTGAGTGTCCCACCTAAATTTAGAGACCCCGCTACAATTATAATTAAGAACCATCATTTCATAATGCTCTTGCTGGATCTATTTCCCGTAGAATCAATGCCTTTCCCCATTTGAGCATTAACCTACCTTCTGGTTTATTTACCATCGTACACTACTGTTTTATTTGATGATCTATTGTTGTATACTATCTTGGCCTTAGTGTGCCACATTCAACTGTGGACCTTATGTCTACTAACTTACCCAGGAACCACCTTATATCATACCAGCCCCCCTCCACCCCATCCCATCTCTTTTCTTTTCCTATTCCTTTTCCATTTCACTCCCCCCTCTTATCTATTTGTCTCTTTGCTACCTTTCGTAGCATAATGGTCTATATTTTACGCAACATGAATTGCTGTTTGTTCACTTGAATAAAGGCTGGTCATGTTGCCTCCCACCATACAGCACAGTTTGCTCCCAGATGGGGGATCTGGGTGCGGGGAAAATACCCTTACCGATCGACTAGTGCTAGTAATAATACATTTATCGTTCAAGTTTAAACGTGACTTATGTTATGTCAATGTAACCACTCAAGTTATCCTCTGCTTTATGTTCTAATGCATAACAGGTTATGTCACTGTTTTCATATCTTCTGTACTTGTGAAAACCTTAGTAAAAATCTTTGAATCTAAAGCTGTACAGGAGTCCATAAAATCACAGAGCGCTCCTTAGCTCCTATTAGCTGTAACTAGATCCTGTGCTTGCGTGTGTGTGTTTTGACCTTGCTTCGTTTTACTCTGCTTGCCCCTGATACTCTGTTGTTGGTTACAGCTGTGACCCAGCCCTGTTTCCTGTCTGCTGTACCTTCTCTGCTTGCCTGACAATGCATCTGCCAGCTGCCAGTTTGACTGCTGCACAGACTTCAGTCCTGCACCTGCTACAGTATCTCCCGGCCAGGATCTCCTACCGGTACCCATGCCACTCTGTAGCATAATATATCCTTCATATAAGGGAAGCCCACTTGGCCTTGACAAGGTACGTGACACTCCCATTCAGGAACCAGACTTCCAAGGCCAAAATAGAACATACAATGTTTTCTTAAGAACAGAAACAGTTAGGATACTGCTACAAAATTAGTTAAAATCCTTGTGTAGCACACCTCGACCCTTGGCATCAGGGAGGGCTGACATTTTATCTCAGGCTGCTGGTTGTTAGGCATGGTGAGTGTGGACGGTTGAAGAAAAATAGGCGCCATTCACTTTTAGCCTGGACAAACATGAGTTTATTGCTCACAACAAAATGTAGGGAGAAAGGGTTAGGGTACAGGACACCCTAGGACAGTAGGCAAACAGACTCCAAAGAAAAAAAACAGCCAGGTAGACAGCAGTACAGAACAAGGGCCTTAGGCCTGCACCCAATGTTCTGTATCTAGTAACAGCTGTCTCCTATAGCAAACAAAAACGCACAGCAAGGTGAAGGGATTCTTTAGATGATTCCATCTTGATGGTTTCCCAGGCTCTCAGCAGTCCCCAACTCATGGAAGAGTAATCTCTGGTACTTCATCTCAGAACTCCATCCCTTTCCTCATGCCTCCAGGCAACAAACAGGCTCTCTATTAAAGAGACTAGAGCACATGGCCAGGCCTTAGGCATCAGGCCTACCCAACGCAGCTGTTCCTCACATATTTACACTAGACAAAGGTCTGGGTGGGAGGACCCTGATCACTAGACCTCCCCAAATATATATACACTCTCCCACCAGTGGCATGAAACTCCTACTGATTGGCTAAGAGAAGTATGCATATTCAAAACCTAGCTTTACTGTAGTGCATCATATTAATGCCAAAGGTAACAGTGCCACCTACTGACAAAAGGAAGGAACTACAGCCACACCCGGCTTAGGAGAAAACCCACATGATCACAAAGACTACGAATCAATCAGGTTAACTACAACCTAGCAAAGCTAAATTTACTGGTAGCCCCTGTTTAAGATAAGGGAGCTCCACTTGCAATGCACATAAATCGCCCAGAAGGTATTGTTTTTTTTTTCAACAAAAGTAAAGTTACTCTTTAAACTTCAACGAATATGCTGGCTTATAATAAAGGAACTGAACTACCTTTGTACTCAGGTTGGATATACAGCTTTTTTTTCAGCTGACTAAGTGAGAGCACTACTTGCAAAACCCTAAAGATCCTTCTGTATCTGAAATTATTTGACAGGACTGACTTTATGATCTTTGAAGGAAGTATATAAAAAGAGGGAAGTCCAAGTAAAAGTTACTGCAAGTCTACTGTGAGACTGAAGGGAATGGCTCAATGTGGGCAAATAAATGATCTTTAAGTCAGCAAAATGCAAAGAAAACCTTTTGATCTTTCAAGGACAGACATCTGCTCATGTACTTTTATATCAAAATGTCTTACAATCAAATTATTAATGTGCAAGTTGTCATTTCCAGACACTTGAGAATATTGCCTCACAACTAAAACAAGTGCAAACTATAGAGATCTGTCCATCAAGAAAAGCAAATTACTCCTTGTCAAGATATGTTCTTCAAGGCTTGAAAACAAGATGAATTTCTTTACATGTAGGACATAGAAAAAAAAATCATATTAAAGAATATGTCCACCCAAAGTCTACATTGGAAAGATAATCCACCTAGCAGTTTCTCATTTCTCTAGTTAAGGGACTCTGATACTGAGATCTCTCTACATGGGTTTCCAGGTTTGCATTCCTGCTGCAGCTGTTATGATGGAGTACCCATACAATGCTGGAGCTTTATCTTGTTTTATATTATTGATAATGGAAAATCAGAAGGTGGATGGAAACAGGGAGCACTCAGAGGAGGACAGTAACAGACAAATACTTTTGGAAGATAGATCTCAAATATTCTTCCTCCCTATAAAAAGAAAAACAAATGTGCTAGGGTCTGATCCTTAAACAATGTAAAGCAGATGACACTATACCCAGATACAGAATACAACAAAACAAAAGGTTCAGCGCTAAAATTACTAGGTGAATAATGTACATTAACCATGAAATAGGCAATCAATGCAGAATCTCAGAACTTCAAATAGTGATCAGTATACTTAATGTGCCACATAAAAAACATACACATTTCCACAAAAATACGTACAGTGGAAGCTCAGATTAATAGCATGATCCATTCCAGGAGAATGCTCGTAATCCAAAGTACTCGCATATCAAAGAAAATGTCCCCATTGAAGTCAATGGAAACTAAAATAATTTGTTCCGCATTGACTTCAATGGCATGTAATATTGCATGCGGCCAGAGGCGGGGGGCGCCGAAGAGCCTCGGAAACGGCCGAAAAGGCCCGAGGACACCTCGGCTGACCTCGGCAAACCTCGGAAAGGTTTCGTTCCCGAGATTTGCCAAGGTCAGCTGTGCGACGTTCGGCTCTGCTCGGCTCCTGCGCCCCCCCACCTCAGGCAAAACGTGGTACTGCAACCGATTTGGCCTGAATCGTGCTCGTTTTGCGAGACAACACTCGCAAACCGAGTTACGATTTTTAATAATACAGTGCTCGTATTGCGAAACGCTCGTTAACCTCATTACTCGCAATCAGAGGTTCCACTGTACATTGATTAACAAAATATCTATAACTCATAATCTCAATAGAGGTAGCAGACAGAGACCCATTCCAAACAACATCTTGCAGATAGTCGATACTTTTAATTCTAAATTTGTGCCGATCTTAACAATCAAACTCTTGGATAGGTCAAAAGATCATAATATGAGCAGTTCCAGTAATATACATGTGTTTACAATGGAGACTAAAGCACACAGAAGATAAGAGGAGCTAACTATATAGAGTACCCTCTGTGAGATATGGATACAATTATTTAAAGTGGAAGTTAACTTCCATGCATGACTTGTATCTATAGGTAAGCCTAAATAAGGCTTACCTATAGGTAATGTAAATATCTCCTAAACCTGGAGATATTTCGTGTAAATGCGCCAGTGACATCACTGGCGCATGCGCTCTTGAGAAATGGCCACCTGTGTTGTTTCTTCAGAGCCCTGTGATGTGACCGGTGGCTCCTGTGTGCATGCACGGGAGTGACGTCATTGCGGCTCCGGCCAGTCACAAAGCTGGAGTCTGCAAACCCAAAAGCAGGACGGATGAAGATGGAAGTGGCCTCCAGATCTGACTTCTCGGCATGGGAGGGCTTCATTTTAAGGTAAGTTTAACATAATGTGCTAGTATGCGATGCATACTAGCACATTATGCCTTTACCTTGCAAGGTAAAAAACAAAAACCTCCAGTGGTTTACAACCACTTTAAAAGCAAAGAAAGAGATGATGCATATGTAACATGATATCAAGGATCCTCAATAGAAATAAGAATGCAGAGGTTCATTTCACCAGACTTTACCTATGCCTCGAATAGCTACCTATAGCTGCTGACTTTTTTATAATATGACACTTACCTATTTATTTTAGCATAGGAGTATTGTAGTAATATGGCGGAGTATAAGGACCCCATTTGTATGATATGGGGTCATATATTTTAGCTTGAACTCATTGGGTAAAAGATTAACAATTATATCTGCTAGTCAGTTTAAATCTTGTATTTCTCATACAGTTTTGCAAAAGCATCCTAGGATGCATAATATATTGCATAATATATTGCTTACAGCAGCGTATTTGCTTTGTACCATTTCTATATGAAGCTTTTGTGGTATGGTCTCTTGAACCACTCTCCTGTGTAATGAGACATGGAACAGGGAAGCAAAACTCATGATTTTAAGTCATGAAGTCAGGTGGCATGATTACTAAAAGTGAAACTATGTCGGCCATCTTGAAGAGGTCAAAATCATGTTGGCCGTCTTGAAGAGGTCAAATCATCTAAGTATGTAATGATATGAAATGTACACCCCTGTATTAACCACGCCTTCTTACCCTCCTATGATTGGTTGATGGTAAATGTATAAAGGTTTTGGAATCACCAACTTCGCTTTAAGTATTAATGGAAACGTTTGCCATTGCCTTTTTATATAGTGTCTTTCCAGTCTGTAAACATCACTTTTTTACTATATGAGACAGGTAACTCACATAAAATCTAATAAAGTGTATTCTATCTTCAATGGGTTGCCATGATTAAAAAAAAAAACTTGTGATTGTGTATTTTTATGCATTCGTTAAAGATTAGTAATAATGATTTGCCTTTCAGTACAATTGGATTTGCATGTCCTATCTTCAGCCTTATCCTAAAAGGTAATGAAATATCCTTCTCATAACATCATTTAAAATGAAATTACTTCAATTGTTGAGAATGAGTAATAAAAAAATATTTTAGCTAATGAAGCTTGAAATAGAGCTGAACACAGTAGCAATGCAAAGCAACACTTGCATTGACAACGCAATGATATTTGTAAAACTCGCAAGTAAATTGGATATACAATGTAATGTTTTAAGTGTTTAGCAGGTAGTACCTAAATAGATATTAATGTCATTATTACTATATCTAACAAACTGTTTTATAAAGTCTGTGTTATTGATGCTGTATATAAAGCAACTCCTTACAGCTATAATATAAATGTATATATATACAATTGTTGTCTAAGCTATGTTGAAGAAGAGCTTCAATAAAATAGTTGCAAGCTACACAGCAAAGCAACTGTTGAGAAAATGAACACTTTAGACAGAACTATGGGGTCAATTCACGAAGCTTTACCGCATGCGATAAGGGTATCAGGTTACTAATTTGCATAAATTGCATACAGTAAATAAAGTCCAATTCACAAAAGATAAATAAAGATTATGCAGTATTTACCAGGAAAAAAAAAGAAAACTTGCAATAAATAACACCAGGGTTTTGCTGGCTGTATCACATGCAGTATTTGTCAAAAAACAGCCTGGGGTTGGGGGATCCCAAAAGGCCTGCTTTGCACTGGGGGGGGGGGGGGACTCCACGCTGTTTTTTTGTTTTGTTTTTTATTTCTGCTTTTTTTGTTTTTTTACATTTAGCTGTCAGCGGGGAACCCATTGACAGTTGCTAAGTCACCCGTTGTTAGGAACGCGGCGCCTGGCCTCCCGGCCCGCTCCCTAGCAACCAGCATTGCCAAAAAAACAAATCCCGGCCAACGCGGTAAATCACTGCATTAAATAATATGGTAATTACCACCAAATAGAACAAATACTGCATTCGGTATTCAACGGTTAAATTCTTATTGAATTGAACTTTCACAACTGATTTACCACATGCGTTATTTTACAGCATTTTTTTGCCCGTTATTTAACTCTTAGTGAATCGACCCCTATGTAACATACAACATAGCATAAAGAGTACAGATCTTTGTAGTGTTTTTAAACAGTGTATAAAGCGTAGCAGTCAGGAGTCAGAGGTCAGGAGTGTGTTATGCACAGAGTGCAAGGGTCAGGAGTATGTAACGTACTCCATGCATCGAATCCAGAACCACTCTGCTGTGAGTGCTTCCAGGTTCACAACTGTCAGATGACAATCGGCTTCTACTGTGAATTTAAGTAAACCTGTCAACAAAAATTCTAGGTTAGCACAGCATAAATTAACCCAGGTTTTCCAGGTCCTTTGTCACTGTTCTAGACTTCCAAAAGTACATTATGGCTCCTCTAAGTGTTTATACTTTATGGAAATCATATTTATAAAATTTTGAACAGCAAAAGAAAAAAAAATCTGGAATTGGGTAGAGAATACCTGCTGGCATACATCAAATTTTTAACTACGGATGCACTGATACAATTTTTTTAACACTGAGTACAAGTACCGATATTTTTTTTCAAGTACTCGCCGATACCAATTGCAGATACCTATTGCCTAGGAAGAGTAGGTAGAGGGGTAGAGTTGTCAGCTGGTGGAGAGAAAGAGGAGGCAATAGAAAGAAATGACAGCAGTGACTGCAGGCATGGTACAGGAGACAGTTAGAGACAGCAGACATGGTACAGGAGACAGAGACTGCAGGCATGGTACAGGAGACCGTCAGAGACTGCAGACATGGTACAGGAGACCATCAGGGACTGCAGACATGATACAAGAGACAGTTAGAGACTACAGGCATGGTACAGGAGAAATTCAAAGACTGCAAGCATGGTACAGGAGACAGACAGAGACTGCAGGCATGGAACAGGAGACAGTCAGAGATTGCAGCCATGGTACAGGAGAAAGTCAGGAGCTGCAGGCATGGTACAGGAGACAGTCAGAGTCTGCAGGCATGGAACAGGAGACAGTCAGAGACTGCAGGCATGGTACAGGAGACAGTCAGAGACTGCAGGCATGGTACAGGAGACAGTCAGAGACTGCAGGCATGGTACAGGAGACAGTCAGAGACTGCAGACAAAGTACAGGAGACAGTCAGAGACTGCAGACATGGTACAGGAGACAGTCAGAGACTGCAGGCATGGTACAAGAGATGTCGTTCAGTTCTATAGATGAGCGCTCCACTAACAGGATGGGAGAGAGCCTGTACCTTCTCCCGGCTCTTTCCTCTCTGCCGCTGACATTTCTCCTGTCCTCCGCCTCTTGTCCCATCCCTGAGTGCTGGGATTGGGGAAAAGCTCAGTGGCCACATTGTCCATGGTGAAGTGCCACAACTGAAATCTAGGGAGCACCCCCATAGATCTGGCCATGGAGAGCAGGGTGCATCTTCTTTCTCTCGCGGAAGAGGAGCTGGCCAGACAGCACATGGAGGAGGGAGAGAGCCCCACTGCTCAGTACAACAGGATATCGCTGTACAGTGTCTATATACAGAGCCCCCCTGTTCTGTGCCTCAGCATTTAGCCAGGGAGAGCCCAGGTCCAGCGCTCTGTGTAGATGGGAGTCAGAACTGGAGGAGAGAGGTGTGCAGCGAGGAAACAAGGCTGGTGGGCTATTAGGACAGGCATCACAGAGGCCCCTAGCGACGCCACTGGGAGCAAGAGGTGGGGATGGCACCGGTCGGAGGGGAGGAGGAAGCAGTTCGCTTCCAAGCTGATGTCACCTTCAGGTATCGGAGCATTTTTGCAAGTACCGATATTTGTGAAAATGCCTAGTATCAGCACCGATACCAGTATCGGTATCGGTGCAACCCTATTTTTAACCCATTCAATTGTCATATTTACAGAGCTGCTAAATCACTGTGTGTTCTTTGGTTCAAATGCTGCTCATAACCCCACTGCAGCCTCCTCCAAACACATTAAATTATGGAAAAAAAATTTGCACTTAGCGCACAATTGTCAGTTAAAGTAACGCAGTGCCGTATAGCAAAACATGGCCTTGTCATGAAGGGGGGGGGGGGGTAAACCTTCCGAAGCTGAAGAGGTTACAGCTTTTTGTCTCGGCTTTGTTGTAATGTACTAGTCCACTCCTCTACCTTTTGTTGGTAATCTGGGAACAACTTTTATTCCCTGCCTATAACCCAGAAGAAGTATTCCAAAACACACCCCTTGATGTATAGAAAGTCTGATGGATCAAATTGTCAGCAACAAGAAGATCCTGAAAGTTGGTGATTAGGGATGAGCTTCGAGTTCGAGTTCGCTGAATTTCGAACATTATGAACCGTTCGCGCCAAATTTGAGTGGCGCGTCACGGCCCATAATTCACTGCGGCATCGCAGTGCATTGCTGGCTGATGATTGGCCAAGCATGCACTATGACCCGCATGCTTTGGCCAATCACAGTGCGGAAAAAATGGAGAGCCATAATTGCCCAAAGCCAGGGTGGCTTTGGCCAATTATGTCTCAGGGGGTTTAGTACACGCCCCACACTATATAAGGCCGCCTGCGTGGGGGCCTTGTGTAGTGTGTTGTGGCGGTGGTTAAAGACAGACAGAGAGAGAGAGACAGTGTCATTTAATTTGAGTTAGATAGAGCAGGCAGGTGAGTCAGTTAGCTGCAGTTACAGTGTGTAAAGTATATATATATACATCCTAGGTGTTGTATATATATTTACACACTGTATTCAGTTTAGCTAGATCCGTTCCTGTTACTCTCTTCCTAATATACTGACAGGCAGGCAGGCAGGTGATTGTGCTAGCTGCAGTATTTTCACTTAGTGTACTGTGTCCTTTGCACAGTGGGCACCTAAAGCTTGCCTGAATTCAATTGCTGCTGTTCTCATACTAATACAGGCATGGAGCTGCAGTATTTTGATTTAGTGTCCTTTGCACAGTGTGCACCTAAATCTTACCTGAGTACAATTGCTGGTGTTCTCATACTAATACAGGCAGGGAGCTGCAGTATTTTGATTTAGTGTCCTTTGCACAGTGTGCACCTAAAGCTACCTGAATACAATTACTGGTGTTCTTATACTAATACCACAGGCAGAGAGCTGCAGTATTTTCAGTTAGTGTACTGTGTCCTCTGCACAGTGTGCACCTAAAGCTACCTGAAGACAATTGCTGGTGTTCTCATACTAATACCACAGGCAGGGAGCTGCAGTATTTTCAGTTAGTGTACTGTGTCCTTTGCACAGTGTGCACCTAAAGCTACCTGAATACAATTGCTGGTGTTCTCATACTAATATCACAGGCAGGGAGCTGCAGTATTTTCAGTTAGTGGTCCATATTGCCGGGACCACACATTACATTAAAGCCGCAAGCAGTTTTAAATGACTTTTTTTCCTTTAGAAATGTCATTTTGTGCAGGGACAGTTCTAAACACGGGAAACACATGCCACTTCACAGGCATACTTTAGACACCCCCCAGGTACGATATTTAAAGGAATATTTCACTTTTTTTTTTTACTTTAAGCATCATTAAAATCACTTCTCCCGAAAAAACGTCCGTTTTTAAAACTTTTTTTTGCATTGATACATGTCCCCTGGGGCAGGACCCGGGTCCCCAAACCTTTTTTAGGACAATAACTTGCATATTAGCCTTTGAAATTAGCACTTTTGATTCCGAACGTTCGAGTCCCATAGACTTTAACGGGGTTCTAAAGTTTGGGCAAACTTTCGGTCCGTTCGCAGGTTCTGGTGTGAACCGAACCGGGGGGTGTTCGGCTCATCCCTATTAGTGATACAAAGTGAAGAATTTGCACAGTACAGATTCAGTAAACATACCATACATTTCCGCCCTGCATACATTGGATCTAGCACAACTCCAATTAGATTAAGCTGAGTGGACGTTGTGATTTGTGTATAGTTGCAATGTTTGCTGTATAGCATAAGCAATTCACTCACTGGTTTCACTAGTTGAAAGGAATTGTTCTTGAAAGTATACTGTAACTCTTGTCAGTACACAAAAACAATACTTTTTAGGGTTCCCACGTGTTCCCTTATCCAACTAATAAACTTGCTTTCAAATACAGCACCTTTGTGATTTAATGTAAAAGTTACTGACAACTTCCTATACTAACAAGAAAAGTCAGTAATCGGCATTACAAGTTACATTATTACCATTTTTAAAACATTGTAAGGCACATCTTTTTTTAATAGCTTGCTCAGATTTGTTGCTCATTTACTCTCATTAGTGCTCTGTCTATTAGACAATATCAGGACCGTGGGTTCAGCAGTTTTTCTTAGGTTCATATATACTTAATGTCCTTGGACACCTCTGAATATTTCTATCTGCAATGCATTAATAAAATAAGGAAAAAAAATAAAAAAAACACACAGTGTCATATAATTGTAATACAGGAACAGAAAGTAGCACAGCCTACAGCAGGTTTTATAAATTAGGCCCTTGGTGACTTCCATTACCGCGCACTGGCACATTCTGCGCAGATAATAAATCTGCCTGTAGAGGTAGACTTTAACTAAGTTTACTGGCATTTTGTATTCATACACTATGAATAACCACTTGAGATGCTATTCTTGGCTGACAAGTATGCTTATATAGATGTATTAGCTCTCTTAAAATAGTAAGACCCCAAGCCTAACTGTCACACTAAGTATGGCCAGAAAAATGCCACAGGTAGGGTTTATGAAAACAAAGGTGAGATCCTTGAGAATAAACATTAAAACAATTCATTCACATGCAGATCTCTTGCCATTTAACATTTTTGGATGTATTGTGTAGTGTTTGTCCCCCCGCTTCCCCACGCCAACCTGCACATCACTACAGAACATAGTACCAGAAACCACAACAGCCAGCAGGCAAATTCTGACACATCCAGAAGTGTCGGACAGCAAAGGTGCCTGGAGTTCTGCAAGATAACAAAGTTTACCACCTCATGTTCGTCGTCTACAGTTGCAGGCTGCTGGCAGTATACGGTAATTTCGTTGAAGAAAAAACAGGGCCATTTTAATGCCCTCAGTGGGGATGCAGGCAACATGAAACTAGGCAGCAATGTAAACTTAACAGAAGTTCTAACCCCTCCCCACTCTCTTCAAGAAGTGGGCCAGAGTTGGGCTTTCACTGACCACTGGTGAAATTTGTGCCAAGCCTTGTCACTGTTACTTTTGCAAGACAGCTTAGTCAGTCTGCTAGAATTTTAGTTTTTCTGGAAAATTTTCCAGAAATACATTGTTTTGGAGAAGAAGGCTGGATTTTCATGTTCTCAAAAAAGAGAAGGGATTATTCTCTTCCACAACAAATATGTACAAAACCTATAGGACCCTTAAAGCCGTTTTTTATTTCTCTAACTGATCTAAAGCCATGAAAAGAAAACTTTTGATTGCTTTTAGTAACTAATTTACCTACCTCAATACTACATGCAATGCATATTGTTATGTATTTGTTTATGTGCAGCCACCCTGTCTAGGATTTGTACAAAATGTACTGTACCATTGCAGTGAAGCCCCCAGAACTTTAAGGGTTAACTGCTCATTCAGTCTAGGAGTGCAGCAATAAGAACCATATTTACCTTATAATATCTGCCTCCTCTAAAGGTGCTTCCAGCCATGGTTGCACTCCTGCCTCCTTCATGCACAGTGCAGGGTTAATGGTTCTGCATTGTATGAGATGAGGTCGAGATACCTCACAAAGCTTCAGAGGGAGGGAAAACGAGTGCTGGAACTAGCCAGAAAAAGGGTAACGTCAGTAATGACGCTTCTTAAGCTACCCCTAGACCTAACGGGCATTTAATGTTTGCAGTGCAGGAAGGGGGCAAAGGCACTGTAGGGGTAGATTTTGTATAATTCCTGCAGTTGGACTTTTCCTGATAGATGGTGCTGTTTCTGTTTGTAATCCCTGAATCAAGCCTGATTTATTACTCCTACCTGCTATAAGCGAGCCTCTGGTAATAAAGGGGGAAGAGGCAATAGGGCTGGAGTATGAATATTTGTGTCTTTCTCTGATCAACCATGAGGAGTTGTGTTACTGGTGCATGCTGGGAAAGGATATAAATACGTGATTTAACCTTGAGAAGAGGGTCCTTTCCCTAAGGCTTAGGCCTGGGGAGAAGTGCTGTACATGCTGCTAACCTCCTAGGTCTGCTGCCTAAGAAGGGATACAGGTGTTTTTATAAGTCCACTTTTGTTGAGAAAAAAATATTCTCCTCTGGGTGATCTATGTACATTGCAACGATGTTAACAAACTTTGTTACAGACTCCTTCCTTTTTCTATTATGAAAAAATAGCTGTTTGTTTGTCTATGTTCATATGCACAGTGAATCTGTATGGGATTATCAATCAGCTGCTGCACCTGCAGGGAAGCAATGAGGAAAATTGCTTTAGACGTGATTTCCCTTTGAGAGTATCTCACCAAATATTACATTGCAGGGGATGCCAAAAATCGGACTTGAATCTTAGTGCAGACTTCAGTGAGCCACAAATCAGTGAGCCAATCACACAAGCAGGAAATTCCATTTTCACGGGGCGTTCTGTACACTATTTGTGTAGAGAATGCCTCCAGGAAGGCATATTGCATTGCATTTTACAGAAAATGCCAGCGCTGCAGATTGAAAAGGAAGGTCATTTTTAATAACATTTAATTACAATATGACTTGATCTGCATTTGTATAAGCTATGTTGTTTTTTTTTTATCTGCTAATTTTTTCCACAAGGTGGAGTTACCCTTGAAGGCTATGCCTGGGTGACATACCTGGCCCCGAATAGACTGTATAGGATGGGAAGGATGGCCGCCCCAAAATGCACAAGATGTGGGCAGGGGGGAGCGGACTTCCTCCACTTGATGTGGTATTGCGGAGATATAGGGAAATATAAGCAACAGGTGGTTGGGAAAATAGGAAAAGTTATAAACAAACCAATGGTGGCTACAGTAGAGTTATGCCGGTTGGGGGTATTAAAAGATGAAAGAGAATGTAAATATACCAGGATATTCCTGCAAAAGGTATTATTCCTGGCACGAAAACAAACAGTGGAAAAATGGATCCAGCCAAGCCCACTGACTATGAACCAATGGGTGAGAGCAGTAAACCAAGTTGTACCGCTTGAGAGGATAATGTATGAACAAAGGGGAAATGTTCAGAAATATGAGAAGATATGGGTAAAGTGGAACAGATCACATTTAACAACGGATATAGGAAGACCTGGAAATACAGTGAATAAAGGAGGGAAGTAACTAGTGACCATAAGATAGGATGAGAAGGATGCATGAGTGAATGGATATGATAATAGGAATATATATGTTAAGATATTGGAATAAAATAAATGTGGAACTATGGAAATTAAAATGCAAGAATTTGTAATAAAGAGTATTTAAAAAAAAAGGCTATGCCTTGGTCAAAGTTTCGCGCTGCCCTGCCCTGAAAGGAGAAAACTATATTCAAGCTGGCGTACTGAGGAAAAAATTCTCTGCCAAAGGAGGTGTACTGGATAGCTGTGAGCAGCTGGAGCCTCTCTGAGCACTGGTAACTTGCTTGAAGAATGGATGGAGCCAGGGGTCAAGTCCTGGGGAAAAAGTGTGGGAACTCCCACCCAAGATCCACTCCCCCACCAAAAAAAAAAACCTACACTGACGGTAGTGACCTATATACACTGACACACCTACACTGACGGTAGTGACCTATATACAATGACCTACCTGACCTACACTGACCAACCTACACTGATGGTAGTGACCTATATACACTGACACACCTACACTGACAGTTGTGACCTATATAAACTGACCTAACTGACCTATACTGACCTACCTACACTGACAGTAGTGACCTATATACACTGACACACTTACACTGACGGTAGTGACCTATATACACTGACCTACCTGACCTACCTACACTGACCTATATACACTGACATTTACATACACATTACACTGTCTGACCTTCCAGCTCAGCGGTATCACAGCAGGCACTACTGCAGTCAGTCATTCCATCAGAGGAGGAGCCTGGAGGGGAGGAGAGCCGAGGAGTCTGGAGGAGAGCCTGAGGAGAGCCGGAGAGGAGAGAAGAGCCGCCCGCCCAAGCGCGCGAGCGGGGATGTGGCACGGCAGCCGATTTTCTAATTCCCGCCTTCTGGAGTCTGCAGCGCCTATGATGGGCGTCACACGTCCCGCGGTCGTGGCATTGGACCAGTGGGACGTCCATCATAGGCGTTACGCAGGCTCCAGAAGGTGGGACCTGCTGTTATGGCACTCGGCGAGTCGGCCACATTCAGCCACATTCGGCGGCGCTCGGGATCAGATCGGTCCCGGCACTCGCCACTCGGGGGCTGCAAAGGGAACGGCGTTCCTGCTGTGAAAAAAGTTCAGGGACGCCGTTCCCACACGTTCCCGCAGGACTCGAGCCCTGGATTGAGCCCACTACTCACCAGCCAAGGTACTGATTAATTGCAAAAATGCTAGACTTGGCCTCATGGCTCTTTTTCAGTAAAGCTAAGGGTGGAGACTGGAGTCTGTGGAGAACTGTGCTCTGGGTATCTGACACCCAAAACCTCTCAATTTGAAATAAATACAATTTATTTGTCAAAGCATACGTTTTCCATGGCCCTGTGGCAAAATGCTAGCCCACTCTGTCTCTGTTGGTCAATTATATGCCTCTGGGGGCAAAGTCGGTGCTACATATGTGTTAATGTGTGTGTTCCAGCAGTCTTTGACCACACACACACACAGGCAACAGAAAGTATATTCTCCATGGCTGTCCAATGTTAATGCTTGTATTTTTGGCACCTAAATAGAAGATCAAGGATGGAAACACATTGGAAAAGGGCATGAAGACTCAAGGAAAGAAGAGGAGGAAAAATAAAGACTATCTACATTATTTTTCTTCTATGCTCAATATTGTTATTTTCACATATTATGTAGCAGTGCAGGGGACGGAGTTTTGATGGCAATAGTTTCAGCATCTGAAAAGATTAGAGTGTTTTAGCAATAAGTAAGTTACATTATTTGGTAAAACGTTTGTGGACCCCAGACCGTCATACTGTATGTGATTATTTGACATCCCATTTCAAAACATCCACTCTTTTGGAAGAGCATTCTAAAAGATGCGGTGTCATTGGGAATTTGTGCCCATTCATCCAAAAGAATATTTCTGATGTTGGATGAAATGGCCTGGATTAAAATCAGTTAATAGTTATCTTGTGTTCTTGCACGCATAGGCCATCCTGCCATATGCCTGCGTGGTGTCTAGGTTTGGGTGGGGGATCTGATGGCCTACTTTGCTGGAAGCTGCAGAAAGCTGACTGAGGGGCTGTCATCCTTGGATCTAGTTAAAGTATCACAGGGAGAAAGGGTCGCATGGATGCTGGAAGGAGGCAACCAACTTTAAAAGGACATTTGTGAGTACAGACTGGTGAGAGAAATCCTAAAGACTGTGGGTTGCTGTGACCCCTCTGATACTAGAAAGTCAGTCATGTGTCTGAAAAGAAAGGGAACAACGGTTGGTCTTCTGAAGAGCACAGTCCACTTAGTTCTTTGTGAAGAGACTCTGATTAACTTACTTGAAGAGGAAGCTTTTGTGCCTTTAGCTACTACTACAAATCCAAGTCAACTGACCACTTTTACAATGACTTTGCTTTCAGTTCTGCAGAAGAAAGTCTCACTTTGTACATACTGTAGTTATTTTTGGATTATCCCACTCAATTCCCTAACCCTATCCAAGTTACCAAAAAACAAAAACAAAAATAACACCTCTGTACACTTTATAGAGCTTGAGAGAGATTGTGACTGAGTGCCTGACTGTGGGGCAACTGTAGGGCTCCTAGGGGGTAGCACTACATAATCCTACCCCATGCCATCCAAAACTACAATAACAGTTTTGACAGTAGATACAATTCAAGGCTTAACACCACATTGACTCTGCTTTCAAGTATGTTTTTAGCGTTTTACAGATAAAATGAATACCCGCCAGTGCTATTGAATTCAGTCCTATAAAATGTAACCCTAATCTTAGTCCCTTCAGGTCTGGTATGGATTTTAAGGGGAACCCCGCACCAAAATAAAAAAAATGGCATTGGGATCCCCCCAAAAATCCATACCAGACCCTTATCCGAGCAGGCAACATGGCAGGCTGCAGTAAAAGAGGGGGGACGAGAGAGCTCCCAAACAAAATTGGCGTCCTTTTTTCTCCAGAAATAGAGCTTTCTTTTGGTGGTATTTGATCACCTCTGCGGTTTTTATTTTTTGCGCTATAAACAAAAATAGAGTGACAATTTTGAAAAAAATTCTGAATTTTTTACTTTTTGCTATAATAAATATCTCCAAAAAATATATAAAAAAACGTTTTCCTCAGTTTAGGCCGATATGTATTCTTCTACATATTTTTGGAAAAAAATAAAAAATAAATCGCAATAAGCGTTTATTGATTGGTTTTGCACAAAAGTTATAGCAAGATGAGGTGTATAATAAAGGCCTTTAATACACCGCTCAGCGCCTCGGACTCGCACAATTGCAAACAAAATTTTGTAGTAGGTGACCGACACTAGAAATAGATAACACACAGATATTAAAAGTGATACCATACACGAATTTCTCTGATAAACTCAAAGAATTTCTAAGAGGAGCAGCCGTTTAAAAATGTAAGATATTAAAAAGATAGTATAAACATAAAACAGTGGATCTGTGTCAGAAATATACTAGAAACAGCGCTGATGTTGGTATGATTCAGGTGGCCAACTCCACCTCCAAAGTATTAAACAGTTTATGGCAGATGAAACAAAAATGCAGAGTGTCCAATAATGTTCATTGGTGGTCCTAGATACAAACAGCATGCACCTTCACCGTAAAATCTGATCCACCCAGTGGGAACACACTCCCCCTCAGGGGTTTAAACTCACCAGAGCAAAGCTCAAACAATGCCTTGAACAGGGGAGTAAATCGGAACCTTTTCAGCATTCAGCATCAGCCAAGGAGATGTCTGATCAGTGGGGAATACCAAAAGGAATACACAAACAGAAGAAAGCAAAAATAGCGTAACTCCGTTTATTAATTAAAGTTCCCCACACATCACATAGCCCCTTATTACATTAAACGTACACTGATTCAAACATAACAGAACAAAAAATCATCATATCACCACATCGCCGTCCGTCCGTAAGACAATCGATACTCGAACGAATATCCAGGAACTGTTCTTACTTCCGGGTTTAGCTGGCGTGGAGCGCATACATCACTTCCGGTAGCGTCGTGTAGGTCACGCCGTGTGGGGAACTTTACTTAATAAACGGAGTTACGCTATTTTTGCTTTCTTCTGTTTGTGTATTCCTTTTGGGAGTCCCCACTGATCAGACATCTCCTTGGCTGATGCTGAATGCTGAAAAGGTTCCGATTTACTCCCCTGTTCAAGGCATTGTTTGAGCTTTGCTCTGGTGAGTTTAAACCCCTGAGGGGGAGTGTGTTCCCACTGGGTGGAACAGATTTTACGGTGAAGGTGCATGCTGTTTGTATCTAGGACCACCAATGAACATTATTGGACACTCTGCATTTTTGTTTCATCTGCCATAAACTGTTTAATACTTTGGAGGTGGAGTTGGCCACCTGAATCATACCAACATCAGCGCTGTTTGTAGTATATTTCTGACACAGATCCACTGTTTTATGTTTATACTATCTTTTTAACAAAAGTTATAGCGTCTACAAAATAGGGGATAGTTTTATGGAATTTTTATTAATGTTTTTTTTTTTACTAGTAATGGCGGCGTTCAGCGATTTTTATCATGACTGCGACATTATGGCGGACACATCGGACACTTTTGACACTATTTTGGGACCATTGTCATTTTTACAGCGATCAGTGCTATAAAAATGCACTGATTACTGCGAAAATTACACTGGCAGTGAAGGGGTTAACCTGTAGGGGGCGCTGAAGTGGTTAAGTGTGACGTCACTGATCGTCGTTCCCTATGACAGGGAACAGACGATCAGTGACAGTCTCACTAGGAAGCACGGGGAGAGGTTTGTTTACACTTACCTCTCCTCGTTCTTCAGCTCTGTGACCCGATCGCGGGACACCTGCAGCGATCGGGTCCGAGCGCGCCGGCAACCCACGGCTGGGCATCTTAAAGAGGACGTACCTGTACCTGCTTGTGCCCAGCCGTGCCATTCTGCCGAGGTATATGTACAGGCGGCGGTCCTTAAGTGGTTAAGGGGAACCCTGCGTCAATTTTTTTTTAAATGGTGTATGGGTCCCCCTCAAAATCCATACCAGACCCTTTAGGTCTGGTATGGATTTTAAAGGGAACCCTGCGCCAAAATAAAAAAATGGCGTAGGGGTCCCCCCAAAAATCCATACCAGATCCTTATCCAAGCATGCAACCTGGCAGGCTGCAGTAAAAGAGGGGAGACGGGAGAGCGCCCCCCCTCCTGAACCATACCAGGCCACATGCCCTCAACATGGGGGGATTGATGCTTTGGGGCAGGGGTGGCTCTGCACCCCCCCACCCCAAAGCACCTTGATGTTGATGGGGACAAGGGCCTCATCCCCACAACCCTTGCCCGGTTGTTGTGGGGGTCTGCGGGTGGAGGGCCTATCAGAATCTGGAAGCCCCCTTTAACAAAAAAAACCCCAGATCCCGGCCCCCCCTATGTGAATTGGTAACGGGTACATTGTACCCCTACAATTTCACCAAAAAAGTGTCAAAAATTGTAAAAATAAAAGACAGGAGACATTTCGGGGGAAGTCCTTTATTAAAAAAAAAATATGGTTCAGGAGGGGGGGCGCTCTCTTGCCCCCCCCCTCTTTTTCTGGGGCCTGCCAGGTTGCGTGCTCGGATAAGGGTCAGGTATGGATCTTTGGGGGACCCCTATGCCATGTTTTTTTTTTAATCTTTGCACATGGTTCCCCTTAAAATCCATACCAGACCTGGAGGGCCTGTTAATGGACTGGGGGGGGGGAACCCATGCGTTTTTTTTCAATGACTTTTATCTGTATTGCCGAGACCCGACAATTCATTACAGCAGCGAGATGTTTTAAATTACTTTTTTTTCCTTTTAGAAATGTCATTTTGCTGCAGGACTGTTCTAAACACGGGAAAAATTTGCCACTTTACAGGTATACTATAGATAGCCCCCAGGTACGAAATTTAAAGGAATATTTCACTTTTATTGTTTCACTTTAAGCATTATTAAAATCACTGCTCCCCAAAAAACTTCAGTTTTTAAAACTTTTTTTTGCATTGATACATGTCCCCTGGGGCAGGACCCAGGTCCCCAAACCCTTTTTTTGACAATACCATGCATATAAGCCTTTAAAAGGAGCACTTTCGTTTTTTCATGTTCGTGTCCTATAGACTTTAATGGTGTTTGCGTGTTCAAACAAATTTTTTGCCTGTTCGCAAGTTCTGGTGCAAACCGAACCAGGGGGTGTTCAGCTCATCCTTAGTCCTGGGTGACTATCCCCACTAACGCTAGAAGTGGAAAATATCCAAAACTTAGAGCTGCCACTTAGACAAAAATAGGAAGTACATTTGTTGCCTGGTGACAACTGTCTAATGCCCCATACACACAATCGTTTTTCATGCCGTTAAAAATGCCATTTTAAAAAATGGCCATTAAAAATGATCGTGTGTATGCTCCAGAGCATTTTTAATGACGTGAAAAACGGCCATTAAAAATTTCGAACATGCTCTATTTTTTCACGTCGTTTTTCATGTCGTTTTTTTTAACGACGTGAAAAACGATCGTGTGTACGCCGCACAAGATATGATTTCCCTAACTTTGGAGAGACACAGAACATGAAGTTAAAGTGGTTGTAAACCCCTTTTGACTACTTCTACCTATAGGTAAGCCTAGAATAAGGCTTACCTATAGGTAGTGGAAATATCTCCTAAACGTGCACCGTTTAGGAGATATTGCACTTGTAGTCCGCCGAAAATGTTAACGGCGCAGGCGCGGGGAAGAAACGAAACTAAGTGCCGTTTCTTCCCCAGCCTGTGCCATTAATTGAGGCTCTCGTGCGTATGCGCGGGAGTGACGTCACGCGGCTCCGGCGAATCACAGAGCCGGAGTCCGCAGCCCGGAAGGAAGAGGAGACAGAAGATGGACGATGCCTACACAGGGGAAATTGCTGGATTCTTTTGCAGGTAAGTGTCACATAATGGGCTAGTATGCGGTCTGGTATGAATATTTTGGGGGGAACCCCACGTAATTTTTTTTTAAATTTTACGCAGGGTTCCCCTTAATATCCATACCAGACCTGAAGGGCCTGGTAATTGAATTTGGGGGGACCCCCACACATTTTTTTTTCTATCAATGACTTTTAAATGACTTTTTTTCCTTCAGAAATGACACTTTGTGCAGGGACAGTTCTAAGCACGGGAAACAAGAGCTACTTTACAGGCATACTATACACACCCCCTAGGTACGAAATTTAAAGGAATATTTCACTTTTATTGTTTCACTTGAAGCATTATTAAAATCACTGCTCCCGAAAAAACGGCCATTTAAAAAAAAAAAATGCATTGATACATGTCCCCTGGGGCAGGACCCGAGTCCCCAAACACTTTTTATAACAATAACTTGCATATAAGCCTTTACAATTAGCACTTTAGATTTTTCATGTTCCCATAGACTTTAACGGTGTTCGGATGTTCAAACAAATTTATTGCCTGTTCGCATGTTCTGATGCGAACTGAACTGGGGGGGTGTTCGGCTCATCCCTAGTCAGGAATATGAAATGTTGAGGTAAAAAACACTTTACGAGATTTTTATCCCTTCCCTACTTTATCTAAAACAAATCAAAAAGTTTTTGCTTTAGATACAAAGAGCAAGTTCACCTGAATTATCCTAAACTGACCCCCTGCCCCCACTTCCCCATTGAGGTGATTTTTTACCTTCTAAAATGGCATCGGCTTTCTGAGATCTATACATCCCAGCCAAAACAATGTCCAGTAACATCCTATAGACTTGATTAGGATGTTGCTTCAAAAGTAAGAGTACATCTCATTTACATCTGTAGGATGATACTGCACATGCACAGACAGCACAACACTAGATCTTACTAGCTGGTACGTAAAACAGGAAGCTGCCTTTGTCAGAGGAGGTAAGTAAAACCCTAGGATGTAGTCGCGTTTCAGATTAAGATGATTTAGGGGGGTAGGGAGGGGAACCTGAAAAGTTTTGACTTAAAGGGGAATTTATCCTTTAGACACAGCCCAGCTTTATAAAGCAAAAATGCTGCTACAAACTCACTGCTATTAGAGTAGTCCAATAGAGGTTCCAGACTTAATTGTCAAGTCAGAAGTTTTTTTATCCTAATGCATTCTATGCATTAAAACAAAAAGTCTTCTGTGTGCAGAAACCCCCTCAGCCTCCCAATACTTATCTGAGCCTCATCTCTATCCATCAATGTTCATGAGTGAATCGGACATCTAGGACTCTCCCTACTGATTGGCTGAGGCACAGCAGCAGTGCCATTGGCTCCTGCTGCTGTCAATCAAAGTCAGTGAGTGAATCAGGAGAAAGAGGGGGCTGGGCCGGGCCGAACCGCAGCTCCGTGTCTGAATGGATAGATGGAGCTGAAGCTCAGCTTGGGTGCCCCCAGAGCAAGCAGCTTACTGTGGGGGCACTCACCAGGAGGGAGGGGCCAGGAGCTCCAGCCAGGGACTCAAGAAGAGGAGGATCTGGGCTGCCACGTGCAAAACCACTGCATTGACCAGGTGAGTATACCATGGTTGTTATTTAATTTTTTTCTAAAAATTTGAAATTACAATTATTTTAACTATTTATTTATTTTAGACCATATGTGTCCTAAGTCATTAGCAAATGGTTTAGTTGTTTGGACGAAGAATAATGTAACCTGAGAGCACGCAGCTGCATGTGCTAATGGGCCTCATGTCAGGCACATAATCTGCTATCACGTTAAAGAATTTATTTGCTGCCTCACAACCCAATTTCTTAAAAAAAAGTAACCCCTAGTCAGTTTTATGGCACTTCTGATATATAATATAATGGTTTATAATTATGCTTTCCTTGCTTCCTGGATTAATGACCACGGTGGAACTTTGCACCACTGTAAACTTCTGCAAAGTTCACATCCAACATGGATCCTCTCATTTTGCTTCCAAATGCATTTTTGGTATCTTTATCTGTTTATCTTGCAAAAAAATAATAATTTAAACGGACTACATATTTAAATTAAATAGCTGGATTATTGTCTAATAAGTTGCAAGCTGAGATACACATTGAAATAATTTTCTGTAGACTCAGGCATGAAATATGAAGAGCAGTTCTGTATTAATGTTAAGCTAAAATATATATGTTTACTGAAGCTGAAAGATACGTTTCCCTGCTCGTAGTTAATGAAGTCAGAAGCATTCATTATCCACTATGGAACTCATTTCTTTTGCCAAATAAGCGCTGTATTATCCAATTCATTGAACCATCTCACTAAGCACTGCTGCTGCTGACCAGAATATTCATAGGAAAAGTCTATTTGGGAACCTCTAGACCATTAAGTAGTATAAGTCAAGCCTCTTTTACTAATAGTGATTTATCTGTCAGTTCTCAATAGAGCCTATAATTTTCACCTGCACACTGCGGTATAACATTATGCGGAGATGTACACACAATTAAATATTACCTGAAACACAAGTTGCTTAACCACTTCAATACCGGGCATTTTCACCCCCTTCCTGCCCAGGCCAATTTTCAGCTTCCAGCACTGTCATGCTTTAAATGACAATTGTGCGGTCGTGCAATGTGGCTCCCAAACAAAAATTGACGTCCTTTTTTTCCCCACAAATAGAGATTTCTTTTGGTGGTATTTGATCATTTCTGCGGTTTTTATTTTTTGCGCTATAAACAAAAAAAAAGACTGACAATTTTGAAAAAAAATGTAATAATGTTTTTTACTTTTTGCTTAAATAAAACCATTTAAAAAAAAAAAAACTATTTTTTTTCTCAGTTTAGGCCGATACGTATTCTTCTACATATTTTTGGTAAAAAAATTAATTAAAAAATCGCAATAGGCGTTTATTGATTGGTTTGCGCAAAAGTTATAGCGCCTACAAAATAGGGGATAGATTTATGACATTTATTTTTATTATTATTTTTTACTAGTAATGGCGGCGATCTGCGATTTTTGTCAGGACTGCAATATTGCGGCGGACAGATCGGACACTTTTGACACTATTTTGGGACCATTCACATTTATACAATGAACAGTGCTATAAATATGCACTGATTACTGTATAAATGTGACTGGCAGGGAAGGGGTTAAAACTAGGGGGCGATCAAGAGGTTAAATGTGTTCCCTGAGAGTGATTCTTACTGTGGGGGAGGATGACTCACAAGGGGAGGAGACCGATCTGTGTCCCTATGTACAAGGGACACACCATCGGTCTCCTCTCCCTGACAGGACGTGGATCTCTGTGTTTACACACAGAGATCCACGTCCCTGGCTCTGTGACGAGCAATCACGGGTGCCCGGCGGACATCGCAGGCCGCCGGGCACGTGCATCGGGTCCCCAGTGATGCGCGCTCCACACTGCGGGAATACCAGGATGTCATATGACGGCCGCCCAGAGGGACGAAAGGTTCCTGCGGCCATCATATGACTTTGGCCCGGGCAAGAAGTGATTAAAGTGGTTGCAAACTCTATACTTTCACTTTAGCTCATTCTAATCTACAGTGATAAGCCTGCTGATTGCTGCCTGTGAAATTTCACTTATTGTTACAGTCTCTTCATAATCCGTTTCAATAGCCTCTGCATGCCAGGTTAATTCCTTCCACTGAGAACGGCACAGAGGAAGCCTTGCAATAGTGTGCTCTCCTCCTCACCTTCTTGGTTCTCCCCTTGTGGCTGTATAAGACGTCACACAAGGGGAGTGAACCAGAGCATCACACAGATGTCCATAAGAGCACACGCGATTGCGAATGCGCGAGATTTAGACGGGGAAAAAAAGCAAGGGCAGAAATGACGTCCACACAAGAGCCAGAAATCAGGAGTAAAGATAGCACAGCCGATTCCCGGAAGAAGATCTATTTTATAAAAGCAAAAAAAGGTATTTCCCAAACTCGTTTTAATTATGTTTTAATATGGAAGGCATCTATATATATTGTTGATTGATAATATGTAAAAAAAAAAAAAACAAAATCCGGGGTTTACTTCCTCTTTAAAGGGGAAATATACTAGTTTTGGCTTAATTACAGGTATATCATCACTGTTGTTTTAAATGTGTTTTTATGCTATTTGGATAAAATCTTTGCTCACAAGTACACCTTTAATACAGGGTGCAGGCATGATAGAGATTCAGAGAGGATCATGGATTATCTAAAGATAAAGAATAAAAAAAAACTGTTTATGTTCAGACTGTTTCGCACTGGAAACTTCAGATGGTGTGGTCTGTATGCAGTGAGAGTTAAGCCGTGTACACACGATCGATTTCACCGATGAAAACAGTCCGATGGACTGTTTTCATTGGACGAACCGATCGTGTATGGGCCCCATCGGTCTTTTTTCCATCGGTGTGAAAAAATAGAACATGTTTTAAATTTTTCCGATGGGGAAAAAAAACGATAGCAAAATCCGATCATCTGTGTGGAATCCATCGGATAAAAAACCCACGCATGCTCACACTGAATTATGAGACGGGAGTGCTTGTTCTGGTAAAACTAGCATTCGTAATGGAGATAGCACATGGGCTCGCACAAAGGGACTTTAATAAGTAGACAAACACATTCATAAGAACAAATATATATTTATTAAAATATCTTCTTTGGATTACAAATGGCCACGGTGTATCCAAGGGGTAACCTCATAATAATTTATTTAAAATAAATATGTAAAGCCATTCTGGCTAATAACTAAAATTCAGATTAAATGGTGTCCATCCAGAAATGGTGGACAACTACACCCCACCGACTGAGGCCAGCAGAGAAGCTACTGGCTAAAGCCCCCCCCCAAACACCGCGGCCGACTCGATTAAATTTTGTAATCCCATACAGAAAATATCCAGGCCTATAGGGGACAAATGGACTGAATCACTCCAGAATAAACCCGGAATAAAACCTTCCAACTCTGAGTGCGTATAAGAGACACCACCAGACCCCCGTAGGAAGCTATGGATTGTTCTATTAAGCCGTCTTCTAATTTTATCTACATAGAAAAATTTGGTGGCGGGGGACCACACCAATCTCGGAATCATTTCTGAAAAGGCCAAAATAGCAGAAGGGAACAATAGCTTAATAGAGGCCAAATCTCTCTTCATCTCACATAGGAGGTCCCATGTCCTAACTTTCCCATGGTCATTAGCCCCTGCATGAATAATTATAACTTGAGGGGCAGGCCAAACGCTGGATAAATAAATCAAATGCTCTCTTAAGTCCCGCCATCTTAAACCGTGGACACCTGACCACAAAACTGAATAAGAGTTGGCATCCAGACCTAGGTTGGCTGAGTAGTTCCTGTTTCCGGCATGTTGGTCAGCCCAGAAAATGAAGGAATGACCCACTATCCAAACAATATTTTTGGCAACATCTGAAAAAGAAAATCATCATATTAGTAGATCAGGACGGACATATATCTTATACCTATCACTCTCCCAGAGACCTACTTTTATCATAATTTCAGATGGAAGACCCAATGCCTCGGCTGTAGTGGCTACCCCAATCCGAAACGAATGTCAAGAAAAACAAAAACCGGATAGGTTTAAATGTTTCAAAGAGGAAGCCAGCACAGCCGAAAATTGATACCGTGTGAGGGAGGACAGGTCTTGATGGATAAAAAATGAATCAGAAGCAGACGGCCTGACTGCTCTATACCTTGAAATGTGTTGTACTGGACAAATAACCGGATTAGAGGAGTTAGACAACGAAAACCATAGGCCCTTATTGTCAGGACGAGATTTTGACCTAGACAGAAAGATGTTAAGAGATACTTCATCTATTAAAACATGGTGGAAACGCAAAAAGGCCAATGACCTCTTATTTGCTGCTGTAAATTCGCCCAGCCTTAAAGCACCAAAAAAGGCCATTGAAAAGGTAGCTCTAAACAGAAGAACTTTGAATTCTGAAAAACAAATTTCATCTAAAATTCTTAACAGATCAACCAGTAGTGAGACCGATATGGGGCGACGGTTATCTAGAGAAGGTCTGGATCTTCGAAGGCCTTTAAGTACCTGACTGACTTGAAAGAAGGATGTTAAAGCCGGCAAACCTGAAAACTTCAGAAAGAAAGATATACCTGCTAAAGTCCTGCTTATGGAGGCCGGACTAAAATTTTATTGAATCAGCGAAGACAAGAAGGACAATGCAGTATAAGAGGTCACATCTAAAGGGTCCAAACCTGACTCTGTACAAAAAGAAGACCATCTGTGCCAGGAAGAGAGATAATCGGACCAGGTCTTCTGCGAAACCGAATGTCTGAGATTCGTGAGAATCAGTTCCAAATTAAGCCCCAAAGGTAATCTGGGCAAGGAATTCCATGCAGGTCCGCCTCTGGCGCCAAGTCCCGAAATCTCTCGAACTGCGAACGAGACAAAGCATCAGCAATGTTATTGCGCACACCTGCTATATGAGCTGCTTTTAACCAAATGTTATAACGCATACAATGCAGGACCAGAAAACGCAATAGACTAATTACTGGTTCAGACTTAGAGGACAAGGAATTAACTGCAAATAACACACCCTTATTATCAGTATGAACCAACACTCTACGATTTGCAAAAATCTCTTTCCAAATGACAACTGACACTATAACCGGAAATAATTCTAAAAGGACAAGGTTCTGGAGAATATCCTGATGTAACCAATCCTGATGCCACAATTCTGCGCACCAGTGGCCATCCAAAAATGCTCCGAAACCAATCGATCCAGACGTGTCGGTAAAGAAATTCAAATCGTAGTTAGATACAAAATCCTGTTGCCAAATGGTAGCCCCGTTAAAATTACATAAAAAGGCATCCCAGACCTTAAGGTCTTCCTTAATGCTTTTAGAAAGACAAACATGGGAGTACGGGTTCTTAAGACCTCTGATAGCTAAAGCAAACCTGCGGGAAAATACCCTGGCCATAGGGATTACTCTGGCCGCAAAAGCGAAGAGTCCCAACAATGACTGTGCTTCTTTCAGTAAAACTTTCCGTTTGGACAGGAATAAAGAGATCATAACTCTCATTTTCTGTAACTTGTGTAAAGGGAGCCTAAACTACATGGATGAAGAATCGATTATGATTCCCAGAAATTCAATAGACCTTGTAGGAAGCACTGTTTTTTCCGAAGCCAGAGGGACTCCAAAATGATCACATATGTAAAAGAATGTCTGTAAATATTTAAGGCAATCTGACGAGTTAGGAGGGCCGACAAACAAAAAGTCGTCAAGATAATGCAAAAACCCCCCATTGGGATGAAATTCTGATAATACCCAGTGCAAAAAGGTAGAAAAGCTTCAAAATAAAAGCAGGACAATGAAAAACCCATTGGCATGCATTTATCAAAGAAAAAATTATCTTGGAAATGGAAGCCTAGAGAATTAAATCCCTGAGGATGGACTGGGAGCAACTGAAAGGCAGACTTGATGTCTGCCTTAGATAGTAAAGCACCACAACTGTGTTGCCGCAAAATAACTAACACACTGTCAAAGGACGAGTAGCAGACCGGGGCCTCCACCTCAGAGACCTCGTCATTTAAAGAAGAATCCAATGGATAAGATAGATGGTGTATTAGTCGATAACAACCTTTCTCCTTTTTTGGGACTATCCCCAAAGGTGAGAGCCTAAAGTTGTAAAATGGGGGAGACGTAAAAGGGCCTGCGACCCTGCCTTCAGCCAATTCCTTGGAAACTTTTTCTTGGACCACTGAGGTATGCAAGGAGACCGATTTTAAGTTGTTAACCATATGACAGCCAGGTCCTCTAAAAGTAGGGACCAAAAAACCGTCCCTAAAGCCTTCAGTGAGCAGAGTTGCCATCTTGCGAACGGGGGTAGCGATCTAACCAAGGGAGCATGTTTGGCAAGCTCACTGGTGTCAGAGCTTTTTGCAACAGAATCCCTGGCATGTGATTGAAAAGGTGTTGAGGTGGGTTTGCGAAAACACCTGAGAGCTGCATGGTTGCCATTACATTGAGAGCACTCATGCCTATATCGGCAGTTAGTAAGAAAATTACACTGTCCTTCATTGAAGGCGAAGCAAAAACCTTTGCGAAGGGGGGGTTGCTGGTTAGAAACCATTCTGGGAATGAATTGAGGCTTTGGAGGCAATATCAAATTCAGCCATAAGCCTACATCTTTTGATCCCCAATGTAGAGAGGGATGTACTGCTAATTTCTGGCGAAAGTTTTCATCATACGCATACCAGGCAGTACTGCCAAAATGCCGAAAGGCTTCTGAAATGATATCCACATGTTGGAAGAAGCCAGAACATTTGTTAGGGAAGCGTTCTCCCATTACAGCTGCAAAAATGCAGAAGGCCTGCAGCCAGTTTTGAAATGTTTTGGGAATAGCTCTTCTCCTCTCCTCTTCAGACCTATCACCTGACTGCTTGTCACTTTTTACCAAGAATTCTTTTGAAGCAGGCAGCAGAGATAATAGATCTATGAATTCACCCCTCCAAATTTTTTCTTTCACTGATTTTGATAAGTGAAAGCCCAAAGGTGACAACATACAAGGAAGGGGTTCTTTAAAAGAGGATTCACCAACCAAAGTGGCTGAAGGTCTGAGAGGCAAAGCTGAGGTAATAGACTGTAAAGGGTTAACATCATTAGCGTTAGGTAGTAGCGCAGTATTCATTTCCTGCAAGGGCTGATCACTTATGCCCTGCCACACAGAACCAACTTCAGCATAATTCAAGTCACCTAAAGCACCATATGTATG
The DNA here is from genome assembly GCA_029206835.1 of Rana muscosa. NCBI lineage: Eukaryota > Metazoa > Chordata > Amphibia > Anura > Ranidae > Rana > Rana muscosa. The sequence continues at coordinate 74,727,443 of JARGYO010005626.1, read as the reverse complement.
TGCACCTGAATCTAACTTATGTAAATCATGCCTATAACCACAGCCAGCACCAGTGACCTGTGCCCCCTTATGCTCTCTGGCAACCTTAGTATTAGACTGCAGAAAATTTTGTTCACCAGGGACTTGGCCCAATAATTCATTTATAACAGATAAATTTGTTTTTGCACCAGAGACCTGTGCTCCCTGATCCATAACAGCACCATGTGAATGTGCCCCTTCTACTTTCCTGAAAACATTAGAAAGTGAGGTAAATAACGCTGACATGTCAGCCATTGACACAGAACACTGCTCACCTTCAGTTGTCTGCCCACCGCTGGCTGCCTCTGAGGGAAGCTGAGTGGCACCTTTCCTTCTCACAGGACCCATTTGTTGCGGTTCCGACCCGCTGGCTCTCTCCTCTTCAGGTACTTGAGGAGAAGCAACTGACCTCCGTTTTTTCTTTGCTCTTCCTAGCTGCTGGCGCGGCCCGCTGATTGTTTCAGTTGATGTGAGGGCCGCCTCCGCAGGCGAGGCTGAACCGTGACCTTCCTCCAGACACCGCAGAAGCCACTCCTCACTGCCCTGTCCCTCCGCCTTCTCTAACAGGCGGCATAAGAGGGATTCGCGATTCCCAGGAGAGCGACGCTTCATGCTGCGTCTTGGTCCGGTCTAAACAGTCTGCAGAGCCCCTCACGCAGCATCTTATATAAGCTTCTTCCGCGGAGGCTTTCTCATTTGCCGCAGACCCACCAATCAGCTGCTGTTATAGATAACCAATCCCACGGCTGTTACTGCCCAGGGAAACCGCTACTTTTATGTTAGATCTAAAAAATAAAGCACAAACAAGTCTGCAGCCCCCCTTTGAGCTCTCCCATGTTGGTCCAGCATATTGCTAAGACCTTTCATTCGTCATGCTGTAACGGACTGAAAAGCACGGAGACTGAAAAGTGCGAATCGGCTCTCACCAAACTTTTACTAACACGCAGTAACATGAAATCAGCAAAAGCAGCCCAAAGCGTGGCGCCATTGGGCTTGAACTTCCCCTTTTTAGTGCCGTCGTATGTCACAGCGTTTGGGACGATCGTTTTTTTGACTGATGGTGTGTAGGCAAGACTGATGGAAGTCAGCTTCATCGGATTTCCGATGGAAATATCCATCAGATTAAAATTCATAGGAAATATGATCGTGTGTACAGGGCTTTAGTCTGTACACACTCACAAACCTGTGTAAAAAAAGTGTGATTGTATGTTGAGCTAATGACCTCTGTAAACAACAGGTTTAAATATATATATATATTTATATATATATATATATATATAGTCATGACTAGTGATGAGCCGAACACCCCCGGGTTCGGTTCGCACCAGAACCCGCGAACGGACCGAAAGTTCGAACGAACATTAGAACCCTATTAAATACAATGGATGCGAACGTTCGAATTCTAAAGTGCTAATTATAACAACTATTATGCATGTTATTGTCCTAAAAAGGGTTTGGGAACCCGGGTTCTGCACCAGGGGACATGTATCAATGCAAAAAGAAGTTTTAAAAACGGTCGTTTTTCGGGAGCAGTCATTTTAATGATGCATAAAGTGAAAAAAAAAAAGTCAAATATTCCTTTAAATATCGTACCTGGGGGGTGTCTAAAGTATGCCTGTGAAGTGCCACGTGTTTCCCGTGTTTAGAACTGTCCCTGCACAAAATGACACTTCTAAAGGAAAAAAAAGCCATTTAAAACTGCTTGCGGCTTTAATGTAATGTCTGGTCCCGGTAATATGGATGAAATTCTTTAAGAAAAATGGCATAGCTACCCCATGACCCCCCCCCTACCCCAGCCCATTACCAGCCCCTTTGGGTCTTGTATGGATATTAAGGGGAACCCCGCACATAAAATAAAAAAGGCCCTATATACTCTGAACAGCCCTATACAGGCGGTGCATACAAGACAGGGACTGTAGGTTTGTTCTTATGTAGAGTCTGTTTGTAATTTTGAACAGGTACATTGTTGAAGTGTAGCTCCAGACCAAAAATCTATTTTTAAACTTTTTGGAAAACATAGGTAAGGGTTATCACCCCTGTAACATTTGTTTTGCTGTCTGTGCCCCTGTTCAGAACATTTCACCTCACTTTCCGTCCCAATGACAACTGTTTTTGAAATGTGGTGTTTTTCTTGAAACAAGGATTGCTGATAAAGCATCAGTACAGAGGAGACACCTTTCTCCCATATTTATTCTTACAGGAGAGAATTTTCCTTCCTAGTGGTAGATTTCCTCTCACTTCCTGTTGTCTTCTTGCGTTTGCAAGTAGGAGTCGTTTGTAAGTTGGATGTTTGAAAGTAGGGACCTGCCGTATATACTCTGCAGAAATAGGCCCCTTAGTTGTTGGTGTTGGCACAACACTGTAAGCACTCACAGTTACTCTTGGTTGGTGCTGGAACGCCCTGCTGTCAACTATTATATCAGGAATTTTAATTACATATAATTGTTGAACAGTGGTAGTAAAAATTGGGCCTTTGATGGTGGTGCTGGTGCCACAACACTGTAAGCCCTGACAGTTACTCTTGGTGGGTGCAGCAATGGGCCCTGCTGTGAATTATTAGATCAAGAATTGTAATTACATGCCCCTGTTGAACAGGGGCTGAAAAATTGGGCCTTAGGCACTGGTGGCACAACACTGCAACCCCTCACAGCAACTGTACTTGGAGCACAGCAATGAGCCCTGTTGCAAAGTATTGCTTCAAAAATTGTAATGACACGCCCCTGTTAAACAGGGGCTGAAAAATTGGGCCTTAGGCACTGGTGGCACAACACTGCAACTCCTCACAGATACTGTACTTGGAGCACACCAATGAGCCCTGTTGCAAAGTATTGCTTCAAAAATTGTAATGACACGCCCCTGTTAAACAGGGGCTGAAAAATTGGGCCTTAGGCACTGGTGGCACAACACTGCAACTCCTCACAGATACTGTACTTGGAGCACACCAATGAGCCCTGTTGCAAAGTATTGCTTCAAAAATTGTAATGACACGCCCCTGTTAAACAGGGGCTGAAAAATTGGGCCTTAGGCACTGGTGGCACAACACTGCAACTCCTCACAGATACTGTACTTGGAGCACAGCAATGAGCCCTGTTGCAAAGTATTGCTTCAAAAATTGTAATTACACGCCCCTGTTAAACAGGGGCTGAAAAATTGGGCGTTAGGCACTGGTGGCACAACACTGCAACTCCTCACAGATACTGTACTTGGAGCACAGCAATGAGCCCTGTTGCAAAGTATTGCTTCAAAAATTGTAATTACACGCCCCTGTTAAACAGGGGCTGAAAAATTGGGCGTTAGGCACTGGTGGCGGCACCCATAAACAAAAATGATCTTACAAGCTATCATCATCAATCGTATCATTGAGGACTCGGAGGAGGAGGATAGCCAGTCAACATAACAGCACAGGCACTCAGCATCAGCATCAGTCTTGAAGGGATGTGACATGTTAAAATCAATTAGTCTGTTATATCAGCATCAGGTGTGTGGTAGCTGGTGGTGATCCAAGACTGGTTCATCTTGATGAAAGTCAGTCGATCAACCGAGTCGGTGGACAGGCGCACCCTGTGATCCGTGACAAATCCTCCAGCAGCACTGAATGTGCGTTCCGAAAGAACGTTGGATGCAGGACAGGCCAGTAGCTCAATTGCATACTGTGCAAGCTCTGGCCAGTGATCCATCCTCAAGACCCAGTAAGCCAGAGGATTTTCGGTGGGGAAGGTGTCCAAGTCTGACCTTGCCCCTAGATATTCCTGCACCATGTTTATCAGACGCTGGCGATGGTTGCTGGAACCGATCATACTTTGGGGCTGCGGACTAAAGAATTGTCTGAACGCATCGGTCAGACGGCCACCTTCCCCACCGCTCCTTCTTTGACTGGCCGAAGCCTCAGCAACTCGTTGTCCAGGACCAGGAGTTTGCAACCTCCCAGTCTCTGGGAACGCGTTGCACAGACCTTTCTGCAAGGCCTCCCGGAGTTGTCTCATCCTCTGCTCCCTCTGCGACGGTAACATAAGGTCCGCAACCTTACCCTTGTACCGTGGATCAAGGAGAGTGGCCAGCCAGTAATGGTCCCTCTCCTTGATCCGAAGAATACGAGGATCCTTCCGCAGACTTTGCAGGATCAGGGAGGCCATGCAGCGTAGGTTTGCTGAGGCATTCGCTCCGGAGTCCTCTGGGTCACTAAGGACGACATGATCCGCAGCCACCTCCTCCCAGCCACGTACAAGTCCACTGGTTTCTTGGGACTGTAAATCATCCCTAAAAGACTGCTGCTGATGATGCTGAGTGCCAGCCTCCACCTCCATGCTGACACAATCCTCCTCCTCCTCCTCCTCCTCCTCCTCCTCCTCCTCTTCCTGTGCGATGGGTGGGACAGAAGGAACACTGTCTGGGTAAAGGGGGCCTTGAGAGGCAAGGAAGTCCTCCTCTTCCTGCCTCTGTTCTGCCTCAAGTGCCCTGTCCATTATTCCACGCAGCGTGTGCTCCAACAGGTGGACAAGAGGTACAGTGTCACTGATGCATGCACTGTCACTGCTCACCATCCTCGTGGCCTCCTCAAATGGTGCCAGGACAGTGCATGCATCCCTGATCATGCCCCACTGGCGTGGAGAAAAAAAACCAAGCTCCCCTGACCCTGTCCTGGTGCCGTAGTCGCACAGGTACTCATTGATGGCCCTCTGCTGCGTGTGCAGCCGCTGCAGCATGGCCAACGTTGAGTTCCACCTGGTGGGCATGTCACATATAAGGCGGTTCTTGGGCAGGTTCAACTCCTTTTGCAGCTCAGCCAGGCGAGCACTGGCATTATAAGATCTGCGGAAATGCACACAGACTTTCCTGGCCTGCCTCAGGACATCCTGTAAGCCCGGGTACCTGCCCAAGAAGCGCTGCACCACCAGGTTAAGGACGTGAGCCACACAGGGCACATGGGTCAGTTGTCCCTGTCGGAGGGCGGAGAGGAGGTTGGTGCCATTGTCGCAAACCACCATTCCTGGCTTAAGCTGGTGTGGCGTCAACCACCTCTCGGCCTGGCCCTGCAGAGCAGACAGGACCTCTGCCCCAGTGTGGCTTCTGTCCCCCAAACACACCAGCGCAAGCACGGCATGGCATCTTTTTGCCTGCGTACTTGCGTAGCCCCGTGAACGGCTACGGAGCACCGCTGGTTCATAGGACAAACCACAGGAAGAGGCCATGGAGGAAGAAGAAGAGGAGGGGGTGGAGGAGAGAGGTGTGTCACAACCAGTAGTAGCATTTTGGAGGCGTGGCGGTGGGACAACCTCCAACACTACTGCACCTTGTCCTGAATCCTTCCCAGCTGCCAAAAGAGTGACCCAATGGGCCGTGAAAGAAAGGTAACGTCCCTGTCCATGCCTGCTGGACCATGAGTCAGCGGTAATATGCACCTTACCGCTGACCGCCCTGTCCAGCGAGGCCAAGACATTGCCTTCCACATGCCGGTAGAGAGCCGGAATAGCCTTCCGTGAGAAAAAGTGGCGTTTGGGAACCTGCCACTGAGGAACTGCACATTGCACAAACTCACGGAAGGGGGCCGAGTCTACCAACTGAAAAGGCAGCAGTTGAAGCGCTAGCAATTTAGCCAAGCTAGCATTCAACCGCTGGGCATGTGGATGGCTGGGAGTGAACTTCTTTCGACGGTCCAGCAGCTGGGGCAGGGAAATTTGCCTGCTAGAATCGGACGTCGGTGTACTGCTAGCAGAGTGGGCGCAAGTACTTGGCTGTGACACACCTAATTCTACACCTTCATTCCTCTCAGTGCATGTTTCAGAGAGGACTGAAGTTATAGTGGGGTTGGAGATCCCAGCTGATGCGGTGCAAGGAGAGGTCCGCTTTGTTCTTTGGTGTGGGTCTTTGAGGTAGGCTTGCCAACGAGCTGCATGGCAGGTCAACATATGTCTGGTCAGGCATGTGGTACCCAAGCGGCTGATGTTTTGGCCACGCGATATACGCTTGAGACATATGTTGCAAACAGCAGCTGTGCGATCTGATGCACTAGCCTCAAAAAAGGCCCACACCAAAGAACTTTTTGAATGACGGGCAGAGGCAGCGCCCTGCACAGGCGGAGCTCTGCGGTGTGATTCCGTCGGTGTACTGCCCTTACGCTGGCCACCAAAGGGCATCCTGCCTCGTTGGAGATGTGCCTCCTCCTCATCCTCCTCCTCCTCCTCTCTCCTATTAGGCACCCACGTGGAGTCAGTGACCTCATCATCCCCTCCCTCCTCATCACTGGAGCCAATCTGGCAGTATGCTGCAGCTGCTGGAACATGACTGCCAGATTGGTGTCCTTCTTGAGCATCCCCTCTGTCTGCTCTCACGCTACTGCCTTCCTCTAGCTGGGTTTCATCATCAGACCCTTCGAAACGCTGGGCATCCTCCTGGAGCATGTACCCAACACTGTGCTGAAACAGTTCGGGGGACTCCTCAGGAGGAGGACATGGTGGGTCTAGGGAAGGAGTGACTGATGATTTGTCTGACATTGATACCAGGGAAGACGACGCTTTGGCAGCTGCTTTTCCAGTACCCTGAGCCTGGGTGAGAGAGGATGAGGAGGAGGAGGAGGGCTTGGTCATCCACTCTACCAAGTCTTCGGCATGATGTGGCTCAACATGTCCAGCTGCCGAAAAGAAGGACAAGCGTGTCCCATGGCCATGTGCTGATGACAATGCACCGCGTCCACGACCAGCACTGTTGCCCCCAGACACAGAGCCTGCTTGCCCTCTTTTATTGCCTCCTGACTGTCTGCCTCTCCTTGTTTGCCTTCCAGACATTCTAATAGATGGCCTGCAGGGAGATGGGAAAAAAGCAATAAGGGCTACCTTCAGGTGTCCTTCTCTGTCCCTTGAAACAAGGACTTGCAGAGTGAAATAAACTGACACTCTCCCTACCTACAGTTTTCTGTCCCTAGAATAAATGTTTTTTTTAATCACAATATAGCACAAGGACAATTCAGTCACTGTCCTTCCAGGTCCCTGGAAACAAGGACTTGCAGAGTGAAATAAACTGACACTCTCCCTACCTACAGTTTTCTGTCCCTAGAATAAATGTTTTTTTTAAGCACAATATAGCACAAGGACAATTCAGTCACTGTCCTTCCAGGTCCCTGGAAACAAGGACTTGCAGAGTGAAAGAAAAAAAACACTCTCCCTACCTACAGTTTTCTGTCCCTAGAAAAAATGTTTTTTTTAATCACAATATAACACAAGGACAATTCACTCACTGTCCTTCCAGGTCCCTGGAAACAAGGACTTGCAGAGTGAAATAAACTGACACTCTCCCTACCTACAGTTTTCTGTCCCTAGAATAAATGTTTTTTTTAAGCACAATATAGCACAAGGACAATTCACTCACTGTCCTTACAGGTCCCTGGAAACAAGGACTTGCAGAGTGAAAGAAAAAAAACACTCTCCCTACCTACAGTTTTCTGTCCCTAGAAAAAATGTTTTTTTTAATCACAATATAACACAAGGACAATTCACTCACTGTCCTTCCAGGTCCCTGGAAACAAGGACTTGCAGAGTGAAATAAACTGACACTCTCCCTACCTACAGTTTTCTGTCCCTAGAATAAATGTTTTTTTTAATCACAATATAGCACAAGGACAATTCAGTCACTGTCCTTCCAGGTCCCTGGAAACAAGGACTTGCAGAGTGAAATAAACTGACACTCTCCCTACCTACAGTTTTCTGTCCCTAGAATAAATGTTTTTTTTAATCACAATATAGCACAAGGACAATTCAGTCACTGTCCTTCCAGGTCCCTGGAAACAAGGACTTGCAGAGTGAAATAAACTGACACTCTCCCTACCTACAGTTTTCTGTCCCTAGAATAAATGTTTTTTTTAATCACAATATAGCACAAGGACAATTCAGTCACTGTCCTTCCAGGTCCCTGGAAACAAGGACTTGCAGAGTGAAATAAACTGACACTCTCCCTACCTACAGTTTTCTGTCCCTAGAATAAATGTTTTTTTTAAGCACAATATAGCACAAGGACAATTCACTCACTGTCCTTACAGGTCCCTGGAAACAAGGACTTGCAGAGTGAAAGAAAAAAAACACTCTCCCTACCTACAGTTTTCTGTCCCTAGAAAAAATGTTTTTTTTAATCACAATATAACACAAGGACAATTCACTCACTGTCCTTCCAGGTCCCTGGAAACAAGGACTTGCAGAGTGAAATAAACTGACACTCTCCCTACCTACAGTTTTCTGTCCCTAGAATAAATGTTTTTTTTAATCACAATATAGCACAAGGACAATTCAGTCACTGTCCTTCCAGGTCCCTGGAAACAAGGACTTGCAGAGTGAAATAAACTGACACTCTCCCTACCTACAGTTTTCTGTCCCTAGAATAAATGTTTTTTTTAATCACAATATAGCACAAGGACAATTCAGTCACTGTCCTTCCAGGTCCCTGGAAACAAGGACTTGCAGAGTGAAATAAACTGACACTCTCCCTACCTACAGTTTTCTGTCCCTAGAATAAATGTTTTTTTTAATCACAATATAGCACAAGGACAATTCAGTCACTGTCCTTCCAGGTCCCTGGAAACAAGGACTTGCAGAGTGAAATAAACTGACACTCTCCCTACCTACAGTTTTCTGTCCCTAGAATAAATGTTTTTTTTAATCACAATATAGCACAAGGACAATTCAGTCACTGTCCTTCCAGGTCCCTGGAAACAAGGACTTGCAGAGTGAAATAAACTGACACTCTCCCTACCTACAGTTTTCTGTCCCTAGAATAAATGTTTTTTTTAATCACAATATAGCACAAGGACAATTCAGTCACTGTCCTTCCAGGTCCCTGGAAACAAGGACTTGCAGAGTGAAATAAACTGACACTCTCCCTACCTACAGTTTTCTGTCCCTAGAATAAATGTTTTTTTTAATCACAATATAGCACAAGGACAATTCAGTCACTGTCCTTCCAGGTCCCTGGAAACAAGGACTTGCAGAGTGAAATAAACTGACACTCTCCCTACCTACAGTTTTCTGTCCCTAGAATAAATGTTTTTTTTAATCACAATATAGCACAAGGACAATTCAGTCACTGTCCTTCCAGGTCCCTGGAAACAAGGACTTGCAGAGTGAAATAAACTGACACTCTCCCTACCTACAGTTTTCTGTCCCTAGAATAAATGTTTTTTTTAATCACAATATAGCACAAGGACAATTCAGTCACTGTCCTTCCAGGTCCCTGGAAACAAGGACTTGCAGAGTGAAATAAACTGACACTCTCCCTACCTACAGTTTTCTGTCCCTAGAATAAATGTTTTTTTTAATCACAATATAGCACAAGGACAATTCAGTCACTGTCCTTCCAGGTCCCTGGAAACAAGGACTTGCAGAGTGAAATAAACTGACACTCTCCCTACCTACAGTTTTCTGTCCCTAGAATAAATGTTTTTTTTAATCACAATATAGCACAAGGACAATTCAGTCACTGTCCTTCCAGGTCCCTGGAAACAAGGACTTGCAGAGTGAAAGAAACTGACACTGTCCCTACCTACAGTTTTCTGTCCCTAGAATAAATGTTTTTTTTAAGCACACTATAGCACAAGCACAAAACACACTGACACTCTCCCTACCTATCCTTCTCTTTCCCTAAACTAAAGGAATCCAGGTTAAGCAAGAAAGAAATAACAGTCACTGTCCCTGCCTATGCTGCTCTATCCCTGCTCCGGAACACACTACACTAGGCCGCCGTGCTGGCGGCCTTTTATAGTGTGGGGCGTGTACTAAACACCCTCAGCAATAATTGGCCACAGGCATCCTGCCTGTGGCCAATCATTGCTCTCCTCGCTGCCGGCGCTGTGATTGGCCAAGCATGCGGGGTCACAGTGCATGCTTGGCCAATCACAGCGCCTGGATGACACTGCGATGGCGTAGTGCATTGTGGGCCGTTCGCGTCACTCGAATTTGGCACGAACGGCCCAAATCGTTCGATCTTCGTCGAACGATCGAACAGCCGATGTTCGAGTCGAACGTATGTTCGACTCGAACACGAAGCTCATCCCTAGTCATGACAAAGGGACAATCACTCCAAGTTGCAAAAACGATTTCTTTACTGGTATATCTTCAATCAATGCCATGTGCAGACAGAAAAATCAAAAGCATAGCTACTGTACAGTTGCAAGCATCCCTGCTCTTCCTCAGGCTAAGGGCTAGGTGTAAAGGTAACATCCAGAACAGACCTCACTATATCCTAACACCTGAGGGTGTAACTCAACAGGTGAATCCCATCTCGCTGGAGCGAGGAGCGATCCAACCAGATAGTTGAAACTCAATTAACCCTGTGCAGGTTTAAAAAAAGAAAAGAAAACATACTGCCCCACACTAAACCAAATATCATGCATAGTAAACTAATACAGTGTATCGGTGGATATGGAAAAATGCATTTTTAAAGATCTACCAATAAAGAACCCAACACTGCAAAAAATTATGCAAACATGTAAAGAAGCAAAAAATAAATATCTTCAAGAAACACTGCAAAAAGATTTAGAATAGAAAAAATGTCCATAATTCAAAGAAATAGTTTGTATCTGTCAGGAAACAATATTCCAATATGAGTCTATATTTTCTTTCATTTCACGGTCCCCATCGGAACATGCTTGGTCACCATCTATAAAAAAGATGCACAAAAATTCTAGAGTAATCAAAAACATTACAAAAATAGATACCGGTCATAATCCCTGTTCATCCCTTCCGGATGCAGGGACTGTAACCTGTTAATCCACCAAACCTCTCTTTGTTTCAATTTCAATATCCTGTCACCCCCTCTTCTGTCTCGTGGAATCTCTTCCAAAATCATAAAGCGTAAATCTGAGTCCGGGTGTCCCTTCTCCAGGAAATGTCTGGAGACTGGCAAACCAGGCTGTTTGTGTCTAATAGTACTGCGATGTTGAGCAATTCTGTCCTTAATCTTTTGGGTGGTTTCCCCAACATAAATCATATTGCATGGACAAATAAGGATGTATACAACATAAGAGGACTGACATGAAAATACATTTCTAATAGCAATCCTATCCCCATTAATAGGATTGATGAAATGATCACACTTTCGCATAAGGTTGCACTGAATGCAATTCAGGCAGGGAAAACACCCTTTCCTTTTCTTTCACAAAAAAGTCGCTTTTACCTCCCGCTCTTTGGGTCTAAATTCAGATCTTACTAGAGAGTCACGTAAGGTTTTATTTCTTCTGAAAGCTTTAATGGGAGTCTGTTGAAAGACCTCAATCTGCGGGTAGGCACGCTTCAAAAGGGACCAGTGCTTGCTGATAATTTTAAATACATGTTCACTGTAACTGTGGAATTGCATAGAAAAAGGTAATCGTACCACAGATAATTTTTTTCTATTTATAGTTACATTCTTTTCCCCTTGTTGTACTTTATTTAATTCTTGAAAAATGTTTTTTTTAGGGTATCCTCGTTCACAGAAGTTGGAACACATTTTGTTAATCTTTATATCTCTTACGACCTCATTGCCAACAATACGTTTCACCCGTAAAAGTTGGCTTTTGATAATTGATCTGAATACATGGGGGGGATGAAAGCTGTCAAATAATAGTAATTGGTTTCTATCAGTTGGTTTAACATAAAGATTGGATTCCAATCGGCCCTGTTCTATATAGATCCTGGTGTCTAAGAATGGAACTGACACTCCCCCAACATTCATTTTACATTTTATTTCTGGACAGAAATTGCTCAACATGGCTGATCAATGACTGAATGTCGCCACGCCATATCGCAAACACGTCATCAATAAAACGCCACCAAGTGACACAATGCTCGTTAAATAACTCGTTTTGGAAAACATATTTATTCTCAAACTCATTCATAAATGTGCATGCATATGGCGGTGCGACATTAGAGCCCATCGCGACTCCCATTAGTTGTATAAAGAACTGGTCCTTAAACAAAAAATAGTTATTAAACAATAACAGTTGGAATAGTTTTTCAAAAAAAGAGATCTGTGGTTCCTAATACTCATTACTGCTTCTGATTAAACTGATTGCAGCACAAATGCCTGCTTGATGGGGAATTGATGTATGCAAACTAGTGACATCCCATGTAACCAAAATCTCATCCCCCTCACACCGTGAATATTCCCTAATCTTCCGTAGAAAATCATCAGTGTCCTTAATGTAGGATCTTGTGTTCTTAATGAGGGGAGATAAGATTTTGTCCAAGAACTGTGCAATGGGGTCAAAAATAGAGTCGCGTCCCGATACTATCGGGCGACCAGGTGGAAAATGACTATCCTTGTGAATTTTGGGTAAAGTATATAAAACTGGAATCCGTGTGTGGGCAGGTAAAAGAAATTCAAAAAGGTCACGGGCGATTACCCCATCTTTAAGTGCTGGTTTTAAGATATTTTCAAGCTATTTCCTTATTTGCCAAGTAGGATCGGTAGTTACTTTTTTATATACAGATGTATCATCCAACTGACGAAGGATCTCTTCCTCATACAGTTGAGGATTCATGATCACCACTTTGCCCCCTTTGTCCGCAGGTTTGAATATCACATCATCCCTGCGACTGAGGTTTTTAAGAGCTTCATGAGATAGATTGTTGGAAACATGATCCCTATAATCAATATGGGATACCAGCTCTTTAACCTCCCGAGTGACTTCCTTTACAAACGTTTCGACCGGGGCATAAGTAGTAGGTGGTACCGATTTGTTTTTCACCCATAGACCTAGAGATTTGCAGTTCAATATACAATCAATAGGATCCTCTTCAATGAAAGGTTTGTGTGTGAAATGCACCCTCCATCTAATATTACGGAACAATCTGTATAAGTCCTGGTCAAGTTCAAATGCATTAGGCTTTTAGGACAAAAAGAAAGACCCCGGTTGATCAATCTTACCTCCTCCGGAGACAGGACATGCCGTGAAATGTTATGAATCAGGTCTGACGAGCTCGACCTCGGTAACCCCGAGGAGGACGATACTGATCTGAGCCGAATGCCTCGTCCCTGTTTGCCCAGGATCGGGTCTCCATCCGAGAAAATCCTCCTCTCCGACCTTGTGCTAAAAAAGTGGATGAAGAATCAGTATCCGTGTTGGCGGAGGAATTGTCAGATAGATCTCTGCGAGTTCCTCCATAGTCAGAACGACCACGCCTGTTGTGTTGGCGCGGCCAGCGATACACTTGGTTTCTTTTGTAATCCTCGATATCCCGGTCAAATTTATTGCGCTTTCTCACCTCTAGGTCGGCCCGATGCTTGTTCACAATCTCATCGACCGATTCTTTTAACTTAATGAATTCTTCCGAAGTAATGGAGGTTTTTAAATCCTGTTCCACTTTAGAAAGTTGCTCTGATACAACGACCAGTTCTTTATGGATATACGAGATGGTTAATGTCATCAGGTCAAAGGAACATTTATTGAGGATCTGCATGAAAGTAGCTTTGTATTCCTCATTATCACTGAATAACGTAGGGGTCAATCTTACCCGAAGGCCTCTGGGGATTCTCTGCACCCGATGGTATTCGGCGAGGGTAAGTCCATGTAATTCAAGTGATGTATATTTCTTATGTAACTTTTCCCATGTTTGGGTATTGTGAACCGGTGAATTTCCAATCAAAAAGTTCATCGATCCAGAGATCTGGGCCATAATATGCGTGGCTTCCTCTTGAGTAAATGAGAAAGTAGAACCACTAGCTTCCAAATTGATAGAAGTAACTTAAGCCCTGTACACACGATCGGTTTGACTGATGAAAACTGTCCGATGGATGGTTTTCATCAGACCAACCGATCGTGTATGGTACCCATCGGTCTTTTTTCCATCGGTTGTAAAAAATAGAACTTGTTTTAAAATTTTCCGATGGATAAAAAACCGATGGGAATTTCCGATCGTCTATGGGCAAGTCCATCAAATAAAAAACCCACGCATGCTCAGAATCAAGTCGGCGCATGCTCAGAAGCATTAAACTTCATTTTTCTCGGCTCATCGGAGTGTTTTACGTCACCACGTTTGGAACGGTCGGTTTTTTGACTGATGGTGTGTGGCCAAGACTGATGAAAAACAGTTTCATCGGATTTCCGATGGACAAATCCATCGGACGAAAATCCATAGGTTATCCGATCGTGTGTACGGGGCTTTACCCACGGGGAGTTATATAAATCAAAAACTTTGGGTGGGTTACTTCCCTCTTACTTTTTGGAATCCAATGGAGAAACGTCAAGGTGGACTCCCAATTTCCACCATCAATCAAATAGTCATGACAAAGGGACAATCACTCCAAGTTGCAAAAACGATTTCTTTACTGGTATATCTTCAATCAATGCCATGTGCAGACAGAAAAATCAAAAGCATAGCTACTGTACAGTTGCGAGCATCCCTACTCTTCCTCAGGCTTACAGGCTAGGTGTAAAGGTAACATCCAGAACAGACCTCACTATATCCTAACACCTGAGGGTGTAACCCAACAGGTGAATCCCATCTCGCTGGAACGATGAGCGATCCAACCAGATAGTTGAAACTCAATTAACCCTGTGCAGGTTTAAAAAAAGAAAAGAAAACATACAGCCCCACACTAAACCAAATATCTATATATCAGTATATATCCACTTCGGCTCTCACACCTGTTTACCCTCTATGGACCAGACCATATTTCACATTTCTGCTGTGTCTGTTCATGAGTCTATAACTTTGTAATTACTTATGATAAAGACTTGATACATATATTGTTTTTTGGGTGACAAATGGGGCTTTCTCATGACCCTAAAGTCTTCTGAGAATTTTTTATATTTATTAGCATTTTAAGGAGAAAAGTAGTAAAAATCTGTTTTTTGTTTTTTTTCAAGTTTGATCAGTAATATTTTAAACACAAGTACCAATAATGTGAGGAAAACATATACATTGTATTCCGCTGCTTGTTCTATTTACTGCAACATTAAAATAAAAATTTTGGTACAAAGCATGTTAAAGTTATTTACAAAAGAAATAAAGTTATTTTTTTTGCATATATATCATTTTTCTCATAATGCATGAGTAATTTATAGTTCTTACCGATTTAAAATAAAACAGATTTCCTGACAGACTCCATGGCAGCCTACGTACGGGTTAATCCCACCTCTCATACCTCATAGGACCCTACTCCCATAAATCCTTGCTTCTAGCCAGAGGCCGTGTTCCTTTTTTGTCCTCCTCCTAGGACCAAGGTGAAGTCTTACCTTGTGAAGGTTTCTGCGGTCCAGTCCTGGCTGTTTTGCATGTATAATGATGGCGTTTTTTTTCTGGAGTCCAGCAATCCCAGCTATTAGCAGGGTGGATACGGGCGATAAATACGATGCCATGAAGAGCTTACTGGCCTGGCCATTGGCAGACAAGCGGCAACACGGCCAAACGTCCCAGCTATTAGCGGGAGACCCTTCCTGAAACGCCATGGTCGTGCAGTGAGTGCTACACAGCTTCCAGTCCCACGCTGGATCAAGGTTGTGCCGTGGTGGTAACTAGACATGTGCACACTGAAATATTTCGTTTCGGAATTTCGTTTTCGTCCGAAAAATAAATTTATTTAGTTACTCCCGAAATTCGTTTTTATTTATTTCGTTTTTCGTTAGAAATTGCATTCGTCCGAAAATCTGAATTAATTAAGGTCGAATCTGTCATTGAAGGCTTATGGTGTCTGTCGAATGTTCAAAGAAGATTCGACGGAGCAGTGAAACTGTACGACGCTGCAATCATACATTTCCGGTCGAATGTTCCGCCCACAAGCTATAGAAGAATTCTAATGTTGTATGACTAGTAATAATTATATTTATTCATTACTATTACTAGTCAACCAACATTAGAATTCTTCTATAGCCTATGGGCGGATGCATTTGACCGGAAATGTACGATTGCAGCGTCGTACAGTTTTGCTGCACCGTCGAATCTTCTAACTTTCGATGCTTTGTCGAATCTTCGTCATTCTAGCTATTTTACTGCTCCTCCTCTTTGGTTACAATCAGCCAATAACATTCATCATCAACTTTATTTTTATTTTACTTCCCCCACCCAATTCCAGCAGTGATCTTTTCTCTCTATGTCGAATCTTTTCTCTCTATAATAACAAATCTTTTCTCTCCTATGTCGAATCTTTTCTCTCCTATGTCGAATATTTTCTCTCTATAATGTCGAATCTTTTCTCTCCTATGTCGAATCTTTTCTCTCCTATGTCGAATCTTTTCTCTCCTATGTCGAATCTTTTCTCTCCTATGTAGAATAATCTTGGACTAATAGAGTTAAGGTTAGGCACATTCGACCACAGGTTCGATAGACACAGATTGTTATTGTCAGCGTCACGTCGAATCTCCTATCTAGGGATGAGCTCGGTGTTCGAGTCGAACATACGTTCGACTCGAACATCGGCTGTTCGATGAAGATCGAACGATTTGGGCCGTTCGCGCCTAATTCGAGTGACGCGAACGGCCCACAATGCACTACGCCATCGCAGTGTCATCCAGGCGCTGTGATTGGCCAAGCATGCACTGTGACCCCGCATGCTTGGCCAATCACAGCGCCGGCAGCGAGGAGAGCAATGATTGGCCACAGGCAGGATGCCTGTGGCCAATTATTGCTGAGAGTGTTTAGTACACGCCCCACACTATAAAAGGCCGCCAGCACGGCGGCCTAGTGTAGTGTGTTCCGGAGCAGGGAAAGAGAAGCATAGGCAGGGACAGTGACATTTATTTTTTCTTGCTTAACCTGGATTCCTTTAGTTTAGGGAAAGAGAAGGATAGGTAGGGAGAGTGTCAGTGTGTTTTACTGTGTGAATCCTTGTTTCTAGGGACAGGGAAGGACAGTGAGGGAAATTCTCCTTGTGCTATAGTGTGCTTTAAAAAAACATTTTTTCTAGGGACAGAAAACTATAGGTAGGAAGAGTGTCAGTTTCTTTCACTGTGATAATCCTTGTTTCTAGGGACAGGGAAGGACAGTGAGGGAAATTCTCCTTGTGCTATAGTGTGCTTTAAAAAAACATTTTTTCTAGGGACAGAAAACTATAGGTAGGAAGAGTGTCAGTTTCTTTCACTGTGATAATCCTTGTTTCTAGGGACAGGGAAGGACAGTGAGGGAAATTCTCCTTGTGCTATAGTGTGCTTTAAAAAAACATTTTTTCTAGGGACAGAAAACTATAGGTAGGGAGAGTGTCAGTGTGTTTTACTGTGCGAATCATTGTTTCTAGGGACAGGGAAGGACAGTGAGGGAAATTCTCCTTGTGCTATAGTGTGCTTTAAAAAAACATTTTTTCTAGGGACAGAAAACTATAGGTAGGAAGAGTGTCAGTTTCTTTCACTGTGATAATCCTTGTTTCTAGGGACAGGGAAGGACAGTGAGGGAAATTCTCCTTGTGCTATAGTGTGCTTTAAAAAAACATTTTTTCTAGGGACAGAAAACTATAGGTAGGAAGAGTGTCAGTTTCTTTCACTGTGATAATCCTTGTTTCTAGGGACAGGGAAGGACAGTGAGGGAAATTCTCCTTGTGCTATAGTGTGCTTTAAAAAAACATTTTTTCTAGGGACAGAAAACTATAGGTAGGAAGAGTGTCAGTTTCTTTCACTGTGATAATCCTTGTTTCTAGGGACAGGGAAGGACAGTGAGGGAAATTCTCCTTGTGCTATAGTGTGCTTTAAAAAAACATTTTTTCTAGGGACAGAAAACTATAGGTAGGAAGAGTGTCAGTTTCTTTCACTGTGATAATCCTTGTTTCTAGGGACAGGGAAGGACAGTGAGGAAAATTCTCCTTGTGCTATAGTGTGCTTTAAAAAAACATTTTTTCTAGGGACAGAAAATTATAGGTAGGAAGAGTGTCAGTTTCTTTCACTGTGATAATCCTTGTTTCTAGGGACAGGGAAGGACAGTGAGGGAAATTCTCCTTGTGCTATAGTGTGCTTTAAAAAAACATTTTTTCTAGGGACAGAAAACTATAGGTAGGAAGAGTGTCAGTTTCTTTCACTGTGATAATGCTTGTTTCTAGGGACAGGGAAGGACAGTGAGGGAAATTCTCCTTGTGCTATAGTGTGCTTTAAAAAAACATTTTTTCTAGGGACAGAAAACTATAGGTAGGAAGAGTGTCAGTTTCTTTCACTGTGATAATCCTTGTTTCTAGGGACAGGGAAGGACAGTGAGGGAAATTCTCCTTGTGCTATAGTGTGCTTTAAAAAAACATTTTTTCTAGGGACAGAAAACTATAGGTAGGAAGAGGGTCAGTTTCTTTCACTGTGATAATCCTTGTTTCTAGGGACAGGGAAGGACAGTGAGGGAAATTCTCCTTGTGCTATAGTGTGCTTTAAAAAAACATTTTTTCTAGGTACAGAAAACTATAGGTAGGGAGAGTGTCAGTGTGTTTTACTGTGCGAATCATTGTTTCTAGGGACAGGGAAGGACAGTGAGGGAAATTCTCCTTGTGCTATAGTGTGCTTTAAAAAAACATTTTTTCTAGGGACAGAAAACTATAGGTAGGAAGAGTGTCAGTTTCTTTCACTGTGATAATCCTTGTTTCTAGGGACAGGGAAGGACAGTGAGGGAAATTCTCCTTGTGCTATAGTGTGCTTTAAAAAAACATTTTTTCTAGGGACAGAAAACTATAGGTAGGAAGAGTGTCAGTTTCTTTCACTGTGATAATCCTTGTTTCTAGGGACAGGGAAGGACAGTGAGGGCTATTCTCCTTGTGCTATAGTGTGCTTTAAAAAAACATTTTTTCTAGGGACAGAAAACTATAGGTAGGAAGAGTGTCAGTTTCTTTCACTGTGATAATCCTTGTTTCTAGGGACAGGGAAGGACAGTGAGGGAAATTCTCCTTGTGCTATAGTGTGCTTTAAAAAAACATTTTTTCTAGGGACAGAAAACTATAGGTAGGAAGAGTGTCAGTTTCTTTCACTGTGATAATCCTTGTTTCTAGGGACAGGGAAGGACAGTGAGGGAAATTCTCCTTGTGCTATAGTGTGCTTTAAAAAAACATTTTTTCTAGGGACAGAAAACTATAGGTAGGAAGAGTGTCAGTTTCTTTCACTGTGATAATCCTTGTTTCTAGGGACAGGGAAGGACAGTGAGGGAAATTCTCCTTGTGCTATAGTGTGCTTTAAAAAAACATTTTTTCTAGGGACAGAAAACTATAGGTAGGAAGAGTGTCAGTTTCTTTCACTGTGATAATGCTTGTTTCTAGGGACAGGGAAGGACAGTGAGGGAAATTCTCCTTGTGCTATAGTGTGCTTTAAAAAAACATTTTTTCTAGGGACAGAAAACTATAGGTAGGAAGAGTGTCAGTTTCTTTCACTGTGATAATCCTTGTTTCTAGGGACAGGGAAGGACAGTGAGGGAAATTCTCCTTGTGCTATAGTGTGCTTTAAAAAAACATTTTTTCTAGGGACAGAAAACTATAGGTAGGAAGAGTGTCAGTTTCTTTCACTGTGATAATCCTTGTTTCTAGGGACAGGGAAGGACAGTGAGGGAAATTCTCCTTGTGCTATAGTGTGCTTTAAAAAAACATTTTTTCTAGGGACAGAAAACTATAGGTAGGAAGAGTGTCAGTTTCTTTCACTGTGATAATCCTTGTTTCTAGGGACAGGGAAGGACAGTGAGGGAAATTCTCCTTGTGCTATAGTGTGCTTTAAAAAAACATTTTTTCTAGGGACAGAAAACTATAGGTAGGAAGAGTGTCAGTTTCTTTCACTGTGATAATCCTTGTTTCTAGGGACAGGGAAGGACAGTGAGGGAAATTCTCCTTGTGCTATAGTGTGTGTGAGGGGGTTAGCTCGGCAGCGGGTGTGTGTGACCCCCGGGATGGGCTCCCCACACAAAACAGGCCCAGCAAACGGAGGTTGTGGTTTTCAAAATCAAAAAGGTGCGGTTTATTTTCTATTTACAGTGACAAAACACAGCAAAGCAAAAGAAACATAACCAAAATAAATCCTGGTCAAGTTGACCTCTGACTAAACATACAGGTTTCCTAACTAACAACTGGGATCAGCCTAGTGCTGTCCTAGTCCCTAAGTCCCTGGTTTAGTAAAAGTCCAAACAAATAGCCACACAGGCTTTGCCTCACCGCACAGGGGTTCACTCTCCCTAGACAGTCCACACAGGTCTGTTTCCAGGCATGAGCTAACATCTAATGAAGCTGGGAGTTCTTATAGAGGCCTAAATGAGCTGACAAGGTTCAGCTGGTCTCCTCATCTCTGTCTGCACGACGCCCCACACTCTCCCTAGAGGTATGAGTCATCCATGAGCCCACTAGCCTTAGCTGGGCTTATACAACTCTCCACCTAGTTGTATAAGTCAGCGTAAAGCCTGAATCTGGGCGAAATATATCTACCCCCCTGGATGCAACCAGGTGACTTTACCTTCCTGCTGTCACATACCCCCCCTCTTGTTTTAACCTCGGGGTTGGAACACCAGCAATCAGGCATTCATGTACTCGAGACAAAGCATCCACATTCCCCATTTGAACGCCAGGGCGATGCTTTACTGTGAAGTTGAATTCCTGGAGGGCCAGGAACCACCTATTCACTCTTCTATTTGTTTCCTTGTTTTGAGCCATCCACTTTAACGGAGCGTGATCCGTAACCATGTCAAAGTGCCTACCTAGCAGGTAGTACCGAAGGGAATCTAGAGCCCACTTCACCGCTAAACACTCCTTTTCAACGGTGGCGTAATTTACCTCATGGGACTTCAATTTCCTGCTGAGGTAAATGACTGGGTGCTCTTCCCCGTTCCAGACCTGGGACAATACTGCTCCTAACCCCACATCTGACGCATCACTTTGTACGACAAAGTCTTTAGAGAAGTCGGGTGAGTACAACACTGGCTGGCTACATAAGGCTTGTTTCAAGAATTGGAATGCTGCCTCAGCCTCGGGGGTCCATTTAATCATGACCGACCCTTTCCCCTTCGTCAGGTTGGTTAGGGGCACAGCCTTAGAAGCAAAGTGGGGAATGAATCGCCAATAATACCCAGCGATTCCCAGAAAGGCTCGTACCTGCTTCTTGCTGTTGGGACGTGGCCAACTCTGGATGGCCTTGACTTTGTTGAGTTGGGGTTTTATTACTCCCCTCCCAATGGTGTACCCAAGATATTTGGCCTCCTCCTGCCCAATGGTACACTTCTTGGGGTTAGCCGTAAACCCCGCTTCCCGAACAGAGTCCAGGACTGCTTGCACTTTTGGCAGATGTGAGGCCCAATCTGTGCTATGGACAATTACGTCATCCAGGTAAGCCGCAGCATACTTCCGATGGGGCCTCAGCATCTGGTCCATTTTCCGCTGGAATGTGTCCGGCGCATTCTGTAACCCGAACGGCATTCTTTTATATTGGAACGCCCCGTCTGGGGTTACAAATGCGGTTTTCTCTTTGGCCGACTTGGCCAGGGGGATTTGCCAATACCCTTTTGTGAGGTCAAGAGTCGTCATGTATCGGGCTGTTCCCAGCCGGTCGATCAACTCATCTATACGTGGCATGGGGTAGGTGTCAAATTTTGTAACTTTGTTCAACTGACGAAAATCGTTACAAAATCGCCAGCTCCCATCCGGTTTAGGCACCAACACGATGGGACTAGACCAATCACTTTGGGACTCCTCTATCACCCCTAAGTTCAGCATTTTCTGTACTTCCTCCCGTATTGCCTCCCGTCGAGCCTCTGGGATCCGATAGGGTTTTAACTTCACCCTTTCACCGGGCGGGGTAATGATGTCATGCTCTACCCCAGATGTTTGTCCCGGCAGCTCAGAGAATACCTCCTTGTTGCGAAGCACAAACTCCTTAACCTCCTGTTGTTGGGGTTGTGACAAGGTGGCTGCTATTCCAACCTCAGGAATCACGCAACCAGTTTGAGCTGGTGACCAAGTGTCTGCGACTAGGGACTCTCTATCCCTCCAGGCTTTCAACAGATTAACGTGATAGATCTGTTCGGGCTTTCGCCTTCCTGGTTGTCTGACCTTGTAATTCACTTCGCTCACTTTTTCCATTATCTCGTAGGGGCCTTGCCATTTGGCAAGGAATTTACTTTCAACCGTAGGGACAAGTACCAATATCCTATCCCCCGGGGAAAAGGTACGGGTCTTGGCTCCACGGTTGTACACTCTCTGCTGTGCCAACTGCGCTTGGGCCAAATGTTCCTTCACGATGGGCATTACCTGTGCAATTCGATCTTGCATCAGGGCGACATGCTCAATCACACTCCTGTGGGGAGAACTCTCACTTTCCCAAGTTTCCTTGGCAATATCCAACAGCCCTCTTGGGTGTCTCCCATACAGTAACTCAAAGGGGGAGAATCCCGTAGAGGATTGGGGCACCTCCCTAATAGCAAACATCAAATAAGGAAGTAAACAGTCCCAATCCTTTCCATCTCTATCCACCACTTTCTTCAACATTTGTTTTAGGGTTTTGTTGAATCTTTCAACCAGCCCATCGGTTTGGGGGTGATACACAGACGTACGCAATTGCGTCACTTTGAACAATTTACACAGCTCTTTCATAACCCGGGACATAAAGGGTGTACCTTGGTCCGTAAGCAGTTCTTTACAAATACCCACCCGGCTAAAAACAAGAGATAGCTCTTTGGCTATGGTTTTGGCCGAGGTATTTCGGAGAGGGATCGCTTCTGGATAACGGGTGGCATAGTCCATTATAACTAATATGTACTGGTGCCCCCTAGCGGACTTGATTATAGGACCTACCAAATCCATGGCGATCCTCTCAAACGGGACCTCAATGATGGGTAGAGGGACCAGCGGGCTACGGAAATGTGGCATCGGGGCCAACCTCTGACACAAAGGGCAGGAGGAACAATAATTTTCTACGTCCTTCATCACCCCCGGCCAATAGAATCTCTGTAATACCCTCTCTCGGGTTTTCTCTGTCCCCAGATGACCTCCAAGAATGTGCCCATGGGCCAACTCCAACACCAACTTCCTGTAAGGTTTGGGCACCACAAGCTGCTCAACGGTTTCTTCTGCCCTTTTTGCCACCCGATACAGTAGGTCCTTCTCTACGCTGAAGTATGGGTAAGTGCAGGTATTATCTGGGTTCACTAACTCGCCATCTATTTTCACTACGTTTTCCCGTGCCTTTATTAGGGCGGGGTCTTTCAACTGTTCTGTGGCAAAGTTTTCCCTGTGAACCTCAAGATCAGAAAACTCCACAGACGGTAGGTTTTCGTCTGAGGAGGTGGGCTCCTCTCCAGTTTCTTGAGTCTCCCCTGCCAATACTGATAAGGGAAATTCCGGAGAGTCCTCACCACTCTCAGGGGAGTTCTGGCTATCACATTCCTGGTACATAGGGGCACCAGTGAGGGGCTCAGGATCATCCCACAGTTCCCAGAACTTCGGAAAATCCCTTCCCACAATGGCGTCATGCGGTAACTGAGATACTAAGCCCACTGGATGAGAGAGGGTACCTTTGGGGGTCTCGAAACACACTGTAGTCACTGGATACTCTCGGGTGTCCCCATGCACACAAATAACAGCTACCTTGCTATTCCCAGAGACCTCTGTTTTAACTAACTCAGCCTTTATCAGGGTCACAAGGCTACCTGAATCCAGCAATACCACAACATTTCTACCATTAACACACATTTTGCATAAATGTTTCTCAGTTCCTCGAATGGCAGTGCATGCGACTGTCGCACACAGCGACTGACGTCTGCCCGTCAGAAAGTCACACTGCATGGGTTCCTCCACAACCGGGCAATTGGCTGCAATATGTCCCGCTTGCCGGCAGCGGTAGCAAACGATCCTTCTTGCCGCCTCTTGAGCCGCTGATTTCCCAGGCTGTTCTCGCCAAACTTGGGGTAGAGCTCCCACCCTCTCACTCTCTCCACCCTCACCCCTTGGAATCCTCTTATCCGCCCCTGGGGATGGTCTGGTCTTAGGGTGGAAAGTCCGAGTGTCTCTGGAAGAGGCCGTCAGGTTCTCTGTAGCCAAGTATTTCTCCACACGATCCACAAGACCATCGGCCGTCTCTGGGTCTCCATGGCTTACCCACTTTTGGATGGCAGTAGGAAGAGCTCTCAAAAACCGATCCATTACAACACGTTCCACAATCTTTGGTGCGGACAAAGTCTCTGGCTGTAGCCACTTTCTGCTCAGGTGAATGAGATCATACATTTGAGACCTGGGGGGTTTTCCAAGCTGGAAAGTCCAGTTATGCACACGCTGAGCCCGGACAGCCTGGGTGACACCCAGCCTTGCCAATATTTCAGCTTTTAGCATCACATAGTCTTTTGCTTGGTTAGGCTCTAGGTCATAGTAAGCTTTCTGCGATTCACCAGTTAACAGAGGAGCCACCAGTCCAGCCCACTGCTCCTCAGGCCACTTTTCCCTTTCAGCGGTCCTTTCAAATGTGGTCAAAAATACCTCTGGATCATCCTCTCCAGTCATTTTTGTCAATAAACGACTCACCCCAAAGAACGCGGTATTAGTGGGATGGCTTTCCTCACTGGTCTGCGGACGTTGCTGCATTACTGCTTCCATCTGTTGTTGTAGTCTCTGCTCTTGCTTCTGCAACAGGTCTATGAAGCGGGCCTCAGATTGCTGCTGGGCTCGTTGCTGAGCCTCCAGACTCTGTTGCAAAGTTGCGTTTGTCTGCTGCTGGGCTGCAAGGCTCTGTTGTTGAGCTGCAAGGCTCTTTTGCAAACCTGCATTTGTCTGCTGTTGATTGGCATTTGCTAGAGCCAGCTGCTTCAGTATCTCCTCCATGCTGGCTTAAAAAAAAACTGCCACTGGTTCTCCACCAACTGTGAGGGGGTTAGCTCGGCAGCGGGTGTGTGTGACCCCCGGGATGGGCTCCCCACACAAAACAGGCCCAGCAAACGGAGGTTGTGGTTTTCAAAATCAAAAAGGTGCGGTTTATTTTCTATTTACAGTGACAAAACACAGCAAAGCAAAAGAAACATAACCAAAATAAATCCTGGTCAAGTTGACCTCTGACTAAACATACAGGTTTCCTAACTAACAACTGGGATCAGCCTAGTGCTGTCCTAGTCCCTAAGTCCCTGGTTTAGTAAAAGTCCAAACAAATAGCCACACAGGCTTTGCCTCACCGCACAGGGGTTCACTCTCCCTAGACAGTCCACACAGGTCTGGTTCCAGGCATGAGCTAACATCTAATGAAGCTGGG
Source organism: Rana muscosa (assembly GCA_029206835.1). Classification (NCBI taxonomy): domain Eukaryota; kingdom Metazoa; phylum Chordata; class Amphibia; order Anura; family Ranidae; genus Rana; species Rana muscosa. The sequence continues at coordinate 74,702,311 of JARGYO010005626.1, read as the reverse complement.
AGTTCTTATAGAGGCCTAAATGAGCTGACAAGGTTCAGCTGGTCTCCTCATCTCTGTCTGCACGACGCCCCACACTCTCCCTAGAGGTATGAGTCATCCATGAGCCCACTAGCCTTAGCTGGGCTTATACAACTCTCCACCTAGTTGTATAAGTCAGCGTAAAGCCTGAATCTGGGCGAAATATATCTACCCCCCTGGATGCAACCAGGTGACTTTACCTTCCTGCTGTCACATGTGCTTTAAAAAAACATTTTTTCTAGGGACAGAAAACTATAGGTAGGAAGAGTGTCAGTTTCTTTCACTGTGATAATCCTTGTTTCTAGGGACAGGGAAGGACAGTGAGGGAAATTCTCCTTGTGCTATAGTGTGCTTTAAAAAAACATTTTTTCTAGGGACAGAAAACTATAGGTAGGAAGAGTGTCAGTTTCTTTCACTGTGATAATCCTTGTTTCTAGGGACAGGGAAGGACAGTGAGGGAAATTCTCCTTGTGCTATAGTGTGCTAAAGCATTCCTCATCAACCATCTTTGAAATCCTTGTTTTTTGGACAGTCAGGGAAATTGTCGTTGTGCTATTCTGTGCAAAAGCAATCATCCTCAACCATATTTAGAAATTCTTAAGTAAAGGGACAGAGAAGGACACCTGAAGGTAGCCCTTATTGCTTTTTTCCCATCTCCCTGCAGGCCATCTATTAGAATGTCTGGAAGGCAAACAAGGAGAGGCAGACAGTCAGGAGGCAATAAAAGAGGGCAAGCAGGCTCTGTTTCTGGGGGCAACAGTGCTGGTCGTGGACGCGGTGCATTGTCATCAGCACATGGCCATGGGACACGCTTGTCCTTCTTTTCGGCAGCTGGACATGTTGAGCCACATCATGCCGAAGACTTGGTAGAGTGGATGACCAAACCCTCCTCCTCCTCCTCATCCTCTCTCACCCAGGTTCAGGGTACTGGCAAAGCAGCTGCCAAAGCGTCCTCTTCCCTGGTATCAATGTCAGACTCATCATCAGTCACTCCTTCCCTAGACCCACCATGTCCTCCTCCTGAGGAGTCCCCCGAACTGTTTGAGCACAGTGTTGGGTACATGCTCCAGGAGGATGCCCAGCGTTTCGAAGGGTCTGATGATGAAACCCAGCTACAGGAAGGCAGTAGCGTGAGAGCAGACAGAGGGGATGCTCAAGAAGGACACCAATCTGGCAGTCATGTTCCAACAGCTGCAGCATACTGCCAGATTGGCTCCAGTGATGAGGAGGGAGGGGATGATGAGGTCACTGACTCCACGAGGGTGCCTAATAGGAGAGAGGAGGAGGAGGAGGATGAGGAGGAGGCACATCTCCAACGAGGCAGGATGCCCTTTGGTGGCCAGCGTAAGGGCAGTACACCGACGGAATCACACCGCAGAGCTCCGCCTGTGCAGGGCGCTGCCTCTGCCCGTCATTCAAAAAGTTCTTTGGTGTGGGCCTTTTTTGAGGCTAGTGCATCAGATCGCACAGCTGCTGTTTGCAACATATGTCTCAAGCGTATATCGCGTGGCCAAAACATCAGCCGCTTGGGTACCACATGCCTGACCAGACATATGTTGACCTGCCATGCAGCTCGTTGGCAAGCCTACCTCAAAGACCCACACCAAAGAACAAAGCGGACCTCTCCTTGCACCGCATCAGCTGGGATCTCCAACCCCACTATAACTTCAGTCCTCTCTGAAACATGCACTGGGAGGAATGAAGGTGTAGAATTAGGTGTGTCACAGCCAAGTACTTGCGGCCACTCTGCTAGCAGTACACCGACGTCCGATTCTAGCAGGCAAATTTCCCTGCCCCAGCTGCTGGACCGTCGAAAGAAGTTCACTCCCAGCCATCCACATGCCCAGCGGTTGAATGCTAGCTTGGCTAAATTGCTAGCGCTTCAACTGCTGCCTTTTCAGTTGGTAGACTCGGCCCCCTTCCGTGAGTTTGTGCAATGTGCGGTTCCTCAGTGGCAGGTTCCCAAACGCCACTTTTTCTCACGGAAGGCTATTCCGGCTCTCTACCGGCATGTGGAAGGCAATGTCTTGGCCTCGCTGGACAGGGCGGTCAGCGGTAAGGTGCATATTACCGCTGACTCATGGTCCAGCAGGCATGGACAGGGACGTTACCTTTCTTTCACGGCCCATTGGGTCACTCTTTTGGCAGCTGGGAAGGATGCAGGACAAGGTGCAGTAGTGTTGGAGGTTGTTCCACCGCCACGCCTCCAAAATGCTACTACTGGTTGTGACACACCTCTCTCCTCCACCCCCTCCTCTTCTTCTTCCTCCATGGCCTCTTCCTGTGGTTTGTCCTCTGAACCAGCGGTGCTCCGTAGCCGTTCAAGGGGCTACGCAAGTACGCAGGCAAAAAGATGCCATGCCGTGCTTGCGCTGGTGTGTTTGGGGGACAGAAGCCACACTGGGGCAGAGGTCCTGTCTGCTCTGCAGGGCCAGGCCGAGAGGTGGTTGACGCCACGCCAGCTTAAGCCAGGAATGGTGGTTTGCGACAATGGCACCAACCTCCTCTCCGCCCTCCGACAGGGACAACTGACCCATGTGCCCTGTGTGGCTCACGTCCTTAACCTGGTGGTGCAGTGGTTCTTGGGCAGGTACCCGGGCTTACAGGATGTCCTGAGGCAGGCCAGGAAAGTCTGTGTGCATTTCCGCAGATCTTATAATGCCAGTGCTCGCCTGGCTGAGCTGCAAAAGGAGTTGAACCTGCCCAAGAACCGCCTTATATGTGACATGCCCACCAGGTGGAACTCAACGTTGGCCATGCTGCAGCGGCTGCACACGCAGCAGAGGGCCATCAATGAGTACCTGTGCGACTACGGCACCAGGACAGGGTCAGGGGAGCTCGGGTTTTTTTCACCACGCCAGTGGGGCATGATCAGGGATGCATGCACTGTCCTGGCACCATTTGAGGAGGCCACGAGGATGGTGAGCAATGACAGTGCATGCATCAGTGACACTGTACCTCTTGTCCACCTGTTGGAACATACGCTGCGTGGAATAATGGACAGGGCACTTGAGGCAGAACAGAGGCAGGAAGAGGAGGACTTCCTTGCCTCTCAAGGCCCCCTTTACCCAGACAGTGTTCCTTCTGTCCCACCCATCGCACAGGAAGTGGAGGAGGAGGAGGATTGTGTCAGCATGGAGGTGGAGGCTGGCACTCAGCATCATCAGCAGCAGTCTTTTAGGGATGATTTACAGTCCCAAGAAACCAGTGGACTTGTACGTGGCTGGGAGGAGGTGGCTGCGGATCATGTCGTCCTTAGTGACCCAGAGGACTCCGGACTGAATGCCTCAGCTAACCTACGCTGCATGGCCTCCCTGATCCTGCAAAGTCTGCGGAAGGATCCTCGTATTCTTCGGATCAAGGAGAGGGACCATTACTGGCTGGCCACTCTCCTTGATCCATGGTACAAGGGTAAGGTTGCAGACCTTATGTTACCGTCGCAGAGGGAGCAGAGGATGAGACAACTCCGGGAGGCCTTGCAGAAAGGTCTGTGCAACGTGTTCCCAGAGACTGGGAGGTTACAAACTCCTGGTCCTGGACAACGAGTTGCTGAGGCTTCGGCCAGTCAAAGAAGGAGCGGTGGGGAAGGTGGCCGTCTGACCGATGCGTTCAGACAATTCTTTAGTCCGCAGCCCCAAAGTATGATCGGTTCCAGCAACCATCGCCAGCGTCTGATAAACATGGTGCAGGAATATCTAGGGGCAAGGTCAGACTTGGACACCTTCCCCACCGAAAATCCTCTGGCTTACTGGGTCTTGAGGATGGATCACTGGCCAGAGCTTGCACAGTATGCAATTGAGCTACTGGCCTGTCCTGCATCCAGCGTTCTTTCGGAACGCACATTCAGTGCTGCTGGAGGATTTGTCACGGATCACAGGGTGCGCCTGTCCACCGACTCGGTTGATCGACTGACTTTCATCAAGATGAACCAGTCTTGGATCACCACCAGCTACCACACACCTGATGCTGATATAACATACTAATTGATTTTAACATGTCACATCCCTTCAAGACTGATGCTGATGCTGAGTGCCTGTGCTGTTATGTTGACTGGCTATCCTCCTCCTCCGAGTCCTCAATGATACGATTGATGATGATAGCTTGGAAGATCATTTTTGTTTATGGGTGCTGCCACCAGTGGCTAAGGCCCAATTTTTCAGCCCCTGTTTTACAGGGGCGTGTAATTACAATTTTTTTAGCAATAATTTGCCATAGGGCTCATTGCTGTGCTCCAAGTACAGTATCTGTGAGGGGTTGGAGTGTTGTGGCACCAGTGCCTAAGGCCCAATTTTTCAGCCCCTGTTTAACAGGGGCGTGTCATTACAATTTTTGAAGCAATACTTTGCAACAGGGCTCATTGCTGTGCTCCAAGTACAGTATCTGTGAGGGGTTGTAGTGTTGTGCCACCAGTGCCTAAGGCCCAATTTTTCAGCCCCTGTTCAACAGGGGCATGTAATTACAATTCTTGATCTAATAATTCACAGCAGGGCCCATTGCTGCACCCACCAAGAGTAACTCTGAGGGCTTACAGTGTTGTGGCAACGCCACCACCACCACCACCACGAAAGGCCCAATTTTTCAGCCCCTGTTCAAAAGGGGCATGTAATTACAATTCTTGATCTAATAATTCACAGCAGGGCCCATTCCTGCACCCACCAAGAGTAACTCTGAGGGCTTACAGTGTTGTGGCAACGCCACCACCACCACCACCACGAAAGGCCCAATTTTTCAGCCCCTGTTCAAAAGGGGCATGTAATTACAATTCTTGATCTAATAATTCACAGCAGGGCCCATTCCTGCACCCACCAAGAGTAACTCTGAGGGCTTACAGTGTTGTGGCAACACCACCACCACCACCACCACCACGAAAGGCCCAATTTTTCAGCCCCTGTTCAACAGGGGCATGCAATTACAATTCTTGATCTAATAATTCACAGCAGGGCCCATTGCTGCACCCACCAAGAGTAACTGTCAGGGCTTACAGTGTTGTGGCACCAGCACCACCATCAAAGGCCCAATTTTTACTACCACTGTTCAACAATTATATGTAATTAAAATTCCTGATATGATAGTTGACAGCAGGGCGTTCCAGCACCAACCAAGAGTAACTGTGAGTGCTTACAGTGTTGTGCCAACACCAACAACTAAGGGGCCTATTTCTGCAGAGTATATACGGCAGGTCCCTACTTTCAAACATCCAACTTACAAACGACTCCTACTTGCAAACGCAAGAAGACAACAGGAAGTGAGAGGAAATCTACCCCTTGGAAGGAAAATTCTCTCCTGTAAGAATTAATATGGGAGAAAGGTGTCTCCTCTGTACTGATGCTTTATCAGCAATCCTTGTTTCAAGAAAAACACCACATTTCAAAAACAGTTGTCATTGGGACGGAAAGTGAGGTGAAATGTTCTGAACAGGGGCACAGACAGCAAAACAAATGTTACAGGGGTGATAACCCTTACCTATGTTTTCCAAAAAGTTTAAAAATAGATTTTTGGGCTGGAGCTACACTTAAACAATGTACCTGTTCAAAATTACAAACAGATTCTACATAAGAACAAACCTACAGTCCCTGTCTTGTATGCACCGCCTGTATACGGCTGTTCAGAGTATATAGGGCCTTTTTTATTTTATGTGCGGGGTTCCCCTTAATATCCATACAAGACCCAAAGGGGCTGGTAATGGGCTGGGGTAGGGGGGGGGGGTCATGGGGTAGCTATGCCATTTTTCTTAAAGATTTTCATCCATATTACCGGGACCAGACATTACATTAAAGCCGCAAGCAGTTTTAAATGGCTTTTTTTTTCCTTTAGAAGTGTCATTTTGTGCAGGGACAGTTCTAAACACGGGAAACACGTGGCACTTCACAGGCATACTTTAGACACCCCCCAGGTACGATATTTAAAGGAATATTTGACTTTTTTTTTTTCACTTTATGCATCATTAAAATGACTGCTCCTGAAAAACGACCGTTTTTAAAACTTCTTTTTGCATTGATACATGTCCCCTGGTGCACAACCCGGGTTCCCAAACCCTTTTTAGGACAATAACATGCATAATAGTTGTTATAATTAGCACTTTAGAATTCGAACGTTCGCATCCATTGTATTTAATAGGGTTCTAATGTTCGTACGAACTTTCGGTCCGTTCGCGGGTTCTGGTGCGAACCGAACCCGGGGGTGTTCGGCTCATCACTACTCCTATCTATATCGAACTGTTGTAGCAACGAAAACGAAAATAAAGCATTTGTTTATGTCGGATCTTTCGGTTTTCGGATTCTGTGCTTTCGTTTTCGTTTGTTAAAACGATAACGAAAATAGCTGAAATTCGGACGAAAATGCATTCGGACGAAAACGAATGCACATGTCTATGTATAAGTGGTATTAGCAGAAGTTTTTTTACCTTCGGGCCTGCATTGTGTATCAGGTCCTCCCTCCAGGAGTCATCTGCCAGGAAACGAGCCTCACACCATTGCAAGTCCAACACTCCTTTATTTGAACATAGCATGGACTTACTTGCTTTACAAAACAGAACAGGAGGTGTGAATGTGTATATAGGCCCAGACACAAGTTCTTTCCTCCACTCTCCTCCAAAGAGTGGGCAATGGTCTCCGCACAAGGGAATTCACCTTCCGGACGGTCTCCGACAAGAGACTCACCCGTCACCGGCAGTATGCTGCACCGGGTCTTCAGATGAGGAGCTCTTCCCGGTCCATTACGTCCACCTCGGATTCAGGCGTCCATCTCCGGAGCACCCTAGGATCCTTCCCTCGCGGAACTCAGTGTTGGGCACTGAGCTCCGGACCGCCAACCGAGTACCTCACCCCAGGCTAAAGGTGCCTGAAGTGGAACACGACCTCCGGCGGTCCTCTAGGCCTAGTCCGCCTAGAGGACAAACACGAACTCCGTCCGCAGGCTGAAGGTGCCAGGGACAACCAACCCCGTGACAAAATGGCCGGCCCCCTTTATACCTTCCCCCGGCATGCGCAGCGGGTTCCCCGCCCCACCACACGGCTGCCAAGGAAAGACAAAAAAGGATTCGACCCAGCAATGACTCGTCCGTCGGCCCAAAGTGACAGCGCCACCCGGTGGACCGCTGGAGATACACCACTGGTGTCACCGCAAAAATTCAAAATTACTGGCGGGAAAGTAAACATCCGCTACACATGTCTTACCCTAGTAAAAGGACCTCCCACTCTGTAATAAAACACTGGTTAGGCACCATAGGCAAGTGCACAGGGTACACTGGATGTGCCTGGGCACACCCTAATCACCCTGTGTGGTGCAGATTCCCTCTGCTTCCTTGTGACCCCTGTCCACCCTTCAGCAGTGCAAGCAGATTCCCTCCTTTTTTCTCCTGCCTGCTGCTGTGGGAGATAATTCAGGATGGATGAATAAAAGAAAACAGTGTGTGTACCAATCGTGTAATCTGTACCAATTGTTCCTGTGTTCATTCTTAACTGAAGCATTGTACACTATGTTTACTATGTTTCAATTTGTGATTAAACGGGAAGCCACCCAGCACAGAGCACTGTTCACTGTCCAGCGCAGCTGAGGCTGCAGAGAAAGGGCTGCAGAGGCTCTGTCCTTGGTCCCTTTCTCTCTGTTTAAACCCTTAATATTTCACCAAAGCCCCCCAATGGAGCTCCTAAAAAAATAAAAATAAACATTACTAAAAAAATAATATTATAAAAAATAATGAAACAAACAAAATTGTTAAAAATAATCTACTAAAAAATAAAAGTAAAAACTACTGACACCACCCACTGCCCTACTGACACTAATCTTTGCTTTACTGACACTGTCCTCTGGGGTGCACACCCTAATGCAATAGACTGCGCACACCAATGTTAGGCACACATTTAACCCTTTGATCGCCCCTTCCAAGCCAGTGTCATTAGTACAGTGGCAGTATATATTTTTAGCACTGATCACTGTATTAGTGTCACTGGTCCCCAAAAAGTGTCAGTTAGTGTCCGATTGGCTGCCACAATATCGCAGTCCAGCTACAAGTTGCTGATCGCCACCATTACTAGTAAAAAAAATAAAAATAAATAGAAATATCCCATAGTTTGTAGATGCTATAACTTTTGCGCAAACCTATCAACATACACTTATTGGGATTTTTTTACCAAAAATATGTAGCAGGATACATATTGGCCTAAACTGATGAAGAAATTCGATTTATTTTTTATTTTTATTGGATAGGTTTTGTAGCAGAAAATAAAATATATTGTTTTGTTTTTTTCCTAAAATTTTCGGTCTCTTTTGATGATCAAATACCACCAAAAGTAAGCTCTATTTCTGGGGAAAAAATTACATCATTTTTTTTTGTTTTACCAAAAACATGTAGCAGAATACATATCGGCCTAAATTGATGAAGAATTTTTTTTTTTTTTATTATTGGATATGTTTTATAGCAGAAAGCAAAATATATTGTTTTTTTTTTTTTTTTCAAAACAATTAGTTTTTTTTGTTTATAAAGCAAAAAAAAAAAACACAGAGGTGATCAAATACCACCAAAAGAAAGCTCTATTTGTGGGAAAAAAGGACAAACATTTTATTTGGGTACAGTGTTGCATGACTGCGCAATTGCCAGTTAAAATAACGCAGTGCCATATTGTCTGGTCAGGAAGGGGGTAAATCTTCCAGAGCTGGAGTGGTTAAATAAAAATCTAATTAACATTTTTTTAAATACTAAAAAATGAAAGTTACATCCAAGCACATAACCCCCCCCCCCCCCCCATTTGAGGCCCCACCCCCACATATACACACATACGAACGTAAACGCATGTATGTATGAAAGCGCCAATTGCGATACACATGTTACATATCGCTACGCACGCCGGAGTGAAAGCGATATTACTAGCACCAGACTTTCTCTGTAACACTAAACAGATTACCTATAGGGGGGCGTTGATATTGTTGCCTATGGAAAATATAGAGTACTAAAGTCTGACACCATTTCTGATTCGCCGTCACCGTCTGATTCCCATATATATAGGAAACAATATTCATCCTCCTGGTTCCCCCCATACCTGAAAATCACACATTTATCTTGAATCGGTGCAGCTTTGTAGTCATAGATTATTTGGAATATCAAACATAAATGTCATTTTCAAAGTGGTCACTAATTAGATCCGGGATTACAGCGTTTCCATGGCGATAATCCTTCCAACTCCACCCATTACTGAATGAAAATGCTCCAAATAGTGCAAACATGAAAACTATGAAACAATATTCATCCCATTGGTTCCCCCCATATCTGAAAATCAGACGTTTAGTATGAATTAGGTGCCTCTCTCAGACATCTCAAGTCTCCCACGAGGTGCGGGAGACTCCCGCAAGCGCCTTCCGATCTCCCGGGAATGATCGGAGCAGCGGGGAACAGCTGTGAAGACTGACTTTGTCCTCGCAGACGTCTCTGCAACACAACTTCCGCTCCTAGCATCCCCTACAACACTAAACAATCTGTCCTTGTAATTAGGGCTCTGCCTGGCGGCCATTTTGTGGTGGACCAAATTCCATTGATTTTAATTGGAGGATGTGACTGAGAATGGAGGTCCAACGAGGGACATTTTTTCAGATTAGTATTTTTTTACCCACTTGCTGTCCAGGGCAATTTTTTTTACATTTTTCACACACATGTTGAAATCTGCATTTTTAGATAGAAAATTAGTTAGAACCCCCAAACATGACATATTTTAGAAATGCAGAAGCCCTGGACAATACCATGGTGGCTGTTGCAATTTTTTATGCCACATGATATTTGCACAGCTATTTATCAAACACATGGGGGTTGATTTACTAAAAGCAAATAGACTGTGTACTTTGCAAGTGCAGCTGCTCCAGAGCTTAGTAAATGAGGGGAAGCTCTGCTGACTTCCATCACCCAATCATGTCTTAGCAAAAATGCAATTTCTTTTTACATTTTCCTTGCACGTGATTGTTTTTTTTTTGTAAAGTGAAGCTTCACCTCATATTCTAAACTCTGGAGTAACAGCGCTTGTAGAGTGCACAGTCTATTTGCCTTTAGCAAATCAACCCCAAAGAGTAATGTCTTTTAGTGTAGAAATATCCCAAAAATCAGGCGCTAAGTCCATAGTATCACCGCAATGTATTGTTATTAAAGGGGTACATGGTGGTCCCAGCTGGGAGCGATGTAAACCCCACACTTGGAAAAGCGAACATAATTTTTTTTTTAATAAAAACAGCGCTCAGGACCTCTAGGAACACCTAATGTAATGTAGAATGTAGAAAGTGCTGTTGTGTAGTGTAGGGTGCAGTGCAGGTAAGTACAGCATAGTGTAGGGTGTAGTGTAGAGTAGGATAGATTAGATAGTATTGTGTAGTGTAGTGTAGTATAGATAGTATAGAGTAGTTAGGTCTGGCCAGAAAGGGATTACTTTGACGCAGTTGGCCAGCTTAAGCATGTATTACAATGCATGTGAACCAAAAATCCCTGTCTATGTGCAGTTTGCTAGAAATGATTAAGCAGTGTACAGCAGTGTGCAGAGAGTTCATTCACATTATTTGGTAGTCATGTGGTCACCCCCCTTTAGCACCAGATGGGTTATACATTCTGTATATATGTGTACATCTAGTTAGATTTCAGAACAGACATATTTTATTCTATTGCATTTTTGTGTATGCACAGTTGGACAGGGGTGAATAAAAAAAATTGTTTATTATTTTTATTATATCTAAAAAAAATGTTTACACGTTTTCCCTTTAAAGTGATTGTAAATCAATTTTTTTCGTAACTTGTTGTACTTCCCTGCTCTGTGTAACAGCCAGGTAATGATGGCTCCGAAGCGGAAAGTGTCAAAATCTTCATGACTTCCGACTTCATTCATAACAGAGGAGTTCTGGGAATGGATGTTCCTCCATCTCCTCTGTGGCAAGACGTCCTGATCGCTTATCTCAGTCCCGGGCCTATCGGAGGAATGGGAGAGTCCAATACATCTGAATAAAACAATACTAAGACCACGGCTGGAGCTGCAATTTTATGTCCAGTGAGGAGAGAGGGTGGAGAGAGCCGCTGCTCTCAGGCACAGCGCTGGATTGAGATTTGGCTCAGGTAAGTATTTAGGGGGGTTGGGGGAATCCTATGCACAGAAGGTTTTTTACCTTAATGCAGAAAATGCATTAATGTAATAAAAACTTCTACCTTTACAACCACTTTAACGTTATTGCTATCACAAAGGGGCTAAAAAGCCCCCTTTATGACAGCTTTGAACAGGTGACAGGTGCTCTTTACTCTCTGCTCTCCAAAGCAACTAACCAAACACAGATTGTCCTTGGTTAGCTGATAGTGATAAAGTCATTGCCACTTCCAGCTTCATTCATCACAAAGGAGTTTTGGGAATGGATGTTCCTCCATCACCTCTGTGGGAAGTTGTCCCGATTGCTTATCTCAGTCCCGGGCCTATTAGCTCTAATTACGTGTTTAAAAAAAAAAAAACATTGGAATTAATGCCTCCAGTGCCCTGCATGTAGATTAGGGGGACGGATGCATTGATGGGGGGGCAGTGCCCTTGCGCCCTACATTACGAGCTGCCACTGGTTGGAGCACTCCGAATCTTTTGCAGCTCTGCGTGGTAATATAAAACAAAATATAAGCAACGCTAAAGTATATTTAGAAAATATATATATATTGGAAGTGCAGTGGTGCAAACATCTCTCACCCGGAACTTCCTGTCTGTACCTCTGTAGGTTGGTTGTTCCTGTACTTCTGCATGGTAACCAACAGTGACGGACCGTCCATACAGGGGGGCAGAGACGCCGCCCCTCTAATACATACGCCCAGCCGCTAATCTACATGCAGGGCACCGGACGCATTGGATTTCAATGTTTTTTTTTTTAAAGCACCTGAGGCTCTAATTGGCTTAAAAAAAACGTGGTCAGAGACCACCCACTTGTGTGACAATGGCTAATTAATATGTCAATAGCACTTTTAGAGATCGATTTATCTAGAATGGTGAGGTGTTCAATACTTATTTTACCTGCTGTATGTGAATTAAGACATCTAAACTATTCAGTTTCATCTGGTGACTGTTTATTTGTAATTATCTTCTCAGTTCCAAAGAATCCATTCACATCTGTGAAATACTGCATAGATGCCCAACTCTTTTGGCCTCATTCACAGTTGCGAATGGGGCCGCCACCGGTTATATGTGGCAGCCCTACTGAAATCAATGGGAGGCTGACAGCTAGCAAAGTTAATCACGAGCGCTTCTGACAGGCGTGAAAAAAAAGTAGAAGGGAATTAAAGAAAAAAAACATTTCCAATCACATGACCGCTGTGATTGGCTGAAGGAGGTGCAATTGATGGGTTTCCTTGCTTTTCTTGCGGCAGACAGCCACTCTCTCGATGGAGGGGCCTTTGCTGGGCAGGATTACTTTGCCCCCCGACTTTGCCTCTCCCATGCCTGTAAACGTTTTCCTTTTGGGCACTGCACATGCATGGGTTTTCCCGCACATGCGCAGTGGAAGATAAGACACAGTGACGTCACACACGCTTTATCCATGGTATTTGAAAGTATTTTATTCTTTTAGTGATAATCATAAAAGATCCTCTGGTTGATAGAGGGTCCCACAAGTTTGGGCTCCCCATCTTACCGACCGTCCTCTGGATTTGGTAAGTCCTGGGGGGCCACCTGAAGCACCGGAGTTCTTTTTTTTAAACGTTATATTCTTTATTGTTTTTCCATGTTGCATAATATTTTATAAAAATACATACATTTGTTTTATCCTTATTTCACATAGAGTGCTTTAATACAATGTTCTGCAATTAACCTCTTACCCCCCTTCCCCAACTAATCTCTTTGCACACTCCAAAAACAGAAGAACCAAAGATGCATTCTACCGCTCTCTTGTGTTATTGCTATTGTAACTGTTTAACTAGAACTATTTTATTTTCACTTCATTTAATTTGGCCTTTCCTTCCGCTTCCCCTCCCTTTTCCCTTCCTTCCCCTTGATCTTCTAATATGTTTAACTTCTTTATCTAGAGCCCATAGCTTCTCTTTTTACCTATTCTCTATTCGGCCTTCCTACCTCAACAGTCCAGTTTCCACCTTTTACGTCCATTCTTTTACTCCTCTTACTGCCGCACTAATTAGGGCGGACACCCCATTTTCCTCAGCCAGGGATCCCACATTGTTTTACATTTTTTAGAATTACCCCGTCTAGTCAAAACTACTTTTTCCTTCCACATTGTCGCATTTATTACATTGATCCACTCTGCTGATGTCGGTGCTTTCTGAGCTTGCCAGTTTTGTGCTATTACCTTCCTGGCCTGAAACAGGCATCTCAACACTACTTCCGGAATGTATTTTGGTCCGTGTCTCTCCTCTATGCCCAATAGACACACCCTGGCTTCTAGTTCCAGAGTTATCCCAAAAGTCATATTTATGATGCTCAATACCTTAGCCCAATATCTTTGTAACTTCGGGCATTTCCACATCATGTGTATGAGGTCCCCTGTATCTTGACATCTAGCACCGGAGTTCTTGGATGTTTTTATGTTTTGTTAACAACTTGATTGTATATTGATGTCTTCGTTATGCTGTTTGTACTTTTTGAGAAATGAATTGTTTCTTCTTAGATATTTTAGGCCCCTTCTTCCTCCTGAAGAAGCTGCTATTGCCTTGAAACATGTAGAGGGTTTGCTGCTTGTATGCTCCACTATATCTGTGTCTTGGAGCGTGTGTCAGTGGAGCTGGATACATCAAGCATGGGAACTACGACACATCTACAGGGGAGTTCTATACAATGATCATTTTAAATTATGAGCTTTGTATTTTTTTAAAGTTTTGTAATAAACTTTGACTTTGTAAAATTGCTTTGATCTCTGACTTTGGGGTACCAAAATAATCCATGACCTTTTGGGTTTTTCCACATACATACAATTTGATAGGATAGTAGATGGTACAGGGTTCAATGGTCATTAGTAATTGGCACAGGCTCCAGAGGTCAGCAGTAAGTGATGCAGAGTTTAGGGATCAGTATTATGTCACACAGAGTTCAGGTATGGGAAGAAAGTAACATAGAGTTCAATGGTCAGGATTAATTGACGCAGAGTTCAAAGGTCAATAGTAAGAGATGCAGAGTTCAAAGGTCAGAAGTGGTTACAGCACACATATTCGTTTTCCCCCAATGTCCAACAATTACAGATGTTATAGTTTTCTCTTCAGTTATTTTAGTAATTATGCAGTCTAATGCAATAAAGTTCATGTATAGTTTTGTCTTTTACTTGATACAATACCAAAATCCTTCCAACTCCACAAATCACTTAAAGTCGTAGTAAACCGCCAACAATTTTTCTTTCTTTTAACCTGTAAGGTAAAGCTGTAATGTGCTAGCGTGCATCACAGACTAGCAGATTATGTGAAATGTACCCTAGAACGAAGCCCTTCCAGTGGTGAGATGCCACCGCTGACACGGCCACAATCTCCAACCATCTTCCTTCCAGTTTGTGGACTCCGGCTGTGTGATTGACTGGAGCCGAGATGACGTCAATCTTGCACATGCATGCAGCAGCTGGCGTTTATGGCACAGGCCTCTGAAGGACAGGGGCGGATCCAGAGTCTTTTCTCGGGAGGGGCACTGCCAAAAAATATGTTTTTTTTGTGGGAAATTTATCGCGGAAATAGCTGGTGTCGGCGCTTCAATCATCCCGGCACCATGGTTGTTATGGTGTCAGGATGATTGAAGAGCATTATTTATATTATTACATTGTAATATAAAATTAAATAGTTCAATGCAGAATCAGTGGGAGCCCCGAGTGTGTCACTTGCCACCGTCGCCTGCAATTAGTGTGAGCCCTGAGCGTGTCACTTGCCACACGTTGCGGATTTTCACTTGCCACGTCATCTGCCACATCTTGTGGATTGTCACTTGCCACACCTTGTGGATTGTCACTTGCCACATCACCTGCCACACCTTGCGGATTGTCACTTGCCACTCACCTGCCACACCTTGCTGATTGTCACTTGCCTGCCACCAGATGCAGATTGTAATTTGCCACGTCACCTGACACAATTTGCGGATTGTCACTAACTTGCCTGCTAAGGTGCAGTTTTGGTTGTCTCTTGCTGTGTCCCAGACTCCCAGAGTCAGGCAGCAGAGAGGTAATGTAATCTCTCTGCTGCCTGCACAGTGAGGGCGGAAGTCACTGCAGGAATGCAGGGCAGGCATGGGCGGTGAGAGATGAGCCTGCTCTCTCACTCTCACCTGCGCTGCCAACACACTGAGCAGCAGGGTCTGCCCACGAACCGCGCCGTCCGCCCACAAACCGCGCCGCAAGCGGAGCCGCCCGCTTTCTTACGCGTCTGTGGAGCCGCACGCTATCGCACCTGCCCGCAGAGCGGCTTGACGTGACTCACTGACGTCACTCGTTGCTAGACGCCAAGCAGCCCAGGCGTTAGCAATGAGTGCAGGGAAGAGGCTCCACCCACCTCCTCCTCCGCTCCTGGTATCGTGTCAGTGCGCTGCGTAACTACATTAGACGAGTCTCTATCTCGGAGCCGCTGATCGGCTGATGTGAGAAACTGAATGAGAGACTCAGAGAGGCAGCGGCAGCCGCAGAACAAGTACTGTATATACTCGAGTATAAGCCGACCCGAATATAAGCCGAGGCACCTAATTTTACCCCAAAAAACTGGGAAAACGTATTGACTCGATTATAAGCCTAGGGTGTCCATCTGCATGCCTCACTGTGCCTCACTTTGCCTCACTGTGCCTCACTGTGCCCATGCCTCACTGTGCCCATGCTTCACTGTGCCCATGACTAGACTAATGTTTAACATGGGAGTCTATGGAAGGAGTGCCCGGCTTTGAAAAATCAGTTCTCCCCGGCCGTAGATCTCCCAGACACAAAACTTTGCACACTTGTAGAGGAGACATTGGGCTACATGTGTGCCAAGCTTGGGGTCCAGGGGCCCTATGGCAGGCCGGTACCAGGTCCCCAAAGTCTGGAAGATCAGACGCAAAAAAAAAAAACAGAGCAAGCGAGTGTGACAGATGGTCTCGGGGGGGGGCAATTGCCCTGTTGCCCCCCCCCTGGATCCGCCCCTGCTAAAGGAACAGCCCTGGAAGCCGTTCCTTTAGGCCGGTTTCACACTGGGGCGGTGGAGGCGGTATAGCGCCGCTATTTTTAGCGGTGCTATACCGTCGGGATTGCAGAGGTATTCGGCCGCTAGCGGTGCGGTTTTAACCCTCGCTAGCGGCCGAAAAAGGGTTAATACCACCCGCAAACCGCGGCTACAGCCGCGGTTTGCGGGCGGTATTATCGAAGTATCCCATTAATTTCAATGGGAAGGAGCGGTGGAGGAGCGGTAAACACACCGCTCCTCTCACCGCTCCAAAGATGCGGCTAGCAGGACTTTTTTTTAAGTCCTGTTAGCGCACCGCTCCAGTGTGGGGGACCATGACGGGGTGAGTGCGGGGGACCGTGGAGGGGTGAGTGCGGGGGGACCATGACGGGGTGAGTGCGGACCTGGGGAGGTTTGTTTGCCGCCCTCTCAAAAAGTTTAGCACCAGCCGGCACTGCCTATAGGTAAGCCTTATTATAAGCTTACCTATAGGTAAAAGTCATGTATGGGAGTTTACTCCCACTCTAATTTGATTTTCCTTATCTCCTTTCTATCTGATTCCTCGGCACAGAAAAAGACAGAGTTATTTATGGTAATGTGTGAAGGGGAACCGTGTGTTTGATTCCCTTGTATTTCTCTGGTGGATCTCAGGTATAATAATGGTATAACAAAAAACAACCCATAAATGATGTCCCATGATGTACATCCATCATCAATCACAGCAATATATATCCACATCAAGCTCAATGCCCGCTGACACGCTAAAAGAAAAAAGCCCAGTGCCTGCTGACACACATCTTGTCCTGTCCCTTCACCAAATGATAGGTCTGGGGGTGACATCTTATATATACTTGTCAATCACGGAAACTTCCTAGGTCCAGAGGAGTGACTGTCTCCACGCTGGACTCAGCCACCACCGGATAGGCCTAATCTCACTGGCCTAGCAGAAGCTTGATCAATAGAATAGTCTCTGCCACAGACTTGGTATTGGAATTTGTTCAATAGAATAGTCTCTGCCACAGACCTGTATAACCCCTCACTGGGTTAGCTCCCTCAGAAAGAACACGGCTCTCAGTGCCAGGATCTTTCAGCCGCACCAGCAGCACTGTGAGGTCGATTTTGGGAACCAGGTGCATCCTCCAATTGAATCCTCAATTGCTCGGTCCCTTCCATCAGGCAAGGCGACACAGGATCATCCCCCAGATCAGCAGGTCCCAGCAACTCCTGGGCCTACATCTCAGTTGCGAGGCCTCGGGCCAACGTGGCCCCGAGGTGGGAACTGCCAACACATCCCTGAGGCCAGGAGGGCCCTCAGGTGAGGATCGAAGAAGATGACCCCCAACTCTCTTTCACCCTAATGGCATCTGTCACTTAAGTACCCTCTCCCAGCATGCACAGTGGGTTCACCACGCCCCCTGGGCTGCTGCTGGGAAAGAGGAACCCAATACGTCCAGCCTGTTGCCTTTCCAACCCTGACCAGCGGTGACAGCGACACCCACCGGTGGGGGGAAAATCATGCAACCAATCAAACTGAAACAGTGCCACAATTGAAATAAACAATCTCTCTGGGCTAAACTAATGCCCAGACAACTACATTTCAACATATAGCGCCCACTCATTGGGAGCAGGGCGCTACATAAGACTGTTCTGACAGAAGGGAAGACATGGAAAGCATGGACAGGGATCCATGTGTAGCGGACAGGGTCACCCGACCCCCACCACACTCCCAATCCCCTCTATTAAAGTTCTCGCTCACAATGTCTCTGGTCTAGGGGTATGATAGGAAAGGGAGTGCGGCCGCTACGCCAGGCCTCCACCACAGATGTATAAGTGGTATTAGCAGAAGTTTTTTTACCTTCGGGCCTGCATTGTGTATCGGGTCCTCCCTCCAGGAGTCATCTGCCAGGAAACAAGCCTCACACTGTTGCAAGTCCAACACTCCTTTATTTGAACATAGCATGGACTTACTTGCTTTACAAAACAGAACAGGAGGTGTGAATGTGTATATAGGCCCAGACACAAGTTCTTTCCTCCACTCTCCTCCAAAGAGTGGGCAATGGTCTCCGAACAAGGGAATTCACCTTCCGGACGGTCTCCGACAAGAGACTCACCCGTCACCGTCAGTATGCTGCACCGGGTCTTCAGATGAGGAGCTTTTCCCGGTCCATTACGTAGACCTCGGATTCAGGCGTCCATCTCCGGAGCACCCTAGGATCCTTCCCTCGCGGAACTCAGTGTTGGGCACTGAGCTCCGGACCGCCAACCGAGTACCTCACCCCAGGCTAAAGGTGCCTGAAGTGGAACACGACCTCCAGTGGTCCTCTAGGCCTAGTCCGCCTAGAGGACAAACACAAACTCCGTCCGCAGGCTGAAGGTGCCAGGGACAACCAACCCCGTGACAAAATGGCCGGCCCCCTTTATACCTTCCCCCGGCATGCGCAGCGGGTTCCCCGCCCCACCACACGGCTGCCGAGGAAAGACAAAAAAAGATTCGACCCAGCAATGACTCGCCCGTCGGCCCAAAGTGACAGCGCCACCCGGTGGACCGCCGGAGATACACCACTGGTGTCACCGCAAAAATTCAAAATTACTGGCGGGAAAGTAAACACCCGCTACATACTCCCCTCTGTCTCTTGACACTGGTCCCCAGTGTCTGGAGCAAACCATATCCTCCACAGCTGACATGATTCGCGCCAGAAACCGTTAACAAATTGAAAAACCAACAAACTTTTGGAAACACTATCCTACTGTGAAGTTGTGTCTGAGCCCCTGTAACAGAAAGAGGAGCAAAAGACAACATCAAACATTTCAAGGTTGCATATTAACATTTACTTTTTCCCTCCCCATCCTGACTAAAGACCTCCCCAGAGTCTAAAATCTTGCTGGGATGTTCTCCTGCAGAGGGAAAAAAACAAAAGAAACCAACACATAAAATCCTGACACATGTATTCGTGTGTGTGAGTAAAAGAAATTTCTCCTAAAAGAAATCCCTCTTTCTCCAAAGAGTGGGTGCGTGAAAAGTGTTTGTAACGTTGCGCAACACTGCCACCTGGTGACAGCATCACGGTAACTGCACCCATGGAACATCTTCTCTTTTCTTTTTTCTTTTTTCCTAACACTATTTACCCCAGAGTCTGTGATCTCTTTGCGGGAAGAAACAAACAGGAACAGTTCTTTTCTCTTTTCTGGGCACACTAAAACACAATTTCCCCAGAAAGTTCAGCAGCATGATACCAATGGAGTTTTTTTTTTCTTCTCCCTAGACGTAGAAACGTGGGTGCGGCAGAGTTAGTGGCTTTAGGTGCTGATCTACAGTCTCTAGATGATATTCCACATCTTCGCCTTCTTTGCGTTTTATCACCACTTTATCTGCGTGGATGTGTCTTCCCACCATCCATTCTGCCTTGCAGTCTTTGAAACGCTGTGAAGCCTTTGGAAAACACGCTAGGTATCTGCGAGCGTGCGAGACTTTGAGATGAGTCCAAACAAAATCATTGTACCAACGCTCCCTGCACACCTCCACCTCATACAGCAGGTCCTTCGGCAAGTAGGGATACTCCCATCCATATTCCGCTGCAACCTTCTGACCAAACAGCCTCTGCAGTCTCGCCAAAGGAGGCATGGTTGATTTGTCCCCTTCACCAGACAGAACGACCGCATCTGGATGGCGAGGTGCCTTGGCCACCTCTAATCTAGGCATTGGAGGCCTCAACAACAGTCTTTTTACCCCAGCATCACATGCAGATGGTGCAGGGGATACGGGAACAGTTTGAGAGATAGATTCTCCTTCAGTCGCTGATGCCTCCACCCTTGGTGTGCTCTCACCCACGGACATAGGCGAATTCCGAAACCCACGGAATGCAGCAAGCGGTGCCTTGTCCCAGCCCTTCTCGGCAAACAGATCGTCAATTTGGACATCATCTCCCATATCAGAGAGAGATTCTAAGTCAGAAGTGTCTCACTCCTCCGCGGGTATGTAGCCCTGTGTGGAAACAGAACATCCACACTCCGGAGACTTGCTAGGCCATGCCTTCCTGACACATCCTCCCTCACACCAAGTCTTCTCAGCCGGCTTACCTTGGCCTTTTTTGGGATGTCCGGAACTCTCGTCTACGGATCCATCCGGGCCTGGCGTGGGCAGGGCCGGACTGGAAATAAAATCCAGCCCTGGAAAAAATTTCATACCAGCCCCACAGCATTATTATACCAGCATAACGTCATAATTTTCTTGTTCATGAAAGGGAAAACCATACATTTTAAAGCACATTTGAAGAGTGTATTATATATAGATAAGACAGATATGAAAGCACATAGGGCTTTATATATATATATATAAAACGCAAATTCCAGTTAAAAGTGGTAAAAGTGGTCAATCATCAAGGGGGACCCCAGGAACTCAGAACGTGGGGGGACCACCTTCCGCAGAAAGAATACACTAAGGTAAGGGGGGGTGGGTTACTGATATAGGGGGGAAACCTTTATATCAATGCCCCCTTAAATTATTGTATTCACTCCCCCCTTACATCAGTGACTCCCCCTCAGACTGGCCTAGCAGTGCTGTCACTGACCTCCTCTCAGGTACACCGTGCAGGGCTCAGTCAGTCGGCTCCAGCTTGGTGTCTCTGGTTTTATCCAATAGTCTCCTCTCCACAGTCCCCACACATCTGACTTCTCCCATGACCCCCATCCCGGTGGTGCTCCCACTCTTGACTCCTCTCCAGACTCCCTCAGAGACTGCAGACATGATACAGGAGATGGTCAGAGGCTTCAGACATGAAACAAGAGCTCAATGCAGCCCCACCAGTACCCATCACATGCATCCTCATCAGTGCCCATCAAATGCAGCCTCACTGTGCCCATCAAATGCAGCCTCACTGTGCCCATCAAATGCAGCCTCCCTGTGCCCATCAATGCAGCCTCCCTGTGCCCATCAATGCAGCCACACTGTGCCCATCAATGCAGCCACACTGTGCCCACCATTGCAGCCACACTGTGCCCACCATTGCAGCCTCACTGTGCCCACCATTGCAGCCTCACTGTGCCCATCAATGCAGCCTCACTGTACCCATCAATGCAGCCTCACTGTGCTCATCAAATGCAGCTTTACTGTGCTCATCAAATGCAGCTTTTCTGTGCTCATCAAATGCAGCTTTACTGTGCCCATCAAATGCAGCTTTACTGTGCCCATCACTGCAGCCTCACTGTGCCCGTCATTGCAGCCTCACTATGCTCATCAAATGCAGCTTTACTGTGCCCGTGAATGCAGTCTCTCCTATGCCCCATGTCCCAGTCTGCAGTCTCTGTCTGTGGGAAGGTGTGATGTTGATGCTCGGTACGGTACCTTCCATGCCAGCAGGATATCCATGATCGCCATCAGCAAGCAGGGTCTGTTCTCGTTTTGGATGGGGACAGTGCTCCTTCCAGAGGATCTGTTTGCTGTGAGATGGAGTGGTCCCTGGCCACCTGCACCTTCAGCCGTCCTCATTTTCCGGCCCCAGTCAGCCTGTCCTCTGGTCCTGGGGAAGTGAGAGCACTGGGGGGGGAGCTGGAGAGAAGGGGGAGTGGAGAGCACTGGCGGGGTTGGAGAGCACATGGGTGGGGGCAAACAGCAGGGGGGAGTGCAGATCACAGGGGTGGGGAGTGGAGAGTGCTGGGGGGGCTTGAGAGCACTGGGGGGGAGCCAAAAAGAACAGGGGTGGAGAGCATGGGAGGCTGAGAGGGGGGGCTGGAGAGCACTGAGGGGGCTAACAGTGTGGGAGGTAAAGAGCACTGGGGGGGATCTTGAGAGCACTGGGGGGGAGAAAGAACAGGGGTAGAGAGCACTGGGCGGTACAAAGAGCAGGGGGGAGTGGAGAGCACTGGGGGGTGGAGAGCAATGGGGGGAGCTTGAGAGCACCAGTGGGGGCCAGAAAGAACATGGGTGGAAAGTACGGGGGGCTGGAGAGCACTATGGGGGGCAGAGAGCACTGGCGGGGTTGGAGAGCACATGGGTGGGGGCAAAAAGAACAGGGGTGGGGAGCACTGGGGTGGGGGCTGTAGAGTGATGGGGAGAGCTGGAGAGCACTGGGGGGGGGAGAACAGGGGTGGGGAGCATGGGGTGCTGGAGAGCACTATGGAGGCGGAGAGCACTGGCAGGGTTGGAGAGCACATGGGTGGGGACAAAATGCAGGGGGAGCGGAGAGTACTGGGGGGGAGCTTGAAAGCACTGGAGGGGGAGCCAAAAAGAACAGGTGTGGAGAGCATGGGAGGCTGAGAGGGGGGGCTGGAGAGCACTGAGGGGGCTAACAGTGTGGGAGGTAAAGAGCACTGGGGGGGGATCTTGAGAGCACTGGGGGGAGAAAGAACAGGGGTAGAGAGCACTGGGCGGTACAAAGAGCAGGGGGGAGTGGAGAGCACTGGGGGGTGGAGAGCAATGGGGGGAGCTTGAGAGCACCAGTGGGGGCCAGAAAAAACACGGGTGGAAAGTACGGGGGGCTGGAGAGCACTATGGGGGGCAGAGAGCACTGGCGGGGTTGGAGAGCACATGGGTGGGGGCAAAAAGAACAGGGGTGGGGAGCACTGGGGTGGGGGCTGGAGAGTGATGGGGAGAGCTGGAGAGCACTGGGGGGGAGAACAGGGGTGGGGAGCATGGGGTGCTGGAGAGCACTATGGGGGCGGAGAGCACTGTCAGGGTTGGAGAGCACATGAGTGGGGACAAAATGCAGGGTGAGCGGAGAGTACTGGGGGGGAGCTTGAAAGCACTGGAGGGGGAGCCAAAAAGAACAGGGGTGGAGAGAATGGGAGGCTTAGAGGGGGGCTGGAGAGCACTGAGGGGGCTAACAGTGTGGGAGATAAAGAGCACTGGGGGAGGATCTTGAGAGCACTGGGGGGGAGAAAGAACAGGGGTAGAGAGCACTGGGCGGTACAAAGAGCAGGGGGGAGTGGAGAGCACTGGGGGGTGGAGAGCAGTGGGGGGAGCTTGAGAGCACCAGTGGGGGCCAGAAAAAACACGGGTGGAAAGTACGGAGGGCTGGAGAGCACTATGGGGGGCAGAGAGCACTGGCGGGGTTGGAGAGCACATGGGTGGGGGCAAAAAGAACAGGGGTGGGGAGCACTGGGGTGGGGACTGGAGAGTGATGGAAAGAGCTGGAGAGCACTGGGGGGGGAGAACAGGGGTGGGGAGCATGGGGTGCTGGAGAGCACTATGGGGGCGGAGAGCACTGGCAGGGTTAGAGAGCACATGGGTGGGGACAAAATGCAGGGGGAGCGGAGAGTACTGGGGGGAGCTTGAAAGCACTGGAGGGGGAGCCAAAAAGAACAGGGATGGAGAGCACAGGGGGCTGGAGAGCGATGGGTGGAGCTTGAGAGCACTGGGGGGGCAGAAAGATCAGGGGTGGGGGGGGGCTGAAAGCACTGGGGTGGGGGCTGGGGAGTGATGGGGAGAGCACTGGGGGGAAGAACAGGGGTGGGGGGCTGGGGAGCACTGTGGGGGGGAGAACAGGGGTGGAGAGCACTGGAATGGTGGCTGGAGAGCTGGAGAGTAGGGGGGCAGAAAGAACAGAGGTGGAGAGAACTGTGGGGGGGGGGCTGGAGAGTGTGTTGGGGGAGGAGAGCACTGAGGGGGGGAGCCACAAGAACTGGGAGGGGCCAGCAAAAGAAGTTGGATAGGAGGAGAAGCAGGGGGACCGCATATAGAGGAAATTAGCTTTCTATATTCCTCCATACAGCCGCGGAATGCTTGATTCTCCTCCTCCTCCCCCTCCCCCTCCTGCAAGCATTCAGCGGCTGTATGGGGTAATATAGAAAGCTAATTTCCTCTATATGCGGCCCCCCTGCCGATCCTCCCATCCAGGCACACAGGGCTGTACGGCGGGCATCTCCTGTAGTGCTCCCTGTCCCCTCTCTCCTGCTCCTGTTTATCACGGAGCTGCCTGGCTGGATCTGTGTTCGGCGGTGACGCTGTAACACGGTCCCGCCCCCCTAGACCGGCTCCTGTGATAGGCTGAACGCTGACCCTATCTACTATCACACGAGCCGGTCTAGGGGGGCGGGACCGTGTTACAGCGTCACCGCCAAACACAGACTGAACCAGGCAGCTCCATGATAAACAGGAGCAGGAGAGAGGGGACAGGGAGCACTGCTGAAGCCGCAAATGAAACCGGCCCCAGGACAGGCAGCCTACCGGGAAATCTCCCATTATCCCGGTAGGCCAGTCCAGCCCTGGGCGTGGGCATGCGAGATGGTCCACCACCACCGCTGGTCGGGGCTACCACGCTGGTTCTCTTCCTCTGTGGCGGACGCTGTGAGACTGTGGTGACCGAGTCAGCATCCTCGGATTTCTCCCGTTGGTGTTTCACGACCTCCTCCGCGGTCGTTGCAGTGTACGCAGGGGCGACTCTTACTGCCGTGATTCCTGCCTTCTGTGGGGCGATGCCTGAAGCCCGGCCTGGATCGATGGTTTTCGGCCTCTCCACCACCGGATCCACCTCGAACATGAATTCCCCGCAGGCGTCACATCGTCCGAAGGGCTTTAACAGACATACCAGTCCCGAGCATCCGTGACAAATCATGCCCAAAGCCTCCACGTGCATGCAGGAATATAGGGCGAATCGACCCCTTGGCTTTAGTCGGATCCCCGTATCCGTTACGGGAGCAGCAGCAGTCAATGTTGTAGTTGCCGGGTGAACCGGGATCCACGAGGCGTTTCCAAACATGGCGACCTGTTGTTGTTCCATCGTACACTGCAGAGTTTTCGCGCCAACGTCCCACGTGTAGTCCGTCACACATATTGGACTCCTCCCCTTTTGCTCCACTTTGCGGGCTTTTCCTCTTGGTTGGTTTGAGACACGCCCACGAACTAAGCGGTGGGGGTTTGTGTCTGTTGGCGCAGTGCAATTAAAAACCCCCACGTGTAGTCCGTAACACGCCTGGGTTTTCCCCCTTTCACCACTCTGCCTGCGCGGGCCTTTCCTCTTCCAAGGTCATGTCCACGACTTTTGAGTAGGGCTGCACTTTGGCCTATTTACTTGACTGTTTCCGGCAGATACGTTCTTCTAAGTGATACACAATACATATACCGGACCCGAGCCCCCACGTGTAGCGGACAGGGTCGCCTGACCCCCACCACACTCCCAATCCCCTCTATTAAAGTTCTCGCTCGCAATGTCTTTGGTCTAGGGGTATGATAGGAAAGGGAGTGCGGCCGCTACGCCAGGCCTCCACCACAGATGTATAAGTGGTATTAGCAGAAGTTTTTTTACCTTCGGGCCTGCATTGTGTATCGGGTCCTCCCTCCAGGAGTCATCTGCCAGGAAACGAGCCTCACACCGTTGCAAGTCCAACACTCCTTTATTTGAACATAACATGGACTTACTTGCTTTAAAAAACAGAACAGGAGGTGTGAATGTGTATATAAGCCCAGACACAAGTTCTTTCCTCCACTCTCCTCCAAAGAGTGGGCAATGGTCTCCGCACAAGGGAATTCACCTTCCGGACGGTCTCCGACAAGAGACTTACCCGTCACCGGCAGTATGCTGCACCGGGTCTTCAGATGAGGAGCTCTTCCCGGTCCATTACGTCCACCTCGGATTCAGGCGTCCATCTCCGGAGCACCCTAGGATCCTTCCCTCGCGGAACTCAGTGTTGGGCACTGAGCTCCGGACCGCCAACCAAGTACCTCACCCCAGGCTAAAGGTGCCTGAAGTGGAACGCGACCTCCGGTGGTCCTCTAGGCCTAGTCCGCCTAGAGGACAAACACGAACTCCGTCCGCAGGCTGAAGGTGCCAGGGACAACCAACCCCGTGACAAAATGGCCGGCCCCCTTTATACCTTCCCCCGGCATGCGCAGCGGGTTCCCCGCCCCACCACACGGCTGCCGAGGAAAGACAAAAAAGGATTCGACCCAGCAATGACTCGTCCGTCGGCCCAAAGTGACAGCGCCACCCGGTGGACCGCCGGAGATACACCACTGGTGTCACCGCAAAAATTCAAAATTACTGGCGGGAAAGTAAACACCCGCTACACATGTCTTACCCTAGTAAAAGGACCTCCCACTCTGTAATAAAACACTGGTTAGGCACCATAGGCATGTGCACAGGGTACACTGGATGTGCCTGGGCACACCCTAATCACCCTGTGTGGTGCAGATTCCCTCTGCTTCCTTGTGCCCCCTGTCCCCCCTTCAGCAGTGCAAGCAGATTCCCTCCTTTTTTCTCCTGCCTGCTGCTGTGGGAGATAATTCAGGATGGATGAATAAAAGAAAACAGTGTGTGTACCAATCGTGTAATCTGTGCCAATTGTTCCTGTGTTCATTCTTAACTGAAGCATTGTACACTATGTTTACTATGTTTCAATTTGTGATTAAACGGGAAGCCACCCAGCACGGAGCACTGTTCACTGTCCAGCGCAGCTGAGGCTGCAGAGAAAGGGCTGCGGAGGCTCTGTCCTCGGTCCCTTTCTCTCTGTTTAAACCCTTAATATTTCACCAAAGCCCCCCAATGGAGCTCCTAAAAAAATAAAAATAAACATTACTAAAAAAATAATATTATAAAAAATAATGAAACAAACAAAATTGTTAAAAATAATCTACTAAAAAATAAAAGTAAAAACTACTGACACCACCCACTGCCCTACTGACACTAATCTTTGCTTTACTGACACTGTCCTCTGGGGTGCACACCCTAATGCAATAGACTGCGCACACCAATGTTAGGCACACATTTAACCCTTTGATCGCCCCTTCCAAGCCAGTGCCATTAGTACAGTAGCAGTATATATTTTTAGCACTGATCACTGTATTAGTGTCACTGGTCCCCAAAAAGTGTCAGTTAGTGTCCGATTGGCTGCCACAATATCGCAGTCCAGCTACAAGTTGCTGATCGCCACCATTACTAGTAAAAAAAATAAAAATAAATAGAAATATCCCATAGTTTGTAGATGCTATAACTTTTGCGCAAACCTATCAACATACACTTATTGGGATTTTTTTACCAAAAATATGTAGCAGGATACATATTGGCCTAAACTGATGAAGAAATTCGATTTTTTTTTTATTTTTATTGGATAGGTTTTGTAGCAGAAAATAAAATATATTGTTTTGTTTTTTTCCTAAAATTTTCGGTCTCTTTTGATGATCAAATACCACCAAAAGTAAGCTCTATTTCTAGGGAAAAAATGACATCATTTTTTTTTGTTTTACCAAAAACATGTAGCAGAATACATATCGGCCTAAATTGATGAAGATTTTTTTTTTTTTTTATTGGATATGTTTTATAGCAGAAAGCAAAATATATTGTTTTTTTTTTTTTTCAAAACAATTAGTTTTTTTTGTTTATAAAGCAAAAAAAAAAAAAACACAGAGGTGATCAAATACCACCAAAAGAAAGCTCTATTTGTGGGAAAAAAGGACAAACATTTTATTTGGGTACAGTGTTGCATGACTGCGCAATTGCCAGTTAAAATAACGCAGTGCCATATTGTCTGGTCAGGAAGGGGGTAAATCTTCCAGAGCTGGAGTGGTTAAATAAAAATCAAATTAACATTTTTTTTAAATACTAAAAAATGAAAGTTACATCCAAGCACATAACCCCCCCCCCATTTGAGGCCCCACCCCCACATATACACACATACGAACGTAAACGCATGTATGTATGAAAGCGCCAATTGCGATACACATGTTACATATCGCTGCGCACGCCGGAGTGAAAGCGATATTACTAGCACCAGACTTTCTCTGTAACACTAAACAGATTACCTATAGGGGGCGTTGATATTGTTGCCTATGGAAAATATAGAGTACTAAAGTCTGACACCATTTCTGATTCGCCGTCACCGTCTGATTCCCATATATATAGGAAACAATATTCATCCTCCTGGTTCCCCCCATACCTGAAAATCACACATTTATCTTGAATCGATGCAGCTTTGTAGTCATAGATTATTTGGAATATCAAACATAAATGTCATTTTCAAAGTGGTCACTAATTAGATCCGGGATTACAGCGTTTCCATGGCGATAATCCTTCCAACTCCACCCATTACTGAATGAAAATGCTCCAAATAGTGCAAACATGAAAACTATGAAACAATATTCATCCCATTGGTTCCCCCCATATCTGAAAATCAGACGTTTAGTATGAATTAGGTGCCTCTCTCAGACATCTCAAGTCTCCCACGAGGTGCGGGAGACTCCCGCAAGCGCCTTCCGATCTCCCGGGAATGATCGGAGCAGCGGGGAACAGCTGTGAAGACTGACTTTGTCCTCGTAGACGTATCTGCAACACAACTTCCGCTCCTAGCATCCCCTACAACACTAAACAATCTGTCCTTGTAATTAGGGCTCTGCCTGGCGGCCATTTTGTGGTGGACCAAATTCCATTGATTTTAATGGGAGAATTTTGAAACGCTTCTTTACAACATAGGACAACAATATATATATATATATATATATATATATATATATATACACACACTGTTTGTTTATTTGTTATGTTTTTTACTTTTATTCAGAGCATATATATATATATTTATATGTAGCGGCCACCCCCTCACCCTGTCCTCTTTCGCGTAGGGGTATGTCACGTGACAGGGGTGAGGGTGCGCTACGGCCCATGTCCTCCCCACTACTTGCGGGCGAGGTGAAGGCCAATACCTAATGTTTCCTCGGGCCGGTGTCTTGAGCATATACCGAGTCAGTTGTGCAGAAACCTCCCTTTGCTCCCATTAACAGAGTCCATACACCGATCACAGTCCAACAGTTAGATTTATTCCGTATCTTCAGTTACAAAGTAATGCGATGGCATGATACGGTGGAATGAGCAGTTCGAGGCACTATACTGATCTGGGTCCCTACGCCCCCTATACTATGATCAAGGGTTGTAGGAGTCTCGACATGAATACCTCCGTTGCGCTGCGGGCCTCTATCAGGGGAAGATGTCCTCTAAGGGAGTTACTGCAGGCCCATCCGTCACCGGGTTGACACTACACCGGGTCTTCGAACGAGTGACCTCCCCAGCCTCCTCACCTCAGATGCGGGTCCCCTCGCGAGGGGCACCCTGGAGCAACTCCACCCTCGCAGGACCCAGTCGGAGTCACCGGGTCCCAGGCCTCCTCAATAGTACCTCATCCCAGGCTGAAGGTGCCTGGGATGGACTCCATCTTCGTCCCGGCCAGGCCTAGGGCGCCTGGGCCGGAACCCTGAACCGCCCGCACCCAGGCTGAAGGTGCCTGGGTGCGTGAAGAGATGATCCCCGAAGACCTCGTGGCGAGGGCGTCTCCCCCTTTTATCTCCTCCCGTCGACACCACGGCGGGTTCCCCGCCCCGGCCGTACCATCTCTCGGAAGAGACAAAGAAGGGTAGCACTGTGGTAGTGATTCTACCCCGAGCCAGAAGGTACACTGACACCTACTGGTCGAAGAGAATATTACACCACCCAATCCTCCACGAATAAGAAAAAGGGGTCTGAACCCTAACATAATTACACACTTGGGTCACACTACTCCCCAAGTGTACCCCACTAAATTGAAGACCCCGCTACATATATATATATCCTGCTTTGAAGTAAAAAAAAGTGTATATGCTGTCATCTCACCAAAACCCCCCAAAAAATATTTTAAAAAAATAAAAAAATTAAAAAGTATAAAAAAAAAAACTCCCCTGCCCTACCAACACTGTTCGTTGCCCCAACCCCCTCCCCCCAAAAAGCATTGTGAAAAAAAATCAAGAAAAAAATTAAATTGTAAAAAAATCAATTATTAAAAATAAAAAAACTACTGACACATACCAGTAGGCGGTGTCACCTCGATGAAATGAGTTTTTGCAGTTTGGGATGTCTGCTCTCTGTAGTCATAAATAAATTGGAATTCAACCACAAATGTCATTTTCAAAAGTGTTTACTAATTAGAATGGGGAATACAGAAAATATTGGAAATATGAACAGAATCAATCAGCTATATAATGCAGATTATCAATAACTTTCTCATAGTAATTGTGTTTTGCTGAGCCCTCCATATTGATCCTGCCAATAGACTTTTTTTTTTTACTTCCTGTCATTGGCTGGCTGAGCTGTCAATCAAAAGTGACAGTTGGAGGCAGTGCAGGTGTCCCTGGCTGTGGCTGTAACTGTCATTGGCTGGCTGAGCTGTCAATCAAAAGTGACAGTTGGAAGCAGTGCAGGTGTCCCTGGCTGTGGCTGTAGCTGTCACTAGCTGAGGAGTTTTCAAAGCGTGTGACAGCTCCAACGCCTCTCTCCTTGTGATTGGCTGATTACAGAGGATTTCTGCGATTTCTATTGATATCTACAACTAATAAAACTTTTATTAGTATTATTATCACTATTGTTGCGATTATTGTGATTATTAATCACATTTTGTGTTAGTTCTCTCCTATAGGCATCCAATACCACCAGGATGGCAGCCTCTGGATCTGGGCGTCAGGACCATCGCATCCACCTTGATGGAGACAGAGACGCCATTCCAGCAGGTAGGTGTCATGTCTGATCAGTGGGGTGTCCTTCATGTGCGCAGGGTACAGGGCCCCCTAAGAGGGATGGGGCCCCCCTCACACACTGCACACATGGGGGGGTAATGCTGTCCTCCTGTCCTGTCTGCCCCTGTATACATTCCCCCCTTCTACTCCAGGCCAATCATAGAGCCCAGGGCAGTGCTCTGAGACTCATTCCCCAGCTGTCACTGGTTGCTATGGCCACTGGTATCCTAACAACCAATGATATTAGGTGCTTGTCCCCCCCCCCCCTTGATTTCAGAGAGGAGAGAACTTCCCCCATTCATCCTCCCAGATCCCAGGCTGACCATACAACCCCGCTGTGTTAGGTAAGGGGGGGTGATGTATGGGGGGGGCAGTAATGTATGGGGGTTAGTAATATTAGGGGGTACAATGATGTATGGGGGAGGGCAGTGATGAATGGGAGATGTGGTAATGTATGGGGGGGGTGTAGTGATGCATGGGGGAGGGCCGTGGTGTATGGGGGAGGTGTAGTATTGTATGGCAGGGGGTGATGTATGAGGGTGGGTAATGTATGGGGGGGGGATTTATGAGGGGGATGATGTATGGGGGGGAGATGTATGGGGGGGTGTAGTATTGTATGGCAGGGGGGAGATGTATGGGGGGGTGTAGTATTGAATGGCAGGGGGGGTAATGTATGGCAGGGGGGTAGTAAAATTAGGGGGTACAATGATGTGGGGGGGGGGGACTGATCCAGAAGTGAGAGACTCCTCTGTCTGTTGTTTGGTGGCGTTTCCATAGCAACAGGACGCCAGGCAGACTTCTAATATCTGATATATGGACATCATGTCTGTCTGTATATATATATATATATATGTAATTTTTTGTGGTGTGTCGGGGATTTTTCATCATTGGTTGGCTGTGTGGGACAAAATGTAATTTGTTTTTTAAATTCTTCATTTGAAATAATACTTTTTTCTTAAAGTGCTTTATCAAGTGTTTTATAGTTTAATGGTGTGCGTGTCTTTATTTATACTTCACATTTTTGGTGAATGGATAACAAGGAGTACTATGTACCCCATACTTATTAAGCACGGGGGAGGCCAGATATATGAGGGACCCCTTTTTTCAAATTTTCAAGATTCTGATAAGTTACCCCCCACAGACCCCCACATGCACCGGACCAGGGATGGGGGGAGGAAGGCCCTTGTCTGCATCATTATGGGGACAAGATATCTTACCAGGGTCCCCCCTAGCAGAGTATCCCCCCATGTCGAGGGCATGTGGCCTGGTATGGTTCAGGAGGGGGCTGCACTCTCCCCCCCCTTTTCTTTGCCTACCAGGCTCCATGCTCAGGTGAGGATCTGGTTTGGATTTGGGGGTGACCACATTCTTTTTTTTAGTTTTTGGCATAGAGTCCCCCTTAAAATCCACACCAGACACAAAGGGTCTGATTTGGCAGGGACCCCGTACATTTTTCTTTCACAGGGGTCACCCTCAATATCCATACCAGACCCTCATCAGGGACAAGTGTCTGATTTGTGTTTTGGGGAACCCTACACTTTTTTTCGAATGTGTCCCCCGCAAAATACACATTAGACCCTCTTAAAGGACGAGGTCTGTTTTCAATTTTGAGATCTGCCGCTCCTACAGAGACCCTCGTATTCCGGGTGTCGCACCATTCTGAAAACACTTTGTGTTTTCTCAGTTCCTGCAAAGTGTTCTCTGATTGGATGGGGTGTAGAGCGGGGGCAGAGATGTCCCAATCACCATCTTGTCCAATCACAGAATGCTTTGTATTCACTGAGAAAAATGCAAGGCATTCTCTGAATGATGCCCACACAGAGCAGGCGACCCCCTGTGGTTACTATCCAGCAGGGCAGCCCCTCAGCATGAAAATATGGTTTGCATTGATCAGAATGTATTGATATGAATGTATATTTGTTATTACAGGTCCAATTGCCTCGAGAACCAGGTCTCGATACTGTCTGGTGGGTCGTGCACCGGACCAGCTGCCGGCGAGATCCAGGAGACGTCGGATCCCTGAGGCCAGACAGAGGGATAGAAGCCGTTCTCCGGCCCGTCCGGACATCTGCACCATCTGTTTGGTGGATCTGGAGGAGGGAGAAGAAACTTACTGTCTTTTCTGTTCCCACAGATTTCATTCCCCCTGCATCGCGCAGTGGCTGTATAGACAAATGAACGAAACGCGTTGGCCCCAATGTCCGATCTGCCGGGCTTTTGTCCCTCTGACTCAATGGGTAAGTAGAAGATTCCTCAATGTTTTGGATCTGTATTTTTCTGTAGGAAACCCTTTATTAAATGTCATTTATTTTCCCAACAGCCTCATTATCATATCACCTTTGCCGGAGGGGTGGTCAATATTCAACCTTATATGCTTGAAGAGGAGTCTCCATGAGGTCCAGCGCCACCAGATTGATCAGTAAGTCTTAATTTTCTATTTCAATAAAATTTCAAACAAACAACATGTTCGGTGCCTGAAAATTTCTTGTTTTTCCACTGATAACACCGTTTAATCTGGCCATATGGTAATTCCACCGGATCAGCAGGAACTCGCCACATTTTTATCCATGTATGGGCAGGCTGGTTGTACTGAGGTTGATCCATCCATCGCCTTCAGTAGAACCAGCCTGTCTGACTTTCTGTCATGCGATTACTGCCGGAAGATATAAATGACAGCAGTGATCATTGTATGCTGACGGCTAGAAAACCTCCCGCTGTCAGAATACAATAACTCCACAGGAATTATTCCCCCCAACTCTAAATGTATAGATAGGGGAATCTAGCAATTTTCTTTTGTTATATAAAAAAACATATAAGCAGCGCTCTCAATAAATGTGGAATGGGAATGGGCTCCTCTGCACAACCATTTAGCATTACAGCATTGTGAATACAAATACAATATTCAATGGAAATATGAAAAATAAAATAAAACTCTGAAAAGTGAAATGACACTCTAAAAATCTAGCTCAATAGTGAAGAAATAACTAATATCCCTCTGAAGGGTGAATCCATCACTCTGAAGTGCCAGCTCAGTGATCACTATAAATATGAGATCAGAATTCAATAACACAAAAGGTCCTCTGAAAAGTGCACACCAGGCAAAACAAAAGTCCTCTGAAGGTTGAGTTTAAACCTGTTTAACCACTTCCCGCCCGGTCAATAGCATATTGACGTCCGGGAAGTGGTTCTGTTATCCTGACTGGGCGTCATATGACGTCCAGCAGGACAACAAGCCGGCGCCTGCCCGTCGGGGCACGCATCACGGCGATCGCGAGTGCGGCATGTCAGTCTGACACCCGGCATCTACGATCGTGATAAGAAGCCTCTGTCACAGCTGATCATCGCGTGAACCAGGAAGTGCCGGTAGACGCCATTTCTCGGTTCGCGCTGACAGGGAGAGACAAGCGGCGGAGTCTGTGCTGATAATAAGCACATTGATTATCAGCACAGCCCCCTCAATTGTGCAAATCACCTGCAAACCAGTGCACAGCAGTGCCCCAATAATAAACTCTGCAAGTGCCCACCACAGTGCCAATCACTGCCCGGCAGTAACACCTGTCAGTACCTCACCGTCAGTGCTGCCCATCAGTACCGTCTATCAGTACCAATCAGTGCCGCTTGTCAGTGCCCATCACAGCCGCCTGTAAGTGCCCATCAGTGCCACCTATCAATGTCCATCAGTGCCGCCTATCAGTGCCCATCAGTGCTGCATATCAGTGCCGCCTATCAGTGTCCATCAATTCAACATATCAGTGACTCCTCATCAGTACTCATCAGTGCCACTATATCAGCGCCAACTCATCAGTGCCCATCAGTGCCATCTCATCAGTGCCCATCAGTGCCGCCTCATCATTGCCCATCAGTGAAGGGGAAAACAAAAGTTTATGACAGAAACTAAAAAAACTCATTTTTTTTTCGAAAAATTAAATTCATCAATTCTTCTAGCTACACTTACACACAGTTTTTGAAGGACCTCAGCAGGTAGGTTGTTCCAAACTAAGCACAGATCTTCTGTGGATGTAATCTGTCTCGAATCCTTCTGTCTCTTCGTGTAATCCCAGACAGACCCCATGATGTTGAGATCAGGGCTCTGTGGGGACCAAACCATCACTTCCAGGACTCCTTGTTCTTATGTACACTGAAGCTAGTTCTTATTGACATTGCCTGTATGTTTGGGGTGGTTGTCCAGCTGCAGAATACATTTGGGGCCAATCACACGCCTCCCTGATGGTATGGCATGATGGATAAGTATCTGTCTGTATTTATCAGCATTGAGGATACCATTGATCCCGACCAAATCTCCAACTCCATTTTCAGAAATGCAACCCCAAACCTGCAAGGAACCTCCACTTCACTCTTCCCTGCAGACACTCATTATTGTACCGCTCTCCAGCCCTTCGGGGACAAACTGCCTCCTGCTACCCCCAAATAATTCACATTTTATCAGTCTAGAGCACCTTCTACCATTTTCTGCACCCCGGTTCCTGTTTTCATGCAGAGGTTGTGGAAATAAGGCTAAGCAACTCAACCATGCATTAAACATAGGAACTGGGGTGCAGATAAATGGTAGAAGGTGCTTAGGACTGATGAGGCTCCTTGCAAGTTTGGGGCTGAATTTCTACAAATGGAGATTTGGTCAGGATCAGTGGTGGATCAGTGGTGTCCTCAATGGTGAGAAATACAGGCAGATACTTATCCATCATGCCATACCATCAGGGAGGCATCACATACTAGCACATTATGCAAGACTTACCTTAAAACAAAGCCCTCCAGCTGACAGGGGTTCCATCTTCCCCTGGTCCTCTTTCTGGATTTGCAGCCTCCGGCTACATGAGTGGCCGCAACCGCAATGACGTCACTATCACGCATGTGCGCAGGAGCCCTTGGCGCGGTATGTCAGACCTTCATAGCACATGCGCCGGTGACGTCACCGCCTGCATGCGGTGTGAAAATCTCCTAACCAATGCAAGTTTAGGAGGTATTCACTGTACCTACAGGTAAGCCTGGTAGGCTTTCCTGCTGGTACAAGTCAAAAAGTTGAGTATACTACCACTTTACCCTCACCCAGAGTCTCCACATGCCCGCTCTATAGTACAAAATAGGAGACCCGTATAGAACAAGGGCAGGACTGCCCAGAATCCCCCTACCTTCCCCACCAACACAGCAAGCAGCAGATGGATAACAATAGGACCAAATGCACATGATCTTTTCAAGGTATACTAGTGTAGCGGGGGGTCCTAAATTTAGGGATTGCTATACTAAATTTAGGGGTGATTCGAGTGGTAGTTGGCTTGAATCTTCCAATTAACTGGACTCTGCCTTGCTGCTGTTTTACCTGGTGTGCAGTTCCCCTTAGAAGTATGGGTGGCGCTGTCACTTGTACTCGGGGTTGAACCACAGGTGATGGAGTGGCGATTTGGTGTCCTCTCTCGGCAGGCGTTCAGTGGGCAGGGTCGGCCTGCTGTGCATGCCGGGAGAGGATACATAAGGGGCAGACGCCGCCTGGGAGGGGTTCTTCGTTCCAGAGTCGGAGTCCTGGTGCATGGTGCATGGCCCTCCAGGCCATGGGGCCACGTGTGCTTCAGTCCCAGGCACCTTTAGTCCTGGGACTGCAACTTCAGCCCTGGGCCCAGCGCCTTTAGCTGGAGCCCTCTTCGAGAGGAGGAATCCCAGGGTGCCGCCTTGCGAAGGGAAGAGGAGGCTGGGGGAGGACCGTTCCGAAGGACTGGTGAGAGATCACAGTGAAGGAAGGGGCCGTGTAACTCTTCGGAGGGATGTCATCCATCCGAAAAAGGGATCTAAACAACGGGACCATTAGGAGGTTTGGGACACTATAGATTCTGTGGCAGAGGATTTCCTGAACGCATCCATTAGGGAATCTGATAGACTGTTCGAGCTACATGCCGGCTGCTAAGGAAAATAAACTCTACGTTGGAGTTGACACTGGTGTGGACCTTGGAGTTACTTGGGGTATAGAGACTTTGTCCTTACATTCTAGGGACAGAAACCAGCTTTGAGGGGAACCTTGTTGTAAGACCCGTAAGTTAAAACAAGTGTGCTTAACCTCTGCAAACCAGGGGGTATGGGCATGGTGGCATGGTGCGTCTTTTTCTCCTGTGAGCGAGCCAAGGATAGTGGAGAGAGAGGGTGCCGGTTGCTACACTAGTTTGATACAAAAAACAACCAAATAATAAACAATCAAATGATTTGCAACATTAAATAGTGCAGCTGTACCGGTGTTGTCCCCTTTTTTCATAAATCATATAGGAACTAAAATTGTAAGAATGATAAAAACGGTTTATAGCTCAAATTCTCCTTCAGACCTGGGGGAGGGGAGCCTTCAAATCTTTGAATCTGTTGTGTTTCTCTCTGAAGCTCTTCCTTATCAAAATCACCACCACAAGGGTCTTAGAAGACCGGCTCCAAAGCTACAAATCCCATATGTGATGCGTCAAAATTGAGTTGTGTGCCAATGTGCCCATTGGACGTTATCATTTTACTATTACTGGCAAAGTATAAATGATCTCCAATCCTTTGCCTTAAATGTCTAATAATTTAGCCAACGTAAAATGTTCCGCAGGTCCATGACATTAGATATAAGATGCCCATGTTATCACAGTCTATATACTGCTTGGGTACAAAGATCTCCTTGTTAGGGAGTAATGCGCCTTCATATGAATGTGTGTAGCAGTACAATGCGGGGCAACTCAGTAATGTGCCAAAAGCACAACCCCATAATGTGTGGTGTGCTGCCAAATAATGGTCCATGCATGCACCATATTTCACAAAACACCACAATGCATGTTAGTGTGTTGTTGTGCTACAATGCACCTCCATCAGAAGGTGTATTGGGGTGCCATTCAGAAAGAACGAATGGCATCATCACACTTAATATGCATGGCACTAATGTTACTTGAATAAACACGCTGTGAACAGACCCACAAGTCACAAACAATTGTGCAAACAAAACACAGAAATGTATCTCGATGTTTCCACTCTCTGCTGATCCTCATGGCCAAATATCTACGGGTGTGAGGGGGACCTCTGCAATGGAGTTCCCTGGTCTGCACATCTATGACACCAATTACAGAGGAACAATTATAGGGAGCAGAATGTTTTTTATATTATAGAGAACATAATTGTTGGACATTCTGTGCTGCTGAGGACTATTGTCCCAAGATCACCACCATCATTTATGAATGATGAGAAAACCTATGCTTAGATAAAGTGTCCTATCATATGTTTTCAGCATCACCCATTCAGACAATATTAACGCATCAATTTTATTGCAGGTACAGATGGAACGGCAGATTGGATCTACAGCTTCCCTGATTGTCTGCACACCCCCCCCCCCACAAAAAAACAAAAAAAAACAAAAAAAAAATACAAAAAAAAAACTAAAAAAAATATTTCTCTCTTTTTCTCTCTCTCTCTCCTATGTTTTCCATGTTCCTATAAATGTATTGTTTTTTATTGCAGGCATTGATTGGGCATCAACATCTGGAGCTGATCTTCTGGATCCCTGGAAGACGAGACTGGCACCCATTCAAAAATTTATAAAAAATAAATAAAAAATATAGCTGTTTTCTTAGTTTCTCTGCTTCTATGAATCTATCCATTGTTATTGCAGGAATTGGGCAATAAGATCTAAAGATTCCCCAAACTTCATCACCCCTGCATTGCTGGACGTCCATCTGCTTCGCTGGAGGATGTGACTGAGAATGGAGGTCCAACAAGGGACATTTTTTCAGATTAGTATTTTTTTACCCACTTGCTGTCCAGGGCAATTTTTTTACATTTTTCACACACATGTTGAAATCTGCATTTTTAGATAGAAAATTAGTTAGAACCCCCAAACATGACATATTTTAGGAATGCAGAAGCCCTGGACAATACCATGGTGGCTGTTGCAATTTTTTATGCCACATGATATTTGCACAGCTATTTATCAAACACATGGGGGTTGATTTACTAAAAGCAAATAGACTGTGTACTTTGCAAGTGCAGCTGCTCCAGAGCTTAGTAAATGAGGGGAAGCTCTGCTGACTTCCATCACCCAATCATGTCTAAGCAAAAATGCAATTTCTTTTTACATTTTCCTTGCACGTGATTGTTTTTTTTTTTTGTAAAGTGAACCTTTACCTCATATTCTAAGCTCTGGAGTAACAGCACTTGCAGAGTGCACAGTCTATTTGCCTTTAGCAAATCAACCCCAAAGAGTAATGTCGTTTAGTGTAGAAATATCCCAAAAATTAGGCGCTAAGTCCATAGTATCACCGCTATGTATTGTTATTAAAGGGGTACATGGCGGTCCCAGCTGCTATAGACCCATACCTCCCAACTTTTTGAAATAGGAACGAGGGACACCTATTAGCAAAAGTATGTAGGCATAAGCCACACCTCCTGCCACGCCTTACTAAAGGTGAATTCCACATAAAAAATGTTTAGTTACCGTAATTGCTTTTTTTGCCACTACTATTCCTTTAAATTGGCTTTTGAAATTTACAAATGCACCAATTTAAAAAATTGGATGAATGGTTTAGCACTGGGAAACATTTTTTGAAAGATAAATAGTGTATTTTATATACAACTATATAGATCAGACCAAAAGGAGGGACAAATGAGGGTCAGAGGGACTTTGTTCTAAATCAGCGACAGTCCCTCGAAATCAGGGACAGTTGGGAGCGATGTAAACCCCGTACTTGGAAAAGCGAACATAATTATTTTTTTAATAAAAACAGCGCTCAGGACCTCTAGGAACACCTAATGTAATGTAGAATGTAGAAAGTACTGTTGTGTAGTGTAGGGTGCAGTGCAGGTAAGTACAGCATAGTGTAGGGTGTAGTGTAGAGTAGGATAGATTAGATAGTATTGTGTAGTGTAGTGTAGTATAGATAGTATAGAGTAGTTAGGTCTGGCCAGAAAGGGATTACTTTGACGCAGTTGGCCAGCTTAAGCATGTATTACAATGCATGTGAACCAAAAATCCCTGTCTATGTGCAGTTTGCTAGAAATGATTAAGCAGTGTACAGCAGTGTGCAGAGAGTTCATTCACATTATTTGGTAGTCATGTGGTCACCCCCCTTTAGCACCAGATGGGTTATACATTCTGTATATATGTGTACATCTAGTTAGATTTCAGAACAGACATATTTTATTCTATTGCATTTTTGTGTATGCAGTTGGACAGGGGTGAATAAAAAAAAATTGTTTATTATTTTTATTATATCTAAAAAAAATGTTTACACGTTTTCCCTTTAAAGTGATTGTAAATCAATTTTTTTCATTACTTGTTGCACTTCCCTGCTCTGTGTAACAGCCAGGTAATGACGACTCCGAAGCGGAAAGTGTCAAAATCTTCATGACTTCCGACTTCATTCATAACAGAGGAGTTCTGGGAATGGATGTTCCTCCATCTCCTCTGTGGCAAGACGTCCTGATCGCTTATCTCAGTCCCGGGCCTATCGGAGGAATGGGAGAGTCCAATACATCTGAATAAAACAATACTAAGACCACGGCTGGAGCTACAATTTTATGTCCAGTGAGGATAGAGGGTGCAGAGAGCCGCTGCTCTCAGGCACAGCGCTGGATTGAGATTTGGCTCAGGTAAGTATTTAGGGGGGTTGGGGGAATCCTATGCACAGAAGGTTTTTACCTTAATGCAGAAAATGCATTAATGTAATAAAAACTTCTACCTTTACAACCACTTTAACGTTATTGCTATCACAAAGGGGCTAAAAAGCCCCCTTTATGACAGCTTTGAACAGGTGACAGGTGCTCTTTACTCTCTGCTCTCCAAAGCAACTAACCAAACACAGATTGTCCTTGGTTAGCTGCTTCCCTGGTGGTAACAGCCTGGGAATGACGGCTGATAGTGATAAAGTCATTGCCACTTCCAGCTTCATTCATCACAAAGGAGTTTTGGGAATGGATGTTCCTCCATCACCTCTGTGGGAAGTTGTCCCGATTGCTTATCTCAGTCCCGGGCCTATTAGCTCTAATTACGTGTTAACAAAAAAAAAAACATTGGAATTAATGCCTCCAGTGCCCTGCATGTAGATTAGGGGGACGGATGCATTGATGGGGGGGCAGTGCCCTTGCGCCCTACATTACGAGCTGCCACTGGTTGGAGCACTCCGAATCTGGTGCAGTTCTGCGTAGTAATATAAAACAAAATATAAGCAACGCTAAAGTATATTTAGAAAAAATATATATATTGGAAGTGCAGTGGTGCAAACATCTCTCACCCGGAACTTCCTGTCTGTACCTCTGTAGGTTGGTTGTTCCTGTACTTCTGCATGGTAACCAACAGTGACGGACCGTCCATACAGGGGGGCAGAGACGCCGCCCCTCTAATACATACGCCCAGCCGCTAATCTACATGCAGGGCACCGGACGCATTGGATTTCAATGTTTTTTTTTTAAAGCACCTGAGGCTCTAATTGGCTTAAAAAAAACGTGGTCTCGGGGTGCAGAGACCACCCACTTGTGTGACAATGGCTAATTAATATGTCAATAGCACCTTTAGAGATTGATTTATCTAGAATGGTGAGGTGTTCAATACTTATTTTACCTGCTGTATGTGAATTAAGACATCTAAACTATTCAGTTTCATCTGGTGACTGTTTATTGGTAATTATCTTCTCAGTTCCAAAGAATCCATTCACATCTGTGAAATACTGCATAGATGCGCCACTCTTTGGCCTCATTCACAGTTGCGAATGGGGCCGCCACCGGTTATATGTGGCAGCCCTACTGAAATCAATGGGAGGCTGACAGCTAGCAAAGTTAATCATGAGCGCTTCTGACAGGCGTGAAAAAAAAAGAAGAAAGGAATTAAAGAAAAAAAACATTTCCAATCACATGACCGCTGTGATTGGCTAAAGGAGGTGCAATTGACGGGTTGCCTTGCTTTTCCTGCGGCAGACAGCCACTCTCTCGATGGAGGGGCCTTTGCTGGGCAGGATTACTTTGCCCCCCGACTTTGCCTCTCCCATGCCTGTATACGTTTTCCTTTTGGGCACTGCACATGCATGGGTTTTCCCGCACATGCGCAGTGGAAGATAAGACACAGTGGCGTCACACACGCTTTATCCATGGTATTTGAAAGTATTTTATTCTTTTAGTGATAATCATAAAAGATCCACTGGTTGATAGTAGGTCCCACAAGTTTGGGCTCCCCATCTTACCGACCGTCCTCTGGATTTGGTAAGTCCTGGGGGGCCACCTGAAGCACCGGAGTTCTTTTTTTTAAACTTTATATTCTTTATTGTTTTTCCATGTTGCATAACATTTTATAAAAATACATACATTTGTTTTATCCTTATTTCACATAAAGTGCTTTAATACAATGTTCTGCAATTAACCCCTTACCCCCCTTCCACAACTAATCTCTTTGCACACTCCAAAAACAGAAGAACCAAAGATGCATTCTACCGCTCTCTTGTGTTATTGCTATTGTAACTGTTTAACTAGAACTATTTTATTTTCACTTCATTTAATTTTGGCTTTCCTTCCGCTTCCCCTCCCTTTTCCCTTCCTTCCCCTTGATCTTCTAATATGTTTAACTTCTTTATCTAGAGCCCATAGCTTCTCTTTTTACCTATTCTCTATTCGGCCTTCCTACCTCAACAGTCCAGTTTCCACCTTTTACGTCCATTCTTTTACTCCTCTTACTGCCGCACTAATTAGGGTGGACACCCCATTTTCCTCAGCCAGGGATCCCACATTGTTTTAAATTTTTTATAATTACCCCGTCTAGTCGAAACTACTTTTTCCTTCCACATTGTCGCATTTATTACATTGACCCACTCTGCTGATGTCGGTGCTTTCTGAGCTTGCCAGTTTTGTGCTATTACCTTCCTGGCCTGAAACAGGCACCTCAACACTACTTCCGGAATGTATTTTGGTCCGTGTCTCTCCTCTATGCCCAATAGACACACCCTGGCTTCTAGTTCCAGAGTTATCCCAAAAGTCATATTTATGATGCTCAATACCTTAGCCCAATATCTTTGTAACTTCGGGCATTTCCACATCATGTGTATGAGGTCCCCTGTATCTTGACATCTAGCACCAGAGTTCTTGGATGTTTTTATGTTTTGTTAACAACTTGATTGTATATCGATGTCTTCGTTATGCTGTTTGTACTTTTTGAGTAATGAATTGTTTCTTCTTAGATATTTTAGGCCCCTTATTCCTCCTGAAGAAGCTGCTATTGCCTTGAAACATGTAGAGGGTTTGCTGCTTGTATGCTCCACTATATCTGTGTCTTGGAGCGTGTGTCAGTGGAGCTGGATACATCAAGCATGGGAACTACGACACACCTACAGGGGAGTTCTATACAATGATCATTTTAAATTATGAGCTTTGTATTTTTCTAAAGTTTTGTAATAAACTTTGTAAAATTGCTTTGATCTCTGACTTTGGGGTACCAAAATAATCCATGACCTTTTGGGTTTTTCCACATACATGCAATTTGATAGGATAGTAGATGGTACAGGGTTCAATGGTCATTAGTAATTGGCACAGGCTCCAGAGGTCAGCAGTAAGTGATGCAGAGTTTAGGGATCAGTATTATGTCACACAGAGTTCAGGGATGAGAAGAAAGTAACATAGAGTTCAAGGGTCAGGATTAATTGACGCAGAGTTCAAAGGTCAATAGTAAGAGGTGCAGAGTTCAAAGGTCAGAAGTGGTTACAGCACACATATTCGTTTTCCCCCAATGTCCAACAATTACAGATGTTATAGTTTTCTCTTCAGTTATTTTAGTAATTATGCAGTCTAATGCAATAAAGTTCATGTATAGTTTTGTCTTTTACTTGATACAATACCAAAATCCTTCCAACTCCACAAATCACTTAAAGTCATAGTAAACCGCCAACAATTTTTCTTTCTTTTAACCTGCAAGGTAAAGCCGTAATGTGCTAGTGTGCATCACAGACTAGCAGATTATGTGAAATGTACCCTAGAACGAAGTCCTTCCAGTGGTGAGATGCCACCGCTGACACGGCCACAATCTCCAACCATCTTCCTTCCAGTTTGTGGACTCCGGCTGTGTGATTGGCTGGAGCCGAGATGACGTCAATCTTGCACATGCATGCAGCAGCTGGCGTTTATGGCACAGGCCTCTGAAGGAACAGCCCGGGAAGCCGTTCCTTTAGGCCGGTTTCACACTGGGGCGGTGGCGGTATAGCGCCGCTATTCTTAGCGGTGCTATACCGTCGGGATTGCAGAGGTATTCGGCCGCTAGCGGTGCGGTTTTAACCCTCGCTAGCGGCCGAAAAAGGGTTAATACCACCCGCAAACCGCGGCTACAGCCGCGGTTTGTGGGCGGTATTATCGCGGTATCCCATTCATTTCAATGGGAAGGAGCGGTGGAGGAGCGGTAAACACACCGCTCCTCTCACCGCTCCAAAGATGCGGCTAGCAGGACTTTTTTTTAAGTCCTGTTAGCGCATC
The DNA here is from genome assembly GCA_029206835.1 of Rana muscosa. Taxonomy (NCBI): domain Eukaryota; kingdom Metazoa; phylum Chordata; class Amphibia; order Anura; family Ranidae; genus Rana; species Rana muscosa. The sequence goes on along the minus strand of JARGYO010005626.1, from coordinate 74,658,275 downwards.
GCTCCAGTGTGAAAGCCCTCAGGGCTTTCACATTGGAGAGAAAGGAGCCGCTGTTTAGGCTCGGTTTGCAGGCGCTATTTTTAGGAAAATAGCACCTGCAAACCGCCCCAGTGTGAAAGGGGCCTTAGAGTGATGTCACCGGCAGAACGATCAGTAAATATCTCCTAAATAGTGTGAGGGACTGTGGAGGGGTGAGTGCAGGGGACCGTGGATGGGTGAGTGCGGGGGACTGTGGAGGGGTGAGTGTGGGGGACCATGATGGGGTGAGTGCGGGGGACTGTGGAGGGGTGAGTGTGGGGGACCATAGAGGGGTGAGTGTGGGGGACTGTGAAGGGCTGAGTGCGGGGGACCATGGTGGAGTGAGTGTGGGGGACTGTGGAGGGGCTGAGTTTGGGGGACCGTGGAGGGGTGAGTGCGGGGGACCATGGAGGGGTGAGTGTGGGGGACTGTGGAGGGCTGAGTGCGAGGGACCATGGAGGGGTGAGTGTGGGGGACTGTGAAGGGGTGAGTGCAGGGGACCGTGGAGGGGTGAGTGTGGGCAACCATGATGGCATGAGTGCGGGGGACTGTGGAGGGGTGAGTGTGGGGGACCATGACGGGCTGAGTGTGGGGGACCGTGGAGGGCTAAGCGGTGGACCATGAGGGTGTGAGTGTGGGGGACTGTGGAGGGGCTGAGTTCAGGGGACCGTGGAGGGGTGAGTGCGGGGGACCGTGGAGGGGTGAGTCCGGGGGACCATGACGGGGTGAGTGCGGGGGACAGTGGAGGGGTGAGTGCGGGGGACCATGACGGGGTGAGTGCGGACCTGGGGAGGTTTGTTTGCCGCCCTCTCAAAAAGTTTAGCACCAGCCGGCACTGCCTATAGGTAAGCCTTATTATAAGCTTACCTATAGGTAAAAGTCATGTATGGGAGTTTACTCTCACTCTAATTTGATTTTCCTTATCTCCTTTCTATCTGATTCCTCGGCACAGAAAAAGAAAGAATTATTTATGGTAATGTGTGAAGGGGAACCGTGTGTTTGATTCCCTTGTATTTCTCTGGTGGATCTCAGGTATAATAATGGTATAACAAAAAACAACCCATAAATGATGTCCCATGATGTACATCCATCATCAATCACAGCAATGTATATCCACATCAAGCTCAATGCCCGCTGACCCGCTAAAAGAAAAAAGCCCAGTGCCTGCTGACACACATCTTGTCCTGTCCCTTCACCAAATGATAGGTCTGGGGGTGACATCTTATATATACAAAGGGGGGGTTCCCCAGTCAATGTCATTAACCATAAATGGATGTTGTGAGGAAGTGAGGGAACTCTCCAATATCAATACAGACAGAAATAACGGGAGTCTCCTGAAGAGAGAACTATGTTTGCATGTTAATAAATGTTGTATCCTTTACTCATTGGCTCTTCAGTGGAATTTGCAGTTTGGCTCATCCATGTGATTGAACTTACAAGCGTTATTTGCTCTGGATATAAATACTTCACTTCCAGTCTTTTTTTGAAGACATGCACCTCTCTCCCTAACTAGCGGGTACACTTATGCCGCGTACACACGACCTTTTTTCTCGACGAGAAAAACTGCATTTTTTCCTTTCGCCGAGAAAAACGATCGTCTGTGGGCTTTATGTCGTTTTTCTCGACGTGAAAAACGGCATTAAAAACGACGAGAAAAATTAGAACCTGCTCTAACTTTTCTCGCCGTTTTGCACGTCGTCATTTTTCTCGTCATGAAAAATGATCGTGTGTAGGCTTTAACGACGTGAAAAAAGCGCGCATGATCAGAAGCAAGTGAGGAGAAGGGAGCGCTCGTTCTGGTAAAACTACTGTTCTGAATGGAGATGGCACATTCGTCATGCATGAAATTATTACATTGTTTAATGCAGCGCATTCTTTTCTTCGTTCTAATGCTGCAATAATCCAATTCTCTTGCTGCTGATATTCTCCCAGAGTTATGAAAAAGTTTGGTCTTTAGTATTTATTGTTTTATCATGATTAATCTATATTTTTTGTAAGCCAGATCTCCCTAAATACCCTAAAATTTGGACTTTACATTTTTTTGTGCATTTTTTTTATTTTAAAATTTTTGGTATTAGATTTTAGACTGTTTTTCCATATTATTTGCTATTTTGGAGTGTGTCAAGTTACCACAACATTATTATTTATTTTAATTTACCCTCAATGAGGTTAGTGTCCCTTGTTAATTTCACAATTTTTTAGCCACTGTCCCTGCCTACTCACTACCAAACTGGCTATTTAGAATAAAAACACATGTTAATTTTGTATCTTCAAACAAAAATTCAATTTATTATGGCCTAAAAACAAATTAAAAGGTAAGCCAAAACAAAACCATATGTAAAGTAAAAATAAAGAAGCCAGGAAGACAGCACTGGAGACCCTGCTGAAATTAGTGCAGACCCAGATCACCACAGCAAACACCAAAGGATCTGAAGACGAAAATTGGGCCCATCTGAGGCACATATCCTGGGCTCATTTGCTGTTTTTATTTTTTACCTTCCCTGCAGCCTTCCTTGGAGGCTGTGTCCATGGAGGAGGGACTGGAGCAGGAGCAGGGACTGGTACAGGAGCAGGGACTGGTTCAGGAGCAGGGACTGGGACAGGAGCAGGGACTGGGACAGGAGCATGGAGTGGGGCAGGAGCATGGAGTGGGGCAGGAACTTGAGCAAACAAATATGAAAGGTCCACAACGTCGGTGAAATCCTTCAGTTTGCCCAACATGCCCATATTTACCACCTTCAATATCAGTGTCTCACTTTTAAGCCTCTGGTCCAGTTCCATTTGGGGCAGTTTCTCCCCAATAAGGGCAGCAAATCCCTCTGCAGCGGTGGGGGGCTCTCTGAGTGCCACAGTAGCCTCCCTAATTAGGGCCTGGGTCTCCTCCTCCATTTGAAGCAGCCTCCTTGACCTTTTTGCTGGAATCCGCAGCGGAGGGATCTGGGGCCTGGTGTTGTGCTGGGTCCCACTTGGGCCTGCCTCTTCCTGGGTCCCACTGGGGCCTGCCTCTTCCTGGCTTCCAGTGGCACCTGCCTCCTCGTGGGTCCCACTGGGGCCTGCCTCCTCCTGGGTTCCACTGGGGCCTGCCTCCTCATCCTGTTAAAAAAGGTACATAGAGTTATTTTCGCCTTCATCTTTCACACACATTTGTCACCTCATGACATTTGCTAATTGAATGCTACTAAATATTAAAGTTAATCATTCTGACACCAGCATTTTTCTTTTTTGTGCCCTTAATTTTTGGCCACTGCTGTCTATTGATATGTCAGACACTTTGGTTTAACTGGTAACATTTTTCACACATTTTTTTAAACTTTGACAACATTCAACTTTTATTACTCTAAATATTTTGTGAAATATTATACCTGGCTCCAAATATTTAAATCAGGCTCCTCCAGGAGTTGAGGTTGTTCCTCCAAAGAGACCTCAACTTGGCTGGAGGCTTGGCTGCAGGGAATGCTGGAGGGAAGGCTGGAGGGTTGGCTGCAGGGAAGGCTGGAGGTCGTTCTGGGTGGAAGGGTGGAAAGGGATTCCCTGGATTCCAGGTGTTCATCGAGGAAACTCAGGTGCTGGTAGTACCACAGATTAGGGATGTATCGGTCCTCTGCACCTGCTCCTGACCGCAGCGATTTTTGGACTTTATTACGTTGAGCCCGGTATGTGCCCCTAATGGTCCCAATTTTATTCTTCACATCCTGTAGTGTTGCTGTGGGGATCTGAGTTTGCACAAATTCCAGCAAGGTCTCCAGTGCTCTCTTCCTGGCTTCTTTATTTTTATTTTGTTTATTTTTTGTCTCCCATAAAATTGGAAGATTCTTCCATCTTTGCAGGAATTCAAGCATAAACTCTGGGTCCTTAAATACCTTCATTTTCTCTGCAATTCAAAACCAAAAAAAAAAAAGGAATGTCAGTCAGGACTACTCCAAATCTTTCTCACCATATATAGGCCACTAACGTAGCAATTGATCAGTCATCATAGAGTTGAGTGAACACCTGTATGTTTGTGTTGAACTCTTTTTTGCAAACTTTGTAAAAAGCTAGAGTTCGTGACCTGACTTTACCCGAACTTGACCCCGAACCCAAACCCCATTGAAGTAAATGTTGCCCTGAAAATCTGGGGACTAAAAGTACTCCCCAAAAATAAAGGAGTACCTCGAACTGTCCCTGCACCAAGTGTCATTTGTGTTTATTCTAAATTAACACAAAATTCACTCCTGGGTATAATGAATTGTTGTCTCCTGTCAAATGCAATACATCGAAAAGTCATTGATACAAACATTGGGAAAGCATTGTGGTTCCCCCAAATATCCATACCAGGCCCTTCAGGTCTGGCAAGGATTTTAAGGGGAACTCCACCACAAATTCTGGGAAAAAATGGCGTGGAGTCCCCCCCCAAAATCCATAACAGACCCTTATCCGAGCACGCAACCTGGCCGGCCACAGGGGAAGAGGGGGGGACGAGAGAGCGCCCCCCCCCCTCCTGAACCGTACCAGGCCACATGCCCTCAACATGGGGAGGATATCCCTCAATGTACCCCTATGTGAAATGGTAATGGGGTACATTGTACCCCTACCATTTCACCACAAAACTTGGCAATATCTAAAAAATGACAATACACGTTTTTGGACAATTCCTTTATTATTGGTTTGGTTTTTCTTCCATCTTCTTCCTTCTTCTTTTCTGCATTCGAGTTTCTTCCTCCATCTTCCTCTTCATCTTCATCTCCATCTTCATCTTCCTTCTTGCTTCGGGCTTCTCGTCCGCATCTTGCTTCGGCTTCTTCTTTGTTCTCCCGCCGCTCCGTTTGAATTGGAGTTTCCCGCTGTGTGACACTTAAGTTATGCAGTTCTCCTCTAGGTCCGCTGCGAGCCGGTGGACCCGCCCCCCTCTGACAGCACGGGGAAAGTACCTGTGAAATCTATGTGCGTCAGAGGGGGGCGGGGTCGCCGGACCAAGAGGAGAACTGATGAACTGAAGCGTCACACAGCGGAAACCTCCAATTCAAATGGAGCGGCCGGAGAAAGAAGAAGCCGGAGCAAGATGCGGACGAGAACACCGAAGGAAGAAGGAAGATGAAGAGGAAGAGGAAGATGGATGAAGAAACACGAAGCGACAAAAGAAGAAGGAAGAAGATGGAAGAAAGCCAAACTGTCAGGAAGGGCAAACCAGAAATGTCATTGACGATATCGGCGCATCTTCGCGCATGCGCGGTAGTGGCGCATCGGCGCACGCTGATGTGCGCATGCGCGATAGCGGTGCGCGCGCGGGCACGCGCGATAGCGGTGCGCGCGGGCACGCGCGGGAGCGCGCAGCGGCGGCTCATGGCGCCAGATGGGGTTATTTGAAGGGGCTGATGGCTGGGCTCTGTGCTGTTCGGTCTACAGCGTTACCTGAGACCTCTGACCCCTGCTTACCTGAATCCTGCTCCAGCTGACCCTTCCTGGCTTGTTTGACCATTCTTGCTGATCTGCCTGTACCTGACCCCCGGCCTGTGTTGACTACGTTCCTGCCTGTTCCTTCTGCTACCTTGTTGCCTGCCCGTTGCCGAACCTGCCTGTACCTGAGACCTGCCAGCTGCCTAAACCCGCTCATACCTGATCCTGCTCCAGTACTTACCTGTACCTGAGACCTGCCAGCTGCCTGAACCTGCTCATACCTGATCCTGCTCCAGTACTTACCTGAACCTGAGACCTGCCAGCTGCCTGAACCTGCTCATACCTGATCCCGCTCCAGTACCTACCTGCTTGGGACTGGTGTACCCACGCTTCCAGCCCATCTGACCGCACCCGCCTGAGCTCCAGTTGTTAGGCTGTCAGTTGTTTCCGGATCTATTCCAGTCTCCGTCCCAGTTCCGGTCCAGCGCACCATCAGCGACTTTTACCAGGCTCTCGTGCGACTCTACACTCCTGCGCCCCCTGTCTTCACTACCAGGGGCCGCGAGTGAGAGGTGTACGGGAGGCCTCCCTCTGCATAATCAGACTCTTCCATCAGGTACGTGACACAAACTCAAAAATAAAGGAATGGTCAAAAACTGACTCTTGTCATTTTTTACATTTTGTACACTTTCTTCGTGAAATGGTAGAGGTACAATGTACCCCTTACCAATTCACATAGGGGGGGCCGGGATCTGGGGGTCCCCTTTGGTAAAGGGGTCTTCCAGATTCCGATAAGCCCCCCGCCCGCAGACCCCCACAACCACCGGGCAAGGGTTGTGGGGATGAGGCCCTTGTCCCCATCAACATGGGGACATCCTCCCCATGTTGAGGGCATGTGGCCTGGTACGGTTCAGGAGGGAGGGGGGGCCGCTCTCTCGTCCCCCCCTCTTCCCCTGCGGCCAGCCAGGTTGCGTGCTCGGATAAAGGGTCTGGTCTGGATTTTTGGGGGGACTCCACGCCATTTTTTTCAGAATTGGGGGTGGAGTTCCCCTTAAAATCCTTGACAGACCTGAAGGGCCTGCAACTCGAATTTGGGGGGACCCCCACGTTTTTTGTTTTTAGGTAAAAATGACTTTTCAATGTCTTGCCATTTGTCGGGAGCCAATAATTCATTATAGCCGCGATTGACTTTTAAATGTTTTTTCAAACTTCAAAAATGACACTTTGTGCACGGCCAGTACTAACAGCACGGGAAGCAAGCGCCAAGTTACATGCATATTGCCCAAACCCGGCCCCGAACATACAGTGAATGTTTAGGTTTATGCTCCTGGACACAGGCAAAATAAAAGGTCTGTACGGTCACTAAATTTGCTGTTCGGGGCCGCTCAACCCTCGACATATCAAGTATGAAAAATGTTACGTACCTGCGATCTACACGTTCGTTGCTTCCGACCTTCTTCCACTCACTGAACGTCGCTTTCAACAATGTTTTTTGGAGTTATATACAGTGCGCATGAGTGACGCTCCGCACGCTTTCCCGCCCCTGACGTTCGTTAGACTACTTTCCCCGCCCCTTCTCGCTCGTCCTTAATGACGGAGAGTGAAAACATGGCGGAGAATCAACGACATGAAGTGGAAAGTGGGGAAGGAAGCAGGCCCAGACCCAGAAGGTATAAAGCCACTAACATGGCTTTTAAGGAGATGGTGGAGATGGTCACCATATTGCTCAGGGAGGATTATGACGCGAAACATGGGCCCTACAAAAAGCCGAATCAAGTGAAGGCCAAGATCATGGATAAAGTGGTCAAAGCACTCTTCCATAAATTTGGTGTTCGCAGGTCGAAGGAACAGATCCGCAAACGATGGTCGGACATTAAGTTGCGTGAGCCGGACCAATATAAAAAAATAAAAAAAGTGATCAGAAAAAGTAAGTAGATTTACATTAACTCTGATTTTTGGGAATACCGTGGTGCTGCATGTGCTTTTTATATAATGTATGTAGTACAGTTCAAGATGTCCTGTTTCATGTTTTTGGACACACGAATCGATCGTAGAAATGGTCGTTCAAACGTTCACTAAATCACAAGCTTTTGGTCCGATTCATTGTTTGAACTACATTTGATCATTCCTAATAATAGGCATGTTCAAATGTAGTTAGCAATGTATTCCACCAAAACATCGTTTGGGTGGTATTGAACGAGGATTTCAACGTTGGATTCTTGTGCCCAAGAACATGAAACAGGACATCTTGAACAGTAAAAGATGTCCTATTTCATGTTTTTGGACACACGAATCGATCCTAGAAATGGTCGTTCAAACGTTCACTAAATCACAAGCTTTTGGTCCGATTCATTGTTTGAACTACATTTGATCATTCCTAATAATAGGCATGTTCAAATGTAGTTAGCAATGTATTCCACCAAAACATCGTTTGGGTGGTATTGAACGAGGATTTCAACGTTGGATTCTTGTGCCCAAGAACATGAAACAGGACATCATGAAATGTTGATGTGAGAATTAATTATAAACATGTTTGTGTAGGTGTTGGTAATTATATTTAACTAATGTAACTAGATTCAGTGTACGTTTACGAGAGTATGCTCAGCAGCTGCTTACACATCTGGACTCATTAGCACAAGTGTGGGCCACAAGAACAACCTTTTGATGGTGTCACACACAGGTGATCCAGTGGATACCTGGTGTGTTTCCATGTGTGAAACATGACCAAAAGAGATTAATCTACCATCTTGGGAAATGGATACAATCATGTGTTCATCTTCTAAAAAAATTTCCTAAATACAATTGTAACACACTTCCCAAGAATGATTAATATTCCTCTTTCAGGCCTAAATATATTTAGTTACACAAGTCTACCGTTGGGTTATATCTCCTAGGGCTTCAAAGAGCTAAGAGACACGAGGCTGCAAACCCCGCACCACCAACTCAAGACCCACAACCGCAGGATGTGGCTGAAGAGGGAAATGGCAACTCACCAGGTCAGTGTCATACACCACAGCCTCAGGTAATAGATGTAGGCCTGTATATTTAGTAAGACGTTTTATTTTTTACAATTAAAGGGACTTTAATGCCTGCGGCCCCAGCAACCTTCACCCGACCCACTGCCCAGATGTTGAGGAAAGAAGTGAGGGTCTGCTCTCGGGAGGTTGAAAACATAAAAGCCAACCTGTTCCAGATGTGCCAAACAACCAAACTCATGGAGAAAAGACTGAAAAAAATTGAACATATTCTTGGGAGGGTTTAAAACTTGTAGATATTTAAAAAAAGTTTTGTTTCGTTTTTTGGGGGGGGAATCTTTTATTTCTAAAGTTATATTGTACGTGTTGTACATTTTTGTACAGAGTTTTATAAAACAAACAAAAAATTAAAATCCCAAATTTTTTTTTTTTTTTTTATACAAACCACAAAAATTTTATACTCCTATAAAAAAAATTGAAAACTAAACATTGTGTGGCTTCTTATATCAATGTTGCCCCCCCCCCCTAAAAAAATGTGTGTGTTTACACTCTATAAATGATGGTAATTTACTTGTTAGGAAAAAACATGGCACTACAACTGCACTAGTATAACCTAGGACAGTGATGGTGAACCTTGGCACCCCAGATGGTTTGGAACTACATTTCTAATGTTGCTCAGGCACTCTGCAGTGGAGTTGAGCATCATGGGAAATGGAGTTGCAAAACATCTGGAGTGCCAAGGTTCACCATCACTGACCTAGGAGAAAGAACAAATACAACAAAAGAAAAGCAAACAAGATGTTTTCATTATATTTTTTTTATTATGACAATAATTTAGTTAAAAATGATCAGGCATTGCAATGGCCCCCCTACCCATAAAATATTCAAGATAGCGTTGCCGCACATCACGGCCGCTTTGGGGGGCCAAGCCTGTAGGGCCAGCTAACTGGGCTGCCAATGGTCCATCCAAGCACTGTGTGCCCTGAAGGGCAACTGTAGATAGATAATTGTTCGAGTTTTTTATTAAAAAATTGTGGAGTATGCAACAGCACATGATCAAATGGTTCCATTTATACTCCGCCATGTTTATAGCAGTCTGAAAAATGCGGAACCGACTGGCCATGATGCCAAAGGCATTTTCGACCACCCTTCGCGCTCTGGCCAGCCGATAATAAAAGACCCTCCTCTCAGGGGTGAGGGACCTTTGTGGAAAAGGCCTCATCAAATGGGGTCCAAGCGCAAACGCCTCATCTGCCAGGAAAACAAACGGGAGGCCATGTTCATTTTCTTCAGCAGGTGGCAATGCCAGGTCCTCTGAAAGAAGCCGGTCAGCAAACTCGGTCTGGGCGAAAACACCACCGTCAGACATCCGCCCATTTTTCCCAACATCAACATAGAGAAACTCATAGTTGGCAGACACCACCGCCATGAGCACAATACTGTGGAGGCCTTTATAATTAAAAAAAAGGATCCAGAATGGGGTGGTGGCACGATGCGGATGTGCTTGCCATCAATGGCTCCTCCACAGTTGGGAAAGTTCCACCGCTGAGAAAACTCAGATGCCACATTCTGCCATTCCTGTGGCGTCGATGGTAACTGTGGAGTCAAAGCAAAAAAAAAATTAATATACTTTGCTACAAGCATGTTAGCACAAAACACTCTGGGCAAAACATCAGTATAGCATTAATTTGGAAGGAGGATTTTAGAGCGGAGCTACGCAGCCAAAATAATAACAAATTACACAGCAGCTCCAGCTACAGCAGCTGCAGAGGTTTGCTAATTGTACACTTACCTGTCCTGGAGTCCAGCAAGTCCGCAGCAGAGGACGAACAATCGCTCGTCACTCTGCTGCCCCCTCTGCCATCCTCGGTGAGGGAACCAGGAAGAGAAGCCTTGCGGCTTCACTGCCCGGTTCCCAAACGCACATGCACGAGAAGCGCTGCGCAGTTCTGACTGGTCCTCCTGTGTTCTGTGAGACAAGTGTTTCCAAGAACACTACGGGTATTCTGCGGGAAGTGACTTGGCTCCGGCAGATTTGCCGCAGAGATGACTCCCGGATGTGGGTGAAAATACCTGTCTTAAACAGGTATCTTCACCCCCCTCCCCCCTGAAAGGTGACAATTTTGACACCGGGGGAGGGTTACGATGAGCGGACCAAAAAAATTTAGGATGGAGCTCCGCTTTAATAAGAGCTAAAAATGAGCACAAAAAACATCACCCACTCTGATGGACCTGTGAAATTCTTATAGGGTGGGGGGGTTGAGATGAGTTGGGGACATCATAAATAAAAGCTCTAGTACTATGTAATTTATTTGGGTAGATTAGACAAAAGAAAATAATTAGGGGGGGGGGGATTCAGGCAATCTAAGCACTACAATGGAGCGACCAAAAAAAAATGGGGAGTGACTAGGCTAGGTGTGTTTGGGCCCAGGATATAATGCTGGAGAGCTTTTTTAAAAAAAATATGCATGTAGGCCAAAAAAATGGAACATTCAAAGCTTACAACATGCAGGGGGACAAAGGGGACATTCACAGCATATTCAAATCATGGTAATTAGAGACAGTTCCAAAAATACTATACATTAGCAAGCATACAAAAACATAGATTGTGATGTTTATAAAGGAGAAAACTTACCTTAATATAGTCCTCCTGAAGGACCTGGATAATGGCAGAGCAGGTCTCTGGGATAATGACGCCCAGAGCCTGGGGGGAGATGCCTGTCGAGAACTTGAGGTCCTGCAAGCTTCTCCCAGTTGCAAGGTATTGCAACGTGGCGATGAGCCTCTGCTCAGCAGTAATGGCTTCCCGCATAACGGTGTCCTGCCTGGTGATATAGGGGGACACCAAAGCCAAGAGCTGCTGAAAAACGGGGTCAGACATCCTAAGAAAATTCCTGAAGTCATCAGGGTTATTCTCCCGGATCTCCCGCAGCAGAGGCATATGACATAATTGGTCCCGCTGGAGCAACCAATTCTTGGTCCAAGAACTCCTCCTCACCAGGGATGAGCCGAATACCCCCCTGTTCGGTTCGCACCAGAACCTGCGAACAGACAAAATGTTCGTGTAAACTTTAGAACCCTATTAAATACAATGGACTCGAACGTTCGAAATCTAAAGTGTTAATTATAAAGGCTAATATGCAAGTTATTGTCCTAAAAAGTGTTTGGGGACCTGGGTCCTGCCCCAGGGGACATGTATCAATGCAAAAAGAAGTTTTAAAAACGGCCGTTTTTTCGGGAGCAGTGATTTTAATAATGCTTAAAATGAAAAAATAAAAGTGAAATATTCCTTTAAATTTCGTACCTGGGGGGTGTGTATGATATGCATGTGAAGTGGCGCATGTTTCCCGTGCTTAGAACTGTCCCTGCAAAAAATGACATTTTTGAAAGAAAAAAAATGCATTTAAAACTGACTCGCGGCTATTAATGAATTGTCGGCTCCCGGCAATACATACAAAAGTCATTGAGAAAAAAAAAAAAAAAAAGCGTGGGGGTTCCCCAGAATTCAATTACCAGGCCCTTCAGATCTGGCATGGATTTTAAGGGGAACTCCACCCCAAGTTTAAAAAAAAAATGGCGTGGAGTCCCCCTAAAAATCCATACCAGACCCCTTATCCGAGCACGCAACCTGGCCGGCCGCAGGGGAAAAGGGGGGGACGAGAGAGCGGCCCCCCCTCCCTCCTGAACCGTACCAAGCCACATGCCCTCAACATGGGGAGGATGTCCCCATGTTGATGGGGACAAGGGCCTCATCCCCACAACCCTTGCTCGGTGGTTGTGGGGGTCTGCGGGTTGGGGGCTTATCGGAATCTGGAAGACCCCTTTAACAAAGGGGACCCCCAGATCCCGCCCCCCCCCTATGTGAATTGGTAACGGGTACATTGTACCCCTACCATTTCACGAAGAAAGCGTAAAAAAAAATGTTTAAAAAAACACACAAACACCTTGAAAAAGTCCTTTATTTAAAAAAATAAATAAATAAACATTCCAGCGGTGAAATCCAGTGTCCCGCGGCGATCCCGATGTCCAGCGCTGTCCTTCATTGGTTGTGCCTGAGCGGACCTGATGGGGAACTCCCTCTCAGTATTTTAAATGTATAGACCCGCCCCTTCTAATGTTCCCCATCAGGTCCGCTCAGCGGACGAGATGCAGAACATGAGAAGGGGCGGGTCTATACATGTATTACCAAAGTGAGAGCAGTTCCCCATCAGGTCCGCCCCCTCGGTATGTCGGACCCGCCTACGTCATTGGCTTGAGCGGGGAACTTCCTTCACTATGTAAATTTAAATTACACAGTGAAGGAAGTTCCCCGCTCAAGCCAATGACGTAGGCGGGTCCGACATACCGAGGGGGCGGACCTGATGGGGAACTGCTCTCACTTTGGTAATACATGTATAGACCCGCCCCTTCTCATGTTCCGCATCTGGTCCGCTGAGCGGACCTGATGGGGAACTTTAGAAGGGGCGGGTCTATACATTTAAAATACTGAGAGGGAGTTCCCCATCAGGTCCGCTCAGGCACAACCAATGACGGACAGCGCTGGACATCGGGATCGCCGTGGGACACTGGATTTCACCGCTGGAATGGGGTTTTTTTTTTTTTTTTTAATAAAGGACTTTTTCAAGGTGTTTGTGTGTTTTTTTAAACATTTTTTTACGCTTTCTTCGTGAAATGGTAGGGGTACAATGTACCCCTTACCAATTCACATGGGGGGGGCCGGGATCTGGGGGTCCTCTTTGTTAAAGGGGTCTTCCAGATTCCGATAAGCCCCCCGCCCGCAGACCCCCACAACCACCGGGCAAGGGTTGTGGGGATGAGGCCCTTGTCCCCATCAACATGGGGACATCCTCCCCATGTTGAGGGCATGTGGCTTGGTACGGTTCAGGAGGGAGGGGGGGCCGCTCTCTCGTCCCCCCCTTTTCCCCTGCGGCCGGCCAGGTTGCATGCTCGGATAAGGGGTCTGGTATGGATTTTTAGGGGGACTCCACGACATTTTTTTTTTTATTTGGGGTGGAGTTCCCCTTAAAATCCATGCCAGATCTGAAGGGCCTGGAATGGATATTTGGGGGAACCCCACGTCAATTTTTTTTTTATTTGCGGCGGGGTTCCCCTTAATATCCATTCCAGACCTGAAGGGCCTGGTAATTGAATTCTGGGGAACCCCCACGCTTTTTTTTTTTTTTTTTATCAATGACTTTTGTATGTATTGCCGGGAGCCGACAATTCATTAATAGCCGCGAGTCAGTTTTAAAAGACTTTTTTTCTTTCAAAAATGACATTTTTTGCAGGGACAGTTCTAAGCACGGGAAACATGCGCCACTTCACATGCATATCATACACACCCCCCAGGTACGAAATTTAAAGGAATATTTCACTTTTATTTTTTCATTTTAAGCATTATTAAAATCACTGCTCCCGAAAAAACGGCCGTTTTTAAAACTTCTTTTTGCATTGATACATGTCCCCTGGGGCAGGACCCGGGTCCCCAAACACTTTTTATGACAATAACTTGCATATAAGCCTTTATAATTAGCACTTTAGATTTCTCCCATAGATTTTTCGAATTTGCCGCGAACACCCCAATTTGTTCGCTGTTCGGCGAACGGGCGAACAGGCAATGTTCAAGTCGAACATGAGTTCGACTCGAACTCGAAGCTCATCCCTACTCCTCACCCTGTTCATGGACCGGATCTGGGACATAGCAACAAGCCCAGCAGCAAGCACAGCACGATCTCGGCGACAAGAACGTACCCGCAACATGGCTTCAAAACGGTCGTCTAATCAGAACGAACTAAAAGAACGCACTGAAGAACAGCAAGGCCTCTGAAGAACGAGCTGAAAAACAGTAACGAGCGGACAAGAACGCACTGCAAAAACAGATACGAACTCACTACACGCACTAAAAGCCAGATACGAACCCACAAGCACAAACTGAACTCCCGAAAACGATCTTTAAAGCACGAAGACTGAAAAGCGCGAATCGTCTCTTCCCAAACTTTTACTAACACGCGGTAACACAAAATCAGCAAAAGCAGCCAAAAGGGTGGCGCGAACAGAATGAAACTTCCCCTTTATAGTGCCGTCGTACGTGTTGGACGTCACCGCGCTTTGCTAGATCATTTTTTTTCACGATCGTGTGTAGGCAAGGCAGGCTTGAGAGGAAACACGAAAAATAACGTCGAGAAAAACGACGTTTTTTTTCATGACATGAAAAACGGTCGTGTGTACGCGGCATAAGAGAAGATTTCCCTCCATGTCTAATAACAATTCCATTTACTCCCCCATGGGACTTTAACACATCAACAAAAAAAGCATTTTACATAAACT